>CM024541.1:580380-2033772 GCA_014182365.1 Eucalyptus tenuipes | reverse complement strand
GATCTCCCGGATAATTCTCGGCCAAGTGACCTTGCTGGCCACACTCATAACAAGCACCCGGCCTAGAGTGGCACGGGGTCGACTCCATGTCGTCTCCCGCAGTAGTTTACACGCACCATTCTCGGTTGGATGCCGGCTTTCCCATTATACTGCTCTAGTGGGATCTACGAAGTGCCTTCCTTTGTCATCGGTCTCTTTCCAAATCGATTTCTATCCCTGTTAGAGCTAAACCGCGACCCATGCGGCGCTTGTCTGCTCAAATTCTTTCTATCAACCGAGCTCGTCCGTGCAACTCGTTGTAATTCTTTATATCAAACGGGCCCCGGATTTTTCAATTCCGCTCTGAGGCCATCCAAAAATTCATTACCTTCTCCTGATCTTCAATTAATCTCGTGAGCATATTGTGATAACTCAACGAACTTCGCTTCATACGGTCCATAGTCATCCGACCTTGACGAAGGCACAAAAATTTTGCCATCTTCAATTGTTTGGCACAACCGGAGAAGTACTTACCATTGAATGCTCTAACGAAGGTGTTCCATACTAGAACTACGCCTTCCGGGAATACTTCTTCTCCTCGTGGCCCTCCACCAAGTACTTGCAATCCCCGCAACCGATATATCATAAGGGTGACCTTCTCCTCTTTTGTACATTTCGTAGCTCAAATGCTTTCTCCAACTTTGATCCAACGGGTTGCAGCCTCTGGATCTCCCGTCTGTGAACTTCGGCTATTGCAATTTCGTGAATTGCTCAACGAGCTTATGAATCGATCTCTCTCGAGCCACGTTCTTGTGGAACTTCGCATGTGGCACAAGCTACGCGGCAGCCTGATTCTTCTTGCTGACCCACGATCTCTAATAGTTCGGAGCGCCCGCATGATCCCTTCTAATCGAGGATCACTAGGGCTATTACCCCAAAGAAGAACCGGCTGAACCTAAGAAGGGTGCCACACCACTTGCGCCGGCCTTAGCTTGCGCCGTTCCTCGGCCACTCCTGTACCGCCTCTTGTCGGCGTTCTAGCCCGAGTCACCGAGGATAAGGTCCTCTCGCCAGGAGTTCTAGCTCCCGATCACTCATGTTGAAGACTTTCTACACTGCTCCCACCTATAGAGAATTAGAAACCGAGTGATCACCACAACCAATTTACACAATTATCAATCACATGCATCGGCATAAAAATAAAGGTCATTCTTACTCACTATCCCAAGAACCCATCGCACCTTATCACTCTAAACTCAAACTTCGCTCCGATACCACTAAACGGGGATGTCACGCCCGAACCCCGACCGCGTGCTCATCCCTCTCAGTCGAGTCGCCGACCCTTTCATTTTATTGCACATGCGGAAGCGAAAAATAAATACCTTCACAAGAACTATCCTTGATAGAAAAGCAGACAACAATTTCACCAATAAAACACACCTTTATATTCACATGGAGTTATATACAAAGTCTATGGTCAAAAGACTACAAAAGACTACTTCTTCAAAAAGGCGGCCCTAATCGACCTACACTTCAAATCACATTCTCGCTCTAGGTCCTTCACTCGACGACCCCGAAAATTGAGCTCCACGACAGTGAGAGATAAATCTCGCCAGTTCACACTCTAAACCCCTATTAAGAGGGAAATATGCCAAGAAGCGTCCTAACCACACAATCACACAATCAAGGAGACTTACCTTGTCTCAAATCCTCCCCGCAGTCAAGATAATTCATATTACAAACTGCAGCAACACTCAAGCTCAATCATTTGGAATGCAATACTCAATTCTCATGCATTCCTAGTTTTGCGCCGCTTATAGTAAGACGCCTACTTTCGTTCCGGCGGTCCTCCGGCATTTGTCGCATCGTCTCACACCATTGAGCATGGCAACATCCTTCCTAGATGGCTTTCTTGAAGGATAGGTCCGTGACCCATCATGACTCCGTATCCCGTTGTCTAGAGGCCCCAATTAAAGGGGCAACGTCCATCTTAATACTAGACGGTTTTCTTTAACAAACACACGACCATATAAATTCGGCCCGTGGCACCGCGCTCAGACTCAAATATCTCCATTAAATTATTGAACCTAACATTTTTCTTCGTATTAGAAATACACCGTAAAATAGTCGTGTGGGTACACTACAATTTATACAAGAAGAAAAATGATATCATTCCTTTTTAAAACCCCACTATTTTATATAGTACTCAAGACTATTTTCTGGTTAAAATCCTACACCCAGATTTTCGAATAAATAATGGAAATTCACAATTTTTGGAATTAAATACCAAAATTCCAATCAAGACTCAATTTGCATAATTAACACTCAATTATAGAAATTAACCACACTATCATAATCCAAGACGAAATTCGGGTCACCGGCTATCCTTGTCTAATTCTAAAATAATCAATAATTAAATAATTTCTAAAATTAATTAAATAAATGCATTAAATACTAAAATTGATAACTTAGACTAAATAGTTCTAGTCTAACCACCTATTGAGCTAATTAAATTATCCTAACCATTCTAACTATAAAGCTACCTAACAAAGCTAATTAAATTTAAGTTCTAACCACCTAATTTAAATAATCTAACTAACCTAATTTAACTAACTAAACTAATAATTAAACCAATTATACTTAAATAAATCTAAACACCCCTTAGACGTCATTAGCCTACTAAGAAGAGTTTAGTGCAAAACTCACCGGTTTATTGCGGAAACCGATTCACCGTGACGACGGCGCGATCGGCCGAAACTCGGCCATTTGGCGGCATCAACGGGCTTGGACCGAGTCTAACCCGTCCAACAAATCTCAGCCCAACTAAGATTTGTTACTAAGTTGGGCTGGGCCGAAACTTGCTGCACTGGACTGAAGATGGGCTGCTGGGTTGACTGCACGTTGGGCTAAACAGGCCTTCAATGGGCTGAAAACTGAATTGGGCTGCTGAAGATGCGGGCCGAACTGTGGGCTTCAATTGAAGTTGATGGGCTTGGTTTTAGGGCTGCAGCGAGGCTTCACTTGCTGAAGAATTCGCTGGGCCAGGCCGGTCAATGAACTACACGGCCAAGCGGAGCAAAGAACAAGGGAATGCGCTGCTCGATTGTGGGATTTGCACCGGCAGAAAGAAGAAGCAGCTTCGAACCGTGTTGCTGGAGTCAACACTCGGGCAGGGGCTTAGCTGGTGTTGATTGTGGGGACGCGTGGCTTCGACTGAAGAGAAGAACCGGTAGCTTCGGCTTCGCTGGCAGCTTGAAGAAGGGTGGTGCTTCGGTGGTTGAATCGTGGGCCGAGTATCAACGCTGGTGGGGGATTCTTTTGTTGACTGGCGTGGCTACGAACATGTGGCAGGGAACATGAATTCGGTGGAGAGGATGGTGGTCAACAAGGAGGGATTTGGATGCGTGAGTGTTGACTTGCAGGGGACAGAAGTTGATGGAGATGTGGGCTCCGGTCTTTGTGGGGAGGAGACATGAGGAAGAACTAAAAATGGGGATGAGCACAAAAAAAATGAAAGCGTGACTAGAAGCATGAGGGATCGACGGAATGAAAAGCACAAAGATGGAGGGAAAGAGGGAATGGTTGGGATGAAGTGCCCAAAAGTCCACAAAAATATCTTGATTCATGATGAGTTTGTCCAACAAAGCTTTCAAGTTTATCTACTTGGTCTTCTATTACTTTCCAACAAGTAGATTCCACAATAAACTCAACTTAATATTAAAATTGCAGCCCCTTAAGCCAAGGCTCCGAATTTCACTAAATTACTTCAATTCCCTCACGAAATTCTCTAATTTGAGGTTCGATTTCATCAAAGAAAAGCCCATACCATTTTCTGCAGCCCCCAACACCATATGCTTCGGCTGGAAGTCGAACTTCCTTCAAATTGAGCCGTCCAATTTTCGTTCGACTTCCGACCGTCCGAATCGATTTTCCATAAAAATCTCGTAATCTTCGAAAATTCTTCTGAGGATGAGTTGACGTTCCTAAAATGGGACGCGACATGATAGAACTTTCATTTCTGAAATCGGGTTCAAATTCATGGTTAATTTCATCCGACACGATATTAGTGTGACCTAGTCTACCGAGTAGTTTTTAGGAATTTTTAGCTGCAATTGACCCGTGATCGATTTATCTCGAGTCACAATGTACATTTCTGGCACATTGGCGACTCGGTTGTCGTAAAAATCTCGAGGTATCAATAACGGGCACGCACCAAAACGATAGAAAAATCCTGCCTAGTGCCGATCGACGAGTATTTTGCAAACCAGTGGAATCACCACACTCGATCACATATCTCGCCAAGTCGACTCTATCTTCGATTTCGATCGATTTTGACAATTGCCGAATGACCCTTGTAGATCAACACGGCCGAGAAATCGATTCCCGGTCGAATTCTCAAGTCCAATTGCATTTAGATTCTTTAATTCCTTTCCTACAGTAATCTAGTTATCTCAAAGTGAGCGATCACCAGCACAACACTATCGGCGGTTTTCAGCTGTCACACCAAGACAATGCTATCATCTCTTGAGTGATTCCTTTAAAAGTAATATTATGGAGTAAAGAAAAGTTACGAAATTACAAGAACTTCATCAATGCACCATGCATACCGTAAGCAAATGAACATAGTACCGCAATTGCAAGTCTTTCATTACTATACATGGGCGTAGAAAGTTAAATTACCTGCGCAAATGTCCCATGTGTAAAAACCAATCGAAAAACCAGAGCACTTGTGGAGTTTGAGCTCTTGCACAACGCATCCCCGCGATCTCGCAAGCAGTGCCAAGTCTAAATCTCCCACAATCATGCGCCAAAGGTGAAGCTACTTCAAGCAATCAAAAGACCACACAATCTTGGTCACCCATGAGTCACGTACCCGCCCCAATCTTCGGGTATCAGATTGAACATGGCGACCATCGACCCTTTCGATTGACGAACTACCATTTTCACCTTGCGCTTGATCTCGAGGATCAGAGTCTCGACATCATCAACGTCGGGCACGAAGGTGAGAGATGGTTGATCCTCTGGAAAATTTGCTAAGCCATCCCCAATGAGCCGCACCAGCGCAAGCACTCAGCATGCTCTGCATGGTGTACCCATCCAGCGCAACATGTATGTAAGGAATTGCCTGTAGAAATCTCGACAAATTAGAGGAGGCCTTTAAATTGATTTTGCTGCCACCGGCCTTCGATTTAGGGAACTGCATGGAGATAGATCCTAAACTGCCACGGCCCCACATCTTTAGAAGCGGGATTTTCATCCTCGTCTTCACCGCCAGACTCACACAGACTGAGACAAACCGAGGTAATCAATGCCGACATCATTGCGAGTTGAATACAGAGACAATAATCTTTGATGGTGATTGTGTGTATGGCGAAGCGTCGTGGTGATTCGCTGGGGAGATTGTCTTTGACGGTGTGTGCCATTGCGGGTATGATCTTATTCTGCTTTGGCATTTTTCTCGACTTCTCCTGCGTAAACTTTGAAGTTCAAGCCACGTCCGCCACTTTGATGGAGAGGTCTACGTACATATAATGATTCTGGATTTGTCTTTAACTCCAAGGTGACAGAGGCGATGGAGAAGAACAAGCAAATAATAATAATCTGCAGGCCATCCATCGCATTTCCAATGAGAGGCATGTTGTGATGGGCAAAAGAAGAGGAAGATTCGGGATTCATGGACGACGTCTCGAGGACCGCTGCTGGTGAACCACCATGGGCTGGTACTTCCTCCAACTTTGACTTCCTTGTTACACAAATAAATCCTTAAAATTGTTGGGAAAATATGGCTTCGAATTAGGTAAAACAATAAAGTAAGATCTTTAGAGTAATCGAGCTGGGATTTGACGCGATATCACTTTTTTAAAGATTTATTTGCCCCACAATGTTGCTAATGATCATCGACAAATTTCCCCTAGTATACAACAAAGTCTCAAATGAGAATACTAGATAGCAATTCTAGTATTTCTCCAGGATCTTTCATGAGAAACAATTAGAAACAATGGCTATAGTTTCTTTTGAAAGAAAACGAAAAAAAAAAATGGAAGAAGTTAGTTTGATTTCAAAACAAATGTACTATCCTTGTCTTTCGAATAGAGGCAACTCTTCAAAAGATTGCAAAAGAACAAAGGCAACCTTTGGAAAGGTTTGCAAAATGAACAAGTACGCCTCAAAGGTTATGTTAAAAGAGATAAAAAAATTCGGAATTAATTAAATAAAAAAAAAAAAAATAACTGTAACTTTTCGTGAACATTCGCACTTTTTAATAAGATTTATAGTTAATTTTTCCGAATTTAATGATAGTCGGTTAGTGCCAAATTCGTCCACGTGCGCACTCATATTTTTCGATATGGGACAATGCACCTCTTCATTTGTTTTATAAACAAACTACCAACACCATATACTACTGGATAATCTATTTCTTCAGTAAAGTAAAATAAGCACTTCAAACGCTTGCCGGTAAGCATGATTCTAGTTAGAGTAATGTCAAAACCCCCAGTCCTATCCCTCACAAACTCCATTCAGATGGTATGGGATCTCGTTCGGGTACCACAATCCAAATGTCCAAACCTGAACGGAACTACGCTTATGACCACGAGTGAATTGTAGGTGTCAATCATCGCTGATGATGCTATGCCATACCATTTGAGTGTGCTTATGGTATTTGTTGAGTTTAGTCTTCAATTGATGATATTTCTGCTTAGATGGATGCATTAGGTCCTCCATATATCATGAATTGTCAATTTCAGATGCCGTATGAAGACCTGAATGGCGTGTGGGTGTGTAAAAATTCCCTAACTTAAGACTCGAAAATCAGCTTGTCATGAGGCGTGGCTGGACCAAAGCGATGAGCCAGTGTAGTTCAACTCTATAAGCTTCATACCTATATCACAGGCAAAGGTTCACGCTACTGGGAAAAGACATTTGAAGTTCCCATAGAGCCAATAATTTCCTTTCGACTAGTCAATCATTATAAAATAGGAATATGCCACTCCATTGGCGTCGGGTTCTTTCGTTTACTTGTTTGGTTCTCGCTTGTTCCTTAATTGACCAAGCGAGTCTTACTAAACTAGAAGCTATGGGGGTTGTGGATCAAATACTAGCCGTACTTGAGGTCCTTACAAAGATTTATAACGTTAACAGGTCTACTGCAATAGTCTTTTGATCTTATAACATTTGTCGAATTCAAAATGAATATCCTCTGACCTTTGACAGGTTGCTGACACGCTCTAGTCCATCTTTTCTGCGAGTTTTCTTCTGAGTCTGCGAAGTGCGAGTGCATGAAGGGCGGATCAAAGGATCTTTACTATGTTCAGGCTATTAATATTGGTCATCGAGTCCGCATAATCAGCGGTCACGATCAAGTAGGTTTTGCCAATGTATAGACTCGATGCATCAGACGGAGGACGTACATTGCAGACTGTTGGTGATATCTGTGATATCATTGTCCCAATCACCAACTGGTCAGACTGAAATAATTGATCCACTTGAATCCAGAGTGTGCTTCTACAAGAGAGAGGATCAATTGCCCCAACTCTCTCTCTCTCGCACACACACAGACAAACATGGTTACTTCCACTTGAATCCAGAGTGTGCTTCTACAAGAGAGAGGATCAATTGCCCCAACTCTCTCTCTCGCACACACACAGACAAACATGGTTACTGTCTGGCCTTATCTATTCACCTTCAAAAACAATGCGTAATGCATGCTTTGCTTCACTTGAATGAACCCACCGGTGCATGAACTTTTTTATGTTTCATCCCAGATTTAGTATTGTTTTGGAATTTGTTCGATCATGATGGTAACAAGAAAGATGGTGTCGACTAGGGGTGAGTACATGATTCGGGTCAGCTGCCCAATCCCTAATCCTTGATCAATCCGCACAATGCCGGTCCTCAATTTTGAGATCGAGGACCGACTCATATTAAGCCAGATCAGGACCGGACTGCGACCAATGGGTTGGTCCTGGTTCTAGGGTCAACCCAGACCAACCGATAATTTATTTTTTTTCATTTTTTATACTTGAAAGTAACTGGAGGACCCCTGACTAACCCAATGGATTTGGTCTGGTCCCAAGGCCAACGCGGACCAACCGATAATTTTTTGCTTCATTTTTTGTACTCCCCGAAAAGGCGAGTGAGGACAGACCAACCCTATGTGTTTAGTGACAAGCGAGGTCACTAAGAAAGGTAAGTGACGAGTGTCGAATGGGTGAGCGCGAGCGTCAAGGAGGGAGTTATCACACCTCTTTTTCCTTCTAGGGAAAAGAAAGAAGGTTTAGGTTATTTGCCTAAAGAGGCACCAATGGCTCCCAGACAGCGCACGGCTCTCCCAAGCTCCCATACCTCGCGCGACGTTAGATTTCGTATTCAATTCTTAACAACCTAAATATTTCTGAAGGTCGCCACTAGCCTATTGAGGTTGATTGAAACCAATCGAGACACGGAGTCATTGTCATTCCTACGCAACTAGAAATTTATAGAAACGGGGACTTGTTTACGCCAAGTTTCTATTAGCGCCTTGCGGTACCACTAACTTGAAATGTTGTTTATTCAAATGGCCACACAATCTTGATTACAATTGTAATCTTTATGAAACCACTAAGTGTCCATACAAATGTTTTTGTAGTTTTTTTAATCTCAGACTAATCCAACATAATTTAGAAAAGAAATTCACACTCAAATTATTGAAAAGTGGTGCGGTAAATAACATCCAAGAAATTGAAATGACTTGAAAGTAATGCGGAAAAAGAAAGACCCGATACAAGTCGGGCAAATAATATTACATGGCCTTGTTATCTCACCCTAGGACAGACCCTCGTGAGCAAAATGGGAATTTAAATATAATAAATACTTAATTAATTTTAATTTACGCAAATATATATTTATAAAACATTATAGAATATTTCTGCAAAATAGTAATGTTAGGACAAATCATTCATAAAATAGGAAAATCTCATAAATGTCATTATGTCCCATTTGATACTATCTAAATTTTTTATATATTTTTGAAATTTTCAGATTTTTATTCTTATTATTATTTTTAAAAAATATTAATAATAATTTTCACGGCTACATTCCTTCACGTCTATCGGAGTGCCGGAGTTTGGTGGAACTTGATATGTCTAGTAACAAGTTAAATGGAACTATACCTCCAGAGTCCATAGGCCTCTCATCACTATCTATACTTCTGAACTTGTCTCGAAACCATCTCAGCGGTGTCATACCTGAGGAAGTCGGGAAATTGAATCTTTTGGCTCAACTGGATGTCTCCAATAACATGTTGGATGGTGACATTCCCGCTAGTCTTGGCAGTTGTGTTGGATTGGAGGTGCTCAAAATGCAGGAGAATTCTTTCCGAGGCACCATTCCTTCATCTATGAGTACGTTGAGGAATCTCAAGGAGATAGATCTTTCACACAACAATTTATCTGGTCAGATTCCAGAGTTTTTCGAGGCATTTCACTTCTTAGAGATCCTGAATTTTTCATACAATAACTTTGAAGGCGCATTACCAACTAAAGGAATCTTTAATAATGTTAGCGCTACTTTTGTCTCCAGAAATGACAAGCTTTGCACAAGATTGCCCGAATTTCGTCTCCCAAAATGCAGCTCTAGGAACTCAGGCCGGAAACTCATCCTTAAGTGGAAGCTCACCATCTTGATTTCCTTCGGCATTCTTGGTATAGCTCTTCTTCTTGCTTTTATGTACTTTGGTTGGTTGAAGAAGAAGAAAAGAACAGAGCCAGCTTCAAATTCCAAAGATGATTCATCATTGAGTCTATCTTATCGAACTCTCCTTAAAGCAACCGATGGGTTTTCTTCAAGTAACTTGATTGGGGTCGGCGGTTTTGGATCTGTTTACAAGGGAGTCCTTGATGAGAATGGAACCGTCATTGCTGTGAAGGTACTTAATTTGATGCTTCACGGTGCTGTGAAGGGCTTCATAACCGAGTGCGAGGCTTTAAGGAACATCCGACACCGTAATCTTTTGAAAGTCCTAACAGTATGCTCGGGCACTGATTATAGTGGCAATGAGTTTAAGGCCTTGATTTATGAGTTCATGGTCAATGGCAGCCTAGAAGATTGGCTACATCCAAGCCCATCACCAGCTAATCTAAATGGGAATGCGCAGGAATTGAGTCTCATCCGGAGGATAAATATTTCCATCAACGTTGCTTCAGCATTAGATTATCTCCATAACAACCTGCAAAGCCCTGTTATCCATTGTGATTTGAAGCCAAGCAACATCCTTCTAGATGCTGAAATGGTTGGACATGTTGGAGACTTTGGTTTGGTGAAGATCATGATTGAATCCACCAATGACACTAAAGCGAGTATGAGCTCTGCTGGTGTAAGAGGAACTGTAGGCTACGCTGCTCCAGGTAAGTCTTGCGTGCTATTTCCATCTGCCTCAACTGGTTCTGCTCCTATTATTTATCTTTTATTTGCAATTTGAATGAAGCGCAGAATATGGAATGGAAAGCGTGGCTTCAAGAGAAGGCGATGTTTATAGTTATGGCATTCTCTTGCTTGAGATGTTCACGGGCTTGAGTCCAACAAATGAAATGTTTAGAGAAAATTTTAACCTTCATAAGTTCGTCAGGGAAGCCTTGCCTGAACAACTCCTAGAGATTACCGATCCTCTTCTACTTCAAGAAGTGGAGAGCCACAAGGGCATCGGCAGAGGTGATGCAGCTCGCGATTGTCTGGAGATGGTTTATAAAATTGGGGTCGCCTGCTCGGTCCAAGCACGCAGAGAGCGGATGAACATCACAAAAGTCGAAGCTCAGCTGCATTTTATCCGGGATAAACTTCATGCAGCTGGTTTCCAAGGATAGGTAATATATAAGATCAATGGCTTTTCTGCATTTTATTTTCCCTTCGACGACCAGATCATTGCCATATATGCAACGATAAGCATGCATTCATGTGCCTGCTTATGTGGATAAACTCAAAAATGCGCCCACAGTTCCTCAATTTTCCGGTTTTGTGTGAATCAAAAAGAAGATCGCCAACTGAATTACATGCATCCCATTACAGAAATAGAGAATTAATCCTGTAGAATCATTGTTAGAACTCTAAGGGCAGCATGAGGAAATTCTCGTGATCAAAACGGATGAGAGGCTAATCGTAGACCCCATCCCTTAAATATATTCGGCATATGCATTTGCAATCTCACCAAATTGCGATGGCTTTAGGACATTTATGCAGCTTTATTAGGAGTATGCTTTTAATAGACAATATATCAACTTTGCTGAACGAATGAATGAATCTACATGTCTCTTCCAGGTTATATGAACTCAGGAGTGCTTGGCGTCGGTTTCTACAATTTCAGTAGTTTTTTTTTTTTCCTTCTTCCATGCTTAGCCCTATAAAAGGGGGGTGCATGCTATGTTAGTATAGTAGATCGAAGGAACGGCAACGGTTCTCCGATCCTGGCTACGGCTCAAAATGAGGACTCAATCTTGTCTATCATTCAATAAAACTCAATTTTCAGCCCAATCGTTGCAAGAACTGCAAGTCGCTTTTTAAATTGACGACAGCTCGATGCATTCCTTCTTCTGTGAACCTTTTCATGTACAATGCATCCAGGGGCAGAGCAGGAATTTGAGAAGCAAATCACATAATCCTTTTCGACTCCCGAAACTATATTTGTAACTGCGGTCACTATGAACAATTTATCCATACAGACCAACTACTTTATTACATGTAATATAAGTTCCCATTATTCTTGTGAACATGAAAAGCAGAGTGAGCTCTTATGTGAGCTGTGAAGAGTGTTACAAATCTCTAGGCCGATGGTGTGGCAATAATTTGGAGCAATTTAGTTGGCCCCCTTACCAACTGAAAATTGTTGACATATGTTTTCAATCACATATGTATTCACAGCATTTTGAGGATACAATTGGACTTGCCTGTACAAGGAGGGATAGGAAGGAGCTATCTCCTGGGTACCAAGCGCTCATTACAATTTTTGGTAATTATTCTGTTATATTATGAAATATCTAGTTGAATTTCCAGCTCATCCAGTGCGATTTGCATTTCTTTTAATCATGAACGTGCATAAAAATGAGTATTTCACTAAAAATGGTTCGTAAAGAATTTTCATGGTGCTTGGCATTGTTTTTCATTAGAAATTTTGCAAAAAGAATTCCTTTTTGCTGTCTATAAGCAATTTATTTGGATGCAAAAGATAAAAATCTGACCAAATTTATTGGGTTGTGTATTGTGTTCATTACAAGCTCAAATTAATTACCGTTGAGCCTATTATGATATATAATCACACGATTTGCGCAAAGTAAGTCCAGACATATTTATTGCTTAGCCTCATCTACACACCTTGTGAAACACAAGTATTATGACCATACCCGGTCATCCTCTGCAATCTCGATTTGATTTACATCGATCAATAAGTTCTCATTTATATAAAGAAAATCATGAGTATCATTAGCCCTTTTTGGAAATTTTGATAAGCATCCATTAATTTGAAACGCAAGTGTGAAGCATATTCAATTAGATATTGTCAGAGCAAAAAAAAAATTAGAAATTGATAATTCAAACAATTCGGTAAATTGTCGTTTCAAATAATTGGATATGAAAAATTTCGACTGAATTACCGGCCTTAAGGTGAAAAAAATCTGAACCCATTTCAGAATAGTGTCCATTACAAGAGCCCACCAAAACCTTGAATACATTGAAGTTCCAACTTCCAATCTAATAAGACATACATGAAGATTCAACAGCAAAGGTGGCCTGGGACTTTTTATGATGCAGGAGCAGCTTTCTGTTTCTCGCTCCAAGGGCTCGAGAGTAACTTGCTCAAGAGGCTTGAACTGCTCTGCCTGCAGCTTCTTCACTTCCTGGGAAAATACTATCTCGGCTGGAACAGTAGAATCGATACAGTTTGCCTGCAAAAACAAGCACAACCAGAAGGTATTGATTTCCCGTCTCTTCTCATTGAAGTAACATTTCCAGTGTTTCCTTTTTCCCAAGTGGATTGGTCTTTACCTTCCCTCAAATATGATGAGATCATTTCTGATGTCACAGCTTATCTCCTACGCTTGCAAAAACTTGCGCCAGCTGCTTGTCTTAATTTATGAGGACTTATAAAGTGGAAAAGAAAAATAAGTGTGACCAGCAGTCCTCTAATGCAACAAGCAACATCTAAAAAAAAAGAATAAAGAAAAACCAAGTGCGCATCTGTCCACACAGAGAGAAGTTCGCCTGAAAAGATTTAGAACTAGACGAGTCATATTGAAAATTTTGAAATGGAATTAGTATCCGAATTAATTAAATAATTTCCCTCTTCTTTATCCACTTCACAAAATAAAATGGGCAGAGAGGTCCAGGGCCGAACGAGGAGAATCGCAAGTAGAACATCGATGAACAGCAGATTAATATTCAATTAAAAATAGCAGAAAAGACAGAAGAATTTAATGGATATTGGGCAAGCATGGAATCAAGTCGGGTGGTGGTGGCGGTGGTGCTCCTAAGGAAGACGGAAAGAAATTGAAACACGACACCATCCTGCGTATCTACGCCAGCTCTCCCCACGTTACCCGAGCCTAGCACCATGTCCGATGATCAGAAATCACCTATTTTTGTGATTCCTCCTTCTCTAAGGGCCATTCTGACAATTTCACAGTTCAGATTACATTTTTATAAGTGATTCAATGCCTGTCGGCCTTTCGAGGTATGATTCACGGAGGCTCCGCACGCGTCTCAGCCTCAACGCGCACCGTCGGGGCGCAATGGAACTCCGGCTCTCAAAGTCTCTCCTCATCTTCGAGGCTGCGTCTCTGCAGATCACGGCCCGGGGCCTTTCCTGAGCCCCGATCCCAGCGCAAAGCTGGGCTATGACCCATTCACTACATCCAGTGGGTGTGTTAACAACGTGAACTAGAGTACTTGTAGAGTATTTGGTGTCTTCTTTGCTGGGACGAGAATTCAAAAAACCCATACTAACCAATCGGAGGCTGAGTAGGGATACAGAACTTGAGTACGGGGAATCATCGTTGATATAAAGAAAGGGAAAGAAGATATTAGTGTTGGTTGGGGCTGATGACGACAAGAACAATAGCCGATGATGGTGGTGGAGGCGGCATTCAATCATTAAGAGCTTTAAATTGAATAATGAAAATTCTGAATTCTTACGAGTAAATTCTTACGAGTAAAGTGTTGTGATAAGATTCCATAGTAAAAAAGGCTACTCTTCTGGCTATATTGATATTATCTGTATGTATGTAACTACCATCTCCTGCATAACATGATAATAACAATAAGGAAGAGATTGATATTGAATTAATATTGTGAAAAAAATCAAAAAGAAAGTAATGGAAACGGTAAAGATGGTATCAAAACTTCCCGCACACAATGGTCATAAGAAGAAGAGAAAATCAAAATTTGATATCACCTAGTGTCTTTACACCATTACCCCACATTACTTGAGCTACAACCTTAAATAAAAAAAAAAAAAAAAAAGGAATCAACGCTCAGGAGATCGTGTACCCTCTTCACATGTAGATCATTGAAGCGTTTAAGCATATATAACATTGTTGAGAGTTCCTCACTTTCTTGAATAGAGAGATTAGGATATTTTTATTTTTATATATAATGAGATCAAAGTCAAAGGGAGACTTGCGAGCTATGATGTAAATCACGATTGTGAAAAGATGGGAATGGGGCCTTTTAACTTGTCTAGCTCTTGATCCAGTTGAGAGTCTTGGTGGAGAATGTATGAATGTTGCTCTTTCTAGTTCAGCAATTTGGTGATTGAAGGCATAGATTATCAAATTGGAGAAGGTGGAAAGTTGTTTTGAATCAATATCCACTGTCTGGGAAAAAAAGAAATGAACAAATTGAAGATCCAAACCAACCAACATGGCTCGGATTCAATGTAAGTGGGTCTTGAGTTGGGTCACATGTTTTCTCTTCAGTATATTATTATTATTTTTAATTCCGAGAATGCTTGGCCTTGTCGCTTGTTCCAAGCCTTCTTTCGAGACAAAGGTCTTAGTTGCATGGTCGAAGCTTTGTGAAGGGGCGTGCTCCGTGCTCCACACTCATGGGGACCCCATCTCCTAAAGCATCAACTGTTCAGCAATTTGATAACGGAAATCACGAACCATCTCTCAATCTAGGACTCGCATTGGGCATACCTATAAGGCAGACGCATTAGGATGGTTGGTTACCCCTCCATCAACGAGTGCCACCTCGCCAACAAGGAGCTAAACAAGCATGCGCTCAAGATTCCTGTGTTTGTTGTTGCCAAAACCTCATTGTTGTAATTAGGGTTTGGGAGGAGAAGTCAAGCTCCATGGTACTGGTAAGGCGATGAAAAATATGAGGTTAGTATTGCATGATGCTAGTATTATGATATTCATAAAAGTTTGTGGAATCTATGCCAATTATTCTAAAAGAAAAATATGTACAATATAGATTATGTCCTTTGAGTTATAGAATTTGTGCGATTTGAATTTTTTGCAGTTATTTTGCACAATCAAGTCCTTTAGTTTTCTGAATAAGTTTTGTGGTATGTAGTTAAATCCTCTAATTTTCTTATTTATTTAATCAATTATTTGTCTTTGATATACCCACTATAATGAATACTTTTTGTTTTTCCTTTTCTTTTCTGCGTATTAATTAATTGACAATTTACTTAACAAATGATTTGATTGGACGAATCAAGGTTAGAGGAATTAATTGTTAGATGACTTATGATTGAATCAAATCGCATAAATTAGGGTCTACATGGTAATGTTTCAATTTTTCTGTTCTTTTGTTCTTCGGAATAGAAAAAAATCATAAATCAATTTGGTAACGTCAGTTAATTAAGTGGTTAGGGAATAGATTTAGAATGAAAACAAGAAGTAGAAGAAAGTAGCTTCTTATTCCCGAAAATAATTTTTCAAAATAAGTCATTTTTTTTTTTTCTTTCTTTTTCCTTTTCTTTTCTTTGTCTTCTAATCGGTTGGTGGAGACTTGCTTCCCATCACCGCCAGTCACTGCTACTTCCGGCTAGAAGAGGAGAAAGAAGAGAAAAAAGTGAAGGAAAAAAGAAGAAGAGAAAAATCCAAAAACAAAATTATTAAAAAATTAAAAGAAATTTTACAGCACATAAAAAATTGTGAGTCATACTAAATGCATTCTTATTTTTTTTTCTATTTGGGAAATAATAATTTTGTGTGGACACCAAACGCGTTATTTTATTCGGAAATTGTTCCATGAAATATATATATAGAAAAAATTATTTCTAAAAAGAAATTATTTTCAAAAACAGAAATGTTATCAAACGCATTATTAAATGCAAAAAAATTGAAAGGGATCAAGAAGTCTCTACACAATATAAGGAAGAAATGAAAAGAAAGAAACCCAATCCGAACATGAATACGATGATAAGAACAAACAATCCAAGGAAAGAAATAAAAAGAAGCGAACTTGACTGTGCGGAATTCATGGTGAGAAAGGGGCAAAGGAGAGAGCGTGTCGGTTGGGGTTGATGATGACGAGTACAATAATCGATGACGACGACGGTGGACTTCAATCATTAGAGCTTAAAATTAAATAATGAAAATTCTGAGTACTTACCAGCAAACTATTCTACGGTCGGCAAAAAGGCTGCTTATATACATACATACACATATCATATAAAGGAAGTCCAATTAATTTTAAATTTATTATACGAATATCGATTCAACCCTACATTTTTCTTTTTCGATTTCTCCAATTCAGTTATAAATATTTGTGGAAAGTTCCTAAATAGTCTTTTTTATTAATAATACCACCTAAGATAACTGATTTTGACTAGTTGGCATGTCTCAGGACGATGCTTTTTCTTAACCTGCACTTGTCATTTTACTTTAAGAATTCTATTATTTCTCTTTAATTTAACTTGTATTCTAAGTAAAAAGGTTTAAGATAACAACAAAAGAAGGCAAGAAAGAATTACAATAATACAGAATTTAAACAAACCGACGTGACCTAATCAATGTTCCAATCAAGCCTTGAATTCCAGTGGATGGAATGACTATTTGTCTTAGAAAGTGCAGCACTGTTTATGTAATGCTATGGCACAGAAGTGTGGCTAATTGTCATGCCGATGTTTATCATAAGTTAACCACAACACAAAACAATCCAAAATCTTGTCTTACATTCATGGGCGAAATTGAAGCGGATAAACTCGAGAAGTTATTTGAATTTCTCCTGACAGATTTCCTCAATTAGGTGTCCCGCACCTTTAACTCCCTCGGTATGCCAACCTTGCTCCCCTTAGCTGTATCTTATAAAAATATTTCTTTCCCACGAGCTGTGTGCAAATCTCAATTGCCATTTCCCCAAAAGGGCCTTGTTCAAACGATGTTAAATTTCTTACTTCCACACCTTAATCATCAAAACATCCGCATATATGACCCTAATGGAAAGCAAACTTTGTGAGTCTTCGCAATCCAATCCCTCCCCAATAAGAACTGATTTTAGAGTTTTCCATTAGAGAGGGATGACATGATTTTATGAAAGAGTTATGGAATTTTGCTAATCCGTAACGGATAGGTTTTGGGTCTCCCCTTTTGGTTCTTGTTCCAAGAACAAGCATATCTAGGGGCCTGTTTTTGATAAGTGATTTTCTTGTTTGGAAAGTTCTTCCCTCTCCAAAGCAGGGAGAATTGGTCTTTTTGAAAGTAATATTCCCAATCCTCCTATTTATTTCATTTCTTCTTTTCTAATCCCTTGCTCGGTGGCTAAAAGGTTGGATGCCATTCAGAATGAATTTTCATGTAGTGATATTGAGGAGGCGCACAAGTTCAATTTGGTGAATCGGAAAGAAGTCAAATGACCTTTTTGAAATGGCAGTTTAGCCATCAAGTCCTTGTTAATCAACAGGGTTCTTCTCGACAAATTGCATTGGCAATTCAGTGTTGCAAATGAACATATTCGGAGAAAAGTAGTAGTTGCAAAATTTGGCCTTGAAAAGATAGGTTGGATCACTAAGGATAGGGGAGCTTTACACAGACTAATGTACGAAGGAAGATTAGAGAATATTGAAGCGAGTTTCTTCTTATGGAAATAGGACACAGTAAGTTACTAACGTTCCGTGTGGGGACACAACTTTGAAAGATCAGTTCTTTGATGTCTTCGACATCACCAGGAACATGGAGGCTTTGGCACCAGATTGTTATCGTTTAAAGGATGATAAGGTCATTATTAATTTTTTGAGGCAAGCCCAAGATTGGATGTTTGAAATTGGGCCTTCTTTTTTTTTTAATGTTTCGTGCGATTCGAAGATTTCTAATCCTTCTGAGGATGCTTTGGTGGAGAACAGTTAAAGAGGCAGAAAATTTTCCACAAAATTTTACTATAACCTTCTAGATAGGGAGGGCTTTCATCGTAGATTGGATTTTCTTTGAAAAGCGATTTGGAAAGTGAAAATCCGAAAAAGAGTTTCCTTTTTTTGCTTGGGAAGATAACCTACAACAAAGGGGCAAAGTATTGGTTAATTGGTCTTTCATCTGCAACAAAGGATGCAGAGACCATTCAGCATCTCCTCCTTCGTTGTTCTTGGATAAGACGGGTTTCGACAGCTTCCTCTGCTTGCATCGGGTTATCTTGGGTTATTGGAGGTTCTACTGAGCAAAAAATTTGGGCTTAGCAGGGCATTCACTTACAGCACAATAAGAAAAGACAGATTACCTCAACTCCTCTTTCTACTTTTTGGTTGATTGGGGAGGAGCGGAACAAGAGAGCTTTTGATGGAAAGGAATCTCCCATCTCTGTTTTTATTTTTGAAAATTGACTTAACATTTCACACTTTTGGCATAGTGGAAACTTGCTTAGGATATAAATGTCTTGGTCAATATAGTTGATGATTCGTCTTGTTATGGAACTCTTGTTCAGTTCCATCAGAGGATGGATCTATAAGAATTCACCTATCCCAATAACTAAAAAACCTGACTTAAATTGGAGAACTGCTTTTATATACGTCTTTAGTGAAATGAACTCTTGTCTATACGAGTTGCATCCAGTTATTACCCTATAGTCTATCCTTTTACCTATTGAAAAGAAAAATGAAATAGTGTGAGGTCTTGGTTTCTTTCGTACAAGCATGTACACAATCGTAATATTAGAAGATGCTTAAAAACTGAGGATTGTATTCCCAAAATCAAGTCCTTATGATCAAAAGCTTGAAGATCCCTAATTCCTTTTATATGCGTGATTTTTTTTTCTTATGTCTAAATTAAAGGGAGAGTAGGGCGCCCTATGTTTAGTTAGATTCTCATGGAAACTCTTCTTTATTTTGTTCAGAACTAAATTTTTGTCAGATCAAGTATTTTATTTTGCTGAACTTATGATGTCCTCATGTCAATGCATAATATATTAAGGTCTCTGCTGGAAGGAAATTTGATGAAGGAAAGCAAAATGCTGCAAAGGAAGAACAATCTGGAAACATCTCAAAAAAGAGGCAGAAGACGCCATCAATATTGAGATCTGTTAGTTCAGGACTTAGACATATTTCTTCTAAATTTCTTTTTGTCAATTTCAAAGTGAATGATCCTCATATTATAGGTAATATGCATATGTAATGACCTTTATGCTCCTGCCTTGAGACAATTACGTCAGATTGTAAAGTAAGTCTTTTCTGCTTTTTATTAAATTGTTATCCACTTATCTTGAGGACATTGTAATGATTTGCATCATCTAGGAACCACATTAGTCGAGTGCGTTTACTTATAAAAGAACAGAAAATAAATCATCATTAGTTTCCATTTCTCAAAGTTTGAGTTGTCTAGCTTGTATTAGTGGCCTAAAATATCAACAACACTCTTGTTATTTGGAGCCAAATATTCGTTTGAGCATCAATGAACATGTGGATGTAATGCAAGTTCAATGATATAGTATGCTATATACTTGATAAGGAACTTTTTTCATGATGTCAACCTATTTTATCTCACATTTTGTGATGCTAAAATTTGTGAAGAAGGAAATTCTCATCGACATTCTTTTTGTGAATAGGTTTGAATAAGCTTCTGCCTAGGTATCCTTAAAGTGGTTGACCGTGTGTCTATGTCCACCTTATAGATCAAGACATTTAGCTTCTTAACATTATGTTAAATTGAGCATATGGAGCCTTACTGCTGACCAATACAACATACTGAACTTGGAGACACTTTTTCCATTGCATCCATCACACTTCTATGTCAATTGTAACATCTCGATCAATACATTATCATTTGCCAAAATGAAGCGAAGGTATCTAATTTGCTTGTTGCTACTGTTTCTTGATTCTCGGTTTGTGCTAAAGCTTTGTTGCTACCCTTTTCCTCCCAGATATACAGTACAGTTTCTTCTTCATGCTACATAGATGAAATTTTCATCTTTTAGTATATCCCATACTTTGAGCTTTGAAGTTACTCCCTCAATTCTATCAAAGCCATGTCATTTGCAGAAAACATAAACTTAGGGACACCGGTTCAACAAAGGTCTTTGACTTAGCTCATTTGTTTTTCCTATTGCAATTTTTGGTTTCTGCTTTTGTTATATTTTCCTTTAAAAGCATGCCTCGGTTCTATAGGTGGATTGTCCCCCACTTGAAATTGAAGACAAAAGACGCTCATTTTGCACCATCCCCTAGACTTGACTAAGTTCAACAAAGACAAGTAATACTTCAAACTACTTTCAAAGCGACCTAGCTGTAGTTCACTTGACAACCGACAATGGTATGTCGGGCAAACTCTTACAAGATGCCATGAATTGTTGAGGATTATTATGTTCGTGGTGTTAATGACTACAGAGGCATATCTTGTAGATAATCGCATAATGTATATTATTAACAAAGATGGGGTGCTCTGAGACATCCCTAACCGTCGAGTCTCATTTTTTTCTCCTGTTTTATGTTTCACACAAACAAATTGTTCTTCCTATCCATCTTGTATTTGGCTACCAATCTAGCTCCAATCTAGCTCTAAATGTATGTTCTCCATGTACTAAAGGCCTTTATTGTGACATCCTAAAATTCGAGCCCTCTGAAGGATGAGTGAAAGTGAATTTCGTCAATGTATTATTGGTTGATCTCACTCGGAATTGATCACTCCTGAGATACTGACTTTGAGGGGAAAGGCTAATGAGGACAGAGCCCGTACGACTAAAGAACTCGACCTGGGAAAACGACTCGACCGTGAGACTTGCGTGAGGATGATCCTGTAGATAGGCAGGTCGATTCTAAGGACGACTAGAAATCGATTCGCGGACAGAACATAATGGAACGACGGGTGATTCCGTTTACCGTTATTGAACCCGCGAACGACCCTATGTCGATCTTCAGTGATCGTGTACTTTGAAATAAGAATCTATCCTGCATAATTTCATGCAGTCAAGGACGTCCATGCATCGAGATGTCTTGAATGTGGTTTGGCATGAGTCGGTTACGCGTGAATCCTCGGAGCCGCCGTTAGTCTGAGTTGTAACCAAAATGGCATTAGGGCGAAATTGACATGGCAAGAGAACTTAGGATTGGACTTCGAATTGTCGGGAATGTCTGGGACGGATTTGGATGAAGCTACATCAAACAGTCGACAGAGTTAGTTAAGCCGAGCAATTGGAAAAGGGGTTTTCGGACCGAGGAAGCAAGCCCGTGAGGACGTGGGCCGAGCCAAGGCAGTGTGGGCCTTAGGCCCAAGTTGGGACAGCCACCAAATGGGCCTAAGTCAAGCAAATGAACCCATTGGGCCAAACCAACTATTCATCTTCTAAGTCCATGGGCCAATTCTTAGCCTTTTCAAGCCCAACCAATTCCCAAGCCCATTCCTATTCATGGCCAAGCCCAATTCCTAGGCCCATCCACCAATTTCAGCCCAAGGACAGAATGGTAAATTGTGCAAGGTGAAATGACCAAATTGCCCCTAAAAGCTTGTGGATAAGGCAAAAGAAGAGAGAGAAGATGATGTCATGCATGGGGACTTGAAGTGGCCATTGAATGGCCTTAATGAGGAGTGCTCTCAGCCCTCCCATCACTCTCTCTCTCCCCCATTCGGCCCCAAACCGGTCGAAGCTTCTCTCTCCTCCATTTTCTTCTCCTCCAGTTTCTGCTCCAGCTGACCCTTCGGTGAAGATTGAGGTCAAAAGTGGACTTTATGGTCGAATCAGCTCACGGGACCCCCGCCATTCTCTCCGGGACGTCCAAAACGTACGGAATGTTCAGGTCTCGTGCCGAAAGGAGCCGCCGAACGGCCTGGGCGCCTCCGTGAAGGAACCGGTCGCCGGTCCGTCGGTCCGCCTGCAGCCTGCACTGTTTCGCGTTTTCGGCCATTTTTCTCCCATTCCAGCCCTTCCTTTGCCCATCCCAGCCACCCACAAGATTCCCAAGACCCTCAGGAGCCTCCGGTTGTCGACCAACCCCCTCGCCGGAGCTCCGGCCAAGCCGTTCAACTCCGTTTCTCCTCCGGCAGTCAGTTTTTGAGAGTTTCAGAGAGAAGCAGAGGCTGTGGTTGCTGTGTTGAGCTTGGGACCACCTTGGATCGTCGTTGTAGAGGTCCCGGTGCGTAGCCACCGTCGTCGCCGCCGTGTTGGTGTCTCCGACCCGCTTAACTGGTGAGTTTAGCTCCTAATCCTTCGTTTAGTGCCTAAACTTGCTTAGGGTTGGTTTAGTTAGATTTAATTCTAGTTTAAGTGATTTAATTAATTTGTATTAGTCCTAAGATAGGTGGTTAGATTAATGGCTAAGATTAGTTTAGCTTAATCTTACTTTATTAGCTTAATGATGCTTATGTGGTTAATTAAGTATGCTTTGCTTTAATTAATTGATGGTTGCTTTAATTAATGCTTTTAATACTTTCTGAGTTTAATTTATCATTTATTAAATTCTGGAAATTTATTGTTCACTCGACACTATTCACGATTTACTGTTCACGAGCACTGTTCACACAACACTGTTCACCCGAGAATGAAAAGTGTTTAATTTCATGTGTGTTTACTTCTATGAAGTGATTGGATATGTCATTGCATAAACATCCGCATGAATTGAGTGACGATTTGTACAATTATGTGATGATTGTGAAGTTTTGGTATTTAACTTGAAAATACCCGGCGTTGGCTTTTGGCACCGTAATTAGTTTGTAGGACCAGTTTGAATCGATTGATTGATTGGATTGAAAAATTGAATTGATTTACATCATGTCAGCTTGTGCGAGCTATTATATAATATAAGCTACAGCTTCTGGCGAGCTATTATATTATCTATCAGCTACAGCTTCTGGCGAGCTATTATATATGCTACAGCTTCTGGCGAGCTATTATATATGCTACAGCTTTTGGCGAGCTATTATATATTGCGGCAGCTTCTGGTGAGCTATAGTATACTATATTGATATTTGCGGCACCTTCTGGTGAGCTATAGTATACTATATTGATATTTGCGGCAGCTTTTGGTGAGCTATAGTATACTATATTGATATTGCGGCAGCTTCTGGTGAGCTATACTATCGATATATCGGCTCGAGTGAGCAGTCCTGGACTATGGTCGGACTCATAGATAGTATTGATTGAGATGACCGGGGAATGGTCATAATGACATGTAATAGACTGAGTCGATTGATCGATGACTCGATCTGAATTGATGCATTGGTGTGTGAAATTGTTATATGCATTAATTATATGCGTGAGTGAATCACATCGTTTATGGCACACACGCATGAATCGATGACGTGCAGAGTGTGGCAATGGCCAGGTGAGATCGCTTGTGATGCGAATCGTATGTGATTGATGAACTGTATCATCTAATGGCCATGTGCATTGCGTGTATTGTGCTGAGTTATAACGTGTAGGGTATGGCATACCGGGTAAGGTTGTATGCGAATCGACTGTTGGTTGTTGCTTGTGATGGGGTAGTTTTGGATAGATACCCTGAGTTGAGTTGGTGTACTAACAGGGGCTTAGGGGTGGAACTCGCTGAGATTTATATCTCACTGGTTATTGAATAACTATTTTTAGGTCCCTAGTGTGAAGAGCCAAGAGCTTGAAGCGGAAGGGTCAGGAGCATAGATGGCTCAGTAGTTCTTTATGACATAGACCTTATGTATAAGCTTGAAGTGTTTATAAAAGTGTATTTGATTTGAAATTGGTTGTTCTACTTTTCTATCCCATGTATGTTGTTGTCAGGGGATTAGTGAATTCGCTTCCGCATGTGAAATAAACTGAAAAGGGTCGGCGACGAGTCCTGGGAACGTCGCAAAATTCTATCGACCACCGAGAGATGTGCGCGTGCTCGAGGTTCGAGGCGTGACATTTATAGCTTATGTGATATGGTCAAATCACGTCTTTTCATATCAAAGCTAAGCTTAAACCAGCTTATAAGAGGAATGCTTTTTCCCTTGTCTTATTAGAATGTAATTACATCTATAGAACAACGAAGCTATGATAAAGAAATTTCTGATCTAAAAGATGGGTGAGTTCTTCTTTGGGGTAATGTCGATTGACTAAGTAAGTGAGTTACTGGCTAGTAGGCAACTGGGCATTCTACTTTAGCATACAATAAATAGTTTGCTAAGCACAGAATCAACAGCTAGTAGATTGATCTTTCTTTTAAGCAAGACCGTTGTGATAACTCAATCCCTTCCATCAATAAGATTCACATCAAGCCGACGAATTAGTTTGAAGATCCGCGAAACTAGTAGACTACCATTTCTATACCCTAATATGAGTAGAAGCGCGGGTAGATGAGTGGAACAATTAATATGAAGCCGAGGTACTTCATGCTTCTATTTTACCTTTCACCATTATTGTTCCCCTTCGTTTTGGAACTAAAATGAGAAGAAGCTCCAATCAATTAATATTACTCCATCAAATTTAACCTCCATGACCTATTTTATTCAGTCAAGAATTAAGAAGTCTCATCAAAATAATTAATAGTGGAAAACCATTTAATTGTATCAAAATTATTTTTTAGTTATTTTCAGTTTCATCTCCTAAATGTGATTTACGTTTCTAAACAAATTACAGTTAATTACTCTTTTGAAACTGGTGAGTGAGAGCCAGTCTTTTTGACCACTTTTCATCATCTATATTTAAAAAATATTACTTTGCTAGTCATGACAAAATCCCACATCCCTTCTAGAAAACACCAACCACATAAATGTAGTAGCCCCCAATGAGCCCCCAACCCACAAAGTTTTAGTCCTCTCCACCAATCACCACCCGCCACCGTCAGATGCCACTCGGCCAATGCCAATGGTTATCGAGCTCTGTCATCACTCTCACCGCTGCCCTTGACCACGCCTCCCACTCCAATTTCTGATTTTTCGTTTTATGTGCTCTTTCTTTTTCTCCAATTCTCTCCCTTTCTTGCAGCCCAACGCGGACGTTGAGCTTGTTGACTACTGTGACATGCCAATTGGCATCCCCAGTGAAAAACTAGGAGGCAAGGTGGTAATTTAGGAAAAAGGGTGTTTATCAGTAATAGCGGCAAAACAAATGGTGCTTTTTGATAATTTCCAATGACAACGTGTAGTACCAGTCGCTAATTTGATGCAGAACAACAATTAGTTAAATCAAGTTTACACTTTTCTATCAAAAAATTATTGATAGATTCTACATCACATATGAGAGGAACAAAGTATAATGTGTAGCATAGCACTACATTTAGTACAACGAAATGAAGTGGAATAAAAGAAGGAATGAAATAAAATAGGCACTACAATTTGTTGTGAAGGAACAAAGAGGGAGACTTTGATGATATCTTGTCCAGCGTTTAGAAAATTCCCAATCAATTCCTTCTTGCTATGCATGATCTAAGTCTTTTTCTCCGTCCCAATGTAGAAAACATAAATGGACAGATTGGAAAGCTTGCGTTTGTGGTCTTTGAAGGTACCTTTTGAGACGGAACTTTTCACTTTTGAAGTCCATGTTCTCACTTAAAGACTATCTTGTAAATCTCAACAGAAATTGCTTGACTAATGCTTCTTCTTCTTTTTTTCGAATGAAATTGAAAAATAAAAAACATAATAGTCACCTGTAGCCCTGGTGTGCCTGTCCCCTGGCTGTGATTGAGCTGATTCATCGTGAACTAGATTGATAAAAAGTATTTGTTAAAAAAGTGGCCGTGAGTTCCCCATGCGGAGTCGAGGTCGGTTGACTTGATAGTCCATGAGTTTTTCCTTTTCGTGGAAAACAACTGCTTGTTGGGTCCAGAAAATTGAGTCACTTTATAAACGGGGAAAGCAAAAGGGTCAAATTCTTGGCGTGTACGTTGGTGGAAATGAGAGTTGATTTCTTATCAAAATTTGAACTTTTAAATTATCTAATCAAGTTATTGAATTTGCGTGATTAGTTGGAGTTGACGTATTCATTAGAATGGTAAAACTTTTGACGTGCAATGTGGAATCCTCTTGATTTTCAAGGTATTTTAATTTTTTATCATGATATTCTATGTACATATAGTGCATTTCCAGAGTGATGACTATTTAATTCTGTTTTCGTGGATACTAGAATACGAGTTGATTTTAGTGGATGATTTCATAATTTATCGATGGCTTTACTCATGTGCTTATTTTTCTTTTTCTTTTTGTTTACATTTATCAAATCCCTATAGAGGTTGCTCAAGCATTTTTGGTACTTAACTAAAATTTCTGTGATTTTTTCAGTTTTGTTATTACATAACCTACTAAGCGACAATGGGGTCAAAACACCCAAAAGGACGTTGACTAATCTTCCGATTGTTTTGTGTTATAAACTACACTAAGGAGAAGAAAAGCCTTGATTTATGACAAGAATCCCACCTTCGGAGAATAGGCAATGTCTATATGTTTAGTATGGAGAAATATGCACACTTTGGATATGTTTGTATGGCCCTATTCTTGATTTCTTCAAGACATAAATGTCGGTTAAA
Source organism: Eucalyptus tenuipes (assembly GCA_014182365.1). Taxonomy (NCBI): domain Eukaryota; kingdom Viridiplantae; phylum Streptophyta; class Magnoliopsida; order Myrtales; family Myrtaceae; genus Eucalyptus; species Eucalyptus tenuipes. The sequence goes on along the minus strand of CM024541.1, from coordinate 2,006,924 downwards.
GATTAGTGGTTCATCTTCTTCGTAAATTATTGCCCAAATTGGTCTATGAAGATCATTTTTGTCCACAAACATACTAGGATTATTAGGACCCACATATTGTGCCATTTGCAAATTGTTATTCTACCTTGAAATACTAACATATTTGTGTCTATAAATTCCTATGTACTAATCAATTGACTGCACTAAAACTTTATCCAAACTAAGCCATTGTCAAAATGAAACAGATTAGGTGAGATTGTTACATAAAAGGCTATAATGAGATTTTTTAAAGTTAAAAAGAAACCTTTTTCAAAAAGAGGGTTCTTTTTCTTGACTTTTCTCCTTACACTAAAACTTTGCCGTGACATATGGAGCGGGATGGCTCATGAACTTGGCGTGTACGGCTGAGATTTGACTTACAAAGACCTCCTTAACAAATATATTCTCCATCGGAGCATGTACGTTCAAATTCCAACAAGACCTACTTATGCTTCCAAAAATTCCTTCTCTTCAATTTTCTTACATTCTTCAAGTATCAATTAAGATTTCACCTCTAGTACTATGAAGCCTCCCAATTTGTCTTTTCTTGAGTTCTCATCATCATGTCGTCTATTTTTCACTTACATAGTGCTTTTGCCATGCATTAGCCAAGTCCTTTCAGCTAGCAATATGACGGATAAGCTTGCGTTCAAGGCCGCAATAACTATGGACCCTTTTGGGGTGCTGAATTCATGGAACCATACGACTGACCACTGTCAATGGCACGGTGTCATGTGCGGTCGCCTACATCGCAGAGTCACAGGACTAGACCTACAAGCCTTGAAGCTTTCGGGATCCATCTCCCCTCATATTGGAAATTTGAGTCTCTTGAGAGTCCTGGTGCTCTTCAACAATAGTTTTCATCATGAAATCCCACAACAAGTCAGCCATTTGCACAGTCTACATGTCTTGCGATTATCCGTCAACACATTGGAAGGCAAAATCCTGAGAAACTTGTCGAGTTGCACTCACCTTACACAGCTCCTCCTTTCTTACAATCGGCTGGTTGGAGAAATTCCCATTGAGTTTGGTTCTTTAGTGAAGCTTCAGATTCTTGCCTTAGGTGGGAACTCTCTAACGGGAAGTATTCCTTCATCCATCGGAAACATGTCATTGTTAGAGGGTTTTAGTCTCGCTGGGAATGAGGTGAGTGGGAACCTACCCCAAGCTCTAGGAAAATTAACCAAACTTAAAGTGCTTCAATTTGAAGAAACTAGGTTGTCAGGCACAATTCCTCCATCTATCTTCAATATTTCTTCCTTAAAGGAGTTAGAAATCGGTCGTAATGACATAGGAGGGAATCTTCCTACCAATATAGGCTTTGCTCTTCCAAACATCGAGATTTTCACCATTACGAATAGCCAATTCACTGGATCGATTCCTCGGTCAATGTCTAATGCAACCACCTTAAGGTGGCTACAAGTCGGTGGGAACAAACTCTCGGGGAAAATGCCTCCTTTGGACCGCTTAAACATGCTCGAAATATTGAGAGTCGGTTATAATTATCTTGGAAGCGGAGGATACAGTGATTCAAGCTTCTTTTGCTCATTGACTAACGCCACATTTCTAGTGGAGTTGTCAACACAAAACAACATCTTTGGCGGGACGTTGCCCGAGTGTATTGGTAATTTCTCTAATACTCTCTTCACATTGTGCCTTGGTAGGAATCTACTATTTGGCACGATTCCGAAAATAATCGAAAATCTCATCAACTTGCAAAGGCTTTTTTTGGACCACAACAGGTTTTCAGGTATGCTCCCCTCCGCTCTGGGAAATCTTCATAACTTAGTGGAAATGAAACTATCGTATAACAAGTTTTCCGGCGCAATTCCTTCTTCATTAGGAAACCTAGTAAACCTAGCACGACTCTATCTCGATCACAATAACTTTCATGGCTACATTCCTTCACATCTATCGGAGTGCCGAAGTTTGGTGGAACTTGATCTATCCAGTAACAACTTAAATGGAACTATACCGCCAGAGTCCATGGGCCTCTCATCACTATCTATACTTCTGAACTTGTCTCAAAACCATCTCACCGGTATCCTACCTGAGGAAGTTGGGAAATTGAATCTTTTGGCTCGACTGGATGTCTCTAGAAACATGTTGGATGGCCACATTCTGGCTAGTCTTGGCAGTTGTGTTGGATTGGATGTGCTCAAAATGCAGGAGAATTCTTTCCGAGGCGCCATTCCTTCATCTATGAGTATGTTGAGGAATCTCAAGGAAATAGATCTTTCACACAACAATTTATCTGGTCAGATTCCGAAGTTTTTCGAGGCACTTCACTTCTTGGAGATCCTGAATTTGTCGCACAATAACTTTGAAGGCACATTACCGACTAAAGGAATCTTTAATAATGTTAGCGCTACTTTTGTCTCTGGAAATGACAAGCTTTGTGCAAGATTGCCCAAATTTCGTCTCCCAAAATGCAGCTCTAGGAACTCAGGCCGAAAACTCATCCTTAAGTGGAAGCTCGCTATCTTGATTTTCTTCGGCATTCTTGGAATAGCTCTTGTTCTTGCTTTTATGTACTTTGGTTGGTTGAAGAAGAAGAAAAGAATGGAGCCAACTTCAAATTCCAAAGATGATTCATCATTGAGTCTATCTTATGGAACTCTTCTTAAAGCGACCAACGGGTTTTCTTCAAGTAACTTGATTGGGGTCGGCGGTTTTGGATCTGTTTACAAGGGAGTCCTTGATGATAATGGAACCGTCATTGCTGTGAAGGTACTTAATTTGATGCTTCATGGTGCTGTGAAGAGCTTCAAAACCGAGTGTGAGGCTTTAAGGAACGTCCGACACCGTAATCTTTTGAAAGTCCTAACAGTATGATCGGGCATTGATTATAGTGGCAATGAGTTTAAGGCCTTGGTTTATGAGTTCATGGTCAATGGCAGCCTAGAAGATTGGCTGCAACCAAGCCCATCACCAGCTAATGTAAATGGGAATGTGCAGAAATTGAGTCTTATTCGGAGGATAAATATTTCCGTCGATGTTGCTTCAGCATTAGATTATCTCCATAACCACCTGCAAAGCCCTGTTATCCATTGTGATTTGAAGCCAAGCAACATCCTGCTAGATGCTGAAATGGTTGGACATGTTGGAGACTTTGGTTTGGCGAAGGTCATGATTGAATCCACCGACGACACTAAAGGGAGTATGAGCTCTACTGGTGTAAGAGGAACTGTCGGCTATGTTGCTCCAGGTAAGTCTCCTCTTCTTTATGCCCCAAAGGCAAACGGACACATCACATTCAATAAAAAAGCAGTAAGTGTTTGCGCGCTATTTCCATCTGCCTCAACTGGTTCTGTTGCTATTATTTATCTTTTATTTGCAATTTGAATGAAGCACAGAATATGGAATGGAAAGCGTGGCTTCAAGAGAAGGCGATCTTTATAGTTATGGCATTCTCTTGCTTGAGATGTTCACGGGCATGAGTCCAACAAATGAAATGTTCAGAGAAAATTTTAATCTTCATAAGTTCGTCAAGGAAGCCTTGCCTGAACAACTCCTAGAGATTACCGATCCTCTTCTACTTCAAGAAATGGAGAGCCACAAGGGCATCGGCAGAGGTGATGCAGCTCGCGATTGTCTGGAGATGGTTTATAGAATTGGGGTCGCTTGCTCGGTCCAAGCATGCAGAGAGCGGATGAACATCGCAAAAGTCGAAGCTCAGCTGCATTTTATCAGGGATAAACTTCATGCAGCTGGTTTCCAAGGATAGGTAATATATAAGATCAATGGCTTTTCTGCATTTTATTTTCCCTTCGACGACCAGATCATTGCCATATATGCAACGATAATCATGCATTCATGCGCCTGCTTGTTTGAATAAACTCAAAACTGCAACCACAATTCCTCAATTTTCCGGTTTTTGTGAATAAAAAAAGAAGACTGCCCACTGAATTACATGCATCCCATTACAAAAATAGAGAATTCATCCTGTAATATCATTGTTAGAACTCTAAAGGCAGCATGAGGAAATTCTCGTGATCAAAGTGGATGAGAGGCTAATCATAGCCCCATCCCTTAAATATATTTGGCATATGCATTTGCAATTTCACCAAATTGCGATGGCTTTAGGACATTTATGCAACTTTATTAGGAGTATGCTTTTAATAGGCAATATCTCAACTTTGCTGAATGAATGAATGAATCTACATGTCTCTTCCAGGTTAAATGAACTCAGGAGTGCTTGGCGTCGGTTTCTGCAATTTCAATAGTTTTGTTTTTTTTTTTTTTTCCTTCTTCCATGCTTAGTCCTAGAAAAGGGGGGTGCAAGCTATGTTATTATAGTAGATCCGGGGAACAGCAACGATTCTCCGATCCTGACCCCGGCTCAAAATGAGGACTCAATCTTGTCTATTATTTAATAAAACTCGAGTTTCAGCCCAATCGCTGCAAGAACTACAAGTAGCTTTTTAAATTTGATGACGGCTCGATGCATTCCTTCTTCCGTGAACCTTTTCATTTACAACGCATCCAGGGGCAGAGCAGGAATTTGAGAAGCAAATCACATAATCCTATCCGACTCCCAAAATTGTATTTGTAACTGCGATCACTGTGAACAATTTATCCATGCAGACCAACTACTTTGTTACATGTAATATAAGTTCCAATTATTCTTGTGAACACGAAATCAGCTCTTACGTGAGCTGTGAAATGCCCCAATTGAGAGTGTTACAACTCTCTAGGCCGATGTTGTGGCAATACTTGGGAGCAATTTAGTTGGCCCACTCACCAACTGAAAATTGTTGACATATGTTTTCAATCATATATGTATTCACAGCATTTGGAGGATACAATTGGTGATTTGCCTATACAAGTAGGGATAAGAAGGAGCGATCTCCTGGCTACCCAGCCCTCATTACAATTTTTGGTAATTATTCTGTTATATTATGAAATATCTAGTTGAATTTCCACCTCATCCAGTTCGATTTGGTGTATCTTTTGATCATGAACATGCATACAAATATGAGTATTTCACTAAAAACGGTTCGTAAAGAATTTTCATGGTGCTTGGTATTGTCTTTTCATTAGAAATTTCCAAAAAAGAATTCCTTTTTGCCGTCTATAAGCAATTTTTTTGGATGCAAAAGATAAAAATCTGAAAAAATTTAGTGGGTTGTGTATTGTGTTCCATTCAATACAAACTCAAATTAATTATCGTTGAGCCTATTATGATCTATTAATCATACAATTTGCACAAAATAAGTCCAAACATGTTTAGCCTCATCTACACACCTTGTGAAATTCAAATATTATAACCATACCTGGTCATCCTCCGCAATCTCAATTTGATTTTTACACTAATCAATAAGCTCTCCTTTATATATAGAAAATTATGAGAACCATTAGCCCTTTTTGGAAAATTTTGATAAGCATCCACTAATTTGAAATGCAAGTGTGAAGTTTATTCAATTAGATGTTGTCAAAGCAAAAAGATTAGAAGTTGATAATTCAAACAATGCTGTAAATTGTCGTTTCAGATAATTGGACATGAAAAGTATCAACTGAATTACCAGCCTTAAGGTGAAAAAATCTGAACTCATTTCAGAATATTGCTCCATTACAAGAGCCCACCAAAACCTTGAATACGGAAGTTTCAACTTCCAATCTAATAAAGACATACATGAAGATTGAACAGCTAAGGTGTCCTGGCACCTTTTATGATGCAGGAGCAGCTTCTGTTTCTTTGGCATGCCATAGCCACCGACAATACAAGCATGGTCTCGCTCAAAGGGCTCGAGAGTAACTTGCTCGAAAGGCTTGAACTGCTCTGCCTGCAGCTTCTTCACTTCCTGGGAAAATACGATCTCGGCTGGAACAGTATAATCGATACAGTTTGCCTGCAAAAACAAGCACAACCAGAAGGTATTGATTTCCCGTCTCTTCTCATTGAAGTAACATTTCCAGTGTTTCCTTTTCCCAAGTGGATTGGTCTTTACCCTCCCTCAAATATGATGAGATCATTTCCGATGTCACAGCTTATCTCCTACGCTTGTAAAAACTTGCGCCAGCTACTTGTCTTAATTTATGAGGACTTACATAGAGGAAAAGAAAAATAAGTGTGACCAGCAGTCCTCTAATGCAACAAGCTACATCTCAAAAAAAAAAAAAAAAAAAAAAAAAAAGAACAAAGAAAAACCAAGTGTGCGTCTGTCCACAAAGAGAAGTTCGTGAATTAGACTGGTCAAATTGAAAATTTTGGAATGGAATTAGTATCTGCACAATAGGTGTAAGATTAATTAAATAATTTCTCTCTTATATATCCACTGCACAAAATATGGGCAGAGAGGTGCGGGGCCGAATGAGGAGAATCGCAATTAGAACGTCGATGAACAACAGATTAATATTCAATTAAAAATAGCAGAAAAGACGAAGAAGAATGTAATGGATGTTGGGCAAGCATGGAATCAAGTCTCCCCCCACACGTGGTGGTGGTGGTGGTGGTGGTCCTAAGAAGACGGAAAGAAATCAAAACCCGACACCATCCTGCGTCTCTACGCCATCTCTCACTGACGTTACCCGAGCCCCCTTGCATCAGAAGGAAGTTACCTATTTGTGATTCCTCTTTCTCTAAGGTCCATTCTGACAATTTCACAGTTCAGATTACATTTTATAAGTGATTCAATGCCCGTCGGCCTTTCGAGGTACGTTTCACAGAGGCTCCGCACGCGTCTCAGCCTCAACGCACCGTGGGGGCGCAATGGAACTCCGGCCCTCAAAGTCTCTCCTCGTCTTCGAGGCTGCGTCTCTGCAGATCACGGCCCGGGGACTTTCCTGAGCCCCAATCCCAGCGCAAAGCTGGGCCATGACCCATTCACTACATCCAGTGAGTGTGTTAATATTAACAACGTGAACTAGAATACTTATATCTGTTCAAAAAAAAAACTAGAATACTTATAGAGAATATTAGGTGTCTTCTTTGTCAGGACGAGAATTCAAAAACCCATACTGACCAATCGGAGGCTGAATAGGGATACAGAACTTGAGTACGGGGAACCATCGTTCATACAAAGAAAGGGAAAGAAGATAATAGTGTTGGTTGGGGCTTTTACGATGACATGAACAATAGCCGATGATGGTGGCGGTGGCGGCATTCGATCATTAAGAGCTTTAAATTAAATAATGAAAATTCTTAATTCTTACGACCAAAGTATTCCGAAAAGAGTCCATGGCCAAAAAGGCTACTCTTCCGGCTATATTGATATTATCTGTATGTATGTAACTACCCCCTCCTGCATAACATGATAATAATAATAAGGAAGAGATTGATATTGAATAAATATTGTGAAAAAGACAAAAAGAAAGTAATGGAAACGGTAAAGATGGTATCAGGAAGAGAAAAAATCAAACTTTGATATCACCTAGTGTCTTTACAACATTGCCCCACATTACCTGAGCTACACCGTTAAATCAAAAAAGGAAATCAACGCTCAGGAGATCGTGTACCCTCTTCACATGTAGATCATTGAAGCGTTTAAGCATATATAACATTGTTGAGAGTTTCTCACTTTCTTGAATAGAGAAATTAGGATTTTTATTTTATTTTATTTTATATATAATGAGTTCAAAGTGAAAGGGAGACTTGCGAGGTATGATGTAGATCACGATTGTGAAAAGATGGGAATGGGGCCTTTTAACTTGTCTAGCTCTTGATCCAGTTGAGAGTCTTGGTGGAGAATGTATGAATGTTGCTCTTTCTAGTTCAGGAATTTGGTGATTAAAGGCGTAGATTATCAAATTGAAGAAGCTGGAAAGTTGTTTTGAATCAATATCCACTATCTGGGATCAAAGAAATGAAAAAATTGAAAATCCAAACCAACCAACATGGCTCGGATTCAATGTAAGTGGGTCTTGAGTTGGGTCACATGTTTTCTCTTCATTATATTATTATTATTCTTAATTCCGAGAATGCTTGGCCTTGTCGCTTGTTCCAAGCCTTCTTTCGAGACAAAGGTCTTAGTTGCATGGTCTAAGCTTTGTGAAGGGGCGTGCTCCGTGCTCCACACTCATGGGGACCCCATCTCCTAAAGCATCAACTGTTCAACAATTTGATAACGGAAATCACCAACCATCTCTCAATCTAGGACTCGCATTGGGCATACCTATGAGGCAGACGCATTAGGGTGGTTGGTTACCCCTCCATCAATGAGTGCGACCTCGCCAACAAGGAACTAAACAAGCATGCGCTCGAAACTCTTGTTTGTGTTGTTGTCAAAACCTCGCTGTTGTAATTAGGATTCGGGGGAGAAGTCGAGCTCCGCGGAACTGGTAAGGCCATGAAAAATATGAGGTGAATATTGCATGATACTAGTATTATGATATTCGTAAAATTTTGTGGAATCTATGCCAATTATTCTAAAAGAAAGAAAAATATGTACAATATAGATTATGTCCTTTGAGTTTTAGAATTTGTGTGATTTGAATTTTTTGCATTTATTTTGCAAAATCAAGTCTTTTAGTTTTCTGAATAAGTTTTGTGGTATGCAGTTAAATCCTCTAATTTTCTTATTTATTTAATCAAGTGTCTGTCTTTGATATACCAACTATAATGAATACTTTTTGCTTTTCCTTTTCTTTTCTACGTATTAATTAATTGACAATTTACTTAACAAATGATTTGATTGTACAAATCAAAAAAGTTAGAGGAATTAATTGTTAGGTGACTTAAGATTGAATCAAACCGCATGAATTAGGGTCTACATGGTAACGTTCCAATTTTTCTGTTCTTTTGTTTCCCGAAATTAGAAAAAATAAAACAAAAATCCATTTGGTAATATTAGTTAATTAAGTAGCTTTTATATTAAAAAAAAAGTAGCTTTTATATTGCTCGAACTTATAATATCCTCATTTCAATGCATAATATATTAAGGTCCCTGCTGGAAGGAAATTTCTGGAAGGAAAGCAAAATGCTGCAAAGGAAGAACAATCTAGAAAGATCTTAAAAAAGAGACAGAAGACTACATAAATTGAGACCTGTTAGTTCAGTGCTCAGACATATTTCTTCTAAATTTCTTTTATTCAATTTCAAAGTGAATGATCCACATATTACAGCTAATATGCATATGAAGTGACCTTTATGCTCCTGCATTGAGACAATTACGTGAGATTGCAAAGTAAGTCTTTTCTGCTTTTTATTAAATTGTTATCCACTTATCTTAGAGGACATTGTAATGGTTTACATCCTCTAGGAACCACCTTAGTCGAGTGCATTTACTTATAAAAGAATAGAAAACAAATCATCATTGGTTTCCATTTCTCAAAGTTTGAGTTTTGGAGCTGGCATTAGTAGCCTAAAATATCAACCACACTCTTGTTATCTAGACCCAAATATTCCTTTGAGCATCAATGACCATGTGGATGCAATGCAAGTTCGATGATGTGGTATGCTATGTACTTGATAAGGAACTTCTATCATGATGTCAACCTATTTTATCTCACATTTTGTGATGCTAAAGTTTGTGAAGAAGGAAATTGTCATCGACATTCTTTTTGTGAATAAGTTTGAATAAGCTTCCACCTAGGTATCCTTAAAGTGGTTGACCGTGTGTTTATGTCCAGCTTATAGATCAAGACATTTAGCTTCTTAACACTGTTACATTGAGCATATGCAACCTTACTGCCGACCAATACAGCATACTGAACTTGGATACACTTTTTCCATTGCATCCATCACGCTTCTATGTCAATTGTAATATCTCGATCAATACATTATCATTGACCAAAATGAAGCGTAGGTATCTAATTTGCTTGTTGTTGCTATTTCTTGATCCTCGGTTTGTGCTGAAGTTTTGTTGCTGCCCTCTTCCTCCCAAATATATAGTCCAGTTTTTTCTTCATGCTATATAGATGAAACTTTCATCTTCTAGTATGTCCCGTACTTTGAGCTTTGGAGTTAGTCCCTCAATTCTATCAAAGCCATGCCATTTGCAGAAAACATAAACTTAGGGACACCAATTCAGCAGTGTTGATTTAGCTCAATTTTTGTTCCTCTTGTAATTTTTGGTTTCTCCTTTTGTTATCTTTTCCTTTAAAAGCATGCCTCAATTCCATAGGTGAACAGTCACGTGAAGTTTTTACCCATGCCTCCTGGTATTGGATCGGAGTCGGGGCAGAGTTTGGATACACTTTGCTCTTCAACATCACGTTTCCGATGGCTCTCACTTTCCTTAACCGTAAGTGGATTCCAGTTTCTTCGTCTTTAGGCTTCTGTCCATTAGAGCTAGCCTAACTTCTGTAAGCAATTTTGCAGCCTTTGGCCGATCTCAGGCACTAAAATCAGAAGATCATCAAAGCGATGAAAATGATTATAGAGAAGGAGGATCAGTTCAATTGGCGTCTCGGGGTTCTAGTCACCAACAAGTATCAGGTAATAGTCTCATTGTTTCTTTCAGATTTTATTGTCTATTTTTAGCAGGTGGGTGATGAACAAAAGACTAACGGTGGAGACCGAAAAGAGCAAAATTAATTGTCAAGGACTTGCGTTATGTCTTAACCGACGTTTTCTTTTGGGATTTGCAGTGAGTTCACCCAGATCCTCATCTACGAGTCCCCAGATGGCCGGCGAGACTAATAGGAAAAGAGGAATGGTCCTGCCATTTGAGCAACACTTTATCACTTTTGATGAGATCAAGTATTCAGTTGATATGCCACAGGTAAGATGTTCAAGTTGAACCATGAGAAATCTCAAGATAGTACCTCTTCCTGATAGAAGCATATATATGTATATATGTATATATATATGTATATATATGTATATATATATATATATGTATATACATATATATATATGTATATATATATGTATGTATATACATATTCATACATATATATACATATGTATATATACATATGTATTGCCATTTTAAGTACCTTGTTTTGTCTATGTTGGCAGGAAATGAAGAGTCGAGGTGTTCCCGAGGATAAATTAGTGCTCTTAAGGGGTGTAAGTGGTGCTTTTAGGCCGGGTGTTCTCACGGCTTTGATGGGTGCCACAGGTGCCGGTAAAACTACTTTGATGGATGTGTTGGCTGGCAGAAAAACTGGAGGATACATTGAAGGAAACATAATGATTTCGGGGTATCCAAAGAAGCAAGAGACATTCGCTCGGATTTCTGGCTACTGTGAACAAAACGACATCCATTTACCTCACGTCACGGTCTATGAGTCATTGATTTACTCTGCATGGTTGCGTTTACCTGCTGACATCGACGATTTGTCCCCCACTTGAAATTGAAGACAAAAGATGCCCATTTTAGACTATCCCCTAGACTTGACTGAGTTCAACAAAGACAATGATACTTCAAACTGCTTTCAAAACTGATGGTTTTATGTGATGGGCCTAAGTTGGCCGGTCCGCCCATGTTGGGCCTAAAAGCCCGGCCCACAATATTAGGGCCCATGGATGAAGGGGTACGTTTCTATTTTTGAGGGAACGTATATAAGGGATGAAAGAGAGAGACGAAGACACCTTTTGGCATTTTAACGTACGTACGTCCCTCTCCCTCTCTCTCTCTCCAAAAAGAAAAACAGTAAAGCACAAGGCGACGTTTTCTTCCCTTCAAGGCGAATTGGCGTCATCGGATCGAACAGGGGCCAAATTCTCTTCCTCTTATCGGCGTCGGTGTTTAATCTGTGGCTGACAAGGTACGCTCGATTCCGTGGTGTGCTTTAGGATCGGTGATACATGTGAATTTCCCGGGCTTGTCTTCCGCATTCGTTTTAGGGGTTCGATTTAGTGTCGAATCCGATTTTGGGAATCCGACATTCCCAACATTGGTATCAGAGCCCTAGTTCATGTTTTCCCGACCCCTTTTTCATGTTTTTGATTGATTTTTCGCGGAATTATTCGGCCGAAACCTATCGGGCGAAAAATCCCGACACCCGAGCACTGTTCATCCATTTTTTCGAATTTGCGTAAGTCGAAATCAATTTTTGATGGCATAGGGTGAAAGACCTCGTCGAGACGAGTCCGTTGACGGGTCGATCGCCGCCGGGAGACGCCCCACGCGCCCACACGCGCGGCCATAAGCCGATGCGCGTGGGCGCCACGCGCCCGAAGAGCTGGCTCGGCCAGCGCGTGCGCCACACGCGCCGGTCGGCGAACCGGCACGTGCGCGCCGCCGGCGGGCGAACCGGCACGCGCCGGTCAGCGAACCGACGCGTGCTGACGTCACCGTGACGTCATGGTAACCGCCGGGATGACGTCATCGATGACGTCATCGCCGACAACCGTTGGATGGCCGGCGACCCGACTCGACCCGACCCGACCCGCATGGAAGCCAGGCGCATGCCGCGCACGTGCCGGCTGACGTCTGCGTGACGTCAGCAGACGTCAGCCCGCGCACGCGCGCGGCACGTGCCGGTCGGTTCGTCCGACCCGGCCCGACCCAGCGACCCGACCCGGTTGACCTCGACGGTTGACCGTTGACTTTGACTGTTGACTTTGACCGTTGACTTTGACCTTTGACTTAAAAAAAAAAAAAAAGGAGGAAGGAAAAAGAATGTGTTTCTTTTTCAATTATGTCTCTGTGGATTATATGTAATCCCTTTTTGTTCTGCATTTGTTGCAGGAACAATGCCTCCCCGTAAGCCGCGCGCATCTGTGCGTACAATGTCAGATGAACAAAAGGAAAGGCTTTCAGGGTTGATAGCCGATTTGAATGGCTATCGATGGGAGAGTGACGACATAATTGATCATGTTGTAGAGGTCAACAAGAAAATTCAAGAAGTCATTTGGAACGGTTATCCCATGCCAGATACTTAGATGGTGCGATTCTTCATGAACACTCTTCAACCAGAATGGCAAGGAGTGTTGAATTGCCTATGGGAGGTCAAAGGATTTACTAGATATAAGGAGCTAGTAATGGAATTTGTAGATGAATATCATCGGGTTGGAGCCACAAAGACCGCGACCCAAGGAATGACTTCGATTAGGCGGGGGATGAACGTGCGTAGGAAAAATCCTAAGGGATATCCGTCATTTTTTCCGTGGCTGTCAAGAATGCCTGAAAATTTTACAGAGAAAAAAAAAAAATTGAACCAAGTAGAAGCTTTCCCTGTTCGTACTATAATGCCTTGGTTTTAGATGTTTCGAGATATTTTTTTTTATTTAGTATGCTTTATGGACAATAAGTTGTTGTTGGTGTAGCAACTGATATGTTAGTTGTATCATGTGTGAAAGCATTGTTATTCTATTAGATGTTAGATATTATTTGCTTTCTATTATTGTTGACTGCTGTGGGAAGTTCATAGAAGTTTTTGTAACTTCGTGGAATTTATTTTGCATCATAAGACAATTATATTAATAATAATTTTGAGTTAGGATTTTTGGAGGATGATTGGAAACATAGTGACCTTTTGATTCTGGAACCTTACTTGAAATTGTTCATTGATATGATGGGTCTGTGCAAAGTGGATGCATAAATGATAGGCATTAATTATTCGTGCATGTATGTCGATGTGTTCAGATTGATGGTTTCAAAGAACAATTGTGAAATATTGAATATGAAGATTCAATATGTGCTGGAAAAGCAAGAAGCACTAGAAGCTCTTGACCATGTTATGGAAGATCTTGAGGATGCTTTGCGCCTCCTTGAGCTAGTAGAGAACCGCCTAACGGCATTTGAGCCGAAAATAGATATTTGCAATGCTGGTTCTAGCCCAAAAAGGGCTTTGAGCTCTAAGCGCAAGCGTATTGATTCGTTCAATATGTGGGATTGCAAAGGATCAAGTCCTTGTTGCAAGAAATCAAGAGTTAACCAACACAAGAGAGGAAAACGTCCTCAAGTGAAGAAAATGTCAAGGGTGAGGTGTTACAATTGTGACAAGAAAGGTCACTATGCTCGCAATTGTTGTGAGCCGAAAAGGTAAACACCTCTTGTACATTTGAGAACTTTGCTTATGTGTCAAGTTCTGTATTATTGGCTGAATCCAATCCTTTATGGACTGTAGATTCAGGAGAAACAGACCATGTAGCGAAGGATAGAGGATCCTTCGTGGAATTCCGACGAGTACCAACTGGAACTAAGTGGATCTATGTAGGAAATAACTCCAGAGCTAAGAGTTAAAGGAATTGGCACCTGCCAATTGAACATGCGTGGTGGATGCACCCTGTTTTTACATGATATTCTATATGCTCCGGAGATTCGTCGAAATTTTAGTGTCTGTTTTAGTGTTGGTTAAACTAGGTTTTAATATGAACTTCTATAATAGAGGTGTAGATTTGTATTTGGATACAAACTACTATGGTTGTGGTCACTTTCTGGATGGTTTATTGTATTAAACGTTGACTGTGGTGATGTCAATATTTGTTATTCCCTTATTTCACGTCTTCTACTTCATATGATAATGATGTGATTATGTGGCATGCTAGACTTGGTCATATTGGCCAACAACGTATGAATAGACTGGCCAAAGAGGGCTTGTTGGGCAACATTGGAAAAGTCGATTTGCCCATATGTGAGCATTGCCTTGTAGGGAAAACGACAAGGAAACCATTTGAAAAAGGTAAAAGAGCTGAATTTCCTCTGCATTTAATCCATTCTGACGTCTGTGGTGCAATGAATGTGAGAGGAAGGCATGGGGCTGTTTATTTCATCACTTTTATAGATGATTATACTCAATTCGGATATGTCTATTTGATTTCTCATAAATCTGAAGCATTAAGTTATTTCAAAAGGTTTATGAACTTGATAGGAAATCAATTAGACAAGAAAATAAAAGCATTGAGATCCGATCGAGGTCGAGCATATTTATCTGATGAGTTCAGAAAATTATGTGATGAAAAAGGAATAGAAAGACAGTTGTCTATTCCATATACTCCTCAACAAAATGGTGTTGCAGAGAGAAGAAACAGAACCCTACTGGAAATGGTTAGGTCCATGATGGCGCATGCTAACTTACCTATTACTTTTTGGAGCGATGCGTTGTTAACTGCTGCCTATATACTTGACCGGGTGCCTTCCAAATCAGTTACTTCCACTCCATATGAGTTATGGACATGGGGTAGTGCTGCCTATACTCATGAGTCCTCTCACAAGTTTGGGAAATTGGGTCCCAAAGGAAATATGAGTATTTTAATGAGATACTCCGAACACTCGAAAGGGTATGTGTTTATAGGTGAGCAGGAAAGTGGGAGTATAACTGAATTTGAATCACGGGATGTCACATTTTTAGAGGATGAATTTCCTAAGTAGGGCGAAATAGGGGCAGATTACTCCCTATTTGTAATCTTGGATCAAGATAATGATATTAGAGGAGTTCGTCCAAGTGGGAGTAATATGAGAAGTGATGAATTGAATTCAACTCATTCTCAATTGCAACCACATGATGAGACAACGTTATCATTATCTAATCCTAGTGGGAGCATAATGGGGAATAATGTGCTAAGTGTACAATCTCCCATACGGCGAACAAGTCGCCAAAGTATTCCCCGTCAACGTTTTGACATTGAAGGGGAAACTTTTATGATTGCTCCGCAAGATGATGATGAGCCAAGAAATATTAATGAGGCTATGAATTGCCCTATTCATGCAATGGAAGAGGAAATGGAGTCAATGAAGTCAAACCAAGTTTAGGAACTGGTTGATCTTCCAAAAGGACGCAAAGCTATAGGGAACAAGTGGGTTCTCAAAATAAAGCAAAAGGCTGATGGCTCGATAGAAAAGCATAAGGCTCGCCTTGTGGCGAAGGGGTATAATCAACAGGAAGGAATTGATTATGAGGAAACATTTTCTCCTGTAGTGAGATTTGTCTCAATTCGCATTATTCTGGCAATAGTGGTTAGTATGGATCTTGAGTTACATCAAATAGATGTAAAGACTGCTTTCCTCAATGGAGAATTAGAGGAAGAAATATATATGGAACAACCTGCTGGTTTCATAGTGAAAGGCCAAGAAGAAAAGGTATGTCGACTTTTGAGGTCGATATATGGCCTTAAGTAGTCGTCAAGACAATGGTATATACGTTTTCATAATGTCATAATGGCATATGATTTTACAATGATTGATGAGGATCATTGTGTATATATCAAAAGATCCAAAGATCAATTTGTGATCATATCATTATATGTTGATGATATACTAATTGCCGGAAGTAATATGGAGTTTGTTAATACTTGTCAAGAGTTGGTTGTCTTCCAACTTTGAGATGAAGGATATGGGTGAAGCTGCATACATTCTTGGAGTTAAGATTTCAAGAGATCGTTCGAAGAGATCGTTATCTCTTTCGCAAGAAACATTTATAAATAAGGTTCTTGAACGATTTCGTATGCAAGATTATAAACCCATAGACACTCCTATTGCAAAAGGTGAATGATTGAGTCATAGACTGTGTCCAAGGACTCCACAAGAGAAGGAACAAATGAAACATGTTCCTTATGCTAGTGCTGTTGGAAGCTTGATGTACGCTATGATGTGTACATGACCTGTCATATGTTTTGCAGTTGGAATGGTGAGCAGATACCAATCCAACCCAGTAGCTATGATGTGTACATGACCTGTCATATGTTTTGCAGTTGGAATGGTGAGCAGATACCAATCCAACCCAGGTCCAGCACATTAGAAGGCCGTTAAGAGAATACTGAGGTATTTAAAGGGGACTGCTGATTATACGTTGAGTTATTAAGGAAAGAATCTGCGACTCTAAGGCTATTCTGATGCTGATTGGGGAGGAGATTTGGATGAAAGAAAATCTACCTCTGGGTTTGTTTTCTTACCAAATAATGGCACCATATGTTGGAGCAGTAAGAAACAAAAGTATATAGCCTTGTCCACGATGGAAACCGAGTTCGTGGTATTATCGCAGCAATATAAGAAGATGTTTGGCTTAAGAGATTATTGGATCATTTAGGTGTTATTGGAAGTGCTGCAGATTCATTGTTGGTTAACTGTGATAGCCAAGCAGCAAAAGCGTACACCAAAGATCCAAAATATCATGGCAAGACCAAACCTATAGATACCAAGTATAACTTTTGTCAAGGATATGATTGCACGAAAAGATGTGAACTTAGAGTACATACTACGCATAGAATTGTAGCAGATCCTATGACAAAGCCAATACCTAGAGATGTGTTTTGTGGTCATATGAAATCTCTAGGATTGCGTAGAGGCTGATGTACTGAATATTGTAATTTCCCTGAAGTGTTCACATTTGATGAATTTGTGTTTTTTCGTCATTAATGCTTATGAATCTTTGTTTGATCTTTATGCATCTTAATGCTCAGTGCATTATTTTAAGTTGAGAAAGTATGTCGGACAGATATAAGATTAGCCCACTCACACGGGTAATCGCCTCTATTTACTTGTGTGATAAATAGAGATGAGATTGTTTTTAAGCTTATTATCTAGGTGATAATCGAGAGCTCAAGCTTAAAATACGTATGTCGCCTTAACTAAGTGTTAAGATGAGGACATAATATTTACTATATCCGAAAGTAAAATAACCCACATATTTTACTTTATCTGTCTATGATGCCAGATGTGAGTTCTGATGAATTTTGTGAATGAGTAGATACGTGAACTCAAGTTAGACATTGGATATGTCTGAACTATCATCTGTACGGTATTGAAAGGTGTAGACATACGCTCCATGGGAAAGGAGTTAATACCGTAATACGTATTTCATACTACGTATGCATGAGACGACCAATAAGAGTGGCAAAAGTTTGATCTCAACTTTTATGCCGTGTGAGACTCTTGAGGAAAAGAGTTCCTCAATTTTAGTGCCCTCATGACTCTTACTTATTCTCAAGATTTCTATTTAGTGTTTGCTATCTTAGGATGTTGCCAATGGTCATGAGTTTGATTCGATCTAATGGGACATTTCTAGAAAAGCAAGCTGAACTGAAATTGAGAGTCTGAAGGAAAGAGGAAGATCGAATTTGGAGAATCACATTGTAGTTTTGTATTCACTGGTTAACCAATTATGACTGTCTTTGGGATAATCATAATTGTGAATACAATATATATATCATTGTTTAAAAGAGATCAAGAGAGATATAAATGTGATCGTTCGATCTAGGGAACTGCATACTAAATCTACTCAGGATGTGATGCCCATTATGAGCTGCTATATATTCCTAACGAGATGTATGGCAACGAGCTCTCAAAGTATGCTGGTCGCACGGATTATTCACCGGTATGAATGTTGAAGAGAGGTAAAGAGAATCCTGTTCGGCCCACCATGTGCGAGTGGGAGATGATGGTTTTATGTGATGGGCCTAAGTTGGCCGGTCCGCCCATGTTGGGCCTAAAAGCCCGGCCCACAATATTAGGGCCCATGGATGAAGGGGTACGTTTCTATTTTTGAGGGAATATATAAGGGATGAAAGAGAGAGACGAAGACACCTTTTGGCATTTTAACGTACGTACGTCCCTCTCCCTCTCTCTCTCTCCAAAAAGAAAAACAGTAAAGCACAATGCGACGTTTTTCTTCCCTTCAAGGCGAATTGGCGTCATCGGATCGAACAGGGCCAAATTCTCTTCCTCTTATCGGCGTCGGTGTTTAATCTGTGGCTGACAAGGTACGCTCGATTCCGTGGTGTGCTTTAGGATCGGTGATACATGTGAATTTCCCGGGCTTGTCTTCCGCATTCGTTTTAGGGGTTCGATTTAGTGTCGAATCCGATTTTGGGAATCCGACATTCCCAACAAAAACAATATCAGATATTCGCATGTAGTCTTAGCTGCAGTTCACTTGACAATTGACAATTGTATCTCACATGCAAACTCCTACTAGATGCCATGAACTATTGAGGAATATTATGTCTGAGGTGTTACTGGCTATAGAGGCATATCTTGTAGATAATCACCTGGTGTATATTATTAATAAAGATGGGGTGCTCTGAGACATCCCTATCCATTGAGTCTCGTTTTTTTCTCGTTGTTTTATGTTTCACACGAACAAATTGTTCTTCCTGTCCATCTTGTATTTGGCTGCCAATCTAGCTCCAAATATATGTTCTCCATGTACTGAAGACCTCTGTAGCTTATATGATATGGTCACATCGCGTCTTTTCATATCAAAGCTAAGCTTAAATTGGCTCATAAGAGGAAAACTTTTTCCCTTGTCTTAATAGAATGTAATTGCATCAATAGTAAAATGAAGCTATGATAATGAGAATTTTGATATAAAAGACGGGTGATTTCTTCTTTGGGGTAATGTTGATTGACTAAGTACGTGAGTTACTAGCTGGTAGGCAACGGGCATTCTGCTTTAGCATACAATAAATAGTTTGCTAAGCACAGAATCAACAGCCAATAGATTGATCTTGCTTTTAAGCAAGAACGTTGTGATAACTCAATCCCTTCCATCAATAAGATTCACATCAAGCCGAGGAAATTAGTTTGAAGATCCACGAAACTAGTAGAATGCCATTTCTGTATTCTAGTATGAGTAGAAGCACGGGTAGATAGGTGGAACAATAAAATGAAGCTGAGATACTTCATGCTTCTGTTTTACCTCCCACCG
This sequence comes from Eucalyptus tenuipes, assembly GCA_014182365.1. Classification (NCBI taxonomy): domain Eukaryota; kingdom Viridiplantae; phylum Streptophyta; class Magnoliopsida; order Myrtales; family Myrtaceae; genus Eucalyptus; species Eucalyptus tenuipes. The sequence continues at coordinate 1,987,427 of CM024541.1, read as the reverse complement.
TTATTGTTCCTCTTGGTTTTGGAACTAAAATGAGAAGAAGCTCTAATCCATTAACATTACTCTATCAAGTTTAACCTCCATGACCTATTTTACTCAGTCAAGAATTAAGAAGTCTCATCAAAATAATTAATAGTGGAAAACCATTTAGTCGCATCAAAATTATCTTTTGGTTATTTTTGGTTTCATCTCCTAAACATGATTTACATTTCTAAACAAATTACAATCAATTACTCTTTTGAAATTGATGAGTGAGAACTAGTCTTTTGACCACTTTTCATCCTCTATATTTTGAAAATATCACTTTGCACATCATAACAAAATCCCACATCCCTTCCAGAAAACACCGGCCACACAAATGTGCTAACCTTCAATGAGCCCGCAAAGTTTTAGTCCCCTCCACCAACCACCACCCGCCACTATTGGACGCCGCCCGGCAACCTTTGCACAACGCCAATGGTTATCGAGGTCGGTCATCACTCTCACCGCTGCCTTCACCACGCCTCCCACTCCAATCTCTGATTTTTTGCTTTATGGGCTTTTTCTTTTTCTCCAATTCTCTCCCTTTCTCGCAGCCCAACGCGGACGTTGAGCTTGTTGACTACTGTGACATGCCAATTGGCATCCCCAATGAAAAATTAGGAGGCAAGGTGGTAATTTAGGAAAAAAAAAAGGTGTTTATCGGTAATAGCGGCAAAACTAACGGTGGTTTTTGATAACTTCCAATAAAAATGTGTACTACCAGTTGCTAATTGGATGCAGAATAACTATTAGGTAAATCAAGTTTACTCCCTTTCTACCGCAAAATTATTGATTCCAATGAGGAACAAAGTATATATCATGTGTAGCATGACAATACATTTAGTACGATGAAATGAAGTGGAATAAAAGAAGGAATGAAATAAAATAGGCACTACAATTCGTGTCTTTGTTTGTTGTGAAGGAACAAAGAGGGGAGACTTTGATGATATCTTGTCCAGTATTTGGAAAATTCCCAATCAATTCCTTCTTGCTACGCATGATCCAAGTCTTTTTCTCCATCCCAACGTAGAAAATATAAACAGATAGATTGGAAAGATAGCGTTTGAGGTCTTTGAAGGTACCGTTTGAGACTAAACTTTTCACTTTTAAAGTCCACATTCTCATTTAAAGACTATTTTGAAAATCTCAACATAAGTTTCTTGCCTAGTGCTTTTGTTTTCGAATGAAATTGGAAAATAGAAAACATAATAGTCACCTGTAGCCCTAGTGTGCCTGTCCCCTCCTGAGTGGATGAGAAAGAAAGGTTCTATCAAGGGCTGTGATTGAGCTGATTCATCGCGAACTAAATTGATAAAAAGTATTTGTTAAAAAAGTGGCCGTGAGTTCCCCATGCGGAGTCGAGGTCGGTTGACCCGACTGTCCATGAGTTTTTCCTTTTCGTTGAAAACAACTGCTTGTTGGGTCCAGAAAATTGAGTCACTTTATAAACGGGGAAAGCAAAAGGGTCAAATTATTGGCGTGTACGTGGGTGGAAATGAGAGTTGATTTCTTATCAAATATTTGAACTTTTAAATTATCTAATCAAGTTATTGAATTTGCGTGATTAGTTGGAGTTGACATATTCATTAGAATGGTAGAATTTTTGACGTGCAATGTGGAATCCTCTTGATTTTCAAGGTATTTCAATTTTTTATCATGATATTCTATGTACATATAGTGCATTTCCAGAGTGATGACTATTAAATTCTGTTTTCATGGATACTAGAATACGAGTTGATTTTGGTGGATGACTTCATAATTTATCGATGGCTTTACTCATGTGCTTATTTTTCTTTATGTTTTGTTTACATTTATCAAATCCCTATAGAGGTTGCTCAAGCATTTTTGGTACTTAACTAAAATTTCTGTGATTTTTTCAGTTTTATTATTACATAACCTACTAAATGGCAACGGGGTCAAAACACCCAAAACGGGCGTTGACTAATCTTCCGATTGTTTTGTGTTATAAACTACACTAAGGAGATGAAAAGCCTTGATTTATGACAAGAATCCCACCTTCGGAGAATAGGCAATGTCTATATGTTTTGTCTGGAGAAATATGCACACTTTGGATATGTTTGTATGGCCCTATTCTTGATTTCTTCAAGACATAAATGTCGGTTAAAGATTAGTGGATCATCTTCTTCGTAAATTATTGTCCAAATCGGTCTATGAAGATCATTTTTGTGCACAAACATACTGGGATTATTAGGACCCACATATTGTGCCATTTGCAAGTTGTTATTCTACCTTGAAATACTAACATATTTGTGTCTATAAATTCCTATGTATTAATCAATTGATTGCACTGAAACTTTATCCAAACTAAGCCATTGTCAAAATGAAACAGATTAAGTGAGATCATTACATAAAAGGGTATAATGAGTTTTTTTTAAGTCAAAAAGGAAACCTTTTCAAAAAGAGGGTTTCTTTTTGAAATGTTAAAAGAGGGTTATTTTTCTTGCCTTTTTACCTTATACTACAACTTTGCCGTGATATATAGAGTGGAATGGCTCATGAACTTGGCGTGTACGGCTGAGATTTGACTTACAAAGACCTCCTCAACAAATATAGTCTCCATCGGAGCATGTACGTTCAAATTACAACAAAACCTGTTTGTGCTTCCAAAAATTCCTTCTCTTCAATTTTCTTACATTCTTCAAGTATCAATTAAGATTTCACCTCTAGTACTATGAAGCCTCCCAACTTGTCTTTTCTTGAGTTCTCATCATCATGTCATCTATTTTTCACTTGCATAGTGCTTTTGCCATACATTAGCCAAGTCCTTTCAGCTAACAATATGACAGATAAGCTTGCATTGCTTGCGTTCAAGGCCGCAATAACTATGGACCCTTTTGGGGCACTGAATTCATGGAACCATACGACTGACTACTATCAATGGCACGGTGTCACATGTGGTCGCCTACACCACAGAGTCACAAGAATAGACCTACAAGCCTTGAAGCTTTCAGGATCCATCTCCTCTCATATTGGAAATTTGAGTTTCTTGAGAGTCCTGATACTCTTGAACAATAGTTTTCATCATGAAATCCCACAACAAGTCAGCCATTTGCACAGTCTACGTGTCTTGGGATTATCTGTCAACAAATTGGAAGGCGAAATCCCGAGAAACTTGTCGAGTTGCGCTCACCTTACACGGCTCTTCCTTTCTTTCAACCGGCTAGTTGGAGAAATTCCCTTCGAGTTCGGTTCTTTAGTGAAGCTTCAGCTTCTTGGCTTAGGTGACAACCATCTAACGGGAACTATTCCTTTATCCATCGGAAACATGTCATTGTTAGAGGGTCTTGGTCTCGCTTGGAATGAGTTGGGTGGGAAGATACCCCAAGCTCTAGGAAAATTAAGCAAACTCAAATGGCTTCAATTAGAAGGAAATAAGTTGTCAGGCACAATTCCTCCATCTATCTTCAATCTTTCTTCCATAAAGGAGTTCGAAATCGGTAATAATGAAATAGGAGGGAATCTTCCTACCAACATAGGCTTTGCTCTTGCAAACATCGAGATTTTCACCATTGGGCCTAACCGATTCACTGGAGTGATTCCTCGGTCAATGTCTAATGCAACCACTTTAAGGTGGCTACAAGTCGGTGGGAACAAACTCTCGGGGAAAATGCCTCCTTTGGACCGCTTAAACATGCTTGAAGTAGTGAAAGTCTATTCTAATTATTTGGGGAGCGGAGGATATAGTGATTCAAGCTTCTTTTCCTCATTGACTAACGCCACCTCTCTAGTGGAGTTGTTTATGCAAAACAACAACTTTGGCGGGACGTTGCCCGAGTGTATTGGTAATTTCTCTAATACTCTCTTACAATTGTGGCTGGGCGAGAATCTACTGTTTGGCACGATTCCCAAAATAGTTGGAAATCTCGTCAACTTGGAAAGGCTTGTTTTGGACCACAACAGGTTTTCAGGTACGCTCCCCTCCATTTTGGGAAATCTTCATAACTTAGTGGACATGAGATTATCGTATAACAAGTTTTCCAAAGCAATTCCTTCTTCATTAGGAAACCTAGTAAACCTAGCACGACTCTCTCTCGATCACAATGGGCACGTTTGGTAACGTTTTTGTTCAAAAATTGTTCTAGGGAACAGAAATAGAAAAAACTATTTCTGTTCCTGGGAACAATTTTTGACCAAAGATGCGTTTGGTAAACTTGTTCTGGGAATAAAAATGAATAGAAACACGTTTGGTAAATTTTATTCTTTTTTTGTTTCTTTTAATATTTTAATATTTTTATTTTATTTTTCCTTTTTTTCCTTTCTTTTTCTTTTTTTCTTCTTTAGGCCGGTCGCCGGCCTCCGGCGACGGCCGACGGGGCCGGCGGCCTCGCCTAGCCACGGCGAGGCTCGCCGGCCCCCGGCGAGGCCAAGCCTCGCCGTGGTTGGGCGAGGCTCGGCCTTGCCGGATCCGGGCGAGCCCGAGCTCGCCCAACCTCGCCTCGCGCCTCGAGGCTCGGCGAGCTCGGGCTCGCCCGGCCAAGGCGAGGCCAAGCCTCACCGGGGCCGGCGACGCTCGGCCACGCCGGGGCCCGTGACGCTCCGGCGAGGCCGCCGGCCCTCGACGGCGTCGCCGGCCCCCGACGGCCGGTCGCCGGCCCCGATGGCCGGTCGCCGGCCATGGCCGAGGCCGGCGACCGGCCAAAGAAAAAGAAGAAGAAAAGAAGAAGAAAAGGAGAAGAGAGAGAAGAGAAGTGTTTCTTCAAAAGTGTTTTCGGAACAAGAAACAATTTTTTTTTGTTTCTCATTTCTGTTCTTTTTGTGTTTCGGGAACAAAAAATCAGATTTTGAACAAAAACGCAAACAAACGCGTTTCTGTTCTTTTTTTGTTCCCGAGAACAAAAAAACAAAAAATCTGTTCTTAAACAGAAAAAAGAAACGAAAACATGCACGCCCAATAACTTTCACGGCTACATTCCTTCACGTCTATCGGAGTGCCAAAGTTTGGTGGAACTTGATCTATCTAGTAACAAATTAAATGGAACTATACCCCCATAGTCCATAGGCCTCTCATCACTATCTATACTTCTAAACTTGTCTCGAAACTATCTCACCAGTGTCCTACCTGTGGAAGTCGGGAAATTGAATCTTTTGGCTCAATTGGATGTCTCTAGAAACATATTAGATGGTGACATTCCGGCCAGTCTTGGCAGTTGTGTTGGATTGGAAGTGCTCAAAATGCAGGAGAATTCTTTCCAAGGCACCATTCCTTCATCTATGAGTATGTTAAGGAATCTCAAGGAGATAGATCTTTCACACAACAATTTATCTGGTCAGATTCCAGAGTTTTTCAAGGCACTTCACCTCTTGGAGATCCTGAATTTGTCATACAATAACTTTCAAGGCGCATTACCGACTAAAGGAATCTTTAATAATGGCAGCACTACTTTTGTCTCTGGAAATGACAAGCTTTGCGCAAGATTGCTCGAATTTCGTCTCCCGAAATGCAGCTCTAGGAACTCAGGCCGGAAACTCATCCTTAAGTGGAAGTTTGCCATCTTGATTTTCTTTGGTATCTTGGAATAGCTCTTGTTCTTGCTCTTATGCACTTTGGTTGGTTGAAGAAGAAAAAAAGAACAGAGCCAGCTTCAAATTCCAAAGATGATTCATCATTGACTCTATCTTATGGAACTCTCCTTAAAGCGACCGAAGGGTTTTCTTCAAGTAACTTGATCGGGGTCGATGGTTTTGGATCTGTTTACAAGGGAATCCTTGATGAGAATGGAACCGTCATTGCTGTGAAGGTACTTAATTTGATGCTTCATGGTGCTGTGAAGAGCTTCATAACTGAGTGCGAGGCTTTAAGGAACATCCGACATCGTAATCTTTTGAAAGTCCTAACAGTATGCTCGAGCATTGATTATAGTGGCAGTGAGTTTAAGGCCTTGGTTTATGAGTTCATGGTCAATGGCAGCCTAGAAGATTGGCTGCATCCAAGCCCATCACCAGCTAATGTAAGTGGGAATGTGCAGGAATTGAGTCTCATCCGGAGGCTAAATATTTCCATCGATGTTGCTTCAGCATTAGATTATCTCCATAACCACTTGCAAAGCCCTGTTATCCATTGTGATTTGAAGCCAAGCAACGTCCTGCTAGATGCTGAAATGGTTGGACATGTTGGAGACTTTGGTTTGGCGAAGGTCGTGATTGAATCCTCCAATGACACTAAAGGGAGTATGAGCTCTACCGGTGTAAGAGGAACTGTCGGCTATGCTGCTCCAGGTAAGTCTTGCGCGCTATTTCCATCTGCCTCAACTGGTTCTGCTATTATTATTTATCTTTTAATTGCAATTTGAATGAAGTGCAGAATATGGAGGGGAAAGCGTGGCTTCAAGAGAAGGCGATGTTTATAGCTATGGCATTCTCTTGCTTGAGATGTTCACGGGCATGAGTCCAACAAATGAAATGTTCAGAGAAAATTTTAACCTTCATAAGTTCGTCAAGGAAGCCTTGCCTGAACAACTCCTAGAGATTACTGATCCTCTTCTACTTCAAGAAATAGAGAGCCACAGGGGCATCGGCAGAGGTGATGCAGCTCGCGATTGTCTGGAGATAGTTTATAGAATTGGGGTCGCCTGCTCGGTCCAAGCACACAGAGAGCGGATGAACATCACAAAAGTCGAAGCTCAGCTGCATTTTATCAGGGATAAACTTCATGCAGCTGGTTTCCAAGGATAGGTAATATATAAGACCAATGGCTTTTCTGCATTTTATTTTCCCTTCGACGACCAGATCATTGCCATATATGCAACGATAAGCAAAAGAGAATTAATCCTGTAGAATCATTGTTAGAACTCTAAGGGCAGCATGAGGAAATTCTCATGATCAAAGCGGATGAGAGGCTAATCGTAGATCCCATCCCTTAAATATATTCGTAATATGCATTTGCAATCTCACCAAAATGCGATGGCTTTAGGACATTTATGCAGCTTTATTAGGAGTATGCTTTTAATAGACAATATATCAACTTTGCTGAACGAATGAATGAATCTACATGTCTCTTCCAGGTTATATGAACTCAGGAGTGCTTGGCGTCGGTTTCTACAATTTCAGTAGTTTTTTTTTTTTTTTTTTTTCCTTCTTCCATGCTTACCCTATAAAAGGGGGGTGCATGCTATGTTAGTATAGTAGATCGAAGGAACGGCAACGGTTCTCTGATCCTGGCTACGGCTCAAAATGAGGACTCAATCTTGTCTGTCATTCAATAAAACTCAATTTTCAGCCCAATCGTTGCAAGAACTGCAAGTAGCTTTTTAAATTGACGACAGCTCGATGCATTCCTTCTTCTGTGAACCTTTTCACGTACAATGCATCCAGGGGCAGAGCAGGAATTTGAGAAGCAAATCACATAATCCTTTCCGACTCCCGAAATTGTATTTGTAACAGTGGTCGCTATGAACAATTTATCCATGCAGACCAACTACTTTATTACATGTAATATAAGTTCCAATTATTCTTGTGAACATGAAAGCAGAGTGAGCTCTTATGTGAGCTGTGAAGTGCCTCAATTGAGAGTGTTACAACTCTCTAGGCCGATGGTGTGGCAATAATTTGGAGCAATTTAGTTGGCCCCCTTACCAACTGAAAATTGTTGACATATGTTTTCAATCACGTATGTAATCACGGCATTTTGAGGATACAATTGGACTTGCCTGTACAAGGAGGGATAGGAAGGAGCTATCTCCTGGGTACCAAGCGCTCATTACAATTTTTGGCAATTATTCTGTTATATTATGAAATATCTAGTTGAATTTCCAGCTCATCCAGTGCGATTTGCATATCTTTTAATCATGAACATGCATAAAAATGAGTATTTCACTAAAAATGGTTCGTAAAGAATTTTCATGGTGCTTGGCATTGTTCTTTCATTAGAAATTTTGCAAAAAGAATTCCTTTTTGCTGTCTATAAGCAATTTATTTGGATGATAAAAATCTGAGAAAATTTATTGGGTTGTGTATTGTGTTCTGTTCTGTACAAGCTGAAATTAATTATCGTTGAGCCTATTATGATACATTAATCACACGATTTGCACAAAATAAGTCCAGACATGTTTATTGTTTAGTCTCATCTACACACCTTGTGAAACACAAGTATTATAACCATAGTTGGTCATCCTCTGCAATCTCGATATGATTTACACTAATAAATAAGTTCGCATTTATATATAGAAAATCATGAGTATCATTAGCCCTTTTTGGAAAATTTTGATAAGCATCCATTAATTTGAAATTCAAGTGTGAAGTCTATTCCATTAGATGTTGTAAGAGCAAAAAGATTAGAAATTGATAATTCAAACAATGCAGTAAATTGTCGTTTTAGATAATTGGACATGAAAAATTTCGACTGAATTACCAGCTTTAAGGTGAAAAAAATTTGAACCCATTTCAGAATATTGGTCCATTACAAGAGCCCACCAAAACCTTGAATACATTGAAGTTCCAACTAAAGACATACATGAAGATTGAACAGCAAAGGTGGCCTGGGACTTTTAATGATGCAGGAGCAGCTTTCTGTTTCTTTGGCATGCTATAGCCACCGACAATACAAGCATGGTCTCGCTCAAAGGGCTCGAGAGTAACTTGCTCTAAGGGCTTGAACTGCTCTGCCAGCAGCTTCTTCACTTCCTGGGAAAATACTATCTCGGCTGGAACAGTAGAATCGACACGGTTTGCCTGCAAAAACAAGCACAACCAGAAGGCATTGATTTCCCGTCTCTTCTCATCGAAGTAACATTTCCAGTGTTTCCTTTTTCCCAAGTGGATTGGTCTTTACCCTCCCTCAAATATGATGAGATCATTTCTGATGTCACAGCTTATCTCCTACGCTTGTAAAAACTTGCGCCAGCTGCTTGTCTTAATCTATGAGGACTTATGAAGTGGAAAAGAAAAATAAGTGCGACCAGCAGTCCTCTAATGCAACAAGCAACATCTCAAAAAAAAGGAATAAAGAAAAACCAAGTGCGCATCTGTCTACACAGAGAGAAGTTCGCATGAAAAGATTTAGAATTAGATGGGTCATATTGAAAATTTTGGAATGGAATTAGTATCCCAATTAATTAAATAATTTCCCTCTTCTTTATCCACTGCGCAAAATAAAATGGGCAGAGAGGTCCAGGGCCGAACGAGGAGAATCGCAATTAGAACACCGATGAATAACAGATTAATATTCAATTAAAAATAGCAGACAAGACAGAAGAATTTAATGGATATTGGGCAAGCATGGAATCAAGCCGGGTGGTGGTGGCGGTGGTGGTCCTAAGGAAGACGGAAAGAAATTGAAACCCGACACCATCCTGCGTCTCTACGCCAGCTCTCCCCCACGTTACCCGAGTCTAGCACCATGTCCGATGATCAGAAATCACCTATTTTTGTGATTCCTCCTTCTCTAAGGGCCATTCTGACAATTTCACAGTTCAGATTATATTTTTTATAAGTGATTCAATGTCCGTCGGCCTTTCCAGGTACGATTCACGGAGGCTCCGCACGCGTCTCACCCTCAACGCGCACCGTCGGGGCGCAATGGAACTCCGGCTCTCAAAGTCTCTCCTCGTCTTCGAGGCTGCGTCTCTGCAGATCACGGCCCTGGGACTTTCCTGAGCCCCGATCCCAGCGCAAAGCTGGGCTATGACCCATTCACTACATCCAGTGGGTGTGTTAACAATGTGAAATAGAGTACTTGTAGAGTATTTGGTGTCTTCTTTGCTGGGACGGGAATTCAGAAACCCATACTAACCAATCGGAGGCTGAATAGGGATACAGAAATTGAGTACGGGGAATCATCGTTGATGTGAAGAAAGGGAAAGAAGATGTTAGTGTTAGTTGGGGCTGATGATGACAAGAACAATAGCCGATGATGGTGGTGGAGGCGGCATTCAATCATTAAGAGCTTTACATTGAACAATGAAAATTCTGAATTCTTACGAGCAAAGTATTATGATAAGATTCCATAGCAAAAAAGGCTACTCTTCTGGCTATATTGATATTACATGTATGTATGTAACTACCCCTCCTGCATATCATCATCATCATCATAATGATAATGAACAGATTGATATTGAATAAATATTGTAAAAAAGACCAAACGAAAGTAATGGAAAGGGTAAAGATGGTATCAAATCTTCCTCCATGCAGTGGTCATTAGAAGAAGACAAAAAATCAAACTTTTATATCACCACGTGTCTTTATACCGTTACCTCACATTACTTGAGCTACACCGTTTAATCAAAAAAGAATCAACGCTCCTCAAAAGAGGAAATTGTGTATAAATAGGGGTACCCTCTTCACATTTAAATCATTCAAGCATTTAAGCAATATAACATTTTTTTAGAGCTCCTCACTTTCTTGAATAAAAAAATTCGGGTATTTTCGAGCATTTGAATATAATAAATTCAAAATCAAGGGGAGACTTGCGAGGTATGAATGTTGCTCTTTCGTGTTCAGAAAATTGGTGTTGAAGGCCTAGATTATCAAATTGGAGAAGGAGGAAAGTTGTTTTGAATAAATATCCACTACCTTATGGGATAAAAAGAAATGAACAAATCGAAAATCAAAACCCAACAACATGGTTCGAGTTCAATGCAAGTGGCCCTTGAGTCGAATCACATGCTCTCTCTTCAGCATATTATTATTCTTAACTCAAAGAATGCTCTAATCGGCCATGTCGCTTGTGCCAAGCCTTCCTTTAAGACAAAGGTCTCAGTTGCTCGGTCGAAGTGAGGAACCTTGAACAAATCGTGCTCACCCAATCCATTGGGGCGTGCTCCGTACTCATGGCATCCCCATCTCCTGCGACATCAACTGCACTATGTTGAACGATCTGATCATGGAAATCACGAACCACCTCTCAATTCCAGCCATTGGGGCGTGCGCGTTTTTTTTTTCCTTCTTCTCTCCCCTGCTCGAGCGAAGCTCGTTTTTACGAAGCTGTCACGCGTAGATCTGCTTCGGTTTCCATGGGGATTTCGGATTTTATGCGGCGAGAGTGCGATGAATTAGCTCCCTCGGTGGAACGGGATTGGTGTTTTTTCGAGCTGACGGGGTTCGTCTTTTGCCTGATCGGACGATGCTGCTGATGCTTTTTCAATTTGAACGCTGTCCTTTTGGTCTGGCCTCGTGGACTGTTCCTGAACGTGCGTTCGAGGGGGAGTTTTTGCTGTGACAATGAGGGTCGTTTGTTCCTGTTAATGTGCGATCTCCATGGAAGTTTCCATGCCCGGGAACTCTTGAATGGTGCTCGATGGAGATTCACTGGCTAGCCTTGGTTAGCTTAAAGTGACTGTCGATCTATGTATGCAGTTCACAGTTTGATGTTCGGTCGCAGCGACTGGTTATTTCGAAAAGTTCGTTAACTGGGCCTCGAATTGGATTTAGACATGTCCCATCGAGGTTTCTTTTTCCCCATTTTTTTCAGCGTATTGATGAAAGCCTCTACCAGATGGCGGTGAGCATTTGTGTAGTGCTGGTGTCTTTCATTGGGATTCCAGGTGAATTAGTTCTTCAATAGTGACAGATTAGCCCGATAGCCTTTTGCTTTAATTTGAGAAGATATCGGATCAGTTCGGTCAATGGGAATGTGGGAGTGCGAAAGATTGGAACTATCTGAATGCCTGCATTTAGCATATTTTCTTTGCTTTCTTGTTTAAGATCTCACGTAATTGCCTCCAAAACTTACTGCAAAAAAGAACATATCATTTGGCAAGATATTGGACCAAAAAGAAGAGTAAGTCTTGCTAAGGAGAGCTCTTCGGCTCAGCCATTCATCGTGTAGCCTCTTGGAATGGCTTAAAACCCTATTTCAAGGCTGTTATCATTAGCTCACTTTCTGCCGTCAGCTTTCTTTGTTGTAATAATATATTCACATCAAATTGTGATTGGTCTATGAGTATAATTCTAACCATCATATAAGTGTCATTGCAGCTGACAACTGTTAAGGTTAGCAATGTCTCCCTAGGAGCAACAGAGAGGGACCTCAAGGAGTTCTTCTCATTTTCCGGTGATATTGCATATGTTGAGATGCACAGGTTGAGTCTACTCCTTTGCTCGCTCAATCATTTGGTTTCACAGTGACATTTCTTATGTTTTTCTTCTTCTAAGTATACAGTGACACTAAGCGGTCTCAAATTGCATATGTCACATTCAAGGATGCTCAAGGAGCACAGACTGCCATTATGCTTTCGGTAGTACAGTTGGTCATTCTCACGTCATTTCATTTTGTCCTTCCAGTTTCCCATACTTTCTACAATGGCTAACTATTCTTCAGGGATCTTTATATGTGCAAAGTCACTAGAGTAGGAAAATCCGTATACCGTGGAAAGTGTTCAATTAGCCTAATTATCATTAAGAATTTATGTCTAATATTGTCGCAGCAACGAAGTGATGCTCTGAGGCTTTCCTGAGCTATTGTTTTGTTTCTTTTTGTTTGGTTTTGCTTGTCCTTGTAATGGTGCTTGTGATTGATCAGCTGATGCATTTGAGACAGGAATCACCTATAGACCTTGTAGTATAATCTAGCTTGCATGATGAACTAAAATCCTTGTGAGCTAAAAGAAGGGTGAGGATAATCTTTAGAATGGATTCGTCACACTAGGGGCTTCCATTTTACTCTGGCGGAACATATATGTTGGTAATGTGGTTAGTTCTTGTCCTATAATGTCCTTCATCAATAGCTCTTGGTAACCATTTTTTTTTTTTTCACATGGCATATTTATGAATGTGCACGAAGGGAAATCTCCCTCTATATATGGTCTTTCTTATATGTAACTTTTGGATTCTTTTGTCTAGTAGTCATATTTCATTAGATAACAAGATAGATATGATAGTTGGAAATTAAATCATCTACTAGTTATTTATGCATTGCAACAGCAAGGTTTACTTTGAACTCCTTTGAATGTCAGGGTGCAACTATCGTTGATATGTCTGTCAGCATTGCCCTCGCTCCAGGTTACAAGCTTCCTCCTGATGCTATAGCACCCAGTAAAAGTCCTGAGTCTCCTGACTCCTGTCGCATAATATTTTCTACTAAGCTACAAATTTAGGACCATAATGAGCCTGATTATTGCTCTTCTTTCAGGTAACTGAAAACAAAAGTCCAGCTGGTGGTGACTCTGCTTTGCGAAAAGCAGAGGATGTAGTTACCAGCATGATGGCTAGGGGCTTCATATTGGGCAAAGATGCAATGAACAAAGCCAAGTCCCTTATGAGAAGCATCAGTTGACATCGACCGCCTCATCAAAAGTCGCTTCCTTCAATAAGAAGATTGGGCTGACCGAGAAAATCAGTGTGGGTACCGCAGTTGTGGGCGGCAAGGTCAGGGAAGTGGATCAAAAATTTCAAGTTTCGGAGAAAACCAAGTCAGCATTTGTGGCAGCCGAGCAAAAAGTTAGCAGTGCTGGATCAGCCATTATGAAGAACCGTTATGTGTTCACGGGGGCGTCGTGGGTAACGGGCGCTTTTAACAAAGTTGCAAAGGCAGCTGGGGAAGTCGGCCAGAAGACCAAGGAGAAAGTGGGAATGGCCGAAGAGGAACAGAAAAGAAAAGTAGTGGATGACTTTGCTCAGATTCATTTATCTGAGTCTCCAAAAGCTACTGCTTCTGCTGAGCCGAAGCCATCGAAGCACGAGCCTGTTCAAGGTCTGATTCTGTGATCTAGTTCTGTATTGAACATTGTGTACCATTTCAGATACTCTCAGTTACTTGTCTGCTGTTGACCACCAGAACAGTGGTGCTTCATTATAGTCAAGTTGTCATATATCGTTGCTTACAGAGACTTATCTTCCTTTACCCCTCCCACCTCAAAAGGATTTTTCCTATGTATGCAAAATCTTTCTGCTGGAAACCTTCCTGATCCTTGATTTAAAATGGCCTCAATTGTGGTCGGACCTCCATTCCAAAAAACTCAGAACGACTTGGTGAAAGGAATGTTCATCACTTCACGATGAAGCGTAGGGTGAGTTCTGCCTGAGCTTCTATTCTGAGAATCAGATTCTTAATTCTGCCTATCTTTTTTAAAAAGGTTTTGGAGAAGTCAATGAGTTCCGGTTGCTTGCTCTGTTCCCATGTGATTCCTTGTACAAAGCTGTACGCCCCTTTCAGGGGAACACGTTTCATTAATCCGCACGACGTGCGGGCTTCATGTTAATGTAACTTGACTACAGGCTCTGTCGTCTTTTCCAAGTACCTTGACATGGCTGAATACTCCATATCCCAGAATTCACGAGTTTAATTAATTTTAAAACACCGACCAAGTAAAATACGCAGACGTGAGGCACATGTATGAAGCATCATACTCTTAATTTATTTCTCGAGTCGTGTGTTGCACGTCACTAAAAGTACGAAATCATCGAAATCAGGAGATGCCTGGAGGGCCAAACAAGCAAAGGCGGGATTTTCTTTTTTTTTTGATAAATCGTAAGTGGAGTACCAATTCATCAAATCGAGATTGGGCAATGTAGTTTTCCTACATACAGCGGTACTTATAGCCTTACTGAGTGAAAAAAAGGGTGACCACTGAAGTGTAAGCCCCGTTCGGTTTGCCCATACGATGATGCAAGGGCCTAGTGAATGACTGTGACGGTCGGCCAATGCAACTCCGGGCCAGAGTCTACGGAGGCTCCGCACGCGTCTCAGCCTAAAACTCCGGCTCTCAAAAGTTGCTTCTCGTCTTCGAGACTGCATCTTTGCAGACCACGGCCCGGGGACTTTCCTGAGCCCAAGCCCCAGCGCAAAGCTAGGTCATGGCCCATTCATCACATTCAGTGGGCGTGCCCTGCGGCCTCCTTGGACTACAATACTTAGAGGGAATATTTGGTTCCTTCCGCGCCGATGTGGGACGAGAATTGAAAAACCCAAAATACCCAATCGGAGGCTGAATAGGATACGAAACTTGAGTACGGGGAATCATCTTTGATATAAAGAAAGGGAAAGAAGATAATAGTGTTGGTTGGGGCTGATGATGACAAGAACGATAGCCGATGATGGAAATGGTAAAGACGGTATTGAATCTTCCTGCATGCGGTGGTCATTAGAAGAAGAGAAAAAAATCAAGCTTTGATATCACCATGTGTCTTCACATCGTTAAATCAAAAACGGAATCAACGCTCCTAAAAAGAAGAAATTGTGTACCCTCTTCACATGTAGGTTGTGTTTGACAGTGGGGATAAAATTTAGGATATGATAAAATTTATTCTATCTACGTTTGTTGTTTGGTGTTTGTTCAAGACAAGATAAAGTCAAACATGAAGGGGATATAGATCAAATAAAATTATCTCGAAGGAGGTGAGATAAAGGTAGATAGAATTTTTAACATCCATAATAGAAAAGTTATTTTTATCGAATGACAATCTTCTCAAATTAACAAAATTAAAATTATATTTCCATATAAATAATAGTTGAATTCTAATATAAGAAATTTTTAGTTATTTTAATTTAATCTTATTTTTATTTATATATTCGAATTTAATTCTATTTCATCATATAAATTCAATATATTTATATTTATTACATATTTTATGTATTTTAGTATTTTAGGTATCTTAGTATAGAATACTATTTAATAAAATTTTATTAGAGAATGATAGAAGGGGAAGAAAGAAATAAAAAAGAAATTAATTTAAAAAAGAGGAAAATAAAATAAAAAAGCAAATAATAGGTAAGCATGTTACAGAAAATTTTTACAATATCCATTTATAAAATTTTTGGTTAATTTATATTAATATGCATTTTATACTAAATAATATGTATGATATGATGTGAATATATCCGACTTTATTACTACAATCACCAAACAGTAGTTAGAATATAGCAAAATTTTTGAATTTCATATTCTATCATTGTCACAAATCTGGATGACCAAACGCAGCAGTAGATCATTCAAGCGTTTATATATATATATATGAAAAGTTCAAAGTCAAAGGGAGACTTGCGAGGTATGATGTAGATCAGGCTTGTAAAAAGACAAGAATGGGGCCTTTAACTTGTCTAGCTCTTGATCCAGTTGAGAATATTGGTGGAGAATGTACGAATGTTGCTCTTTCTAGTAAAAAAATTTGGTGATTGAAGGCGTAGGTAATGAAATTGAAGATGGAGGAAAGTTGTTTTGAATCAATATCCAATATCTGAGATTAAAAGAAATGAACAAATTGAAAACCCAAGCTAGGCAACACGGTTTGGGTTCAATGTAAGTGATTCTTGAATTTGGGTCACATTTTAGCGTATTATTATTCTTAACTCGGAGAATGCTCGAATGGCCATGTCACTGGTCCCAAGCCTTCTTTCAAGACAAAGGTCTCAATTGCTTGGTCGAAGCTTTGTGAAGGGATGTGCTTCGTGCTCCACACTCGGGGGACCCCATCTCCTACAACATCAACTGTTCAACAATCCGATCATGGAAATATCGAACCACCTCTCAATTCCAATGATGGCTAGGACTCGCATTGGGTATACTCATGAGGTAGACGCATTAGGATAGTCGATTACCCCTCCATCAATGAAAGCGACCTTGCCAACGAGGAGCTAAACAACCATGCGTTCAAAATTCCTTGTGTTTGCTATTACCATAACCTCTATGTTGTAATTACCATAACCTTTATGTTGTAATTAGGATTCAAGAGGAGAAGTCAAGGTCCGTGATACTACTAAGGCCAAGAAAAATATGAGGTCAGTGTTGCACGGTGCTAGTATTATGATATCTATAAGATTTTGTGGAATCGGTATAAATTATTCTAAAAGAAAGAAATAAAAAAAAGGATACAATATAGATTATGTCTGTTGAGTTTAAGAATTTGGGTGATTTGAATTTTTTATTTTTATTTTAAACAATGGAGTCCTTTAGTTTTCTGAATAAGTTTTGTTGTATGCAATCAAATCGTCTAATTTTCCTATTTATTTAATCAAGTGTTGATATACCCATTGTAAGTAATGCTTTTTGTTTTTTTTTTCATATTAATTAATCGACAATTTAGTTAGTAAATGATTTGATTGTACAAATCAAGAAAGTTAGAGGAATTATTTGTTAGACGACTTAAGATTGGACAAAATAAAGAATTTGACAATCAAACCGCATAAATTAGGGTCTCACGATAACGTTTCAATTTTTATGTTATTTTTGTTTTTTAGTTCACCGGAATAAAAAAGGAATAGAAATTCGCTTGATAATGTCAATTAATTTTTACATTCCGCGGAATAGAAATGTGGCTAATGAATAGATTTGGAACAAAAATAAGAATTTTAAAAAATAGTCTTTTTTTTTTTTTAATTTTTGGAAAAATTTTTTAGAAACAAGTCATTTTCTTTTCTTCTAATTCTACCTCTTCTAATCAATCCGTGGAGACATGCTGCTTGTCGTCGTTGGTCACTACTGCCGCCTCCAGCTAGAAGAGGAGAAAGAAGAGAAAAAAAAAATGAAGAAAAGAAAAAAAGAAAAATCTAAAAAAGTTATTAAAAAATTAAAAGAAATATTAAGGTATAAAAAAAAATTGTGCGTCGTGCCAAATGTAATTTTATTCTTTTTCTATTTTGAGAGTAAAAATTTTGTGTAGTTACTAAACAAATCATTAAATGCTAAAAACTTGAAAAGGATCAAGAAGTCTACACAATCCAAGGAAGAAATAGAAAGAAAAAAACCCAATCCGAACCTGAATACGATGATAAGAACAAAAATCCACTGAAAGAAATTAAAAGAAAGAGAACTTGAGTGTGTGGAATTCATTAGAGGTGGCAAATGGGTGGGTCGGGTCGGGTATGGGTTGGGTCGAAAATGGGTCGACCCATATCTGACCCGTTTAACCCGTTTTGACCTATATTCTTGTAGTGTAAATCTAGTGACTCATACTCGACCCGACTCGTATCCGACCCATACCCGACCCGACCCGACCCGTATCCGTATTACTAAAATCTATTTATTGTTAAAACATTTTTATGTAATACAAACTTTTTAACAATTTTTATGCAATACAAATTTAATGGAAAATTTTTATAATTCTTTTTAAAATATTTAAAAAAATCGAATTTTTAATTTAAAAAAATTAAAAAATATATAAATTTTAATTTAAAAAAATTAAAAATATATAATTTTTAATTATTTTTTAAAAATATAATTTTTATAATTTTTATTTTTTAATAATTATTTTATTATTATTATTTTTCTTATTTTCTTTTCTCTTTTTTTTTCTTCTCCTTCGGGCCGGCCGCCGGCGACGACGATGGCCGGCGACCGGCCACACGGGCGAGATCGAGCTCGCCGGCATCGGGCGAGACTCGGCTCGCCGATCGGCGAGATCGAGTCCCGCCCGATGCCGGTGAGCTCAAGCCTCGTCGACATCGGGCGAGCTCGAGCCTCGCCGGATTTGGCGAGGCTCGAGCTCGCCGGCGTCGGTGAGGCTCGATCTCGCCCCAGATCGGCGAGGCCGAGGCCCCGCGACACCGGCGAGCTCGAGCCTCGCCGACGACTAGCGAGGCTCGAGACTCGCCGGATCCGGCGAGGCTCTCCGCCGACCGACCCGCCCGCCGCCGCCGGTAAGGAATGAAGAAAAAGAAAGGAAAAAGAAAAATAAAAAATGAAATATAAATAATAATTATAATTTCGAGGATTTATTAAAAAACATTTTTATAAATTAAAAAAAAGGCCAAGGGTTTAAACTTTAAAATGGGTTTCCTTATAACCCATTTAGACTATTTCTTTTTGTGTTTTATATTCACTAACCCATTTCTGACTCATATTTAACATTCACTTGATCCATTTCTGACCCATATTTAACATTCACTTGACCCATTTCCGACTCATATTTAACTTTCACTTGACCCATATATGACCCATTTAACTTAAAATGGGTCATAATATGGGTTTTTGACCCATATTGCCAGCTCTAGAATTCATGGTGAAAAAGAAAGGGAAATAAGACAGCGTGTCGGTAACAATAATCGATGACGACGACGGTGGACTTCAATCATTAGAGCTTTAAATTAAATAATGAAAATTCTGAGTACTTACGAGCAAAGTATTCTACGGTCAGCAAAAATGCTGCTCTTCTGGTATATATATAAGGAAGTCCAAATAGTTTTATATTTATTATACATATATCGATTCAGTCCTACATTTTTTTTTTTAAAATTTCGCCAATTTAATTATAAATATTTGTGCAAAATTCCTACATAGTCTTTTTTTTTTTTTTTTTTTTTTTTATTAATATTACCACATTATATAACTGATTTTAATTGGACCCTCACGTTTTTTTTTTTGGTCAGTCCTACTCTACTCCTATTCTAACACTCACTCTCAGACTTTTGTCTTGCCTCCTTACAGGGCGTGGGAGTCGAAACCCACTTCCGAAACTTAATTCGTCCCCACCCCAACCCCCCGAGAAGGTGGGGATTCGAACCCCACCTCCCCCTTCCAAGCTGGAAGGGTGGCAATTGAGGTAAAATATAGGGATATGCTTTTTTCCTAAGCTGCACTTGTCATTTTACTTTAAGAATTCTACTATTTCTCTTTAATTTAACTTGTGTTCTGAGTAGAAAAGAAATTCAATTCAAATGCCTGTCAATTATGAAATTCTTTTCATCTCTCATTTTCTCTTATAGGTAAAAAGGTTTAAGATGACAACCAAAGAAGGCAAGGAAGAATTAAGATGACAACCAAAGAAGGCAAGGAAGAATTACAATAATACAGAATTTAAACTAACCGACTTGAGCTAATCAACGTTCCAATCAAGCCTTGAATTCCAGTGGATGGAATGACTATTTGTCTTAGAAAGTGCAGCACTTTCTATGTAATGCTATGGCACAGAAGCGCGGCTAATTGTCATGCAAATGTTTATCACAAGTTAACCACAACACAAAACAATCCAAGATCGTGTCTTACATCCATGGGCGACATTGAAGTGGATAAACTCGAGAAGTTATTTCAATTTCTCCCGACAGATTTCCATAATTAGGCGCCCCGCACCTTTAAATCCCTTAGTATGCCGACCTTGCTCCCTTTAGCTCTATCTTATAAAAATATTTCTTTCCCACGAGCTGTGTGCAAATCTCCATTGCCATTTCCCCAAAAGGACTTTGATTAAACGATGCAAACTTTATGAGTCTCCGTAATCCAATCCCTCCCCAATAAGAATTGATTTTGGAGTTTTCCATTAGAGAGAAATGACATGATTTTATGAAAGAGTTCTGGAATTTTGCTAATCCGTAATGGATAGGTTTTGGGTCTCCCTTTTTGGTTCTTGTTCCAAGAACAAGCATACCTAGGAGCCTGTTTTTGATAAGTGATTATCTGGTTGGAAAAGTTCTTCCCTCTCCAAAGCAGGGAGAGGTCTTTTTGAAAGCACTATTCCCAATCTTCCTATTTATTTCATTTCTTCTTTTCTAATCCCTTCCTCGGTGGCTAAAAGGTTGGATGCCATTCAGAATGAATTTTCATGGGATGATATTGAGGAGGCTCACAAGTTCAACTTAGTGGATCGGAAAGCAATCAGATGACCTTTTTCAAATGGCAGTTTAGTCATCAAGTACTTGTTAATCAACATGGCTCTTCTCGGCAAATTGCATTGGCGGTTCAGTGTTGCAAATGAACATCTTCGAAGAAAAGTAGTAGTTGCAAACTTTGGCCTTAAAAAGGCAGGCTGAATCACTGAGGATAGGGGAGCTTTACACAGAGTAATGTACGAAGGAAGATTAGAGAATGTTGAAGCAAGTTTTTTCTTATGGAAATAGGACACAGGACGTTTGACGTGGGGACACAACTTTGGAAGATCAGTTCCTAGATGTCTTCGACATCACCAGAACATGGAGGCTTTGGTACCAGATTGTTATTGTTTAAACGATGATATGGTCATTATTGATTTTTTGAGGCAAGCCCAAGTTAGGGTGTTTGAAATGGGGCTTTTTTTTTTTTTTTTTTTAATGTTTTGTGCAATTCGAAGATTTCTACTGCTTCTGGGGATACTTTGGTGGAGAACGGTGGAAGAGGCAGAAACTTTTCTACAAAATTTTACTACAAGATGCTAGATAGGGAGGGTTTTCGTGGTAAATTGGATTTTCTTTGAAAAGCGATTTGGAAAGTGAAAATTCCAAAAAGAGTTTCCTTTTTTTGCTCAAAAAGATAACCTGCAACAAAGTGGCAAAGTATTGGTTAATTAGTGTTTCATCTGCAAAAAGGAGGTAGAGAAGCATCTCCTCCTTCATTGTTCTTGGATGAGACGGGTTTCGACAGCTTCCTCTGCTTGCATCGGGTTATCTTGGGTTATTGGAAGTTCTATTGAGCAAAAAATTTCCGCTTAGCAGGGCATTCACTTACAGCACAATAAGAGAAGACAGATTACCTCAACTCCTCTTTCCACTTTTTGGTTGATTGGGGAGGAGCGGAACAAGAGAGCTTTTGATGGAAAGGAATCTCCCATCTCTGTATTATTTTTTGAAATTGGCTTAACGTTCCACACTTTTAGCATAGTGGAAACTTGCTTAGGATGTAAATGTCTTGGTCAATATAATTGATGATTCGTCTTGTTATGGAGCTCCTGTCCAGTTCCTTTGGAGGATAGATCTATAAGAATTCACCTTTCTCAATAACCAAAAAATCTGGCTCAAATTTGAGAACTACTTTATATATGCTGTTAGTGATTTGAACTCTTCTCTATACGGGTTGCACCCAGTTGTTGCCCTATAGTCTATCCTTTTACCTATGAAAAAAAAATGATAAAGTGTGAGCTCTTGGTTTCTTTGGTAAGAGCATGTACGCAATCCTAACAGTAGAAGCAACTTAAAAACTGAGGACTGTATTACCAAAATCAAGTCCTTATGATCAAAAGCTTGAGGATTCATGATTCCTTTTATATGCGTGATTTCCTTTCTTATGTCTAAATTAAAGAGAGAGTAGGGCGCCCTATGGCTAATTAGATTCTCATGGAAACTCTTATTTATTTTGTTCAGAACTAGCTTTTTATCAAATCAAGTATTTTATTTTGCTCAAACTTATAATATCCTCATTTCAATGCATAATATATATGAGGTCTCTGATGGAAGGAAATTTGAGGAAGGAAAGCAATATGCTGCAAAGGAAGAACAATCTGGAAAGATCTCAAAAAAGAGGCAGAAGACTCCATCACTATTGAGACCTATTAGTTCAGTGCTTAGACATATTTCTTCAAAATTTCTTTTATTCAATTTCAAAGTGAATGATCCACATATTACGGGTAATATGCATATGAAATGACCTTTATGCTCCTGCCTTGAGACAATTACGTCATATTGCAAAGTAAGTCTTTTTTGCTTTTAATTAAATTCTTATCCACTTATCTTAGAGGACATTGTAATGGTTTGCATCCTCTAGGAACCACATTAGTCGAGTGCGTTTACTTATAAAAGAATAGAAAACAAATCATCATTGGTTTCCATTTCTCAAAGTTTGAGTTGTGCAGCTTGCATTAGTAGTCTGAAATATCAACGACACTTTTGTTATCTAGATCCAAATATTCCTTTGAGCATCAATGAACATGCGGATACAATGCAAGTTCAATGATGTAGTATGCTATATTCTTGATACGGAACTTTTGTCATGATGTGAACCTATTTTATCTCTCATTTTGTGATTGTCGCGACCTAATTTTTCGGGTGTGAACCACCTAAAATTTTAGCTAATGCATTGTTAAGCCTAGACTTAGCTCGGGCTCTCCCAAGCCCATATCAATTCGCGACTTAATGTTCAAGTTTTTAACATGCAATTGATTTTTAACTAGGAGTCGCCACTAATCAGTTTACGGTAGGTCGATTAGACACCTAAGTAAAGTAACGAGAGTTTTACTTTACTCCTACGAACCAGAGATTATGGGTACGGGGACTTGGTTACACTAGATCTCTCTAATGCCCTTTCCGTACCATTCTTTTATTTTCAAAAATGCTTTTGCAAGCAGCTTGAATTGATTTTAAATCTAATTCCCTAACATGTGAGGCGATCATACGGGTGCGCAAACCACCAATTCAACACCCAAGTAAAGCAGTAAATAAATTGCAGGACTTACCTCATAGCAACGAAAGCATCTGCGTTATTAGATCAGAATTCACATCAACAGTCCTATATATGATTTCTAATTAACACGCAATTTCTTTTTTTTCTTTTTCACTTATTTAATGAAAATCATGCAATATGCACTGCAATATTAATTAAATGACCTAATTCTAATGACATGCAATTTCTAATTAAATGAACCTAATAGCAATCTCTAAATGACGTGCATTTCATAAATTTAATCCTATATGACATTTACATGACATTTTTTCCTAAAAAATGCAATCTATCCTAGAGAACGGAACTAATTTATTATAAGACATTTTTGTATTTTTTTTTTTCATGAAATTCGGAGTTAGGAAAAATGCGAAAATTATCTAACTAGATTAAGATTCTATTCAATTTGCATTAGGAATTAGGTCGAGCCAAATCCTAATTTAAACTAAAATATTATCTTAACCCAAATAATCCTAAAATGCAATCTATTTAAGGAAATACCTAAACACATAATAAATTAAGAAAAATATTATCTAAAATTAAACTAAGTGCAATTTTACTCTAATATGCAATGACGTGCAAAATATGCCCTAACTTTACATGACATATGCATGATGATTTTTTGTTGTTTTTCCTTTTTCCCTTTTTTTTTTTAATTTCGAAATTAATAATTGTCAAATAATTAAACATGCAATCCAAATTAAAAAAGAACTAGCAACCTAAATTAAATGATTTTTTGAAATTTTTATTTTTTTGAATTTTTGATTTTTTACAAATTCGAAATAAAATTCCTATTCTAAATATGTAAACCCTAAAACAAGAAATAAACCTAATTCTAACCGACATTTTTTTATTTTTTTAAAAAGAAAATTAACTTAAGTGACACGACAGCCAATCAAGCAAAATTGATACCCAAATTGACGAACCATATCTCGAAATCGGGTTGGCCAATTTTACCTAAATCGCGAATCGAATCTTGGGCGGGAGATCGGATTGACGAGTTTGCATAAGATTGCGAGTCGGATTTCGGGCGCGAAAATCGGACTATCAATCCCTAATTTAAGGGGTTATTTCATGTCAAACATCTCATCCTTACACTATGGAATAATTATACTAAAAAAAGAACAAATAAAGTAAAATAGAATAAAACAATAAAATAAATAAAAACTACCTAATCTTTTTTCTTTTTTTCTTTGCTTCCAAGTAGGGCTCGTGCGGCTGGTCACCGAGGGCAGTGGATCACCAAGGGCGGCGGGTCACCGGAGCTCTGGCGAGGGAGACCAGCAGCAGGCGCGCGGCGAGGAGGCTCGGGGTAGAGGTGGTCGGCGGCAAGGCGTCGCTCGGGCGTGCAGAAACTCGGCATCCGATGGCGTCGTGGGTCAGTCCGAGCGGAAGCAGGGGGGCGACGCCGGGATCTCGCGGGTTGCGGGTGAGGCCGACGGGGGCGGAGGATGACAGAGCATGAGCGAAGCTCGTGGATCGGCGGTGGCTGAGACGCAGCAGAGGAAGGGCGAAGGGGCTCGCGGGCTTCTGGACAGGAGCAGCGTCGGTCACTGATGGAGGCTCGGCGGACGGAAGCTCGGCAGCAGGGCGGCCAGAGGCACGGACGTCAGGCAGCTGCAGACGGGTGCGATGAGCGGTGGAGGCAGCTGCAGAGGGGTGTGTTAGCGCGGTGGTGGAGCGGTGACCGACTCAGATTGCTGGCGTTGGGGCTCTCGAGCGGGCAGATCGGGACAGCGGTTGTGTCGCGGCGAGGCGGAGACGCGGCGCTGACTGGCGGACGCGGGCGGCAGAGCGGCGACGGCGCGGCGTCGTGGCTGGACCTCGGGCGGAAGGCGCGGTGGCCGGCTGCACGACGAAGAAGATGAACAGCTCTCTGCTTTGCTTTTCTTTTTTTCTTTTTTTCTCCTGGCCTGCTGCACGTCTTCTCCCTCTGCTCTCTTTGCTGCTGTACTTTTCTCTTTTTTCTGACTTTTTCCCCTTTCTCGGCAGACTTTTTCCTTTCATCTCACACGAAGAGAAACCCCCCCTATTTATAGAGCAAAAAACCAATTTGTTTCACCGACGAAGATTTGCATATATTGACCCAATCGCCGAATATAATCCTTGGAAATGAGGAGATGCGTCCGACAAGAAAATAGCCCCAAATTCTTTGTGGAGGTTTTCTAAGATAATTCACTCAACTTTTGATAAGGCTCCATTATCCAAAATCTTTCAAAATCTCCTTCCCCAACAAAATATTTTATTTTATAGATTATCCCTTATCCCCTTTTTTATTTCATTTTCATTCATTTTTTAGAACAACTTTTAAAAGATAAGTTAAATATTATTGTTACCTAAATGTAAACGAACAAATAAATAAAAATAGTTAAAATTTAGGTGGCAACAGTGATTCTAAACTTTGTGAAGAAGGAAATTGTCGTCGACATTCTTTTTGTGAATAGGTTCGAATAAGCTTCCACCTGAGTATCCTTAAAGTGGTTGAGTGTGTGTTTATGTCCAGCTTATAGATCAAAACATTTAGCGTCTTAATACCATGTTACATTGAGCATATGCAACCTTACTGCTAACTAATACAGCATATTGAACTTGGATACACTTTTTCCATTGCATCCATCACACTCTTATGTCAATTGTAACATCTCGATCAATACATTATCATTTGCCAAAATGAAGCAAAGGTATCTAGTTTGCTTGTTGTTGTTGTTGTTGTTGTTCCTTGATCCTCGGTTTGTGCCGAAGCTTTGTTCCTACCCTCTTCCTCCCAAATATATAGTCCAGTTTCTTCTTCACGCTATATAGATGAAACTTTCATCTTCCAGTATGTCTCCCGTACTTTGAGCTTTGGAGTTAGTCCCTCAATTCTATCAAAGCCATGTCATTTGCAAAAAACATAAACTTAGGGACACCAATTCAACAGTGTTGACTTAGCTCATTTGTTGTTCCTCCTGTAATTTTTTGTTTCTCCTTTTGTTATCTTTTCCTTTAAAAGCATGACTCAGTTCTATAGGTGAACTGTCCCCCACTTCAAATTGAAGACAAAAGATGCCCATTTTGCGCTATCCCGTAGACTTGATTGAGTTCAACAAAGACAGTAATACTTCAAACTGCTTGCAAAGCAGCAGCGGACATTCGCATGTAGACTTAGCAGCAATTCACTTGACAATTGACAATGGTATCTCATGCAAACTCCTACTAGATGCCATAAACTATTGAGAAATATTATGTCTATGGTGTTGGTGGCTATAGAGGCATATCTTGTAGAGAATCACCTAGTGTATATTATTAACAAAGACGAGGTGCTCTAAGACATCCCTAACCATTGAGTCTCATTTTTCTCTTGTTGTTTTATGTTTCACATGAACAAATTGTTCTTTTTGTCCATCTTGCATTTGGCTACCAATCTAGCTCCAAATATATGTTTTCCATGTACTGAAGACCTCTGTAGCTTATGTGATATGGTCAAATCGCATCTTTTCATATCAAAGGTAAGCTTAAACCAGCTTATAAGAGGAAGTCTTTTTCCCTTGTCTTATTAGAATGTAATTACATCAATAGAAAAACGAAGCTATGATAATGAGAATTTTGATCCAAAAGATGGGTGAGTTCTTTTTTGGGGTAATGTTGATTGACAAAGTAGGTGAGTTATTGATTGGTAGGCAACTTGGTCATTCTGCTTTAGCATATAATAAATAGTTTGCTAAGCATAGAATCTGTGACATCCTCGATTTCGAGCCTGTAAGGATTGGCCATAAGGTCCTAAAAGGATCGATCATGAGCTATTGGCCATGGATTGATCAGTTTGACCGGTAAGGAATCACGGATCGGTCATGATTCGACCAACCGACCGACCGACCGACCGGTCACGAACTAGTCGAGGTGTCGGCTGTGAATTTCTACTGACCATACCAATGGCACATGATTAGTAGCTCATAAGATGGCTTTTTGATCATGAGGATTGATCATGGGATGATTTTGGATCGGCGGATGGTCATGATCGGTCATAGTGCCTGACCACGGGTGATTCCGACCGGCTATGTACCGATACACGGACGATCCAATTCGATCAAATATGATTTTCTTCCGACCAAAAACACATCATTCCCTATTTAATTCTTAGTGATCGGAAAGGAATCTTGAATTGGTGATGTCCAATCGTGGATCGGTAATACATTGACCATGAGCCATACGGATGAATCGGGTGTCGATCGGAATAAGCTCAGGGATACCCTCGCTATTCTGTCACTAATTCTAAGATCCATGAGTGCCTTGGCTTAGTGCTAGGCCATGGGTGGCCTTAGAATTGACCTTGAACCGACCAAAGGACAACCAACCCTTTAGGCCAACCGACCGTCCAAGGGAATGGTTCAGGCAAGCGTGGGGTGTGATGGCCGAATCTCGGGTGTACGTGATTCGATTTTTCGAGGTGTACCTAATGATTCATTTCCTAGCCCCGGAACTAACTTAGACGACGGAATTTTCTAGACCGCTTTCTTAATGAAGAAAATGACAAAAGAGAAAAAAACTCTAGAACACCCTAGCTTCTTCATGAAGGAGGTTGACTTATCATTCCACCTAGATTTTTCTAGATATGGTCATGATTACCAAGAATTTACCTTGGGGATTAAGTAAAGTATCCAAGCCAAGTGTTTCAATAAAAATAGGATACATTTAAACTAATTATGGCTATCCTATAGCCTTGACGCCACTCTATCTTTTAAAGTGCCACCTATCCATAATGAGTTGTCCCCTTAATAATGAGCTAAGTGCTAATGCGGTCCAATGAAATGGAGACAAGCAAGGCCTTAAATGATGACACTAAGTCATTAGATCTCCACCTCATAATCCTAGGTGTCCACTCGAAGATTTGGTAATGATGGCTTGAGATTTTCCTTGGATAATAAGTTGGTGACTCGTAAGCTTAGGTGTCCTCTAGAATCTTAGGTTATGATGAGCCTAAAAGGTAGCCTTGGTGAACAAGACAAAGGCCAACCAATCAAGAGAATACATTAGGTATCAAGGGGCTTATGTGTCCCCTAGGGCCATAGGCACATCATAAGCCTAAAGTTAGCCTTGGAGGGTAAGTAAATAGATGGACCAATCACAATCAAACACGAATAAGCATAGACACCAACTAAGGAGACTAGATAGGCCAACTCATTCCTTAGGTTTAATAATGAGATTGACACCAATAATTGAAGAGGAGGAGGCTTATAAGTAGGAGAAGGCATCCTCATATTTTGGAGGCTTAACCATTCTCTCTTTTCCTCTCCCTTTCTCTCCTCTCTTTCATGTCCTTCTCCTCCAAGCCGCCTGAGGAGCCGTTCGGTCACTAAAGGAGCATCTTGGAGCTAGGCTCAAAAGTAGTAAGTAGAATCTTTAATTCTTGGCTAGGGCGATAGCCTACATCGTTGAGTTTAGTGGTGTGCTCACCCATGTAAGCCGTATGTATGATGTAATGTTCTTTTATGTGTTTGCTCATGTTTGCATGCTTGAGTGTGTTCATGTCTCAGGATGAGGTCTAGGTTTGCTCAGCTTGGAATCAACGTCAAGTCGTGATGGCCTAAGCATGCGATTCAAGCCATAAACCAAAAATCATTTTCAGCATATTTTATATTATGATGTTGAGAGTCATAGCACGCTCAATTGAATGAGCACGCCTTCAGACCTTGTATGTATCGACTAAGATGCAAGATGAAGAACTGGGTTGTGTGATGCACGTATATGATGCACTTAAAGAGGAAAAAGCGTCTATCGTCACATAGCGTTGACGGCGATGTCTCGTTCATTGAACGGGATGCCTTGGTTGAGCCAGGATGCTTGAATTGAGCCCGGATGCCTCGGGTAAGCTAGTCTCGGGATGCATTGGTTGAACCAGGATGCCTAGGTTGAGCCCGGATGCCTTGGTGAGCTAGCACCAGAATGCCTCAGTTGAGCCAGAATGCCCCGGTTGAGTCAAGATGCCTAGCCTGAAGTTGGATGCTTCGGTTGAGCCGGAAGGGCCTGGTTGAGCCAGGACGACGATAAATGAATTTGCATGAGTGCCGGTATATGCATAAGCGTAATATGTTGATGTGTTCATTGATATGCTGAAAGTAAGCATGCATTGAAGTATGCGGTAATGGACATCTGCATATAATCGAGGATAGCAATAAGTTTGCTATTGATTTACCATCGACATTGCATTCCGAGTATTGTACCTACTAGATTTTCATAATGAGATATCATCATAGTAGAGAATTAAGGATTTTTACTTACTGAGTCCATGACTCACCCTGTTGTTTTTCCGAATTGTAGGCATAAGGAAGTTGCAGTCTCGCTAGAGGAGTTAAGGTTTACTCCGGCCTTTTGAAAATGTGGTGGTTGTAAATATAACGGCCCGTATAAAAGGGCTTGTAAACGTAGCTGATGCAATTGTATGTTTGTAAATGATTGTTTTCCTGGCTACTGGTTGTTGTTTAGGTGTTATTTGTAACACTTCCGCATGTGCTTAATGAAAAGATAAAAAGAAACGCAATGGCGATGCGCCTGGGACGTCGTGAAAATAATCTCTGCTTCTCGAGAGCCTGGAGATGGAGTCGGGGTTGTGACAGAATCAATAGCCAGTAGATTGATCTTGCTTTTAAGCAAGACTGTTGTGATAACTCAATCCCTTCCATCAATAATGTCACGCCCCGATCCTCGAGCGCGTGTCCATCCCTTGGTGGTCGATAAAATTTGCGACTTCCTAGGACGAGTCGCCGACCCTTTCATTTTATTGTACATGCGGAAGCGAATAACAAATCTCCTGACAGTAACCATCTCGGGATAGAAAAGCAGGACAACAAATTCTCAAACAAAACATGCTTTTAATTACACACTGAGTCCAGTACAAAAGTCTACAACCAAAAGACTTCAACAGACCAGCTCTCAAAGAAACCGTCCTATTTGACCTACACTTCATATCATCTCAGCTTGGCTCCAGATCTTCCACCTTACAGTCCTGAAAAGTTAAGCCCACGATGGGGTGAGATATAAATCTCAACGAGTTCACGCTCTAAACCCCGATTAGGAGGGTAATACGCC
This sequence comes from Eucalyptus tenuipes, assembly GCA_014182365.1. Classification (NCBI taxonomy): domain Eukaryota; kingdom Viridiplantae; phylum Streptophyta; class Magnoliopsida; order Myrtales; family Myrtaceae; genus Eucalyptus; species Eucalyptus tenuipes. The sequence continues at coordinate 1,957,338 of CM024541.1, read as the reverse complement.
TAAAGCGTCTTAATCACACAACCACACAATTAGAACAAAGGACTTACCTCGTCTCAGATCCTCCCTGCAGGTCAGCACAGTTCATATCACATCCATATGCACACAACAAATTCACACACCAATTGGAACGTCTCAAATCACATCTCCGCCAATCACCACACCTTAGTCGAGCATGCATTTCAAGTGATTACGGTCCCACGAGTATGGCCTAACTGTCACACGGGGGATCTAACTGACATACGATCTATCCGTCACATAGCGGATCTATCCATCACATAGCGAATCTATTCGTCACATAGCGGACCTAACTGACATACAGTGGATCTTTCCGTCACATAGCGGATCTATCCGTCACACAACGGATCTATCCCGCACACAGCAAACATAATCATCATATAGCGATTTTATCCAACACACAGCGGATTTATTTGTCACATAGCGGATCTAATTGACACTCAGTGGATCTATAGTCACATAGATGATTTATCCCTCACATAGCTAGGCGTTGTCTCCCCATCGAGCACGACAATGTCTACCTCAAGACGGCTTCCCACATAAAAGCATCGTTCACCCGACACGCAGCAGGAGACGAATTCTCTTAACCAGCACACGATTATCCAATGCCGACCAAGGACATTGTGCTTCGCACTTAAATTCCTCAATTAAAATAATGTCCTGGCCTATTTTCTTCTTGTTAAAAATACCCGATAAAAATAATCGTGTGCGGGTATACGGTCGGCCTAGGCAAAAAATATAATATCTTTCTTTTGGAAAATCCCACTATTTAATATAGTCTATAAAAACATTTTTGGCGTTGTAAACCGACGCTCAGTAATTTTTAATTAATTATTGAAATTACTTAATTTTAGGATAAATACCCAAAATTATAGTTTCCACTCAATTTGCACAATTCAACACTCAATTGCAGAAATTAACCACACCATTACAATCAGCACAAAATTCCGATCACCGGCTATTCCGGTCTAATTTCCGGAAAATAATTAATTAAATAAAATATACATTAATTCAATAAATACAAACTTAGGCTTAAAATTGCTAATCTAACCACCTATTGAACTAATTAAATTATCCTAACCATTCTAACTATGAGGCCATACAATAAACTAACTAATTACAATTTCTAACCACCTAAATCGCTAATCTAACTAACCTAAATTAATTAAAAAAGTAATAATTAAACTAATCACACTTAAATTAATCTAATCACCCCTTAAACGTCATTAGCCTACTAAGTAGAGTTTAGTGCATAAACTCACCGGTTTAAGGCGAAAACTGGTTCACCGTGATAGCGGCGCGACAGCGGCCAAAGCTCGAGCCTACGGCGACGCCAAGGGAAGCTTGGGCCGGGCCAAACAAGCCTTGCAAAGTCCACAGCAACTGCTGGGCTTGGTTGAGCTTTAAGTGATGGGCTGAGACACATGGGCCGGGCTGATTTCGCGGGCTGCAGCGGCTCAACTTGCGGGCTGTAAAAGGGCTGGGAACCTGGGCCGAAGACGTTGGAAATTTGCAGAGATGCTGGGCTGAATTTGTGCGGGTCGTGGGCGCGAGAGCAGGAGGCGTCGACTGCTGGCAGAAGCTGGGAAAAACGGTGGAGTCAGCGAAGGAGAGGAAATTCGCTGGTGTTGAAGGCGTTGTTGTAGGCGCTGACCATGGGCGACGGTGCTGGGGACGAGAGAACGAAGCGGGGATGGACGGTTGGCAGCTTGGAGGGCTTCGGTGGAGAGAACGATGGAGCAGCAGCGTGGCGTTGAAAACTGTTGTTGTTGACCACGCGTGGAGAGGGAAACGGACGTGGCAGAATCGAGTGAAGACCGGTGGTGTGACCAAAGATGGTGGGGCTGTTGAAGTCAACTTTGGGGAGGGCTTCGTTCGTGGAAGTTGACTGGTGGGGAGGCGTGCAGAGCTGGGGAATCGGTGGGATGTGGGCTGTTTCGGTGGCAGAGAGAATGGAGGTGGGATGAGCGAAGGAAAAGAGAGAATAAGCAGCTGCTGGCGTGAGGTGATCCGCGAGAGAGAGAAGAAGTCAATCGAAGAAGATGGAAAAAAAATGGAAGAAAAGTCAAATAGATATTATCTAATTCATCATTAGATGTCCAAGAAGTCTTTCAAGCTTATCCTCATGTCCCCTAATTCTTTCTTGAAGATAAATCTATAAATTATCCAATTTGATGAATGCTTGGTCCCCCAAATAGTCTACAAGTATATCCCCTTGTCCCCCATAATATTTTCTTGCCAATTAATCCACAATTAACTCAATTTGGTGCCCAAAATTCCAGCCCTAAGCCTAGATCCGAATTTCCTCAAATTTGGACCTTTATTTCCTCACCAAATCCCCCAATTTGGTGTCCAATTTTGCTAAGGAAAAAGCCCACATAATTTCTACAAGTCCCCTGAACCAAATAGCTCGGTTTGGAAGCCAAAAATCCCTTTAATTTGGCCAATCCGAATTTCCGTTCGTTTCTGATTCGTCCGAATTGATTTTCTGAAAAAATCCTGAACTTGACGGAATTTCTCCGAAAAATGAGACGATGTCCTATAAATGAATCGCGACACGCTCAAACGTCCGATTTCCGAAACCGAATTCAATTTCGTAGTTAAAATCGACCGAACGCAATTTTAGTCCAATTCGACCTACCAGGTAGCTTTTAGGAATTTTACCGCGGTTATATCCCTTAACGGCTTCACCCAATAGATTGGTTAACTCGTGAGTGATCAGCTCAGAGAAAAAAGGACCATAGGCGCGTCAACGAAATGCCCATTTCATTTTATCGGGACGGGTCGAAAATTCAGGATGTCAGAAATAAGATTCACATCAAGCAAAGGAAATTAGTTTGAAGATTCGTGAAACTAGTAGAATGCCATTTTTGTACCCTAATATGAGTAGAAGCACATGTAGATAGGTGGAACAATAAAATAAAGCTAAGATACTTCTTGCTTATGTTTTTACCAATAAAATAAAGCTGAGATACTTCTTGCTTTTGTTTTTACCTCCCACCATTATTGTTCCTCTTGGTTTTGGAACTAAAATGAGAAGAAGCTCCAATCAATTAACATTACTCCATCAAATTTAACCTCCATGACCTATTTTATTCAGTTAAGAATTAAGAAGTCTCAACAAAATAATTAATAGCAGAAAACCATTTAATCACATCAAAATTACTCTTCGGTTATTTTTGGTTTCATCTTCTAGACATGATTTACATTTCTAAACAAATTACAATCAATTACTCTTTTGAAACTAATGAGTGAGAGCCAATCTTTTTGACCACTTTTCATCCTCTATATTTTAAAAATATTACTTTGCACACCATGACAAAATCTCACATCTCTTCTGGAAAACACTAACCCAATAAATATGTTAGCCCTCAATGAGCCCCCAACCCACAAAGTGATTTACGTTTCTAAACAAATTACAATCAATTACTCTTTTGAAACTGATGAGTTTTTTGACCACTTTCCATCCTCCATATTTTAAAAATATTACTTTGCACATCATGACAAAATCCCACATCCCTTCCAAAAAACACCAACCCAATAAATGTGCTAGCTCTCAATAAGCTCCCAACCCACAAAGTGATTTACGTTTCTAAATAAATTACAGTCAATTACTCATTGATGAGTGAGAGCCAGTCTTTTGAATCACTTTTTTTTTTTTTTGGGGATTGGAGGAACCGCCTCACAGCGAGCGCTCGGTGTAAACCCCCAGGGAGCACTGGCGCGGGGACCCACCTCCCACGGTGCTTTGCTTAAGTCGCGCTTAATGCGCATGTGGTGACTCGAACCTCCCCCCTTCCGCAATTAGAGGGGGAAAGGCCCAAACCAACACGCCCACAACGGGGTGGGTTTTTTAATCACTTTTCATCCCCTATATTTTAAAAATATACTTTGCACATCATGACAAATCCCACATCCCTTCCAGAAAACACCAACCCAATAAATGTGCCAGCCCTCAATGAGCTCCCAACCCACAAAGTGATTTACGTTTCTAAATAAATTACAATCAATTACTCTTTTGAAATTGATGAGTTTTTTTACCACTTTCCATTCTCTATATTTTAAAAATATTACTTTGCACATCATGACAAAATCCTACATCCCTTCCCAAAAACACCAACCCAATAAATGTGCTAGCCCTCAATAAGCCCCCAACCCACAAAGTGATCTACGTTTCTAAATAAATTACGGTCAATTACTCACTGATGAGTGAGGGCTGATCTTTTTAATCACTTTTCATCCCCTATATTTTAAAAATATACTTTGCACATCATGACAAAATCTCACATTCCTTCCGGAAAACACCAACCCAATAAATGTGCTAGCCCTCAATGAGCTCCCAACCCACAAAGTGATTTACGTTTCTAAACAAATTACAATCAATTACTCTTTTGAAACTGATGAGTTTTTTGACCACTTTCCATCCTTTATATTTTAAAAAAATTACTTTGCACGTCATGACAAAATCCCACATCCCTTCCAGAAAGCACCTACCCAATAAATGTGCTAGCCCTCAATCAGCCCCTAACTCACAAAGTGATTTTAAATTACGGTCAATTACTCACTGATGAGTGAGAGCCAGTCTTTTTAATCACTTTTCATCCTCTATATTTTAAAAATATTACTTTCCAAATCATGACAAAATTCCACATCTCTTCCAAAAAAACACTAACCCAATAAATGTGTTAGCCCTCAATGAGCCGCCAACCCACTAAGTTTTAGTCCTCTCGACCAACCACCACCGGCCACCGTTGGATGCCACCCGGCAACCTTTGGACAACGCCAATGGTTATCGAGCTCTATCATCACTCTCACTACTACCCTTGACCACGCCTCCCACTCCAATTTCTGATTTTTCGCTTTATGTGCTCTTTCTTTTTTCTTTAATTCTCTCCCTTTCTTGCAGCCCAACGTGGACGTTGAGCTTGTTGACTACTATGACATGCCAATTGGCATATCCAATGAAAAACTAGGGGGCTAGGTGGTAATTTAGGAAAAAGGGTGTTTATCGGTAATAGCGACAAAAAACTAATGGTGGTTTTGATAATTTCCAATAAAATTGTGTAGTACGAGTTGCTAATTGGATGCAGTATAACAATTAGGTAAATCAAGTTTACTCCATTTCTATCTCAAAATTATTGATTCCAATATGGACAAACTCTGCATCACATATGAGAGGAAGAAAGTATACATCATGTGTAGCATAGCACTATATTTAGTACGATAAAATGAAGTGGAATAAAAGAAGGAATGAAATAAAATAGGCACTACAATTCATGTGTTTGTTTGTTGTGAAGGAACAAAGAGGGGAGACTTTGATTATATCTTGTCCAGTGTTTGGAAAATTCCCAATCAATTCCTTCTTGCTACACATGATCTAAGTCTTTTTCTCCATCCCAACGTAGAAAACATAAACGGACAGATTGGAAAGATAGCGTTTGTGATCTTTGAAGGTACCTTTTGAGACGGAACTTTTCACTTTTAAAGCCCAAGTTCTCATTAAAAGGCTATCTTGAAAATCTCGACAAAAGTTTCTTGCCTAATGCTTTTATTTCGAATGAAATTGAAAAATAGAAAACATAATAATCACTTGTAGCCCCGGTGTGTCTGTCCCCTCCTGAGTGGATGAGAAAGAAAGGCTCTATCAAGGGCTGTGATTGAGCCAATTCATCGCGAATTAGATTGATAAAAAGTATTTGCTAAAAAAAGTGGCCGTGAGTTCCCCATGCGGAGTCGAGGTCGGTTGACTTGACAGTCAACGAGTTTTCCTTTTAGTTGAAAACAACTGCTTGTTGGATCCAGAAGGGTCAAATTCTTGGCGCGTACGTAGGTGGAAATGAGAGTTGATTTCTTATCAAATATTTGAACTTTTAAATTATTAAATCAGATTATTGAATTTGCGTGATTAGTTGGAGTTGACGTATTCATTAGAGCGGTAGGATTTTTGACGTGCAATGTGGAATCCTCTTGATTTTCAAGGTATTTTAATTTTTTGTCTTGATGTCTTATGTACATATAGTGCATTTTCAGAGTGATAACTATTTAATTATGTTTTTGCGGATAGTAGAATACAAGTCGATTTTAGTAGATGACTTCATAATTTATTGATGGCTTTATTCATGTGCTTATTTTTCTTTATGTTTTGTTTACATTTACCAAATCCCTATAGGACTTGCTGAAGCATTTTTGGTACTTAACTAAAATTTATGTGATTTTTTTTCAGTTTTGTTGTTACATAACCTACTAACCGGCAATGGGGTCAAAACACCCAAAACGGGTGTAGACAAATCTCCCGATTGTTTTGTGTTACAAACTACACTAAGGGGAAGAAGAGCCTTGATCTATGACAAGAATCCCACCTTCGGAGAATAGGGAATGTCTATATGTTTTGTGTGGAGAAATATGCACACTTTGGATACGTTTGTATGGCCCTATTCTTGATTTCTTCAAGACATAAATGTTAGTTAAAGATCATTATCGCGCAAATTGGTCAATGAAGATCATTTTTGTCCACAAACATACTGGGATTATAAGGACCCACATATTGCACCATTTGCAAAATGTTATTCTACCTTGAAACACTAACATATTCACGTCTATAAATTTCTATGTATTAATCAATTGACTGCACTGAAACTTTATCCAAACTACGCCATTGTCAAAATGGATTGGGTCAGATGAGATTGTTACATAAAAAGGTATGGTGAGATTTTTAAAGTAAAAAAGGAAACCTCTTCAAAAAGAGGGTTTTTTTTTTTTTTCTGAAAAGTTAAAAGAGGGTTCTTTTTCTTGCCTTTTTACCTTATACTACAACTTTGCCGTGATATATGGAGTGGGATGGCTCATGAACTTGGCGTGCACGGCTGAGATTTGACTTATAGAGACCTCCTCAACAAATATATTCTCCATCAGAGCATGTATGTTCAAATTACAACAAAACCTGTTTATGCTTCCAAAAATTCCTCCTCTTCAATTTTCTTTCATTCTTCAGGTATCAATTAAGATTTCACCTCTAGTACTATGAAGCCTCTCAACTTGTCTTTTCTTGAGTTCTCATCATCATGTCGTCTATTTTTCACTTGCATAGTGCTTTTGCCATGCATTAGCCACGTCCTTTCGGCTAATAATGTGACGGATAAGCTCACGTTGCTTGCGTTCAAGGCCGCAATAACTATGGACCCTTTTGAGGTGCTAAATTCATGGAACCATACAACTGACCACTGTCGATGGCACGGTGTCATGTGCGGTCGCCTACATCACAGAGTCACAGGGCTAGACCTACAAGCCTTGAAGCTTTTGGGATCCATCTCCCCTCATATTGGAAATTTGAGCTTCTTGAGAGTCCTGATGCTCTTCAACAATAGTTTTCATCACGAAATCCCGCAACAAGTCAGCCATTTGCATAGTCTACGTGTCTTGCGATTATCCATCAACACATTGGAAGGCGAAATCCCGAGAAACTTGTCAAGTTGCGCTCACCTTACACAGCTCCTTCTTTCTCAAAACTGGCTGGTTGGAGGAATTCCCATCGAGTTCGGTTCTTTAGTGAAGCTTCAGCTACTTGGCTTAGGTAAGAACCATCTAACGGGAACTATTCCTTCATCCATTGGAAACATGTCATCATTAGAGGGTCTTAGTCTCGCTTGGAATGAGGTGGGTGGGAAGATACCCCAAGCTCTAGGAAAATTAACCAAACTCAAAATTCTTCAATTAGAAGGAAATAGGTTGTCAGGCACAATTCCTCCATCTATCTTCAATCTTTCTTCCATAAAGGAGTTTGAAATAAATAATAATGAAATAGGAGGGAATCTTCCTGCCAATATAGGCTTTGCTCTTCCAAACATCGAGACTTTCACCATTTCATATAACCAATTCACTGGATGGATTCCTCGGTCAATGTCTAATGCAACCACTTTAAGGTGGCTACAAATCAATGACAACAAATTCTTGGGGAAAATGCCTCCTTTGGACCGCTTGAACATGCTCAAATTATTGAGAGTCGGTTCTAATTATCTTGGAAGCGGAGGATACAGTGATTCAAGCTTCTTTTGCTCATTGACTAATGCCACCTCTCTAGTGGTGTTGTTTATGCAAAACAATAGCTTTGGTGGGACGTTGCCCGAGTGTATTGGTAATTTCTCTAATACTCTCTTAGAATTGTGGCTGGGCAAGAATCTACTGTTTGGCACGATTCCTAAAATAGTCGGAAATCTCATCAACTTGGAAAGGCTTTTCTTGGACCAGAACAGGTTTTCAGGTACGCTCCCCTCCATTCTGGGAAATCTTCATAACTTAGTGGAAATGAAACTATCATATACAAGTTTTCCGGAGCAATTCCTTCTTCATTAGGAAACCTAGTAAACCTAGCACGGCTCTATCTCGATCACAATAACTTTCACGGCTACATTCCTTCACGTCTATTGGAGTGTCGAAGTTTGGTGGAACTTGATCTTTCTAGTAACAACTTAAATGGAACAATACCACCTAAGTCCATAGGCCTCTCGTCACTATCTATACTTCTGAACTTGTCTCAAAACCATCTCACCGGTGTCCTACCTAAGGAAGTCGGAAAATTGAATCTTTTGGCTCGACTGGATGTCTCCAGAAACATGTTGGATGGTGACATTCCGATTAGTCTTGGCAGTTGTGTTGGATTGGAGGTGCTAAAAATGCAGGAGAATTCTTTCCGAGGCATCATTCCTTTATCTGTGAGTATGTTGAGGAATCTCAAGGAGATAGATCTTTCACACAACAATTTATCTGGTCAGATTCCAGAGTTTTTCGAGGCATTTCACTTCTTGGAGAACCTAAATTTATCGTACAATAACTTTGAAGGCACATTACCGACCAAAGGAATCTTTAATAATGTCAGCGCTACTTTTGTCTCCGGAAATGACAAGCTTTGTGCAAGATTGCCCGAATTTCGTCTCCCAAAATGCAGCTCTAGAAACTCGGCCCGAAAACTATTCCTTAAGTGGAAGCTCACCATCTTGATTTTCTTCGGCATTCTTGGAATAGCTCTTGTTCTTGCTCTTATGTACTTTGGTTGGTTGAAGAAGAAGAAGAAGAGAACAGAGCCAGCTTCAAATTCCAAAGTTGATTCATCATTGAGTCTATCTTATGGAACTCTCATTAAAGCGACCGACGGGTTTTCTTCAAGTAACTTGATCGGGGTTGGCGGTTTTGGATATGTTTACAAGGGAGTCCTTGATGAGAATGGAACCATCATTGCTGTGAAGGTACTTAATTTGATGCTTCATGGTGCTGTGAAGAGCTTCATAACCGAGTGCGAGGCTTTAAGGAACATCCGACACCGTAATCTTTTGAAAGTCCTAACAGTATGCTCGGGCACTGATTATAGTGGCAATGAGTTTAAGGCCTTGATTTATGAGTTCATGGTCAATGGCAGCCTAGAAGATTGGCTACATCCAAGCCCATCACCAGCTAATGTAGATGGGAATGTGCAAAAATTGAGTCTCATCTGGAGGATAAATATTTCCATCGATGTTGCTTCAGCATTAGATTATCTCCATAACCACCTGCAAAGCCCTATTATCCATTGTGATTTGAAGCCAAGCAACATCCTACTAGATGCTGAAATGGTTGGACATGTTGGAGACTTTGGTTTGGCGAAGATCATGATTGAATCCAGCAATGACACTAAAGCGAGTATGAGCTCTGCCGGTGTAAGAGGAACTATCGGCTATGCTGCTCCAGGTAAGTCTTGTGCGCTATTTCCATATGCCTCAACTGGTTCTGCTGCTATTATTTATCTTTTATTTGCAATTTGAATGAAGCGCAGAATATGGAATGGAAAGCATGGCTTCAAGAGAAGGCGATGTTTATAGTTATGGCATTCTCTTGCTTGAGATGTTCACGGGCGTGAGTCCAACAAATGAAATGTTCAGAGAAAATTTTAACCTTCATAAGTTCGTCAAGGAAGCCTTTCCTGAACAACTCCTAGAGATTACTGATCCTCTTCTACTTCAAGAAATGGAGAGCCACAAGGGCATCGGCAGAGGTGATGCAGCTCGCGATTGTCTGGAGATGGTTTATAGAATTGGGGTTGCCTGCTCGGTCCAAGCACGCAGAGAGCGGATGAACATCACAAAAGTTGAAGCTCAGCTACGTTTTGTCAGGGATAAACTTCATGCAGCTGGTTTCCAAGGATGGGTAATATATAAGATCAATGGCTTTTCTGCATTTTATTTTCCATTTGACGACTAGATCATTGCCATATATGCAACGATAAGCATGCATTCATGTGCCTGCTTGTGTGGATAAACTCAAAAATGCACCCACAATTCCTCAATTTTCCGGTTTTGTGTGAATCAAAAAAGAAGACTGCCAACTGAATTACATGCATCTCATTACAGAAATCGAGAATTAATCCTGTAGAATCATTATTAGAACTCTAAGGGCAGCATAAGGAAATTCTCGTGATCAAAGCGGATGAGAGACTAATCATAGACCCCATCCCTTAAATATATTCGGCATATGCATTTGCAATCTCACCAGATTGCGATGGCTTTAGGACATTTAAGCAGCTTTATTAGCAGTATGCTTTTAATGGACAATATATCAACTTTGCTGAAAGAATGAATGAATCTACAAGTCTCTTCCAGGTTATATGAACTCGGGAGTGCTTGGCGTCGGTTTCTGCAATTTCAGTATTTTTTTTTTCCTTCTTCCATGCTTAGCCCTAGAAAAGGGGGGTGCATGCTATGTTAGTACAGTAGCTCCAGGGAACGGCGACGGTTCTCCGATCCTGGCCACGGCTCAAAATGAGGACTCAATCTTGTCTGTCATTCAATAAAACTCAATTGTTCAGCCCAATCGTTGAAAGAGCTGCAAGTGGCTTTTTAAATTGACGACAGCTCGATGCATTCCTTCTTCTGTGAACCTTTTCATGTACAATGCATCCAGGGGCAGAGCAAGAATTTGAGAAGCAAATCACATAATCCTATCCGACTCCCGAAATTGTATTTGTAACAGTGGTCACTATGAACAATTTATCCATGCAGACCAACTACTTTATTACATGTAATATAAGTTCCAATTATTCTTGTGAACACGAAAGCAGAGTGAGCTCTTATGTGAGCTGTGAAGTTCCTCAATTGAGAGTGTTACAACTCTCTAGGCCAATGGTGTGGCAATAATTTGGAGCAATTTAGTTGGCCCCCTTACCAACTAGAAATTGTTGACATATGTTTTCAATCACATATGTAATCACGGCATTTTGAGGATACAATTAAATTGCCTATACAAGGAGGGATAGGAAGGAGCTATCTCCTGGGTACCAAGCGCTCATTACAATTTTTGGTAATTATTTTGTTATATTATGAAATATCTAGTTGAATTTCCAGCTCATCCAGTTCGATTTGTGTATCTTTTAATCATGAACATGCATAAAAATATGAGTATTTCACTAAAAACGGTTCACAAAGAATTTTCATGGTGCTTGGCATTGTCTTTTCATTAGAAATTTTCGAAAAAGGAATTCCTTTTTTTCCGTCTATAAGCAATTTATTTGGATGCAAAAGATAAAAATCTGAGAAAATTTAGTGGGTTGTGTATTGTATTCCGTTTTGTACAAACTCAAATTAATTATCGTTTAGCCTATCATGATATATTAATCACACAATTTGCACAAAAAAAGTCCAGACATGTTTATTGTTTAGCCTCATCTACACACCTTGTGAAACGCAAGTGTTATAACCATACCTAGTCATCCTTTGCACTCTCGATTTGATTTACACTGATCAATAAGTTCTCATTTATATATAGAAAATCATGAGTACCATTAGCCCTTTTTGGAAAATTTTGATAAGCATCCATTAATAAAAAATGCGAGTGTGAAGTCTATTCAATTAGATGTTGTCAAAGCAAAAAAAGATTAGAAGTTGATAATTCAGACAATGCAGTAAATTGTCGTTTCAAGTAATTGGACATGAAAAATATCGACTGAATTACCGGCCTTAAGGTGAAAAAATCTGAACGCATTTCAGAAAATTGGTCCATTACAAGAGCCCACCAAAACCTTGAATACATTGAAGTCCCAACTTCCAATCTAATAAAGACATACATGAAGATTGAACAGCAAAGGTGGCCTGGGACTTTTTATGATGCAGGAGCAGCTTTCTGTTTCTTTGGCATGCTATAGCCACCGCTTATACAAGCATGGTCTCGCTCAAAGGGCTCGAGAGTAACTTGCACAAAAGGCTTGAGCTGCTCTGCCTGCAGCTTCTTCACTTCCCGGGAAAATACTATCTCGGCTGGAACAGTGGAATCGATACAGTGTGCCTGCAAAAACAAGCACAACCAGAAGGTCTTGATTTCCCGTCTCTTCTCATTGAAGTAACATTTCCAGTGTTGCCTTTTTCCCAAGTGGATTGATCTTACCCTCCCTCAAATATGATGCGATCATTTCTGATGTCACAGCTTTTCTCCTACGCTTGTAAAAACTTGCGCCAGCTGCTTGTCTTAATTTACGAGGACTTACAAAGTGGAAAAGAAAAATAAATGTGACCAGCAGTCCTCTAATGCAACAAGCAACATCTCAAAAAAAGGAATAAAGAAAAACCAAGTGCGCATCTGTCTACGCAGAGAGAAGTTCGCATGAAAAGATTTAGAATTAGACAGGTCAAATTGAAAATTTTGGAATGGAATTAGTATCCCAATTAATTAAATAATTTCCCTCTTCTTTATCCACTGCGCAAAATAAAATGGGCAGAGAGGTCCAGGGCCGAACGAGGAGAATCGCAAATAGAACACCGATGAATAACAGATTAATATTCAATTAAAAATAGCAGACAAGACAGAAGAATTTAATGGATATTGGGCAAGCATGGAATCAAGTCGGGTGGTGGTGGCGGTGGTGGTCCTAAGGAAGACGGAAAGAAATTGAAACCCGACACCATCCTGCGTCTCTACGCCAGCTCTCCCCCACGTTACCCGAGCCTAGCACCATGTCCGATGATCAGAAATCACCTTTTTTTGTGATTCCTCCTTCTCTAAGGGCCATTCTGACAATTTCACAGTTCAGATTATATTTTTTATAAGTGATTCAATGTCCGTCGGCCTTTCGAGGTACGATTCACGGAGACTCCGCACGTGTCTCAGCCTCAACGCGCACCGTCGGGGCGCAATGGAACTCCGGCTCTCAAAGTCTCTCCTCGTCTTCGAGGCTGCGTCTCTGCAGATCACGGCCCCGGGACTTTCCTGAGCCTCGATCCCAGCGCAAAGCCAGGCTATGACCCATTCACTACATCCAGTGGGTGTGTTAATATTAATAACGTGAACTAGAATACTTATAGAGAATATTTGGGGCCTTCTTTGCCAGGACGAGAATTCAAAAACCCATACTAACCAATCGGAGGCTGAATGGGGATACAGAACTTGAGTACGGGGAATCATCGTTGATATGAAGAAAGGGAAAGAAGATATTCGTGTTGGTTGGGGCTGATGATGACAAGAACAATAGCCGATGATGATGATGATGGTGGAGGCGGTATTCAATCATTAAGAGCTTTAAATTGAATAACGAAAATTCTGAATTCTTACGAGCAAAGTATTCTGATAAGATTTCATAGCAAAAAAGGCTACTCTTCTGGCTATATTGATATTATCTGTATGTATGTAACTACCATCTCCTGCATAACATTATAATAATAATAAGGAAGAGATTGATATTGAATAAATATTGTGAAAAAGACAAAAAGAAAGTAATGGAAACAGTAAAGATGGTATCAGAACCAATCGGTTAGAGGAATTAATTGCTAGATGACTTAAGATTGGATCAAACCGCATGAATTATAGTCTATATGGTAACGTTCCAATTTTTTTGTTCTTTTATTCTCCGAAATTAGAAAAAATCATAAATCCATTTGGTAATGTCAATTAATTAAGTGGTTAGGGAATAGATTTAAAATGGAAACGAGGAGTAGAAAAAAAATAACTTTTTTTCCCGAAAACAATTTTTAAAAATAAGTCTTTTTCTTTTTTTCTTTTTTTTTCTTTTCTTCTTCTTTGTGTTCTAATCGGTTGGTGGAGACTTCCTGCCCACCGCCGCTGGTTGCTGCCACCTCCAGCTAGAGGAGGAGAAAGAAGAGAAAAAAATGAAGAAAAGAAAATTTTAAAAAAATTATTAAAAAATTAAAAGAAATTTTATAACATGAAAAAAAAAATTGTGAGTCGTACTAAATGCATTCATATTCTTTTTTTTATTCAGGAAATAATAATTTTATGTGGTTAGAAAGCGCATTGTTTTACTTGAAAATTGTTTCAGTAAATAAAAATAGAAAAAAATATTTCTGAAAAGAAATTACTTTCTAAAATAGAAATGTTACTAAAATTTGAAAAGGATCGAGAAGTTTCTACACAATTTAAGGAAGAAATGAAAAAAAGAAACCCAATCCGAACATGAATACGATGATGAGAACAAACAATCCAGGGAAAGAAATAAAAAGAAAGAGAACTTGAGCGTGTGCAGAATTCATCGTGAAAAAGGGGGAAGAAGAGAGCGTGTCGGTTGGCGTTGATGATGACAATTACAATACTCGATGACGACGACGATGGACTTCAATCATTAGAGCTTTAAATTAAATAATGAAAATTCTGAGTACTTACGAGCAAAGTATTCCACGGTCAGCATGAAGGTTGCTTACATACATACATACATACATAAAGGAAGTCCAATTAATTTTAAATTTATTATACGAATATTGATTCGACCCTACATTTTTTTTAATTTCTCTAATTTAATTATAATATTAATGCAAAGTTTTTTTTCTTAATAATACCACGTGAGATAACTGATTTTGACGAGTTGGCATGTCTCCGGACTACGCTTTTTTCTTAACACGCACGTGTCACACTTTAAGAATTCTACTATTTCTCTTTAATTTAACTTGTATTCTGAGTAAAAAGGTTTAAGATAGCAAAAGAAGGCAAGGAAGAGTTACAATGATACAGAATTTGAACTAACCGACGGGACCTAATCAACATTCCAATCAAGCCTTGAATTCTAGTGGATGGATGACTATTTATCTTAGAAAGTGCAGCACTTTTTATGTAATGCTATGGCACAGAAGTGCGGCTAATTGTCATGCAGATATTTATCACAAGTTAACCACAACACAAAACAATCCAAAATCTTGTCTTACATTCATGGGCGAAATTGAAGCGGATAAACTCGAGAAGTTATTTGAATTTCTCCTGACAGACTTCCATAATTAGGTGTCCCACAGCTTTAACTCCCTTGGTCTGCCAACCTTGCCCCCCTTAGCTGTATCTTATAAAAATATTTCTTTCCCACGAGCTGTGTGCAAATCTCAATTGCCATTTCCCTAAAATGGCTTTGATTAAACGATGTTAAATTTCTTACTTCCACACTTTAATCATCAAAACATCCGCATATATGACCCTAATGGAAAGCAAACTTCATAAGTCTTCGTAGTCCAATCCCTCCCTAATAAGAATTGATTTTAGAGTTTTCCATTAGAGAGAAATGACATGATTTTATGAAAGAGTTACGGAATTTTGCTAATCCGTGACGGATAGGTTTTGGGTCTCCCCTTTTTGGTTCTGTTCCAAGAGCAAGCATATCTAGGAGCCTGTTTTTGATAAGTGATTGTCTGGTTGGAAAGTTCTTCCCTCTCCAAAGCAGGGAGAATTGGTCTTCGTGAAAGTAATATTCCCAATCCTCCTATTTATTTCATTTCTTCTTTTATAATCCCTTGCTCGGTGGCTAAAAGGTTGGATGCCATTCAGAATGAATTTTCATGTGTTTATATTAAGGAGGCTTACAAGTTCAATTTGGTGAGTCGGAAAGCAGTCAAATGAACTTTCTGAAATGGCATTTTAGCAATCAATTCCTTATTAATCAGCAGGGCTCTTCTCGGCAAATTGCATTGACAATTCAGTGTTGCAAATGAACATCTTCGGAGAAAAGTAGTAGTTGCAAAATTTGGCCTTGAAAAGGCAGGTTGGATCACTGCGGATAGGGGAGCTTTACACAAACTAATGTACGAAGAAAGATTAGAGAATGTTGAAGCAAGTTTCTTCTTATGGAAATAGGACACAGTTAGTTACTGACGTTTGGTGTGGGGACACAACTTTGAAAGATCAGTTCCTAGATGTCTTCGACATCACCAGGAACATGGAGGCTTTGGTACCAGATCGTTATTGTTTAAAGGATGATATGGTCATTATTGATTTTTTTAGGTAAGCCCAAGATTGGGTATTTGAAATTGGGCCTTTATATATATATATATATGTTTTGTGCGATTCGAAGATTTCTACTGCTTCTGAGGATGCTTTGGTGGAGAACAGTGAAAGGCAGAAATTTTTCTACAAAATTTTACTACAAGCTGCTACATAGGGAGGGTTTTCGCGGTAGATTGGATTTTCTTTGAAAAGCGATTTGGAAAGTGAAAATCCCAAAAAGAGTTTCCTTTTTTTGCTTGGGAAGATAACCTACAACAAAGAGGCAAAGTATTGGTTAATTGGTCTTTCATCTGCGAAAAGGATGCAGAGACCATTCAGCATCTCTTCCTTCGTTGTTCTTGGATGAGACGGGTTTCGACAGCTTCCTCTGCTTGCATCGGGTTATCTTGGGTTATTGGAGGTTCTATTGAGCAAAAAATATGGGCTTAGCAGGGCATTCACTTACAGCACAATAAGAAAACACAGATTACCTCAACTCCTCTTTCTACTTTTTGGTTGATTAGGGAGGAGCAGAACAAGAGAGCTTTTGATGGAAAGGAATCTCCCATCATCCCTGTTTTATTTTTTTAGAATTGGCTTAACATTTCACACTTTTGGCATAGTGGAAACTTGCTTAGGATGTAAATGTCTTGGTCAATATAGTTGATGATTCGTCTTGTTATGGAACTGTTGTTCAGTTCCTTCAGAGGATGGATCTATAAGAGTTCACCTATCCCAATAACCAAAAAACCTGACTTAAATTGGAGAACAGCTTTGTATATATCTTTAGTGATTTGAACTCTTCTCTATACGAGTTGCACCTAGTTGTTACCCTATAGTCTATCCTTTTACCTATTGAAAAGAAAAATGAAAAAGTGTGAGGTCTTGGTTTCTTTCGTAAGAGCATGCACGCAATCCTAATATTAGAAGCTGCTTAAAAATTGAAGGTAAAATTACCAAAAAAGTCCTAAACCTATTGTAATTATGCTAATTCAATTCTAAACTTATTTTTTGACCAATTGAGTCCTAAACCTTTTACAATTATTCCCGATCAGTCCATCCGGCCAAAAATGGCCGGCCGGACCGACGTGGCGCCGGCCGCCGCCGGCGATATTTTTTTAATAATATTTTTTGAAATATTTTATTTTTTTTTTCTTTTTTTTTCCTTCTCCCTCTCCCTCCTTCCTCCTCCTCTCCTCCTTCTTCCCTTGGCTTCGGCGACCGACCGGAGGGGGAGGGTTGGCTGGTCGCCGGACTAAGGCGGCCGGTAGGGCGAGCCCTCGTCGAATCTGGTGAGGGCTCACCTCACTCGGTGACCGCGAGGCGAGCCCTTGCCAAATCCGACGAGGGCTTGCCCCGCCGTCGCTGGGCATGCGCCGACTAGCGAGGCGAGCCCTTGCCGACCCGGCGACGGCGAGGGCTCGTCTCGCCGGCCGCCTCAGTCCGGCAACGGGCCAGCCCTCCCCTCTGGCTGGTCGCTGAAGCCAAGGGAAGAAGGAGGAGAGGAGGAGGAAGGAGGGAGAGGGGAAAAAAAAAAGATAAAAAAATTAATAAAATATTTCAAAAAATAAAATATTATTAAAAAATGTCGCCGCCCCGCTAGTTGCCACGTTAGCGTCAGCCGGCCATTTTTGGCCGGATGGACTGATCGGGAATAATTGTAAAAGGTTTATGACTCAATTGGTCAAAACAATAAGTTTAGGACTGAATTGGCACAATTGCAATAGGTTTAGGACCTTTTTGATAATTTTCCCAAAACTGAGGATTGTATTCCCAAAATCAAGTCCTTATGATCAAAAGCTTGAAAATTCCTGATTCCCTTTATATGCGTGATTTTTTTTCTTATGTCTAAATTAAAGAGAGAGTAGGGTGCTCTATGTTTAATTAGATTCTCATGGAAACTCTTCTTTATTTTGTTCAGAACTAGATTTTTATCAGATCAAGTATTTTATTTTGCTCGAACTTATGATGTCCTCATTTCAATGCATAATATATTAAGGTCTCTGCTGGAAGGAAATTTGAGGAAGGAAAGCAAAATGCTGCAAAGGAAGAAGAATCTGGAAAGATCTTTAAAAAGAGGCGGAAGACGCCATCAATATTGAGATCTGTTATTTCAGTGCTTAGACATATTTCTTCTAATTTTTTTTTGTTCAATTTCAAAGTGAATGATCCACATATTATAGGTAATATGCATATGTAATGACCTTTATGCTCCTGCCTTGAGACAATTACGTCAGATGGCAAAGTAAGTCTTTTCTGTTTTTCATTAAATTGTTATCCACTTATCTTAGAGGACATTGTAATGATTTGCATCCTCTAGGAACCACATTAGTCGAGTGCGTTTACTTATAAAAGAATAGAAAATAAATCATCATTAGTTTCCATTTCTCAAAGTTTGAGTTTTCTAGCTTGTATTAATAGACTAAAATATCAACAACACTCTTGTTATCTGGAGCCAAATATTCCTTTGAGCATCAATGAACATGTGAATGTAATGCAAGTTCAATGATATAGTATGCTATATACTTGATAAGGAACTTTTTTCATGATGTCAACCTATTTTATCTCACATTTTGTGATGCTAAAGTTTGTGAAGAAAGAAATTGTTATCGACATTCTTTTTGTGAATAAGTTTGAATTAGCTTCCACCTAGTTATCCTTAAAGTAGTTAACCGTGTATTTATGTCCACCTTATAGATCAAGACATTTAGCTTCTTAACATTCTGTTAAATTGAGCATATGCAGCCTTTCTGCTGACCAACACAACATACCAAACTTGGATACTCTTTTTCCATCGCATCCATCACGCTTGTATGTCAATTGTGACATCTCAATCAATGTTTATCATTTGCCAAAATGAAGTGAAGGTATCTAATTTGCTTGTTGTCGCTATTTCTCGATCCTCGGTTTGTGCTGAAGCTTTGTTGCTACCCCTTTCCTTAGGGGTGAGCTCGGTTCCCGGTTCTAAAGGGACCGGTTTCGGTTCTAGACCGGAGGGTCCGGTTCAGTTTCCAGTTCTAAAGGGACCGGTTTCGATTTCGGTTCCCATAGGAACCGAAACCGGTTAAGGCTAAAAAAAAAGCCCCAAATCAAAAAACTCCCTAATCAGTTAACTTCGCGTTTCTCTCTTCTCCCGTTCTCTGGCGTCGATCTTCTCCCGTTCTCTGCCTCTACTCGACGCCATCGTCGCTCGCCCTCGACGCCACTACCGCTCGCCCTTGACGCCATTGTTGCTGGCCCTCAATGCCACCACCGCTCGCCCTCGATGCCACCGCGACCTCTGCTCGGTGAGCCACTATTGACCTCTCGCTCAACGCTGCTGCCGCTCGCCCTTGATGCCACCGCCGACCTCGCTCGGCAAGCTACCGTTGACCTCTCGCTCGGCAAACCACCGCCGATCTCGCGCGACGCCACCGTCGATCTCTGCTCGACGTCACTGCCACTCACCTAGCTGCCCTTGACGTTGCTAGCCCGCTCCGCCAACGTCACTCACCCAACCTCCCCCAAAGCCGCTCGGCCAGCTGCCGCCGACGCCGCTCGTAGCTCGCCTTTTGTGCCGGCAATCTCTGCTGCCCCCTGTCTCTGTTGTTATTGTTCATTTTCTTGGTTTCCCCTTGTTTGCCACAGTCGGCAACCTAATGTTCTTGAACAAATGTGGTTTGTATGTAAGATTTAAGGAGGGGGAGGGGGGATTCATGTTTGAAAGAATACTACTGCTTTTCCAGGCCGTTATTCATCAGTTTAAGCACCTTCTCGAATAAGTATATCTAACACAAGATCACCTTTCTGTCCAGGAGTTATGAGAAGGAGGTACATCATTTTGAAACAAGAAGCTTACAATTGCAGTTTATGAGCAGTCTCTCTCTACCTGTCTTTATTGGTGCCAGAATTGAGGGGGAAGAATGTTCCACTGTGAAAATAGCTCTAGTTGATGCTCTTAGTGGACAGATCGTTGATTCTGGGCCTGAGTCATTGGCCAAGGTTGAAATTGTAGTTCTGGAGGGCGACTTTGACAGCGATGAGACCGAGAATTAGACCGTTGAAGAATTCAAGAACAACATTGTTAGACAAAGGGAAGGAAAGAAACCTCTTCTTACAGGAGAATCAATACTCAATCTTAAAGATGGTGTCTGTTCTTTGGGTGAGATTGCTTTCACTGATAATTCAAGTTGGACTAGGAGCCGTAGATTTAGAATAGGGGCACGAGTTATAGATAACTTTGATGGGATCAGAATAAGGGAAGCAAGGACTGAATCCTTCATTGTTAGAGATCACCGTGGAGAATGTAAGTGCATATAGTATGACATCTTTCTATGATTTGTAGAATATTGAATCACAGAATATCTTAATGCACCAATTCCATAGATTAGAAAGTTATCGCTTCTATGCATGTTTTCTTCTGGTTTTGTGTCATGCAACTTTTAATATTGAAAGGAAATCATTTCGTGTCCGGTTCTGCTTGCAGGGTACAAGAAGCACCACCCTCCCTCCTTGCTTGATGAAGTATGGAGATTGGAAAAGATTGGGAAAGATGGAGCTTTCCACAAACGCCTCAGTCGGGAAAACATCCACACTACGAAGGATTTTCTGACACTGCTACACATTGACCCTTCAAGGCTCAGATATGTTAATTGATCTCTCCTGCATGTTGTTCTCTAGTTGGCAAATGTGACGATTTAAGCTTTAGTGCACATATATTGACATATGTGGGCACAATAATTATAGTTAATCAAGCATCTCATTTCCTCTCTAGAAACTTCTCATTGGTTTTGATTATCTATGTCCAGATTCTTGGCACCGGTATGTCTGCTAAGATGTGGGAAGTTACTGTAGAGCATGCGCATACGTGTGTGATTGATAAAAGGGTGTATCTATACTGCCCTCCTACCTCTCGGCTGAAAACTAGTGTCGTCTTCAATCTTGTGGGACAAGTGATGGGATTACTTTCAGATTGTCAGTATGTTCCTATTGAAAAGCTCTTTGAAGCTGAGAAGGCAAACCCTCCTTTTCACCTTGGATTTGTTCGCTGTACCTGTTATCCTTTTTCAATTGCTTTTTTGAGTTAATGTTGGTGTTTCTTCTTTCCAGGTGGATGCCCACAACTTGGTTATTTCTGCCTTTTAGCACTGGGAGGAGGTAGTTTCTTTTGATGAAAAAGTTGAAATCATTTAGTTTTAGTGGGACAACAGAATATAGAAAGGTGTTGAACATTAATCGAAATTTACATGTGATCTTTTATTGGCTTACTTGATTTGTTGTTTATAACTTTTCATAAATTACTGCAGTAATTATGCTTTTGCTTTCATATCCTATATTCTTAATAACTATTGGCAATCCAAAATTGCAAGAAACATTACTTTGCCATCCCTGATGATGAAACCTTTCGGTTCATGGCAAGTATATATAGTCACTCTCACCGTAACATGTCATTGAGTAAAGAATTTGAAGGAGGAATTACGAATGGAGCAGCTTGGTATGACAGTTTTGAGGTAATCCATTGTAGCTCATAATATAGGAAGTGCTGATATTTTCAGTGTTTTAATCTTATACCTTTGTGAAGTGAACCGCTGGACTTTGCAAAAGAGAAATAGTTCACATTCTAGAATATTAAATGCTTATGAGTATTATAGGTTGTGTTCGTGTTATATTCTCTTTGACGAATGAGAAGTTTGTTTATTATTGCTGCATTCATTTCCATTTTTTTAAACTAAAAATGAAACAAAAAAATTAACTTGTTGGAACTTGAAATCGACCCTGGAACCTGTGACAGGGTAGGTTCCAGGTTCTTGGTTCTGATGGGTAGGTTCCAGGTTCCAAAAATTGAGGAACCTGTACCTGAGGGTAGGTTCTAGGTTCCAGACGGAACTGAACCGGAACCGGGAACCGCTTACCCCTACTTTTCCTCCCAGATATACAATCCAATTTCTTCTTCATGCTATATAGATGAAATTTTCATCTTCCAATATGTCCCGTACTTTGAGCTTTGGAGTTACTCCCTCAATTCTATCAAAGCCACGTCATTTGCAGAAAACATAAACTTAGGGACACCAATTCAACAATGTTAGACTTAGCTCATTTGTTGTTCCTCTTGTAATTTTTGGTTTCTCCTTTTGTTATCTTTTCCGTTACAAGCATGTCTCGGTTCTATAGGTGAACTGTCTCCCACTTGAAATTGAAGACAAAAGACGCCCATTTTGCACTATCCCCTAGACTTGACTGAGTTCAGCAAAGACAGTAATACTTCAAACTACTTTCAAAGCAGCAACATATATTCGCATGTAGACTTAGCTACTGTTCACTTGACAATTGACAATCATATCTCACGCAAACTCCTACTAGATGCCATGAACTGTTGAGGAATATCATGTCTGTGGGGTTAGTGGCTACAAAGACATATCTTGTATATAATCACCTAGTGTATATTATTGACAAAGACGGGGTGCTCTGGGACATCCCTAACCATTAAGTCTCATTTTTTTTCTCGTTGTTTTATGTTTCACGTGAACAAATTGTTCTTCCTGTCCATCTTGTATTTGGCTGCCAATCTAGCTCCAAATATATGTTCTCCATGTACTGAAGACCTCTGTAGCTTATATGATATGGTCAAATCATGTCTTTTCATACCAAAGTTAAGCTTAAACCAGCTTATAAGAGGAGTAAAATGAAGATATGATAATGAGAATTCTGATCTGGAATATGGCTGATTTCTTTTTTGGGGTAATGTCGATTGACTAAGTAAGTGAGTTACTGGCTGGCAACTGGGCATTCTGCTTTAGCATACAATAAATAGTTTGCTAAACACAGAATCAACAGCCAGTAGATTGATCTTGCTTTTAAGCAAGAACGTTGTGATAATTCAATCCCTTTCATCAATAAGATTCACATCAAGTCGAGGAAATTAGTTTGAAGATCCGCGAAACTAGTAGAATGCCATTTCTGTACTCTAATATGAGTAGAAGCGCGGGTAGATAGGTGGAACGATAAAATGAAGCTGAGATACTCATGCTTCCCACCATTATTGTTCCTCTTGGTTTTGAAGTGCCTCAATTGAGATACTATGAACAATTTATCCATACAGACCAACTACTTTATTACATGTAATATAAGTTCCAATTATTCTTGTGAACATGAAAGCAGAGTGAGCTCTTACGTGAGCTGTGAAGTGCCTCAATTGAGAGTGTTACAACTCTCTAGGCCGATGGTGTGGCAATAATTTGAAGCAATTTAGTTGGCCCCCTTACCAACTGAAAATTGTTGACATATGTTTTCAATCACATATGTATTCACAGCATTTTCAGGATACGATTGGACTTGCCTGTACAAGGAGGGATAGGAAGGAGCTATCTCCTGGGTACCAAGTGCTCATTACAATTTTTGGCAATTATTCTGTTATATTATGAAATATCTAGTTGAATTTCCAGCTCATCCAGTGCGATTTGCATATCTTTTAATCATGAACATGCATAAAAATGAGTATTTCACTAAAAATGGTTCGTAAAGAATTTTCATGGTGCTTGGCATTGTTTTTTCATTAGAAATTTTGCAAAAAGAATTCCTTTTTGCTGTCTATAAGCAATTTATTTGGATGCAAAATATAAAAATCTGACCAAATTTATTGGGTTGTGTATTGTGTTCCATTCCATACAAGCTCAAATTAATTACCGTTGAGCCTATTATGATATATTAATCACACAATTTGCGCAAAGTAAGTCCAGACATGTTTATTGCTTAGCCTCATCTACACACCTTGTGAAACACAAGTATTATAACCATACCCAGTCATCCTCTGCAATCTCGATTTGATTAACACTGATCAATAAGTTCTCATTTATATAAAGAAAATCATGAGTATCATTAGCCCTTTTTGGAAAATTTTGACAAGCATCCATTAATTTGAAATGCAAGTGTGAAGTATATTCAATTAGATATTGTCAGAGCAAAAAGATTAGAAATTGATAATTCAAACAATTCAGTAAATTGTCGTTTAAGATAATTGGACATGAAAAATTTCAACTAAATTACCGGCCTTAAGGTGAAAAAAATTTGAACCCATTTCAGAATATTGGTCCATTACAAGAGAAGAGCCCACCAAAATCTTGAATACATTGAAGTTCCAGTTTCCAATCTAATAAAGACATACATGAAGATTGAACAGCAAAGGTGGCCTGGGACTTTTTATGATGCAGGAGCAGCTTTCTGTTTCTTTGGCATGCTATAGCCACCGACAATACAAGCATGGTCTCGCTCGAAGGGCTCGAGAGTAACTTGCTCAAAAGGCTTGAACTGCTCTGTCTGCAGCTTCTTCACTTCCTGGGAAAACACTATCTTGGCTGGAACAGCAGAATAGATACAGTTTGCCCGCTAAAACAAGCACGACCAGAAGGTATTGATTTCCCGTCTCTTCTCATTGAAGTAACATTTCCAGAGTTTCCTTTTCCCAAGTGGATTGGTCTTTACCCTCTCTCAAATATGAAGAGATCATTTCTGATGTCACGGCTTATCTCCTACGCTTGTAAAAACTTGCGCCAGCTACTTGTCTTAATTTCTAAGGACTTATAAAGTGAAAAAGAAAAATAAGTGTGATCAGCAGTCCTCTAATCCAACAAGCTACATCTTAAAAAAAGGAATAAGGAAAACCCAAGTGTGCATCTGTCGAGAGAGAGAAGTTCGCGCGAAAAGATTTAAAATTAGACTAATCAAATTGAAAATTTTGGAACGGAATTAGTATCCACACAAAAAGTTTAAGATTAATTAAATTATTTTTCTCTTATATATCCACTGCACAAAATAAAATGGGCAGAGAGGTGCGGGGCCGAATGAGGAGAATCGCAATTAGAACGTCGATGAACAACAGATTAATATTCAATTAAAAATAGCAGAAAAAGACGAAGAAGAATGTAATGGATGTTGGGCAAGCATGGAATCAAGTCACCCCCCACACGTCGTGGTGGTGGAGGTGGTGGTGGTCCTAAGAAGGCGGAAAGAAATCAAAACCCGACACCATCCTGCGTCTCTACGCCATCTCTCCCCGACGTTACCCTAGCCTAGCATCATGTCCGATGATCAAAAACCGATTCGATTCCTCCCCTTGCATCAAAGCAAGTCACCTATTTTGTGATTCCTCTCTCTATGGTCCATTCTGACAATTTCACAGTTCAGATTATATTTTATAAGTGATTCAATGCCTGTCGGCCTTTCAAGGTACGATTCACGGAGGCTCCGCACGCTTCTCAGCCTCAACGCACCGTCGGGGCGCAATGGAACTCCGGCTCTCGAAGTAAAAAAAAAAAAAAAAAAAAAAAAAAAGAAGTCTCTCCTCGTCTTCGAGGCTGCATCTCTGCAGATCACGGCCCGGGGACTTTCCTGAGCCCCGATCCCAGCGCAAAGATGGGCTATGAGCCATTCTCTACATCCAATGCGGGTATTAATATTAACAACGTGAACTAGAATACTTATAGAGAATATTTGGGGTCCTCTTTGCCAGGACGAGAATTCAAAAACCCATAATAACCAATCGGAGGCTGAATAGGGATACAGAACTTGAGTACCGGGAATCATCGTTGATATAAAGAAAGGGAAAGAAGATAATAGTGTTGGTTGGGGCTGATGATGACAAAAACAATAGCCGATGATGATGGTGGAGGCGGCATTCAATCATTAAGAGCTTTAAATTGAATAATGAAAATTCTTAATTCTTACGAGCAAAGTATTCTTATAAGATTCCATAGCAAAAAAAGCTACTCTTCCGGCTATATTGATATTATCTGTATGCATGTTACTACCCCCTCTTGCATAACATGATAATAATAATAATGGAAGAGATTGATATTGAATAAATATTGTGAAAAAGACAAAAAGAAAGTGATGGAAACGGTAAAAATCCCTTATGTTGTTTTGAAGATGAAAAAATAAATCAAAAGCTACAAACATGTTTAATGGTTGAGTAACAGACTTATCTACATTATATTTTGAAGATTTCCAGACTTCTGTGTCAAAGTCTGAAGACTGCCAGACTTTTGTGTCAAAGTCTACTTTACATCAAAATTCTGCCCACTTTGACAAATTCCAAACTGAACGTGAATGAAGAACCAGAAGACAGACTCTATGCTGAAACTTAACTTATTCAGACTGTGTCCAAACCTTCTGAAAGCAGAATATGTTCAGACTTACGTCCAGATTGTAAAGTCTATTGCATTCAGACTCTACTTTAGACGGAAGACACTCAGACTTTACTTTCGACAGAACACTCTCAGATTTTACATCCAGAACGAGACACAGGTCCAGAACGTAACAAGGTCCAGAACAAGACACAAGTCAAGAACGTAACAAGGTCCAGAACGAGATACAAGTTCAGAACGTAGCAGATTCAGAACGAAGCTGTTCAAAATGAATTAACTTGACATAACGTAACACAAGCCCCAAACATATAACGGTTAGTGTTCTGGTTTGGATTCTACATCAAGATAGATTTGATTGACTCAATTTAATTGATTGACAATTGGATCTTGAAGATAAGAACTTTCTAAACGAAGAAGCTCTACTTATGGAAACCAAGATTTTGTTTGTATGGGCGATCAAAATCAATTTGGGATTCTACTTTTGTCACTTAATGGCTATCAAATCTTCTAGATACAGATCTGTCCAATGGGTAGATTGGAAGACGATCCTCTAGATACTGTCTAACGGCTAGTTTGGAAGTGAAGGAGTATTTAAGGAGATCAAGGACCGATGAGCAAGTAAGAGATGAAGCGTAGAATTTATAATTCCAAAGTTTCAACCAACTTCGATCATATATTTGTCTCTTGTGAGCTTAAACGTTTGTGATCGTGAGAGAAATATCAAAAGAGTGACTTAGTGAGATAGTATGATCTACCACTAAGTGTTTGCACTCAAAGTTGTAATCTCTTGTTGATTGCATAGTGGAATCCAGCCAGAAGGCTGTTAGCTTGGGAGAGTGGACGTAAGCTTGATCTAAACCGAACCACTATAAATTCTGTGTTCTTATTCTCTTCCCTGAACTCCTTTATTTTGTTCGTAGTTCTATTAAACTGTTAAAGTCCGAACTTGCTCAAAGTTTGTTGTTCTTCATACTCTGTTTCAAAAGTAAAATATTTCTACCGTTCTTTGTGAAAAATTGTCTTCACACCTATTCACCCCCTCTAGGTATTCGTACTAGCACTTTCATAAAGATGGTATCAGAACTTCCCATACGCGGTGGTCATAAGTAGAAGAGGAAAAATCAAACTTTGATATCACCTAGTGTCTTTACACCATCATCCCACATTACTTGAGCTGCACCATTAAATCAAAAAGGAAATCAACGCTCCTAAGAAGAGGAGATCGTGTACTGTCATGCCCCGGATCCTCAGGCACACGCACATCCCTTACTTTGGTCAATTTTAAAATGCGATATCCCAGGATTACGTATCGCGGACCCTTTTTTTTTCTTTTCTTTTATAGCACATGCGGAAGCAGTTATAAAAACCCCCAGACAATAAAGTAATGGGATATACAAGTAGGACTAAAAACTTGAACCTGAAAACCAACACCCTTATGTACATATATAACCACTCAGTCACACATATACATATACAAGTCAAGTTAAAAAGGTCGGTTTCTACTCAAACAGGTTCTACAGCAAACGTCATCAGATAAGAGTGGAGTCTCGATTCTCATCAGGATCCTACTCTGGATCATCCTCGAGGTTCTCCTCCAGATACTCCTCTTCGGGTTCTTTCTCCTCAGGTTCCTCATCAGAGTCCCGAAATGTTGTCCCCTAACCGAGATGAGACTACGTCTCAGCAAGTTCTACCCCCTAAGACCCGATTAGTAAACCAATACACCTTAAGGTTGCCTATGCACAACACGAGTCAGAGGACTTACCTTGGCCTCAGTCCCAACCTGCAAATCAGTACAGTTCAATAGGCACCTAAACAATCACAAAAGATCGAAACATCGATCAAATCGACTTAGTCGATTATATGTCAAGCGGACCATTCATCGGTCATTTCCATTCAATCAATCAATTCACAACAATTGGATCAAAGCATTGATCAATCGATCTAGTCGATTACATGTCAGTCGGACCAGCTCTCGGTCATTCATTCCATCCCATATAACCTTCAATAGTACACTTAGTCACAGAGCTCCATTAATACTCTCGGGCGTCGTTTTCGTTAAGGTGACATAAGTAACAAACGGTCTACGTGTGTTCTTTAAGGCGCCGTTTTCGCACAGTGATATCCTTAATCACCGAACCACGCCCGTCATAGGTCACAGACAGTCTACGTGCGTTCTTTAAGGCGCCGTTTTTGCACAGTGACATCCTTAATCACCGAATCACGCCTGCCACAAGTCATAAATCACCGACAGTATACGTGTGTTCTTTAGGGCGCCGTTTTCGCACAGTGATATCCTTAATCACCGAACCACACCTGTCTATACTTTGTATCTAATCGGTCTCAGCCAATAGAATTCTCAGTTCACTTTCACGATTCTTTCTGCTTTACAACTCACCAAAGTATCATAAGGGTTAAATAACCATACCCGGCCATCTACCAATCAAGCATTCAATTCCACTCAATTTCAATCAATTAAGGAACAATTCCTTAAATTGCACAATCAATTCAATTCAGCACAATGATTCAGCATAATGTGGAACTCAAATAAATAAACGGACTGCACCACAACAATCAACACGAAATTTCGATCGTCGGCCATCCCAACCTTAATTTCTAAAAAAATAAATTAATAAATAAATAATTTCGAAAATTAATAAATAAATACATTAATTCCAATTTAGCTCAAAATAAAGCTCAATTAAATAAACGGACTGCACCACGATCATCAGCATAAAATCCCGGTCACCGACCATCCCGGTTGAATTTCCCGAAAATAAATAAAAATTAAATTAATTTCGAAAGTTAATATTTAATTACTAAAAATTCCATTTAGGCCCGAAATGCCTAATTGAAGCCCGATAAGGGTCGGGAAAAATCCCGAGAAGCATTCAATAAATACTATAGGTAATTCTCTAGTTAAGTACACTAACCATTTAACTAATATGCAATGCAATTAACTAATAGTCACTAATCCATTCTAATCTAATCACCTAATTACACTTAACTAACACTAATCAACCTTTAAGTATAATTAGCAAACTAAGAAGGCATTAGTGAGCTAAACTCACTTGATTAACGAGCCGATCGAACCAAAACGACGGGATCGACGCGAGGATCGACTTTCCTCAAGGCGGGCCGAGCATCCGGGCTCGGGAAGCCTGCCAAAAAGGGCCAAAAAGCTGCTACCATACCCATTTATGCATCTCTCTGTCCACTGCTAGTTGGGGCCAAAGGAGGGGGAGACGGCGGCTAGTTGAGGCGAGCGAGGGCGACTAGGGCTAGGCGGAGCTCCGGCGGCTGAGGTGGGGGCGTACGGTGGTCGGAGGTGGCCGATCCGCGGCCTGAACTAGTCGAACAGCCCCCCTGGATGCACGAGCAGAGGCCGACGGCTAAGGTGAGTAGAGGAGCGCGGCAGCATTGGCGTGCGAGGGCGGCGACGGGCGGTGGCGTCGCGTACGGTTGCGTGCTGCTCCGGCGTCCATCCCAAATCTGCTGGGACGTCGAACAGCACCAAGGAGGAGGAACCGACGGCAACAGAAGTGGGAGAGGGGGCGGAGCTGCGCATGGGCAGCAGCGGAGCAGCGACGGCGTGTGGCGGCGGCGACTCTGGCTCCGGCTGCTTTGGCTGGTCTTCGGTTGCAGGCGTCGCACAATAGAGAAGGGGATGGAGGAGAAGCTCGACAGAGGAGAGAGGGGGAACTGGTTTCTCTCTCTCTCTTGCTCTCTCTTGTCTTCAAACATGGCCCACCAAGAGCTGTCATCCACCCACATTTTCAAGCCCCAAAATGCCCCTTCTAAAAGCCTTTAGATAATTCAAAATGTTGGGTCTATGGGCATACGAATTTTGCTAGGTTTTCTCTCAAATTGGACCTTAATCCCACTTGAATCAAATCAATTTGACCCCCATAATTTCATTCAACACCTCATCGATCAAATTGGTATTTTTCCTTACCAATGTGGCCTACTTGCATCCCAATTTCACAATAAAAAGGGTCCTCTGCAAATTCCGATAAAAAACGGCCCTAACTCAACTTTTTACCAAAAAGTCTTGGTTGTCAGAAAAATCTTTTGAGACTGAGTCGACGTTCCTAGAATTTATTGTGACATGGAAGAATCTCCAATTTCTGAAATCGGACTCAGATTGGCGATTAATTTCACTCGGACGCGTTCTTAGCGTGACCTAGGCTATCGAGTAGTTTTCAGAACTTTTTAGGACAAATGACCTGTAGTCGATTTTCTTCGAGCCACGATGAACCCACACGACACATTGGCGATTCTCGGTTGTCGTGAAAATTTCAAGGATTCAAATACGGACACAGGGTACCAAAACGACAGTAAAATCAAATTAGTGTCGGTCGATGAGAATTTTCCAATTTAGTGGAGTCACCCACAATCGGCCACATATCTCAGTCGAACCGACCTATCTTTGATCTTAATTCGATTTTTAACTGTGCCGTAATGATCTCTAAAGATGAGCACGGTCGAGAAGTCGATCCATGGTCGAATTCTCAAGTCTATTTGCCTTAAAGTCCTTAATAGCTCACCCAGCTAGTCTAGTTATTTCGTGAGTGGCCAACTTAGAGAAAAGCACTGTAGTCGCGTCGATGAAATGCCCAATTTATCCAATCGAACTCAAAACCTGAAAAATCTGGATGTCACATGTACCCTCTTCACATGTAGATCATTCAAGCGTTTAAGCATATATAACATTGTTAAGAGCTTCTCACTTTCTTGAATCGAAAAATTAGGATATTTTTTAGTTTATATATATTGAGTTCAAAGTTAAATGGAGACTTGCGAGGTATGATGTAGATCACGATTGTGAAAAGATGGGAATGGGGCTTTTAACTTGTCTAGCTCTTGATCCAGTTGAGAGTCTTGGTGGACAATGTATGAATGTTGCTCTTTCTAGTTCAGGAATTTGGTGATTGAAGGCATAAATTATCAAATTGGAGGAGGAGGAAAGTTGTTTTGAATCAATATCCGCTATCTGGGATAAAAAGAAATGAACAAATTGAAAATCCAAACCAACCAACACGGTTCGGGTTCAATGTAATTGGGTCTTGAGTTGGGTCACATGTTTTCTCTTCAGCATATTATTATTATTCTTAACTCCGAGAATGCTTGGCCATGTCGCTCATTCCAAGCCTTCTTTCGAGACAAAGGTCTTAGTTGCTCGCTCGAAGCCTTGTGAAGGGGTGTGCTCCGTGCTCCACACTCACGGGGACCCCATCTCCTAAAGCATCAACTGTTCAACAATTTGATCATGGAAATCATGAACCATCTCTCAATTATGATGATGGCTAGGACTCGCATTGGGCATACTTAGGAGGCAGGCGCACTAGGATGGTCGATTACCCCTCCATCAATGAGAGCAACCTCGCCAACAAGGAGCTAAACAAGCATGCGCTCAAAATTCCTGTGTTTGTTGTTGCCAAAACCTCACTTTAGTAATTAGGATTCAGGGGGAGAAGTCAAGCTCCGCGGTACTGGTAAGGCCATGAAAAATATGAGGTTAGTATTGCATGATGCTAGTATTATGATATTCATAAGATCTTGTGGAATTAATGCCAATTATTCTTAAAAAAAAATATGTACTCTATAGATTATGTCCTTTGAGTTTTAGAATTTGTGTGATTTGAATTTTTTGCATTTATTTTGCACAATCGAGTCCTTTAGCTTTCTGAATAAGTTTTGTGGTATGCAGTTAAATCCTCTAATTTTCTTATTTATTTAATCAATTGTTTGTCTTTGATATACCCACTATAATGAATACTTTTTGCTTTTCCTTTTCTTTTCTGCGAAGTAATTAATTGACAATTTACTTAACAAATGATTTGATCGTACGAATCGAGAAAGTTAGAGGAATTAATTGTTAGATGACTTTAGATTGAATCAAATCCCATAAATTAGGGTCTGCATGGTAATATTTCAATTTTTTTTGTTCTTTTGGTCCTTGAAATAGAAAAAAAAATCATAAATCCATTTAGTAACGTTAGTTAATTAAGTGGTTAGGGAATATATTTAGAACGAAAATAAGAAGTAGAAGAAAGTAGTCACTTATTCCTGAAAACAATTTTTAGAAATAAGTCATTTTCTTTTTTCCTTTTTTTTTGTTTTCCTTTTCTTCTTCTTTGTCTTCTAATCGGTTGGTGGAGACTCGTTGCCCATCACCGCGAGTCGTCGCTACTTCCGGCTAGAGGAGGAGAAAGAAGAGAAAAAAATGAAGAAAAAAAGAAGAAAAGTCTAAAAAAATTATTAAAAAATTAAAAGAAATTTTACGGCACAAAAAAAATTGTAAATCATACTAAACGCATTCCTATTCTTTTTATATTCTGAAAATAACAATTTTGTGTGGATACAAAACACGTTATTTTATTCGGAAATTGTTCCATGAAATATAAATAGAAAAAACTATTTCTGAAAAGAAATTATTTTTAAAAATAGAAATGTTACCAAACGCATCATTAAATGCAAAAAATTTGAAAGGGATCAAGAAGTCTCTACACAATTTAAGGAAGAAATGAAAAGAAAGAAACCCAATCCGAACATGAATACGATGATAAGAACAAACAATCCAAGGAAAGAAATATAAAGAAGAGAACTTGAGTGTGCGGAATTCATGGTGAGAAAGGGGTAAATAAGATAGCGTGTCGGTTGGGGTTGATGATGACAAGTACAATAATCGATGACGACGGTGGACTTCAATCATTAAAGCTTTAAATTAGATAATGAAAATTCTGAGTACTTACGAGCAAAGTATTCTATGGTCGGCAAAAAGGCTGCGTATATACATACATCCATATATTATATAAAGGAAGTCCAATTAATTTTAAATTTATTATACGAATATCGATTCAACCCTATATTTTTTTTTTAATTTCTCCAATTTAGTTATAAATATTTATGCAAGTTTCCTACGTAGTTTTTTTTATTTAATACCACAAAAATAACTGATTTTGACTAGTTGACTTCTCTCAGGACTATGCTTTTTTTTCTTAACCTGCACTTGTCATTTTACTTTAAGAATTCTATTATTTTTCTTTAATTTAACTTATATTCCGAGTAAAAAGGTTTAAGATAACAACAAAAGAAGGCAAGGAAGAATTACAATAATACAGAATTTAAACAAACCGACGTGACCTAATCAATGTTCCAATCAAGCCTCGAATTCCAGTGGATGGAATGACCATTTGTCTTAGAAAGTGCAGCATTGTTTATGTAATGCTATGGCACAGAAGTGCAGCTAATTGTCATGCAGATGTTTATCATAAGTTAACCACAACACAAAACAATCCAAAATCTTGTCTTACATTCATGGGCGAAATTGAAGCGGATAAACTTGAAAAGTTATTTGAATATCTCCTGAAAGATTTCCACAATTAGGTGTCCCGCACCTTTAATTTCCTCGGTATGCCAACCTTGCTCCCCTTAGCAGTATCTTATAAAGATATTTCTTTCCCACGAGCTGTGTGCAAATCTCAATTGCCATTTCCCCAAAAGGGCTTTGATTAAACGATGTTAAATTTCTTACTTCCACACCTTAATCATTAAAACATCCGCACATATGACCCTAATAGAAAGTAAACTTTATGAGTCTTCGTAATCCGATCCCTCCCCAATAAGAACTGATTTTAGAGTTTTCCACTGGAGAGAGGTGACATGATTTTATGAAAGAGTTCTGGAATTTTGCTAATCCGTAACGGATAGGTTCTCGGTCTCCCTTTTTGGTTCTTGTTCCAAGAACAAGCACATCCAGGAGACTGTTTTTGATAAGTGATTGTTGTGGAAAGTTCTTTCCTCTCCAAAGCAGGGAGAGTTGGTCTTTTTGAAAGTACTATTCCCAATCTTCCTATTTATTTCATTTCTTCTTTTCTAATTCCTTCCTCGGCTAAAAGGCTGGATGCCATTCAGAATGAATTTTCATATGGTGATATTGAGGAGGCGCACAAGTTCAATTTGGTGAATCGGAAAGCAGTCAAATGACCTTTTTGAAATGGCAGTTTAGCCATCAAGTCCTTGTTAATCAACAGGGATCTTCTCAACAAATTGGATTGGCAATTCAATGTTGCAAATAAACATCTTCGGAGAAAAGTAGTAGTTGCAAAATTTGGCCTTGAAAAGATAGGTTGGATCACTGAGGATAGGGGAGCTTTGCACAAACTAATGTACGAAGGAAGATTAGAGAGTGTTGAAGCGAGTTTATTCTTATGGAAATAGGACGCAGTTAGTTACTGACGTTTGGTGTGGGGACACAACTTTGAAAGATCAGTTCCTAGATGTCTTCGACATCACCAGGAACATGGAGGCTTTGGCACCAAATTGTTACTGTTTAAAGGATGATATGGTCATTATTGATTTTTTTTTAGGCAAGCCTAAGATTGGGTGTTTGAAATTGGGTTTCCTTTTTTTTTTCCTAATGTTTTGTGCGATTCGAAGATTTCTACTGCTTCTGAGGATGCTTTGGCGGAGAACGGTGAAAGAGGCAGAAACTTTTCTACAAAATTTTACTACAAGCTGCTAGACAACCTACGACAAAGAGGCTTTCGTGGTAGATTGGATTTTCTTTGAAAAGAGATTTGGAAAGTGGAAATCCCAAAAAGACTTTCCTTTTTTTTGCTTGGGAAGACAACCTACGACAAAGAGGCAAAGTATTGGTTAATTGGTTTTTCATCTACAAAAGGAAGGCAGAGACCATTCGGTATATCCTCCTTCGTTGTTCTTGGATGAGATGGGTTTCGACAGCTTCCTTTGTTCGGATTATCTTGGGTTATTGGAGGTTCTATTGAGCAAAAAATTTGGGTTTGGCAGGGCATTCACTTATAGCACAATAAGAAAAGACAGATTACCTCAACTCCTCTCTCTACTTTTTGGTTGATTGGGGAGGAGCGGAACGAGAGAGCTTTTGATGGAAAGGAATCTCTCATCTCCATTTTGTTTTTTTAAATTTGCCTTAACATTTCACACTTTAGGCATTGTGGAAACTTGCTCAGGATGTAAATGTCATGGTCAATATGTAAATGTCATGGTCAATACAGTTGATGATTCATCTTGCTATGGGACTCTTCTCCAGTTCCTCCGGAGGATGGATCTATAAGAATTCACCTATTCCATTAACCAAAAAACCTGACTTAAATTTGAAAGCTGCTTTATATATGTCTCTAGTGATTTGAACTTTCTCTATACGCGTTGCACCCAGTTGTTTCCCTACAGTCTATCCTTTTACCTATGAAAAATAAAAAATGAAAAAGTGTGAGGTCTTGGTTTCTCGTAAGAGCAAGTACGCAATCCTAATGTTAGAAGTGACTTAAAAACTTAGGATTGTATTCCCAAAATCCAGTCCTTATGATCAAAAGCTTGAGGATTCATGATTCCTTTTATATGCTTGATTTCTTTTCTTATGTCTAAATTAAAGAGAGAGTAGGGCACCTTATTTTAATTAGATTCTCATGAAAGCTCTTCTTTATTTTGTTCAGAACTAGGTTTTTATCAGATCAAGTTTTTTATTTTGCTCGAACTTATAATATCCTCATTTCAATGCATAATATATTAAGGTCTCTGCTGGAAGGAAATATGAGGAAGGAAAGCAAAATGCTGCAAAGGAAGAACAATCTGGAAAGATCTCAAAAAAGAGGCAGAAGACTCCATCACTGTTGAGACCTGTTAGTTTAGTGCTCAGACATATTTCTTCTAAATTTCTTTTATTCAATTTCAAAGTGAATGATCCACATATTACAGGTAAGATGCTTATGAATTACCTTTATGACCTTTATGCTCCTGCCTTGAGACAATTACGTCAGACTGCAAAGTAAGTCTTTTTTTCTTTTTAATTGTTATCCATTTATCTTAGAGGACATTGTAACGGTTTACATCCTCTAGGAACCACATTAGTCGAGTGCGTTTACTTATAAAAGAATAGAAAACAGATCATCATTGGTTTCCATTTCTCAAAGTTTGAGTTGTGTATCTTGCATTAGTGGCCTAAAATATCAATAATACTCTTGTTATCTGGACTCAAATATTCCTTTGAGCATCAATGAACATGTGGATGCAATGCAAGTTCAACGATGTAGTATGCTATATACTTGATAAGGAACTTTTTTTTCATGATGTCAAGCTATTTATCTCACATTTTGTGATGCTAATGTTTATGAAGAAGGAAATTATCATTGACATTCTCTTTGTGAATAGGTTTGAATAAGCTTTGACCTAGGTTTCCTTAAAGTGGTTGACCGTGTCTTTATGTCCAGTTTATAGATCAAGACATTTAGCTTCTTAACACTCTGTTACACGGAACATATGCAACCTCACTGCTGACCAATACAGCATACTGAACTTGGATACACTTTTTGCCTTGCATCCATAACGCCTCTATGTCAATTGTAATATCTTGATCAATACATTATCATTTTCCGATGAAGCGAAGGTATCTAATTTGTTTGTTGTTGCTGTTTCTTAATCCTTGGTTTGTGCTGAAGCTTTATGTTATCCTCTTCCTCCTAGATATACAGTCCAGTTTATTCTTCATGCTATATAGATGAAACTTTCATCTTTTAGTATGTCCCGTACTTTGAGCTTTGGAGTTAGTCCTTCAATTCTATCAATGCCATGTAATTTGCAGAAAACATAAACTTAGGGACACCAATTCAACAGTGCTGACTTAGCTCATTTGTTGTTCCTCTGGTAATTTTTGGTTTCCGCATTTGTTATCTTTTCCTTTAGGGATATGTTCACTAAAAGTCCTAAAAATTTTCGCGAAAGTGCAATTGAGTTCTAAAATTTACAAAAAGTGCAATCAAGTCCTAAAATATGTCAAATTTATGCAATCAAGTCCTTCTGTTATCACTATCAATTTGGAAAATATTGATGTGACATTTTAAAATTAATTTTTATTTGCTTCGTGGCATTTTAAATTATTTGTATTTAGTTATTATTTAAATTAGATTAAAACTAAAAAAAAGCCTAAAATCTGATTAAAAAAACTGGAAAAAAGAAGAAGAAGAAGAAGAAGAAAGGAAATGGATGCTAGCTAGTGGAGCTTTAGCCTACCCATTGCCCATCATTGGAATGGTTGGCGACCTCCATGGGCTCTTCCTTGACCAAGGCGCGGCATTGCCGACCCCTCATGAGGGTTGCATCGCCCGCATCTAGGCGGGATGCTAGCCCTCGGGGGGGGGGAGGCTTACTAGCCCCAAGCGAGCACCGGCGAGACCTCTCCCAA
The DNA here is from genome assembly GCA_014182365.1 of Eucalyptus tenuipes. Classification (NCBI taxonomy): domain Eukaryota; kingdom Viridiplantae; phylum Streptophyta; class Magnoliopsida; order Myrtales; family Myrtaceae; genus Eucalyptus; species Eucalyptus tenuipes. The sequence goes on along the minus strand of CM024541.1, from coordinate 1,919,775 downwards.
AGCAAGTGTGGGTCACCGACGTTGGCCAAATCTGGGCGAGGCCTCACTAGCCTTGAGCGAGTGTCACATCAACATTTTCCATTAGTAAAATAAATGTGTTAAAGGAAGGACTTGATTGTACTTTTTGTAAATTTTAAGACTCAATTGTACTTTCGTGACAAGTTTTAAAATTGTTAGTGAACATGTCCCTTTTTTTTAAAAGCATGCCTCAGTTATATAGGTGAATTGTCCCCCATGTGAAATTGAAGACAGAAGACACCCATTTTGCACTATCCCTTAAACTTGACTGAGTTCAAGAAAGACAATAATACTTCAAATTGCTTTTAAAGCAACATCAGATATTCGCATGTAGACTTAGCTGCAGTTCACTTGACAACTGACAATGGAATCTCATGCAAACTCCTACAAGATGCGATGAATTGTTAAGGAATATTATGTCGGTGGTGTTAGTGACTACATAGGCATATCTTGTAGATAATCGCATAGTGTATATTATTAACAAAGATGGGGTGCTCTGAGACATCCCTAATCATTGAGTCTCATTTTTTTCTCGTGTTTTATGTTTCACACAAGCAAATTGTTCTTCCTAGCCATCTTGTATTTGGCTACCAATCTAGCTCCAAATATATGTTCTCCATGTACTGAAGGCCTCTATAGCTTATGTGATATGGTCAAATTACGTCTTTTTATATCAAAGCTATGCTTAAACCAGCTTAAAAGAGGAAGACTTTTTCCCTTGTCTTATTAGAATGTAATTAACAACAAAGCTATGATAATGAGAATTCTGATCTAAAAGATGGGCGATTTCTTCTATGGGGTAATGTTGATTGACTAAGTAAGGGAGTTACTGGCTGGTAGGGAACTGGGCATTCTGCTTTGGCATACAATAAATAGTTTGCTACGCACAGAATCAATAGCCAGTAGATTGATCTTGCTTTTAAGCTAGATTGTTCTAATAACTTAGTCCCTTTCATTAATAAGACTCACATCAAGCAAAGGAAATTAGTTTGAAGATTCGCGAAAATACTAGAATGCCATCTTTGTACCCTAATATGAGTAGAAGCGCAGGTATAGAGGTGGAAAAATAAAATGAAGCTGAGATACTTCATGCTTCTGTTTTGCCTCCCACCATTATTGTTCCCCTTTGTTTTGGAACTAAAATGAGAAGAAGCTCCAATCAATTAATATTACTCCATCAAATTTAACCTCCATGACCTACTTTATTTGGTCAAGAATTAAGAAGTCTCATCAAAATAGTGGAAAACCATTTAGTTGCATCAAAATTATTTTTCAGTTATTTTCGGTTTCATCTCCTAAACGTGTTTCTAAACAAATTACAGTCAATTACTCTTTTGAAACTGGTGAGTGAGAGCCAATCTTTTTGACCACTTTTCATACTCTATATTTTAAAAATATTACTTCGCCCATCATGACAAAATCCCATATCCCTTCTAGAAAACACCAACTACATAAATGGACCAGCCCACAAAGTTTTAGTCCTCTCCACCAATCACCACTCGCCACTGTCAGACGCCGCCCAGCCAATGCCAATGGTTATCGAGCTCTGTCATCACTCTCACTGCTGCCCTTGACCACACCTCCCACTCCAATTTCTGATTTTTCGTTTTATGTGCTCTTTCTCTTTTTTCCAATTCTCTCCCTTTCTTGCAGCCCAACGCGGACGTTGAGCTTGTTGACTACTGTGACGTGCCAATTGGCATCCCCAATGAAAAACTAGGAGGCACGGTGGTAATTTAGGAAAAAGGGTGTTTATCAGTAACAGCGGCAAAACAAATGTGATTTTTGATAATTTCCAATGACAATGTGTAGTACTAGTCACTAATTTGATGCAGAACAACAATTAGGTAAATCAAGTTTACTCCTTTTCTATCGAAAAATTATTGATTCGAATGTGGATAGATTCTGCATCACATATGAGAGGAACGAAGTATAATGTGTAGCATAGCACTACATTTAGTACAACGAAATAAAGTGGAATAAAAGAAGGAATGAGATAAAATAGGCACTACAATTGGTGTGTTTGTTTGTTGTGAAGGAACAAAGAGGGGAGACTTTAATGATATCTTGTCAGCGTTTAGAAAATTTCCAATCAATTCCTTCTTGCTAGGCATGATCTAAGTCTTTTTTTCCATCCCAATATAGAAAACATAAATGGACAGATTGGAAAGATTGCATTTGTGGTCTTTGAAGGTACCTTTTGAGACGGAGCTTTTCACTTTTGAAGTCCATGTTCTCACTTAAAGACTATCTTGTAAAGCTTAACAGAAATTGCTTGACTAATGCTTCTTCTTCTTTTTTCGAATGAAATTGAAAAATAGAAAACATAATAGTCACCTGTAGCCCTGGTGTGCCTGTCCCCTCCTGAGTGGATGAGAAAGAAAGGTTCTATCAAGGGCTGTGATTGAGCTGATTTATCGTGAACTAGATTGATAAAAAGTATTTGTTAAAAAAGTGGCCGTGAGTTCCCCATGCGGAGTCGAGGTCGGTTGACTTGACAGTCCATGAGTTTTTCCTTTTCGTGGAAAACAACTGCTTGTTGGGTCTAGAAAATTGAGTCACTTTATAAACGGGGAAAGCAAAAGGGTCAAATTCTTGGCGCGTACGTGGGTGGAAATGAGAGTTGATTTCTTATCAAATATTTTATCTAATCAAGTTATTGAATTTGCGTGATTAGTTGGAGTTGATGTATTCATTAGAATGGTAGAATTTTTGACGTGCGATGTGGAATCCTCTTGATTTTCAAGGTATTTTAATTTTTTATCATGATATTCTATGTACATATAGTGCATTTCCAGAGTGATGATTATTTAATTCTGTTTTCGTGGATAGTAGAATACGAGTTGATTTTAGTGGATGACGTCATAATTTATCGGTGGCTTTACTCATATGCTTATTTTTCTTTATGTTTTGTTTACATTTATCAAATCCCTATAGAGGTTGCTCAAGCATTTTTGGTACTTAACTAACATTTCTGAGATTTTTTCAGTTTTGTTATTACATAACCTACTAAGCGGCAATGGCCTCAAAACACCCAAAACGGGTGTTGACTAATCTTCCGATTGTTTTGTGTTATAAACTACACTAAGGAGAAGAAAAGCCTTGATTTATGACAAGAATCCCACCTTCGGAGAATAGGCAATGTCTATATGCTTTGTGTGGAGAAATATGCACACTTTGGGTATATTTGGATGGCCCTATTCTTGATTTCTTCAAGGCATAAATGTCAGTTAAAGATTAGTGGATCATCTTCTTCGTAAATTATTGCCCAAATTGGTCCATGAAGATCATTTTTGTCCACAAACATACTAGGATTATTAGGACCCACATATTGCGCCATTTGCAAATTGTTATTCTACCTTGAAATACTAACATATTTGTGTCTATAAATTCCTATGTATTAATCAATTGACTGCACTAAAAATTTATCCAAACTAAGCCATTGTCAAAATGAAACAGATTAAGTGAGATGATTACATAAAAGGGTATGATGAGATTTTTTAAAGTTAAAAAGAAACCTTTTTCAAAAAGAGGGTTCTTTTTCTTGACTTTTCACCTTATACTATAACTTTGCCGTGACATATGGAGTGGGATGGCTCATGAACTTGGCGTGTACGGCTGAGATTTGACTTACAAAGGCCTCCTTAACAAATATGTTCTCCATCAGAGCATGTACGTTCAAATTACAACAAAACCTCTTTATGCTTCAAAAAATTCCTTCTCTTCAATTTTCTTACATTCTTCAAGTATCAATTAAGATTTCACCTCTAGTACTATGAAGCCTCCCAACTTGTCTTTTCTTGAATTCTCATCATCATGTCGTCTATTTTTCACTTGCGTAGTGCTTTTGTCATGCATTAGCCAAGTCCTTTCAGCTAACAATATGACGGATAAGCTCGCGTTGCTTGCATTCAAGGCCACAATAACTATGGACCCTTTTGGGGCGCTGAATTCATGGAACCATACGACTGACCACTGTCGATGGCATGGTGTCATGTGCGGTCGCCTACACCGCAAAGTCATAGGACTAGACCTACAAGCCTTGAAGCTTTCGGGATCCATATCCCCTCATATTGGAAATTTGAGCTTCTTGAGAGTCTTGATGCTCATCAACAATAGTTTTCATCACGAAATCCCGCAACAAGTCAGCCTTTTGCACAGTCTGCGTGTCTTGCGATTATCCATCAACACATTGAAAGGCGAAATCCCGAGAAACTTGTCGAGTTGTGCTCACCTTACAAGGCTCGGCCTTGCTGAAAACCGGCTGGTTGGAGAAATTCCCATTGAGTTCGGTTCTTTAGTGAAGCTTCAGATTCTTGCCTTAGGTAAGAACAATCTAACGGGAAGTATTCCTTCATCCATCGGAAACATGTCATTGTTAGAGGGTCTTGGTCTCGCTTGGAATGAGTTGGGTGGGAAGATACCCCAAGCTCTAGGAAAATTAACCAAACTCAAAGGGCTTGAATTAGAAGGAAATAAGTTGTTAGGCACAATTCCTCCATCTATCTTCAATCTTTCTTCCATAAAGGAGTTTGAAATCGGTGGAAACGAAATAGGAGGGAATCTTCCTGCCAACATAGGCTTTGCTCTTCCAAACATCGAGACTTTCACCATTTCGCTTAATCAATTCACCGGATCGATTCCTCAGTCAATGTCTAATGCAACCACTTTAAGGTGGCTACAAGTCGATGGGAACAAACTCTCAGGGAAAATGCCTCCTTTGGACCGCTTAAACATGCTCGAAATATTGAGAGTCGATCATAATTATCTTGGAAGCGGAGGATACAGTGATTCAAGCTTCTTTTGCTCGTTGACTAACGCCACCTCTCTAATAGTGTTGGCAATGCAAAACAACAACTTTGGCGGGACGTTGCCCGAGTGCATTGGTAATTTCTCCGATACTCTCTTAGAATTGTGGTTGGGCAAGAATCTATTATTTGGCATGATTCCTAAAATAGTCGGAAATCTCGTCAACTTGGAAAGGCTTCTTTTGGACCACAACAAGTTTTCAGGTACGCTCCCTCGCATTTTGGGAAATCTTCATAACCTAGTGGAAATGAGATTATCATATAACAAGTTTTCCGGAGCAATTCCTTCTTCATTAGGAAACCTAGTAAACCTAGCACGACTCTATATCAATCACAATAACTTTCATGGCTACATTCCTTCACGTCTATCGGAGTGTCGAAGTTTGGTAGAACTTGATCTATCTAGTAACCAATTAAATGGAACTATACCTCCAGAATCCATAGGCCTCTCATCACTATCTATACTTCTGAACTTGTCTCGAAACTATCTCACCGGTGTCCTACCTGAGGAAGTCGGGAAATTGAATCTTTTGGCCCAATTGGATGTCTCTAGAAACATGTTAGATGGTGACATTCCGGCTAGTCTTGGCAGTTGTGTTGGATTGGAAGTGCTCAAAATGCAGGAGAATTCTCTCCGAGGCTCCATTCCTTCATCTATTAGTACGTTGAGGAATGTCAAGGAGATAGATCTTTCACACAACAATTTATCTGGTCAGATTCCAGAGTTTATCGAGGCACTTCACCTCTTGGAGATCCTGAATTTGTCATACAATAACTTTCAAGGCACATTACCGACTAAAGGAATCTTTAATAATGCCAGCGCTACTTTTGTCTCTGGAAATGACAAGCTTTGCACAAGATTGCCCGAATTTCATCTCTCGAAATGCAGCTCTAGGAACTCAGGCCGGAAACTCATCCTTAAGTGGAAGCTTGCGATCTTGATTTTCTTCGGCGTTCTTGGAATAGCTCTTGTTCTTGCTTTTATGTACTTTTGTTGGTTGGAGAAGAAGAAAAGAACAAAGCCAGCTTCAAATTCCAAAGATGATTCATCATTGAGTCTATCTTATGGAACTCTCCTTAAAGCGACCGACGGGTTTTCTTCAAGTAACTTGATCGGGGTAGGCGGTTTTGGATCTGTTTATAAGGGAGTCCTTGATTCGAATGGAACTGTCATTGCTGTGAAGGTACTTAATTTGATGCTTCATGGAGCTGTGAAGAGCTTCATAACTGAGTGCGAGGCTTTAAGGAACATCCGACACCGTAATCTTTTGAAAGTCCTAACAGTGTGCTCGGGCACTGATTATAGTGGCAATGAGTTTAAGGCCTTGATTTATGAGTTCATGATCAATGGCAGCCTAGAAGATTGGCTACATCCAAGTCCATCACCAGCTAATGTAAATGGGAATGTGCAGGAATTGAGTCTCATCCGGAGGCTAAATATTTCCATCGATGTTGCTTCAGCATTAGATTATCTCCATAACCACCTGCAAAGCCCTGTTATCCATTGTGATTTGAAGCCAAGCAACGTCCTGCTAGATGCTGAAATGGTTGGACATGTTGGAGACTTTGGTTTGGCGAAGGTCGTGATTGAATGCACCAATGACACTAAAGGGAGTATGAGCTCTGCTGGTGTAAGAGGAACTGTAGGCTACGCTGCTCCAGGTAAGTCTTGCGTGCTATTTCCATCTGCCTCAACTGGTTCTGCTGCTATTATTTATCTTTTATTTGCAATTTGAATGAAGCGCAGAATATGGAATGGGAAGCGTGGCTTCAAGAGAAGGCGATGTTTATAGTTATGGCATTCTCTTGCTTGAGATGTTCACGGGCTTGAGTCCAACAAATGAAATGTTTAGAGAAAATTTTAACCTCCATAAGTTCGTCAGGGAAGCCTTGCCTGAACAATTCCTAGAGATTACCGATCCTCTTCTACTTCAAGAAGTGGAGAGCCACAAGGGCATCGGCAGAGGTGATGCAGCTCGCGATTGCCTGGAGATGGTTTATAGAATTGGACTCGCCTGCTCGGTCCAAGCACGCAGAGAGCGGATGACTATCACAAAAGTCGAAGCTCAGCTGCATTTTATCAGGGATAAACTTCATGCAGCTGGCTTCCAAGGATAGGTAATAAATAAGATCAATGGCTTTTATGCATTTTATTTTCCCTTCAACGACCAGATCAATGCCATATATGCAACGATAAGCATGCATTCATGTGCGTGCTTGTGTGGATAAACTCAAAAATGCACCCACAATTCCTCAATTTTCCGGTTTTGTGTGAATAAAAAAAGAAGACTGCCAACCGAATTATATGCATCCCATTACAGAAATAGAGAACTAATCCTGTAGAATCATTGTTAGAACTCCAAGGGCAGCATGAGGAAATTCTCGTGATCAAGAACTTCTCATGATCAAAGCAGATGAGAGGCTAATCATAGCCCCCATCCCTTAAATATATTCGGCATATGCATTTGCAATCTCACCAAATTGCGATGGCTTTAGGACATTTATGTAGCTTTATTAGGAGTATGCTTTTAATAGAAAATATATCAACTTTGCTGAATGAATGAATGAATCTACATGTCTCTTCCAGCTTATATGAACTCGGGAGTGCTTGGCGTCGGTTTCTGCAATTTCAGTAGTTTTTTTTTTCTTCTTCCATGCTTAGCCCTAGAAAAGGGTTGTGCATGCTATGATAGTATAGTAGATCCAGGGAACATCAACGGTTCTCCGATCCCGGCCACGGCTCAAAATGAGGACTCAATCTTGTCTATTATTCAATAAAACTCGAGTTTCAGCCCAATCGCTGCAAGAACTACAAGTAGCTTTTTAAATTTGCCGACGGCTCGATGCATTCCTTTTTCCGCAAACCTTTTCATGTACAATGCATCCAGGGGCAGGGCAGGAATTTGAGAAGCAAATCACATAATCCTATCCGACTCCCGAAATTGTATTTGTAACTGCGATCACTGTGAACAATTTATCCGCGCAGACCAACTACATTGTTACATGTAATATATGTTCCAATTATTCTTGTGAACACGAAATCAGAGTGAGCTCTTACGTGAGCTATGAAGTGCCTCAATTAAAAGTGTTACAACTCTCTAGGCCGATGGTGTGGCAACAATTTGCAGCAATTTAGTTGGCCCACTCACCAACTGAAAATTGTTGACATATGTTTTCAATCACATATGCATTCACAGCATTTTGAGGATACAATTGGTGATTTGCCTATACGAGGAAGCATAGGAAGGACCTATCTCCTAGCTACCCGGCGCTCATTACAATTTTTGGTAATTATTCTATTATATTACGAAACATTTAGTTGAATTTCCAGCTCATCCAAAATAGTCCCAAACCTTTTGCATCGATACCAATTTAATCCTAAACTTTTTAATTGGACCATTTTAGTCCTAAATATTTTTACATTGGTACCAATTCAGTCCATTTGGCTAATTTAAACCACAAATTGCTGACATGGCTACCGGCGGTCTTATGTGGCGCCACGTGGAAAAATTTTATAATTTTTTAAATATTTTTTTTCAGATTTTTTAAATTATTTTTTTATTTTTTTCCTTTATTTTTTTCTTTTTCTTTTCTCCTTCTGCCTTGGCCGGCGAGGTCGCCGGCCACTGGCGAGGGTCGCCGGCCACTGGCGAGGGCCGCCACGCCTTCGCCGGCCACAAGCGAGGGTATTGGCCCCGCCTAGATGCCGTGCCCTCTCCTGTGGCCAACGAGGGCACCCTCGCCCGTTGGCCGGCGAGGGCCTCTGCACCCTAGTCGGGCACAGGCGAGGGCCGCTGCGCCCTCGCCGGCCATCGGGCGAGGGTGCGGCGGCCCTCGCTCGTGGCGGGCGAGGATCTGGGCGGGGGCCGATGTCCTCACTTGTGGCCGGTGAGGGCGCGGGGCCCCTTGCCCCGACCAGCCTGTGGCTGGCAACCTTGCAGGCCAAGGCAGAGAAAAGAAAAAGAAAAGAAAAAGAAAAAAAATAATTTAAAAAATCTGAAAAAAAAATTGTCCACGTGGCGCCACATAAGACCGCCGGTGGCTACGTCAACAATTTCCGGCTTAAATTAGCCGGATGGAGTGAATTGGTACCAATGTAAAAATGTTTAGGACTAAATTGGTCCAATTGAAAAGTTTAGGACTGAATTCGTACCAATACAAAAGGTTTAGGACTATTTTGGTACTTTTCCTGTTCGATTTTGTGTATCTTTTAATCATGAACATGCTCTGAAACTATAGGTATTTAACTAAAAACGGTTCTTAAAGAATTTTCATGGTGCTTGGCATTGTCTTTTTATTACAAAAATTTCTTTTTGCCATCTACAAGCATCTTATTTGGATGCATAAGATAAAAATCTGAGAAAATTTAGTGGGTTGTGTATTGTGTTCCGTTCTATACAAGCTCAAATTAATTATCGTTGAGCCTATTATAATCTATTAATCACACGATTTGCACAAAATAAGTCCAGACATGTTTATTATTTAGCCTCATCGACACACCTTGTGAAACACAAATATTATAACCATACCTGGTCATCCTCTGCAATCTTGATTTGATTTGCACCGATCAATAAGTTCTCATTTATATATAGAAAATCATGAGTATCATTAGCCCTTTTTGGAAAATTTTGATAAGCGTCCATTAATTTGAAATGCAAGTGTGAAGTCTATTCAATTAGATGTTGTCAGAGCAAAAATATTAGAAATTGATAATTTAAACAATGCAGTAAATTGTCATTTCAGATAATTAGACATAAAAATTTCGACTGAATTACCGGCCTTAAGGTGAAAAAAATCTGAACCCATTTCAGAGTATTGGTCCATTACAAGAGCCCACCAAAACCTTGAATACATCGAAGTTCCAACTTCCAATCTAATAAAGGCATACATGAAGATTGAACAGCAAAGGTGGCCTGGGACTTTTTATGATGCGGGAGCAGCTTTCTGTTTCTTTGGCATGCTATAGCCACCGACAACACAAGCATGGTCTCGCTCAAAGGGCTTGAGAGTAACTTGCTCAAAAGGCTTGAACTGCTCTGCCTGCAGCTTCTTCACTTCCTGGGAAAATACTATCTCGGCTGGAACAGTAGAATCGATACAGTTTGCCTGCAAAAACAAGCACAACCAGAAGGTATTGATTTCCCGTCTCTTCTCATTGAAGTAACATTTCCAGTGATTCCTTTCCCCAAGGGGATTGGTCTTTACCCTCCCTCAAACATGATGAGATCATTTCTGATGTCACAGCTTATCTCCTACGCTTGTAAAAACTTGCGCCAGCTACTTGTCTTAATTTATGAGGACTTACAAGGTGGAAAAGAAAAATAAGTGTGACCAGCAGTCCTCTAATGCAACAAGCTACATCTCAAAAAAAAAAAGAAAAGAACAAAGAACAAAGAAAAACCAAGTGCGCGTCTGTCCACAAAGAGAAGTTCGTGAATTAGACAGGTCAAAATGAAAATTTTGGAATGGAATTAGTATCTGCACAATAGGTTTAAGATTAATTAAATAATTTCTCTCTTATATATCCACTGCACAAAATAAAATGGGCAGAGAGGTGCGGGGCCGAATGAGGAGAATCGCAATTAGAACGTCGATGAACAACAGATTAATATTCAATTAAAAATAGCAGAAAAGCGCGAAGAAGAATGTAATGGATGTTGGGCAAGCATGGAATCAAGTCTCCCCCCACACGTGGTGGTGGTGGTCCTAAGAAGACGGAAAGAAATCAAAACCCGACACCATCCTGCGTCTCTACGCCATCTCTCCCCGACGTTACCCGAGCCTAGCACCATGTACGATGATCGAAAACCGATTCGATTCCCCCCTTTGCATCAGAAGCAAGTCACCTATTTTGTGATTCCTCTTTCTCTAAGGTCCACTCTGACAATTTCACAGTTCAGATTACATTTTTTTAAGTGATTCAATGCCTGTCGGCCTTTCGAGGTAAGATTCACGGAGGCTCCGCACGCGTCTCAGCCTCAACGCACCGTCGGGGCGCAATGGAACTCCGGCTCTCAAAGTCTCTCCTCGTCTTCGAGGCTGCATCTTTGCAGATCACGCCCCGGGGACTTTCCTGAGCCCCGATCCCGGCGCAAAGCTGGGCCATGACCCATTCACTACATCCAGTGAGTGTGTTAATATTAACAACGTGAACTAGAATACTTATAGAGAATATTAGGTGTCTTCTTTGTCGGGACGAGAATTCAAAAACCCATACTGACCAATCGGAGGCTGAATAGGGATACAGAACTTGAGTACGGGGAATCATCGTTGATATAAAGAAAGGGAAAGAAGATAATAGTGTTGGTTGGGGCTGATGATGACATGAACAATAGCCGATCATGGTGGCGGGGGCGGCATTCGATCATTAAGAGCTTGAATTGAATAACGAAAATTCTTAATTCTTACGAGCAAAGTATTCTGTAAAGAGTCCATGGCAAAAAAGGCTACTCTTCTGGCTATATTGATATTATCTGTATGTATGTAACTACCCCCTCCTGCATAACATGATAATAATAATAAGGAAGAGATTGATATTGAATAAATATTGTGAAAAAGACAAAAAGAAAGTAATGGAAACGGTAAAGATGGTATCAGAACTTCCTGCACGTGGTGGTCATAAGAAGAAGAGAAAAAATCAAATTTTGATATCACCTAGTGTCTTTACACCATTACCCCACATTACTCGAGCTACAACATTAAATCAAAAAAGGAATCCACGCTCAGGAGATCGTGTATCCTCTTCACATGTAGATCATTGAAGCGTTTAAGCATATATAACATTGTAGAGAGTTTCTCACTTTCTTGAATAGAGAAATTAGGATTTTTTTTTTTTTTTTATATATAATGAGTTCAAAGTCAAAGGGAGACTTGCGAGGTATGATGTAGATCACGATTGTGAAAAGATGGGAATGGGGCCTTTTAACTTGTCTAGCGCTTGATCCAGTTGAGAGTCTTGGTGGAGAATGTATGAATGTTGCTCTTTCTAGTTCAGCAATTTGGTGATTGAAGGCGTAGATTATCAAATTGGAGAAGGTGGAAAGTTGTTTTGAATCAATATCCACTATAAGTTGTTTTGAATCAATATCCACTATCTGGGAAAAAAAGAAATGAACAAATTGAAAATCCAAACCAACCAACATGGCTCGGATTCAATGTAAGTAGGTCTTGAGTTGGGTCACATGTTTTCTCTTCAGTATATTATGATTATTCTTAATTCCGAGGATGCTTGGCCATGTCGCTCGTTCCAAGCCTTCTTTCGAGACAAAGGTCTTAGTTGCTCGGTCGAAGCTTTGTGAAGGGGCGTGCTCCGTGCTCCACACTCATGGGGACCCCATCTCCTAAAGCATCAACTGTTCAACAATTTGATAATGAAAATCACGAATCATCTCTCAATTCTGATGATGGCTAGGACTCGCATTGGGCATACCTAGACGCATTAGGATGGTTGGTTACCCCTCCATCAATGAGTGCAACCTCGCCAACAAGGAGCTAAACAAGCATGCGCTCGAAACTTTTGTGTTTGTTGTTGTCAAGACCTCACTGTTGTAATTAGGATTCAGGGGGAGAAGTCAAGCTCCGCGGTACTGGTAAGGCCATGAAAAATATGAGGTTAGTATTGCATAATACTAGTATTATGATATTCGTAAAATTTTGTGGAATCTATGCCAATTATTCTAAAAGAAAGAAAAATATGTACAATATAGATTATGTCCTTTGAGTTTTAGAATTTGTGCTATTTGAATTTTTTGCATTTATTTTGCACAATTGAGTCCTTTAGTTTTCTGAATAAGTTTTGTGGTATGCAGTTAAATCCTCTAATTTTCTTATTTATTTAATCAATTGTTTGTCTTTGATATACCCACTATAATGAATACTTTTTGTTTTTCCTTTTCTTTTCTGCGTATTAATTAATTGACAATTTACTTAACAAATGATTTGATTGGACGAATCGAGAAAGTTAGAGGAATTAATTGTTAGATGACGTAAGATTGAATCAAATCGCATAAATTAGGCTTTACATGGTATTGTTTCAATTTGGTAACGTCAGTTAATTAAGTGGTTAGGGAATAGATTTGGAACGAAAACAAGAACTAGAAGAAAGTAGCTTCTTATTCCCGAAAATAATTTTTAAAAATAAGTCATTTTCTTTCCTTCTTTCTTTTTCCTTTTCTTTTTCTTTGTCTTCTAATCGGTTGGTGGAGACTTGCTTCCCATCACCGCCGGTTGCCGCTACTTCCGGCTAGAGGAGGAGAAAGAAGAGAAAAAAGTGAAGGAAAAAAAAAAGAGAAAAATCCAAAAAAATTATTAAAAAATTAAAAGAAATTTTACGGCACAAAAAAAATTTGTGAGTCATACTTAATGCATTATTATTTTTCTATTTGGGAAATAATAATTTTGTGTGGATACCAAACGCATTATTTTATTCGGAAATTGTTCCATGAAATATATATAGAAAAAATTATTTCTGAAAAGAAATTATTTTCAAAAACAAAAATGTTAGCAAATGCATCAAAAAATTTGAAAGGGATCAAGAAGTCTCTACACAATATAAGGAAGAAATGAAAAGAAAGAAACCCAATCCGAACATGAATACGATGATAAGAACAAACAATCCAAGGAAAGAAATAAAAAGAAGCGAACTTGACTGTGCGGAATTCATGGTGAGAAAGGGGGAAAGGAGAGAGCGTGTCGGTTGGAGTTGATGATGACAAGTACAATAATAGATGATGACGACGGTGGACTTCAGTCATTAGAGCTTAAAATTAAATAATGAAAATTCTGAGTACTTACCAGCAAACTATTCTACGGTCGGCAAAAAGGCTGTGTATATACATGCATACATATATTATATAAAGGAAGTCCAATTAGTTTTAAATTTATTATTTTTTTTAAATTTCTCCAATTTAATTATAAATATTTGTGCAAAGTTCCTACGTAGTCTTTTTTATTAATAATACCACATAAGATAACTGATTTTGACTAGTTGGCTTGTCTCACGACTATGCTTTTTTTTTTTGACCTGCACTTGTCATTTTACTTTAAGAATTCTATTATTTCTCTTTAATTTAACTTATATTCTGAGTAAAAAGGTTTAAGATAACAACAAAAGAAGGCAAGGAAGAATTACAATAATACAGAATTTAAACAAACCGACGTGACCTAATCAATGTTCCAATCAAGCCTCGAATTCCAGTGGATGGAATGACTATTTGTCTTAGAAAGTGCAGCACTGTTTATGTAATGCTATGGCACAGAAGTGCGGCTAATTGTCATGCAGATGTTTATCATAAGTTAACCACAACACAAAACAATCCAAAATCTTGTCTTACATTCATGGGCGAAATTGAAGCGGATAAACTCGAGAAGTTATTTGAATTTCTCCTGGCAGATTTCCACAATTAAGTGTCCTGCACCTTTAACTCCCTTGGTATGCCAGCCTTGCTCCCCTTAGCTGTATCTTATAAAAATATTTCTTTCCCACGAGCTGTGTGCAAATCTCAATTGCCATTTCCCCAAAAGGGCCTTGTTCAAACGATGTTAAATTTCTTACTTCCACATTTTAATCATCAAAACATCCGCATATATGACCCTAATGGAAAGCAAACTTTGTGAGTCTTCGTAATCCAATCCCTCTTCAATAAGAACTGATTTTAGAGTTTTCCATTAGAGAGAGATGACATGATTTTATGAAAGAGTTATGGAATTTTGCTAATCCGTAACGGATAGGTTTTGAGTCTCCCCTTTTGGTTCTTGTTCCAAGAACAAGCATATCTAGGAGCCTGTTTTTGATAAGTGATTGTCTGGTTGGAAAGTTCTTGCCTCTCCAAAGCAGGGAGAATTGGTCTTTTTGAAAGTACTATGCCCAATCTTCCTATTTATTTCATTTCTTCTTTTCTAATCCCTTGCTCGGTGGCTAAAAGGTTGGATGCCATTCAGAATGAATTTTCATGTGGTGATATTGAGGAGGCGCACAAGTTCAATTTGGTGAATCGGAAAGAAGTCAAATGACCTTTATGAAATGGCAGTTTAGCCATCAAGTCCTTGTTAATCAACAAGGTTCTTCTCGACAAATTGCGTTGGCAATTCAGTGTTGCAAATGAACATATTCGGAGAAAAGTAGTAGTTGCAAAATTTGACCTTGAAAAGATAGGTTGGATCACTAAGGATAGGGAAGCTTTACACAGACTAATGTACGAAGGAAGATTAGAGAATGTTGAAGCGAGTTTCTTCTTATGGAAATAGGACACAGTAAGTTACTAACGTTCCGTGTGGGGACACAACTTTGAAAGATCAGTTCTTAGATGTCTTCGACATCACCAGGAACATGGAGGCTTTGGCACCAGATTGTTATCATTTAAAGGATGATAAGGTCATTATTAATTTTTTGAGGCAAGCCCAAGATTGGATGTTTGAAATTGGGCTTTTTTTTTTTTTTTTTTTTTTTTTTTTTAATGTTTCGTGCGATTCGAAGATTTCTACTGCTTCTGAGGATGCTTTGGTGGAGAACAGTTAAAGAGGCAGAAACTTTTCCACAAAATTTTACTACAACCTTCTAGATAGGGAGGGCTTTCATCGTAGATTGGACTTTCTTTGAAAAGCGATTTGGAAAGTGAAAATCCCAAAAAGAGTTTCCTTTTTTTGCTTGGGAAGATAACCTACAACAAAGAGGCAAAGTATTGGTTAATTGGTCTTTCATCTGCAAAAAAGGATGCAGAGACCATTCAGCATCTCCTCCTTCGTTGTTCTTGGATGAGACGGGTTTCGACAGCTTCCTCTGCTTGCATCGGGTTATCTTGGGTTATTGGAGGTTCTACTGAGCAAAAAATTTGGGCTTAGCAGGGCATTCACTTACAGCACAATAAGAAAAGACAGATTACGTCAACTCCTCTTTCTACTTTTTGGTTGATTGGGGAGGAGCGGAACAAGAGAGCTTTTGATGGAAAGGAATCTCCCATCTCTGTTTTTATTTTTTGAAAATTGACTTAACATTTCACACTTTTGGCATAGTGGAAACTTGCTTAGGATATAAATGTCTTGGTCAATATAGTTGATGATTCGTCTTGTTATGGAACTCTTGTTCAGTTCCATCAGAGGATGGATCTATAAGAATTCACCTATCCCAATAACTAAAAAACGTGACTTAAATTGGAGAACTGCTTTTATATATGTCTTTAGTGAAATGAACTCTTGTCTATACGAGTTGCATCCAGTTATTACCCTATAGTCTATCCTTTTACCTATTGAAAAGGAAAATGAAAAAGTGTGAGGTTTTGGTTTCTTTCGTACAAGCATGTACACAATCCTAATATTAGAAGATGCTTAAAAACTGAGGATTGTATTCCCAAAATCAAGTCCTTATGATCAAAAGCTTGAAAATCCCTAATTCCTTTTATATGCGTGATTTTTTTTTCTTATGTCTAAATTAAAGGGAGAGTAGGGCGCCCTATGTTTAGTTAGATTCTCATGGAAACTCTTCTTTATTTTGTTCAGAACTAAATTTTTATCAGATCAAGTATTTTATTTTGCTGAACTTATGATGTCCTCATGTGAATGCATAATATATTAAGGTCTCTGCTGGAAGGAAATTTGATGAAGGAAAGCAAAATGCTGCAAAGGAAGAACAATCTGGAAAGATCTCAAAAAAGAGGCAGAAGACGCCATCAATATTGAGATCTGTTAGTTAAGGACTTAGACATATTTCTTCTAAATTTCTTTTTTTCAATTTCAAAGTGAATGATCCTCATATTATAGGTAATATGCATATGTAATGACCTTTATGCTCCTGCCTTGAGACAATTACGTCAGATTGTGAAGTAAGTCTTTTCTGCTTTTTATTAAATTGTTATCCACTTATCTTGAGGACATTGTAATGATTTGCATCATCTAGGAACCACATTAGTCAAGTGCGTTTACTTATAAAAGAACAGAAAATAAATCATCATTAGTTTCCATTTCTCAAAGTTTGAGTTGTCTAGCTTGTATTAGTACCCTAAAATATCAACAACACTCTTGTTATCTGGAGCCAAATATTCCTTTGAGCATCAATGAACATGTGGATGTAATGCAAGTTCAATGATATAGTATGCTATATACTTGATAAGGAACTTTTTTCATGATGTCAACCTATTTTATCTCACATTTTGTGATGCTAAAATTTGTGAAGAAGGAAATTCTCATCGACATTCTTTTTGTGAATAGGTTTGAATAAGCTTCCACCTAGGTATCCTTAAAGTGGTTGACCGTGTGTCTATGTCCACCTTATATATCAAGACATTTAGCTTCTTAACATTCTGTTAAATTGAGCATATGGAGCCTTACTGCTGACCAATACAACATACTGAACTTGGAGACACTTTTTCCATTGCATCCATCACACTTCTATGTCAATTGTAACATCTCGATCAATACATTATCATTTGCCAAAATGAAGCGAAGGTATCTAATTTGCTTGTTGCTGCTGTTTCTTGATTCTCGGTTTGTGCTAAAGCTTTGTTGCTGCCCTTTTCCTCCTAGATATACAGTACAGTGTCTTCTTCATGCTACATAGATGAAATTTTCATCTTTTAGTATATCCCATACTTTGAGCTTTGAAGTTACTCTCTCAATTCTATCAAAGCCATGTCATTTGCAGAAAACATAAACTTAGGGACACCAGTTCAACAGTGCTGACTTAGCTCATTTGTTTTTCCTATTGCAATTTTTGGTTTCTGCTTTTGTTATATTTTCCTTTAAAAGCATGCCTCGGTTCTATAGGTGGATTGTCCCCGACTTGAAATTGAAGACAAAAGACGCTCATTTTGCACCATCCCCTAGACTTGACTAAGTTCAACAAAGACAGTAATACTTCAAACTACTTTCAAAGCGACCTAGCTGCAGTTCACTTGACAACTGACAATGGTATGTCAGGCAAACTCTTACAAGATGCCATGAATTGTTGAGGATTATTATGTCTGTGGTGTTAATGACTACAGAGGCATATCTTGTAGATAATCGCATAATGTATATTATTAACAAAGATGGGGTGCTCTAAGACATCCCTAACCGTCGAGTCTCATTTTTTTCTCCTGTTTCATGTTTCACACAAACAAATTGTTCTTCCTATCCATCTTGTATTTGGCTACCAATCTAGCTCCAATCTTGCTCTAAATGTATGTTCTCCATGTACTAAAGGCCTTTATAGCTTATGTGATATGGTCAAATCACGTCTTTTCATATCAAAGCTAAGCTTAAACCAGCTTATAAGAGGAATTATTTTTCCCTTGTCTTATTAGAATGTAATTACATCTATAGAAAAATGAAGCTATGATAAAGAAAATTCTGATCTAAAAGATGGGTGAGTTCTTCTTTGGGCTAATGTCGATTGACTAAGTAAGTGAGTTACTGGCTAGTAGGCAACTGGACATTCTACTCTAGCATACAATAAATAGTTTGCTAAGCACAGAATCAACAGCTAGTAGATTGATCTTTCTTTTAAGCAAGACCGTTGTGATAACTCAATCCCTTCCATCAATAAGATTCACATCAAGCCGACGAATTAGTTTGAAGATCCGCGAAACTAGTAGACTACCATTTCTATACCCTAATATGAGTAGAAGCGCGGGTAGATGAGTGGAACAATTAAAATGAAGCTGAGGTACTTCATGCTTCTATTTTACCTTTCACCATTATTGTTCCCCTTCGTTTTGGAACTAAAATGAGAAGAAGCTCCAATCAATTAATATTACTCCATCAAATTTAACCTCCATGACCTATTTTATTCAGTCAAGAATTAAGAAGTCTCATCAAAATAATTAATAGCGGAAAACCATTTAATTGTATCAAAATTATTTTTAAGTTATTTTCAGTTTCATCTCCTAAACGTGATTTACGTTTCTAAACAAATTACAGTTAATTACTCTTTTGAAACTGGTGAGTGAGAGCCAGTCTTTTTTTACCACTTTTCATCATCTATATTTAAAAATATTACTTTGCTAGTCATGACAAAATCCCACATCCCTTCTAGAAAACACCAACCACATAAATGTAGTAGCCCCCAATGAGCCCCCAACCCACAAAGTTTTAGTCCTCTCCACCAATCACCACCCGCCACCGTCAGATGCCGCTCGGCCAATGCCAATGGTTATCGAGCTCTGTCATCACTCTCACTGCTGCCCTTGACCACGCCTCCCACTCCAATTTCTGATTTTTTGTTTTATGTGCTCTTTCTTTTTCTCCAATTCTCTCCCTTTCTTGCAGCCCAACGCGGACGTTGAGCTTGTTGACTACTGTGACATGCCAATTGGCATCCCCAGTGAAAAACTAGGAGGCAAGGTGGTAATTTAGGAAAAAGGGTGTTTATCAGTAATAGCGGCAAAACAAATGGTGATTTTTGATAATTTCCAATGACAATGTGTAGTACCAGTCGCTAATTTGATGCAGAACAACAATTAGTTAAATCAGGAACAAAGTATAATGTGTAGCATAGCACTACATTTAGTACAACGAAATGAAGTGGAATAAAAGAAGGAATGAAATAAAATAGGCACTACAATTTGTTGTGAAGGAACAAAGAGGGGAGACTTTGATGATATCTTGTCCAGCGTTTAGAAAATTCCCAATCAATTCCTTCTTGCTATGCATGATCTAAGTCTTTTTCTCCGTCCCAATGTAGAAAACATAAATGGACAGATTGGAAAGATTGCGTTTGTGGTCTTTGAAGGTACCTTTTGAGACGGAACTTTTCACTTTTGAAGTCCATGTTCTCACTTAAAGATTATCTTGTAAATCTCAACAGAAATTGCTTGACTAATGCTTCTTCTTCTTTTTTTCAAATGAAATTGAAAAATAGAAAACATAATAGTCACCTGTAGCCCTGGTGTGCCTGTCCCCTGGCTGTGATTGAGCTGATTCATCGTGAACTAGATTGATAAAAAGTATTTGTTAAAAAAGTGGCCGTGAGTTCCCCATGCGGAGTCGAGGTCGGTTGACTTGATAGTCCATGAGTTTTTCCTTTTCGTGGAAAACAACTGCTTGTTGGGTCCAGAAAATTGAGTCACTTTATAAACGGGGAAAGCAAAAGGGTCAAATTCTTGGCGTGTACGTTGGTGGAAATGAGAGTTGATTTCTTATCAAATATTTGAACTTTTAAATTATCTAATCAAGTTATTGAATTTGCGTGATTAGTTGGAGTTGACGTATTCATTAGAATGGTAAAACTTTTGACGTGCAATGTGGAATCCTCTTGATTTTCAAGGTATTTTAATTTTTTATCATGATATTCTATGTACATATAGTGCATTTCCAGAGTGATGACTATTTAATTCTGTTTTCGTGGATAGTAGAATACGAGTTGATTTTAGTGGATGACTTCAAAATTTATCGATGGCTTTACTCATGTGCATATTTTTCTTTTTCTTTTTGTTTACATTTATCAAATCCCTATAGAGGTTTCTCAAGCATTTTTGGTACTTAACTAAAATTTCTGTGATTTTTTCAGTTTTGTTATTACATAACCTACTAACCGGCAACGGGGTCAAAACACCCAAAACGGGCATTGACTAATCTTCCGATTGTTTTGTGTTATAAACTACACTAGGGAGAAGAAAAGCCTTGATTTATGACAAGAATCCCACCTTCGGAGAATAGGCAATGTCTATATGTTTTGTATGGAGAAATATGCACACTTTGGATATGTTTGTATGGCCCTTTTCTTGATTTCTTTAAGACATAAATGTCGGTTAAAGATTAGTGGATCATCTTCTTCGTAAATTATTGCCCAAATTGGTCTATCAAGATCATTTTTGTCCACAAACATACTGGGATTATTAGGACCCACACATTGCGCCATTTGCAAATTGTTATTCTACCTTGAAATACTAACATATTTGTGTCTATAAATTCCTATGTATTAATCAATTGACTGCACTAAAACTTTATCCAAACTAAGCCATTGTCAAAATGAAACAGATTAGGTGAGATTGTTACATAAAAGGGTATAATGAGATTTTTTAAAGTTGAAAAGAAACCTTTTTCAAAAAGAGGGTTCTTTTTCTTGACTTTTCACCTTAGACTAAAACTTTGCCATGACATATGGAGCGGGATGGCTCATGAACTTGGCGTGTACGGCTGAGATTTGACTTACAAAGACCTCCTTAACAAATATATTCTCCATCGGAGCATGTACGTTCAAATTACAACAAAACCTGTCTATGCTTCGAAAAATTCCTTCTCTTCAATTTTCTCACATTCTTCAAGTATCAATTAAGATTTCACCTCTAGTACTATGAAGCCTCCCAACTTGTCTTTTCTTGAGTTCTCACCTTATACTAAAACTTTGCCGTGACATATGGAGCGGGATGGCTCATGAACTTGGCGTGTACGGCTGTCCCCCCAACTTGTCTTTTCTTGAGTTCTCACCTTATATTGGAACTTTGCCGTGACATATGGAGCGGGATGGCTCATGAACTTGGCGTGTACGACTGTCCTCCCAACTTGTCTTTTCTTGAGTTCTCACCTTATACTGAAATTTTGCCGTGACATATGGAGCGGGATGGCTCATGAATTTGGCGTGTACGGCTGAGATTTGACTTACAAAGACCTCCTTAACAAATATATTCTCCATCGGAGCATGTACGTTCAAATTCCAACAAAACCTGCTTATGCTTCCAAAAATTCCTTCTCTTCAATTTTCTTACATTCTTCAAGTATCAATTAAGATTTCACCTCTAGTACTATGAAGCCTCCCGACTTGTCTTTTCTTAAGTTCTCATCATCATGTCGTCTATTTTTCACTTGCGTAGTGCTTTTGCCATGCATTAGCCAAGTCCTTTCAGCTAACAATATGACCGATAAGCTTGCGTTGCTTGCATTCAAGGCCGCAATAACTATGGACCCTTTTGGGGTGCTGAAGTCATGGAACCATACGACTGACCACTGTCAATGGCACGGTGTCATGTGTGGTCGCCTACACCGCAGAGTTATAGGACTAGACCTACAAGCGTTGAAGCTTTTGGGATCCATCTCCCCTCATATTGGAAATTTGAGTTTCTTGAGAGTCCTGATGCTCTCCAACAATAGTTTTCATCATGAAATCCCACAACAAGTCAGCCATTTGCACAGTCTACGTGTCTTGCGATTATCCGTCAACACATTGGAAGGCAAAATCCCGAGAAACTTGTCGAGTTGCACTCACCTTACACGGCTCCTCCTTTCTTACAACCGGCTGGTTGGAGAAATTCCCATTGAGTTCGGTTCTTTAGTGAAGCTTCAGCGTCTTGCCTTAGGTAAGAACTATCTAACGGGAACTATTCCTTCATCCATCGGAAACATGTCATTGTTAGAGTGTCTTAGTCTCGCTTTGAATGAGTTGGGTGGGAAGATACCCCAAGCTCTAGGAAAATTAACCAAACTCAAACGACTTCAATTAGAATTAAATAGGTTGTCAGGCACAATTCCTCCACCTATCTTCAATCTTTCTTCCATAGAGGAGTTCGAACTCAATAATAATGAAATAGGAGGGAATCTTCCTGCCAATATAGGCTTTGCTCTTCCAAACATTGAGATTTTCACCATTGGGAATAACCGATTCACCGGAGTGATTCCTCGGTCAATGTCTAATGCAACCACTTTAAGGTGGCTACAAGTCAATGAGAACAAACTCTCGGGGAAAATGCCTCCTTTGGACTGCTTAAACATGCTCGAAATATTGAGAGTCGGTGATAATTATCTTGGAAGCGGAGGATACAGTGATTCAAGCTTCTTTTGCTCATTGACTAACGCCACCTCTCTAGTGGTGTTGTTTATGCAAAACAACAGCTTTGGCGGGACGTTGCCCGAGTGTATTGGTAATTTCTCTAATACTCTCTCAGAATTGTGGCTAGACAAGAATTTACTGTTTGGCACGATTCCTAAAATAGTCGGAAATCTCGTCAACTTGCAAAGGCTTGTTTTGGACCACAACAGGTTTTCAGGTACGCTCCCCTCCGTTCTAGGAAATCTTAATAACTTAGTGGAAATGAGATTATCGTATAACAAGTTTTTCGGAGCAATTCCTTCTTCATTAGGAAACCTAGTAAACCTAGCACGACTCTATCTCGATCACAATAACTTTCATAGCTACATTCCTTCACGTCTATCGGAGTGCCGAAGTTTGGTGGAACTTGATCTATCTAGTAACAAATTAAATGGAACTATACCTCCAGAATCCATAGGCCTCTCATCACTATCTATACTTTTGAACTTGTCTCGAAACCATCTCATCGGTGTCCTACCTGAGGAAGTTGGGAAATTGAATCTTTTGGCTCGACTGGATGTCTCCAGAAACATGTTGGATGGTGACATTCCGGCTAGTCTTGGCAGTTGTGTTGGATTGGAGGTGCTCAAAATGCAAGAGAATTCTTTCCGAGGCACCATCCCTTCATCTATGAGTATGTTGAGGAATCTCAATGAGATAGATCTTTCACACAACAATTTATCCGGTCGATTCCGAGTTTTTCGAGGCATTTCACTTCTTGGATAACCTAAATTTGTCATACAATAACTTTGAAGGCACATTACCGACTAAAGGAATCTTTAATAATGTTAGCGCTACTTTTGTCTTCGGAAATGACAAGCTTTGTGCAAGATTGCCCGAATTTCGTCTCACGAAATGCAACTCTAGAAACTCAAGCCGAAAATTATTCCTTAAGTGGAAGCTCACTGTCGCGACCTATTTTTCGGGTGCACCACCTAAAATTAGGCTAATGGATTGCTAAGCCTAAACTTAGCTCGGGCTCTCCCAAGCACATACCAATTCGCGACTTAATTTTCAAGTTCTTAACATGCAATTGATTTTTCAATTAGGAGTCGCCGCTAATCTATTTTTTGGTGGGTCGATTAGAAACCCAAGTAAAGTAATGAGAGATTTACTTTACTCCTACGAACCAGAGACTCTAGGTACGGGGACTTGGTTACACTAGATTTCTCTAATGCCCTTTCGGTACCATTCTTTTATTTTCAAAAATGTTTTTGCAGGCAGCTTAAATCGATTTTCAATTTATTTCCCTAACATGTGGGGCAATTATGCGGGTGCGCAAATCACCAATTTAACATTCAAATAAAAAATGAATAAATTGCAAGACTTACCTCAAAGTAACGAAAACATCTGCAATGTTAAATCAGAATTCACATCAACAACCCTAGATATGATTTCTAATTAACACGCAATTTTTGTTTTTCTTTTTCACTTAATTAATGAGAATCAAATCCATATGCAATGCAATGCTTCTAATCTAACATGAAATGATATGACATGGCAATATAACCTAAATTATATGACATGAGTAAAAAAAATGCAATCTAAACTAATGTAATGACTTAACTCTAATGGCAATCAATTTCTAGCTAAATGGACCTAACCACAACCTAATATGCATTTCATGAACCTAATTTTATATGACATGCACATGACATTTTTTATTTTCTTAAAAAGCATGCAACCTATCCTAGAGATTGAAACTAATTTATCCTAAAACATTTTTTTTGTATTTTTCAATAAAAATTCGAAATTAAGACTATCAAATAATTAACATGCAATTTAAATTAGTGAAACGAAAATCTAAGATCCTAAATTTATGTTCTTGGTATTTTTATTTAGGGTTTATATCCTGAAAACCCTCAAACTGGTACACCTGTGACAAATTTACCTCAAACTATTTTTTTGACCATAAAAAACCCCAAACTGGTACACCTGTGACAAATTTACCCCGACTAACCATAAAAAACCCTAAACTCGTACATTTATGACAAATTTACTCTAAACTAATTTATTCGACCATAAAAAACCCCAAACTGGTAAATTTGGGACAATTATACCCTCCGCTAAATTGGATTTATACCACAAAAAAATCGCAAAAATTGTAAACTGTGACAAATTGAGTGTAAAATCCTAAATTAGTATACCAATCAACTGTCACGTGTCATTTAACTTAATTAAAATTTAACGAAAACTAACAGAGGGTAAATTTGTCACAAGTATACCAGTTTGGGGTAAATTTGTCAAAGGTATACCAGTTTAGGGTTTTTTGTGGTCAAAAAAATAGTTTAGGGTAAATTTGTCACAGGTGTACCAGTTTGGGGTTTTTGAGGGTATTAACCCTTTTATTTAAGGAATTAGAAATAAATAAATTTCCTGTTCTTGACATGCAAAATAACCCTAAAACAAGTAATATCCTAACATGCATCTAATCTAACTCAAATGTTTTTTTTTCTTTTACGGGAGCAAACAAATAAAGGCATCAAGAACAGCACGGCAATAAATCCAGCAAAATATCATCCATGTCCATTTAATTTTGGAAATAAATTGACGAATTGTATCTCGCACAAGAGATCGGATTGGCCAATTTTAGACAAAATCACGAATCGTATCTCGAGCGTGAGATCGGATTGGTGACTTTTCCGTGCGATTGCGGGTCATATTTCGAGCATGAAATCGGACCGTCAATCATATGCACGCTGCGAAATAGGAAGATTTCCTAATTTAGAAGGCTACTCGAGTTGCGAATATCATGGCATATCGGGAATTTTCATCATGTGCACCAATGAATATATCAGATAAGGAAACAAAATTTTCAGAAATTAAAATAGACAAAATTTTTACCTATCCCAAATATTTGCTTCCAACTTTGGACTTCGAACGGTGGCACCGGCGATGGCTTATGGTGACGCTCAACAATGGCTCACGACGTTCAACAGTGGTAACTCAGGATTGATATGACTCGAGGATGCTCGACGATGCACACGATGACGTAGCCAGTTCACGTCATTGCTCCGCAAGGATAATCAGGATGATGCTGGGTCTTTCGAACTTGGTGGTAGCAAGTTGCCAGACTTCATGCACCATGCAATAACATGGGAAAGTGGACAAACACGCTGAGAAAAAAAAAAAGGCAGAACAGCACGTGGTGTTCCACTAGTGTGAACCAAGATCAAAGGATTAGCCAACTCTCTCGAGCGATGGAGCACCACGAGACATGCTATCGTGATGTCGCCGAGACTTGTCAGATGTGCGACTGTACTCGTCGTCAGGAAAGAGGTTAGCCGCGGCGGTCAATCGCGGAGCAGCAGAAACGATGGTTGATAAATAGCAACAGCGCCATCGTGGGGGATAGGTTCGGCAGCTTCATCGTCAACGAGGAGACGCGGCCATGGGTCACCGTCTCATGGTGGCATATGATGTGAAATTTAACCACAAGGACGGCAAGGTCACGGCCGCAAGGGGATCGACCACGTGATGCTGGTCAAACGCTTCCCCCCTCTCCTCTTCTCAAGTGTGTCTCTCTATTTTTCTCTGTGTTCGTGCCTAGAATTGTGGATCATGGGAATCACGGCAAAGATGGCCGGCGATTGGCAGCGCTCACACGGTTGCTCGGTAGTCTCCAAATGGGTTCCACAAAACCTGCAAAACAGAAATTCCAAGCTTGGCAATGGATCGGGACTCGTTGATGGACGGAGGCAAGGACAGCTAATCTTGGTCCTTCGCTGTTGGCTTTGTGAAGTTTGGTGACGCAAGGAAATCCACTAGTCTTCTACAATCCGATTGACTTTCAAGCTTCGACCTTTTAAAACCCACACCTAAATTTTCCACCTCCAAAGAAAGGCTAGTCTGCTCCGTGCAAGTTGTGACTGCTTCGTCGTTGATGCAAGGACTCGTGGTATTGGAACCTCTCACTTATGAACGAACGTGCTCTCCCTCTCTCTGTCAATTGTGGCCGTATGTTCAATGTCTGCCCCCCCTGAAACCCTACGCGAAAAAACATTTTTATAGGCCAAAGATTAGGGTTTTAATTTCCTTTTCAAATCAACATCCGCGAAGATTTTTTTTCCGCACTCGATATCACTTTTTTTATTCTCCACATATCCTGATTTTATCGCCTAAAGATAAGATTGCAACCCGATTTTCTTAAAATCCAAAAATCCACCGTAATATCATTTCAAATCTCCATTTAGGTAATTTTTGTCATTAAAAGAAAACGGGCTCATGCCAATTTATTTGCTTTGCGGGCTTAGTCCGGCCTGCCAAATTGAAGCTCAGAACCACTAATTCGAACCCGTCCGTCACCGGTCCAATAAATGCAAAAATAAATGTACCTAAAATTATATGCTATGCAATTAATTATTTTTTCGGGGATAAAATTACCCCCTAATTTTCTATGCAATAAATGACTAAACGGGTCGCCAAAATTTAGGTGTCAACACTCACCATCTTGATTTTCTTTGGCATTCTTGGAATAGCTCTTGTTCTTGCTCTTATGTACTTTGGTTGGTTGAAGAAGAAGAAAAGAACAGAGCCAGCTTCAAATTCCAAAGATGATTCATCATTGAGTCTATCTTATCGAACTCTCATTAAAGCAACCGACGGGTTTTCTTCAAGTAACTTGATCGGGGTTGGCGGTTTTGGATCTGTTTACAAGGGAGTCCTTGATGAGAATGGAACCATCATCGCTGTGAAGGTACTTAATTTGATGCTTCATGGTGCTGCAAAGGGCTTCATAACCGAGTGCGAGGCTTTAAGGAACATCCGACACCGTAATCTTTTGAAAGTCCTAACAGTATGCTCGGGCACTGATTATAGTGGCAATGAGTTTAAGGCCTTGGTTTATGAGTTCATGGTCAAAGGTAGCCTAGAAGATTGGCTACATCCAAGCCCATCACCAGCTAATGTAGATGGGAATGTGCAAAAATTGAGTCTCATCCAGAGGATAAATATTTCCATCAATGTTGCTTCAGCATTAGATTATCTCCATAACAACCTACAAAGCCCTATTATCCATTGTGATTTGAAGCCAAGCAACATCCTACTAGATGTTGAAATGGTTGGACATGTTGGAGACTTTGGTTTGGCGAAGATCATGATTGAATCTCCCAATGACACTAAAGCGAGTATGAGCTCTACTGGTGTAAGAGGAACTATCGGCTACGCTGCTCCAGGTAAGTCTTACGCGCTATTTCCATCTGCCTCAACTGGTTCTGCTATTATTATTTATCTTTTATTTGCAATTTGAATGAAGTGCAGAATATGGAATGGAAAGCGTGGCTTCAAGAGAAGGCGATGTTTATAGCTATGGCATTCTCTTGCTTGAGATGTTCACGGGCGTGAGTCCAACAAATGAAATGTTCAGAGAAAATTTTAACCTTCATAAGTTCGTCAAGGAAGCCTTTCCTGAACAACTCCTAGAGATTACTGATCCTCTTCTACTTCAAGAAATGGAGAGCCACTAGGGCATCGGCAGAGGTGATGCAGCTCGCGATTGTCTGGAGATGGTTTATAAAATTGGGGTCGCCTGCTCGGTCCAAGCACGCAGAGAGCGGATGAACATCACAAAAGTCGAAGCTCAGCTGCATTTTATCAGGGATAAACTTCATGCAGCTGGTTTCCAAGGATAGGTAATATATAAGATCAATGGCTTTTCTGCATTTTATTTTCCCTTCGACGACCAGATCATTCCCATAAATGCAACGATAAGCATGCATTCATGTGCCTGCTTATGTGGATAAACTCAAAAATGCGCCCACAGTTCCTCAATTTTCCGGTTTTGTGTGAATCAAAAAAGAAGATTGCCAACTGAATTACATGCATCCCATTACAGAAATAGAGAATTAATCCTGTAGAATCATTGTTAGAACTCTAAGGGCAGCATGAGGAAATTCTCGTGATCAAAGCGGATGAGAGGCTAATCGTAGACCCCATCCCTTAAATATATTCGGCATATGCATTTGCAATCTCACCAAATTGCGATGGCTTTAGGATATTTATGCAGCTTTATTAGGAGTATGCTTTTACTAGACAATATATCAACTTTGCTGAACGAATGAATGAATCTACATGTCTCTTCCAGGTTATATGAACTCAGGAGTGCTTGGCGTCGGTTTCTACAATTTCAGTAGTTTTTTTTTTCCTTCTTCCATGCTTAGCCCTATAAAAGGGGGGTGCATGCTATGTTAGTATAGTAGATCGAAGGAACGGCAACGGTTCTCTGATCCTGGCTACGGCTCAAAATGAGGACTCAATCTTGTCTGTCATTCAATAAAACTCAATTTTGAGCCCAATCGTTGCAAGAACTGCAAGTAGCTTTTTAAATTGACGACAGCTCGATGCATTCCTTCTTCTGTGAACCTTTTCATGTACAATGCATCCAGGGGCAGAGCAGGAATCTGAGAAGCAAATCACATAATCCTTTCCGACTCCCGAAATTGTATTTGTAACAGTGGTCGCTATGAACAATTTATCCATGCAGACCAACTACTTTATTACATGTAATATAAGTTCCAATTATTCTTGTGAACATGAAAGCAGAGTGAGCTCTTATGTGAGCTGTGAAGTGCCTCAATTGAGAGTGTTACAACTCTCTAGGCCGATGGTGTGGCAATAATTTGGAGCAATTTAGTTGGCCCCCTTACCAATTGAAAATTGTTGACATATGTTTTCAATCACGTATGTAATGACGGCAATTTTGAGGATACAATTGGACTTGCCTGTACAAGGAGGGATAGGAAGGAGCTATCTCTTGGGTACCAAGCGCTCATTACAATTTTTGGCAATTATTCTGTTATATTATGAAATATCTAGTTGAATTTCCAGCTCATCCAGTGCGATTTGCATATCTTTTAATCATGAACATGCATAAAAATGAGTATTTCACTAAAAATGGTTCGTAAAGAATTTTCATGGTGCTTGGCATTGTTCTTTCATTAGAAATTTTGCAAAAAGAATTCCTTTTTGCTGTCTATAAGCAATTTATTTGGATGATAAAAATCTGAGAAAATTTATTGGGTTGTATATTGTGTTCTGCTCTGTACAAGCTGAAATTAATTATCGTTGAGCCTATTATGATACATTAATCACACGATTTGCACAAAATAAGTCCAGACATGTTTATTGTTTAGTCTCATCTACACACCTTGTGAAACACAAGTATTATAACCATACTTGGTCATCCTCTGCAATCTCAACATGATTTACACTGATAAATAAGTTCGCATTTATATATAGAAAATCATGAGTATCATTAGCCCTTTTTGGAAAATTTTGATAAGCATCCATTAATTTGAAATTCAAGTGTGAAGTCTATTCCATTAGATGTTGTAAGAGCAAAAAGATTAGAAATTGATAATTCAAACAATGCAGTAAATTGTCGTTTTAGATAATTGGACATGAAAAATTTCGACTGAATTACCAGCTTTAAGGTGAAAAAAATTTGAACCCATTTCAGAATATTGGTCCATTACAAGAGCCCACCAAAACCTTGAATACATTGAAGTTCCAACTTCCAATCTAATTAAGACATACATGAAGATTGAACAGCAAAGGTGGCCTGGGACTTTTAATGATGCAGGAGCAGCTTTCTGTTTCTTTGGCATGCTATAGCCACCGACAATACAAGCATGGTCTCGCTCAAAGGGCTCGAGAGTAACTTGCTCTAAGGGCTTGAACTGCTCTGCCTGCAGCTTCTTCACTTCCTGGGAAAATACTATCTCGGCTGGAACAGTAGAATCGACACGGTTTGCCTGCAAAAACAAGCACAATCAGAAGGCATTGATTTCCCGTCTCTTCTCATCGAAGTAACATTTCCAGTGTTTCCTTTTTCCCAAGTGGATTGGTCTTTACACTCCCTCAAATATGATGAGATCATTTCTGATGTCACAGCTTATCTCCTACGCTTGTAAAAACTTGCGCCAGCTGCTTGTCTTAATTTATGAGGACTTATGAAGTGGAAAAGAAAAATAAGTGCGACCAGCAGTCCTCTAATGCAACAAGCAACATCTCAAAAAAAGGAATAAAGAAAAACCAAGTGCGCATCTGTCTACACAGAGAGAAGTTCGCATGAAAAGATTTAGAATTAGATGGGTCATATTGAAAATTTTGGAATGGAATTAGTATTCCAATTAATTAAATAATTTCCCTCTTCTTTATCCACTGCGCAAAATAAAATGGGCAGAGAGGTCCAGGGCCGAACGAGGAGAATCGCAAATAGAACACCGATGAATAACATATTAATATTCAATTAAAAATAGCAGACAAGACAGAAGAATTTAATGGATATTGGGCAAGCATGGAATCAAGTCGGGTGGTGGTGGCGGTGGTGGTCCTAAGGAAGACGGAAAGAAATTGAAACCCGACACCATCCTGCGTCTCTACGCCAGCTCTCCCCCACGTTACCCGAGCCTAGCACCATGTCCGATGATCAGAAATCACCTATTTTTGTGATTCCTCCTTCTCTAAGGGCCATTCTGACAATTTCACACTCTGTAAGGAGTGGGGTATGTGGCCGGTCTAGCAGTGGGAGTGTTGACACCTAATATTTTAGAAAATAATAAATAAAATAAAAAATTCGGTTTTGGAAAATCTTTGTTGTTGAAAATATATCTTCATTTTAAAATTCAAAAAAATTAGTTGTTATTTGATTTTGGAACCATTTTTTTTGTTGATGTTGTTGAGTGAATATCTCACTTGCAAAAACAACTTTGATTTTCCCTCTATAAATAAGAAGGCGAGGCTTCGGTTCCGGGGGGTAGAAGAAATTGGCAAAAAGTATTCGTGTGTTTTCATGGTGAGAGAATTTGGCAAACTATGGTGAGGTTTTTAATAGGGGGCTTGATGACTTGAGTTTTCGAAACACCCAAAGGAAATAGAATTTGTGAGAGAAAAGTCAAAAAAAGTGAGAGTGGGGGAGGGTTCGACAGAGAGTGAGAGAGACAGGTGAGAGAGAGTGTCAGGTGAGAGAAAAATTAAAAAAGGGAGGAAAGAAGAAAACTGTTCTTCTTCCTCGCTGGTTCGTTCGCTGCTGCCCAGACCGAGCTCCTGCGCTACCGGTCTCTCCGCGCTACCTCCGCTGCAATCCTGCGAGCCTACCGCCTGCTGCTCGCACCAGCCCTCCTCGCCGATCAAGCCGCCGGACTCCACACCGCCACGAAGACCCGAGTGACGCCGCTGCAGCGCGGATCCAAGTCTCACCCGAGTTGCTTCCACCGCTCCAGATCTGAACGCCGAGCTATCTCCACCAGTCTCCGCTGCGCGTCTCTGCCCCCGCTTCTCTGCCTCAACCCGAATCAGTCCCAGTAGTCCGACGCCCCTGCACTCGACGTTGCTGTCCTCTGCTCGCTGCTGCACGCCCGAACAGAGCCACCTGCTGCCTCCCCTGTTTTTGTTGCAGGTCCGGTTATCACCCGAGCCTCGCCGGAGCTCCGACGCCGGCCACTCTCCATCCGATCTCCGCGTCGCCGCGTCCACCCCCATCGCGCTTGCTGTCTTTCCTGCATTATTCCTTAGGTAGTTTATTTATTTTTACTTTTCATTTATTTTATTTGATAGCATTTTTAAGTTTAGTCAGTTAAATTGCAATATTGAATGTTAGTTTTCAAGAATTTTGTAGGCATTATTCGTAGGGATTTTGTCCGAAATTATTGTAATTATTAATTTGATCCGAGAGACATCGGATCATTTTTTAATTATATTAATTTTTGGGCTTATTGGTAGAATTTCAATTGTTAAATCATAATAATTATTTAATTTGGTCCGTAAGACTTCGGATCAGTTTTTAATTATTTTGATTTCCTTGTTGTGATAATTAGGGTTAGAATAATCGTTAATTTGACTTGTGAGACAACAGGTTATTTTTTCGATTATTTTAATCTTTTGTTGGTTGATTATGTTGATTATTTAGATTTAATATCTCATAATTCCGCATAAAAAAATTAAAAAGAAACAAAAATTTTTAATTTAAAAAAAATCAAAATCTTGCATGAGCATATAGGACATGTAGGTTTAATAGATTAGACACGTAGGTTTAGTAAATTAACTTTTAGGCTTAGTAAATTAGGATCGCATCATGTTGTTATGTTTTAGTAATCCCATCATGTAGTTTTTTTTAAATACATCATTATGTTGTTTTTTTTAATAAGAATTATTAAGTAATTTTAAAAAAAGAGAAAAAGAAAAAACACAAAAGGTTATTTATTTGGATAGTCAATAGGTTAGCTCATAATGAATCCCATTTTATGTCATCATTGTTTAGGATAGGCTGCATACATTAAAAAAGAATCATTAAAAAAAATCATAAAAAAAAACATGCATATAGAATTATTATGTCATTCATCCCATATCATGAAAAGCATGCATATTTAGGATTATAAAAATTAGATTGCATACATATAGTGACAGTTCAAGTTATGTCATATGAATTGCATCTCACATATTATTAAAGTAAAATTCATGCATATTAAGTTTAGATTAAGATTGCATAATAATGAAAATTAGGTGTTATGTCGTTTAGAAAAATCATGTTTAGGGAATGCATTTTTATTAGCATTTTTTTTAGGGGATAAACCTTAATAAAGTCATAGTTTACAATTTCATACAAATCTAGCATTTCGGTGTATTGAATGTTATTTCATTGATTGTGCACCCGTATGACTACTATTTGCATGTTAGTAGCTTAGGTTAAAATTAATCAATACTGCCTGTGAAATATTTTTGAAATTAAAATAAAATGGTACCGAAAGGGCATTAGAAAATTCTAGTGTAACCAAGTCCTCGTACCCTTAGTCTCTGGTTCGTAGGAGTAAAATAAATCTCAATTTATTTTACTTAGGTATCTAATCGACTTACCGTAAATCGATTAGTGGCGACTCTTAGATAAAATCCATTTGCATGTTAAAAAAAAAAAACCTAAGTCGTGAATTGGTATGGGCTTGGAGAATGAATGCAAAAGCTTAGTAGTCCATTAACCTAGTTTTAGGTGGTGCACCTGAAAAATAGGTTGCGACAGGGAGGAGCTTATTTTTCAAGCCCTCCTCCGAGCTTTACCCAGGTGCGTACGGGACTCCCACCCGAGGGAGGTTATCCCTCCGGTAACCTGGGACCCATCTTTCCGGGCTGTCAAGGCCTTTTAAGGTCCTGCCTAGGACCAGACAATTTCACAGTTCAGATTATATTTTTTATAAGTGATTCAATGTCCATCGGCCTTTCGAGGTCCGATTCACGGAGGCTCCGCACGCGTCTCAGCCTCAACGCGCACCGTCGGGGCGCAATGGAACTCCGGCTCTCGAAGTCTCTCCTCATCTTCGAGGCTACGTCTCTGCAGATCACGGCCCGGGGACTTTCCTGAGCCCCGATCCCAGCGCAAAGCTGGGCTATGACCCATTCACTATATCCAGTGGGTGTGTTAACAACGTGAACTAGAGTACTTGTAGAGTATTTGGTGTCTTCTTTGCTGGGACGAGAATTCAAAAACCCATACTAATTAATCGGAGGCTGAGTAGGGATACAGAACTTGAGTACGGCGAATCATCGTTGATATAAAGAAAGGGAAAGAAGATATTAGTGTTGGTTCGGGCTGATGATGACAAGAACAATAGCCGATGATGGTCATGGAGGCGGCATTCAATCATCAAGAGCTTTAAATTAAATAATGAAAATTCTGAATTCTTACGAGTAAAGTATTATAATAAGATTCCATAGTAAAAAAGGCTACTCTTCTGGCTATATTGATATTACATGTATGTATGTAACTACCCCTCCTGCATATCATCATCATAATCATCATCATCATCATAATATAATCATAATGATAATGAACAGATTGATATTGAATAAATATTGTAAAAAGGACCAAAAGAAAATAATGGAAAGGATAAAGATGGTATCAAATCTTCCTGCACGCAGTGGTCATCAGAAGAAGAGAAAAAATCAAACTTGTATATCGCCACGTGTCTTTACACCGTTACCCCACGTTACCTGAGCTACACCGTTTAATCAAAAAAGAATCAACGGTCCTCAAAAGAGGAAATTGTGCATAAATAGGGGTACCCTCTTCACATTTAAATCATTCAAGCATTTAAGCAATATAACATTTTTTTAGAGCTTCTCACTTTCTTGAATCGAAAAATTCAAGTATTTTCGAGCATTTGAATATAATAAATTCAAAATCTAGGGGAGACTTGCGAGGTATGAATGTTGCTCTTTCGAGTTCAGGAAATTGGTGATTGAAGGTGTAGATTATCAAATTGAAGAAAGAGGAAAGTTGTTTTGAATCAATATGCACTACCTTATGGGATAAAAAGAAATGAACAAATAACCAACCAACACGGTTCGAGTTCAATGCAAGTGGCTCTTGAGTCGAATCACATGTTCTCTCTTCAGCATATTATTATTCTTAACTCAAAGAATGCTCTAATCGGCCACGTCGCTTGTCCCAAGCCTTCTTTTAAGACAAAGGTCTCGGTTGCTCAGTCGAAGCTTTGTGAAGGGCATCATTATCGAAGTAATGAACCTCGAACAAATCGTGCTCACCCAATCCATTGGGGCGTGCTCTGTACTCATGCCAACCCCATCTCTTGCGACATGAACTGCATTATGTTCAACGATCTGATCATGGAAATCACGAACCACCTCTCAATTCCAGCGATGGCTAGGACTCGCATTGGGTATACTCATGAGGCGGACACATTAGGATGGGTTGATTACCCCTCCATCAATGAGAGGGACCTCGCCAACAAGGAGCTAAAGAAGCATGAGCTCAAAATTACTTGCGTTTGTTGTTGTTAAAACCTCGGCGAGGAGTTGAAGAACGCGCCTTGATAATTAGGATTAAGGGTAGAAGTTAAGGTCCGCAATACTGATAAGCCCTAAAAAATTCAAATTTAGTGTTGCTTGACAAAAATTAGTAATTAGGGGTGTCAAAAAAGCCCAGCCCGACCCAACCCTACCTGAATTTTTTTTATTTTTCAGGGCCGGGCAAGTCTTCTTTGGGTAGGGGTTTTTTTATTTCGATATTAGTAGATTTGGGTAGGGTTGGGTTATAACCCTACCCAATGCCAATTATTCTAAAAAGCTTCACGAGATAATCCCTCGTGACTAAAAGAAAGAAAAAAGGTACAATATGGACTATGTTATCTGAGTTTCAGAATTTGTGCGATTTGAGATTTTCTACGTTTATTTTTCACAATCGAGTCCTTTAATTTTTTGAATAAGTTTTGTTGCATGCAATTAAATCCTCTAATTTTCTTATTTATTTTATCAAATGTCTTACTTACTCACTGTAATTGATAATTTATTGTTTTTCTATTTTTTGCGCATTAATCAATTGACAAATTAGATAGAGTGATTGAGTAAATGATTTGATTGTACGAATCAAGAAAGTTAGAGAATTAATTGTTAGAGGACATACAAATATGATTGAACAAATTAAAGAATTTGACAATCAAACCGCATAAATTAAATGCTAAAACTTGAAAAGGATTAAGAAGTCTCTACTCAATCCAAGGAAAGAAATAAAGAGAAAGAGAACCAATCCGAACCTGAATACGATGGAGAACTTGAGTAGGCAGAATTCATGGTGAAAAAGAAAGGGAAAGAAAGAAGATAGTGTGTCGATGACAAGAACAATAATCGATGATGATGACGGTGGACTTCAATCATTAGAGCTTTAAATTAAATAATGAAAATTTTGAGTAGTTACAAGCATAGTATTCTACGGCCGGCAAAAAGGCTACTCTTCTGATGTTTATATACACATATATTATATAAAGGAAGTCCACCCAGCTTTAAATTTATTAAACGAATATACACTCAGTTTTAATTTCTTTTTAATTTCGCCAATTTAGTTAAAAATATTTGTGCAAAGTTCTTATGTAGTCTTTTTGATCAACAGTATCATGTAGGATAATTGATTTTGATGGGATTGTCATGCGGGTTTTCTGTGAAAATTAATCGAAACGACCATATGAGAAATTCGCACAAAAAGATTTTTTCCACATGTTTCATCTGCAATTTCTTGGATGAGACGGATTTCCACAGCTTCCTCTGCTTGCATCGGGTTATCCTGGGTTATTGGAGGTTCTATGGAGCAAAAAATTTGGGCTTGGCATGGCATTCACTTATAGTTATAGCACAATAAGAAAAGACAGATCACCTCAACTCCTCTTTCTACCATTTGGTTGATTGGAGAGGAGCGGAACAAGAAAGTTATTGATGGAAAGGAATTTCCCATCTTTGTTTTATTTTTTGACAATTGGCTTAACATTTCACACCTTTGACATAGTGGAAACTTGCTTAAGATGTAAATGTCTTGATCAATATAGTTGATAATTCGTCTTGTTATGGAACTCCTGTCCAATTCCTTCGGAGGATGAATCTATAAGAATTCACTTATCCCAATAACCAAAAACCTGACTTAAATTTGAGAACTACTTTATATATGTCTTTAGTGATTTGAACTCTTCTCTATAAGGGTTGCACTCAATTGTTACCCTATAGTCTGTCCTTTTATCCATGAAAAGAAAAAAAAAAATGAAAAAGCGTGAGGTCTTAGTTTCTTTGGTAAGAGCATGTATGCAATCGTAATATAAGAAGCAACTTAAAAACTAAGGATTGTATTCCCAAAATCAAGTCCTTATGATCAAAAGCTTGAGGATTCATGATTCCTTTTATATGCGTGATTTCTTTTCTCGTGTCTAAATTAAAGAGAGAGTTGGGCGCCCTATGTTTAATTAGATTCTCATGGCAACTCTGCTTTGTTTTGTTCAGAACTTGGTTTTTACCAGATCAAGTATTTTATTCTGCTCGAATTTATAATATCCTCATTTCAATGCATAATATATTAAGGTCTCTGCAGGAAAGAAATTTGAGGAAGGAAAGCAAAATGCTGCAAAGGAAGAATAATCTGGAAAGATCTCAAAAAAGAGGCAGAAGACTCCATCACTATTGAGACCTGTTAGTTTAGTACTCAGACATATTTCTTCTAAATTTCTTTTATTCAATTTCAAAGTGAATGATCCACATATTACAGGTAATATGCATATGAAATTACCTTTATGCTCCTGCCTTGAGACAATTACGTCAGATTGCAAAATAAGTCTTTT
The DNA here is from genome assembly GCA_014182365.1 of Eucalyptus tenuipes. Lineage (NCBI taxonomy): Eukaryota > Viridiplantae > Streptophyta > Magnoliopsida > Myrtales > Myrtaceae > Eucalyptus > Eucalyptus tenuipes. The sequence goes on along the minus strand of CM024541.1, from coordinate 1,882,072 downwards.
CTACTTTCTATTAAATTGTTATCCACTTATCTTAACATTGTAATGGTTTGCATCCTCTAGGAACCACATTAGTCGAGTGTGTTTACTTATAAAAGAATAGAAAATAAATCATCATTGGTTTCTATTTCTCAAAGTTTAAGTTGAGTAGCTTGCATTAGTAGCCTAAAATATCAACAACACTCAGTGTTATCTGGACCCCAATATTCCTTTGGGCATCAATGAACATGTGGATGCAATGCAAGTTCAATGATGTAGTATGTTATATACTTGATAAGGAACTTTTGTCATGATGTCAACCTATTTTATCTCACATTTTGTGATGCTAAAGTTTGTAAAGAAGGAAATTGTCATCGACATTCTTTTTGTGAATAGGTTTGAATAAGCTTCGACCTAGGTATCCTTAAAGGGGTTGACTGTGTGTTTATGTCCAGTTTATAGATCAAGACATTTAGCTTCTTAACACTCTGTTACATGGAGCATATGCAGCCTTACTGCTAACCAATACAGCATACTGAACTTGGATACACTTTTTGCCTTGCATCCATAACGCTTCCATGTCAATTGTAACATCTCGATCAATACATTATCATTTTCCAAAATGAAGCGAAGGTATCTAATTGCTTGTTGTTGCTATTTCTTGATCCTTTGTTTGTGCTAAAGCTTTATTGTTATCCTCTTCCTCCTAGATATACAGTCCAGTTTCTTCTTCATGCTATATAGATGAAACTTTCATCTTTTAGTATGTCCCATACTTTGAGCTTTGGAGTTAGTCCTTCAATTCTATCAATGCCATGTAATTTGCAGAAAACATAAACTTAGGGACACAAATTCAACGGTGTTGACTTAGCTCATTTGTTGTTCTTCCTATAATTTTTGGTTTCTACTTTTGTTATCTTTTCCTTTAGGGATATGTTCACTAGAAGTCCTAAAAATTGTCACGAAAGTGTAATTGAGTCCTAAAATTTACAAAAAGTGCAATCAAGTCTTAAAATTTGTCAAATTTATGCAATCAAGTCCTTCCGTTAACGCTGTCAATTTGGAAAATACTGATGTGGCATTTTTAAATTAATTTTTATTTCCTTCGTGGCATTTTAAATTATTTATATTCAATTATTATTTAAATTAGATTAAAAACTAAAAAAGAAAGCCTAAAATCTGATAAAAAAACTGAAAAAAGAAAAATGGAGGGTTGGCTAATGGGGCTTCAGCCCACCCACTGTCCATCATTGGAATGGTTGGTGACCTTCGCCGGCCCACCCTCGACTAGGGCGAGGCGACACTGGGGCCTCATGAGGGTTGCGTTGCCCAAATCTAGGTGGGACGCTAGCCCTCAAGAGGGGCCGGCGACCAATGCATGCCTTGGGCGAGGCGTCAGTGAGGCTTGCTAGCCCCAAGCGAGCACTAGCAAGACCTCGCCCAAGGCGAGCGTAGGTGACCGACATTGGCCAAATTTGGTCGAGGCCTCGCTAGCCTAGAGAGAGCGCTAGCGAGGCCTCACCCAAGGCGGGCATTGGTCATCGCGTTGCCCAAATTTGGGCGGTTTGGATGCCCTCACCTACACCCGGCGAGGTCACCAGCCTTGGCCTAGGGCCGGGCGAGGGTTGGCCACCCTCCCTTGCCATCCCTTCCGATGATAGGCGGAGGTGGTTGAAGCTCCATCGGCTAGCCCTCCCTTCCTTTTTTTTCTTTTTTAAAAAAAAATAATATTTTTTTATCAAATTTTAGGTTTTCTTTTCTAGTTTTTAATATAATTTAAATAAGAATTTTAAAAACAATTAAAAATGCCACATATGAAATAAAATTTAATTTAAAAAAGTCATGTCGGCATTTTTCATTAGTAAAATAAATGTGTTAAAGAAATGACTTGATTGTACTTTTTGCAAATGTTAGGACTTAATTACACTTTCGCAACAAGTTTTAAGACTTCTAGTGAACATATCCCTTTCCTTTAAAAGTATGCCTTGGTTCTATAGGCGAATTGTCCCCTCATGTGAAATTGAAGACAAAAAACGCCCTTTTTGCCCTATCCTTTAGACTTGATTGACTTCAACAAAGACAGTATTACTTCAAATTGCTTTCAAAGCAACGATAGATATTCGCATGTAGACTTAGCTGCAATTCACTTGACAATTGACAATGGTATTTCATGCAAACTCCCACAAGATGCCATGAACTATTGAGGAATATTATGTCTGCGGTGTTAGTGACTACAGAGGCATATCTTGTAGATAATCTCGTAGTGTATATTATTAACAAAGATGGGGAGCTCTGAGACATCCCTAACCATTTAGTCTCATTTTTTTCTTGTGTTTTATGTTTCACATAAACAAATTATTCTTCCTATCCATCTTGTATTTGGCTACCAATCTAGCTCCAAATATATGTTCTCCGGGTACTAAAGGCCTTTGTAGCTTATGTGATATGGTCAAATCGCATCTTTTCATATCAAAGCTATGCTTAAACCAGCTTATAAGGGGAAAACTTTTTCCCTTGTCTTATTAGAATGTAATTACATCAATAGAAAAACGAAGCTATGATAATGAGAATTCTAATCTAAAAGATGGCTGATTTCTTCTATGGGCTAATGTTGATTGACTAAGTAAGGGAGTTACTGGCTGGTAGGCAACTAGGCATTCTGCTTTAGCATACAATAAATAGTTTGCTAAGCACAAAATCAACAGCCAATAGATTGATCTTGCTTTTGAGCTAGACCGTTGTGATAATTTAATCCCTTTCATCAATAAGACTCACATCAAGCAGAGGAAATTAGTTTGAAGATCTGCGAAACTAGTAGAATGTTATCTCTGTACCCTAGTATGAGTAGAAGCGCGGGTAGATAGGTGGAACAATAAAATGAAGCTGAGGTACTTCATGCTTCTATTTTACCTCCCACCATTATTGTTCCCCTTCGTTTTGGAACCAAAATGAGAAGAAGCTCCAATCAATTAATATTACTCCATCAAATTTAACCTCCATGACCTATTTTGTTCAGTCAAGAATTAAGAAGTCTCATCAAAATAATTAATAGTGGAAGACCATTTAATCGCATCAAAATTAATATTTTAGTTATTTTCGGTTTCATCTCCTAAACGTGATTTACGTTTCTAAACAAATTATAGTCAATTACTCTTTTGTAACTGGTGAGTGAGAGCCAGTCTTTTTGACCACTGATAACTCTATAAAAATAGAGTTATTTTACCTATTTTAGGCCACAAGTAATGCAATATCTATGAGAAAATATTTGGATTTCCTTCTGATTACTCGAATTTTCCTTGTTTATGCAGAATAATGAGATATGGAGAAGATAAGGAAAAGAATGGCAAAAATCAGGAATTTAAATCAAAAGGCAGTGGAAGATGGATATCGAATTAGGGAATCATTGATTTTGTTACATAATGTTATCTGCAAGCATTGAGAGATAAATATCAAATCAAAGATCCTCTTATTTACTCCCTAATTTTATGCGCAATTGCTTGGAGATAAGGATCTTGGATATATCCTATAAATAGGAGAATATTGAGAGGCTGAGACAGCAGTTAGATTTTTGTTAAATCATTTTTCATTGTTCTAAGAGTTTTTCAAGTATTTTGAAGAGAAGACAAAAGTGGTGACAAAATTATTGTTCTTTGATTCAAGATGCTGGGTTTGATTTATATTTTTATTTCTTCTTATGCTATGTTCTAATTTTCTTTTGTTAGGGCTACGACGTAGCCTAACCATGATGATGTGAATTTCGTGATTTTTATGTTTTGCAATTAATTTCATTCATGTGAGTTATATATTATTGTGCATAATGCTTTTGAGTGACTGACCACCACTTAAATGATCTAATGTGCACGTTTGAGACTGAGAAGTGATAATATGCAATTGCTCATTATAATATATAACCATGAATTAAACGTGGATATAAATATACCGCGTTATTTATATAGCTTTCGGTGATAAGGTGATCCAAAAGATTCATTGTAAGCCGGGAATATTCATAGTTTTTAATGCACTCATGTTTATTTTAATTCACATAGAGATATAGTGGATTAATAAACTAAGTAGGTTTGCTATACTTAGAGATATGATAGTAAATAGATTAGGAAATTCCGCTATCACATGTTTAATATTGTTCTTATATCCACAACAATCTGAAATTCATATCTAGTGGTTATGGTGAAATCGAATGCTCTAACATATTTATCTAATTGATTTACTGTATTTAGTCTCCAAATTTTGTTTTTAATTTATTCTCAATTATATTTTGATCTGTTAGATAAATTTTAGAATTAATCTATTTTAGTATTTAATTAGTTTATTAATTAGCGATCTCCGTGGGACGATACTCTTTCTTATCATTATATTACTTGTTCGACACATTCACTTGTGTTTTCTACGAACAAGTTTTTGGCGCCGTTGTCGGGGATCGTTTGTTTAATACTAATTAATATTGATACCAGATAATTCTAAATTTAATATAGCTTTCGTTTTGTTTTATTTTTTAGGGTATACATCGGTTTATGACACGTAGCCAACAAGGGAAACTTGCTGAGCTTGATCCAGAAATCGAGCATACATTCAAAAGGCGACTGAGAGAATAGAGAAATCACGCTAAAAAGATAGCAGATAGTGAGAATGAAAATCCATGTAGACTCTTAAGAGATTATGCTGCGCCAACAGTTCAAGGCACCACATCAAGTATCAGAAGACCTACAATTCAAGCAAACAACTTTGAGATCAAGCCGTCACTCATTCAGATGCTTCAACAATCAGTGCAATTCAGTGGGCTACTAAGCGATGATCCAAACGCTCACATCGATGCTTTTCTTGAAATTTGTGACACCATTAAATATAATGGAGTTACAGATAATGTTATTAGATTGAGATTATTTACATTCTCTCTTAGAGACAAAGCTAAGAGTTGGCTTTCTTCCCTTCCTGTAGGATCAATCACTACATGGAATGATATGGCTCAGTAATTTTTTAGCAAGTTCTTTCCATCTACAAAGTCTACGAAGATGCGTAACGATATTACTAATTTTACGCAGATGGATAATGAATCATTATATGAAGCATGGGAAAGATTGAAAGAATTTCTTAGGAGATACCCACATCACGGACTACCGGTATGGATGCAGGTACAAACTTTTTATAATGGCTCTAGTACAAATCTTCGTACTATGATTGATGCACCTGTAGGGGGAACTCTAACTAATAAAACACCAGAAGAAGCCTACAATCTATTAGAGGAGATGACATCCAATAATTATCAGTGGCCTACTGAAAGACTACCAATGCGAAAAGCTAGCGGAGTTCACGAAGTGGATACTTTTGCTCCAATTGCTGCACAATTCGAAGCACTCAACAAAAAGCTAGATAATATGAGTGTTTTAGCCATGAGAATTCAAAATTTGACATGTGATTTTTGAGGTGGAGGACATGTTAGCACAGAGTGTCAGGTAGGTAATACTTCTAAACAATCTAGTGAAAATTCTAACTTTGTTGGGAATTTTAACAGGTCACTGAATAATCCCTACTTCAACACGTACAATCCGGGATGGCGCAATCATCCAAATTTTTCATGGAATAATCAGAATGTGACGAGACCATCAAGATTCAAACAATCATAAGAGACAAATTCAAATTGGAAGATATAGTCACCAAATTTGCTAACATGACTCATGACTTCATCAAAAGCACGGATGTGAGATTTCAAAACCAAGAGGCTTCAATCAGAAATCTGGAAATGCAAGTGGGTCAGTTAGCAAGCACGATGTCAGGGAGACAACAAGGTTCTTTACCGAGCAACACAGAGAAAAATCCAATTGAAAACATAAAGGCTATAATCTTGAGAAGTGGTAAACAAGTGGGAGAAGAAGATATCAATCAGGAGATTTTCAGAGACAATGAAGATGTAATCAATAAACAATCAAGGGAGACAAGCAAGAGTAGACTTTTTCTAGATGATCCCAAGTCATATGTGCCGCCAATTCCATTCCCTCAACGACTCCAGCAGCACAAAATAGATAAGCAATTTTCTAAATTTCTTGATGTATTTAAAAAATTGCACATTAACATTACTTTTATAAATGCCTTAGCACAAATGCCTAGTTATGCAAAATTTTTGAAGGAGATTTTGGCAAATAAAAGGAAACTGGAGGATTATGAAACTATGAAGTTAAATGAGAAGTGTTCAGCCATCCTACAAAACAAATTACCTCCGAAATTAAAAGATCCAAGGAGTTTTACTATTCCTTGTACTATTGGGGATTCTTACTTTGAAAATGTATTATGTGATTTAGGTGCAAGTATTAATCTGATGCCTTATTCAGTTTTCAAGAAATTAGGATTGGGCTAGATAAAAGCAACCACAGTGTCACTTCAACTAGCTGATCGATCAATCAAATATCCGAGAGATATTGTGGAAGATGTGTTGGTAAAAGTTGACAAATTTATCTTTTCTGCAGATTTCATAGTTCTTGACATGAATGAAGATTTTGAGGTAACACTTACCTTAGGTCGACCTTTTCTAGTAACGGGAAGAGCTCTTATTGATGTACAACAAGGGAAGTTGATTCTTAAAGTTCAAGATGATCTTGTTTCATTTAATGTTTTTAAAGCAATGAAATATCCATCTGATGATAATTATTGTTTTAGAATTGATACAGTTGACAAGTTGGTGAATAAGGTTTTTCAGGAAAATATTTTAAAAAATCCACTTGAAGCATGTCTGATTCGACCAAGGGATAAAGATATTCATAATGAGAAGATAAAGGAGTACGTAAATTTCATGAAAGCAATTCCACCATATTCAAGGCAAAAAGGCAATTAAATTTAAGGAGTTGGGACAACACATAACAAAGCCTAAACCATCAATTGAAGAGCCTCCAATTCTTAAACTCAAACCATTACCTTCTCATTTGAAATATGCTTATTTAGATGGAGTTTCTTCTATACCGGTAATTATATATTCTTCTTTAACATATTTGATGGAGGAGAACTATTCAAAGTATTAAGAGAGCATAAGGGTGCAATTGGACGGAAAATAGTTGATATCAAGGGAATTAGTCCTTCAATTTGCATGCACAAAATTTTGATGGAGGAACAATATAAACCCACTATCCAACCTTAGAGGCGTTTGAACCAAAGATGCAAGAATTAGTGAAAGCTGAGGTAATTAAGCTACTTGATGCATGTATCATCTATCCTATCTCTGATACTTTTTGGGTAAGTCCTATACAAGTTGTGCCAAAGAAAGGCGGTATGGCTGTTTAGAAAAATGACAACAATGAATTGATATGGGTGGCATGTGTGTATGAATTACAGAAAATTGAATAATGCCACTAGAAAAGATCACTTTCCTTTACCATTTATTGATCAGATGTTGGAAAGACTTACGGAACATGAGTTTTATTGTTTTTTTTTATGGATATTCGGGGTATAATCATATTCTTATTACACCAGAAGATCAAGAGAAAACTACTTTCACTTGTCCCTATGGTACTTTTTCTTTTAGAAGAATGCCCTTTGGTCTTTGTAATGCACCAGCTACTTTTAAGAGATGCATGATGGCTATTTTTTCTGATATGGTTGAAAAATATATTGAGATTTTCATGGATGATTTTTCCGTTTTTGGCTTATCATTTTATTCTTGTTTAAATAATTTGGCTTTGATCTTACAAAAATGTGAGGAGACTAACCTTGTTTTGAATTGGGAGAAGTGTCACTTTATGGTGCAGGAAGGAATAGTGCTCTGGCATAAAATTTTTCGACACGGAATAGAAGTCGATCGAGCCAAAGTGGAGGTCATTGCAAGATTGCCTCCGCCAGTATCTGTGAAACTTGTCAGAGGAGTTTTTGGGCATGCAGGATTTTACAGGCGATTTATAAAAGATTTTTCAAAAATTGCTAAACCTCTTTCTAATCTTTTAGAAAAAGATGCTCCTTTTAATTTTTCTATTAAATGCATGCAGGCTTTTAACACTTTAAAGGAAAAGTTAATGTCAACACCAATTATGGCAGCACCAAATTGAGATTTACCTTTTGAACTGATGTGTGATGCTAGCTGTCGCGACCAATTTTTTCCGGTGTGAACCACCTAGGGTTTGGCTAATGGATTGTTAAGCCTAGACTTAACTCGGGCTCTCCCACGCCCATACCAATTCGCGACTTAGGTTCAAGTTCTTAACATGCAAATGATTTTCAATTAGGAGTCGCCACTAATCTATTTTTGGTGGGTCGATTAGAAACCCAAGTAAAGCAACGGGAGATTTACTTTACTCCTACGAACCAGAGATTATGGGTACGGGGACTTGGTTACACTAGATCTCTCTAATGCCCTTTCGGTACCATTCTTTTATTTTCAGAAATGCTTTTGCAGGCAGCTTGGATTGATTTTAAATCTATTTCTCTAACATGTGAGGCGATCATGCGGGTGCGCAAACCACCAATTTAACACTCAAGTAAAGCAGTAAATAAATTGCAGAACTTACCTCATAGCAACGAAAGCATCTACAATGTTAAATCAGAATTCACATCAGCAATCCTAGATATGATTTCTAATTAACACGCCATCACTCATTTTTTGTTTTCACTTTTTTAAACGAGAACATAGTCCATATGCAATGCAATGCTTCTAATCTAATATGAAATGATATGGTATGGCAACATGTCCTAAACTATATGAAAAAACTAATGATTTCTTAATGAACATGCAATAATTAAACATGTAATCTAAATTAACCAAGATGACCTAATTCTAATGACGTGCAATTTCTAATTAAATGAACCTAATAACAATTACTAAAATTACATGCATTTCATGGGTCTAATTCTATATGACGTGCACATGATTTTTCTATTCTAAAAAAAATGCGATCTATCCTAGAAATTGCAACTAGTTTATCCTAAGACAAATTTTATTTTTTCATGAAATTCGAAATTAAGGAAAATGCGAAACATAACTACCTAGATTAAGATTCTATCAAGTTTATATTAAGGATCGAGGTCGACTAAATCCTAATTTAAACTAAGATATTATCTTAACCTAGCAAGCTTTAACCTAAGATGCAAAAATCAATCTAAACTTAAAATAAACATGCAATTTATTCTAATATGCCATGACGTGCAAAATATGCCCTAACTCTACATGACATATGCATGATGAGTTTTTGTTGGTTTTCATTTTTTTAAAAATTCGAAATTAAAATTGCCGAATAATTAAACATGCAATTCAGATTAATGAAGGAAAATCTAACATCCTAAATTAATGTTTTTGGTTTTTTTAAGAAATTCGAAATAAATAAATTTCCTATTCTAAACATGCAAAATAAACCTAAAACAAGTAATGTTCTAACATGAACCTAATCTGACTCAAATATTTTTTGGGTTTTTCCTTTACGGGAGCAATCAAATAAAGGCATCAAGAATAGCACGGCAGCAAATATCAAGCAAGATATCATCCATGTCCATTTAATTTCAGGAAATAAATTGACGAATCGTATCTCATGCATGAGATCGGATTGGCCAATTTTTAATAAAATCACGAATCGTATCTCCAGCTTGAGATCGGATTGGTGATTTTTCCGTACGATGCGGGTTGTATTTCGAGCATGAAATCGGACCGTCAATCATATGTACGTTGCGAAATTAGGAAGATTTCCTAATTCGTGAGGGATCAAGAGATCTTTTGGATATGGCAATATCGATCAAACATTCAAAAAAGATTGCGATATTACGAATTAGGCAGCGAGATATATGAAAATCAAATTGATCGAGAGTCTTACCTAATTCACGATGTCACGCGGGTGACGTCTCCAAATTCGGATGGATGATGGGTCATGGAAATCACGGTGAGGAAGGCCGGTGATCAGTAGCATGCACGGTTGCTCGGTAATCGTCGGACGTGTTCCACAAGACCGAGTACTTTGGAATTCTATCCGAGAACTTCAGCTTATCTACTGGCGATGGAATGCTCTTGGACTTCTTTATTTTAATCTTCAATCCACCACTTGACTTTTGTCTTTTTCTCTTCTACCAACTCTCGACCATTTGATGGTGCCACTCTGTGGGATGGATGCTTTGATGTTCACCAGAGAAGACAGAGCTTGCTGGCCGTAAGAGGGATCTTCAACAAACCTGCAAAAACTGAATCAAATCCCAATGGGAAGGACTGAAAGGTGATCGTGGGATCGCTAGAAATTGAAGAATAGCTCTCGGAAAGGTGTCGGCTTCTTGCTAGGATCGTCTAGAACAGACATGTCGGAGATGCAGGAGTGCGCCGGGACTCCTTTAAGGTTTGCTGGATTCGCGGGTCGTCTTGGTTGAGCAGCTCTCGGTGGTAGGTCCAGCAGCAACTGGTCGTCACTGAAAGCTTGGCAACCGCGCAAGAAGGTAGCAGCGAATCACCAAGGGCTTGCGGTGCAGCAGGGGCATTTCTTTTAATGTGTTCTCCCTAAAATTGCCGACGATGGTCGGGCATTGATAATTGCAAAAACAAACGTGGGGCACGGCAGCTCGGTGTTGGCCTGGAATGAAAAAGCAAAGGAACTCTCTCTTCCCCTCTCACGTGTGTCTCTCAATGCGTTCTCAATGTGGTTGTGTATGGAATCGTGTAGCCCTCTCAACGTGGCCTTTTGTGTCGATATGTGCGGCCCCCACTTTTGTCTATCGTGAGCTTGCTTTTATAGCGTCCGACTCTGCACTTCAAAACAGGAAATATGAATATACCAAAGAAAGCCACCTATTGACTTCCTTCTTTTGTGAGGTTTTATTCTTTTTCTTTCCCTTGTATGCATTGCGGATCCATGTGTCCTCATTGAAGAATATTTTTTTAAAACCTTCCCATCAGCTAATCCTTTCTTGCCTTTTTTCTAATGTCTTTGTCCGCAAGTTTACATTCACACGATCAACAAGAAATCCTTTTTCCCATTAGATCGTCCATTGATTTTATTATTTTTTTAATAACTCACCAAAGATTGATCGAACATTGCCAAACTTCCTTGATTGTAATTGAATTTTTCCAGATTCTGAATCTCACAAAAATGAGCTCGCATTATCTCCTCGAAAATACTGAAAAATCCACCTTCAAATCTCCATCACGAACTTGGGCTAATTTGCTCACTTCATGAGCTCAGTCCAATTTCATTAAGTTCGAAGTCATCCATTTAAGTCCATCCGTCGCCGGTCCCATGCAAATGCAATAAAAATAAAAATGCTCCTAAAACTATATGATATGCAATTAATTAATTAATTAATTATTAATAATTTTTAGGGGTTAAAATTAATCCCTAATTTTTTAATGCAATAAATGACTAAATGGGTCGCCAAAATTTAGGTGTCAACACTAGCGATTCTACAATAGGAGCTGTTTTAGGACAAAGGAAGAATAAAAATTTTCGAACCATATACTATGCCAACCGAACATTGTCAGGTGCACAATTAAATTATTCAACAATAGAAAATGAACTTTTTACGGTAGTTTTTACTTTTGATAAATTTCGTTCTTATTTAATTGGCTTAAAAGTTATAGTTTATTATGACCACTCTGCTCTTAAGTATCTGCTTAAAAAGAAAGAATCAAAACCCCGGTTGATCAGGTGGATTCTATTGCTGCAATAATTTGATTTGGAAATCAAAGATAAGAAGGGGACTGAAAATCTAATTGCATATCACTTATCAACAAGAGGGGAAGAGTTGTGACATCCTGAAATTCGACCCCGTCCCGAATTTATGAAATGAGCATTTCGTCGACGCGCCTATGATCCTTTTTCTCAGAGTTGATCACTCTCGAGTTAACTAACCTATCAGGTGAAGCCGTTAAGAGATATAAACGCGATAGACTCGAGAATTCAATCAAAAATCAACTGCTCGACCATAATAATCGGCAAGGGTCAATACGACACCGTTATAATTGAGTTGTGATCGGATATAGGTCGATTCGACGGAATCATCTGATTGAATGGTGGGTGATTCCGCATGATTACGAAATTCGCGTCGAACGGCACTGACCCGGTTTTTATCAATTTTATACTCAGTGCTCGTAGTTAAAACCTTGCGATTTTTACGACAATCAAGAGTCAACTACGAGTCGGAGATGCACAAACGTGGATCGAAATCATCGACCACGGGTCAAACGCGCTAAAATCCCTAAAAGCTACCCGGTAGATTAGATCGCGCTAAAATCGCTTCGGTCAATTTTAACTACTAAATTGAATTCGATTTCGAGATTCGGACATTCGAGCGTGTCATGACTCATTTTTAGGACCTCGTCTCATCTTTCGGGAAAATTCCGTCGACCCGGGAATTTTGCGGAAAAATCAGTTTTCGGACAAATCGGAAAATACAGGTGAAATTCGGATGGGTAGACCAAGTTGGATTTTTCTACCTCAATTAGGCTTATTTTGGGAAATTAAGCTTAGAAAAGTATTTTAAACATGAAGACTTTTGAGGCACTTTGATCATTATTTTGATATTTTGCTTGGACTTTTGGTCTCCTCTCTCTCTCTATTTCCCTCTATCCTTCGTGCGTTCCTTCCCTCCACAGCAGCCGACCACCCCATCTCATTCTATTTTCCCTCAAGCCTTCTTCTTCTTTCCCATAACCCACCCACACCAGCCTTTCATTTCTTCCATTTCTTTTCTTCCACCAACCCACGTCAGCACCCACTTCATCCCCTCAACTTCTCCATCTATTTTCTTCTTTTATTCTACCATTAATCCCTGCAGCAGCCCCCATTTTCACGCCTTCCCCTTCACCGCCTCACCACCAGCCAACAAATCCCAGAACCTCACGTTCAGCTCAGCTCGCCATCTCCATCTCACATGCCCAGCCAACGCCAACGACCATCAGCTGGTCCGCCCAGCTCACCCCCGTTGTCCCCATGCCGTGTCCAGCAAGCTTCGCACTAGCTTAGCCCCTCGATCCAGCTCAACTCAGAACCGGTTTTCCTAGCTCGAGCAGCGAGCTTGTTGGCCGTTTTCAGCCCTTTCCCGGTCTCGCTTGGTGTCGCCGTGGGCTTGTGGTTCGCTCATCGTCGCATTGTCGTCGCCGTGGACTCACCGGACCGCTAAACCGGTGAATTTACTCACTAAACCTAGCTTATGAGGTTAATTATGCTTAAGGGTTGTTTAGATTAGCTTAAGAATGGATTAATGCTAATCTATAATGGTTATATTAGCTTTATAATGGATTAGTGTTAATCTAATTAGTGAGATTAGCACCACTGATGATGGATTAGTCGGATCCAGTGGACTTCCTGCAGTTTTGACCTCTGAACCCTTGCCGTTTGCCATTTTTGTAGATCAAAATGGGTTACGAATTTGAGGTTAATTTCTTCTTAAGAAATGTTTTACATATATTCAGATATGACATATATTTTACTCAAGATTTTTAGAGATTTAAAAGTATGAAATTTCAGCTCCGTCATTTGCAAACAGAATCTCGGACTGTGCTGGAATTTGTGACCTTTTGGGATTCTAGGGATTTTTATCAACTCTTAGGGTTCGAATTTCAAAATGGTTTCTTCACAAAAGTTTTTCATCACATCTTTTAGTTTAACATAGTAAAATTTCATATCAAACGGATAAGTTTTGGACCTCAAACCAAACTGATTTTGGAAAACCGAATTTCTGGAAACGGACACAGTTTTTGTAACGATTTGAGCGATTTACTGCTCTTAATCTCGGAAGATCTGGGTTAAGGTGTTTCATGAAAAAATGTTCATTTAGGTGATCTTTACAACATATTCAAATTTGAGAATTTTCTGAGCTCATTTGGTTAAGTTTCTGAATTTAAACCTAGAGACACGCGAGTAGTCTGATTTCTGCCAATTAGGACCGGTTATGGTTTTGTGGTTGTTCTTAATGTTGTGCTTGCTGAATAACGTGTATCTAGTGATGTAGTGGACTTGTGGCATTCTGAGAACTTATGTGTGAGATCATGAGGTGGATTGCTCTTTGTGGGTTGTTTATTGTATTGCAAAACATGACCTTTTGGACTATTAAATAGAAAATAAATTATGTGTCGGGTCCGGACACCAAAAAATATTTTCCCAATAAAACAATGAAGTTTTAAACTAGGTGCGTGCAAAGTTTGACGGATTAATTTTGAGTACGTGAGCACCTATGAATTTATTTCTAAAGGCTTGAACAAAAAAAAAAAAAAAAAGAAAAAGGGTTACTAAAGTTTAGTTCCAAAACGGGGTGTTTGGAAAAGAAAATAGAAAATAAATGAGGTGTTGGGTTTGGACGCCAAGTTTTATGTGCTCAACAAAACGAGGAGGTTTTATACTAGATGCGTGCAAAGTTTGGCGGGTTAATTTAAAGTACGTGACCCTATACAAATTTATTTCGAAAAGTTTGAACAAAAAAAAATGGAGTTACTAAGGTTATTTTAGAAGGGAATTTTGATGTTTTAATTATATGTTGGAAGCTAAGAGTTAGCTTGGTTGATGAGGCGCCTACATGGTTAGGTTAATTAAGTAATTCAATTTAATTAATCGCAATTTTATTTATTTATTTAATTGAATTTATTTAATTATTTTGTAATTTATTTAATTATTTATTATTTTCCAGAAATTATACCGGGATAGTTGGTTGTTAGAATTTCGTGCTGATTGTCGTTGCACAATTAGTTTGTGCATTTGATGGTTAATTTATGCATATTTGGTGATGTGGTTGCTTTGTGTTATGCCTGGAGGTTATGCATGATGAGGCGCGAATGGTTATGCCATGGTTGTGGTGTTATTGGTGCAATGCTTGCTCGTTTATGCATATTTGATGATATGGTTGGTTTGTGACATGTCTAGAGCTTATACTTGATGATCGTGTGATGGTTTATAGTCATGGCAAGGTGACTATTGAATGTCGAAGTGACATAGGGTGTGTTGAGGAAACCCAATGGATTGTGAGCCGGTAAAGAACTAAGTGCTACACGATAATGAAATCTCGTGTGAGCCACCTCTAGTACCTTGTACCATTGCTTATTGTAGTCAAGGTCTAAGTACTACATGGTGAATTGAGTCACATGGGAGTCACCTCTAGAAGTCTTGCAGTATGGTCATGCATAGTATAAGGGCTAAGTGCTACACGATAGAGAGACTTCGTGTGAGTTACCTCTAGAACTTTATACTAGTGCTTTTCGTGGCCAAGAACTAAGTGCTACACGATAGTGTGACTTCATGGGAGCCACCTCTAGTAACTTGGGCTATCGCTTCTTATAGTCAAGAACTAAGTGCTACACGATAATGGAACTTCGTGGGAACCACCTCTAGTACCTTGAGCTATTGCTTAGTATAGTCGGGAACTAAGTGCTACACAACAGTGTGAATTCGTGGGAGCCACCTCTAGTACCTCGTACTATGACTGATTGTGGTCAGGGACTAAGTGCCACGCGATATCGGAACTTCGTGGGGAGAGGGCACCTCTAGAACCTTGAGCCTAGTATTGAGTATTTAGTCGGAATTTTGAGTGGGGATGTTAAGTTTAATTGGGAATTTGTTTATTGAGAGTGAATATTGGGTGTGGATTGAACCACCGATATGAGTTACCCGCGCCTGATTATAGGACGAAATTGTGTGGCACGAAATGGGACGTGTCATAATGATTTGGCCTTATAATCGGGACTCCTATGTTTGATTGGTTTGAAAGTGAGTTGTTTCAATTGTTGTGTGCATTAATTATATGCATTTATGATATGAATTGTGCTGACATGCAAGAAGGAACTGAGGCGAGGTAAGTCTTCTGTGTTGTGTGGCTAGGCCACCCTTGAGTGTATTTCCTTCCTAATAGGGGTTTAGGTGAACTTGCTGAGACAATGTCTCACCTCGTCGTGGGCTTAACTTTTCAAGTCCTTAGATGGTGGTTATGGAGGACCCGAAGCCCGGAGTCTTTGGAGGTGGAGTCCGAAGGATCGGCGTATTTGTCATACTAGTATATTGTAGGACAACTTCTTTTGAGAGTCGATCTTTTTGTAGACTTTTGGCCAGACTTGTTTTGTATCTAAACCCCGTTGTTTATAAAAGTGTGCTTTTGTGAAATGTTGCCCTACTTTCCTATCTCATGTTGTTTGTTGTTAGGGGTTATTGTTTTGCTTCCGCATGTGCAATATAAAAATAAAAAGGGTCAGCGACTTGTCCTGGGAAGTCACAATTTTAATCGACCACCGAGGGATGGGCACGCACTCGAGGATCGAGGCGTGACATCCCCGTTTAAGTGGTATCAGAGCAGGTCAGTTTTTGGAGTGATAAGTTGCGATGAGTCATGGGATGGATAATTAGTAGGAAAGGCCACTTTTAATATGCAAATGCATGTGATTGATTAGCTGATTGGTAAATTGTTTTGTGCGGGTCGCTCAAATTTCTAATTCTGTGTTAGAATTGGAGGAGGGCATTATGGTAAGCGAATACTAGAGGTAGAGCGTCAGCTCAGGCTAGTACCGAGGAAAGAGTACCACCTCTGGCTGGTACTAGGAGAGGAGCACCCGGCGATCCCAAGTTGGTTGGGATCGTTCAGGCGCTTGAGACTCTAGGGAACAGAAATTGGCCGAGATCCAGCATCTTCGTCAGGGTCAGATGTCAATGGACCAGTACGAAGCAAACTTTATTGAGTTGTCTAAGTATGCACCGAGGTTAATTGAGGACCCAATGGACAAGGCAAAGAAGTTTTGGGATGATTTAAAATTGAACATTGGAAGTCAATTTGTGCCTCTGAACCTGAAAGATAAGCAAGCTTAGGATAGTGCACTACTAGGATGGGTGATCTCTTGGGATAGTGCCTACCTATGTGCCAAGGGATAAAACCATGAGGCTCGGTATGGGACGGGCCAAAGCGGACAATATCTCTGTGAGTTAGTCCCTATAGAAACAGGACCCCTTCAGTAGATGTGTAGTTTGGGGACGAACCAAGCGAAAGCTGATGGGCCTGTAATGACCTGGTCCGATGAGGGTGGGGAGTGATTGCCGAGGCTAGAGGGCCTGAACAAGGAGCGGCTCCTGGCAGGCTTCTAGGATGGCGAAAGGGACATGAATGAACTGGACTATGCACCGAACAGGAGGGGCAGTGTTTCTGGGATAATTTATCAGAGTGGCGCAGCAGGAGTATCGTTAAGCTTGTAGAACTTCGGTTTATTTGAATGAGGTCGGAGAAAGGAGGAGCATCTTGCTGTAATAAATTGTTACTGTGAAGCAATTCAATTTAACCTGGTAGCGAGAGGTAGTTTTGAATTTATTGAAAATCGAGGAGGACCCTCGATTACTTTGATTTCATTTATTGAGGCAACTCAGTTACTGGATGTGGGTTGCCAAGGTTATTTGGCAACCGTAGTTGATACGACAGTTGAGGAGCCGAAAATGGAGGACATCGCCATACGAAAGGACCTTGCATTGGACAGATATGCTGAATTGTGCGTGCGACAGATAGTTCGTCTTCAGAGAGTACCAGTGACAATCACGTCAGATCGAGACCTAGAGTTCACGGCAACTTTCTTGGAAAAGTTTCCAATCAATTCCTTCTTGCTACGCATGATCTAAGTCTTTTTCTCCATCCCAATGTAGAAAACATAAATGGACAGATTGGAAAGATTGCGTTTGTGGTCTTTGAAGGTACCTTTTGAGACAGAACCTTTCACTTTTGAAGTCCATGTTCTCACTTAAAGACTATCTTGTAAATCTTAACAGAAATTGCTTGACTAATGCTTCTTCTTCTTCTTTTTTCTAATGAAATTAAAAAATAGAAAACATAATAGTCACCTGTAGCCCTGGTGTGCCTGTCCCCTGGCTGTGATTGAGCTTATTCATCGTGAACTAGATTGATAAAAAGTATTTGTTAAAAAAGTGGCCGTGAGTTCCCCATGCGGAGTCGAGGTCGGTTGACTTGACAGTCGATGAGTTTTTCCTTTTCGTGGAAAACAACTGCTTGTTGGGTCCAGAAAATTGAGTCACTTTATAAACGGGGAAAGCAAAAGGGTCAAATTCTTGGCGTGTACGTGGGTGGAAATGAGAGTTGATTTCTTATCAAATATTTGAACTTTTAAATTATCTAATCAAGTTATTGAATTTGCGTGATTAGTTGGAGTTGACGTATTCATTAGAATGGTAAAACTTTTGACGTGCAATGTGGAATCCTTTTGATTTTCAAGGTATTTTAATTTTTTATCATTATATTCTATGTACATATAGTGCATTTCCAGAGTGATGACTATTTAATTCTGTTTTCGTGGATAGTAGAATACGAGTTGATTTTAGTGGATGACTTCATAATTTATCGATGGCTTTACTCATGTGCTTATTTTTCTTTATGTTTTGTTTACATTTATCAAATCCCTATAGAGGTTGCTCAAGCATTTTTGGTACTTAACTAAAATTTCTGTGATTTTTTCAGTTTTGTTATTACATAACCTACTAAGCGGCAATGGGGTCAAAACACCCAAAACGGGTGTTGACTAATCTTCCGATTGTTTTGTGTTATAAACTACACTAAGGAGAAGAAAAGCCTTGATTTATGGCAAGAATCCCACCTTCGGAGAATAGGCAATGTCTATATGTTTTGTGTGGAGAAATATGCACACTTTGGATATGTTTGAATGGCCCTATTCTTGATTTCTTCAAGACATAAATGTCAGTTAAAAGATTAGTAGATCATCTTCTTCGTAAATTATTGCCCAAATTGGTCTATGAAGATCATTTTTGTCCACAAACATACTGGGATTATTAGGACCCACATATTGCACCATTTGCAAATTGTTATTCTACCTTGAAATACTAACATATTTGTGTCTATAAATTCCTATGTATTAATTAATTGACTGCACTAAAACTTTATCCAAACTAAGCCATTGTCAAAATGAAACAGATTAGGTGGGATTGTTACATAAAAGGGTATAATGAGATTTTTTAAAGTTAAAAAGAAACCTTTTTCAAAAAGAGGGTTCTTTTTCTTGACTTTTCATCTTATACTAAAACTTTGCCGTGACATATGGAGCGGGATGGCTCATGAACTTGGCGTGCACAGCTGAGATTTGACTTACAAAGACCTCCTTAACAAATATATTCTCCATCGGAGCATGTACGTTCAAATTACAACAAAACCTGTTTATGCTTCCAAAAATTCCTTCTCTTCAATTTTCTCACATTCTTCAAGTATCAATTAAGATTTCACCTCTAGTACTATGAAGCCTCCCAACTTGTCTTTTCTTGAGTTCTCACCTTATACTAAAACTTTGCCGTGACATATGGAGCGGGATGGCTCATGAACTTGGCGTGTACGGCTGAGATTTGACTTACAAAGACCTCCTTAACAAATATATTCTCCATCGGAGCATGTACGTTCAAATTCCAACAAAACCTGCTTATGCTTCCAAAAATTCCTTCTCTTCAATTTTCTTACATTCTTCAAGTATCAATTAAGATTTCACCTCTAGTACTATGAAGCCTCCCGACTTGTCTTTTCTTGAGTTCTCATCATCATGTCGTCTATTTTTCACTTGCGTAGTGCTTTTGCCATGCATTAGCCAAGTCCTTTCAGCTAACAATATGACAGATAAGCTCGTGTTGCTTGCGTTCAAGGCCACAATAACTATGGACCCTTTTGGGGCGCTGAAGTCATGGAACCATACGACTGACCACTGTCAATGGCATGGTGTCATGTGTGGTCGCCTACACCGCAGAGTTATAGGACTAGACCTACAAGCGTTGAAGCTTTCGGGATCCATCTCCCCTCATATTGGAAATTTGAGTTTCTTGAGAGTCCTGATGCTCTCCAACAATAGTTTTCATCATGAAATCCCACAACAAGTCAGCCATTTGCACAGTCTACGTGTCTTGCGATTATCCGTCAACACATTGGAAGGCAAAATCCCGAGAAACTTGTCGAGTTGCACTCACCTTACACAGCTCCTCCTTTCTTACAACCGGCTGGTTGGAGAAATTCCCATTGAGTTCGGTTCGTTAGTGAAGCTTCAGCGTCTTGCCTTAGGTGTGAACCATCTAACGGGAAGTATTCCTTTATCCATCGGAAACATGTCATTGTTAGAGTGTCTTAGTCTCGCTTTGAATGAGTTGGGTGGGAAGATACCCCAAGCTCTAGGAAAATTAACCAAACTCAAACGACTTCAATTAGAATTAAATAGGTTGTCGTGCACAATTCCTCCACCTATCTTCAATCTTTCTTCCATAAAGGAGTTCGAACTCAATCATAATGAAATAGGAGGGAATCTTCCTGCCAATATAGGCTTTGCTCTTCCAAACATTGAGATTTTCACCATTGGGAATAACCGATTCACTGGAGTGATTCCTCGGTCAATGTCTAATGCAACCACTTTAAGGTGGCTACAAGTCAATGAGAACAAACTCTCGGGGAAAATGCCTCCTTTGGACCGCTTAAACATGCTCGAAATATTGAGAGTCGGTGATAATTATCTTGGAAGCGGAGGATACAGTGATTCAAGCTTCTTTTGCTCATTGACTAACGCCACCTCTCTAGTGGTGTTGTTTATGCAAAACAACAGCTTTGGTGGGACGTTGCCCGAGTGTATTGGTAATTTCTCTACTACTCTCTCAGAATTGTGGCTGGACAAGAATTTACTGTTTGGCACGATTCCTAAAATAGTCGGAAATCTCGTCAACTTGGGAAGGCTTCATTTGGACCACAACAGGTTTTCAGGTACGGTCCCCTCCGTTTTGGGAAATCTTCATAACCTAGTGGTACTGAGATTATCGTATAACAAGTTTTCCGGAGCAATTCCTTCTTCATTAGGAAACCTAGTAAACCTAGCACGACTCTATCTTGATCACAATAACTTTCACGGCTACATTCCTTCACGTCTATCGGAGTGCCGAAGTTTGGTGGAACTTGATCTATCTAGTAACAAATTAAATGGAACTATACCTCCAGAATCCATAGGCCTCCCATCACTATCTATACTTCTAAACTTGTCTCGAAACCATCTCACCGGTGTCCTACCTGAGGAAGTCGGGAAATTGAATCTTTTGGCTCAACTGGATGTCTCCAGAAACATGTTGGATGGTGACATTCCGGCTAGTCTTGGCAGTTGTGTTGGATTGGAGGTGCTCAAAATGCAAGAGAATTCTTTCCGAGGCACCATCCCTTTATCTATGAGTATGTTGAGGAATCTCAATGAGATAGATCTTTCACACAACAATTTATCTGGTCAAATTCCAGAGTTTTTCGAGGCATTTCACTTCTTGGAGAACCTAAATTTGTCATACAATAACTTTGAAGGCACATTACCGACTAAAGGAATCTTTAATAATGTCAGCGCTACTTTTGTCTTCGGAAATTACAAACTTTGCACAAGATTGCCCGAATTTCGTCTCCCGAAATGCAACTCTAGAAACTCAGGCCGAAAGTTATTCCTTAAGTGGAAGCTCACCATCTTTATTTTCTTCGGCATTCTTGGAATAGCTCTTGTTCTTGCTCTTATGTACTTTGGTTGGTTGAAGAAGAAGAAAAGAACAGAGCCAACTTCAAATTCCAAAGATGATTCATCATTGAGTCTATCTTATCGAACTCTCATTAAAGCAACCGACGGGTTTTCTTCAAGTAACTTGATCGGGGTTGGCGGTTTTGGATCTGTTTACAAGGGAGTCCTTGATGAGAATGGAACCATCATCGCTGTGAAGGTACTTAATTTGATGCTTCATGGTGCTGCAAAGGGCTTCATAACCGAGTGTGAGGCTTTAAGGAACATCCGACACCGTAATCTTTTGAAAGTCCTAACAGTATGCTCGGGCACTGATTATAGTGGCAATGAGTTTAAGGCCTTGGTTTATGAGTTCATGGTCAATGGTAGCCTAGAAGATTGGCTACATCCAAGCCCATCACCAGCTAATGTAGATGGGAATGTGCAAAAATTGAGTCTCATCCAGAGGATAAATATTTCCATCAATGTTGCTTCAGCATTAGATTATCTCCATAACAACCTACAAAGCCCTATTATCCATTGTGATTTGAAGCCAAGCAACATCTTACTAGATGTTGAAATGGTTGGACATGTTGGAGACTTTGGTTTGGCGAAGATCATGATTGAATCTCCCAAAGACACTAAAGCGAGTATGAGCTCTACTGGTGTAAGAGGAACTATCGGCTACGCTGCTCCGGGTAAGTCTTGCGCGCTATTTCCATCTGCCTTAACTGGTTCTGCTGTTATTATTTATCTTTTATTTGCAATTTGAATGAAGCGCAGAATATGGAATGGAAAGCGTGGCTTCAAGAGAAGGCAATGTTTATAGTTATGGCATTCTCTTGCTTGAGATGTTCACGGGCGTGAGTCCAACAAATGAAATGTTCAGAGAAAATTTTAACCTTCATAAGTTCGTCAAGGAAGCCTTTCCTGAACAACTCCTAGAGATTACTGATCCTCTTCTACTTCAAGAAATGGAGAGCCACAAGGGCATCGGCAGAGGTGATGCAGCTCGCGATTGTCTGGAGATGGTTTATAAAATTGGGGTCGCCTGCTCGGTCCAAGCACGCAGAGAGCGGATGAACATCACAAAAGTCGAAGCTCAGCTGCATTTTATCAGGGATAAACTTCATGCAGCTGGTTTCCAAGGATAGGCAATATATAAGATCAATGGCTTTTCTGCATTTTATTTTCCCTTCGACGACCAGATCATTGCCATATATGCAACGATAAGCATGCATTCATGTGCCTGCTTATGTGGATAAACTCAAAAATGCGCCCACAGTTCCTCAATTTTCCGGTTTTGTGTGAATCAAAAAAGAAGATTTTTAAATTGGACTCAATCTTGTCTATCATTCAATAAAACTCAATTTTCAGCCCAATCGTTGCAAGAACTGCAAGTAGCTTTTTAAATTGACGACAGCTCGATGCATTCCTTCTTCTGTGAACCTTTTCATGTACAATGCATCCAGGGGCAGAGCAGGAATTTGAGAAGCAAATCACATAATCCTTTCCGACTCCCGAAACTATATGTGTAACTGCGGTCACTATGAACAATTTATCCATACAGACCAACTACTTTATTACATGTAATATAAGTTCCAATTATTCTTGTGAACATGAAAGCAGAGTGAGCTCTTATGTGAGCTGTGAAGTGCCTCAATTGAGAGTGTTACAACTCTCTAGGCCGATGGTGTAGCAATAATTTGGAGCAATTTAGTTGGCCCCCTTAACAACTGAAAATTGTTGACATATGTTTTCAATCAGATATATATTCACAGCATTTTGAGGATACAATTGGACTTGCCTGTACAAGGAGGGATAGGGAGGAGCTATCTCCTGGGTACCAAGCGCTCATTGCAATTTTTGGTAATTATTCTGTTATATGATGAAATATCTAGTTGAATTTCCAGCTCATCCAGTTCGATTTGCGTATCTTTTAATCATGAACATGCAAAAAAATAAGTATTTCACTAAAAATGATTCGTAAAGAATTTTCATGGTGCTTGGCATTGTCTTTTCACTAGAAATTTTGCCAAAAAAATTCCTTTTTGCTGTCTATAAGCAATTTATTTGGATGCAAAAGATAAAAATCTGAGAAAATTTATTGGGTTGTGTATTGTGTTCCATTCCGTGCAAGCTCAAATTAATTATCGTTGAGCCTATTATGATATATTAATCACACGTTTTGCACAAAGTAAGTCCAGACATGTTTATTGCTTAGCCTCATCTACACACCTTGTGAAACACAAGGATTATAACCATACCCGGTCATCCTCTGCAATCTCGATTTGATTTACACTGATCAATAAGTTCTCATTTATATAAAGAAAATCATGAGTATCATTAGCCCTTTTTGGATAATTTTGATAGGCATCCATTAATTTGAAATGCAAGTGTGAAGTCTATTCAATTAGATGTTGTCAAAGCAAAAAAATTAGAAATTAATAATTCAAACAATGTAGTAAATTGTCATTTCAGATAATTGGACTTGAAAAATTTCGACTGAATAACCGGCCTTAAGGTGAAATAAATCTGAACCCATTTCAGAATATTGGTCCATTACAAGAGCCCACCAAAACCTTGAATACATTGAAGTTCCAACTTCCAATCTAATAAAGACATACATGAAGATTGAACAGCAAAGGTGGCCTGGGACTTTTAATGATGTAGGAGCAGCTTTCTGTTTCTTTGGCATGCTATAGGAACCGACAATACAAGCATGGTCTCGCTCAAAGGGCTCGAGAGTAACTTGCTCAAAAGGCTTGAACTGCTCTGCCTGCAGCTTCTTCACTTCCTGGGAAAATACTATCTCGGCTGGAACAGTAGAATCGATACAGTTTGCCTGCAAAAACAAGCACAACCACAAGGTATTGATTTCCTGTCTCTTCTCATTGAAGTAACATTTCCAGCGTTTACTCTTCCCGAGGGGATTAGTCTTTACCCTCCCTCAAATATGATGAGATCATTCCTGATGTCACAGCTTATCTCCTACGCCTGTAAAAACTTGCGCCAGCTACTTGTCTTAATTTATGAGGACTTATATAGTGGAAAAGAAAAATCAGTGTGATCAGCAGTCCTCTAATGCAACAAGCTACATCTCAAAAAAAAGAATAAAGAAAAACCAAGTGCACATCTATCCACACAGAGAGAAGTTTGCGTGAAAAGATTTAGAATTAGACTGGTCAAATTGAAAATTTTGGAACGGAATTAGTACATGCACAATAGGTGTAAGATTAATGAAATAATTTCTCTCTTGTATATCCACTGCACAAAATAAAATGGGCAGAGAGGCGCGGGGCCGAATGAGGAGAATCGCAATTAGAACGTCGATGAACAACAGATTAAATTCAATTGAAAATAGCAGAAAAGACGAAGAAGAATGTAATGGATGCTGGGCAAGCATGGAGTCAAGTCTTCCCCCACACGTGGTGGTGGTGGTGGTGGTGGTCCTAAGAAGACGGAAAGAAATCAAAACCCGACACCATCCTGCGTCTCTACGCCATCTCTCCCCGACGTTACCCGAGCCTAGCACCATGTCAAAAACGGATTCGATCCACCCCCTCCCCGGGCGCATCAGAAGCAAGTCACCTATTTTGTGATTCCTCTTTCTCCGAGGTCCATTCTGACAATTTCACAGTTCAGATTATATTTATAAGTGATTCAATGCCCGTCGGACTTTCGAGGTACAATTCACGGAGGCTCCGCACGCGTCTCATTCTCAACGCACCGTCGGGGCGCAATGGAACTCCGGCTCTCAAAGTCTCTCCTCGTCTTCGAGGCTGCGTCTCTGCAGATCACGGCCCCGGGACTTTCCTGAGCCCCGATCCCAGCGCAAAGCTGGGCCATGACCCATTCACTACATCCAGTGGGTGTGTTAATATTAACAACGTGAACTAGAATACTTGTAGAGAATATTTGGGGCCTTCTTTGCCAGGACGAGAATTCAAAAACCCATACTAACCAATCGGAGGCTGAATAGGGATACAGAACTTGAGTACGGGGAATCATCGTTGATATGAAGAAAGGGAAAGAAGATATTAGTGTTGGTTGGAGCTGATGATGACAAGAACAATAGCCCATGATGATGATGGAGGCGGCATTCAATCATTAAGAGCTTTAAATTGAATAATGAAAATTCTGAATTCTTACGAGCAAAGTATTCTGATAAGATTTCATAGCAAAAAAGGCTACTCTTCTGGCTATATTGACATTATCTGTATGTATATAACTATCATCTCCTGCATAACATGATAATAATAATAAGGAAGAGATTGATATTGAATAAACATTGTGAAAAAGACAAAAAGAAAGTAATGGAAACAGTAAAGATAGTATGAGAACTTCCCGCACGCAGTGGTCATAAGAAGAAGAGAAAAAATCAAATTTTGATATCACCTAGTGTCTTTACACCATTACCCCACATTACTTGAGCTACACCATTAAATCAAAAAAGGAATCAACGCTCAGGAGATCGTGTACCCTCTTCACATGTAGATCATTGAAGCATTTAAGCATATATAACATTGTTGAGAGTTTCTCACTTTCTTGAATAGAGAAATTAGGATATTTTTTATTTTATATATAATGAGTTCAAAGTCAAAGGGAGACTTGCGAGCTATGATGTAGATCACGATTGTGAAAAGATGGGAATGGGGCCTTTTAACTTGTCTAGCTCTTGATCCAGTTGAGAGTCTTGGTGGAGAATGTATGAATGTTGCTCTTTCTAGTTCAGCAATTTGGTGATTGAAGGCGTAGATTATCAAATTGGAGAAGGTGGAAAGTTGTTTTGAATCAATATCCACTATCTGGGAAAAAAAGAAATGAACAAATTAAAAATCCAAACCAACCAACATGGCTCGGATTCAATGTAAGTAGGTTTTGAGTTGGGTCACGTGTTTTCTCTTCAGTATATTATGATTATTCTTAATTCCGAGGATGCTTGGCCATGTTGCTCGTTCCAAGCCTTCTTTCGAGACAAAGGTCTTAGTTGCTCGGTCGAAGCTTTGTGAAGGGGCGTGCTCCGTGCTCCACACTCATGGGGACCCCATCTCCTAGAGCATTAACTGTTCAACAATTTGATAATGAAAATCACGAATCATCTCTCAATTCTGATGATGGCTAGGACTCGCATTGGGCATACCTAGACGCATTAGGATGGTTGGTTACCCCTCTATCAATGAGTGTAAACTCACCAACAAGGAGCTAAACAGGCATGCGCTCGAAACTCTTGTGTTTGTTGTTGTCAAGACCTCACTGTTGTAATTAGGATTCAGGGGGAGAAGTCAAGCTTCGCGGTACTGGTTGTTAGGGAAGTCTCTTATGATATTTTGAAGATGACAAAATAAATCAAAGGCTACTAACGTGTTTAATAGTTGAGTAACAGACTATGCAGATGATAGAACATGTAAAGGATATTATCAAAGTCTATACTTCGAAGAACCAGAAGACAGACTCTATGCTGAAGCTGAACTTATTCAAACTGTGTCCAGACCTTAAAACTAAATCTGTTTAGAAGCAGAATATGTTCAGACTTATGCCCAAATTGTAAAGTCTATTGCACTCAGACTCTATTTCAGACGGAAGATACTCAGACTCTACTTCATACAAGACACTCTCAAACTTTACATCCAGAACGAGACCCAAGTTCAGAACGTAGCAGATTCAGAACGAAGCATGTTCAGAACAAAACAACTTGACAGAACGTAATACAAGCCCAAATGTATAACGGCTAGTAATCTGGTTTGGATTCTACATCAAGATAGATTTGATTGACTCAATCTAATTGATTGACAATTAGATCTTGAAGACAAGAACTTTCTATACGAAGAAACTCTACTTATAGAAACCAAGATTCTATTTGTATGGGCGATCGGAACCAATTTAGGATTCTACTTTTGTCACTCAACGGCTACCAAATCTTCTAGATACAGATCTGTCCAATGGGTAGATTGGAAGATGATCCTCTAGATACTGTCCAATGGATAGTTTGAAAGTGGAAGAGTATTTAAGGAGATCAAGGACCGATGAGCAACTAAGAGACAGAGCGTAGAATTTATAATTCCAAAGTCTAAGCCAATTTCGATCATACACTTGTCTCTTGTGAGCTTAAACGTTTGTGATCGTGAGAGAAATACCAAAAAAGTGACTTAGTGAGATAGTGTGATCTACTACTGAGTGTTTGCACTCAAAGTTGTAATCTCTTGTTGATTGCATAGTGGAATCCAGCCAGAATACTGCTAGCATGGGAGAGTGGACATAGGCTTGATCTAAGCCGAACCACTATAAATTCTGTGTTCTTATTCTCTTCCCTAAACACCTTTATTTTGTTCGTAGTTATATTTAACTACTAAAGTCTGAACTCGGTCAAAGTCTATTGCTCTTCAGACTCAGTTTCAAAAGTAAAATATTTTACTACGTTTCGCGAAAATTTTCTTCCACCTATTCACCCCCTCTAGGTATTCATACTAGTACTTTCACTGGTAAGGCCATAAAAATATGAGGTTAGTATTGCATGATGCTAGTATTATGATATTCGTAAAATTTTGTAGAATCGATGCCATTTATTCTAAAAGAAAGAAAAATATGTACAATATAGATTATGTCCTTTGAGTTTTAGAATTTGTGCGATTTGAATTTTTTGTGTTTATTTGCGTTTATTTTGCACAATCGAGTCCTTTAGTTTTCTGAATAAGTTTTGTGGTATGCAGTTAAATCCTCTAATTTTCTTATTTATTTAATCAATTGTTGTCTTTGATACACCCACTATAATGAATACTTTTTGTTTTTCCTTTTCTTTTCTGCTGCCGCGACCAATTTTTCGGGTGTGAACCACCTAAGGTTTGGCTAATGGATTGTTAAGCCTAGACTTAACTCGGGCTCTCCCAAGCCCATACCAATTCGCGATTTAGATTCAAGTTCTTAACATGCAAATGATTTTCAATTAGGAGTCGCCACTAATCTATTTTTGGTGGGTCGATTTGAAACCCAAGTAAAGTAACGGGAGGTTTACTTTACTCCTACGAACCAGAGACTATGGGTACGGGGACTTGGTTACACTAGATTTCTCTAATGCCTTTTCGGTACCATTCTTTATTTAAAAAAATGTTTGGCAAGCAGCTTGGATTGATTTTAAATCTATTTCCCTAACATGTGAGGCGATCATGCGGGTGCGCAATCCATCAATTTAACACCCAAGAAAGCAATGAATAAATTGCAAACTTATCTCAAAGCAACGAAAGCATCTGCGATGTTAGACTAAAATCCACATCAACAACCCTAGGTATGGTTCTAATTAACACGCAACTTTTGTTTTGTTTTCACTTAATTGATGAAAATCATGCAATATGCAATGCAATATTAACTAAATGACCTAATTCAAATGACATGTAATTTCTAATTAAATGGGCCTAACAAAAATACTAAATGGCATGCATCTCAATGAATCTAACCCTAATGACGTGCATATGACAATTCTTCTTTTCTTTTTCCTTAAAAGAATGCAATCTATCCTAGAGATTGAAACTAATTTATTCTAAGACATTTTTTGTATTTTTTATGAAATTCGGAATTAGAAAAATGTGAAAATTATCTAGCTAGATTAAGATCCTATTCAATTTATATTAGGAATTAGGTTAAGCTAAATCCTAATTTAAACTAAAATATTATCTTAACCCAAATAATCCTAGAATGCAGTCTACCTAAAAAAAAAAATCTATCTAAACTTAAAATTAATTAGGAAGTAAAATTAAACATGCAATCTTACCCTAATATGCAATAACGTGCAAAAGATGCTCTAATTCTATATGATATATACATGATTTTTTTTTTTTTTTTATTAATTTCGAAATTAAAATTTAACATGCAAATCAAATAATAATAAAACTAACATTCTATATGCTTTCTTTTTGTTTTCTCTTTTCATGATTCAAAAATAAAATTCATATTCTAAATATGTAAACCCTAAAACATGCAATATTATAACTCAAACACATCTCAAGATAAATAAAGCAATCAAGATGAAACAACTCATTAAAAATCATCAAAATATCACACATCGTTTAGATCGGGGATAATTTTTCGCTAATAAAATCAATAAATTGATCTTAAGCCTTAAAGATCAAAATATCAATTTTACTCCCACTTGATTAATTATTTCATCCAAAGCCTTATAGATGAAATAAAAAATCCTGGCGCGGTTGCGAATTAGGTGATATATTGAGATTTCCAATTATGCATAAATAGATATTCCAACCAAAGAAAACAACATATAAAGAAATAATAATAAACAAAAAAAAAACTAAACTTGCCTAATAAAGCAAAGTAAAAATACCTAATTCAATTTTTTTCTTTCTTTTTAAAAAAAAAAAAAAAAAAAGCTTGGCCGGTTCGGAGGTCCGGCGAGGGAGAGCTCGTCGGCTAGGGTTCCGCGAGGGAGGCGAGGGGCGGGTCGGCGGCGCGGCACCGGGGCTTCGGGATCGGCACGGAGCCGGGTGCAAGCGTCGCAAGCGGTGGATTCGGCGGAGGCGAGGCGTCACGGGCGAAGCTCGGAGGTCGGCGCTTGGATCTGGCCGGCTACCGTCGGGGGCCACGAGCGCGAACGAGGAGGCGGGGCGGCGGGCCGGCTCGGGATCCGCCGGGTCACGAGTTGCGGGCGAACCGAGGGCGAGATCGCGGCGGAGCGCGGATCGGGGAGCTGGGGCGCTGCAAATCGGCGACGGCGGAGGCGGCGTCGGGCGGCCCGAGGTTCGGGCGTCGGGGCTGCGAGGGCGCGGCGGTGGCGGAGCGTCGGTTCGGCGCGACCTTCGGGCGTCGGGGTCGTCGCGGCCTCCGGAGGGCAATTTGCCGAGGCGTTCATGGACGAACGGGAGAGGTGGCGTCGGCCGGCTCGGGCGGAGTCGCGCCGGATCACGGGCTCTTTGACGGCGACGACAGCCAGATCGTCGAGGAACGGCGAGGGGCTTCACGAGCTGCAAGATCGACGGCGGAGGCGACGTCGGATCCGGGCCGGCTGCTGTTCAGATCTACAGGCGGCGAGCGGAGTCAAGCTGCGGGCGTCGGGGCGGCGTGGCGGCGGTGCGACTGGGTCGCCGGTGGCTCGGCTGCCGGCGCGGGCGAGCGGGGACGGCACGGGTGGACGCCGGAGGGAGCGGACAGCGATGGCGCCGGCGGAGACTTCCCCCGAGGAAGATGAACGTCGCACGGGGGGATTTTCTTTTGGGAAAAAGCCAAAAAAACCCCAAACTTTGCCTCGAGTGACAGATTTACCCCAAACTTTGTTTTGTGACGTGAAAAACCCGAACTTTGCAAGCGTGACACATTTACCCCAAACTTTTATTTGTGACACAAAAAACCCTGAACTTTCATTTGTGTGACACATTTACCCTAAATCATAGGGGCATTTTGGTCTTTTTACTTTTAAAAACTTTTTCTTTTTTTTTTTTTTTTTTTTTCTTCGCCGGCGGAGGGAGGCCTCGCCGGCGTCCGGCGAGCACCCCTCGCCCGACGCCGGCGAGATCGGGGGGCCCTCGCCCGACGCCGGCGAGGGCACCCGCCGCGTCTGGGAGGGAGGCCCTCGCCCGACGCCGACGAGGGCCGCCCTCGCTGCGTCGGGCGAGGGGTGCCCTCGCCACCCTCGCTGCGTCGGGGCGAGGGTGGCCCTCGCCCGACGCCGGCGAGGGCGGCCCTAGCCGGCTCAGGCGAGGGCAACCCTCGCCGGACGCCGGCGAGGGCAGCCCTCGCCGGACGCCGACTTCCCTCCGCCGGCTCCGGCGAAGGGAAGAGAGAATAAGAAAAAAATAAAAAAGAAAAAGAAAAAATAAAGAAAAAGAAAAAAATAAAGAAAAAGACGAAAATACCCTTAATGGGGTAAATGTGTCACGGTTGCAAAGTTCGGGGTTTTTCACGTCACAAAACAAAGTTTGGGGTAAATCTGTCACTCGAGGCAAAGTTTGGGGTTTTTTTTGGCTTTTTCCCTTTTCTTTTTTTATTTTTTTTTCTTTTTCTCTCTTACCTCACTTTTTGACTCTTTGCTTTTTTTTTGTGCCTTTTTTTCCGACGGAAAAAGAACCCCTCAATTCTATTGCACGCGAGGTATTATATAGGTCTAAAAAAATATATCTTTGCAGATATATATTTTTCCTTTGCGCATGATACCCCTAAATATATCGTTGAAATATACCCACCTCGCGCAATATTCCCTTTTTATCTTTCACATATTCTATCCAAAAAATTCCCTTTTCGCACAAAATAGTATATGTGAAAAATCTTAATGGAATATGTGAAAAATCTTCCCTTCACCAACAGTCTAAAATAAAATAAAACAAAATGTTTCTAAACTAAATGCCATGTGTGTTTTTTTTTTTTTTTTTAAATCAACCCAAAAATTTAGGTGTCAACATCTGCGTATTAATTAATTGACAATTTACTTAACAAATGATTTGATTGGACGAATCGAGAAAGTTAGAGGAATTAATTGTTAGATGATTTAAGATTGAATCAAATCGCATAAATTAGGGTCTGCATAGTAATGTTTCAATTTTTTTGTTCTTTTGTTCCTCGGAATAGAAAAAAAATCATAAATCAATTTGGTAACGTCAATTAATTAAGTGGTTAGGGAATAGATTTAGAACGAAAACAAGAAGTAGAAGAAAGTAGTTTCTTATTCCCGAAAATAATTTTCAAAAATAAGTCATTTTCTTTCTTTCTTTCTTTTTACTTTTCTTTTTCTTTGTCTTCTAATCAATTAGTGGAGACTTGCTTCCCATCACCGCCGGTCACCGCTACTTCCGGCTAGAGGAGGAGAAAGAAGAGAAAAAAGTGAAGGAAAAAAAAGAGAAAAATCCAAAAAAAAATTTAAAAAAATTTAAAAAAAATTTACGACACAAAAAAAAATTTTGAGTCATACTAAACGCATTTATATTCTTTTTCTATTTGGAAAATAATAATTTTGTGTGGATATCAAACGCGTTATTTTATTCAGAAATTATTTCATGAAATATATATAGAAAAAATTATTTCTAAAAAGAAATTATTTTAAAAAATAGAAATATTACCGAACGCATCATTAAGTGCAAAAAAATTGAAAGGGATCAAGAAGTTTCTACACAATATAAGGAAGAAATGAAAAGAAAGAAACCCAATCCGAACATGAATACGATGATAAGAACAAACAATCCAAGGAAAGAAATAAAAAGAAGCGAACTTGATTGTGCGGAATTCATGGTGAGAAAAGGGCAAAGGAGAGAGCATGTCGGTTGGGGTTGATGATGACAAGTACAATAATCGATGATGACGACGGTGGACTTCAATCATTAGAGCTTAAAATTAAATAATGAAAATTCTGAGTACTTACCAGCAAACTATTCTACGGTCGGCAAAAAGGCTGCGTATGTATGTAAAGGAAGTCCAATTAGTTTTAAATTTATTATTACTTTTTTAATTTCTCCAATTTAGTTATAAATATTTGTGCAAAGTTCCTACGTAGTCTTTTTTATTAATAATACCACATAAGATAACTGATTTTGACTAGTTGGCTTGTCTCACGACTATGCTTTTTTTTTCTTAACCTGCACTTGTCATTTTACTTTAAGAATTCTATTATTTCTCTTTAATTTAACTTATATTCTGAGTAAAAAGGTTTAAGATAACAACAAAAGAAGGCAAGGAAGAATTACAATAATACAGCTTTTAAACAAACCGACGTGACCTAATCAATGTTCCAATCAAGCCTCGAATTCCAGTGGATGGAATGACTATTTGTCTTAGAAAGTGCAGCACTGTTTATGTAATGCTATGGCACAGAAGTGCGGCTAATTGTCATGCAGATGTTTATCATAAGTTAACCACAACACAAAACAATCCAAAATCTTGTCTTACATTCATGCGCGATGCCATAGCTTCTGGATGTAATGTTACACCTATCTGTACTATTGCGAATACTTAAATAATACCTATCTTTACGACCAAAAAAAAAAACTCGAGAAGTTATTTGAATTCTCCTTACAGATTTCCACAATTAGGTGTCCTGCACCTTTAACTCCCTTGGTATGCCAACCTTGCTCCCCTTAGCTGTATCTTATAAAAATATTTCTTTCCCACGAGCTGTGTGCAAATCTCAATTGCCATTTCCCCAAAAGGACCTTGTTCAAACGATGTTAAATTTCTTACTTCCACACCTTAATCATCAAAACATCCGCATATATGACCCTAATGGAAAGCAAACTTTGTGAGTCTTCGTAATCCAATCCCTCTTCAATAAGAACTGATTTTAGAGTTTTCCATTAGAAAGAGATGACATGATTTTATGAAAGAGTTATGGAATTTTGCTAATCCGTAACGGATAGGTTTTGAGTCTCCCCTTTTGGTTCTTGTTCCAAGAACAAGCATATCTAGGAGCCTGTTTTTGATAAGTGATTGTCTGGTTGGAAAGTTCTTCCCTCTCCAAAGCAGGGAGAATTGGTCTTTTTGGAAGTACTATTCCCAATCTTCCTATTTATTTCATTTCTTCTTTTCTAATCCCTTGCTCGGTGGCTAAAAGGTTGGATGCCATTCAGAATGAATTTTCATGTAGTGATATTGAGGAAGCGCACAAGTTCAATTTGGTGAATCGGAAAGAAGTCAAATGACCTTTTGAAATGGCAGTTTAGCCATCAAGTCCTTGTTAATCAACAGGGTTCTTCTCGACAAATTGCATTGGTAATTCAGTGTTGCAAATGAACATATTCGGAGAAAAGTAGTAGTTGCAAAATTTGGCCTTGAAAAGATAGGTTGGATCACTAAGGATAGGGGAGCTTTACACAGACTAATGTATGAAGGAAGATTAGAGAATGTTGAAGTGAGTTTCTTCTTATGGAAATAGGACACAGTTAGTTACTGACGTTCGGCGTGGGGACACAACTTTGAAAGATCAGTTCTTAGATGTCTTCGACATCACCGTGGAGGCTTTGGCACCAGATTGTTATCGTTTAAAGGATGATAAGGTCATTATTAATTTTTTGAGGCAAGCCCAAGATTGGATGTTTGAAATTGGGCTTCTTCTTTTTTTTTTTTATAATGTTTTGTGCGATTCGAAGATTTCTACTGCTTCTGAGGATGCTTTGGTTGAGAACAGTTAAAGAGGCAGAAACTTTTCTACAAAATTTTACTACAACCTTCTAGATAGGGAGGGCTTTCATTGTAGATTGGATTTTCTTTGTAAAGCGATTTGGAAAGTGAAAATCCCAAAAAGAGTTTCCTTTTTTTGCTTGGGAAGATAACCTACAACAAAGAGGCAAAGTATTGATTAATTGGTCTTTCATCTGCAACAAAGGATGCAGAGACCATTCAGCATCTCCTCCTTCGTTGTTCTTGGATGAGACGGGTTTCGACAGCTTCCTCTGCTTGCATCGGGTTATCTTGGGTTATTGGAAGTTCTACTGAGCAAAAAATTTGGGCTTAGCAGGGCATTCGCTTACAGCACAATAAGAAAAGACAGATTACCTCAACTCCTCTTTCTACTTTTTGGTTGATTGGGGAGGAGCGGAACAAGAGAGCTTTTGATGGAAAGGAATCTCCCATCTCTGTTTTATTTTTTGAAAATTGGATTAACATTTCACACTTTTAGCATAGTGGAAACTTGCTTAGGATTTAAATGTCTTGGTCAGTATAATTGAAGATTCGTCTTGTTATGGAGCTCCTGTCCAGTTCCTTTGGAGGATAGATCTATAAGAATTCACCTATCCCAATAACCAAAAAACCTGGCTCAAATCTGAGAACTGCTTTATACATGCCGTTAGTGATTTGAACTCTTCTCTATACGGTTGCACCCAGTGGTTACCCTATAGTCTATCCTTTACCTATGAAAAAAAATGATAAAGTGTGAGGTCTTGGTTTCTTTGGTAAGAGCATGTACGCAATCCTAATATTAGAAGCAACTTAAACACTGAGGACTGTATTCCCAAAATCAAGTCCTTATGATCGAAAGCTCGAGGATTCATGATTCCTTTTATATGCGTGATTTTCTTTCTTATGTCTAAATTAAAGAGAGTAGGGCGCCCTATGTTTAATTAGATTCTCATGGAAACTCTTCTTTATTTTGTTCAGAACTAGGTTTTTATCAGACCAAGTATTTTATTTTGCTCGAACTTATAATATCCTCATTTCAATGCATAATATATTAAGGTCTCTGCTAGAAGGAAATTTGAGGAAGGAACGCAAAATACTGCAAAGAAAGAACAATCTAGAAAGATCTCAAAAAAGAGGCAGAAGACTCCATCACGATTGAGACCTATTAGTTCAGTGCTTAGACATATTTCTTCTAAATTTCTTTTATTCAATTTCAAAGTGAATGATCCACATATTACAGGTTATATGCATATGAAATGACCTTTATGCTCCTACCTTGAGACAATTACGTCAGATTGCAAAGTAAGTCTTTGTTGCTTTTTATTAAATTGTTATCCACTTATCTTAGAGGACATCGTAATGGTTTGCATCCTCTAGGAACCACATTAGTCGAGTGCGTTTACTTATAAAAGAATAGAAAACAAATCATCATTGGTTTCCATTTCTCAAAGTTTGAGTTATGCAGCTTGCATCAGTAGTATGAAATATCAACAACACTCTTGCTATCTAGATCCAAATATTCCTTTGAGCATCAATGAACATGTGGATGCAATGCAAGTTCAATGATGTAGTATGCTATATACTTGATAAGGAACTTTTGTCATGATGTCAACCTATTTTATCTCTCATTTTGTGATCCTAAACTTTGTGAAGAAGGAAATTGTCATCGACATTCTTTTTGTGAATAGGTTTGAATAAGCTTCCACCTGAGTATCCTTAAAGTGGTCGACTGTGTGTTTATGTCCAGCTTATAGATCAAGACATTTAGCGTCTTAACACTATGTTACATTGGGCATGTGCAACCTCACTGCTGACCAATACAGCATACCAAACTTGGATACACTTTTTCCATTGCATCCATCACACTTCTATGTCAATTGTAACATCTCGATCAATACATTATCATTTGCCAAAATGAAGCGAAGGTATCTAGTTTGCTTGTTGTTGCTGTTTCTTGATCGTTGGTTTGTGCTGAAGCTTTGTTCCTACCCTCTTCCTCCCAAATATACAATCCAGTTTCTCCTTCACGCTATATAGATGAAACTTTCATCTTCCAATATGTCCCGTACTTTGAGCTTTGGAGTTTCCTCAATTCTATCAAAGCAATGTCATTTGCATAAAACATAAACTTAGGGACACCAATTCAACAGTGTTGACTTAGCTCATTTGTTGTTTCTCTTGTAATTTTTAGTTTCTCCTTCTGTTATGTTTTCCTTTAAAAGCATGACTCAGTTCTATAGGTGAACTGTCCCCAACTTGAAATTGAAGACAAAAGATGCCCATTTTGCACTATCTCATAGACTAGATTGAGTTCAACAAAGACAGTAATACTTCAAACTGCTTGCAAAGCAGTAACAGATATTCGCATGTAGACTTAGCTGCAGTTCACTTGACAATTGACAATGGTATCTCATGTAAACTCCTACTAGATGCCATAAACTATTGAGGAATATTATGTCTGTGGTGTTGGTGGCTATAGAGGCATATCTTGTAGATAATCACCTAGTGTATATTATTAACAAAAATGAGGTGCTCTGAGACATCCCTAACCATTTAGTCTCATTTTTCTCTCGTTGTTTTATGTTTCACATGAATAAATTGTTCTTCCTGTCCATCTTGCATTTGGCTACCAATCTAGCTCCAAATATATGTTCTCCATGTACTGAAGACCTTTGTAACTTATGTGATATGGTCACATCGCGTCTTTTCATATCAAAGCTAAGCTTAAACCAGCTTAGAAGAGGAAGTCTTTTTCCCTTGTCTTATTAGAATGTAATTACATCAATAGAGAAACGAATCTATGATAATGAGAATTATGATCTAAAAGATGGGTGAGTTCTTCTTTGGGGGTAATGTTGTGAGTTACTGACTGGTAGGCAACTGGTCATTCTGCTTTAGCATACAATAAATAGTTTGCTAAGCACATAATCAACAGCCAGAAGATTGATCTTGCTTTTAAGCAAGACTGCTGTGATAACTCAATCCCTTCCATCAATAAGATTCACATCAAGCCGAGGAAATTAGTTTGAAGATCCATGAAACTAGTCGAATGCCATTTCTATACCCTAACATGAGTAGAAGCGTGGGTAGATGAGTGGAACAATAAAATGAAGCTGAGATACTTCATACTTCTGTTTCACCTCCCACCATTATTGTCCTCCCTAGTTTTGGAACTAAAATGAGAAGAAGCTCCAATCAGTTAACATTACTCCATCAAATTTAACCTCCATGACCTATTTTATTCAGTCAAGAATTAAGAAGTCTCATCAAAATAGTAAATAGTGGAAACCCATCTAGTCGCATCAAAATTATCTTGCAACTAATTTCGATTTCATCTTCTAAATGTGATTTGCATTTCTAAACAAATTACAATCAATTACTCTTTTGAAACCGATGAGTGAGAGCCAATCTTTTTGACCACTTTTCATCCTCCATATTATAACAACCACAACTCCATCTCCAAGGTTAGCAGCAGAGGTTATTTTCACGATGTCCCAGGCTCGTCGCTATCCCCATTTTTTTTTATCTTGTTAATAAACACAAGTAGAGAACAAATGAACTCCCCAAACAAACAACAGCTGGAAGATTGGGACATACATCAAACAGAACTTGTTACTTTATGTTACAATGGTTTATTTACAAGCCTTTTTTTTTCCACGAGCCCTTTTTTTTTTTTTCCTTTTTACACCATACTACAAGTTTCCACATAAGTTGGGGGAAACTCCTATCTCTTCTAGCGTGATTGTAGCTTCCAAAACTGACGTGACGCTTTCCTACCTACAAGTCTAAAAAATAAGGAGTGAGTCCAAGATTCAGTAAGTAAAAATTTTTGATCCTCTCCTAGAATGACAACTCGTCATCAAATCTAGCATGAACACTACTCGTATTGAAATATCAATGGCAGATTGATAGCAATATTACTGCTTCACCTCGACTACACATATGTATCCTTTTGATGTAAGTTCTATGCATGCTTACCTTTGGTTTATCCATGAACACACCAAGTCAAATAGCAATAAACATATCGGCATGCATAAAAGGTTCATTAACATACATCCCGACTCAACCAGGGCATCCCAATTCAACCAAAGCATTCAACTTCCAATTAGGCATCCTAGTTCAACTAGGGCATCCCGTTCTCACTAACGAGGCATCGCCGCCAACGCTATATGATGATAGTCTTCTTCTTGCATTTAATGATCACATATCATGTATCGCATAAGCCAGTTTATTATCTTCCATCTTAACCCACACATGAGCAAACCATACAAAATGGACCTGCGACATAAAAATGACTACTCACAAGGAAGCACACGACTAAAACTCGACGACGTAGCATATTGCCCTAATCAAGGGTTAAGAATTCTACTTACCTTCGATGAACCTCGATAAATTATAGGTGGCTTTATCAAGAGAAGGTCGTCCTGTGAGGCGGTGGGCGAGCAAGGCCGAAAGAGAGAGAGGGGGCGACGGTAAGAGGTTGTAAGAAAAAAAGAGAGTAAGTGAGGGAGAAGAGATAGGGTGGTGTGTGTGTGTATGGAAATGAGGGGAGGAAATGCCTCTATTTATAGGCAAACCTCTCATAATGAGCTTTCCAAATGAACCAATCATTTTTATATAGGTGGACAATCTAGCATGAGGAGGTGTCAAGCTAAAGGGACGGGTGGCAAGTCTAGTTCCTAGGAAAACACTTGCTCCTTTTTTCCATTGGTCCATCTAATGGGTTGAGTCATCATGAAATGATTCATGTAATGATTGTGGGGACACCCAAACCATATGACTTACCTCTTCATTAAATACATGAAATCATTAGGGGAACACCTAAGCATATCACTCACCTCTCTCATTATTTGTGAAGATCTCATGCAATCATTAGGCTTAGATTTGTTCACATTATTCAACTTGCTCTCCAAGTTTCTTCTCTTTAACACACTGAGATCCAAAAGCATTTAATGCATTTTTATCTTCAAGTCAAGAAGTTTCTAGATTGGCTTGCTCCTCAAGTTGGGCGTGCAATCCCTTTCCCTTCCAAGTTGGGAATGTGACCCTCTTATCTTGGGGTGAAAAATAGTTTCAAGTAATTCCCGAAATCAACATCGTTACTTTATCAAACAGGCTCGAAAAAGTTATGAAATTTTAATATGTTGTAGAGAAGATCTTAAACAACACTTTTCATGAAGAAAGCCTAGCCAAATTCGTTCTGTGGAAAGAGCAGCAAATCACTGAACACAACCCAAAAATTCATCCATCGAGCAGGTTCAGGGCGCGCATGACAAAATTTCTATTTCTCGATTTCTCTGTTTCTCTATTCTCCGGAACAGGTTTGGAACAGAAATCCGTTTGGTAACGCAATTTGATTTCTCTATTTCTGAAACAGATTTCTATTCCAGATTCAGATAAATCGAAGAAATCATAAGCTGAAATTTTTAACTTCTCAGTTTCTGAAATAGAAATCAGAAGCTGAAATCAAACCATATAAAAGAACCTTACGCTTTTTTGCTAACTTAATTCACTCATAACCACAACTTCACAAATTATTGCTAATTTTCTTTTTCTTATTTTGCTCGTGTTTTTTTTTCATTTTTTTTTTTTTTTTTTTTTTTGATAACTTCCTCTTTAGGATGAAAGTCAATCGAATGGGTCCCCAATTTTAAAAAACGACCAAAGTTCTTAAATGCTTACTTAAAAACAATGGGGCTCTTTCCTCCGAGAAAAGACACGCGCATGGCCAGTTGAAGAAAAAGTTCTTACGCAATAGATGAATAAAAAACGTGCCTAGAAATTTAACCTTGTTTCTTTACGGATTCAAAATTCTTGCAAAATCAAAATAATTAGATTGTTACACAATCTTGAATTTTAATTTGAAGGCAAGAGATTCAAGAGAATCTCTCTCTTTGCTATGCAAGGGCTATTAAAGCTTCATTGAGCAACAATAAAGAAATTAGGGATGAGCAACTGGACCGATTCAATTCGATAATCAAAATAAACTGACCTTCCCCCGATTGGTTCCTAACCATAAACGTTACTTCAAGGTAAAATTCTCATATATTCCTTTACACCATCAATTTTATTTTGTTGATAATCTTGTATAATACTAGTCTTTGATAAAATGATAGGGCTGTATAGGCACCATTGATGGCACCCATATTCATGCTTCCGTAGTACTTGTCTGAACCTACGCAGGATGAGCTTGCAAACGATACATTGACCGAGGAGGGAAACCAAATAAATACGCTTAGGAAAACCATTGCCAATAAAATGGCAAGGGATAATAATATGCCGGAAATTCCATGAAATTGTATTTTCAACATTTGTAATATATTAGTATTATTTCGACTATTATTTTGTATTTGAGGATTTCCTATGTTGTTTTAGTATTATTTCGACTATTATTTTGTATTTGAGGATTCCTATGTTGTTATCTAATCAATTTCTATTCCTAGAAATAGAAATTTTATTCTATTATCAAACGGATTTCTGTTCCAGAAATAGAAATTTTGAGTCATTATCAAACGGGTTTCTTTGCTCAGAAACTTGTCCGGGGAATAGAAATTGAGAAATCAATTTCTGGAATAGAAATTTTGTCATGCGCGCCCTCAATGGTTCGAGAAAAAGACCCATTTCAAAATTTAAACTTTCACAAAAAATTTTGAAATTTTTATATGTTGTAGATATAGATGTCCTTTAAAATTTTTCATGAATGAAACATGTCCAAGTTCGAAAAGGAATATTTTATAAAAATTCGAGAAAGTAACCCAGTTACCGTTTCCACTATACTAGGCAGGGTCTATACGGTAATTGATTGGGCCTTTGTTCCAACATTTCATCTCAAAAAAATCGAAAATTTTAAATATGTTGTAGATCAAGATATTTTGAACAACTTTCATGGAAGGAGTTTCTCCAAATTCGAAACATAAAAAGCTCGATAAAATTGGAAAGCCACGAAGGTATAGCAGTTTCAAAAAAAACTGGAATCTCAAAACCTATAAAACCCTAGGTGGCAAGTCTATGGAGAAGAGGTGGCACCTTACTTAGCTTTCAAAATCACTTGTCATCATTCTTTTAGGCCATGAGTCACCTCCTTTTA
Source organism: Eucalyptus tenuipes (assembly GCA_014182365.1). Classification (NCBI taxonomy): domain Eukaryota; kingdom Viridiplantae; phylum Streptophyta; class Magnoliopsida; order Myrtales; family Myrtaceae; genus Eucalyptus; species Eucalyptus tenuipes. The sequence continues at coordinate 1,840,478 of CM024541.1, read as the reverse complement.
TTAATTACTTGAGACACCTAAGCTTCCATACTCATTACTCTCATTCAATACATTTGACTCTTATTCTTCAAGAAGATTGGCCTATCTAACTTAGCCTTCTAGTTGAGATCAAAAGAAGGATCGAAATCGAGGATATTTTATATATATATATATATATATATTTTTTTAAAAAATATTACTTTGCACATCATGACAAAATCCCACATCCCTTCTAGAAAACACCAACTATATAAATGTACTAGTCCTCGATGAGCCCCCAACCCACAAAGCTTTAGTTCTCTCCACCAACCACCACCTACCACCATTGGATGCCACTCGGCAACCTCTAAACAACGCCGATGCTTATTGAGCTCTGTCATCACTCTCACTTTTATCCTTGACCACATCTCCCACTCCAATATCTGATTTTTTGCTTTATGTGCTCTTTCTTTTTCTCCAATTCTCTCCCTTTCTTGCAGCCCAACGTGGACGTTGAGCTTGTTGAGCTTTTTATAAGTTTTAGGACTCAACTGCACTTTCGTGACAAGTTTTAAGACTTCTAGTGAACATATCCCTTTTCTTAAAAAGCATGCCCCAGTTCTATAGGTGAATAGTCCCCCACGTGAAATTGAAGACAAAAGACGCCCATTTTGCACTATCCCTTAAACTTGACTAAGTTCAACAAAGACAATAATACTTCAAATTGCTTTCAAAGCAACAACAGATATTCGCATGTAGACTTAGCTGTAGTTCACTTGACAATTGACAATGGAATCTCACGCAAACTCCTACAAGATGCGATGAACTTTTAAGGAATATTATGTCGGTGGTGTTAGTGACTACATAGGCATGTCTTGTAGATAATCGCATAGTGTATATTATTAACAAAGATGGGGTGCTCTAAGACATCCCTAACCATTGAGTCTCATTTTTTTCTCGTGTTTTATGTTTCACACAAGCAAATTGTTCTTCCTATCCATCTTGTATTTGGCTACCAATCTAGCTCCAAATATATGTTCTCCATGTACTGAAGGCCTCTGTAGCTTATGTGATATGGTCAAATCGCATCTTTTCATATCAAAGCTATGCTTAAACTAGCTTATAAGAGGACGACTTTTTCCCTTGTCTTATTAGAATGTAATTACATCCATAGAAAAACGAAGCTATGATAATGAGAATTTTGATCTAAAAGATGGGTGATTTCTTCTATGGGGTAATGTTGATTGACTAAGTAAGGGAGTTACTGGCTAGTAGGCAATTGGGCATTCTGCTTTAGCATACAATAAATAGCTTGCTAAGCACATAATCAACAGCCAATAGATTGATCTTGCTTTTCAGCTAGACCGTTCTGATAACTTAGTCCCTTTCATCAATAAGACTCACATCAAGCAGAGAAAATTAGTTTGAAGATCCGCGAAAATAGTAGAATGCCATCTATGTTCCCTAGTATGAGTAGAAGCGCAGGTATAGAGGTGGAACAATAAAATGAAGCTGAGATATTTCATTCTTCTGTTTTACCTCCCACCATTATTGTTCCCCTTCATTTTGGAACTAAAATGAGAAGAAGCTCCAATCAATTAATATTACTCCATCAAATTTAACCTCCATGACCTGTTTTATTCAGTCAAGAATTAAGAAGTCTCATCAAAATAGTGGAAAACCATTCAGTAGCATCAAAATAGTAGAATGCCATCCTAAACGTGATTTACGTTTCTAAACAAATTACAGTCAATTACTCTTTTGAAACTGGTGAGTGAGAGCTAGTCTTTTTTTATCACTTTTCATCCTCTATATTTTAAAAATATTACTTCGCCCGTCATGACAAAATCCCACATCCCTTCTAGAAAACACCAACCACGTAAATGTACCAACCCCGAATGAGCCCCCAACCCACAAAGTTTTAGTCCTCTCCACCAATCACCTCCCACCACCGTCGGACGTCGCCCGGCCAATGCCAATGGTTATCGAGCTCTATCATCACTCTCACTGCTGCCCTTGACCACGCCTCCCTCTCCAATTTCTGATTTTTCGTTTTATGTGCTCTTTCTTTTTCTCCAATTCTCTCCCTTTCTTGCAGCCCAACGCGGACGTTGAGCTTGTTGACTACTGTGACATGCCAATTGGCATCCCCAATGAAAAACTAGGAGGCAAGGTGGTAATTTAGGAAAAAGGGTGTTTATCAGTAATAGCGGCCAAACAAATGGTGATTTTTTATAATTTCCAATGACAATTTGTAGTACCAGTCGCTAATTTGATGCAGAACAACAATTAGGTAAATTAAGTTTACACTTTTCTGTCAAAAAATTATTGATTCCAATGTGGATAGATTCTGCATCACATGAGAGGAACAAAGTATAATGTGTAGCATAGCACTACATTTAGTACAACGAAATGAAGTGGAATAAAAGAAGGAATGAAATAAAATAGGCACTACAATTTGTTGTGAAGGAACAAAGAGGGGAGACTTTGATGATATCTTGTCCAGCTTTTAGAAAATTCCCAATCAATTCCTTCTTGCTATGCATGATCGAAGTCTTTTTCTCCATCCCATTGTAGAAAACATAAATGGACAGATTGGAAAGATTGCGTTTGTGGTCTTTGAAGGTACCTTTTGAGACGGAACTTTTCACTTTTTAAGTCCATGTTCTCACTTAAAGACTATCTTGTAAATCTCAACAGAAATTGCTTGACTAATGCTTCTTCTTTTTTCTTTTTCAAATGAAATTGAAAAATAGAAAACATAATAGTCACCTGTAGCCCTGGTGTGTCTGTCCCCTCCTGAGTGGATGAGAAAGAAAGGTTCTATCAAGGGCTGTGATTGAGCCGATTCATCGTGAATTAGATTGATAAAAAGTATTTGCTAAAAAAGTGGCCGTGAGTTCCCCATGAGGAGTCGAGGTCGGTTGACTTGACAGTCAACGAGTTTTCCTTCTAGTTGAAAACAACTGCTTGTTGGATCCAGAAGAATGAGTCGCTTTATAAACGGGGAAAGCAAAAGGGTCAAATTCTTGGCGTGTACGTGGGTGGAAATGAGAGTTGATTTCTTATCAAATATTTGAACTTTTAAATAATCTAATCAAGTTATTGAATTTGCATGATTAGTTGGAGTTGACGTATTCATTAGAGCGGTAGGATTTTCGATGTGCAATGTGGAATCCTTTTGATTTTCAAGGTAATTTAATTTTTTGTCTTGATATCTTATGTACATATAGTGCATTTCCAGAGTGATAACTATTTAATTATGTTTTTGTGGATAGTAGAATACGAGTCTATTTTAGTGGATGACTTCATAATTTATTGATGGCTTTATTCATGTGCTTGTTTCTCTTTATGTTTTGTTTACATTTATGAAATCCCTATAGGACTTGCTCAAGCATTTTTGGTACTTAACTAAAATTTCTGTGATTTTTTCAGTTTTGTTATTACATAACCTACTAACCGGCAATGGGGTCAAAACACCCAAAACGGGTGTTGACAAATCTCCCGATTGTTTTGTGTTATAATCTACACTAAGGGGAAGAAGAGCCTTGATCTATGACAAGAATCCCACCTTCGAAGAATAGGGAATGTCTATATGTTTTGTGTGGAGAAATATGCACACTTTGGATATGTTTGTATGGCCCCATTCTTGATTTCTTCAAGACATAAATATCAGTTAAAGATTAGTGGATCATTCTCTTTGTATATTATCGCCCAAATTGGTCTATGAAGATCATTTTTGTCCACAAACATACTGGGATTATAAGGACCCGCATATTGCACCAATTGCAAATTGTTATTCTACATTGAAACACTAACATATTCATGTCTATAAATTCCTATGTATTAATCAATTGACTGCACATCCAAACTAAGCCATTGTCAAAATGAAATAGACTAGGTGAGATCATTACATAAAAAGGTATAATGAGATTTTTTAAAGTTAAAAAGAAACCTTTTTCAAAAAGACGGTTCCTTTTTGAAAAGTTAAAAGAGAGTTCTTTTTCTTGACTTTTCACCTTATACCACAACTTTGCCGTGACATATGGAGCGGGATGGCTCATGAACTTGGCGTGTGCGGCTGAGATTTGACTTACAAAGACCTCCTTAACAAATATATTCTCCATCGAAGCATGTATGTTCAAATTACAACAAAACCTGTTTATGCTTCCAAAAATTCCTTCTCTTCAATTTTCTTACATTCTTCAAGTATCAACTAAGATTTCACCTCTAGTACTATGAAGCCTCCCAACTTGTCTTTTCTTGAGTTCTCATCATCATGTCGTCTATTTTTCACTTGCGTAATGCTTTTGCCATGCTTTAGCCAAGTCCTTTCAGCTAGCAATATGACGGATAAGCTTGCATTGCTTGCGTTCAAGGCTGCAATAACTATGGACCCTTTCGAGGCGCTAAATTCATGGAACCATACGACTGACCACTGTCGATGGCATGGTGTCATGTGCGGTTGCCTACATCGCAGAGTCACAGGACTAGACCTACAAGCCTTGAAACTTTCGGGATCCATCTCCCCTCATATTGGAAATTTGAGCTTCTTGAGAGTCCTAATACTCATCAACAATAGTTTTCATCACGAAATCCCGCAACAAGTCAACCATTTGCACAGTCTACGTGTCTTGCGATTATCCATCAATACATTGGAAGGCGAAATCCCAAGAAACTTGTCGAGTTGTGCTCACCTTACATGGCTCGGCCTTGCTAACAACCAGCTGGTTGGAGAAATTCCCATCGAGTTCGGTTCTTTAGTGAAGCTTCAGCTTCTTGGCTTAGGTTTGAACCATCTAACGGGAACTATTCCTTCATCCATCGGAAATATGTCATCGTTAGAGGGTCTTGGTCTCTCTTGGAATGAGGTGGGTGGGAAGATACCCCAAGCTCTAGGAAAATTAACCAAACTCAAACAACTTCAATTAGAATTCAATAGGTTGTCAGGCACAATTCCTCCACCCATCTTCAATATTTCTTCCATAAAGGAGTTTGAGATCGCTGATAATGAAATAGGAGGCAATCTTCCTGCCAATATAGGCTTTGCTCTTCCAAACATTGAGATTTTCAGCATTGGGCCTAACCGATTCACTGGAGTGATTCCTCGGTCAATGTCTAATGCAACCACTTTAAGGTGGCTACAAGTCGGTGGAAACAAACTCTTGGGGAAAATGCCTCCTTTAGACCGCTTAAACATGCTCGAAGTAGTGAAAGTCAATTCTAATTATCTGGGAAGCAGAGGATACAGTGATTCAAGCTTCTTTTGCTCGTTGACTAACGCCACCTCTCTAATGATATTGGAGACACAAGACAACACCTTTGGCGGGACGTTGCCCAGGTGCATTGGTAATTTCTCTAATACTCTCTCAGAATTGTGGCTGGACAATAATTTACTGTTTGGCACGATTCCTAAAATAGTCGAAAATCTCGTCAACTTGGGAAGGCTTCATTTGGACCACAACAGGTTTTCAGGTACGCTCCCCTCTGTTTTGGGAAATCTTCATAACCTAGTGGTACTGAGATTATCGTATAACAAGTTTTCCGGAGCAATTCCTTCTTCATTAGGAAACCTAGTAAACCTAGCACGACTCTATCTCGATCACAATAACTTTCACGGCTACATTCCTTCACGTCTATCGGAGTGCCGAAGTTTGGTGGAACTTGATCTATCTAGTAACAAATTAAATGGAACTATACCTCCAGAATCCATACGCCTCCCATCACTATCTATACTTTTGAACTTGTCTCGAAACCATCTCACTAGTGTCCTACCTGAGGAAGTTGGGAAATTGAATATTTTGGCTCAACTGGATGTCTCTGGAAACATGTTGGATGGTGACATTCCGGCTAGTCTTGGCAGTTGTGTTGGATTGGAGGTGCTCAAAATGCAGGAGAATTCTTTCCAAGGCACCATTCCTTCATCTATGAGTATGTTGAGGAATCTCAAGGAGATAGATCTTTCACACAACAATTTATTTGGTCAGATTCCAAAGTTTTTGGAGGCATTTCACTTCTTGGAGATCCTAAATTTGTCATGCAATAACTTTGAAGGCGCATTACCGACTAAAGGAATCTTTAATAATGTCAGCGCTACTTTTGTCTCCAGAAATGACAAGCTTTGCGCAAGATTGCCCGAATTTCGTCTCCCGAAATGCGGCTCTAGGAACTCAAACCCGAAACTCATCCTTAAGTGGAAGCTTGCCATCTTGATTTTCTTTGGTGTTCTTGGAATAGCTCTTGTTCTTGCTTTTATGTACTTTGGTTGGTTGAAGAAGAAGAAAAGAACAGAGCCAGCTTCAAATTCCAAAGATGATTCATCATTGAGTCTATCTTATGGAACTCTCCTTAGAGCGACCAATGGGTTTTCTTCAAGTAACTTGATCGGGGTCGGTGGTTTTGGATCTGTTTACAAGGGAGTCCTTGATGAGAATGGAACCGTCATTGCTGTGAAGGTACTTAACTTGATGCTTCATGGTGCTGTGAAGAGCTTTATAACCGAGTGCGAGGCTTTAAGGAACGTTCGACACCGTAATCTTTTGAAAGTCCTAACAGTATGCTCGGGCATTGATTATAGTTGCAATGAGTTTAAGGCCTTGATTTATGAGTTCATGGTCAATGGCAGCCTAGAAGATTGGTTGCATCCAAGCCCATCACCAGCTGATGTAGGTGGGAATGTGCGGAATTTGAGTCTCATTCGGAGGATAAATATTTCCATCGATGTTGCTTCAGCATTAGATTATCTCCATAACCACCTGCAAAGCCCTATTATCCATTGTGATTTGAAGCCAAGCAACGTCCTACTGGATGCTGAAGTGGTTGGACATGTTGGAGACTTTGGTTTGGCAAAGGTCGTGATTGAATCCAGCAATGACACTAAAGCGAGTATGAGCTCTGCTGGTGTAAGAGGAACTATCGGCTATGCTGCTCCAGGTAAGTCTCCTCTTCTTTATCCCTAAAGGCAAATGGACACATCACATTCAATAAAAAAGCAGAAAGCGTTTGCGCGCTATTTTCATCTACCTCAACTGGTTCAGCTCCTATTATTTATCTTTTATTTGCAATTTCAATGAAGTGCAGAATATGGAATGGAAAGCGTGGCTTCAAAAGAAGGCGATGTTTATAGTTACGGCATTCTCTTGCTTGAGATGTTCACGGGCGTGAGTCCAACAAATGAAATGTTTAGAGAAAATTTTAACCTTCATAAGTTCGTCAAGGAAGCCTTACCCGAACAACTCCTAGAGATTACTGATCCTCTTCTACTTCAAGAAATGGAGAGCCACATGGGCATCAGCAGAGGTGATGCAGCTTGGGATTGTCTAGAGATGGTTTATAGAATTGGGGTCGCCTGCTCGGTCCAAGCTCGCAGAGAGCGGATGAACATCACAAAAGTTGAAGCTCAGCTGCATTTTATTAGGGACAAACTTCATGCAGCCGGTTCCCAAGGATAGGTTATAAGATCAATGGCTTTTCTGCATTTTTTTTCCCTTCGATGAACAGATCATTGCCATATATGCAACGACAAGCATGCATTCATGTGCCTGCTTGTGTGAATAAACTTAAAAATACACCCACAATTCCTCAATTTTCCGGTTTTGTGTGAATAAAAAAAGAAGACTGCCAATCGAATTACATGCATCCCATTACAGAAATAGAGAATTCATCCTGTAGAATCATTGTTAGAACTCTAAGGGCAGCATGAGGAAATTCTCATGATCAAAGCGAATGAGAGGCTACTCATAGACCCCCATCCCTTAAATATATTCGGCATATGCATCTGCAGTTTCACCAAGTTGCGATGACTTTAGGTCATTTATGTAGCTTTATTTGGAGTATGCTTTTAATACAATATATCAACTTTGCTGAATGAATGAATGAATCTACAAATCTCTTCCAGGTTATATGAACTCAGGAGTGCTAGGCGTCGGTTTCTGCAATTTCAATAGGTTTTTTTTCCTTCTTCCAAGATTAGCCCGAGAAAAGGGGGGGTGCATGCTATGTTAGTATAGTAGATCCAGGGAACAACAACGGTTCTCCGATCCTGGCCACGGCTCAAAATGAGGACTCAATCTTGTCTGTCATTCAATAAAACTCGAGTTTCAGCCCAATCGCTGCAAGAACTGCAAGTAGCTTTTTAAATTGCCGACGGCTCGATGCATTCCTTCTTCCGTGAACCTTTTCATGTACAATGCATCCAGGGGCAGAGCAGGAATCTGAGAAGCAAATTACATAATCATATCCGACTCCCGAGATTGTATTTGTAACTGCGGTCACCATGCACAATTTATTCATGCAGGCCAACTACTTTATTACATGTAATATAAGTTCCAATTATTCTCGCGAACACGAAATCAGCTCTTACGTGAGCTGTGAAGTGCCTCAATTGAGAGTGTTACAACTCTCTAGGCCGATGTGGTGGCAATAATTTGGAGCAATTTAGTTGGCCCCCTTACCAACTGAAAATTGTTGATATATGTTTTCAATCACATATGTATTCACGGCACTTTGAGGATACTTGGATTTGCCTGTATAAGGAGGGATAGGAAGCAGCTAACTCTTGGGTACCAAGCGCTCATTACAATTTTTGGTAATTATTCTGTTATATTATGAAATAACTAGTTGAATTTCCAGCTCATCCAGTTCAATTTTGCGTATCTTTTAATCATGAACATGCATAAAAATATGAGTATTTCACTACAAATGGTTCGCAAAGAATTTTCATGGTGCTTGGTATTGTCTTTTCATTAGAAATTTTTGAAAAAAGAATTCCTTTTTGCCGTCTATAAGCAATTTATTTGGATGCAAAAGATAAAAATACGAGAAAATTTAGTGGGTTGTGTATTGTATTCCGTTTTGTACAAACTCAAATTAATTATCGTTGAGCCTATTGTCACTGGCCGATCGATCTAGCGTTCCCTTGCCCGTGCGGCCTTAGGAATTTCTCCCAAGTCAGCCTTTCTCACACTCAACTCACAAGGATCTTTAGAGAGAGAAACAACTCGTAGAGAGAGAAGCTCTGGATTGTATTTCACTTATGAATGAGATGATACAAATGAGGGGGAGGAGACCCCTTTATATCAAGTACAAGGCAAACCGTATCCGTAGATCTCTTCTCGATCTAACGGTGGAGATTAGATCTCCCCAACTACCCTCATTTATTACGAATACATTTACCATATCGCCCGCCCCCAAGAGTATTCTAGAAGACTCAAGAAAACCCTAGGACCCGAGGATACAAGCCGAGGGTCGCTCGATCCATAGTCGTGTCACAGCCGGCCCATAGAAACCTCTTGGATTGTCATTCTTCCGGGCCGTGACATTCTCCCCCACCTATTCAGGCGACGCCCTCGTCGCGTCTTCGGCATGGAAAGCATCGATCTCCTTCTTGAATTGCCAAAGACTCTCTGCGGGCTCCCAACTAGCTTCACTCTCCGGAAGACTCTTCCATCGGATCAAATACTCACGCTTGGGCGCACAATACCGCTTCCGTATGACTCGGTCCGCCATGATGCTCTCGACTTCCCGATCATATGAGGTTTTTGCTCCGAGTGGCGCCCGTTGTGACTCCGCTCGATCCGGGTCTTCCTCATCAACCTGGAAGGGTTTAAGCATACTCACATGGAAAACCGGATGTACCTTGAGTCTCAATGGCAACTCCAATTTGTATGCGACCTTCCCGACCCGTTGTAGCACACGAAATAGCCCCTCGTAGCGACGGATCAACCCCTTGTGCACGTCCTTGTACCGAAGAACCTTGTGCAGCTTGGCCAACACTTGGTCTCCCACTTGGAACTCCACGTGCCGTCGCTTCTTGTCGGCCCACTTCTTCATGCGCTTTGAGGCTGTGTGTAGACACGCCCTTACCAAGTCGGCCTGCTCTTGCCAATCCTTGGCAAACTTGTATGCGGGCGGACTACACCCTGGATAACCCGAGGTGATCGCACTAGGGGTGTTTGGTTGCTGCCCGGTCGCGATCTCAAATGGGCTTTGACCGGTCGACTCGCTCGGCTGCAAGTTGTAGGAGAACTCGGCTACATCGATCAACTTCGCCCAATTCACTTGCGTTGTGCTCACGTAGTGCCGGAGGTAGATCTCCAAGAGTGCATTGACTCGCTCCGTCTGATCGTCGATTTGGGGATGCAAACTCGTCGACATGTTCAGCTCCGACCCCAACAGCTTGAACAACTCGGACCAGAAACGCCCCGTGAAACGAGGATCACGATCGCTCACGATTGTCTGTGGTACACCCCAATACTTGACCACGTGCTTCATGAAGAGCTTCGCCGCCTCCTCGGCCGGGCAATCCTTCGTCGTAGGCACGAAAGTCGCGTACTTAGAAAATCTATCTACCACGACCATGAGAGTCCGACACCCTTCGGACTTTGGCAGATTGACTATGAAGTCCATGGAAACACTTTCCCATGGACGAGTTGGAACGGGAAGTGGTTCCAATAGCCCCGGCGACGAACGTTGCTCCAGCTTGTCTTGTTGGCACACGAGACAAGTCCTCACATAGGCTTCCACGTCGTCCCGCATTTGAGGCCAATAGTACCGATCTTTGACGAGGGCCAGCATGCGGTGGATCCCTGGATGACCCGCCCACTTCGAGTCGTGGCACTCGCGCGAGATCTCCTTCCTCAGCTTCCCATGGAAAGGCACGTACAGTCGCCTTCCCTTGGTGTAAAGTAGTTCATCTTCACACCAGAATTGACGGGTCTTACCTTCTTTGGCGTACCCAATGAGAGCTTGGGCTCTTGGATCATGCTTCAGCCCCTCTCAAATGCGGTCGACCCACGGACAGCTCGATCGACTCACCGTGCTGCTCATCAACTCCATCCTTCGACTCAGCGCATCCGCCACAGAGTTGGCCTTCCCCGGCTTGTACTCCAGCACGTAGTCAAACTCCGCAAGGAAAGCCTGCCATCGAGCTTGCTTCGAACTCAACTTCTTCTGGGTCTGGAAGTAACTCGTGGCTATGTTGTCCGTCCTCACGACGAACTTTGATCCCAGGAGATAGTACCTCCACGTCCGAAGGCAGTGGACCACCACGGTCATCTCCTTCTCTTGAACGGTATACCGACGCTCGGTATCGTTCAACTTCCGAGACTCGTACGCCATCGGATGTCCATCCTGCATAAGAACTCCACCAATGGCAAAATCCGATGCGTCAATCTCTACCTCGTAAGGTTTGGTGTGGTTGGGCAATACCAACACCGGTTCCTCTGTCATGGCTTTCTTCAGTCGATCAAACACTCTTTGGCATCGTTCCGTCCACTCCCATTGCTTTTCTTTCTTCAATAGGTCAGTGAGCGGCACGGTGATGCTCGAGTAGCTCCGGATAAATCGCCGATAGTAGTTGGTGAGGCCGAGGAACGACCTCAACTCCGTCACCTTCGTCGATGGCTCCCACTCGACGATCGACTGAATCTTCGCCTTGTCCATTCGCACATGTCCACCCCCGACAATGTGCCCCAAGAACGGAACTTCCTCTTGTGCAAAGGCACACTTCTCGCGCTTAACATATAATTCATTCTCGCGCAAGACTTGGAAGACTTGTCGTAGATGCTCGACATGTTCTTCCAACTTTCGACTATAGACAACTATATCATCTAGGTAAACCACAACAAACCGATCTAGGAAAGGGTGGAGTACCTTGTTCATGAGCGTACAAAATGTAGCCGGAGCGTTGGTCAGTCCAAACGGCATCACGAGGAACTCGTAAGACCCATAGCGCATCACACAGGCTGTCTTTGGCTCATCCCCTTCGGCAATTCGAACTTGGTAGTAACCCGATCGGAGATCCAACTTGGTGAACCATCGAGCTCCACCGAGTTGATCGAAGAGATCCGCAATGAGTGGGATCGAGTACTTGTTCTTTACCGTCAACTTGTTCAGCGCCCGGTAGTCGATGCACATCCGGAGTGACCCATCGTGCTTCTTTTGGAACAGGACCGGCGCACCGAACGGGGCTTTGGACGGCCGTATGTAACCCGCGTCAAGCAGCTCCTTGAGTTGCCTCCTCAACTCTTCCAACTCGGGTGGTGCCATGCGATATGGCGCCATGGCAGGCGGTCGAGCGTCAGGCACAAGCTTGATCCGATGATCCACCTCCCTCTTAGGTGGTAGCTTCTTCGGCAACTCGGGGGGCATCACCTCTTTGAACCCGTTGAGGACATGGGTCACTTCCGCCAGGATCTCATTCCCTTCAGCCTTCTTGTCCTCTGTCTTCAAGGCGGCAAGGATCGTCACCTCACCTTTTCTCGCTCCCTTGGTGAGTTGCATCGCTGAAATCATCCTTCGATCGCGGTCCGATTCACGGTGGACCAGGATCATGCATTGACAACTCTTGTCCAATACGCATATACACTCGGCGAATGGAAGTATTAACAGCATTGATTTTATCTAGGAATTTTATCCCAATGACAAAGTCATAGTCATCAAGGGGAATTACCTCTAGAGTTTCCTTGCTCTTCCATGGCCCGAGTTGTAGTGCCACGTCCCTCGCGACACCGATTGCAAGGACTTCCTTGGAGTTCACCGTCTTGAGCCACCCAACTCCCTTCTCAACTCGTAGGTTAAGTCTCTTCGCGGCTTCCTCCGAGATGAACAGATCGGACGCTCCCGTGTCCACGAGCGCACTCATCGTGGTCGTTCCGATCTTCAAGTCCGCGAACATCAAGCCTTTCGGCTCCTTCACCTTCTTGGACTTGATCGTGCTAAGCAGGCGCAGCGAACCCAACCACGATTCCTCCTTAGGCTCTTCCTCCTTACACAAGGCGGCCAGCTTGGCCTTGTTCGAGCAGTCTCTTGCCATATGTGGACCATCACAGAAAAAGCATTTGTAGGATCGTACCTTCCTTTGTCCTCCTCCGCTCGACTCCGCATGAGCTTTGTGAGGACCAGCCGGTGGTTTGCCTCTAGTCGGGCGGTTGTATCTCCCCTGATCTCCCCCACCAGTGGCTCTGTCCCTCGGACGAGAATCCGATCGGGATGTGGAAGGCGCCTTGTATTCCACGAGCGACTCGGCCACGGTCATAGCCGATGTGAGATCTCCCACGTTGAATCGCTTCAGTTCTTGCTTGGTCCATGGCTTGAGACCACTCATGAACTGGTAGTACGCTTCGGTCTCGTTCATCGAAGGGATTTGGAGTAGCAACTCCGAAAACCGCTTGATGTAGTCGCGCACACCACCCTTTTGCTCTAGACGTTTCAACTCGTCACAAGCTTCCTCCTCCGCATAAGCGGGATAGTAGTTCCGTCGGAACTCTTCGACGAAACCACCCCAAGTCGTGATAGGATTCCCACACCTATCATCCGATCGACGACGCCACCACAACAATGCATTATCAACCAAGTACATAGATGAAGTGTTTACCCGTGATTGCTCGTCGTTGATTCCCATGGCTTGGAAGTACCACTCCATGTACCATAGGAAGTTGTCCACGTCCTTGGCCACCCGCGAGCCCCGGAACTCCTTCAGCTTCGGCGTGTCCACTCGTGGACTTTGCACGGTGATCACCTTGCTCACACTTGCAGCTTCCGATTCAGCGAGCTTACCCTTAAGCTCCGCTATTTCCGCGCGCATGGCCGCCATCATGGCCTCCATAGGTTCGTACCGTTGCGCCAGCTCCTCCCTTAGGGTCCCCAAAGAACTCATGTCGGAGCTCTCCCATGCCGGACTTAAGCTCTTGCACCTCAGCAACGAGCTCCTCCCTTCCACCATCTACTCCATCCATGGTCTGGGTCAGGTCGTCGACCGATCCTTGGACATCGGAGACGAACAACTCCAACTTTGCCATCCGCTGCACAAGATCCCCCGTCGGATCACTCGAGGCACCACGGTTCTTCTTACCCTTGGCCTTCTCGGCGTTCCGCCCACGATCAGCGCAGTCACCACCCATAGCGAGCGCCTCATCAGATCGTGGATCAGCCATTGCACTTGCGCTTGGAACAAACTTTAGCTCTGATACCACTTGTCACGAGCCGATCGATCTAGCGTTCCCTTGCCCGTGCGGCCTTAGGAATTTCTCCCAAGTCAGCCTTTCTCACACTCAACTCACAAGGATCTTTAGAGAGAGAAACAACTCGTAGAGAGAGAAGCTCTGGATTGTATTTCACTTGTGAATGAGATTATACAAATGAGGGGGAGGAGACCCCTTTATATACAAGTACAAGGCAAACCATATCCGTAGATCTCTCCTCGATCTAACGGTGAAGATTAGATCTCCCCAACTACCAACTACCCGCATTTATTACATACGAATACATTTACCGTATCGCCCGCCCCCAGGAGTATTCTAGAAGACTCAAGAAAACCCTAGGACCCGAGGATACAAGCCGAGGGTCGCTCGATCCATAGTCGTGTCACAGCCGGCCCATAGAAACCTCTTGGATCGTCATTCTTTCGGGCCGTGACACTATCATGATATATCAATCACACAATTTGCACAAAGTAAGTCTAGACATGTTTATTGTTTAGCCTCATCTACACACCTTGTGAAATACAAGTATTATAACCATACCTAGTCATCCTTTGCAATCTCGATTTGATTTAAACTTATCAATAAGTTCTCATTTATATATAGAAAATCATCAGTACCATTAGCCTTTTTGGAAAATTTTGATAAGCATCCATTAATTTGAAATGCAAGTGTGAAGTCTATTCAATTAGATGTTGTCATAGCAAAAAGATTAAGAGTTGATAATTCAAACAGTGCAGTAAATTGTCGTTTCAGGTAATTAGACATGAAAAATATCGACTGAATTACCGGCCTTAAGGTGAAAAAATCTGAACCCATTTCAGAATATTGGTCCATTACAAGAGCCCACCAAAACCTTGAATACATTGAAGTTCCAACTTCCAATCTAATAAAGACATACATGTAGATTGAACAGCAAAGGTGGCCTGGGACATTTTATGATGCAGGAGCAGCTTTCTGTTTCTTTGGCATGCTATAGCAACCGACAATACAAGCATGGTCTCGCTCGAAGGGCTCGAGAGTAACTTGCTCAAAAGGCTTGAACTGCTCTGCCTGCAGCTTCTTCACTTCCTGGGAAAATACTATCTCGGCTGGAACAGTACAATCGATAGAGTTTGCCTGCAAAAACAAGCACAACCAGAAGGTATTGATTTCCCGTCTCTTCTCATTGAAGTAACATTTCCAGTGTTTCCTTTTTCCCAAGTGGAATGGTCTTTACCCTCCCTCAAATATGATGAGATCATTTCTGATGTCACAGCTTATCTCCTGCGCTTGTAAAAACTTGCGCCAGCTGCTTGTCTTAATTTATGAGGACTTATAAAGTGGAAAAGAAAAAAAAGTGCGACCAGCAGTCCTCTAATGCAACAAGCAACATCTCAAAAAAAGGAATAAAGAAAAACCAAGTGCGCATCTGTCCACACAGAGAGAAGTTCGAGTGAAAAGATTTAGTGTTAGACGGGTCATATTGAAAATTTTGGAATGGAATTAGTATCCAAATTAATTAAATAATTTCCCTCTTCTTTATCCACTGCGCAAAATAAAATGGGCAGAGAGGTCCAGGGCCGAACGAGGAGAATCGCAATTAGAACATCGATGAACAACAGATTAATATTCAATTAAAAATAGCAGAAAAGACAGAAGAATTTAATGGATATTGGGCAAGCATGGAATCAAGTCGGGTGGTGGCGGCGGTGGTGGTCCTAAGGAAGACGGAAAGAAATTGAAACCCGACACCATCCTGCGTCTCTACGCCAGCTCTCCCCCACGTTACCCGAGCCTAGCACCATGTCCGATGATCAGAAATCACCTATTTTTGTGATTCCCCTTCTCTAAGGTCCATTCTGACAATTTCACAGTTCAGATTATATTTTTATAAGTGATTCAATGCCCGTCGGCCTTTCGAGGTACGATTCACGGAGGCTCCGCACGCGTCTCAGCCTCAACGCGCACCGTCGGGGCGCAATGGAACTCCGGCTCTCAAAGTCTCTCCTCGTCTTCGAGGCTGCATCTCTGCAGAATCACGGCCCGGGGACTTTCCTGAGCCCCGATCCCAGCGCAAAGCTGGGCTATGACCCATTCACTACATCCAGTGGGTGTGTTAACAACGTGAACTAGAGTACTTGTAGAGTATTTGGTGTCTTCTTTGCTGGGACGAGAATTCAAAACCCCATACTAACGAATCGGAGGCTGAATAGGGATACAGAACTTGAGTACGGGGAATCATCGTTGATATAAAGAAAGGGAAAGAAGATATTAGTGTTGGTTGGGGCTGATGATGACAAGAACAATAGCCGATGATGGTCATGGAGGCAGCATTCAATCATTAAGAGCTTTAAATTGAATAATGAAAAGTCTGAATTCTTACGAGTAAAGTATCATGATAAGATTCCATAGCAAAAAGGGCTACTCTTCTGGCTATATTGATATTACATGTATGTACGTAACTACCCTTCCTGCATATCATCATCATCATCATCATAATATAATCATAATGATAATGAACAGATTGATATTGAATAAATATTGTAAAAAGGACCAAAAGAAAGTAATGAAAAGGGTAAAGATGGTATCAAATCTTCCTGCACGCAGTGGTCATCAGAAGAAGAGAAAAAATCAAACTTTTATATCACCACGTGTCTTTACACCGCTACCCCACGTTACCTGAGCTACACCGACGCTCCTCAAAAGAGGAAATTTTGCATAAATAGGAGTACCCTCTTCACATTTAAATCATTCAAGCATGTAAGCAATATAACATTTTTTAGAGCTTCTCACTTTGTTGAATCGAAAAATTCGGGTATTTTCGAGCATTTGAATATAATAAATTCAAAATCAAGGGGAGACTTGTGAGGTATGAATGTTGCTCTTTCGAGTTCAGAAAATTGGCGATTGAATGCGTAGATTATCAAATTGGAGAATGAGGAAAGTTGTTTTGAATCAATATCCACTACCTTATGGGATAAAAAGAAATGAACAAATCGAAAATCAACACCAACCAACAGAGTTCGAGTTCAATGCAAGTGGCTCTTGAGTCGAATCACATGTTCTCTCTTGAGCATATTATTATTCTTAACTCAAAGAATGCTCTAATCGGCCATGTCGCTTGTCCCAAGCCTTCCTTTAAGACAAAGGTCTCAGTTGCTCAGTCGAAGCTTTGTGAAGGGCATCATTATCGAAGTAACGAACCTCAAACAAATCGTGCTCACCCAATCCATTGGGGCGTGCTTCGTACTCATGCGACATCAACTGCATTATGTTCAACGATCTGATCATGGAAATCACGAACCACCTCTCAATTCTAGCGATGGCTAGGTCTCGTATTGGGCATACTCATGAGTCATGAGGCGGACGCATTAGGATGGGTTGATTACCCCTCCATCAATGAGAGCGACGTCGCCAACAAGGAGCTAAACAAGCATGAGCTCAAAATTACTTGCGTTTGTTGTTGTTAAAACCTCGGCGAGGAGTTGAAGAACGCGCCGTGATAATTAGGATTCAGGGGAGAAGTTAAGGTCCGCAATACTGATAAGCCCTAAAAAATATAAATTCAGTGTTACATGACGTTAGTTAAGATTTTGTGGATTAGTGCCAATTAGAGTGTCAAAAAAGCCCTGCCCAGCCCGACCCGACCCTACCCTACCTGATTTTTTTTTTATTTTTCAGGGCCGGGCTAGTCTTCTTTGGGTAGGGGTTTTTTTATTTCAATAGTAGTAGATTTGGGTAGGGTCAGGTTATAACCCCACCCAGTGCCAATTATGGTACAATATAGATTATGTTATCTGAGTTTCAGAATTTGTGCGATCTGAAATTTTCTACGTTTATTTTCCACAGTCGAGTCCTTTAATTTTCTGAATAAGTTTTGTTGTATGCAATTAAATCCTCTAATTTTCTTATTTATTTTATCAAATGTCTTACTTACTCACTGTATTTGATAATTTGTTGATTTCCATTTTCGGTGCATTAATCAATTAACAAATTAGATAGAGTGATTGAGTAAATGATTTGATTGTACGAATCAAGAAAGTTAGAGAATTAATTGTTAGAGGACATGCAAATATGATTGAACAAATTAAAGAATTTGATAATCAAACCGCATAAATTAAATGCTAAATGAAAAGGATTAAGAAGTCTCTACGCAATCCAAGGAAAGAAATAAAAAGAAAGAGACCCAATCCGAACCTGAATACGATGGAGAACTTGAGTAGGCAGAATTCATGGTGAAAAAAAAAGGAAAGAAAGAAGACAGCGTGTCGGCTGGGGTTGATGATGACAAGAATAATAATCGATGATGATGACGGTGGACTTCAATCATTAGAGCTTTAAATTAAATAATGAAAATTTTGAGTAGTTACAAGCATAGTATTCTACGGCCGGCAAAAAGGCTACTCTTCTGATGTTTATATACACATATATTATATAAAGGAAGTCCACCCAGCTTTAAATTTATTAAACGAATATAGACTCAATTCTTTTCTTTTTTTAATTTCGTCAATTTAGTTAAAAATATTTGTGCAAAGTTCCTATGTAGTTTTTTGATCAATAGTATCACACAGGATGATTGATTTTGATTGGATTGTCATGCAGGTTTTTTGAGAAAATTAATCAAAACGATTGTATGAGAAATTCCCTCAAAAAGATTTAAAATTAGATTGACTAAGTTAAAAATTTTATAACTGAATTAGCATCGATAAATAGGTTTAAGATTAATTAAATAAATTTCCCTCTTCTTTATCCACTGCACAAAATAAAATGGGCAGGGAGGTTCGGGGCCGAAAGAGAAAAATCGCAGTTATAACATCAATGAACAGATTAATATTTAATTAAAAGTCGCAGAAAAGAAAAAGAAAAAGGCAGTGGAAATGGGCAAGAATGGAATCAAGTCTCCCACACACGTGGTGGTGGTGGTGGTGGTCCTACGAAGACGGAACAAAATCAAAACCCGACACCATCCTGCGTCTCTACGCCAACTCTCCCTTACGTTGCCCGAGCTAACACCATGTCCGATGATCAAAATCCGATTCGATTCCCCCCTTGCATCAGAAGCAAATCACCTGTTTTTCGATTCCTCTTTTTTCTAAGTATATGTATATGCCAAGGTCCGTTCTGACAATTTCACAGTTCAGATTATATTTATAAGTGATTCAATGCCTGTCGGCCTTTCGAGGTACGATTCTTGAAGGGACAGTGAAGGGTTCCTAACGTGCATGGGACTCGACGTATTTTCTTTTAGTTAATAATTTTCACACTTCTCTATGTGAAAAATATAAACTACGGACTTTACGCCATTGTTTCCTGGAGCATCGTTGCGTCGAACAGGTTTAGGGCCCATCCACGTGCCCACGCAAATTGACAGCATTCAAATCCTGTTTCACAAGCTTCACCCGGTCCTACAAATCTGAAGTTCTTTTATTATTGATATCTTTGATTTCACGCTGAGGGTCTATCTATTTTTTTTCCTTTAAAAAACTGCTTTTGGGAAATTATTTTGTAATTTTTTGATATTTAAATAATTGAAAACTTATCGATCTAGAGAAACGTTTCCTATGGATTAGAAACAAAAAACTTATGTTGGGAGAAAATAATTTCCCCTTTTAATAAAAAAGAAATAATTTTCCTAAATTAGTAAACAAATGAAAACTGAAAATTATTGAAATAGAAAATAATTTCCTTTATCATGAAATTTTCGATCAAAATGATAAAAGAAAACATTTTTAATGAAATTACGTTCACTTATTTGATTGTTTAGAGATAATAATTTCCTTCATAAAGGATTAAATTATTTCCTCCCAATCTAAGCATGTTGATTTCAATATATGGAAGATATTTTTCGTAAGTTAATTAGTTTTCCTTCATTAAAACACCGTAAAATTTAAAAATAATTTATCGCAAATAGCTTTTCCTTAATCAGATAATTGGACCCTAAATGTTAATTACTAAAGAAAGAAGTTACTTGGGGATTAATTTAGGCGCGCCTTAGTTGAAATAATCTATCAAAATTTCAACTCCCGCAGGCGACAGAAGACATCGGGGTAACACGAGGAAAAGAACGATTCCTTCGTACGCGTCCCATCGCTCTCCCCATCTGCACAAAATATCAAATAGAACAAAGCGAAAGACACGACAGAGAGCGTAAATTCGGGGAGACGCTGCCGTGACCCACCGACAGTTTTTGGTGCATAGTTTCCCCGTGACACCCCCCGAATCATCCGTCCATCGATGCAGGACCACGTCATCTTCTTCAATTAAGTCAACCTCACTTAGCAAGTGAATCCTTCACTAACTCCATTTACATAAAATTTCAGAGACGAACATACAAAACAAAGAAGAACAAAAAGGCAACAATAATAGTCCAAAATTCATGCAGAGACTCAATCAATTTTCAATCTTGCCAACGGTGCAACTACCTTTGCCTGCTTTCATTGTTGCTTACCTAGTGCAAGCCAGGCATTTCTATGTCCGTCACTTTCTTTTTTAATAAAAACATTCATGACTTTCTAAGATGCAGTGAACATGTAAACCTCCGCACCGAATTTGCTCGCGAGTAGTGCCTAAAGATGCGGCGATTTACTTTCCAAAAACTATACCATATATATGCTTGCGAAGATCCACATGGGAACTCCCTCAGCATCCGCAAATCTGGGATCGACCGATGCGAGATCACCCACCTTTCCTTTTCACAAGGTCCAGGAACCGAGAAATCCGGGTCCCCAAATCGGATAAAGATATTCATTGTTTAATGTAAATTTCAGATTATGGTCAAAAGGAAAGTGCCCATGTGAAATAATAAATCAGACATATACAATGGAGTCGCGCTGCTGCTAGCCTGCCGCACTGCTCTGTCTTTTTGTTTCTATTACTTTTGCTTACTCACTAGATAAATAGAATTAATAAAGAAAATTTAATAAAAGAAAAGGAAAATGTTGCGCTAGTTGACCTAAAAAAAAAAAAAGGACCAAAATTGATGGAACAGTGAATGGTTGTGGTGGTGCTTGGGAAGGAGTGAAGAAGCAGAACCTTTCCCAGCTGGCGATTTTTAAATAGCAAAAAGAATCAAGTAACGGTCAGGACAATCCAGCTGGACTCCAATCAACCAAACTGATCACTCTCTCTCTCTCGTGCTCATCGTCACGCTCTAACCTGCGCCTCCCGCTGCAGGCGTAATCTAGCCCAACCCCCTCCCTCCCTATCTCCCCCTCCCTACTTCATAGGCTTGCTTCTTCAAGTTGTGCCGTCCGCGCAATTACGCTAAATCTCCCACCGAATAATCGTGCAGAATCGCGATAATTCCTATGACGGATTCGGTTCGGAGAACAACAATTCAATGACGAGGAGGAGCAGTGGATGATCAAGCATCGAAATGGAAAATTGAATGTACAAAAATGGAAGGGCAATATATCCTTGGCGTACGAACAAAGCATATAGAATCACGGCGAGATTTGTCGTATAAACATGGAAAAATATAGATAATGACGACGACGATGAGGCCGAGAACGGAACCGGGGAGAAGGAGGACGGCGATGCTGGGGGAGGGAGGGGGGCACCGGAGGCCCCGCCCCCTAGAAATCGGCGAATTTCCGGTGAATGGCGCGAGATCTCCGCGGCTGCTGCTGCGATCGCCTCGCGACCTCTCGCAAGCTCCTCAGGCTCCGGAACGCCACCGCGTCGCCCCTGCGGACCTCGCTGAACCGGCCGATCTCGTCAATGTCGGTCGTGACTGGAATCATCGCAGATCGAAATAACAAAAAACCACATCAAATTGGAGTAGGAAGGGAGGAAAAAAAATAAGTTCGAAGAAGGAAAATCAGCAATGGCGCTCGATCGGCCGGCTCCGGACGCCTCCGTACCGTACCTATTTGCTCCGCCGGATGCTTGAACCCGCCGAACTGAGCCAGATCTGCAACGAAAAAGCAACAGCAAAATCACTTCAGCAAAATCGCCGATTCTAATTGAGGAGAAACCGGGAGCACCAGAGGCCGCGACGGATTACCGGTCTGAGAGGGGCTGTGAGAGCAGAGGTAGAGGACGAGGAAGCAGAAGAGGGTGAGGAGAGGGATGAGGTGGATGAGCTTTCCCGTCTTACGGGGCGACAGAGCAGGAGAAGAAGAAGAAGTTGAAGCCGACGGCGCCGCCGCCGCGGCGAGGGACAACCGGTGAGGCCTGGAGGACTTGTCGTCGTCGCCTTCGTAGCGAGGGAGGAGGAGGGAGGCGGACGAGAGGAAGGAGTCTCGGCGCTTGGCGGCGGAGGAGGAGTCGTCTACGACGACGAGGGCGTCGGCCTTGGCGGCGGAAGAGAGTGCGGCGGAGGGGGCGCCATGGCCGTGGAGCTTGGAGGCTGGGGACCCCAGGGACTGTCTCTGCATGTTTGCCAGCGAGTGTTAGAGCTAGAGACGGCGAGAGACAGAGAGAGAGAGAGAGAGAGACGGAGAGAGATGTAGCTTGTCTTTCGGGCTTGCGTCTGTATATTTACTTTAATTGTTATTGCTTTTGACTTATCTTCTTCAACACTATTAAAATAAACCTTATATTCCCTCGTGAGTTCCTTTTCGTAGAAATTATTTTTATTGGTCCCTATTTTTCTTTTTGAGAAAAACCTACCAAAAACCCCAAACTATTTAAAGTATATTTATTTCACAAAAACTCAAAATTTTAAAAATATTTTTCAAAAAATGATTATATGTATCACTTCTAGAAATAAATGAATAAATAATATTTTTAACCACCTATGAAAAAAGAAACATAAATTGTATCGATAATTAAAATACTTTATATTGACTAATTTTTTAAAAAATATAATCAATAATTTTTTTAAAAAATATTTTCTAAATTTTGAGTTTTTGGTTAAACAGGCGTACTCTTAATCTAAGCCCTTTTTCGGGACACAAAAAGTCCAACACAACATCACTTATAAATATAAATTTTTGATGCCGCGAGGGAAAAAAAATTGTGTTAGATGTGTCATGGTGTGCACAGTCTATGATATTTTAATGTCACCAAAAAAACTAGAATTTAAGGTTATGTGACATAATCTAGGATCTTTTTAATCTAATGATTTTTTAATATAATTTTTAAATAAATTTATTAATATATATATATTTTACATTACTCTCAACATAAAAATGTAAAATATTATATAGTCATTGTTTATTTTTTGCTTTCCATTTATAACCGTTGAGAAAATCCGCGCCGCCCCTGACTTGCAAAAGTTCCAACGGACACATCCCTCACGAAGTCCTAGGAAGGCCCCCGCGCTCCTGACGTGACCGTTTGGGCTTTTGGGCTTTGTCGAAATCGCGACGCGGTGAGATCGCATTTCAGACGTACCCTCGAGCCCCTCAGCCCCCGAGCCTTAAATCACGTCATCCCCACACACCCGAAGCGAATGGGCTTGGAGGTGGGGACACAATAGGCCCAACTCGGTCACCGAGTTATGACCACATTCCCAGACACCCGAGGAGAATGGGCTTGGAGGAGCAGGCCCAACTCGGTCACGCGGGGAGGGAAGCAACGGCCCGGATCTCGTACCAGGCGAATCGGTGGGCGGCGCGGCGACATAAGCGCGCCGCGAAAGCGTCACTGCAATCGAAAGCCTCCCGGGCGGCTCTCGAAAAATCGCATATCCACTTTCCCCCGTTGCTTGCTGGAAAAGAAACGTCTCGAATATTCCCTCCATCCTCCTCCTCCACCTCCTTCTTCCACCACCACCACCACCACCACCACTGACCGAGTCGCTCGGGAGAAGAGGGAGGAAATCGAGGTCGAGAAGGAGACGGAGGCGGAGGCGCGGAGAACGAGGAGGAAGAGGCGATGGTGCTGTGGGAGATCACGCTGGCGACGGCCTACGTCCTGGGGCTGAAGCGGACCTACAAGCTCGCGCTGCGGATCCAGCGCCGCTTGATCGGCCCCAAGCACCCCAAGATCCGTCAGTTCCTCCACCGGTAACTTCCTTCCCCTCTCCCTGCCTCTCTCTCTCTCGAATCGTTGATCGGCTTCCTCTCATTATGCGTGTCCCGGGTCGGGGATCCGGCGTCTCGATGTCGCGAGCGAGCGGGAGTTGTTCAATCGAATTATTGCCGCGGGAAATAATCGGAACCTCTCCAAAGAATGGTTTTTTTTTCTTCTTCTTCATTGGGAGCTGATTTCTTCGAGCGGTTTGCTGGGATCTATTGCTGTCGTCTTACTTTGATTGGGATGCGTCAAGTGGAGTCGTCTAGGTGGAAGTAGAGGTTGTTAATGATGACTGTTTGAAGAGAGCGCACAGAGATTTCTGGGCGCCGATGGTTGTCCTATGCACTAGCCCTTTTTCTTTTTCTTCTTTTTTTTTTTTTTTGGGGCGGGGGGTTATTTGGCTTCGGTTATTAGTAGCCTGTATTGAATGTCAGGACCAGGATTATGATGATGAACATGATAATGAGCAGATGTCTGGAGGGATGTTTTGTCGCCCTCGTATATATTGGTTTGAGTTCCTATTGAGTGTGCTCTTGGTCTGTGTGAGCTTGTACCCCGACCTGAGTTTCTTATGCTCGCTCGGGAGCTAGGTTATGTGGTGAGTGAGGGTTCTTTCATGACTCTGGATGGGCCCATGGTTGCAAGCTGCCAATGTGGCATATGTTCGAACTCTTTTGCTAACTAGGTGAGGATGGGTTTCCATTTACGATGTGGTTTATTCAGGAAGTTTGTCACTACAGGAGTCCATAGAGAGTGTAGGGGCAGATTAGTCGAGCTACTCTCGATGCACTCGAACACGCTATGCTGTCTACTTGAGTGTTGACTTGATCTTTTTCGACGTTGAGCAATTTACTATCGATTTCAGTTGACATTGATCATGTTTGATTGTGACCAGACTTTTGAGATTTGCTCAAGCTCAGAAAAGATTCTATTTTTCTGGTAAGCGAGTCGGGTTCAAGCATGCCAAGTACTCCATTGATCCTCGCTCGATCTCGAGCTTAATGCTTTTGTAGTCAAGTATTTGGCCTTAGTTCCGAGTCATGCACGAAACAAGAATGTTGTAGACTCAACTCGGCTTGATTGCACCCCTAATAGAGAGATCAACTCTGTTGCTAGGGCTGATGGTCGATTTTAGTTGGGAGTCATAGCACCTTCCAATGTGGAAGATAGAATTATGCTATATTGTATCTATCATAGATCGCATCACAATGCACTCTTGAAATATGATAGTCTCTTTACTCAATGTGCAAGATGGGACTTAGGTGATCACATAGTTTATGATACAATATGATTGCAAAGAAGGGCTTTTTCCTTGGTTACATAAAAGCAAGTTTACTTCGCTGGGCCACATGAATCCATTTGATGAATATTTTCCTCAAATTCAACCAAGACTTTGTTGGGTAATCCATCGTCTCTCATTGTACATTTTTACATTTCTTTTTCCTTTTTGCTTTTATTTTGAAAGAGAACATATAGAGGGGAAACATGCGGGATTCAGAATTCAGGGTGAAAGCATAATGGGCCCTAAAATCAGGGTGAAAGTCCTGGGAAATGAGGTTCATATCTACTACTTTTTCCGTGTAGAAATCTCAGTTCAGTTCTCTAGCAATTTACCAGTTCATGGAGTCATAGCTTCTCCTTATGCTTTTGTTGGAACTTCTTAGATTTGTTCGTCTTTGGCATACTATGAGCCTCTAAATTGTCATATTTAATTCCGCATGTTGATAAACTTCATAAATAAGTTGTGCGGTTGGTTAGAACCTTAGATGTTGATTATGGAGCTGGAAATCTCAAGAAGGTTCTTAGCTGCATTATTTGGTGTTATGAAGTGCATTGCTATCGGTAGTGTTTTGGTGATAACCTAGTTTTAAACCTCATAAGAGCAACTGCTATGAGACAATAAACTCCAACTTATGCAGTCGGTGAAATTTTTTTTTATTACTTGTTTGTTGAAGTTTCTGATAAAATCTTTCATCCATTCTGATTGTTCTCCATCTTTCACTTCAACAGACGAACTCGTGTTGTGTTTGATGTGGCACTGAAGGTTCACAGGAACATACAAGAGAGAGACATTGAAGTCGGTCGGAATCTTGGCAACTGGATTCTACGTTGGCTGGACCGGATCAAACCGTCAGCCCAAATTCGCTGTTCTTCCTCAGGGGGAAGCCCTAGCAATTCAAGCACTGGCATGAATATGACAAAGCAGATCAAAGGCACTTCACAGTGGAAAGACCCTGGGACTTTCAGATCATCCAAAAATCAAGAATCTGATCGGCGCATGTTTTCCTCGTTAAAGAACACATGGCCCAGGCCTTTTCCTACCATCACAATGATAATCCAGTCGGCGAAACCCACCAGCCGAATCACGCAGTACAGGCATGTCACCTATGGGCCTGAAGTGCCAAGGTCGCATTTTGCTCGTGGTCAATTTGGTGGAGTTTTCCGAGAGGACATAATGCAGTGGATGCTGCATAGATGAACTGTGGAATTTCCCTTGTATCTCAGACACGGCAAGCTTATATCCTGTTCCTTCATTTTCAATTTTTCTTCCCTTTGTTGTAATGGCGGTTCAGTAGGGTCTTGATTTTCTTTCGTGTAAATTCTTATGACCCTCCCTTTTTTCTTTGGAAGTCTTTAATATCTGAAATAAAAAAGGGTCCTCTGATCGTTTCTACTGGCAAAATAACGTACCAGATCATTGTTCATTTCGGAATTGCCAAACTTAGGCTCGGCAAAGGCTGAAGTCGAAAGTAAAGCCCAAAGGGCCAAGATTCTTCCCAAACAGGCCCATGCCGAAAGAACCCTACACCTAATATATCGTATAGAAACTTTAGAACATGTATAAACTTCATTTTCTTGAGGATGGTAGCACTTTATCTCACAATTTTTCCTTGTTCCTCGGCTAGGTCTCTCTATATTCTATTTTCCTCTCCTCTTCGAAACGACCAATGATACGTGGGTTATTTCCAAAAATCATATGACTTTAAAGCGAATTGAATCAATTAGACTTTAGCGCATAAAAGCAAACGACCCAACTCGATTAAGCAAAAAGAAAGGCTCATAAGCAATTCGTAAGTTGGGAAAGTGATGCTATTCTCCTTTCGAATCGTGCCGTTTTCCCCGCAAAATGATAGGAAGAGACGGTTTATGGCTTCTCTCTTTTTGAATTGTGCCATGCTACGATTCCCCAAAGAAGGGGAGAGATCATCATTATTTGTACTCCCAGAGAGAGAGAGAGAGAGGAGCAACTTTTGGAAAATGGAAAGGAGAAAAAGCGAAAGAAAACGCGAGAAAACAAAGAGGAAATAATCATAAAACCAAGAATTGGGTTAATGGGTTCTTGTCATAATCCGCACATTTGTATCAGCCACCAGTCGGTCTAGATTTGTCGGGTGACTGGAACACGATCTCCCCTGCTGATTAGCCCTCGAGAAAAGATTCAATATGTTTCATCTTTTTGATTTTCGCGTATCGATCCAAGAACAGGATCCTATACCTATGGAGCTAATCTCTCTCTTTCTCTCTCTTTGTTTGGGGAGGGTGAGAACTCCATATAAGAAAACCTGAGTCACTTGCTACTTTAAGTCTCGCTAATCAAATCCCTTAGTTTTTTATAATGCGATAAAGGGTCGTCGAGCATATTTTTGTTTCGAATTGAGGAAAGATTGTCCCCCCATCTTCTTTCTTCTTTAAGGTATTCAAAGTCGTGTGATTTTTGGGGGAATATTATGCAAGTCTTCCACTCAATCTCGTCTTTTGGGAGAGTTTCCTCCTGAAGCCAGTTTTTTCAAAAAAGTTGATAGCTCCCCACTCGGGACATCCCCATCGCCACAATTATTGAAAATGCGTTTGCACGAAAATATTGTATCGTTTGAAGAGAATCGTAACACTTTAATATCAGTCAATCACAATTCGCAAACTCCCCCCCTCCCCCAACCCCCATCAAACTCCTTGCAACAGGACGGACGCGTTCTACTCCCTTGACTCGTCCTACTTTCTAGTAATATCTTTTTAGCCCAAAAATTCCTCCCCGAAAGTTACGTCGAGTCGTCAAAAAGATTGCCGAAGAAATATGCTCGACTCGTGAGATACCCTTTGCCGAAATTTTACCTTCATACACATCCTGACATACATATTAACACACGTAGACCTGGTTGACAGTAACAATAATTAATCAGCACAAAAGCCGGTGTCAGAACAATATGACCTTTTCTTCTTGGTGAGTGCGTGAAATGAATTATATGGAAAACATCGCATCCTTTTTGGGAGGTCTAATCTGAATATAATCTCGTTGACTAAGTTGGGGATTTGCCAATTAACATATGGGCATGTGCACTTTCCTTGTCTCGGGTGTATGGGGGGATTGTCAGGCCAAAACATTTGATCTAAGTATGATTTAAAAGGAATCAATATGTACGGTACGTCATTGGCGGTATTTATATAAAAATTGAAATAATTTTTTTCCAAGAACCGAAAAAAAAAATAAAGAAAGAAAGAGAAGTTGTCCTTTTGTGCCGGAATTATTGTTTGCTTGAACTTTACTTGATTCTTAGCTTTGGTTAGTGCGATTCCAATAAGACCAAGAGATGTTGGGAAAACCCCCCGGACCATATGCATTAATGAATGGTAATTAATGTCCAACGAAAAAAATAATAATTTATGTTAATTAGTGTCGGTGTGGACTTGTGGAGATCAATTACCCCTCTCTGTCCCTCTCATTATTAGAAAAATAAATAAATATTTTCTAATATTAAAAATAAATTATTAGTATATAAATGTGTGTCTATAGATTGTCATGGGCGAACTACTGTATGGCGAACATGTATCCTTGTCCATGTCGAGTGGTTTGCCATGGATGTCTTTCAAGAAGAGAGAAGACAGCAAACTTTTGTTAGGGAGTCGTTTCGCTTTCAGGGGCAACATTATAATTCAACCTTCATAAATACTTTTTACACATGCACTTAATAGTGAATTGAAATATGACCCCTCTACTTAAAAATGCCCTTTCAGTATTTTCACATCGTCTGACTTTCAAATGGACGCAAGTGCTTTAGTAATCGTTTTTTTTTTTTTTTTTTTGTCGTTAATCATTCTATTTAGTCATATTTGTACCGATTTATTCAAATAAGAAAGAAGCAGGCGTGAGGTTTGAAACCAAGCAGGTTCGAATGTGCTTGGTGTGCATCGGGCTCTCGTTTCTTATCACCTCGGAAGAGTACAGATAGATGAGTTTAATGTACTTCATTTTCTTGTGCAGCGTGTAAATTATAGACTCACCTTTTTTTTCCCCATGTTTCCACAGTTTCGGATTTAATTACTTTAACATGCAACGTCTGTCCTTGGGATAGCTGAGGGGAACATTAAAGAATAATTTGCAAGTCGTAAGGAAGAGCCACAGTACAAAATCACCACCCCGAATAGAAGACACTCTACATACATATTTATATTCATATAATATACATATAGAAAATAAATTTTCTACTTATAACGAGGTATTAATGCAAGATTCCTTTACTCGAGAAAAACTAAGATCAAGACTTCCAAGATGGTCATGGAATTTCGAACTAACAGACAGATTTAGATGCTTCCGCACCAATATCTTTATGCGGCATCCTACACGGGAATCCCTCCAAAACATGCAAAACCCTAAAATAATCTCGCTCGGGACAAGGCACGCGATCGCGAGGTTTGACGTTGATCGGATCGGTTAATTATAATAATCGGTACATGCCTTGATGATTAGGTGAAGTCTCCACCACTGGTTCCGGAGAACACAAGTGTCAGTCTCTATGCTTCTGTTCTACGTCGGCCTCTGCGAAAAATTTAATGTGGTTTGAGCATTACAAGCATGGACACGAATTATACTATTCAAACCCCTTGACGAGGAATAGTATATGTTTATTCACATAGATTCTAATGCTGTCAGGAAGACCGGAACCCTAGAGAAGAACACAGAGAGATAAAATGATAGTTTTCTCAAGCATTCAATATGGCGAATTACAAAGCAATGTTAGTCTAAGCCGCTCCAATTAATTAAAAAAGGAGCTTTATTTAATTAACATTTCAATTAAGAAGTTTCCTCTTACCAAGAAAGGAAAAAGAAATTGTCGGTTCTCGGGGAGAACCCCACGGCTTTACCTTGTGATCTTAAGTTCGGCTTAGCTGTCTAGCCGTCTAAAGAAACAACCTACATCACGTCTCAAATTTTCTGTATATTGAGATTTTTTATATCTGCAGAACAAATGGGTTAAAGATAAAATGAAAAAATTCAGACAATTACTTGGGAAAATAGTCATGAAGCGTTATTGAACAACTTATAATATGGAGAAAACATATTGATCTATATCAACAGTTTCCACAAAGTTTAGGGAGTCGGGTAACGATGGAATTGATAACCAACTCGGTCAAAGTCAATTCCCGAAATGTGGGATCATACATTGAATCTATCGGTTCCACCAAGTCCTAGTTCTAATAAGAATTGCCATCTTTCTTTTGACACTTCTTATTTTAAATTTTGATAAACTATCTATGACCTATAACTAAAAACCTAGAGCTTGACATAATAAAGTTAAGAAATTTTCATTACAAAATCAACGATCTGTCAGATTGAAAAATAATTTATTCTTTGAAAGAAAAGACCCAAGCTTGTTCTATTGTATCTAGAACCACCGATTCTATGGTTCTATATAACCAAAATCATTGATTCCTTCTTCGGTTGAGCTAATTCAACGTTGGAAACATGGAATGTACATGTTCTTCCGGAAGACAACGTGTAATCTTATTGATCACGGTCGCTTCTGACCAAAGTAGGGATCTAAGAGACACTTGACATACATTAACCCTGCCATTTTCTTAATGGTCTTGTGCTCGAGCAAGTGCATCGCATGATAATGCTATTGCCTAATGTGAAAATTTGTTTTTACAGTAGTGATATTGATTGGTCCTTTCTATATGAAACTACATGGCACGAGTTCGCAACTTGCAAATTAACCAACGGGGCAAGCAAACAAGATAGAAAGACGTCACTGAAAAGATGTTAAAAGGCTCAAACAAAGAACAGAAGAAATACATCGTACGTCATAACGTTTTTTCCCCGATGGGTGTAACTTCAAAAGAAAAGCAAAAGGGTGAGACAACTTAATGGGCAAAAATCAAAAAGCTACCATGAAAAAGAACACAAAAGATTGCAGCTAAAAGAAGATGCACAGATAACCCACATAAAAAAAAGAAACTTTTGACGTGACACTTCCTCAAATTCATGCACCCTCGCCTTGCCAAGATATAAACTTAAGGTTACCTGCAAGAAAATTGAGGTACATTCTTAATCTTTTGGATAAGTTACAAGAATGGTATTTAGGATGACTATCCGCAAAACCCTAATTCGAACTATCCCGCAAATATCTTGATATATGTATACTTATAACCCCATTAGTCAGTAAATAGAATTCTACAGCACCAATGAGGTGAACAAAATACAAACCCAGGTTATAATTAGATATTACATTAAGAAGCATGAGCAGGAGATGTGGATTTGTTCTGTCTCTTACTTAATAATTCTTTGCTTCCATCCGTTTTTTCCGAAAGTAAAAAAAGGTCAAGGTTTTGAGAAGTTATGAACATATTAAACATAAATGCACATGTCAGTGTTTGTGTATTTTGAATGTTTCGTTAGTTCATGCTAATTAAAGGCCAAATCGTGCGAGCTGCCTATGCACTATTTGGAACACGAAATGAAAAGTGAAAAAAGCAAACTCCCTCCCAAAGAAAAAAAAAATGCAGTTTGAGGAAGCAAAAGGCAATTAATTAGACAAAGGGATTGGAACAAAGGTGGGGATTTCTATCTTTTCATGAGAAAAGGAAGAATCAACAATCTTTGAGCATATAGAAAGATGATGCTAAGCTTTTAATGCCTTTAACAGCATTGGTAAGCGTTACCTTTGATTTTTGCTCTCCTATTTCTGAGTCACGAACGTCGGTAGGTCCCCCACGCCCTTTCATTAACAGACGGTCAAAAAGGGGCAAAAAAAAAAAAGGAAAAAAAGACCTCAACTAACAACCTAATTATCATGGGCCTAATTCCCTTCCGACCAACAAATAAATAATGGTGGGCTAACTTCCATTAAAAAAAAAATTCAACTTTAAGTTAAATCCAAACTCCACCTCAAACTTTTGTTTTCATCTAAATAAAAGCTTCAACTTTCGCTTTAATCGCCATTGGTTTCTTTAAAATTATCGGTATCATGACCAGTTAAAAATTCATTATTAGAATCTAAATTTTTATCAATACCATCACCTTTAAATTGAACAACAACAGTCTATTGATATTGATAATCTTCAAGAAATCAGAAATGATTTTTGGACGTATAGGCAGATTCTGAACTAGAATGACAGTTAGTGAATTTTTTAAATAAAAAAAAAAGTTAGGGACAAAATTAGGATCTAAAATTGAGGATTTTTTTTTATAGGATTATCCCTACTATAAGTCGGGATCAAAGGATTTGTTGGATTTTTTTTTATTTATTTTATATAAGTTCTACAATTCCGTAAGTCTTCAAATTCGAAAAGGATAGAAGTGAGGCTATTTTTGGATTTAATGTAATGTGACTTACACATCAGATTCATGACATGATGGAAAAATTATTGGAGGAATGTGCTTAAAAATCCAGCAGAATCCCAGTTGTTTTGGTGGGTCAAGTGATGGGGCAGTACACAGTTCTTGGCTTAGCAGATGCCAGTAAGTGCAGCAGTGAACCGACTACATATGACATGCCTTTATGCCCGACTGATGGAAGAGATGCTTCATACCCAAGGTTCATTTTCTTTTGTTTAACGAAATAAAAATTACTATTTGCAACACAACAGTGTGCAAATTTTTCATGTAGTTTCCACTTAATTAGATAATTCCAAGTAAGTATATATATATTTATATATATATAAATATATATATAAATATATATATATATATATATATAGAGAGAGAGAGAGAGAGAGAGAGAGAGAGAGAGAGAGCATGGAAAGTTAGAGAAAATTAGATTGAAAATTTTTAATCGTTTGAATTAAATGGAATATTAAATTACAAAACACATATCATGTTGTTCTCTAAGGAGTAATGAGTATGTGCTTTTAAGTAGTTTTATGTGAATTTTTGGAAGGTTGTGGTTAGTAGAAACTCAAACGTTTTCAATCAGTGCTTATAATCCAATCGAGGGTGAAAGATGGTCAAATTAAATTGTTAAGTTCGACTTTGAATCAAAAGTAAAAGGATCGTAGCATGCCTTGAAGCGTCAAAGGCTTTGCAAAATCTATATTACTAGTTATGCAGAGATATTGAATTGGAAATAACAATAAATTGCATGAGATCTTATTGAATCAGAACAGATGGCTTGCATTCTTGGATGCCATACTTGCTCGATGATTGAAACTGAACATGAACGACTAATGGAGATGAGTGGAATTCGTAGGAGACTTAATCTAATTCCAAACTCAACCTCAAACTTAGACAAAATCTAATTTAATTCGATTTGCCATGAATAATCTTCTCATTTTCGTTTATCTAGAGTCAAAACATTCCATTTTCATACATGATTGGTCCGTTCATATACTTCTCGATGACTCTTTGTATGCCTTTAAATGGACCATTGTGTTATGCATAAGGATATTCCATCGCAGGAATCTCTAATTGTCTTGACTTACATGCTACTCTTTACAACTTCTTATCTTGGGATAATGGATAATCCTTGACTAGGTTTTTAATTTTTGTGTATACTTGGAGCGAATTGACCATCGCCACATGGCATATGCTTCACTCAAATCCTAACCATTGGAAACTCGTCATCAATGAGCTCATCTTGCATCTTTTTGATGGACCTTGTGAGTCAATTGCATTCTATCAATCAGTTTTACAAATGATGTCAATGGTCGTGGCATGGTTTGAGCCATTTAGCTTCTTCACGTTGGGAGCAAAATTTTTGGGCCTGCTGTCAACAAGTAGACTGTTTTCTTATGATACAAGAGAGCCCCAGATTTTCAATGTGATTTGTCACTCCGCATTTCCTCCCTTGATGGGATATTCTTCTTTATAGGCTTTTTGATCCAATAGTTTGTCCTTGTCATATTAAAGTGAGGAGGAATGATTACAAGAGAATGTTTTCATATTTTACTACGAGCACGACCTTAGGCTCGGTGAACGAACATTGTTAACTTAGTTGTTAACCATTTTGTAAGTACGATGAAAGGTAAAATGAAAACATCTAACACCCATTTATAAGTTTGGTGGTGTTTGGTCAATGGATGAAAATTTCATGATTCTCCAAGTTACATTGTGGATTTGATATCCATTTGAAGAGATTCATACACCCGAGGGAGAAAGTATATCATGAATGGCGCACACCATGTGAATATGCTTTTGATCATTATGTAACAAATAATAATAACTATATTCATAAAAAGAAAATCGTATCGAATTAGTGATATCACATCCAAAAGTGATTTATATATTATATAATTATATATATCAAATGTATATCTTGACTAACATCGTTGATCATTTCCACAAACATTATCATATAAGATTGATCTTATATGAAGCAGTGACTTGCATGTCTATTGTTGTGTGGCAAAACAATACTGGTTATATAATTCATTCCCATGGGTTTAAAATCAAAGATTGACCTTACCAAAAGAGATATTCCACATGGGTTAACCCCTCCAAAAAAAAAAACAATCCTTTTCTCCCAAAGCACAAGAAATGAAAAGGAAAAAGGAGAGTAGTAAAAAAGAATAACTGAAGTCCCAAATATTGATAACTTTCCCCCTCATCTTTTCCTCCCTTTTTCACCCTTACTGCCCTACGCCCACGTCCACACAAAAGGCAAGGGAGAAAAAAAAAAAAAAAAAAAAAGGAACTCCTCTGTCTCCCTCCCTCCCCCTCTCTCTCTCTCTCTCTAGCTCCTCAAGTGTCATTTTCTCACTAATACTTCACACAAAGGAAAACGAGGCCGCTGTCTTCATTTCCTCTCTCTCTCCTCTCTCTCTCCCTTCTCCATATCAAAGTTCTCTGCAACTGCTCCTTCCTCAGTTTCATACTGATCTAACCCCATCTATGAATCCAACCCTCTCCTCCCTCTTCCCAACTTTAAATTCCTAGACCCAATAAGCAGATCACCCCAAAAACTCTCAGCCTCCACCGTTTTCTTTTAAGGGTTTTCTGGATACACTTTTTACCTAGAGCCTCTTGATACACCTCAGTATCAGGGAGCAAAAGAAAGGAGGATATATTATCAGAGGGAGAATCCGAAACCAACGTGCCGTTTGTTCTTTCGTGGTCTAAATGGAGCTCTTCCCAGCTCAGCCAGATTTGTCCCTGCAAATCAGCCCGCCTAACGCCAAATCGGCGTCCTGGCGGCGGACGGCGGAGGAAGATGTGAACCTGGGCTTCTGGAAGAGGGCCCTCGACTCGAGGAGCCACCACTCCTTGCCGTCCTCAATGGCGGCCAAGAACGACGCCCGCTTCGATCTATCCTTGTCGAATCCGAGGGCAGGCCACAACGCCGTTGGCGGCAACACCATTCCGGAGGCCAACAATAACGTCTCTTACAACCATCTCCACCAAGGCGGCAACCATATCCACTCCTTCCAAAACCAAAGCCAGTACTCCAACAGTAATCACCACCAGCATATGCACCAGCATCATCACTCGGTGTTGCAGCATCAGCCACAAGGGCTAAGCCAAGAGCTTGGCTTCTTGAGACCGATTAGAGGCATCCCGGTGTACCACCAGAACTCTTCTAGTGCTTTCCCATTCGCCACTCAACTTCAACATCTAGACCCATCGCCAATTCATCACCCGAATAGTAGTAACTCCCTTACAAATAGTGCCAATTCCATCGCTTCGAACCTTTGCCATTCACACGGGCTGGTGAGATCGAGGTTCTTGTCGCGGTTCCCGGCAAAGCGGAGCATGCGGGCGCCACGAATGCGGTGGACGACTACGCTGCACGCCCGGTTCGTCCATGCGGTGGAGCTGCTTGGCGGCCACGAGAGTAATGCTTCTCATCTTTGTATTCTTTGTGATTTCTCTCTTTCCTATGACGTTTTTGCCTCATCTTTCATCTTTTACAGATTTTTATTCCTTCCTGAAAAAAAAAAAAAAAAAAAATCGGGCTTCATTCTTTAGAAGTTGCGAAAACAGGAAACCAAATAAGGAGAATATTTACTTTTTTCTGCTTATTCTCTCTTTTCCTCTCGTGGGTTTTTTCAGGAGCCACACCAAAGTCAGTCCTTGAGCTGATGGATGTGAAAGATCTAACCTTGGCACATGTTAAGTCTCATTTACAGGTAATAAAAGCACCTCATTTTTTTTTTTTTCAAGATTTCTCTCTTATTAATCGAAAAGCAAGAAAATGTAGCCACAAATTCTGTCTCTCTTGCATCTTGTGCTTTCTCTGAGAAATTGCATGACGTTAAGCAGTAATCCATTTTTGTTCTCCATGGTGTTATAAGCCTCACCACTTGCATTATTCAAAAGCTGACATTGTACTGGAGGTCTGTTTAGTGCATTGGTTTCAGATTCCAAGATTTTCACAGCTTAAGCCCTCTACCTCTCTCTCTCAAGCCCTTTGCACACTCTTTTCTCTACTAGATCTGATGGTCCTGCAAAGAAACTAATCATGAACAGCTTTTTACTCTCAAGAATCAATAACCCAAGTCAAAAAAGAAAGAAAAATATACTAATAGGTTGGGGGGGTGGAGAGAGAGAGAGGGAGGGAGGGAAGA
The DNA here is from genome assembly GCA_014182365.1 of Eucalyptus tenuipes. NCBI lineage: Eukaryota > Viridiplantae > Streptophyta > Magnoliopsida > Myrtales > Myrtaceae > Eucalyptus > Eucalyptus tenuipes. The sequence goes on along the minus strand of CM024541.1, from coordinate 1,803,822 downwards.
AGGGAGTTGCTGTTATCGATTTCAGAGAAACAAGTAAAGACAAAACACGAGTTCAAAGTGGAGTCAGCCAAGCCGAGAGAAGAGCACAATTATGCTGAGTTTTTTTCTTTTTTCTTTTTTGTTTCTTCAGAAAGTTCTGGGAAGGAAAAATAGGGAAAGGAAAAAGGACTAAGTACAGAACATCATCATATCTCAATGATGTAGGTTTCAGACGGGGGTTTCTTCTCAAGTGGACACGCTTGCACAACCTTCATGCGGTTTTTTATTTGTATTTCTGCATGAATTTTCGGATATGGCAGTAATGTTTTTGTATGTGCACATATTTTGGAGGCATATATATAGTTGAAGCATCATGCACGCGGAGATTAATCATTCCCTGGTTTAAGCATTACATAAAACCCAAATAAAAGACTCTCCTTTTAGGCCGATTGCCAAAAAAACTCATAAACAAGTTTACTCGTGGGGTTTGCAGATGTATCGAACCGTGAAGACTACCGATAGAGCAGCAGCTAATTCTTCAGGTAAGCACTAACCGGTTTTCCTTTTTGTGAAAAAATGATATAAACCATGTGTGCGATAGAATGTTTTGGCATGCACCGTCGTGCACGAGGTTCTTATGCATCTATCTTGACCTTTATACACAGGACAAACGGATGTATTTGATAATGGATCGTCGGGAGAAACTTCTGATGATTTAATCGAAGTTGCGAACCCGAAAAGGCCTGAACTTGGAAGGCATGATCATCAAGATACGAGTCAACACGGTCTTTGGGGCAATTCCTCAAGGTGAGCTTTTATATGTGACCCCCTTTTTCCCATTTCATTTGTGTTCTCCTGTGAAATACTAATGCCATACACGAACTGAAATTATATATGCTTGATCTCGGTTCATTCATGAAGTGACAAGCTCCAGAAACACCCATCATCACGTAACATTACGATATTCATTCAAGTCAAGAAATTGAGAAATGCATGAAGAACAGTTTCGCCGTACTTCATTCGTCATTTTCAAGCTGACAAATACCATCCTAGATATTCTTATAATTTGAGAAATTATTCTATTCAAAGCAACTCCATAAGTCATTGTTCCGTCTTATCCTTCTATGCAAAATTAATCTCAAATTAGGTCCCATTTAAAGCACGTAGTCCATCTTCTTTTCGGCCCCATATTTAATTATCCCCCCACAAAGTTTTTACAGAATTAGTCTAATAGTATACTTCTTTCAACCATATACTAAATTGGTCATCCATATTGATTGAAGGAGAAGGAAAAGTGAGCTTACAGAAGGTAGTTTATTTTGTATTTTTACTAAGTCATTGACAGAGTTAGGTTAGTGCGTAAGAATAAAACCCCGACCATCTTCCTCTCTTTGCGCTCTATATCCAAAGAATGTACCACATACCACTGACTGACATTATAGTTTAGAGAAATGAGCATGTTCAGCGAAGAAATTCCTGAATTTTGTGGCAAGATTTAGAGGAATGTCTTAGAGAGAAAAAAAATGTGAGGCACCAACTTCTCCGTCTCTTTGTCATTGATGATGGGGGCTGCGTCCGGACCTCAAAAAACACTCGATTCATCCCACAGAGTCAACGATAAATCCTTAGTCATCACGTTCAAGTAGTTGGTTGCAACGTCTGAGGTCCCTAAGGGAAGCTCCAAAGTTGTCTTCTTTAAAACTCGAACCTGTGACCATGCTTCCTCTCCCGTTGGTTCTTAACCATTTCAATATCCCATTAGGGTTAAGGCCCTCTGTAAAACTTGTATTACGGTGGTGCGGGCATACCCCTATGAAAACTTGATCAGCAATTTTTTGGCAAGTTCCATGCATTGCAAACGACCATCGAAACTACATGTAACCTGATTGATACTTTAATACTTACAGTCGGTTTGTATCGCCATGATGTGAATACTTCATATATTCTGTCTTTGTTCTTAGCTGAGTATATAATAGGTCTTTGATTTTTCTATGACCTATGTACACGAACGCATCTGAATAGTGCATGTGTAAAGTGCATAGCCATGTGGCTTTTACAAGAGGTAACAAAAAGAGGAAAGAATAACGGCCCCTGCTTTTCTCTCCTCCCGTCTGTCCGAGACAAAAGAGTGAAAACTTGGTGATGGTCTCTTAACCAAAATGATAGCGAGCATAAAGCTAATAATAACGCGCACGTATTACAAATTCTTATCTTTCCAAGACATGGATTCTCACTTGACAAAATCCACCTAAAAATCAGAGATATCTTCATCTTTGGATTTCGTGGGCTCTCCTAAAGTCTCTTTCTTTCTTTCTTTCTTTAAGTGGGACCCAAAAGTTTGGAAAACTTAATACCAAAGTTATATCTAATTCTCCATGATGGACCCCCTCGAGGAAAACTCTTCCGCTATTCGCTAAAGCTAATATTCTTTAACTTACTTCTTGCTGTATTTTCACGGGTAAGGGGATATCACGTGGTAAGGATCTCAACTTTCGACTTTATTACAACGTATGGAGCTCGTAAAGCAAGGACTATGTAAAGAAGAGACAATAAAGACAGCTTTCTTTTTCTCATAGTTTGTTTTTCCCTCCCTCTGCATGGCTTCCACTGACAACTAGGAAATATTCTCTAAAACCGCATTTCCTTTTGGTTGGTTCCAGGGAAGCTTGGTTGCATGGGAAGCCAAAGGATTCTGGAGGGAGCACTCCATCTGTTGAGGTATCTATAAGGAAGCCCTAGACACAGACAGTTTAAGTTTCTTTTACTTGAAGTTTCCATGATTATCGGAGCTTCGCCGAACATCTATAGATGTCTATGTCCCGGATTTGATCAAGCGAAATTATGTACTTTAGAAGTTGGAATACTGTGATACGACAGATTGCTGAATACAACCAATTATAGTGTGCTACATGTCGAATTTTTTGTTTATTTTGTAAATTTCTCTATCCTATATACATTATTAAAAAATGTTTAAGCTCCTGGACTAATGCCATCCATTGATTAGCTAAAGCACTTTTAAAGAAAAGTTTATCATGTCCCCGTAAACCACTCCAAATGCTTTCACCATAGTCAAGAAATTAAAGTGTCGCCATTGGATTACTGTATTTAGGGGTAGGAAAAAGCTGACCTAGTTGTAATGTTTCAGTTTCTTAGTCTTTCCTTAGTCAAAGCTAGTGCCTATCTCTTATTTTATTGCCTTTCTCTTTTTTGCTGTCGCAGAAGGACATGGATCCAAAGATCTCAAGCTACGAGAGGACGTCAGAAATAAGCTCACCGTCGGTCAATCTCACAGGCACAAGTCCCATGAAGCTAAACCTGGAATTTACTTTGGGAAGGCCGCATTAATTATTTTATTTATCTTTTTTCTTTTCCAAATTTTTCCTACTGATTTGAAGAGACTATTAATTGTAGCTTATTAGAAATTAGCTGATGAAAAAGAATCAGGTTCTTCCGCTGAAGAAATCAGAGCGAGAAAGTGAGAGAAAACAAAAGTAAAAGAAAAGGCCAAAAGAAAAGGAGAGAGCTAAAGAAAGACAAGGAGACAAGAAAGACAGAAAGCAACAAAAGTAGAGACGAGTTGGAGAAGGGAAAAAAGCGTCCTTATCAAGCTGCCTCTGAGAGAGACCCAAAATCCGACATTATAAACTATATTGTAATGGCTACGTAAATATGATCCATGATGATATTGATGTTGTTTGTTCTTTCAATCAGAGAAAGTGAGAGAGAGAATGAAACAGTTCCTTTTTTGCAACTTTACTGGGGCATCATTACCTTTGGTAACATATAGTTTCTTCATCGTTTATTCTTATATTAACGAAAGGTCCATTGCTAGCCACTGTCACATGCTTTACACTCCCTCTGAATAAAGGAAAAAAGGGAGGAGATGCATTGAAATTTGAACGAGGAAAGAACTGGCAAAAGTCATGACCACAGATGATATTTAAATCAAAATCATGACATAACAGAAGGAATATAGAGAAAGTGGCGGGAATAATAATTTAAGCAAAATTCTTTGCTTTGATTGATTATTTTGCTTCGGAACTTTGAGATTCAAGCTCTAGGTTCCTGTCATTGTTCATGAAAGTTCATTTTATTTCCTCCAAATCAGCAAACAAACATTAGTGTAAAAATCTCTTCGAATATGACATCTTCGGGAAAAGGGAAAAAAAGAGAGAGAAAGAGACATTTGACTTTACCAAATGTTATGCTTTAGCTGATTCGATTTGTGGGTAAAGTGTAGCACTCCTTTGTTTTGTCTTTCCATAAAGATTTAAGAGAGTTGTTATATCTTTATCCATGATAAATTATTCGAGCCATTTCCATTCACTTTAAAGATAGTCGATGATAATGTCTGCTTTTTCGGTTCAAAATCAGTGATTAGGTAGAAATAGTTGGTGAAACAGTCACAAAACTTGTGGAAAGAAACTCGCATTACTTTGAAACATTGTCATTACCTGATTAATAATGCACCATATACATTTACTGAAAAACATAAAATATGATGAAGCAGGCCAACAACAATCTTCACGGGGAAGTCAAGTTTCGCATGTGAAACACAAGATGTGGATACAACCATAAAAAACCACAGAAATATAAGAAGAAAACAAGCGAAATATAAGAATAATTGGTGGAACAAACATAAAGGAAAGCACTCAAATTCGAGCTTTCCTACGCTGTATTACCATCTGTAGTAAGGTAATCCATGCAATCTGACTATATCCTATTGTTATTTGTAACCTATGGGAACCCTAGAACTTAATTTTCATCTTTTTAGGGTTTTGGATGAGGTCACTGCTGCCTTTGGATTTTGCTTTGAATAATTAGGGTTTTGGATGAGTTGAAAGGCTTCACGATGTACAGAAATGATGATGTGTTTACCTTATACTCGCTATAGCCCTATCCAACATACATGTAATATAGAGCGATGTGATTTTTGCGCGGATACCACACATTCCACAAGTTGCTAGGCACGTCGCATTTATAACGATGTGCACAGCCCCATTTAACAATTGTGGACTCACCATCTACAAATTCTATTGAATGCTTTGTCATAATTTTTCCTATTTATCGCAACTCAAAAGATATGATGTGATCATCACATACTTTTCAACCACTCAAAAAATTCCTTTATTTGCGGACCAAAAAAAAAAGGTTCAAATGTATTTTCATTGTTGGACCGTGACATAACACAACCCCCGCATTTGTAGTGGACCGAACAGTTGGGGAAACCCCCGTAACCATAACGTTGCAGAAAATCAAAAAGCTTCCAAGAATAATTACGAAACCCCTCGTGATCTCTATTCCTATTACATCATCCTACGTGCGCGCACATGGCGTAAGACAGAGCGAGATAACGTGAAGCGATGGTGAAAAATTCATTGCAGCTCGTGTCCGACGGAAGACCGGGGTGAAGTGCTTTGAGGGGCTCTCGCACGCACATAAAAGGACGATCCTATGTGTAGTAACCTTACCTAGAATTTGCTATTTGACAAGAAATACTTGTGTACAGTTTTCACAAGACCCACAGTAGCGGACTTCTCTTGCTTGTTTTGGCCAATCACGGCCAAGAGAAACGGTGAAGTACTTCTGTTCTTTATCTGTCTTTGTTAACTTCAGTTATTGCTCATGGTGCTGTATGTACCTGCTCAGAGAGGATGAGTTTCTGAGAAGTTTTGCTTCAAGGTGGGAGAAAGGGAGAAAAGGCGAGAAAGGAGAAAGATGAATGGGCACGAATACTGTCATTCTTTATCTTCTTGATTTGATTTGATGTTCGAGGGTTTGCACGTTTGGGTGAATAAAGTGCTTTTCTTGGAAAAAAGAAAAGGTAAACAGTAGGGTTTTTGAATTTGTGGAGAAAGGAAGCGAGAACTTTTCCTTTTTGTTCGTCTTTATGGAATTATATTTTATTTTATTTTCCTGTCCCTTGTTCGAGTGGGTTTAAAAAGTGGTGGAGCATCAAGAATTAATCAATCAAAGATGCTGGGCTAGCTGCATATTAAGTTGTATTATGGATTTAAGTGGAAGGTGCTAGGGTTTTTGCGACGAACCCGAACAAGAAAGACAAAATCAATTACGATTATAGATGAAAAAGCTCGAAATTATTCTACTAAAAGAGTCGATAAATTTTTCCACTGAATTCATTGTTGGCTTCATCACGATTGATTCGGCGAAACAGTTCTGCAAAGTTTTTCATTTTTTTTTCATACAAGCAGCATGACTATGGTACCCAGATTATGATACACAAATACAAAAACATCCATCTTGCTATACACTATACATGAGTTTTGTGATTTCAACGAGATAATGCACACTGGTTTATTTCGTTTAGAAAATCTTTCTCCTAATTATACGACTCTCCATCAATTCACCACTTTTTACAAACACAAAACATAAGCTATTCCAATTCTAAAATTCAGGGAAGAAAACCTATTTATGGTTTATCCATTTTGTTGTGGAACCGAGTACCGCTCAAGCAACAAGAATGTCTGATGTTTACTTCTTCTTTCTATTTACCATTGTACTTGATTTGTGGAGAAAAAAAAAAAGGGGGGGACATATAGGCTTTGAGGGTGAAAAAACTTTCGCTTACATCTCTGTACCATCACTTAGACAAAACTAAGAGGTAGTCCAAGTTAGCAACCTTCTTAAAATGAGGACTCAACCTCTGCAAAATGGAAAAGGGAGGGGCTTCGCTCGGGTGGGTCAATTCCAGGTCCACTTTGACACCAACTTATTCAATCGATTGACAATTTGAGAAATTGTCAGTTTCCTTTTCAAAGTCGTATGGGGGTGGCATTGAATGTCCTACAGTGGCAGCCAACTGTGTGTATAGACTCTGGAGACTCGTCAAAGGGTGGTAAAAAAAAAAAGAGGGAGAGAGAATGAGAACGTGACGGCACCGTCTCTTGCCATTACGATTGGGAGTGAAACGGCATTATCTCCCCCGCCTAATTTCTCGAGAAATTTTGAGTATCTTGTTTGCTCAGTTTACTTGCGACACGGAATAACTTTGAGATTGGAACCCGCCTTCTTCGATCATTGGCATCTTCGATTGAATAATTTGTATCGACTTCTACGATAAGACTATTTTCATGAATTGAATTGCTGTTAGACAAATTCCTTCATTTGAGGAATACTAGAAAAGAACAGTTAAAAGCAACTTAAATTCGAGATGGAAATTAATATACTGATAGACACTAATCAGGATTTTTGCATCAGATCAAGCTTATCTATGTACATACATGAAAATTAAGAGAAAACGGTAATCTTTCTTTTTCCCAAGAGAGAGATGAACCCGTAATTCATAATGTAGATAATTGAGCGGCTTTTGTTGCTATCTATTTAGATGTTCCACAAGGAAAAAGAGTTTCATAAGGCCATTGTATATTGACTTTCCCTCTTTTGTTGATTATTATATATAACTATAATTTATTTTAGAGTTAAAATTTGATTTTCAAATTCTCACAAATTTTTCCTTGAATGACATCATCAAATATGTTTTCTCGATAACATCAATTATGAGTAAGGCTCTTCCATGATTGTTTTCTCCAGTTGCCCGCCCCGAGCAACACGAAATGTGCGATACTCCTTGCACCGTCGTCAGATGAAAGTGACCCCCACCGTCATGCTACCAACTTCCAGAAAAAAAAAAAAAAATACAGCAATTATTAGGTTGGCTAATCAATCGCTATGGAGCAGCTTTGTTCTTAGCACTTGTTATGTAATTCTTATTTTAATTTTGAGCACTTAAATAATTTATGATATTCAAGGACTGGTATTTCGCAGTCATTTTTCACAAAAAGCAATAGAAACAACATTTTCTAGGTCACCCGTGGCTGTGGGTACACTCGTTTGAAGATCGTTGCGCACATGCACTATTCACTAAATGTTTTTTTTTTTTTTAAATATATGAATATCATTTATCAAATGAGGTACAAAAGCTTAGAGGAATCCCCTAACATTTCACAGAAACTAATTATACGAGAAGATGGAGGAAGGAAGCGCCCATTTAATAGCCAATAAAATATTTGCTTGGGAAGTCCTATATTTTTAATAAAGTAACGTCCTACCTCTTACAACCTTTTAAATCCTAGCCAACAAAAGATGAGACTTAGTCAATGTCTTTTGAAACCGTCTACAGTTATGTTCCATCCATATGCAATAGATTGTCGTTAGTAGTCTCGCCTCCAATTTTTTGCCCTTGGTGGCCCCAATCATCCATTAAAGTTTTAAGTTCCAACCTCTTATACAACGGCAAATTTCATTTTGTGCCAAAATGCTACGCCATATATTACTTGTCCAGGTGCACTCAAAGAATAAGTGGTGTCACTAAATGGATTTAGCAGATCATTTGTTTCGCTAAAAATGAATAATTTGTAAAATATCTACCTAAAAATAATCGTTTGTATTGTATACATAAATGAACGGATGAATGAAAAAAATCTTTTCATTGTCCACGGAACTAGTTGGACATGTACTATCGTCGATTATGAAATATTTTTTATTGATCAATTATTTCAAATCATACAAATCATTATTTTGAACTATATTCATTTTTCATTAAATGAAAGGAGTAAACTTTTTTTGAGTCGTTCCAAGATGCAAGGCTCTAGGGGACGTGGAGAGGGGGGCGCAAGGACATAAGGCTAATGCTAATCCGACGATGGTGGTGCCACGTTTGAGGGGGGCTCCCGTCTGCATGGTAGCTTTTTAAGCAATAATTGCTGTCATGATTGATGCCACTCCAATTTTCAATGTCTCACAGCAAGATTTCTTTTAATAAACTAATTAAAAGTTTAAGATTTTCCGTGTAGAAAAATAGAAAAAGCGAGGCGGATTTGGTGGACGAAATCTGGCTCAGCTCAAGCCTCGAGCCACTCTTCTTCAGCCACGTTATCGGCTTTTTGAACGGATGGCAAAGCGATTTTTTTCCATCTAAATAGGCTTTTATTACAAAATTTGACCAGTCCTATGTAAAATTCAAGATCCTAGATATGTACTCATAATCAATTTTTTTTTATGAGATAACTCTTCAATATTCGATGTTCTAATGGGTAAGTACCGTTTGAAAACCCATCGTCAATATAGTCCTTAGGAACTATGCATTTGATTTTCCTAGTATTTTATGGGTGCATTTGATCCATGAATGGTAGTTACTTTATAGCGCATTTTGTTATTTGCCTAAGAGTTGGAATACAAGGAAAAGGATTTCTGTAACATATTAAATAGTACTAATACTATAGTTCTCCAAAAGCAGAAGTTGAAACTAGAGAGCAGAATTAGGACAGAGAAAGATATTTTGGATTAGTATTAGGGCCCCTGCAAAGCACACCAAATACTTCAATTTACCACATAAAGATAATGGATGGTGTCGTGTCATCACTTTCTGATCAATAATATTATGAAATGTTGTCTATCGCCATCAAGCTTTGATTTTTTTTTCTCCATAAAAACACACCTCAATACAAGTGAAGTCATTTCAGTGTCGAGCGAATCATGATCCTGTAATATGAAATCGAGATTTCTCTCCATATCTCTTTTCTCATGTGGTATCGAAGAGTGCCACGCATCCTCCGTGGGAACCTCCATACAGTCTCTCAAGCCATCCGATCCGGCGGTTCACCTGCCACACACAACCCGGATATAGGGGGAAGCTTTTTTTTTTTTTTTTCACGTTCGACCGTTCTTTAAAGTTAACGTGTCTATTCCGAGCATTATGTCGATATTCCATTCCACTTGGGGACTGTGGGAAGGCCAAGACGTGATGATGCTTTTGTACAAAAGATGATTTGAAATCTCACCTGCTTCAATTACAAAAGAATTTAAAGTTGTCGCCCACACATTATATCCCTCGTCAGGTGCGACAGAGAAGACACCCCCCGCCCATCTACTTTGACCATTCGTTCTCGTGCAGACCATCCCACAAAGAACGACATGCCCACGTCTGGAATGAAGTCACTCTACAGCATTGCTGTCAACGTACAATGCATGGTCAACATCTGCGCGATATATATAGCACGAGGGCCGGATGTATGGTCGCGAAACCGTCGCGATCAACAGCCATCTAGCGTGGCGAAACATAGGTTGTGCACCGCAAGGTGATGATGAGCCAGACTCTCATCGCTACACTTGCTCTTTGCTTCATCTTTACTGTAAACCCAAGTTAGCAAGGAAAGATCAAGCTCACGTGGGTGAGTTACACGTTGCAACCAGACTATAGTATAGGATCTGGAGGAATAATTTGAATTAGCATGCACTATTTCCTTGGAAATTTAGTCAGCTCGTACGACCTAAAGCACTATATCCTCGTCAGAGAACACACTAATTCCTCGTTGAGAAAGGAGGGAGTGCTTTGTCTCGCTTTGGAAGGAATGATGAGTAAAGACAATAGACAAAGGATGGTAACGAGAGAGAAGCGGAGAACCAACTCGACTGTGCGTTGCCAACCTTTTGAAACCAAGAGAAGTTTTGATCTTCAGCGATGTCATGGGTACATTGATTCAACAAAATTTAATATACGAAAGGGATATTTAACTATCAACTGAATCGGTATAATTAGAGGTGATTGGTTTCATAGTAGATCGAGTCCCACCTTGGAATCGGAAACTAGACAGAATATGGTCGATTCCCAGTTCGTGGAACAGAGACTGTCCTAGTCCAATTCCCAAGTTGTCTCGAGAACCAAAAGGTTTCTTTCTTTTCCCCCTCAAAAGCTCCTAAATATATCGAAAGTCACTTTAATGGAAGATGAAATAACTAATCAAAGGAAAGTACAAGCAAAAGAAGAGATTAGTTCCGCAAGTAATTTGTATTTTTTTAGACATGCTAGATAAAAACAATAAAAAGAATAATTAATATACTCTCTATTAGTTCGGTCCAATTTCTCTTCAATAATTAGGAACCAAATCAAAAGTAACAAGCCAAATAAGAGAACGCTCTCTCATAAATAAATAAATAAAAATTGAAATCGAGAATTGAATCGTTTTTCACAAGAATCACTCCCAACCTATGGGTTCTGTAAAGTCGAGTCCAGATCTTAGGTTAAATCAGGATGGACGCACTGATTTAACTCTAGGTACTTTCGATTTTTGCCTCTTCTCCGTGGAAGGGCGGAGCTGCTGAGGTCTAAAGCCTCGCATATAGGGAAGAGATCCGTACAGAGGGAAGGGGTGGTCAGGTTCTTACTTCCCATCAGCATCGGGTTGTGGTGCTGCAGTGCACTGCCGCTGCAAATCTGGTCAGAATGTCAAAATTATTCAACCATCATTACACCATCATTGCCCCCCCTCTGTCCCCGTCTCATCTGGGACACGTGTCGCGATCCCGCGGGGCTTGATCAGGCGTCCGCAGCGGGCTGCCGACCGTCGGATCTGCCCCGTCAGAGGGAGGGAGTACGCGAAAGTGACGCCTGCCTGAGGCGACGGACGCTGGTGCGGTCCTCTCTCCTCTGACGCCCTTCGTTTTTCACCCGCGGATCGCTCGTGAAATTTTCATTTTCTTTCTTCTTCTTTTTTTCTCTCCATTTTTTTTTGTTTTCTTCCCGTTTAACCGAGCTCGAGAAAAAAGGACAGTTCTGCGCGGGGCCCCGGCTAAAGTGACTCGAAGGCATGAAAGTCCATGCACCCTGCTTACAGTGTCCTGCTTTGGTGGGGAAAAAAAAAAAGGAAAAAAGAAAAGGAGCTGATGTAGCCCTGCCTGCCTGACCAGTCTTTAGTAGTACATGTACAGATGTTTTTTTTTTTCTTATCTTCTACTTTTTTAACTCTTTTTTCTTTCTTATTTCTTTGGGAAAAAAAAAACATAATTTAAAGAAGCGGGAAGTCACGAACGCTGTTGTAACGATCTTGGAGTATTATCAAAAGAATCTAGAGCTACTCGACGTGCGGGTGTACGAGTCTCGCTCTTAGGGCGCCTATAGGGAGATAGAGGCAGGTTTGCCGGGTGTCAGTGTGGTTTCACTGTTGCGCAACGTTACGACCATCTTTCTATCAGGACCGGTTCGCCCACGAGTATATAACGTTGCAAATGGCTTCTGACATATGGCCCCTAGGAAAGAGCCGAAAGCCTTAATTGTCCGGCTGTCATGTCTTTTCATACACCTATTTGTCCCATTATAACATTAATTTCATGGAGATGGAACCAAAATCAAGCTTTAGTGTAGAGCAACGTACAACAAGACTGATATACAACAGTGAGAAATCAAGTGATGTGGAAAAATATCATTGACTATGGAAATACAACTAGTTTCTTCAAGTTTCTTAAAATTCTCACTTGTTGCCCATCACATTACTTTATGTAGATTTATGAACTTATCTATGTATTGTAAGGTTCACTTTTTTGTGACAAGTACATTTAACATGAGGGGTAAATATAGTAAAGTCCTTTCTTTTACAGTACAAGTCATAATACATATTTACATCTTTTAAAAATAGTGCTTAGGGTAATGGGCAGTAATATTAACTCTACAAAAATGGGAAAACATATAAATGAAAAAATTGAGAGAAGATATCTTGAAATGTGGGAAAATATATTGAATTAAATCTTGAAATTACATCTTTTTAGCAGTATCTACAGTAATTAATAGTGAGCTTGCATCTACTTAGCCCCCAATCTCTTGTGGAATTAGCAAAGAGTGCTCTCGAAGTACTTGTGCACATACACAATAATGATTTTTTTTCATTTTCAGTGCACTTATTATACATAACACAAAAGAGACGGTGCATTGAATATTTCAAACTTTGGTCATTAAGGCGCCTGACAAGTTCCTTCCAAAATACTCATTAACAAAAACATTCACATAATAGTCATAGACTTTTATGACAAATTAACTCCGTCCTAAAGGACGTGTGCTAACACACAAGAAAAGGGTCATTATCTATATAATCATCTCTCACTAATTAAAATAGCCATGGAGTAAAAATAAGATATGCTATATATAATGGCAAAACCAAAATATCCAACTCTTTTTATTACCCGAAAAGAAAAAGGACATAAACACTTGCATAAGCTGCTGAATATCTTTTAAAGTATACGTCGAAAGGAAGAAAAAACTCTCTGAGTATCTTTTTTTTCAGTCCGAAAGCCTTAAATAGTCAAGTAGCTAATATCAATAGGATTTGACCCCCAAAAAAAAAGTATAATCTATGTATTCTTTTTGCAGAGACATAAGTTACAAAAAGACAAAAAAAGACAAAAGGAAAAAGGAAAAAGAAAAGAAAAGGAAAATTAGAGGAAACCCTATTTTAACGACGCAGTATAAGGCGAAATTCTCGCGGGGGGGCAAGGGGGATCATTCTTTATTTAGCTCGGGGAATATTTTGATGGAACAAAGAGCATAAATCGAAATAATTCTTTATTCGAGAAAAAACCAAGAAAAACTAAAAAATAAAAAAAGGGAGGGGGCGGATTTTTTTTTTTCTTGCTCTTTTCCCGTCCACACGTGTCGACGGACGTCGACGCGTCGACGACTGTGGAGGGGGCTCTGGCGCGGTTGCGTAAGGGGTACGGCCAATGACACGCGGGGCACGTGTGTCCGGCCAATCGGGTGGCACCGCGTGGAGGAGGAGTGGGGAGAAAAAATCATTTCGTAATCCATTGCTCCATGATTGACCCGTCGCTGACAGCGCTGTCACCGTAGCAGCAGTAGCGCTCTCTCTCTCTCTCTAGCTCTGTCTTTTCATGTGCGTGGGGAGGATGAGAGCGAAAGCGACCACTCCTCCTCTCTCTCTCTCTCCTCTGTCTGACCGGCATTCAAGGAGGACTATTCAGCGAATTTTTTGTTTTTTTTTTTTACTTTCTTTCTTTTGTTTGTTTTTTATGAAATAAAATTCCCTGTTTGGTCATGGCAGATCCGACAATACGTATTACCCCATCGAGGATTTCCATAAGCATCCATCCCATTTTGTAGAAAGTTTAATATCATAAAAAATCCTAAATTAATTTACATATGGTAAATTTATCATAAAATTAATTTTGTAACCACCAAAAATCTCAAATTAATATATTTATGATTAATTTTCATTAAATTGAATTAAATACCTCGAAAAATCACAAGCCCATATATTTGTGACAAACAGAAGGTAAAATCATAAATTGGTATACCTTTTAACTATCGTGGGTCATTCAATTTAACAATTTGATAAAAACTAACGAATGGTAAATTTATCACAGATGTACCGACTTGAAGTTTTTGGCTATCAAAAAATTAATTTTGGATAAATTTATTATAGAGTTTTTCATGATATTAACCTTCTTTTAAATTAACAGATCGTCAGCACCATCGGCCGGCTCATGTTGCGGAGTTTGTGAGGTCAGGGCTTTGCTTATCTGAAGCGCAGCTGCCTTGGTACGTGGGGAAAAGGCCGCAGAAGAATTCAATATGAAATTTGGGGTCAAGAACTCGAAAACGCAAAGGCCGGATGCCGGGGTTTACTTTTGCCACTAGGAGGAGACTTGTGCGATTTCTTCTTGATCAAAGTTTGATTTCGGATGTGTTTTTCACGAGATGGAGTCGCGTCCTTACGAGGGGCCTGATATTCCATCAGAGTCCTACTTTTATCTTTCCATCCGGCACAACCCTCCGTCTGAATCATTCATTCATAATTACTCACTTTTCGAAAATGCGTTGACGTGACCCTTCCCCTCCTCTCTCTCTCTCTCTAACGCTTTCATCTTTGGCGCTTCCTCCTGCGGACCCCCCACGACCATCCATGAATCCACTGTTCACGTTCCATTACATCGTCACGCAGAAGAGAGAGAGAGAGAGAGAGAGATCCGAGAACATGAAAATGATCTCACGTATGTTTGAAACAAAACCCATGAATGCTCATCTTGTTCCTGGCACATGGTCGACCGGAACAAGAGGAACGGCTCTCTCGTTAAATGATTTTTCAGAAGGTCAACCATCTTTCGAGATTACATGGGCAAGGCGGTTTTCGCTTTAGGAATTTGTGACGACCGTATCGTTATTGAATACCGACATGTTCACGACATACCGAGCCTTTTTATGAGGGTCTGCAGAAGTTATGTTCTCTTGCACCGGCGATGGTCCAAACGAAGATTTAGTTTGAGCTGACCCGCGCATGGTTGCCAATTTCTGCCATACGGAGGCCAGATGCACTAGAGTGGTCCTGCCAAATGCCGACATGAACTCCCAAATTGGCTGTACATCGACGTCGAGTTGGCTTGTGGCTAGCCCATGGATATAGAGTGGGCCCAATTTTTCTATCTTCTGAAAACCAAAATCTAGAGTACGAATATAATATTTGGATTGACCCGGTCCATTTCATATCGAGCGTCACAGTCAATGGCATTACCGATTTTCCGGACTTTATGGCTATGAATGAAGTCAAAGATGAGTTACCCACGTCAAAACCACGAGATTTATAAAGGATTTTATTGCACGTTCTAGAGTTAAGCCTCTCATGATTATAATAACCCTAATATGCAAGTTGAAATGTCTTTGTCGCGCCCGTGTGAAAAGCTCGGATGAATTTAGACGGCACCGATGCACGGACCTCCAAACAACAAAGTCGTTCGCACGAATCGTCCATAGATGCTATTGGTGACGGAAAGGCGATTTACTTCCAACCCACAAAGTTAAACCTGAAAACGAGATTAGCGGAAACTAATTATCTTAATCAGAAGGGGCTTATGAAATAATTTTGTCTTTGATGTGGGGTTGTGAAGTGCAAGCGAGTAACCCCCCTGCTCGTTCGGGCTTGCGGATTGGGCCCGGGAAGAGGATGAATGTGGACGTATAAATATGGACTTTAACCGGCCTTTTTATTCGGCCCAGGCCCATGATTGTTGCGAGCCCATTGAGAGGAAAAGAGAAACCAGCTCGCCTTATCCACTTCTCCGATTTCGCTTCTTTGCATCGAGCTCGACGGAGAGAGAAAATGGCTACGGCCACTCCTGCTTCTTGCTTCTTCAGCCGAGGGGCCTTCAAGCCGTCTTCCTCCTCTCGCCGCTCTTCTCTGCCCGTCCGCCAGCTCGCGTCGCGCAATGCGGTGGCGTTCAGGACACGGAGTCACGTCTCGTGCGGCGGCGGCGGCGGCGGCGGCGGCAGCGGTGGCGGCAGCCTCTCCTCGGCCACCCCGATCAGCTACGAGGTGAGCGCTGAGTTTTTTCAAATGTTTTGGGAGCTGATCGGCCTTGTGGAACTTGTAGTTTGATTTTGATGCTGAAGCGGATTGAGTTGTGGTGTTGGTCTTTTGCCGGAATTGTTGCTGTCGTCATTTCTTTTTTCCGGTTTCCTGATCAGTCGAAAAGGGAAGAGGGGGGAAAAGAAAATGCTTCTGTGTCGGAGGAAAATGTGGCCTCGTGTTAAAGGTCAGATTTTGCATATGTCTTGTGTTAAAAGTTTAGAATTTGCATATGTCTGAACATGGGTAGTAGGTCAGGGCGGTGCAAGCTTTTGTCATCGAATTGATTACTTTGAAACGGAGCAGATGCAGCACAAGGAATTGCATAGTTTCCTCTCAACCCGGAGCTTCAGAATGCGAATTTTTGTAGTTGACGTTCATTATCTTAAGGGAGGTATAGTATAATGTCTCTGTTTCAGGGCATTTTGCTTAGGATGATCTTCACCTGATGAATCCCTGTTTGTAAGCATAGAGATGGGAACGAGCTTTTGCAGTGTAACTGAATTCTCTAAATTCCACTTGACCTGTGGTATCGGAGTACTGTTATTTCCATAATCGCATGAGATGAGGCATTTCCTGAAAACTGACCTGTGAAGTGGATGCAGTTCTCAGATGGTTCTTCCGATATGGAATTGCGACTCCAGCTCGGCGGCATCGACATTTCAGGTCCCAGAGATATTCATGTGGATGCGAACAACACCTCCTTAACGATCCAACTTAAGCATTCTGGTTCCCTTGTGACGCTGATGGAAACAGATTCTCTCTTTGATAGGATAAAGTCGGCCGAAACAATATGGTTGGCTGTCCTTTGTGTGTATGTATTTTATAATAAATAGCCTAGATCTTCCGGGCAGTTAAGTGGGGATTATTGTTTTGGACAGGTATTTAGATGACGATCAGCTTGTCATTAATTTGAAGAAGCAGGATCCCGAATTGAAATGGCCTGATATTGTGGAGTCTTGGGAGTCACTGACTGCAGGGTCAATGCAACTACTTAGAGGAACGTCCATTTATATTGTCGGGGACTCGACGGAGATTAACCAGAAAGTGGCAAAAGAACTTGCAGTTGGTCTTGGGTATTATTACATTGTTTCATCCTTTCTAGGTTTTGGAAAATTATTCACCAAGTTTCCACCATTCTGATTTCCCCATTACAACCAAACCTCGAACCAAAAGTAAGAGAGAAATCCCACAGGATCCCAGTGAAGACTGAAATGAGAAAGATTAAAAGAACGTATTCACATGTTAAGAGCTTTGGAATCAATTAGTCACTTATGAGCTTTAGGATCAATCACTACTGGTGCCCTTTCAATGTCATGATATTTCGTTTGTTTTTACACTGATTTGCTGCTTGCCGAAGCTCAAATATGTCATCTGCAGGTACACGCCTCTTGAGACCAAGGAGTTGCTTGAAACATTTGCTAAGCAAACAATTGATTCATGTGAGTAGACTTCTGCTTTAAACAGAGGCTACTATTAATATTTGTAGTAACTTAATAGCTTTCATCATCGACGTAGTAAATTTCCAAGCGGATTGAGTAATGGGCATAGGACTACAGAAAAACCCAAAGTTAAAACTTCTAGATTCATCTCTCATTACTGCGGGTGATTGCTAAGAAAGTATTATGGTGGCTAAACATAATACACTCAAGCAACATATGGGCACTTTACTTGTTAACATAATCTGATGACGACTTAAAGCAGCAATTGATGAGGTTGAGTTCAGCATCTTGCCGATCCACACTAAAGATGGCATTTGGAACGTTATTTGCATCTATGTACATATCCCAAAATAAAATTAGAAGAAACTACAAAGGAAAATAGATAAGAAAATCCTCAAATGCAGAAAAACATGTTTACATAGATACATCCTGTGTAGCAACTTCCGCTTTGCAATCTTGAGTTGACTTGTAGTGCCCATCTTGCAGTGCATTAATGAGTCTAATCATCTCCAGGGGTGCTTGCTGAAGGACATGATGCCATTGCTGAAGCAGAGGGTGTCTTATTAGAAAGCCTCAGTAGGTATACGCATTATGTGATGCAGTTGTTTGAAATTCTTGCTTTACGAATGACTCATTCTTTTCTCTGTTTTATTGTTTTGCAAAGTCATGTCCGGGCTGTTGTTGCAACTTTAGGTGGGCAGAAGGGTGCTGCTCGAAGAGCTGATAAATGGCAGCACCTTTATGCGGGATTTACCGTATGGTTGTCTACAACTGACACAACAGGTAGTCTAGCGATGCTTGCCTCCTCCATGAATTTTGCCCTTCTGTCAGTTCTCCTGATGATCATTGAGTGGTAGAGACAGATTGATAATCAAAATTAGTAGCTTGTAAGGACTTTCAGTGCTGCTGAAAATTACTTGGTTGACCATCTGATATGATATCTATCCTAACTGAAGTTCAAAGTGGAAGGAGATTGCAATTGTAACTTTTCCAAACAGTTCATACGATGTAATGCAAAATCACTTCTATGCTGCTGGAAGTTTGACTGAATCTGAAAATGGGGTTAAAGCCTAGATGATGGGCAACCCCCCCCGGGGCAATTTAGTTGCAGTATTATAGACCCTTCTGATGATTTTATTTGAAGCAAATTCTGATTGTTTGTGCAGATGAAGACTCAGCTAAGAAAGAGGCCAGAAGACACGTTGAAGATGGGAGTCTAGGTTATGCAAATGCAGATGTTGTTGTCAAGCTCCAAGGTTGGGATGCCGATTACTCCAAAACCGTGGCTCAAGCATCTCTGAGTGCACTCAAACGATTAGTTTTATCAGATAGGAAGCTCCCAGGTAAAAAGTTCGTCAAACTATACATGACCCATGTACTGTAAATTTTTTTTTTTTTTTTTTTTTTTTTGCCACTATGTACTGTACTGTAAATTGAGTTGCTTTGAAATAGGGGAACCTATCCTAATGCCAGAGGAAGCTGATGCTGGAACAGACCTTGGAGGGGTTGAGCCACAGAGATCAGATTAAAATGCTACCTCGATGCATTTAAACGAAATTATGAAACAAGCACGACTATAAGACTCCCAAACAATTATGGCTAGTGCTGGTTTATACTTGATGCTGTGATGAAAACAACCTCGGACTTTATTCTTGATGCCGTAATATGCTCTTACTTGATGCTGTGATGAAAACAACCTCGGACTTTATTCTTGATGCCGTAATATGCTCTAATTGAACTGTAAAACCTATCGGTTCTGTCTATTTGTTCTAATTGAACCGTAAATCCTATCGGTTCTGTGTCTTTCTTGCAGATAAGAAGAGCCTGTACATAAGGTTGGGATGCCGCGGGGATTGGCCAAACATCAAGCCCCCAGGGTGGGATCCGTCGACTGCTGATGATTCTATAACTTCTCCGGATACATTGTGAGAAAATTCAAGTTGCCAGCACGAAAGCAAGGGCAAACAGAGATGTCATCATCCGGTTCTTCTTGACTTAGTGAAGTCTAAATAGTCAATTCATTTAACTGAGGCTCCTTTCTCTCTTTCCCCACTTTTGTTTTTGTTCCTTCTTTCTTGTTAGCGATAATCATGAACAGGTCAATGGGTCCATTCCATCTATGCTTACAAACTAAGTTATGAGTGAATATATACATAAATATATATAGGTGTTTTGTCTAGTCAATGGGTCCATCCCAGTCACCATCTCCAGACTCCTGCGATGGTTGTTCAGCTAAATCACCAGGACCGTGTAGAACTGGCAACATAATTTTTTGACCGGCCAGCTTCCACGTTTCATATCAACAATATAAAACTTCTATGTAAACATAGTAGCATTAAGCACGAGAATAGAGTACAAAATATACCACATAAATACACGGACCGTAAAGGTGATATACCTAACGACACGATGCTAAACCAAAAGGGAGACATTAGACCACACTAGCAACAACTCAAGTATCTCCCTTTACTTGGTAGTTAGCGACTACTTCTTCCGCAGGTCGCGAAAGTAGCCAGCAGTGTCCTTGGTGAACTCGTCCCGGAAGATGCGCGTGTCCCTCCCCGGAGCTTTCATGGTCTTCCTTCCGCTGGACCCGGATGAGTTGCCCGTCAGACTCGCCACGCCAGCACCCACGGCACAGATCACCAAACCGGCGATCACTCTCGCGGCCATGGTAGCACCACTTCGCTCTCTATCTTTGCTCTCGCTCCCGCCCATATTGATTCTGATTAATATCAATTTGCCTTCGGATATGACAAGCTATGAGATCTCTCTTAATGTCAGAAGTGCAGTGCTCTGTGCGTTGATGCTTACAGTGAGAGGCTTCTTGGGTGAATTTATAGCGTCTATGTAGTTTGGACTTAGATTTACTTACTCCTGAAGGCTCTCCACTCTGGAAGACAAAGACGACATTTACTTTTAGTAAAGTCATTACTTAACTAACTTATTAACGTGGAAAAATTTATAAAAAAAATCCTAAATCAATTATAATTTTTCTAATTCAATCAAAACCTTCTTTTTTTTGCCAATTCAGTCTGAAAGATTTTGTAATTATATCAATTTAGTCCATTCATCTAATGTGGCTAGCCGACACTAACGTTGACAATTTTTTAATAATATTTTCTTTTTCTTTTCCTTTTCTCTCTCTCTTTTTCCTCCTTCTCCCTCCTTCCTCCTTCCTTTGGCTGGTGGCAGGCCGGAGGCGAGTGCCAATGAGGTGAGCCTCGCCGGCCCACCCCCACCGGCCAATGGCGAGGCTCGCCCCCACTAGCCACTAGGGAGAGCGAGCCTTACCTAACGATAGCGAGGCCACCCTCACCATGGGTGAGCGAGGCTTAGTCTCACCCAGCCACGACAAGGCCAGTGGACCACATCCTGCCTAGGGCCAGTGAGGCTGGCCCAGGCCAAGGGCCACGTGAGGTCACGCCTCGCCCATGGCTGCTGAGGGCTAGCCTCGCCAGGCCAGTAGGCGGCTTGCCTCTAGTTGAGGAAGGAGAAGAAAGTGAAGAAAAAAAGAAAAAGAGAGAGAAAAAATATAATATTACCAAAAAAAGTATCCACGTTAGCATCGGTTGGCTAAAAATGGTTCGATGGAAGGTTTAGGATTAAATTGGTAAGAAAAACAAGATTTAGGACTAAATTAAAAAAATTGCAATAGGTTTAGAATTGTTTTGATATTTAGTAGAAAGAGACGTTGGATATAACATGAAGAAATTGTAGCAACACAATGTTGACACGAACTCCCATCTTGTTAAGTCTCCCTGCCAAATTCAAGCACGTAGACCACAAGGCCCAATCAATAGTAGCTCAAATTTGGCCGAGGGAAGATTATCAAAAAAGTCATAAATTTGTTATGTTGATGCCAATTCGATTTCAATTCTTTTAATTTGATCAATTTATTGTCAGTATACTAATTTTGATTGGAAATCACTAACGTTGATGTTGGTTATCCTACGTGGAATGGTCAGTGTTGATGTGGACAATATTTTTTTATTTTATTTTTTACAAAATTTTGGCCTAAAATCACCAAACGTCGATGTCAGCTATCTTACGTAGCATGACCAGCGATATCAACCCTTGTCTATGGCTGATCATCAGCCATCACTAAAGCTTGCCCTGGCAATCGAGGAGGAAAGAGGGAAAAAGAAAGAAAGAAAAGAAAAAAGAAATTATAAATACAAAATACAAAAAAATAAAAATTGCAAAAATTATCCATGTCAACGCTGGTTGTGACATGTTAGACAAATGACATCCACATTAGTGATTTTTGACCAAATTGTCATAAGAGTACATTGATAGGTTTAAAACTAAATTTGCATCTATACAATAGGTTTCAGAATTTGGTAGAGTCAGGACTGATTTTGATCAGTACATGCTTAAATTATAATAATAAAGAAACGTGAACAAAACGTTGAAATGTAATAGGTGGAAAAGAAGCGGTTAGGGTGAAAAAGATTGTTTGAAGGGTAGTAAATTTTTCTCATAGTGAAATTGTTAAAAAAAAGAAAAGGTGAGCCCTGAGTTTTTCGAATTGTTCGGGAGCTGATCGGCCTTGTGGAACTTGTAGTTTGATCTTGATGCTGAAGCGGATTGAGTTGTGGTGTTGGTCTTTGCCGGAATTGCTGCTGTCGTCATTTCTTTTTTCCGGTTTACGGATCAGTCGAAAAGGGAAGGGGTAAAAGATAATGCTCCTACGTCGGAGGAAAACGTAGCCTTAAAGGTCGGATTTTGCATATGTCTTGAATTAAAGGTTAGATTTTGCATATGTCTGAACATGGGTAGTAGCGCAAGGCGGTGCAAGCTTTTATCATCTAATTGATTACTTTCAAACGGAGCAGAGGCAGCACAAGGAGCTACAGAGTTTCCTCTCAACCCCAAGCATCAAAATGCGAAATTTCGTAGTTGACGTTCATCGTCTTAAGGGACGTATAGCATAAAGTGTCTTTATTGGGGCATTTTGCTTAGGATGATCTTCACTTGATGAATCCCCGTTTGTAAATATAGAGATGGGAACGAGCTTTTGCGGTGTCACTGAATTCTCTAAATTCCACTTGACCTACGGTATCGGAGTACTGATATTTATGTAATCGCATGAGATGAGGCATTTCCTCAAAACTAACCAGTGAAGCGGATGCAGTTCCCAGAGGGAAAATTACAAAAAAAGTTCTAAACCTATTTGTGTTATGTCAATTCAGTCCTAAACTTTTTTTTATCAATTTAGTCCTAAAACATTTTACAATTGTACTAGTTTAGTCCATCCATCCAAAATTAGCCAGCCGACGTTGACATGGTTGGCGAAAGTGACATGGCAAATTTTTTTTTTCAATTTTTTAAACTTTTTTTTTTAAAAATTCCACCTTCTCCTTCCTCTAGCCGGCCGCCGAGGCAAGGGCCGGGAGGTCGCCTCGCCGCCAATGATGAGGCTCGTCCCCGCCGACCATTGGCGAAGGCGAGCCTCACCATCCTTGGGCGAGGAGTCTTGCCGGCCACCGGCGAGGTCAACCCTCGCCTTGGCTGGGCAAGGCTCGGCCTCGCCCCGCCGATAGCCAACAAGGCCGTTGTCGCCAGATCTGGCGAGGTCGAGCCTCGCCATCCCTGGGCGAGGAGCCTCGCCTCGCCTCGGATCTGGCAAGGCTTGACCCCGCCCGGCATGGCGAGGGTCGACCTCGCCGATGCCGGCGTCAGCTCTTGCCAGATCTGGCGGGGCCTCGCCCGCCCTCACCTCCGGCCACAGGAAGGAGAAGGTGAAAAAAAAGAAAAGAAAATTAAAAAATTCGAAAAATATTTAAAAATTCGAAAAAAATAAAAATAAAAAATATTAAAAAATTGTCATGTCAACTTTCGCCGGACAGTTGGTGTCCACATCAGCGCCGGCCAGCCAATTTTGGCCAGATAGATTAAATGTAAAAGGTTTAGAACTATATTGGCCCAAAAAAAGTTTATGACTGAATTAGCACAATTGTAATAGGTTTAAGACTTTTTTGGTAACTCTCCCATTCTCATATGGTTCATCCGATATGGAATTGCGACTCGAGCTCAGAGGCATGGACATTTCAAGTCCTAGAGATATTCACGTGGATGCAAACGACACCTCCTTAACGATCCAACTCAAGCATTCTGGTTCCCTTATGACGCTGATGGAAACAGATTCTCTTTGATAGGATAAAGTCGGCCGAAACGATATGGTTGGTTATCCTTTGTGTGTATGTATTTGATAATAAATAGCCTAGATCTTCCAGGCAGTTAAGTGAGGATTCTTGTTGTGGACGGGAATTTAGATGACGATCAGCTTGTCACTAACTTGAAGAAGCAGGATCCCGAATTGAAATGGCCTGATATTGTGGAGTCTTGGGAGTCATCGACTGCAGGGTCGACGCAACTACTTAGAGGAACATCCACTTATATTGTCGGGGACTCGACGGAGATTAACCACAAAGTGGCAAAAGAACTTGCAGTTGGTCTTGGGTATTATTACATTGTTTCATCCTTTCTTGGGTTCTGGAAAATTATTCACCAGGTTTCCACCATTCTGATTTCACCATTACCACCAAACCTCGAACCAAAAGAAAGAAAGAAATCCCACAAGATCCTAATGAAGACTGAAATAAGAAAGATTAAAACAACATGTTCACGCCGAGCTTTAGGATCAATCAATACCGGTGCCTTTTCAATGTCATGATATTTTGTTTGTTTTTAGACTGATTTGCTGCTTGCTGAAGCTCAAATATGTCATCTGCAGGTACACGCCTCTCGAGACCAAGGAGTTGCTTGAAACATTTGCTAAGCAAACAATTGATTCATGTGGGTAGACTTCTGCTTTAAACAGAGGCTACTGAGTGCGTTGGATCGTCGGCCATAAATCTGGTCCTGCACCACACATTTGGTTAAAGGGCGCATCTATGGTCCCATGCTAAAGAATATCGAACAGTATCTCCTGATAGTCATTCTATTGATATGTGTAGTAACTTAATAGCTTTCATTATCGACGTAGTAAATTTCCAAGCGGATTGAGCAATGGGCACAGGACAACAGAAAAACCCATCGTTAAAACTTCTAGATTCATCTCTCATTACTACAGGTCATTGCTAAGCAGGTACTATGGTTGCTAAACATAATACACTCGAGCAACATATGAGCAATTTACTTATTAACATAATCTGATGACTATTTAAAGCAGCAATTGATGAGGTTGAGTTCAGCATACCGCCAATCCATGCTGAAGATGGCATTTGGAACATTATTTGCATTTATGTACATTTCCCGAAATAAAATTAGAAGAAACTACAAAGGAAAATAGATAAGAAAATCCTCAAATGCGAAAAAACGTGTTTACGTAGATACATCCTGTAGCAACTTCCGCTTTGGCAATCTTGAGTTGACTTGTAGTGCCCATCTTGCAGTGCATTAATGAGTCTAATCATCTCCAGGGGTGCTTGCTGAAGGATATGATGCCATTGCTGAAGCACAGGATGTCCTATTAGAAAGCCTCATATACGCATTATGTGATGCAGTAGTTTGAAATTTTTGCCTTCACGAACGACTCACCCTTTTCTCTCTTTGATTTGTTTTGCAAAGTCACGTCCGGGCTGTTGTCGCAACTTTAGGAGGGCAGCAGGTTGCTGCCCGAAGAGCTGATAAATGGCAGCACCTTTATGATGGATTTACTTTATGGTTGTCTACAACTGAAGCAACAGGTAGTCTAGTGATGCGTGCCTCCTCCATTCATTTTGCCCTTCTGTCAGTTCTCCTGATGATCTTTGAGTGCTAGAGACTGATAATCAAAATTAGTGGCATGTAAGGACTTTCAATGCTGCTGAAAATTACTTGGTTTACCATCTGATATGATATCTATCCTTACTGAAGTTCAAAGTGGAAGGAGATTGCGATTGTGAATTTTCCAGACAGTTCATACGATGTAATGCAAAATCATTTCAATGCTGCTGGAAGTTTGACTGAACCTGAAACGCGGTTCAAGACTAAATGAGGGCCACCTCCCCATTTAGTTGCAGATTACAGACCCTTGTGATAATTTTATTTGAAGCAAGTTCTGATTTTTGGTGCAGATGAAGACTGGGCTAAGAAAGAGGCCAGGAGACACATTGAAGATGGGAGTCTAGGTTATGCAAATGCGGATGTTGTTGTCCAGCTCCAAGGTTGGGATGCCGGTTACTCCAAACCCGTGGCTCAAGCATCTCCGAGTGCACTGAAACGATTAGTTTTGTCAGATAGGAAGCTCCCAGGTAAATTTCCGTCAAACTACACGACCCATGTATTGCAAATTGAGTGGCTATGAAATAGGGGAACCTATCCTAATGCCAGAGGAAACTGATGCTGAAACAGACCCTGGAAGGGTTGAGCCACAGAAATCGGATAAAACTCCGCCTAGATGCATTTTAACGAAATTATCAAACAAGCATGTCTATATAGACTCCTAAACAAATATAACGAAACAACCTTGGACTTTGTTCTCAATGCAGTAAAAAGCTCTAATTGAACCGTAAATCCTATCGGTTCTGTCTCTTTCTTGCAGATAAGAAGAGCCTGCACTATAAGGTTGGAATGCCGCAGAGATTGGCCCAACATTAAGCCCCCAGGATGGGATCCGTCGACTGCTGATGATTCTATAATATCTCCAGATACATTGTGAGAAAATTCAAGTTGCCAGCACATTAGAGAACGAGGTAGATGGAGAGCAAGGGCAAACAGAGATGTCATCATCGACTTAGTGAAATCTAAATAGTCAACTCATTTTACTGAGGCTGCTCTCTCTCTTTCCCCACTTTTGTTTTTGTTCCTTCTTTCTTGTTACCGATAATCATGAACAGGTCAATGGGTCCATCCCATCTATGCTTACAAACTAAGTTATGAGTGAATATATACATAAATATATATATATATATATATATATATAGGTGTTTTGTCTAGTCAATGGGTCCATCCCAGTCACCATCTCCAGACTCCTGCGATGGTTGCTCAGCCAAATCACCAGGACCATGTAGAACTGGCAATAGAATTTTTTGACTGGCCAGCTTCCACGTTTCATATCAACAACATAAAACTTCTACGTAAACATAGTAGCATTAAGCACGAGAATAGAGTACAAAACATGACACATAAATACACGGACCATAAAGGCAATACCTAAAGACACCATGCTAAACCAAAAGAGAGACATTAGACCACACTAGCAACAACTCAAGTTTCTCCCTTTACTTGGTAGTTAGCAACTACTGCTTCCGCAGGTCGGGAAAGTAGCCAGCAGGGTCCTTGGTGAACTCGTCCCGGAAGATGCGCGCATCCCTCCCGGGAGCTTTCATGGTCTTCCTTCCACTGGAGTTGGATGAGTCACCCATCAGACTCACCATGCCAGCAGATCACCAAACCAGCGATCACTCCCGCGGCCATGGTAGCACCACTTCGCTCTCTATCTTTGCTCTCGCTCCCGCCCATATTGATTCCCCATATTGATTCTGATTAATATCAATATGCCTTCGGATAGAAGCTATGAGGTCTCTCTAGGTGTCAAAATTGTAGTGCTCTAGGCCTTGATGCTTACAGTGAGAGGCTTTTTGGGTGAATTTATAGCGGCTTTGGTGGCTTTGTGAGTTTACTCGGCTTACTTAAGGTTCTCCTCTCTGGAAGACGAAGACGTTGACATTGACCCGGGAGTAATTCATTACTCAACCAACTTATTAACTAGCGGAAAGAGATTTTTGGTACAACACGAAGAAATTGTAGCAAGTGGACGCGAATTTTCATCTTTGCTGACGTTTTCACCAATCCAAGACCCGATTTAAGAGAAGCTCAAATTTGGTAGAGGGGAAGATTACCCAAAAAAATAAAAAGTCATAAATTTATTGTATAGATGCTGGTTCAATTTTACATCTTTTAATTTGACTAATTTTGTCCTAAATCTTTTTGCCAATATGCTAATTTTCATCGGAAATTGCTGATGTTGACGTCTCCTATCCTGCGTGGCATGACCGACACTAACGTGGATGGTAGTTTTCAATTTTTTTTTAAATATGTTGGGCTGAAATCGTTGACATTAACATTGGTCATCTTATGTGGCACGGCCAACAATATTATCCCTTGCCTATGGTTGATCATCAGAAGCCTACCTTAGCGATCGGGAAGGAAAAAGGGAAAAAGAAAGAAAAGAAAAGAAAAAAGAAATTATAACATAAAAAATACAAAAAAAAATGGAAAATTATTAATATCAGCATTGATCATAATATGTAAGATAAACGATGTCAACATCAGTGATTTCTAACAACATTGTCAAAAGGCATAAAACTAAACTGACAGGTTAGAACTAAATTTACATCTTGCGATAGGTTTTAGAATTTTTTAAATGATTTTCCCTTTGGTAGAGTAAGGTGTGATTTTGATTAGCACTTGCTTAGATTATAATAATAAAGAATAAATTTAAAAGAAAACAAACATGATCAGAATGTAGAAGAAGTAGTTTGAGAGAAAAAAATTGTATAGAAGGGAAGTGAATAAGTTTTTCTTTTAGTGAAATTGCAAAAAAAAAAAAAAGAAGAAAAAAGGTGAGGGGTGAGACCCACAAAAAATAATATAGACGATTCAATGTGATAGAGGCATCAAGAGCCAGATATAATGCAAGCCAAAAAAATTGCAAAATTTGTTAATGTCAATACTGGTCGTGACATATATGATGGCTAGCATTCACATCAGGGATTTCCGGTCAAATTTGACAAATTGTCCAAAGGTTACTAACTAAATTGATCAAATTAAAATCTATGACTGAATTAATAATCATACAATAGGTCTTAGACTTGTATTTTAATTTTCCCTCTGATAAAGTCATGTCTGATTTTGAGATGCTCAATAGCAATTGAAAAAACAGAAGAAAAAAATAAGGGTTTATATTAAGCAGTTCTCCTGCTCGAGAAATTTCTCTCCAACGCTTTAGGAGTGCATTCCGAGTGGAGTCAACTTGTCAGTAACTTAATAATATGAGGGCCAACAAGCATGATGACCTTCACCATGAGTAGTTTTGCTTTCCTTTTTCCCTTCTTTAAAACTTTTTTTGGGTTCTCTCGACCATAACCTAAAAAGCACCAACATTTTTCGAGGGCTTTTGTATCATATCTAACAATCCAACACGTAATCAACAAGTATCGAAAAATCCGATATGCGAGTCCAAAATTCCAACATGCGACTCCAACGTCTACGAGGTCAATTTTAAAAAATTTGAATAAATAAGATGTCAAAATGTAAATACGTAAAAAGCACTAACAATAACAATAATAAAAAAAAAAAAAAGGAAGAAAGAGTAAAAACTTAATATTCTCTTCTTCTTTGACTCTCACTTCCTATGACTCGTGATTTTTTTATGTAAACTCATTCTAGGGTCTTGCTTATTATTTATTTATCTGAGAATTCGGATCAAATTAATTTGATTATAATACTTGTTGAAATTCTCTTATTTTTTTAAAAATGACAAGTCCGCTGGCATGTCATGTGTCGATATCGATGCTACTTAGACCATCACAAGACAGTCTTCGAAATTAGTGATCACACTCGAGGCACCAACAGTACCCAATATTGCCAAAGATTGGAGATTCCTAAGGACTCAAAGCAGAATCGAATTAAATCCCTCATTGAAACCTTCATTGAATGCATGAACCAAGATGAAGTTCTCTTAACCGTTTAAGTGTTCCTGCGAGTAATCAATTCAAAAATTGTATAATTTCTTGAAAAGTAATCGAATGGAAAAGTGCAGCTACAGTGATATAGAGAGGAGATGCGACAAGAAAAGGTGAATGAGTTGACAATTGACTGAATTTATAGATGATGTGCATTTTGGACTGTAAACAATAATAGTGGTGTTTTCAGCCCAAAAACCAGGAATGAAAATAGCTAATTAAGTTATGCGTCAAACTGTCATTGATTATTGAACATAATCAATTACCAACATAATGTGAGATCGGAAACTTGTCACTTTATAGGGTGGAAAATTTTATTACATGGAAATACAATTGTAACCATGGACTTGGGAGAACTATGTTGGAAGTTACTTTTTTCGATAAACTGTCATCGACCACATGGAGAAGATATCAATAGAGGTATGCAACCGGACCAACCCACCAAAAAAATGGGTTTGGAAATCAATTGCCATTGAAACTAGTCCGGAATCGATTTCCAAAATTTGAACCCAGTTTGAACTGGTCCGATGTTCCAAGTGAATAACTACCCAGGAACTGGATTGACTGAACCTATTTGGGAACCAGTTTTATAATCTCAAAAGTCCAAAACTCTTTTATCTTTTTTTCCCCTGACTTCTAATCTTAGAACTGTGTTTTTCCTCTCGCACAACGCTCCTCCTTCATCATTCCTCTTCTTTGCTCGCTTCCCTCCCTTGCCAGCTCACAGTCACACCATCAACCGTCGACTCCCTCTTGCTCTGTTTCGTCGTCTCATCAACGAAGAAGGCCTCATCTATAAGCTTGCAAATTTCCTCAATTTTTCTAGACTTCTCTTTCGGATTGAGGCTAGGTTCTTCTCTTTTTCCTAGAGGGTGCCTTTCCAAGTGGATGTCTTGTCATATTGGTGGAAAGTTTGTGTTTTTTAAGGATATTTGGCCGACATGGTAGAGCGAAGGACGACGACCTTGCGCTTGGCCTAGTCGATGGACTGGACCTTGTAGGCACCGAAGGAGGTGGCAAAGAAGAGGTCAGAGGCATTGTAAGAGAGCATGCAGCAGAAGCTCGAGGAGCCACAACCATGGTCAACAGCGAAGGGGTAGGTGGGAGATTGGAATGAGGTGCAACAAAGGGAGAAGGGGAGGGAAGGGAAGGGCAGGAGCGAGAAGGTTAGGGTTTGAAGGTTGAAGACGGTGGTGGTGGTGGTGGTGGGAACACAGGAAAACACTAAAGACTACATTTTTTCCCGTGGGGAGTACATTTGGCGCCGCCCGGGGGGGGGTGGGGGGTGATTGCAAAGGGAACCCAAGAAAAGAGAAAGACTGTGAGTCACTTTTATCCGGGAATGACTACCACTTTGTTGACCATTTTGGCACCACTGATCCACAGTCATGTAAAATTAGGAAGATTACATTGTTTTCTCACATATTAATGTAAGATTCGAAGCCGTATAAGATATCAGGCGGTTGCAAAACGGGTTTAAGTGAAAACAGGGATTGATCCTGGAATCGACCCCAAAAAAAAAAAAAAAAAAAGATGGTTCCAAAACAAGGTCCAGTGCAAATAGGGTCAGGTACAAGGTCCAAACAAGGGGAACTAATTATAACAGGGTCGGGTACAAGGTCTAGGTCTGGAACCTACTCACCTTGGATCCAATCACCCCTAGATATCAATTAATAATATGCCAATTCTTTCTTTCCAAAAAGAAAAATTAACAACAAGAAGGTAGTTCTTCACTAGGCTGAGCAGGACCAGCAAGAATTCCGTATAATATATACATAACGATCCAAAAGGAGATACTTCCAAACACCCAAAGAAAAAGAAGCCGAGATCTAAATGGAGTCGCAATCCCCATGACACAAAGGACAACAGCATTGCAAATTAGATAAGAAGATTCAAACCTCTTGCTCCGGCTTAGGCACCTTTAAATTGTGACTAGATCCAAGAGCCGGCTGCAAAATGCAGTAAAACATATTAAGCGCTTTCACATGAATATCAGAGAAAATAATGACGGCAGGACGAATGGTCCCTCCATCTTTATATCTGGATATATCATCACAACCCCATGTCTGTTCTTTGAGACAGCCATCATTGATGATGCAAAAAGAAAAATTACAGTTTCCATATAATATTGCCCATCTTGATTTCACAATACTCCGCCAGTCTTATATTGAACCCTTTCACTGACTCCAAAAAATAGAAATCAACCTCTTCCAGGAGAAAATAGTGATGCAACAAATCCTGTATGCTATGATGAGCATTAGTCAGGCCATTTACCATCTGATTTCTTACTAATCAATGGAGCAGAACCATTAGAATCCAGAGTAGATAATTAAGTTATAGTCAACATGCGACAACTTGACTGCTGCCTAGCAATAATGAATTGCAAGTTTGACAACAGTATCAATACCTTGCCCTGAAGACTCATTATGCTGGACCTCAACAATTCATCACCAACTATTGACCTCAACCTCTTGATGAAGTCATTTCGAGAGATCCTCTTGGTCTGACGAATATTGAGGAGGAAGATTAGACATTGACAAAAAATTTATAGTAAACAGGTGATTATAAGAGTGATTGATCAAACATGACGCACCCTGAAAAGTTTATAATTAGCATCGATTGTGTTCATATCCTCAGCAGCAACTTCTTTTGAGATGGCATCAAACAATAATGGAAACGGCATCCATGGGGATTTGGGAGTCTTTGCAGAGCTTGACCCCAAGGTATCATCTTTTCCCTGAAGTCTCTTCTCAAAGTTCATATGAAGTAGGAGGTAGACATGGCAATTAATAACAGATTACAAAAAGCATTGGCACCCTCGCAGATGCAATCAAACTAACTTCAAAATTCTGAAAGTACGGACACAATAAAGGCCGTTTCCATTGAAAATATAGTAGAAAGACAACATATAAGAAACTCCAGCTCTTGAATCCTCCAGGCTATGGTAAATAAAATCACTTGGCCAACAATTCACTCTCAAACCAACCTAGGCCGCATAAAGATCCTCACTAATGAAAGAATCCAGACAAGAAAAGGCATTCACTCTGATTTTTCAGAAAAGATGAAGCCATCAAACAGGCATTGGAAAAGGCACTAAAGTCTCATATACGAAGAATTTCCTACATAGCCTATGGTGACTAAAGACTTACTCATACATGATATACACTAGACAGTTTTCTCCAAAGGTTACAATGAAAAGATCTCACTCTCACTCTCTCAGAGCAGATGATAAGCTAACATATGAGAATAATCTCTGGGTCCCCAAGAATAAGAACCTGACATGGAAGCAAGTCAACGGCTATCAATATTTGAGATTTGGCAATCCTGACTATAGGTTGTCTTGCTACTGAGTGACTAATTAACCCATTCCGCCACCTCTGAGCAACTACCAGATGTAAAGGCAACAAAATCAATTTAAGTTGCACTCACTAAGTAGAAGGTCCAGAGGGAAAAATGACCCGAAAAATACTACTTTAACTATACAAGAGTACGGTCTAGTCAGCCTTACTGGGTCCACAGGTGACTGGCATAACACAGCCTGATCAACAGGCCCTTTACTAACTGTTGTTTCCGATAGCTCATTCCGGCAATTCTTTCCAGCTAGATGCCCTGCAGCACAAGTAAGATTCCCTTGCTAAAATGTTCACCATAACTTACATAAAAAGGTTCCACATCAGTTCACTCATATATTCTCTCCACATACATATCTATATAAATCTAATAAGGGTCTCACAATCCACTCACAAACAATCCCATTGCATTAATAAATTTCTTGAGCATGAAAATATGAATAAGGACAAGAAAAAACATTGCCCAAGATGCTAAAAAAGCAACACAAAAGTTCGATATCAATACTTCAACTGAGAAATTTCCACAGTAATAAATCACCTTCAGCACTAGCTCGAATCTTGAAACTTATCACAAATTCCGGAAATATGTGTGTGTTCATATTCATATTCCAAACTATATAGTACTGTGGATTTTGAAGATCTTCAACTCCACTGTCAAAGTTGCTGCTGCTAGGACAGAATTGTCTGGATCCAGGATGGACGAGTTCAATAGTGCCCAATATGACACGACAGAGCACAATGTGCTTTACCCCATTTTCATCATCATCACAAAACTTTGCACTGCAAAAGATGAGATAAGCTGAAACACCCTCTGAGGCTCAGAAAATATAGCAGCAATTACAGAGTACCATATGAGAGAATTATCTACCATGTATATTTACTACACAAGCTGCTCCTCAAAAGTAAAAAGACCATATTTGAACTCGCACCAATCAAATAAAATAACAAAAATTTTCCCCAAAGGATTGCAAATGATGGTAATTCAATATTCTCCTAGACTCCGGTATTTCCTACAAGTTATGTGGTTGATTAGTCCACCAAGTAATAAACCAGCACAGTTCCAAGCATCGCATTTGCACAAAGTGGAAATGCTATTTGAACTAAATCAACTAATTGACCACAGGGAATGAGTTGACTAAACCTACAGTTATGCTGACAAGTTCATGCTTCACCTACATAATCAAGGCCAACAATCTTGCAAAATGATCCAATTGAAGATTGCAACGGACAATATATTTATACATAAAGAAAAATTATCCATATTATAACCAAAAATAAACAAACCTAATATGTGTATTATCGACAGATGTGAGATGAACTCCAGAGCCATATGAACACACTCTCTTAAATCCACCTGCACCGGGACCATGCATCATAATACTAGATACAGCATCCTTATTAGCTGCAAGCCAACAATATTTAACATTCGGATCCCCACGAAGATTTCTGGTGATCTCAACTTGCTTTTCAAAGAGTTCCAATCGAGATTTCATTGAATGACTAGAGCAACGGTTAATTTCAATTATGTCTGAACGCATGAGGAACCCCATTCCCATAACAAACATGTCTCTAACGATATCAGAATTCAGTTGCTGATGCACGGGTCCAGTTTTGGTTTCTACTACTTTATTCATTAGTTGGCCGCCCCCAAATATATCCTCCAATTTTGTATCCAAAGGTTTATCAAGTTTAATATTATCCTCTGCATCCTCATTGCAATCAGCACGAATTTGGTTAATTTTAATTTTCTTGGCATGGCAACTTGACTCTTCAACACCTTCTTCCATATAACATATATGGGCTCCATCTATTTCAATATTCAGCTGAAGCTTAATCTCTTGCATCCCATTTGGTATCTCAAAAGAGTAACCAGCATCAGCCTCTAACTCCGATTGGCAGGACTTTTGCATCCCAGTAGTGCCTGAGTAAGGCTCAGGGAAGAAGTGGCGACCGGCTTCGTCAATCCAAGCAATATGTCTTTGTGAACCTGTTACGAAATCCCACTGACTCATGTACAAGATATCCAACAAAAAATGGCATCCATTGGACTTCACTTCAATTGCTGGATTTTTCAACTCAAAACTTTCCTTGATCAACTCAACAATGTAAGTTGGAAAATCATTCCATTCATTCTCTTGAAAGAACAGAACCCTTTGTGGCAGGCTGCTCTTCATAAAATGTGTGTAATTCTTCGAAACAGAGTTCCTTGCCAGACAACTACACTCAGTCTTGCATCCATCTAGTCTTTTACGTTTACGGAGCTTGCCAACTGATGAGTTTGAACTAACTTTTTTTTGAAACAGGGTACCTCTCTGCCCCTCTTCACGTGTTGCACCTCGAGGTTTGCACTTAACAGCTAGTCTATGCACGTGATCCAGTGCTTCATTCCACCTTGCTTCCATTACTAGATGAAAACAGTGCAATTCGAATTTAAACACTAGAGTGGGACGACATGATCAACGCAAAGCTTTCGCATCGAGCGTGCCAGAGGAATCATGCCATGAAGTGGAGAAAAATTTCCTGCAAAAGAACAGGAAAACCAAACCATTCAATTTCAGTTAGTTAGTAATAAAATCATGGACCATTGTTAGCTAGAAGGAAAGCAACGAATTGTCTCCGGACCCAATCACAAGAACACCTACCAATTGCTGGCATCGACAGACATGCTGCACTAATCTCTCCTTCACCGAACATCCTCAGTGCCAGATCTCCACACTGAGCAAAACAGCGAGCTCTACAACTGCGCTGGCACGCTGAGCGAGAAGCTCTGCAATTCTTGGATCTCCCACTCAATCAGCAGCTACCCGAATCTATAAACCAAATCATAAAACAGCAGGAACTGAATAAGCCCCAGAAACGAACTACACAAAGAGATCTGCCACGACCCTCCATTATACACACATAAACCTACCTAATCACGAAATAACCAACAATATAACCAAGTCGATTGCAACGATCTACAGTGCACACCAACACGAATCACGAATTTCCCTCGAAAAGAACGGCCATTTAAAGCAACTGCGAACTCCAATCAAGTTGAACCCTCAGTCGATCGGAAATCGAACATACAACTACCAAAGACCTAAATTTGACTCTGTTCATCGAGTCAACCGTCGCCAAAAACAACGTACGACAATCAGTGGATCCGCACAAAAAAAGGCAGCAGCAGAGATTTGACTTTACCTTGCGGCGCATGATCACGTCGGGGAGGACTTGATGTGCGGTCGATTCAGCGGGAGAAGAAAATCGGCAGAGTAGATTGCGTTGTTCTTGTTCGTCGAAAGAAAAGAAGGGATAGGAAAAGAAACAGAGAGATTTTCTTTCTTTCTTTCTTCTTTTTTGAATATGTTTTGTGAGGTCCAAGGCAGGGAAAAATGCCGACGTGGGCCCGTTCACGTGAAAGGCGTTGAAACTTCCTTTCGCTTTCCCAACGTTTCAGTCCTAAAACAACCACCTTTTTTTTTTTTTTATTAAAGAGTATATATAGTTTG
Organism: Eucalyptus tenuipes; assembly: GCA_014182365.1. Lineage (NCBI taxonomy): Eukaryota > Viridiplantae > Streptophyta > Magnoliopsida > Myrtales > Myrtaceae > Eucalyptus > Eucalyptus tenuipes. Next base: position 1,767,740 of record CM024541.1, on the reverse strand, counting down.
AAATAATATTATTTATTTTTAAACTAGTACCTAATTTTACTGTTATAAACTTCCATGCTAAGGTAAATTTTTGGAGCAAGGTCTATTTCATACCGGACAAACAGCATTTGGGTTATATTCTTTTGTTCCTCAAAAAAAAAATCTATTTGATCATTTTTTATTCTCGATAATAGATTATAAATAAAATTAAGAAGTAAAAAAAAGTCACTTCTTTATTCCCAATAACAACTTCAGAATCAAGACGACCTTGTGCAACTAAAGCAAGGGCGAGGCTCGCCCAACACCTGTGAGGCTCGGGCGACGAGGCTCAACCTCGCTGGTGGCCGACGACGCTTCGATGTGGTTGTCGGCCCTTGTCTAGTCGATCGCCAGCCATAGCCAAGGATGGAGACCAGTTAAAAGAAGAAAAATAAGAAAAATGTAATAAAATTATTAAAAAATAAAAGAAATTTTAAATCATAAAAGATTTTGAATGTCATACCAAATATTTTTATTTCAAAGAATATAAAAATTTTGGACAATTATCAAACGACTTCAAATGCTCAAAAACTCATCTAAATAACATGATTAGATGAAAAGCATTTCTAAATGGAAATTGTTCCTAAAAAGGAATGGTTATCAAATAAGCTTTAAGTGTAGAAAACGGAATGGTTATCGAATAAGCTTTTAAGTGTACGAATTTCACCTCATGTGCTTGTTTGTTTTGAGCTAATAAAAGACCAACGAGAAAAAAATTATATTGAATTTTAGAAACTCGTCCTATTTGTCTACTATTGAAAAATTGAGGCGACTATAATAAATAAAAAAGACTAAATTTTTTAATGCTATAAATAGAATAAGTTAGAAAAGACTTTATATCATAGTTAAAGGTTTGATCTTATGATATAAATGACAGATTAAGTAAGATTATGAAGAGGATAGGTACACTAGATGTCCTAAAATTTGTCATAATAGTCTAATTAAATCTTAAAACTTACAAAAAATGGCAATCAAGTAAAAAATTTATTAAATTGATGAAATCAAATCTTTTTGTCAAAATGCCGATGTGGATTTATATCTCCCATGTGATGCTAACATAACTAAAACCACGTCATTTGGTATGATTTAATTTTCTAATAGAAAATTTATTTAAATTATATTAAAAAATAATCAAACTTTTTAAAATACAACAGAAGAGGAAAAACCGGGCGATCGCCACCACCCCATCATCACTGGAAGGGTTGACAATGGAGGGATGGGTTGGCGAGGGTTGCAGCCTCCCCCACATTGGGCTAGGGCGACTAACCCTAATCTAGATTTGGTTGAGGGTTGTAATTAGTGGGACTTGACTATTACCGGTCGAGGCTTGGCGATCCTTGCTAACTATCCACACCATCGACAACTCCTTCCACCAATGGTGAGGTGTTGGGACAACAATTCTTGCCATTTTACCTTCCTTCTTTCCTCCTCCTCCTCTTTCTTCTTTTATTTATTTTATTTTTTAATTTTTAAATAATATTTATGTTAAAAAGGATATTTGAACCAAAACAAATGTCTTTTTAATCTTATCCTTCATATTTTAGCCAGATCAACACTATGTGGATAAATAAAATAATTAAAAGTCACATTAACATTTTCTATTAACAAAATTGAATTGAGTTGCAAAAAAAAAAAAAGAATCAAATTAACGAAAATACTCGATCGAATCAATTTGACAAATTTTAGAATTTAATTGTATTTTTATAAATTTTATGACAAATTTGAAAACTTTTGATGCACTTCTCTCATTAAAAAGTGTTATATCAAAGATTCATAGTAAATACACTCAATAGCAAACTCTATGACCGTCTGACTTAGGCTATAAGCTAATGCTATAATTAAATTTACTTGTATAAACTAAACTCTGCACTTCTTTTACAAACTTTCACAAATTCATGTAAAATGTAATGATGAAACTAGTTTAACTAAACATATTGTTCATAAACCAATTTAGCTCTAAACTTATTGTATAGATATCATTTCAATCATAAACTTTTATCTAAAATTTCAATATAGCTCTTCTAGTTGATTATTATTCAAAATTGCCAACTTATGAGTCTAATTATTGTTAACCAACCTACATAGTACTACCAACATCTGACGTTAACAACTTTCCATAAAAGGACATTGTTTTACTTAATTTTATGATTTTTTTTTATCATTCTTTCCTTATTCTCTCCTAATATTATTTGAAAATCACATGAGCTTTTAATTACGTTTGATATTTAACATTTTTTCAAAGACATATTAATTCATTTATTTATCTTTCATACAAGTAATTGTGATTTTGGATTAATATTGTATCATAATAATTATATTTTATTAATTAAAATAAATTATTTATTTTTCATTTTTTTATTTTCTTCTTGTTTTGTAGTTGATGCGAAAGTGGCATGATAAACATTTTTAATGGCAACTAAGGATTATATCAACTAAAAATGCATTATCATCTTACAATGGAAAAATAGCACAAATGGTCAATGAATTTTGATACAATATATAATATTGTCCCTAAATTTTTTTATAATACAGCACCCAAATTTTAGTCCAACATATAAAATGGTTCATATTTTTAATTTTTTAATTTGTTTAATTAATATTCAATATAATCCCAAAATTATATAAATATGTTTAAAAGTTTAGGGACCACATTAAAAAATTAAAAGTTTATAAATATTATATATTTGATTGAAGGTCAAAGATCATGTTCAATAAATAAAAATTTTAGGGATAATGTTATACAGTAAATTAAAATTCAGAAATCATTCATCCTGTTTCCCTCTTAAAATTTAACCCAAGGAAAAAAAGAAAAGAAAAGGGACAATAGGGTACACGTGCGGCGGTGGTCCTTCGGGGTTCAAAGTGCTCTTCCCTTCGCTTTCGTTTGCCTCTTTTTTCTCTCGAGCAAAACTCGAAGGAACTAGCAAGGAAGCAGCGATGGCGAAGGAAGGCGATCTTTGGGATGATTCCGTTCTCATCAACGCCTTCGACGACGCCATGTCCAAGTACAAGGTACTCTTCTGGGTTCCTTCTCTCCACGTTTGTTCTTGCCATCCTCAAGACTGCCTGAAGCATTCGAGTTCGTTGTCCTGCGCTTCTTCTTCTTTTTTTTCTTCCGTTGCTTTTGCTTATTGAAAGCTCTGAGGCACAATGAACCGCTTACAGAGACAGAGCACGGTAATATTCACCTCGTGCAGCTGAAGATTTTGGGTTGCAATATTAGGATTGATGCAGTGTCTATGGAGGTGGTATAGCCAGAAATTGATGCTCTTTCTGGGTTAGCTCTTTTCGTTTTATGCTCTTATTTGCGGCATGGATGGAATTACAAATGCTGGTGATAGAGGATCGGATTTTCTTCAGTAGTATTGAATACTGGAGAATTCATGGGTTTTGTTTTAATTTAGCCAAGTCGGCTGAAACAATGGTTTCTACTAAGCTCGATATGATTTTAACTAAGTTCTGCTTGTCTTGTCTCGACTTTGATCTGGCAATAGTGGTAATCCCGGGGTGAGGCCGTCCGAGGATCGAAATTGACTATGTTGACCTCTGGTTTTGCCCTATTTGTTGTTCAGATCGAGGGAAACACTTCTCTCTCAAAACCCATTCCTGCACTGATGTTTTGCAAATCTTTTGCTTCTTGACATGAGTCTCACTGTGGTTTTGATAGCTCAGGGGAACCAGCTATAAGATAGATTCAAACCATGGCAAAAAGAGGAAAAGAAAAGGAAAAAAAGAGGAAGAAGAAGCACTAGCTTTAGAGGTTGCCCTAATCTAAATGAAAGTCTAGCACGCATTAAGATGAAGTTAAGAACTCATGATTTAATTTTCTGGTATCTCAATAATTGAAAAGCATGGTGAGAACGAGTGGGATGAATAAATTGTTGCAGTCAGTTGAGGAAAACATTGCGTTGGGTGGCCTTTGGAGTTTTTGTGGGAGACTGGCAGTAGATTGGTTTCAGTAGCACATCTGGAGGAATTACCACCATCTTATCATTTCTGTATATGGAGCTGACTTAAGACATGGATTATGGTGAACTAATGGGGACATTTATCTCTTTTTTTTTTTTTCTTTTTTTCAGTTAATGCATGGCCAAAAGGATAGCAATGCATCCAAAGGAGTAGAAGTTGTTGATGAGCAGGAAAAAAGTGTTTCTTCTCCTGGCCAGGAAAATCACGTCACAATGTAAGCATGTAATCTTGGGGATTGCCATTTGTGCTTGGTATCTCCTTGAAATTTTGGTTAACTATGTTTTTGAACTTATCATGCTCTAAATGAATTAAAATGTGCTTAACAAGCAGATGCATGTATCCTGTGCTAAAGAAAGTGTTTCTTCACTAAATGGAAAAGGATAATTTGTGTTTCCATCTATGATGGATCATTGTTATCTCTTATGCTTTCTTTTGAAGCTTATGGTGTCTAAAGCCAGAGATATGTTCAGAAGTTATTTTGGAGGGAAATATGATTTGTGCAGATATCTCTTCTCAATTTATACTGAATGTCTTTTTCCATGGAGGGGCTTAACTTGGAATGTTAAACAGTTTTATTGAGTTATTGGGGAACTTCGATCAGCTTCATGCACACATGCTGACACAAATGTTTGTGGTTGAGAAGAGAAAAGAATGCATATTCACTGGTTAATCTTGGTATTCTTGTTTATAAATGTGTAGGAGGGAAGAACCTAAACATGCTGTAGCATCAAATTGTGCCGAAGTACCTGGAGATGCTAATAACGACCCATCAGTTAATGGAAACCCTTGTGTAGATGTGTTGGCTCAGGGATCTCATCCAGATTTATCAAATGGTGTGCCCGTACAAGATACGCTAGAAGCCCATTCATATTCTCAATATGCTGAAGGTTATGACCAGTTACTTGCCGAATATTATGAGCTCGAGCAAAAGAGGGAAAAGGTCCTTCAGCAGTTGCATCAATATGGTTACTGGAATTACCAGTTTCCTCAGGATGCTACTGGAGCTGCTCCTAGTGCACCGTGGACTACTGCTACTGCTGCTGTAGAGCCCTCTGTCCCTTCAGGCCACAGTTGTCCAGTTGGTAGTTCATGCTGCCCTTATGTTTGTCAGTCATTTGTAGCACCATGCCCTGTTTCTACTTGTTCTTTTGGTAAAACAAGTGTTGGCCAAGTCTGCAACGGTGCTTCTTCCACAACTCATCAAAAAGTGCCTGTCGAAGATTCTGACATTACGAGGACAGCTATTGAAGCTGCGGAGAAAGCAATATCTTCTTTGAAGATAGGAAGATCTACTGGTGAAGAAGGTGGATCTGGATATTTCTCAGGTCAGTATTTGGGTCAATTGTACAATCTTGATTAGGAAACTTAACCCTTTGTCTTGGAAAGTTGTGATTATATAAAGATAAGGAGTGATGACTGTTGAAAGAGAACAAAGCACTCTTTAAAGTCAAGGAAACCGAGAATTGCGGGGCTGAGCTAAAATCAGTTTTAAATAGCTAGAGTTCTTGTTGCATATAAATGCGCATGCCTAGAAAGAAGGTGGCGAGCTTGATTGAACTCTTGACATTTAGCTATGAGAAAGGGCTTCGATAAGTGGCAATGACATTTTTACTTAGTATATACACAATGTTATTGCAAGCATGTTGCTGTCGGGCAAGCTTTAGCTCTAGTCTTATTCCTTTTTTTGTATCTTATTGTTGAGTCATCTTTTGACAGTATATATTTTGTGTCGCACTGAATGACAGATAAAGAGAAAAAGCTAGAAGGGGAAACCTTACAGACTGAAAGTTCCGGAACTGATCTTAGTGTTGTTCTGAATGCATGGTATTCTGCAGGCTTTTACACGGGCAAGTAAGTATATGATCTGTGCTTATACTTTGACAATTCCCACCAATCGCCCTTTCCAAATTTTCACTCATTGCATGCTGTTCTTCTATGTGAGAATGATTTAGTGACAGGATATAATTCAGCGAAAATGAAAAAGTTGAGGAAACAGTTCTCTCTGAAAATGGCATCATGACCTCTTTTTCAACATTGAAGAGATTCTAGGAGTGATACTCTGTTGATTCCAGTCTAAAACGGTCTAAAACTAACGAAAACATGTTCCAGAAACACTGATTAGTTTAGCTAAAGGAGTAGGTAGAGCTCAGTTGGTACTCACTGGTAATCTCTGACTTGCTATTTGCAGAATCTGTTTGTTAAAGACTTATTGACATGTGTGTGGTTACAGGTATCTTGTGGAGCGGTCTGTTCGAGAGAAAAGGCATTCCTAAACAGTAAGAACTAATCCATGGTTTTGAGCTCCTCAGAAGCGGGTCTGTGCCAAAGTTTTGGACATTCGTATGCATGATTTTTGTAATTCAATAGTGTATGTTCTTGGACTGTGGCTCCATCATGCAAGCTGGAAATCAGACCTGTTACCGATATCCCAAAAATCTGTAGTTCATCTAGCATTTGCCAACATTTTCGTGTTGTGCAAAGGTTACAGGCTTACAAGTAACCAGCTCATACAGACCGACTCTCATGTCAAAGATTCTCCAATTTCTTTTCTGAAATTGTTGCAGTGTCATTGTAACTTGACCAGGAATCGAACCCAGAGCTTGATTCGTGCACTCGAAATGGTGTCGAAATGAAATGGTTTCCCTTCACAAACCATAAGGTCGGATTGGAGTTGGAACTTTTAGATTAAATGGGACGAGACTCAAATGACGATCCTCTAAGAGTCTAGTTCAAGTGTCGAGAAATCACTTAGAAAAATTGAAGAAACACCTACTCGCGGATGAGGTGAACCCTAATAGTCGAATGCCATATATCACTCGGGACTCACATCATCTATAGTGTCAATGCTCATTCGACGTCGTGATGGATGGGGTCGAGGCCGGAATGTGCTGAAATCGGATGTGTTTTGTTATGATTCTAATGCCGTTTGGTTTAGGCTTTCCCAAGAGGCTTTGGGCGGTTCTTGGGGAAAATATTTTGTGTTTGACAAATAATTTTGAAACCTCATCGGCTAAATATCAGCATTTCCAATGTTGAAAGCCCAATGCACCTCAAGACTTGTTTTGAGCATTTGGCATTTTGGAAATGCAAGTTCTGTCAATGTTCATCTTCTTCTCCATTCGTCTTTGTCTTTCCCGCTTGAAAGTCAGGCTTCTCCAGCGGCCGCCACCATCGCCTGGAAGTTGCGCGTCCCTGGTGACCACCGCCTAGGGTGGTGCGACTCAAGAGCCAGGCGAATGTCGCCCGAGGTCGCGACCTCGGCCGCTAATCTAGCCGTCCGTGGTAGCTAGATCCGCGGTCTTGAGGCTAGATCGGTCTTGAGGCCGCGATCTAGCCTTCGTGACCTTAGACCATTTTTAGATTTAAAAAAAAAAAATAGCAAAAGCCAATTACAAATGTGAGTTTTGTCAAACGGTGCTTATGCTAAAGTTACTTTCCACCGGATTTGTTTGATTTTCATACTTAAAAAAAAAATAAATAGCAAAAGCCAAGTACAAATGTGAGTTTTGCCAAATGATGTTTATGGTAAAGTTACCTTTCAATATTATTTGACATTACAATTTACTAAACGGTATAGTATCTCGGAAAATCCCTTTACCTCAAAGATATTTGTATTTTTCCAAAGTCATTTCCTTAAAGTTGAACCAAATGGGTCCTAAGTCAACTTTCTGTAAACTATATATTTCGGGCCCGTTGGGCTTCGAACTGGGCCAAGAAACCGACCCGAATTGCCACGACGATCTTAGTGCCGGATGGAGACACTGGATTTAATCCTCGCCCGTCATGGTGCGGTTGCTGTCCATTGTCGGTATGTGGTGGAGCATCGGAGCTCCTTTTCCATGGCATTTCGAGCACGTGCGAATCCGGAAAACCCCAAACGGCGCGAGGATATATCCAAAGCGCCTTTGCCGGCAGTACAGACATTCGTGGGGGCCCACCGCCCTCGTATTCTCCAAGGGCGTACGATCCCTCTCCTCGTGTTGTCGCCGGCCACGTGTCCCCCCGTGGCCCCTCCCGATTCCCCGCTCGCTCGCTCGCTCGCTCGCTTGCTTGTCGCCAAGTTCGCCTTCCGCCTAAAAAGCAAAAGGGAAAAAGTTGCCCACGTCTTTAAAAGGATATTCACGTTTTCTATGGTGAAGAATTCGGCGCCTAAATTCTCGGAATCACAACGTTTTCTTTTTCTTTAAATCTAAATTTATATAACACTGGAGGAGCTCAACTTAAATATTTTCAATGAATTAATTTTGACTCGCGTATTTAATGATCAAAATCGGAATATTGCCCAACCTCTTATTTGTCCTCCATGGTTGTTGGTGAGGCACCCAATCCTTCCCTAGTCTTTTCTCTTTGGCAGATCCTTCCCTAGCCTTCCCTAGTCTGGAGTGTACAACACGTTATGCTTTTTATCATGAATGCAGTAAGTAAGAAGGATTTTAATAAAGTATTGAAAACTCCCATATTCTAAAGTAATGATCATATTACAAGACTCCATTTATTTAGCAAAAAAGGAATGAGTGAAAAAACGGTTTTCAAAAACAATCGCTTGGCCAATAAGATTATCGTGGCTGATGAATAGTATTCCTCTTTCAATTATTTTTCACAAAACAAAAGCGGCCTAATTGTCATTTCATTTTATCTTTGTTTTTTTCTGGCCAATGCACGGTGAACACATACGCTCCGGCCGGTGTTCGCCCCTCTCCCCCATTCGTTCGGAAACGGCGTAGGCGATGAAAAGCGAGCACGTGCGGTGCGGTCCGCCCGCCAACCAGCGACGACTCTCGCACACCTCTCTCTATGTCTCTCTCTCTCAACTCTATCTCGCGACGATAAAGCACCACCTCACACTCTCCTTCCCCCTTTCACTCCCTCTCGTTCTTAATCTCCCGTCGCAAGAGGACTATGTTGAGCTCCCACCTCAGCCTCACCCTCTCTTCCTCCTCCGCCACCGCCTTATTGCCCCGCGCATTCTCCCCCTCCGCCGCCGCCGCCAGGCTCTCCTTCCCCTCCGCCGCCGCCGCCCTCCGCGCCGTCGCCGCCGCCTCCTCGTCTCGTTGGATCTCCCTCCGCCCCTCCCCCCCGCGGTCCACCTTCCTCCGCGTCCGCGGCATGGCCGAGCTCGTCCAGGACAAGGAGTCCACCGAGAGCAGCGGGGCCGCGGCGGCCGCGGCGGCCTCCGGCTCCGGCGACGAGGAGGCGAGGCAGCACTCCCGGATTTTCGTCGACGCCCGCTCCGAAGAAGGTCGGCTCGTGGCTTTTTTTTGACCTCTTGCTCGGGAGGACTTTTCGTTTTTGCTTTCTTGCTTGCTACGTCGGAGGAAATGAAATCGAGGACTGGTAGTGGATTCACTGGATTGTGGTGTCGAGACGAGTTTGTGAGCGTGTAGGATCTAGTCCTCTTGTTTCTGCGAGGCCGCCAAATGACTTTGCGCGATTGAAAGGAATCGGAAGAGTGTTAAGCCAGAGGCGTAGGATTGAGTGCTCGATGATGCCGGCTCGAGCGGAACTTCTACCCTATCTGGTGCCGTCCAGTCGGATTTCGTGAAACGAAAACTCATATCTGACCTGTTGTTAGGTGGACCGACTGTTGTCTGTAAACTGTGGTGACGTTTTTGCTTTCAGAAATGTTTCTATATTCAATTATCTACTTGCCTATAATTTGGATGGGAGGACTCAAGATGTATGCAGGATCACTTGATATTCACTTTTGTTCCGGCTTACTTCATTTGATGAACATGAGTTTTAAGATCGGAACGTTTCTTTCCGTGGTGAATAAATTGCTGCACATATGCTAAGGCAAAAACAATCGGTCATTGTGGTTTAAGCTGTTCAAGTGAAGCCATTTCTCGTTGTTTGCTTTATTTACAGTGTATTGATTAATGTCTATCTGAGCCTGCACTTAGTAGAGTTCTTCACTGTCCCTGTAATTACATTGTGGAGTGAAATTTACTTCCTGCATGTGTGGTTTTCCAGTGGAAATTTTCTTCCAGAATTTTAAGCTTTGTCTAATTACCAGTGCCATATATACACGCAAGTGAGGTTCAACTATCTATGCAGAATTCTATATCATTTTTTTCTTCAGTCTGTAATGGGCGGTGTTTTGGTCATCTGGTTAGAATACTACTCAAGGCTGCTTCCAAAATCATCATGCCAAGCTAGTCATTTTTTATTTTTATTTTTTTATTTTGCTTTGTTAAGTCTGCCAAAAAACAGTTACCTTCTTGTTCAGAAAGAGATTAATCTGTTTTTTCCTCCTTCATCTCCATTAGAAGTACCCTGTGATTTATGGATTTGAATGCCCATTCTCATATGTGAGGATGGGAATGTGATGATTGATGCCTCTTTGAAAAATTCTTGTGAAGTCACCATGCTATATTTGATTTCTAGTTATATATTAAAAAAAAAAAAATCTCTAACTAGCAAGATAATGCTGTCAATGAATGTTCTTGCCCCCCTGACCCTGATTTTTCTACAAGGATGGAAAAAAAAATGAAATAAATGTATTTGGAACGTGAGCCCAAGAGGAATAAAATTTCATATGATCAGGTCTGATATATTAGCCTTGTCTTGTATGGTTTTTCCAATTTTGATTTCTCTATGCAAGAATTCGAGGCATCATACTTTTCTTTTGTTCTTAGTTTCATGTGATAGAGAGATTGACTTTGGGTCTAACTTCACTGGCTGTCTTGAAAAATTTATGAGCAGAGTTGCTATCTTTAATCACGAAAGAAAAGGACGAGGGAAGGCTGCCTCCAAATGTTGCTGAGGGGATGGAGGAATTGTTTCACAATTACAAGAATGCGGTAAATAATATAACTTGACTCATTATTTAGTATGATCTTTTATGTATGATCCCCAAAGATGCATTTGTTTTTGCTCCTTATCATCGTTCAACTTGTGTCAAGTTTGACCTTACCCTGGAGTCTTGACCATGTTTTTTTCTTTATATCCTGCATTATTAAAATAAGAAAGCGAACTTTTGGATAGACATTGAGAAGTGTGAAGATAGTCAAATCAACCAAAGAGTTTGAAAGATGAGGTCCGTTCAAGTTTTGTTCAATATATGTATTGATTGGTCATAATAAATTCAGACTTCTAGTTTGAAATTGTAAATTGTATGGAGAAAAGCTTAGTAACCTTTGCATCCTCATATGATCTGATGGAAGGTTTCAGGGTTGAAGTGTTTGCGCCTCTGTTTCAAGAGCGATCACTCAATGCAAAATCTTGTGCAGTTGGCTTGTTGGTAAATCAACCCTTGTGGCTCCACATTCAGGACAGTTTTGGCCAATGGTCATTTTCATTTGACGATGTGTTAGCATGTTTACAAAATGAATGCTTATGAAAGCAGTTTTGGCCAATAGTCAATTTCAAAGCTTGATTTTCAGGTATAGAAAGGTAGTACAATTGTCCTGCTAGTCATTCCTTCGTGTAAAATAGTTTTCTTTTGGTGGTAAGTTAGTTGATGGATGGTCCTGAAACAAGTAGTTTATAAGTATGTTTCCTTCTGGTGTGAAGAAATTCTGGACCTCAATTTATTCCCTGAGATAGTAAAATTTGCATCTGGAGAAAGTACAATCGTAGAAATACCCCTTTGGTTGACTAAAATTGCAATGGATTCAATGTCGGAGCTACATCCCAGGCCATCAACTTGCGATCTGATCTTACAGTGGCCTCTCACTCAGCTATCTACCATGAAGATGGGATGGCTTCTATTTCTATTTAGTTTGTTTGGCTCTTTATTAGAGGTTGCAAGAAAAGAATATGGGGGGGAGATCAACTTGAAGTGCTTTGACTCAAGAAACTGAAAGTAAAGGATTGCAACAGTCTTTGTTTTGCTAAGCGTAAATAGTGATCTTCATGAGCTCGACGAGGTCATTTCGTTGTTAGTTCCCTATTTGTGAAGTGCTTGTCAAATTTATCCGTCAAGAATTAATGTCATGACATAAACATAATGAAATATAAAATTATAGCTCTTTCTATATGATGCTGATTCGGTTGTGAAACTATCTCATGCATGCACCAAAAATGGAATGTTCATAAGTATGTCAATGGTCAGTTATACATTTGATGATCCAATGTGGATTGAAATCTGGATATGCGTCATTATTCGTTACCCTTTACATGTTTTGCTGTTAGGAACTATGCAACTTGTCATAACTGTGGAATGCATTGACTAAACTGAAGAAGATACCACCATATGCTTGCCTCTTAATTGTAGGCTTGGTCTTCAGAAAATGATACGGTGATGGTCTTTTCAAAACATTTCTGCTATTTAAGCGTAAATTGAAGAATGGCTTGCTGTTACTGCCTAATTCATATTTTCCCAAATATTCTCTGTCCGAAGTTCACGATATAGTGTGTTGAATAACGGATGAAAGGAATGACTTTTACTACTGATACTATCAAATTACACATTCTCCCTGGTAGGACAATGTGTTGGTGCATCTTTTAGTGCTATTACATTTGGTGGTTAGAATCTGGTATTGAACTTTAAAATTTCTCAGTGAGCTGTTTATCCTTTCGCTTTAATATATTTCCTAATGGTTGCGATATAACTAGAAATCTGCAAGATCCTTTGCTTATGAGAATGTTTTTCCTCAAGGAGTTTCTGTCCGTTGGTTATTTTTCTTCTTTCCATTTTAAGGTTCTAATTCTGTTTCTTCCTGTGTCATCCACAATCTTATCTGGTTTTCTTCAATGTTGTCACACTGCAGGTCTTCCAAAGTGGAATTCCCCATGCTGATGAGATTGTTCTGTCAAATATGAGTGTCGCGCTTGATCGGATTTTCTTGGATGTTGAGGTAATTTTTGAGCATGTAAATCTTGGTTGAATAGCAGCGAATCTCTTTTTATTTATGCATTTGTCTACAAGAAAGAGTGAAGAGATTGTTTGTGTGCACTTAAACTTTGCTAAAGTAAACAAAGCTTGGATGTGTAAAACTTTTCATCTGACAGAAAGCAGTAATCTTTCAGGATCCTTTTATCTTCCCTCCATACCACAAAGCAGCAAGGGAGCCTTTTGACTACTATATGTTTGGTCAAAATTACATCCGTCCTCTGGTTGATTTCAGGTTCATTGATAATTCGTGCTCACTTCCTTCCCAAAGCTTCGCTGAAGAATATTAAAAGGCACTCAAATTATTAATGTTCTATAATTTGCTTGGCTTGTCTTCACATGTCAAAGGTTCATGATGTTCTAGCGATGAACCTACACATTTACTTTTAATTAACTTGCATTTCTAGGAAACTCACCACTTTGTCATGATGACCTTTTTCCACCTTTACTCCCCTTTCAGCCCTAATTGCTTTAGGAAAAATTGATTTCCTTCCAGGAAAGTGCAAAAACACTGTCCCTTCTGTCCTCTTTTTTAAAATAATAATTCAGAATATTAGGGAGCATAAAATACTAAGAATTAAGCTTCTGTTATTAACCCAATATATGAATTGCAAACTCCTAAATTGTTTTCAGAGGGTTTTTATGGACTTATCCCTAAACAGGGAAAGCTCCTGCACAAGCTTTTCTCATTGGACCTGTGACTAATTAGTTACATTCCTCTAGATATCTCTTAGCATTTCTGAGTTGTTTTTACTCTTTCACATATCTCTTAATTTGCTCTTTGCTTCTGATTTTCCTTTCTGCAGAAACTCATATGTTGGAAACATTCCTGTTTTTGATGAAATCCGCGAGAAACTTCAGGAGGTGAGTAGTTCTTTTGTTACGCTTCTCCTTTAGATGGACCGATGACGACTCTGTGTCTTACTGAAACCTGTTGCATTGGCGTTGCCTCTTAAACTGAGATTGTTTTTGTTGTCTAAAGAATAACTGAAAGCCATAGCATATCCCTCTTGTTCTTTTTTTGTACGGTATATTTTCTGTGATTCAAGTGTTAGCTTGGACTCTTATATATTTCACTGCTTGGCCTTTCCTATTACTCTTCACTGAATGAAATTACCACTCAGTAGATTGCGTTCTGCTTGCTTGTAATGTAGAATTATGATCTGAAACTGTTTATAAATCGTTCTGGTTTTTTTTATGCATGCACATCAAATTTGACCTTTAGCAGCTTCACAAAGTAAATAGAGGCAACAGATCACTATAGAAGAGGATCCAACTGTTAAACATTGCTAATTTATATCTTAAATTGCAGGGCCACAACGTCGTTCTGATATCCAACCACCAAACTGAAGCAGATCCAGCTGTTATTGCTCTGCTTCTTGAAGGAACACATTCACATATTGCAGAGAATGTGGTACAGATTGTTTCTTGTATCAGAATTGATTGTTACTTCATTCGTGAGTATAGGCCACAAGTGGGCCACTTGCTTGAACTTATCTTTTATCTTCTAGTGTAGACTTATGTAGCTGGAGATAGAGTTGTAACAGATCCACTCTGCAAGCCCTTCAGCATGGGAAGGTGCTTAAAATCTCTATCCTTATGAGTAGTTATAAAGTTTAGCATGCTGATGTGTGATTAGGCAAGCTCATAACTGGAATCTTCTATCTTCTCTAGGAACCTTGTTTGTGTATATTCGAAAAAGCATATGTTTGATGTTCCAGAGCTTGTTGAAATGAAAAGGAGATCAAATACACGAAGCTTGAAGGAAATGGCCTTGCTTTTAAGGTACTATGTTCGCAGCTTTTCGTGTGAATGCAATCTCATATATGAAAACAATTGAACGGTGACGTATCTTCAGCTCCGATGAAAATGCACTGATGGTAAAGATCCTATTTTAATGTGAACAGTTGGTCACCTTTTGCCTTCTCTATTTTTCCTTACATTGATTCTTCATGTTCATAAGTAGACCAATGCTCTTACTACAAGTGAGATGATATGCTAGTTATGCCTGAGCATTGCAGGGGTGGATCACAACTACTGTGGATTGCACCAAGTGGTGGCAGAGATCGTCCTGATCCTCTTACAGGAGAATGGTATCCGGTAGGTTTTCAATCTGCCCTCTGGCATTGTGCAGCAGAGTTCCTTTTCTGCTGCTGCTATTTCTTGATTATGTCAAATATGCTTTACCGAATTTCTATACGGTACCTTAGTTGTAATCACTTGTGTTTACTTCATTCTGCCACTCGAAGATAGAAAAGTTTGGTCTGCTCGCTAAAATCCGCTTAGTTCTCTGGTCGTTGTCATCTGCCTTTTCAGTGATTCTGATATAAAAGAGTGGGCAGGCACCCTTTGATTCTGCTGTGGTAGACAATATGAGGAGGCTTGTAGAACATTCTGCCGTGCCAGGACATCTCTACCCATTGGCATTATTGTGCTATGATATCATGCCACCTCCAGCCCAGGTTTTGAAATCTACATGATGTACGTATCTCTTATTGTAACAACTTTATTCTGTCTCATAAGGTGCAACTTTACAGGTGGAGAAAGAAATTGGTGAAAGAAGAGTGATTACTTTCCATGGTGCTGGGTTATCAGTCGGACCGGAGATTAAATTCAATGAAGTTACTTCCACCTGTAACGACTCTGAGGAGGTTACTCCTTATTACTTTACCCTGATATGCCTAACTTTTCTAATATATAGTCTGCTATCCTTTTATGCTTTTCTATAGCAAGTATTATCGGTGCTTCTGTTGACTCGTGAACAGGTCCTTATCACTACTTGTTGCGACTGACTAGTGTGTGTATTTTATCTCTTTGGAATATATCTACCTTACTTTTCCGGATTTCTTCTAAATTAAAATAATTGCGTTCCTAATTGTATAATGTTTTTGTTCTTGTGAGTTTGGTTTGATTTACAATTTTTGGATGGCAATAAGTATCGGCATTGTTTTAGTGGTATTTATACAGATCTTTCCAGGTCTTCCATTTTTAGATTCTTTTCTTGCTCGAAGTGAAAATCAATAATCTTTATTGTGAAAAGACTAAGCTGGTGTGAGTCTTTACATGCTATTATGGTATTGTTGGAAAATTCAAATTTTTTGTTTTATTTGGTCGGTAACCAATGAGAAAACCAATGCTCTCTCTTTCCTATTCTTTAACACTCATTGCATCTTCCAAGCATGGTCCCTGACATGTCCTCATTCTCTTTGCAGGCAAAGGAGGTATATGCACGGGCACTTTATGAGTCTGTTACTGCGCAATATAATATTCTCAAATGTGCTATATATGACAAAAAAGGACTTGAAGCATCAACTGCAGAGGTTTCCTTGTCGCAACCATGGAATTATGAGAATTAGTGGCATCTTTCCAGAGGTATTTTTCACTTCAACAAATTTAAATAGAAAAGGTGCTTCATGAGATGTTTCTGGTATGAGAATCTGTTCTTGGTTGTGTCATGTCAAAGTTTCTGTTGGAGAATGACTTTGAAGCCAGTTTTAGATATATGATCAGAAGGTAATTATGAGCATATCAATTCTTTAAACAGAAAATGTATCAGCTTATTAGAACTGAAGGGTTTGGGTTGTTTGGTTGGTTGTGCTTTTAACGACTGTATTTCGTGGATGTGAAATTCCATTTAGCATCATGCACATCGATATACTTCTTCAATAAGATTAAAGGTCCACCTGACAAGCATCAAATTCTGCCTGGTTTGATGAGAAAGGCTAATAGAAGTTTGATGTTATATCAATTTGTCGACAATGTTAATTAGAAGAAATCAGTGGAAGTGCTTTTCTCATTCTGTACCTTCTCTTTTCCGTGCTGTACTTTACCAATAATCTTCTTTCTTGTTCAGATAAAAGTATCACGATGGTGCTTTATTCTTCTTCTTCTTTTCAATTTTACTAATGGATAAAATTACCTACGTTCCTCTTAGATAATTTCTCTTTTTAAAGTAGTCGGTTCTTCCACTCCCAAGATGTTTCCTTCATGTTTGTCTCCTTCCAAATTTGTTCTCCATTGCTATAATTTGAACAAGTGCTAATCATTTATGAAAGTAAAGAAATTTTAGTTTTATTTACAAATTGCTTACTTTACTTCCTTATATTATCTATCCTGGGTTATTTTAAACACCATCTACCTTGACAGAACAGGCACATATTTTTTCGGTTTCCAAACTTCTTGTCTTGTTCATTGCCTATTTGAATGATGTTGTATCAGCGAAGTGGTGGTATTTGCTTCGCTGTTGTTTGGTTTTTCTTTTCGTGCCACTGTTCAGAAAGTTTTGTGTTCCCCTGTAAAATGAACTTTTTCCACTGCCCAAAAAAAGATGTTGCTACATATATTAGATGTTCAATCTTCTGTGTGGATCCACTTGGGGTTTTGCACTGACGAAGTACTCGTCCAAGACAGCATTTGTACTGTTGAGGGGGGGAAGCCAGGTTTATGCTTCTTGTTGGTATCCGTCTTCTGAAACTTGAAGTTCCGTCTATGTAGAGGGCATGAAAGCTTCACTACGTGTCTATGTAGAGGGCATGAAAGCTTCACTCGAACTGCACATCTAAGTTTCTAACTCGGAAAAGATCATGCGATTTGCATGTTAAACTTACATTATTTACTCTGTAATAATGTTGGTCCTTTGGTGTTGTTTTGCAGGGGAAAGGTTCCCTTTTGGACATGTATTCATAATTCATTAAGTAGATATCTTCTGATCCAATTCAAGTACATACTGGAAAACGGAGCTTTCTTTTTGCGGACCTTCTGCCAAACTCTCGGAAGTGCTCGAACCATCATCTCTTTTCTCCTTCCGTCCATAGCTTCTGGGAGGTGACTAGTCAGAAGTCCAGGGCTGCCTCAACGTGGCGCATTGTATGCTGTACAGCAATAGGTGGAGCTAGTCACTGATCGGCCATCTTACAGTCTCACATGTATATGGTCTGCTACATAACAGCCATCAATTAATCGCTCTAGTTATCTTCCGTAGCTTTTTGCCTAATAGTCTTCATCTTAGTCTCTTATTTGAACATGGCATATCACATGATTTGGTGCCGGAAGGTGGTAGATTTTGCCTTGGCAGGTGGGTGGAAAGCCCCTCGGTTTTGTTAGCCGTTTAAGACATTCGTTTTTCCTGACAGGAGGAGCAACGGGTAGTTGCCCTCTTATCAGTACACGCCAAACAGAGTACGCTTTCTTATGATATCGATCCTCCCCATCCTCCTCTCTGGTACTGGCACTCAACTCATGTCATGATTTTCATTCATTCATTCACTTTCACTTTACAGCTTGCTATATTGATTCAATCTGCCAAGTGACTATTATAGAGATAAGGCATATATTAGCCACTTACGACGGCCTTGTGAACTCAGATTAGCTAGAGAATTGCTGTTGTTGACACTCTAATCTTAACTCGAGGAGATCAGCTTCCTTTCGTCTTTGGACGGCTAGGAGTAAGTTCAAGTCCACTACGATGGGCTCTGATCGGGATTATGGAGACCTAACATCTCAAGTTTAGGCCTACATCCTCTCTGATTCATGCGATTTTCCTGTTTAGTAGCGGGGGTTTGCAGGAGGTAACCGAACTTTATGTGATAAAACAAACCAATTAAAGAAAAGTGATTGTGCATCCGTAAGATACATGGCCATAAGATAACCTTTTTTTCTGGTGCACAGGCGCGGAAATTGCCATGAAATCATATGTCAGAGCCTCATTACTATAAATCCCATATCAACTAAGTCCATGGATACCAAGTAAGAGTTTCGTGATGCAATATTTAAGCTGCAGAGTGCACTTAACGCTTATGATCACGTCATCCTCGTTCGAATATCGATGAACGTAATAAGATCACCTAACTTGCCACGGTACGCCATGTCAGCGACGCGTGATGCGTCGGATGCATAACTCATTCAAGCAACCGGCAACTTCTGTGCCCAAAAAAGATTTTGAGGCGCATCACGTGTGGAAAAACGGAGCCAGCCCTATAGGTTCACTGTTTTGTACTTGACCATGCGTGCGTGTTCGGTCGAAAAACACATCATTCGACTTCGCTGCTGTCTCTTCTTTTTGGTGTTTGTTTCTTGCGCGAAGGGAAGATCATGTGCGCTTTCCCCACCGCGCCTCGCGAAGTGACGGTTCGGGAGCTTAAAAAAATAGTCGGGGGGGACGAGTCGTACTGTTGACGGACTGCGCGGGTTGTTTTTATTTATAGATGCATCGCGGGGCAAGGAGTATATCGAGAAAAGGGACAGTCTTTTGATACTTTAATTAATGAACAGATTGGTCGATTTGCATCTCGAGCTGGGGCCTGCATCAAGATCCCATGTGGAAGCTTGCCTTTGTTTATACACCTTAAATCGTGGCGACACGTACTTTATCTGATTAATAAATGTTGCATGCACGAGGATCCGGAATAATCTCACATTCTCTCTCTCCCCAAAAAAGAAAAAAGAAAATAAAAATTAGAACAAGGAGAGGGTTAACATCATAGTATCTTAGGAAGAACCATTCCAGTCCATGCCTCCCGGTCATCCTCTAGACACGTAATTCACACACTTTTCTACAGTAGCCTTGCCTAGATGGCCGTCATCACACCCCCACAATTAAGGAAAAAAGATGTTTTATATGTCGTGAACATTGTATGATTGTGACATGTGACGCGATGGATCCATTAAAATGGAGATAGATACAAATACGACCGTGAGATCCATAGCACTCGGACCCATACTCGTTGTCTAGTGACGTTAGAACGCAACTATCACGATGTCCTTCTCGCGCAAAAATTTTCTTCTTGAAAAGACAGACTGCCGGAAGTAAATCGTCCGCATTCATTCATCTGCTCCCCCTCAAAGTGTTACATATCCCGTCTTGTACAACGGGGTTACTTTTTGCGTTCGAGCAGGGCCGTCGGATGGACAGATCAATCAGGCGAGGCGTCCCTATCCGGCGGATGGGTGGCGGATGGGCCCCGCGACTGAGTGGCGAAAGTCAACAGACCGAATCAAAATGATGGACCTGACGGGGCAACACACATCATGGAGACTCGGTGACTTGACACACCCTCCCGGCAACGGAGGCCCATGGCACAGGGTGGGAAGATCATCATCTTTGCTAATTTGTTTTTCTTTTAAACCTGACCGTCGAGCGAACTCTAAATAGATAATCATTAAGATTACCGCTAAAAAAAAAAATATTAAATTAATATATTTATAATAAATTTATCAAAAATTATTTTTTAATTATAAAAGATAAATTTACTATAAATCAATTTTTTTACAACAGAAAATAAATTTATTTTAAATTAATTTTTGGATCGCCAAAAATCGAAACTAATACAATTGTGACAAATATATCGCCCGTTAAATTTAATTAAAATAAAAAAAACACAAAATTATGATAAATGAAGAGTAAAATCTCAAACCGATATATGAATCAACTGTCGCGTGTTGTCTAGCTCAGTAATTTGATAATAAAATCTAACGGAAACTAATAGAAGGTAAATTTGACACAAGCATACTAGTATGAGGCAATTTTATCAAAAGCGTACATGTGTGGGATTTTTTTAGTCAAAAAAATAGTTTTGAGGTTTTTCATGATATTAAATATATTTGTCAAGATCATCATTTAAGAGTTTGATCGAGGCAAGCATCTCGATCACGCCGAAAAATATTTTTCAATAAGTCCAAATATTTGAGGAAAAAATGAAAGTATATTTCATTTTTATAGTGTTTATATGGTGTTTATATCTAATCAAATACTCGGCAATATTTGGATGTGGCAAGTCATAGACCTTGGATGTGAAGTATTTACGAGAAGTGACTTCTTACGAGCATAATTGAGAATTCGAGATTATGTTAGGATTCAAGATGATAGTCAAAGTGTAGTTTGCCTGTTATATTTGTTGAATTTGATTGATGGGTGTTCATGCTAAATACAAGTGTTAAACCTTTTTTGTCCAAATAAGCTCATGATATAACAAAAAGATTATAACTTATCCATGGAGAGGTTGAGCCTAGGCAGCTCAAGAGAGCCTCTACAGGCGAGCATGAGCTTGTAAAAAAAAATCACTTGTCATGTGTCACGAGTTGGCAATTTCTTGGCTGCGAAATAGCCCATGTGATGATTGGTAAATCAATAACATCGGGCTAGCTTTCCTTCTACAGTTGTTTCTATGAACCATACGATGAATAACAAACCCATGTCAGATTGTACCATGCTCAGTTTAGCTCAGGTTTCAAGTTCATCAAGCGAGACAGCAGAATATTTTAAGTACAAAAATTGATTTCGACCTTCAATGGCTCATCAGGAGAGTGGCGTCAGCTTTGACTCAATTTGTACACGGGAGGCCAACCTTGTTTTTAGAGCACTATAGAGATATAATCTTTATATTCTCAAATTTATAGCACCAGCCATCCTAATACCAATAAGCATAAATCAGTTGTATTCATTCATTCAGTATCACTCATTCTTCACTTGATAACTCAAATTCCACCCACAAGTGTACGCAAGTACTAGAGAATCATGAATCGTAACATTCTTTCCCACCCAATTTCGCAACACTCTTGTTGCGGTCTGTTCTGTTGCTTCTATGCATTTCCTAATCATGAATGCGCTACTTTGGATCACACATTGAATGGCAACACTCTCCTAAAAGAATAGGCCACCCACTAGTAGCTTCTTCTGATCACAATTGTTCAGGCATCTTCAATCACTTGTGCTTTCCTTGCTAAGTGTAACATTTTTCGCCAACTACACCTTTTGGCGGCACCTATTTCGCCTATTAAGCTTTTCTTGACTTTGGAAAGTCGACGGAGGTTTCTTCCTTTTTGAAAACGTGACAGTAGACCCATCTTGAGATTTGTCTATTGATCCAAGAACATTTTCCCTGTTTAGTGAGGAATCAGTTCTTTCCTGTGACCCCATTGCCATTCTAGAAGATGATCAATAGCCATACTTTGAGCACGTTGTGCCCCGGCAATTCACTTTCGGCCCTTGTAGGATCGGGAAGATCGCATGTTTTTTCCG
Organism: Eucalyptus tenuipes; assembly: GCA_014182365.1. NCBI lineage: Eukaryota > Viridiplantae > Streptophyta > Magnoliopsida > Myrtales > Myrtaceae > Eucalyptus > Eucalyptus tenuipes. Next base: position 1,745,904 of record CM024541.1, on the reverse strand, counting down.
ACTCTAACTCGTTTATTAGAGGGTGTTAGGGAAATCTTTTATGATGTTTTGAAGATGACAAAATAAATTGAAGGCTCCCAATGTGTTTGATAATAAAGTAACATACTATGCAAATATAGAACGTGTAAATGATATTGTCAAAGATTATATATGAAAAGTCAGAATACTGGATGAATATATTCAGATTGTGTCTAGACCTTAAATTAAATATGTTTAGAAGTAGACTCTAAGGATGAATATGTTCAAACTTAAGTCCAGATTGTAAAGTCTCTTCGGATGGAATGCACTCAGACCTTACATACAGAATGAGACACAAGTCCAGAACGTGACAATGTCCAAAATGTGATGGATTTAGAATGTGATATGTCCAGAATGACACAAGTACAGAACATGATCCAAAATATGACAAGTTTAGAACAAAGCAAATTCAAAACGAAGCAAGTTCAGAACGAAATAACTTGACTGAATATGACATAAGCCCAAAACGTATAATGACTAGTGATCTCCTTTGGATCTCATACCAAGATAGATTTAATTGACTCAATCTATTTGATTGGCAATTAGATCATGAAGACAATAACTTTCTAAAATGAGAAGTTCTAATTATGGAAACCAAGATTCTATTTGTAGGAGCAATCACAATCAACTTGAATTTCTATTTCTATCACTCAACGGCTACCTAATCTTCTTAATACATATCCGTCAAATGGGTAGATTGGAAGATGATATTCTATATATCGTCCAACGGCTAGTTTGGAAGTGGAGGAGTATTAAAGGAGACCTATGAGTAATGAGCAAGTAAGAAACGAAGCGTACAATCTAGAATTCTAAAATTTGAGCAAACTTCGATCATACACTTGTCTTTCGTAAGTTTAAACATTTGCAATCATGAGATAAATACAAAAAAAGTGACTTAGTGAGGTAGTATAATCTACCACTGAATATTGTATTTAAAGTTGTAATCTCATGTTGATCATAAAGTGAAATCCAACCAGTAGGCTGTCAGTGTAGGAGAATTGACGTAGACTTAATCTAAACCGAATCACTATAAATTTCGTATGCAACTTTATCTTCTATTAACTCTCCTTAATTAAGTTTGTTGCACACTTACAGATATTCTTACTAGCATCATTAGAGGGAAATAGGCTGCGAAATAGGCTGTGCGGTACTTGGTGAGCCAGTTTCACTAGGCTAGCTTTCTTTTCTATAGTTGTTTCCAAGAACAATACAACAAATGACACCTAATTTAACTCGGACGTCTAGTCCATTAAGCGGGACAACAAAATACTTTAGACATAACAATTGATACTTGGCCTATTATGACTTCATGAGTAGAATGACATCGACTCTTGATTAATTTATGCATGTGAGGCCAATTCCGCCTTCAGAACTTCATAATAATTTTTCTATCTTAAAAGTTTTAACACCAACTATCGTGATACCACTCTCACGGACTAATTATGGTCATTTCTTTTGCATCACTTGCTCTTCACCTGATCACCAAAGCTCCACCCACAATGATATGCAAGCATCGGAGAATCACATATCACGACACATGTCGGCTCATTTGATCTTAATGGGTATGATATTTGTTGGCTACTCAAATTCGCAGCTCGTCACCCCAAAAAAGAAAAAAAGAAAGGAAAAAGAAGAAATCCCTCAAATTGACAGATAAAAAGGGATTTTAACTTTCGGTTAAATGACTCACCAGACCCCATGCGTAAAGAAAAATGCACCAAGAAATTTTCTCTGCACAATATGATGATGAGATTTGACTTGTCTTATCTCGAATAGTGTCTGTTCCCATAATCCCATCATCTAATCCTCGCATGAGCCAGCTTTTGCATGATGATGTCTCTTAAGGTTTTTGATGTTTTTGTAATTATTATGGAGAACGCCGATAGGGTAGTGGAGAGTGCCTGGGAAGATGACAAGATCTCGAACAATTTCCCAAAAGATCACCTCCTAAATCGCAATCGAAGTTGGCGATTATCTTCAATAATTACAAAAAAAAATTATTCCCTCTCTCCTTGCAAATCGTGCAGATGATGCCCCCACTCTCTGCCCGCCCAACACCTGTCGTAAAAGCAAGAGCAAGTTCAATCAACCTTGAATAACCCATGAGCGTGCACTCAAAAGTTCGATCCCACATTTTACCATCTCTTACTGTCTTTTTCCTCACATTTAAGCATAGAACTTTATAACGTTGAAAAATTAATAACTTAAAAAATCCCAAACTAATATATTTATTATAAAATTATTTAAATTTATTTCCAAATTAGTACATGATAAGTTTATCTTTTATGAATTTTCGTCAAATTTTACTATTAAATTTATTGACGTGTGACATGTTATGGTGACGTGACAAGTCCACATAAAAATCTATAGGGTTAATGTCACGAAAAATGTCAAATTAGTCTTAGGTGTACCGTTAAATTTATTACAAAAGTACTATTAAACTTATTACACGTGTACCAATTTAGGATTTTTCATGAAATTTACTTTATGGATTTTCAAGAGGGCTTGTCATGTTATCGTTATCATACCACATCATTATGTGTCATTTAGGTCGGCAAATTGAACATTTAAATTTGATAGAAACCGACGGAGACTAAAATAAGCGTACTTATTCGGAGTTTTATGATCAAAAAATTAATTTTTGATAAATTAATCATAAATATATCAATTTAGAATTTTATAGAGTTAAAAAATTAATTATAGATAACTTTTTCGCTGGTGTTTTGGGGTATTGGTCCTAAAGCTAATATTACTTTCTATTTCTATGTTGATATGACTGTGCTTGGCGCTACTGTTTTTACTGCGCCATACATTTCATTCGATTTGTTACTTTGCTGTAGGGAGAAATGATGCTATTTCTTTTGGTCCAAGTGAAAAGGACAAGCACTCCTCAGAACGGCCAGAAGGAAAAATTGTGTTTTTTTGCAGGGGAGGGGGAGAGAGAGAGATGATTTCTGCAGTTTCTCTCCATTTTTCCATCCTGCGCTACGCTCTGTGCCCACCTGACACGCAATGAAGTCATGCACATCTGTGACCTCAGTTTTGTTGTGAAGTGTGAAATGAAAGTTAAGGCGCTGCTTGTCCCTGACCTGACTGAACTGAGTTTTCCTCATCCTCTCTCTCTCTCTAAGACTCTCTCTCTCTAAGATTTCAGCTGCAGACTCTCCTTCTCTCTCTAAGATTTCACAGCTGCCCCACGCTCGAAACAGTGCAGAGTCACTCCCTGTCTAGAGCCTCTCTCCTTCCCCTTCACTAGCCCGCTGCAACTTCTACAGCTGACCGCCTTCCCTCCCCCAAAGGTCACTGTTCAGACCGGACCCATCACGGTCCCGACAAATCTAAGCTCGGACAACGCGACCCCTCCGCGAAAACCCAACTCCCTGTCGCTTTCCAGCCGGCCGAGAGCTCACACATGCACTCAAGCTCGTGCCTTTCTCAATGACGGCTTCTGGGTCTCCTCAGAGCCTCTGTTTCCTCCTCTGGGTGGCGGCGAACGCGAGCGCGAGTGCGAGTGCGGATGCGAATGGGGTGCGTGGTGTCTCAGCTGGCGGCCAAGTTCGCCTTCTTCCCGCCGTCGCCGCCGACGTACCGGATCAAGAAGCGTGATGACGGGAGGCTCACCGCCGTCTCGGCCTCGTCGGCGGCGGCGGTGGCCCCCATCGCTAGCGCTGACGACGACTCGCTCGACGTGCTGCTGGTGGAAACCCGGCGCGGGAACAAGATAGTCGCCTTCTACCTGAGGAACCCGTACGCGAGGCTGACGTTGCTGTACTCGCATGGCAATGCGGCTGATTTGGGGCAGCTCTATGATCTCTTCGTGCAGCTCAAGGTCAATCTCAGGGTCAACATCATGGGGTTCGTGATTTTTTACCTTTGTTTTTTTTTTCTCAGCTTTTAGTTTTCTTGGAGGAATTGATTTTGCCGTGTCTGTAACTTCAGGGATTGTTGTGGTATCTGGGTTACTTTTTTCTTGTAGTTTCTCAAAGTCTGGTCCTTTTCTTGCAGTTTCAGATCTGTAAGTTCATTGGTGTCGGTTCTCCTTTTTCCAGTTTCATGTGGGTTTGAGTAAATTTTAGGTTCAAGAAAGTAATTTCCAAGAGAGACTTTTGAATGGAAAAGGAAAGAGAGAGAGAGAGAGAGAGAGAGAGAGAGAGAGAGTAAAGTAGACTTTTGGAGCAGCTCGCGAGTTCTTTCTTACTAGTTTTTCGTGTTCTTCCCTTATTTTTTAAAGATTTCACCAAGAAAAGTTTCCTTTTTTTGGTTTTTAATTTCAGTATCTTCAGTGCAGCAAAGCTATTTCTCTTTGTTCTTTGTTCTTCCCTTTTTTCTTTGGGTACATGACATTGTTTACTGTTTTCGCTCGAGTCTTGACCTCTGTCGAAACTTGGGGGCTCTCTCATGAAATGTCTCTTCCATGCTTAATAGGTTAATCTGCTCCCGTGAAGCTAATAGAAGAGGTCTCATAGGGTAGCTGCCTGAAAAAAAGACTTTTAAATGTTTTGTTCGATGTATGACATGCTAAATTCTTGATCCCGTATTAGGCATGTCGATGAACTTTTCTTTTTTTACTGCTTGCAGGCCAGCTTGGTTTGTAGAAAGGAATCTTTTTGTTTATTCATGCGAGCTCTTCTGTTGGAAGACTTGAATTATTTCCGAGTTTGGATTGTGAGTAGTGATCAATTGTCTCGTATTGATTTTCTTTCATGCAGATACGATTATTCTGGTTATGGAGCGTCCACTGGTAAGGTATGCGATCACCTACTTATTGACTATTTGCAGTTAATACCTGATTGTTTAGCTGTAGCTCTTACCCAAGCGCCATAGCAAAATTATGAGTGCTCTGTTGCTGTTTGTGCTGTTCTCATGTTGGAGGTTACAGGATAAGACAAGAGTGCCAAGGATTTTTATTTCAAGGTTCACAAAATAAGTGGTGATTGCAATTCCTTGTTGTATTTGCCCACTAAGTTTCTACAAGCTGCAAAAGATCGACTCTATGAGAGGTGTCGAACTTGGTTATACTGAGATTTGGTAGATTGCTCAACTTTGTGAATAATGAGCAAAATCAATCGTCATATACATATCTAATTCTGACATTAAATGAAGGGAAGGCAGATTAGTATCTGCAAGAGGAAATGAGTTACGAGAAAGTTAAACTTCATGACTCTGTCGCTGCTTTTAATTAGTGCAAATTCCTCACAAGCATATGATGACATGATTAGTTTCCCAAAATTCGGGGCATACCTAGAAAACTCGAGATTAATTACTTAATAAAGCATATTTATATGTCTGTGATTTTGGTTGGATCTTGTAGATAGTTACTTATGTTTTTACTCATCATGAATTTCAGCCCAGTGAATCCAATACATATACAGATATAGAGGCGGTTTATAATTGTCTCGAGACCGAATATGGGGTCAGCCAGGAAAATTTGATTCTGTACGGCCAGTCTGTTGGAAGTGGACCAACACTGCACTTAGCAGCAAAGTTGCCGAGGTTAAGAGGGGTTGTCTTGCATAGTGCCATCCTCTCTGGCCTTCGTGTGCTCTGCCATGTGAAGTTCTCTTTCTGCTGTGACATATACAAGGTTAATTGCCCTGACGCAATTCTGCTGTTAGTTGACATAACACAATTATAAGAGCGTTCTTATGACCATCTCTTTATTGGCATTGACTCTGTCGAACAAGCCATTAACTGTTGGGTACCCATGCAGAACATTAACAAAATTCGGAAGGTGAAGTGCCCGGTGTTAGTAATACATGTAAGTTCTTTGCATCTTCAAACAGTGGAAAGCTAGATACATTTACGTAAGCAGTTTACCATGTGAGAAATTAAATCTTCTCTGTTTTTATTATTTTCATCTATGAAGCTTCAAGCAATTGCTGTGTTTTTTTCTTTGGTGTGTCTTGAAATAAAAACACGAGTTGTATTCGATTGTTGTACCCAGTTAGCTAGTTCACCTTCTTCCTGGTGCATGAGTGGTTGGATTTAAGGTTCCTTTCTGTTTCTTGGTTAACTTGGGCTTCTGAGCTTGTCGAGTGATGGGTATTACTTGGTTAATTTGTTTTATACTATGTTCGATTTTCACTTGGATTACCATAATCTGTTATAGAAGCGGGAATGTTGGCTACATATTCGGGATAAATGCATATGGCGAGACTCTGTTCTTCACAAAATTGAAAGCAATGAGAGGACTGCCCTGCAGTTCCATACCCACTTCTTGCCTTTTTTGATCCAGCGGGCTTAACAATTAACTTAACAATTGCCTTGCTTTCCCGTGCTTGGTTCGATGTGACAGTGGATGATTCTGAAAACTTTCACAACCTGCAAGAGTAATTCAACTTTTTCGATATCAAGAGCCTAAATTTATTTATAAATGTGCACCTTGTTGGTTTTGAAATTTAAAAGAGTAGATATGCATAAAAAGTACCGTTTGTAATTTGATAATCAATAAAATTGCAATGGTATTGAAAGTGTATTCTGCAATATTTGCAGGGCACGGACGATGACGTCGTGAATTGGTTACACGGCCATGGACTGTGGAAAATGTCGAGGGAACCATTCGACCCTCTGTGGATCAAAGGAGGTGGGCACTGCAACTTGGAGCTTTATCCCGATTACATCCGCCATTTGTGCAGGTTCGTCCACGAAATGGAGAGCATTACCACAGAAATCCGCCTAAAAAAGATTCGACAGACTCTCCACCTACCGAGCCGGTCTTCTACATCCACATCTACCAAGTGCTGCAGAATCAAATTCCAGCGTCCCAAGTGCGCAGAATGCTCACTACCTAGCTGCGCAAAATGTTCGTGCCAGCCCAAGTGCACCCGATGTTGGAGACCCAGCTGCTTCAAATGCTTTTGTAAACCCAAATGCTTAAGATGTCCGAGGCCAAGCTGTCCAAGGCTGAGCTGTCCACGGCTGAGCTGTCCGAGACCGAACTGTGTCAAGTGTTTTAGCTGGGCGCTGCTGCTGCTGCTGCTGCTGTGGCGGAAGAGGCGGCGAGGTGAACGATAACAGAAGCAGGGAGGTATAGTGATTCTGTGCTTGTATAGACTTTTCTCAACTGGCTAACAACTGTCTGATCCTCTGGGGTAGTCACTCTTTTAGAAGGGGCCAAAGAATGTTTCCATGCTTTATTTGATACTGGCATATCAAGCGAAGCGATTCAAGAATTCATGCAATGAATTATTCTAATCTCTACCCTTTTGTTCCTGTTCTAATACCAATGATTTTCAGCTGGCCGTAACGTGCTGGGGATTGAAGTTACTAGAATTACATAGCGGGGCGAGAAAAGATTCTCAGATGAACTCAAATCGCGGTCATTGTACTTTGAAATTCAGTTGCCAAATGCGCTCGAATTACCGTGCTACACGGCCGTATAAGTCGTAACCACCAAACCATTTTACACATCGAGTATGAAATGCACCTAAAGCATTCCCCAAGGTTAGTTATTGAAGTGGGATAAGCTAAAGATCGTGTATGCCCACGTCATAGAACCGACCATCTTTCCCTGAGCGAGCCGTTAAGCTGATGATGGACATATCCAGTCTGAATTTTGAGAAGGATAATAATATAAATGGTCCATGGACTTTGCCTTAATATACAATTCGGTGCTTGAACTACAAATCTATTAAATGTGGTTTTTTAATTCTACTGAACTTTTGATTTATTTAATGTCATCTCTAAATTTTTTTAATTCTACTGAACTTTTAATTTATTTAATGTCATCTCTAAATTTTTGACACATGTTCAGTTTAGTTTCTTGATCATCTGACAATATTCAGTATTATCATTCTATTAATTCAATTTTCTAATACTATTGTGCATTTTAAAATTTTATTGCATGTTGGGCTAAAACGTAGGGATCATATTGAATAAATTTAAATTTTATGGATTACATTGCATATTGAGTCAAGTTCATGATTAAATGTATAATTTACCCAACTTTGAACCATAAATCTGAAAGTGCTAAATCCAAAGCTGACCCCTAACTGAAACCATAAGCTCCTTCCTAATCTGCAGATTGCAAAGCCCACTTTCTTTCTCTGTGCTGGGCCTTTGCACATCCGTGTATTCCTTTGGGGTCTCGTCACTCGTGGACTCCACAGCATACAAGATGATGTAATTTCAAGGATTAGTTTGACAATTACAATAGTTTTGACTTAGAGGATTCGATTAAGTTAAAAAAAAAATCATCTAATTTGCTGAGTAAGGTTGTGATGACATAATTCATATAGCAGAATGCACATCCTGGATTTGCTATTTAACATGTGTTTGATTATGCATGCTTTAAAATCGCAGCACTACAAAGCCGGGTGAGCCAGCTTCCAACACGTTGCCATGAGCAGCTGCATTGTGAGGAGCTTGCCAAACACCTTATAAAAGTCACAACATTCTTTTTCACAGCGGTAACAAGATAAGTTGAACCAAATAGACTCTAAGATAGTCCTGGACAAAATCTCACAAACTAATGGAAAACTAAAGAGCAATTTATGGATTGGAAATCTCATCGAACAATTGTCCAGAATCTAATTTAAAGAGAGTATATCATATGTCGATTGCTCATTTATAGTGTCCACATGCTAGCCACATTCTAGCCACTCTTGTGTTTGAATTTTGTGATCTATTAGTTTTGATTGATTTATTTCTTCACGTGTTATTACCACATGAGGAAACTGCTTTATGGAATAACTTTTCTGCATACTCAGTCACAAGCAAATTGATCGAAGCCGTTCACCGAGACATTTTAAGTGTTGTTGGCCTATTATGATACTTTAAAACGAAAATTCACAATGAAACGTGCCTAAGAGGAATTTTGATATTTTTCGAGAGAGAATAGAATGCTTCTCCCCTTAAATTATCCGAATCTAGAGTGGCAAAGGAGTCAGATCAGACGTGATCATAGCTATAATAAACATTTGGGGGGGGAGGGAATATCCGGGAGAACTTTTGGAGCGCATGCTGCCCCCCGTGTTTTCATTCATTCAGCAATCACCGCCGTCTCCAACTCTCACGCCACCCCCACCCCCAAAACACACACACAAGTTCCAAAAGAGACGCCCCCGCAACCCAACCAATCGACCGTTGAAAAAGGGGCTTCTGGTGGGATGTGGGCCCCACACGCTTCTAAGACTGGGCCCCATTCCCAGCCCCCCAACCCACATGGGCACTTTTCGCACGTGCGAACGTTCGTCCGCATTCCCACGATTCGCTAGGACCGTCCGCCCCTACCTAGTAGGCCCTAGGACCATCATGTACGCGGCTTGAGGATCCCAAGAACGATGGCAAATTAGATACACGAGCTATCGTGCCGATAAATAAGTCTCGATTTCACCTTAAATCCGCAACACGCCTCTCTAGAGGTTGTACAAGCACGAATGAGCTATGACCAAAGCGAGTAATGTCGTGCCGGCCGTAATGCCTTTCCAGATTTCAAAGTGAACGTGGGATTTGGGTCACGAGCATGTTTCAATTTCATATAACTTGGGTTATTGCGCCGGCAGTTAAGTCTTGCACAATCTTAAATTAGCACTTGTACTATGTGGTAGGGCAGTTGTATGACTTGGAAATGCAATGTTTTTGCAATTTGCAAAAAAAGCTTGGAATTTTTTGAATATTCTAACAAAAACATCGTTATAATTCCAGACAAAGTCAATATTATTAATTAGATGGGCAAATTTGATTGACTTGGCCAACAGAAACTTAGTTTCTCATGGCTGACGGCATGACAATTGTCATCGAAGAAACTCCGGAGATGTGCATGTTCCAAGCTGGCGAAGAAACAGTCAATAAACGCAAGCTTACAAGGGATAGCTTTATGCTAAATAGTATATACTTTCAAATGCCTCCACAATTTATTATTATTATTATCAAATGCTTGTCCTTCACCTTCATCTGCCTTTCGGTATGACGTATCTAATTTATTATCTATTTAATACAAATATCGATCATATCTTTTTCAGATGTCTATACATGATAAAATAGATGGAATCGCCGTATGTATGTCCGGATAGACTTCTGCTTTTTAGCTTTTGTTTAGTAGCAATTTTCAAAACAAACGGGCCTTTCTAGGAGCATGTGGGAAACATCATGACAGCTTGGGAGATTTGCACGTTGACTTTTTGAAAAAGCACGAAGTAGGATGCTAATGATCCTTTCTTTCTCGTGAACACATGATTAGCAGTCGTTTTGTCAGTGACCCGAAGATGGCTTATGAAAAGAATACGAGGCCAATAATTAACGCCGAGGCAAAAGTTAATTACACGTAATTGATTAAAATCTTGTTTTTTCTTTGGTTCGCGGTCAAATTCGGTGCGCAAAAGTGACCAATCTGTCTTGCTTTTGGTCCTTATGTTCCTGCGGAAAGAGAGCATTTCCGTTCATGTAGGACCAAGAACTTTGAGTACCCAACTTTTGTAAAAACTTGTGTGCCTAGAGCATCGAGATATGCTAAGCATAAGTTGTTATACGATTTTTATTTCATGCAGCATCCAAGAGAGATATTACGAACATTTTAAATGGTTCTTGGTTATTAGAAATTTCAAATGGGAGTTTGCATGAAAATGGGTAGCAGAAGGCATGATGGTAATATAGAGTTATAGTGAATATTCAACCTTGACAAATGGATATTTAACATTCCTCTCTAAAAGCTATGATTCTCAAATAAATAACTTGATGCATGCTTTTTGGTTGTTAGATGTGAAATGGTTATCCCACCAAAGAAAATGATGTCCCGAATGGCTGATTGTAACTAAAGTTCTACATCTTTAATTAAGCCTTCACTTATTCTTAGATTAAAAAAAAGTAACTAAAGACCTAAAATGAGATAATTTTGCCCATTGATTGTAAATTATATGCAATTTTTATTGTCAACCTCGGCCAACTCAATTGAAGCTCCAAGGAGCAGGCCAAGGGGGGGCTCTTTCCACGTCGAAACTGCATTCGGATTTGGCTGAGTTAGGCATTTTGTCACCTTGTCAAATGGAGACACATCTTCTGACCAGCCAACACATGCATTCAAAGTCAAAATGCAAGTGGGTTTTTCTGGTAGATATCTTCGTGCGAGTTCTGCCCGATTCTTTATATTCTCAATCGTCCCCGCACCGTGGGAAAGGCTTCATTCCAATGGAATATTCAAATTTGGTTTTTGGTTCATTGTAAACCATTATTAACATATAGTTAAATCATATGTTGAAATTAAATTGTTTTATAATAACCAATAGCTTTTAGTTCCCTTGAAATCTCATGATGCTCAAGGCTCGATTCTTTGCATATTTACTTAGATAATCTTATCATTTCGTTTCCTTATTCAAATGATAAATAGTCATCCAAAAGTATATATAATATAAGAATAAATAATTTGGTGAAATACGTTAATTGAAGTTTGTAATCTTAAAGTTAGTAAATGCAAGGGGCGACTAATTAATACAAATAAGAATTGATAACTTAATAGGAAAGTTGGTAAATAAATAGAATTAATAAACATCGCTAAGTTGTTCAAAAGAGAGTTAGTAACTCAAAACTAACTGGCATTTTAATCTCACGAAAGTTGGTAAAATCATTCTAATTTGGGTTGGTAACTTCATATAGAAGTTTATAAACTAGAAGTGTTGGTAAGTTATGCAAAACGAAAGCAATTAAGTTAATACAAAATTATAATTTGCAAACTATAAAAAAATAGGTGATTCAAAGAAAAGGATGTCGATAAGTTACTAACATGTCGTTATATTTTAACAAAGGAAAAAGTCACCGGTCAATTTTTTCCTGCAGATCTTTTACACTTAACAACCCTCATTGAAATTTACCAACAGAGAAAAAAAATCCATTTTTTAAGGCACAAATAATATAATTCAATTATTTTTAACGCAATTCTCTAATAGAATAAAGCTAGATCTTGAAAAATCATCATTGCACATGTTGATGGACCAACCTACCTACTCTAATCCAATCTGAGGGTTTCGATTATATCGGTTCTGTTGTACTTTACGCGCAATCGGACAAGATCGTGGCCAGTTTTCCTATAACAAACATCGAAGATAATTGCCCTTTTTGTTTAACCTCGCTTACACCATCTGAGTCCGAATAATTTATGTAAGACCCACGATTTTGATGCAAACTAAACAGGGTTTGTCTCCATTCGCCTGTCTCATTGGTATTTCCCTTTATTTTTTAATTTTATTTTCCATAATAAGACTCGAGCAGCGTGGACAAGGTCCACCGTCATCATCCTCACCTAGCTCTGCATGCATTTCAACTGACAACTAATGGGACAATCCTCGGTCAAATCACTCGTTTAGGCCGCGTTTACTTTGCACGAAACTGAATGATCCACAAAATATTTTGTTAAAAATTGATCATTTCTATCGCTTATAAGAAGTTCCGTCATTTACGAAAATATTTGCAATAAATTATCATAGATAATAAAAATATTTTTCGTTAATTAATTATTTAAGGCGATACAAACGATCGTTTAAAAAAATATATTTTTGAAATAATTCATTTTTAAACAAAAGAATGGCACCTCCACGAATAGTCCGAAGGAAAATGATGTGCATCGCGATTCTGGGAGCGGCAACCAGTAGGAATCTAGTGGACCCTGTCGTGCATGTTGCGTTCAGACGTGCGTGTGGACGGGACGCTCGTTTCATTGAATACAGCTTGCGAATTTCATCCAGTGTAATTGCCGGAATTGCATCACCAGCCAACTTGTCGTTCTTGCTGATGTGCTGCTACTTTTCATTTTCTTCTTTTAGTTTGATGCAAGTCAGGATAAATCTGATTTGTATCACTTATATATTTACGCTGATCGATTAGGTATTTGATTAAGTGGTTCAAGAATTGATTTGTGAGCTAAAGATGACGGGTACAAGCCTCCAGTCTATCGAAAATGGTCCGCTAGACCTATCGATGTTTACCATGCCCAAAGCACAAATTGGGTGGGTATAGACAAGCAATTCCGTTCTCAGGCTTGATGCCCACTTGTCGAGAAAATTTAATTTCTTTTAAATAGAGCGAACATGTCTAAATAAAATACTCTAACTCTTAATACTAGACGACTCGCTAAACCTGCACATTAATCAAGCTTAATTCTCAAATTATGATTTATTTTTTAATGGACTGATATGAAGTTAGCACGAAAAAGGCTAATCCATTATATTATATAGAATACAAAAGTGGCTCCCTCTCAGCTTCCTCACTCATATAGTAGTCTCATATACTTTTAGTGCAGGCAGAATGAGCTCAATTGTATTGGGAGCAGCCAGCAATGACTCCTCGCTCGATCCTTTGTAGTCTAAAATCTTAGACTTCTATGACATGATTCATACTGCATATACGATCAAGTCACAAAATCACATGAACGGATCATATCATAAAATAAAATTATCGATTAGGGAATTGGCTCAATCCTTGAATTGCCAATTGTAGTTTGAGGAGGAAATGATCCGATCAAGTTACACGAAATGTGACATGATTAAAGAACTCGCATAGAAAAGCCACACCTCGACAGTTCCGTTCGAGCGCATTCATTGACCAAAACCACAAAGAAAGGCGGCAAGCCGGGTCCGATGGCACGATCGGTAATATCCGGGGAAGAGGCACGGGCCTTTTCGGGCACACGAAACGGCATGATTCGGCGTCCGAGGAAGGTAATGTCCGGTAATGAACAGCTCACATTCCCTCCCCGGTCTTCTTTCCCTCGCAGGTTATATTAATCCCACGCGGCCAAAAGGAATTGAAAAAAGAAAATAGAAAAAAAAAGAGGCGAAAAAAGGGAAACTCGAGTAATGCCAGCTAAGCATGAGCATGAAATCGGAAATCGACCGTCCGATTAAAATGTCGAATTTGGAAGTTTCAGATGCTGGTTTCCAAAAGCATGTTTTATTAGGGCATTAAATTTATTGCCCTTGCCCTGCATCCTTCGTTCGATTATTAGGATGAGTGTCCAGCCAATTCTCGCGAGGGCTTTCCAATTGTAACAACTTCTTATCTTCCTCCATTTGGCAATGGCTGGGATAATTTCGAGATCCTAGTAGATTACAGAATATTGCCCTTCATTGCAATTTATTGAGGTAAGTTTACAATAATGAAATCCTTTATAATTTATCATCCCACATAAAGTCCGAGCTATATGAATCTCGGAAGATTAAATAGCCTTGCATCGGGCCCGGAATCTGGGCAATTTCTGGCCATCCTTATCTAATTTCATGTGGAAAGATTCGTGTCATTTAACTTTTGGGATTTTCTGAGAGATGATAATGCAGGTCGGAATGTTTGTCCTCCTCCTTTTTCTTTCTCGAGTCGTGGAAAATGAGCAATGCCATGACAATGGCCAGCCGGTTGCAGCGCGCGCACCGTAGCGCGCCCGCACCGGATCCTTACCCCGTCGCCGCGTAAGCCGTATCGGCGTCCCATTTCCTCTCTCTCTCCCTCTCTTTCTCTTTTTCCCGGAATCCCGAAATTGACCTCGGTGAAGTCCCTGATTTGCGCCTTTCCACGCGCACGCTTTCCAGTATAAACTCTCGCAAAAGAAGTCTCTGCCTTTTCGTCGTCGTCGTCGTCCTCCACCACCACTCGCTTTCCTTCCCACCGCCGCAGTCGCCTGCGCGAAGCATTCTCTCTCCCCCAAGCTCCGCCGCACGCGGCGAGACGGACGGCCGTCGAGCTCCCGAGAATTCTCTCTCTCCCCGCCCCCCTCCGGTCCGGCGACGCCTGCTGCATTGCCTCTGTAAATGTAAGTGGCGCGCTCTGGTTTTTCTCCTTCGACTTAGGCTCGGCTTGCGTTTTGAACTGTTAAACGGCTGAGGTAATCGGCGCGTTCGGTGAGGTCGATGATGTCAGTGCGAGGGGAGAGGGAGTAGTTGTTTGCTAGGGGTGTTGGACTCGGTCCGGTGGCGGTGATGCGTGATCGCTGATCGCTTCCGTCTCGGTAAGGTTTTAGAGAGAGAGAGGCTTGAAAATGTCCGACACGCGCTTGAAAGCATGGAGAGTTTGAAGCGGTGAGATCCTTTGGTTAATCAAAGGAGTTGGTGTATTTAGGTACGACTTTAAGCTAACTCTCTATGCCTCTCTCTCTGTGATTTGCTCCTTCGTTGATCGAGTCCTTTATGCTCTGCTTTCAGTCCCCAGAGAGAGAGAGAGAGAGATTTGTGGAAAATTCTACTTCCTCGTTCTTATCATATATATGCATTATTTGTATAGTTTTATGCGTCCTATATGTATAGCAAAATCAAGTGGGTGAGAGAGAGAGAGAAATCTGAAAGCTTTTCATCTGCGAGTCTTTCTTGCTTCATGTCGACATAAATTTTCAACCTTCGAATTTCTTGGCGGAGTTTCAGGTTGCTCTGTCTGTCGCGCCCACGATAGAACAGAGGAAGTCATTGACGCAATGGCTTCTGATCGCCGCTATAGCCACCAGAGTGATGACAGCGATTTGTACAGCAGCGCGGATTTCGCTACCTACACAGTCCAGGTTCCTTCCACGCCCGATAACCAGCCCATGGAATTGACCAAGCTGCCCTCCTCCAAGGAGCGGGTCGAGGATCAGTACGCCTCGAGCTCGCTGTTCACTGGCGGCTACAACCTTGCCACGCGTGCAAGCTTGAAGGAGAAGGTGATCGAGTCGGAAACCAGCCATCCGCAGATGACTGGCGTGAACGGGTCGGAATGCGAGTTGCCCGGGTGCGACGGCAGAGTAATGAGCAACGAGAGGGGCAATGATATGGTCCCTTGCGAATGCGGCTTCAAAATTTGCCGGGATTGTTACAAGGATGTGACGGGGGCCGGTGACGGGATTTGTCCCGGGTGTAAGGAGCCCTACGAAGGGAAGATTGCAGAGGTGATGAAACTGGATAAATCGCAGGCGTTGTCAAAGATGGAGAGGAGGTTGTCCGTAATGAAGTCTGCTTCCTTCAAGAGGATTTCCACCAATGAATTTGATCAAAACCAGTGGCTATTTGAAACAAAGGGGAGTTATGGATATGGAAATGCTATGTGGCCAAAGGATGACGAGGACGGAAGTTCTAATGGGTTTGGCGACCGCAATGATCTTAAAGACAAGCAATGGAGGCCGCTTACTCGCGAATTATCAATATCAGCTGCAATTCTTAGTCCGTACAGGTGATTCAATTTTCTAACCCCTTGAAATCCTTGTTCATGAACATTCGAAATGCAGCTGAGGCATACTGTAATTTAGGAGAAAACTAGCCGCCTAATGTTGTCTATTATCTCAACTCTTCTTGTGTAATAATACCCCATTGCATACTTGTCTCTGCAAGGCTTAGCTAGTTTGACTCTGACAAAGACTTGAGAAGAATGTTGAAGGCAGGATCAGGGCTATCAGAAATTGCTTTATGGCTTGCGTTTCCGATAACTTAATTCGAGATTAATCTGGTCAAATAGTTATAATTCCTGATGGTTTTATGAAGATGTATGTTAAAGAACATCAAATGCGTCCTGTTCCCTTGAGATATCCCTGTGATAATGCTTCTGTTGTTCTCCGTAACAACTTTGATATTCCTGTAACACCTTTGGACGCGTTAACCAGGAATTTGTGCATCTGCTTCCGTGATAATTCATATGTTGATCAGGGTGGCTTAGGAGTATTATTGTTGTATCATAATTTTGATCCCGGTGAACTTTGTTGGATATTTCATCTGAGAATTTTTTCTTAATCATCCATCTTTCACACCGCAGATATAGCATGTTCTTATCTTTAGCATGTCAATTTCCAATGAACACATTTTCAATTCTCCATACTCTTTTAGGCTCCTAATCCTTGCGAGAATGGCCGTTCTTGGATTATTCTTGGTATGGAGGGTCAGTCACCCCAATGAGGATGCGCTCTGGTTATGGGGAATGTCGGTGGTTTGTGAAATCTGGTTCGCATTCTCTTGGCTACTTGACCAGCTTCCGAAGATCTGTCCCATCAATCGCATTACTGACCTAGATGTTCTGAAGAGGAAATTTGAAACACCTAATGAGCACAATCCTACTGGGAAGTCTGATCTTCCAGGCATAGATATCTTTGTCTCTACGGCAGATCCAGAGAAAGAACCTCCACTTGTGACTGCAAATACCATTCTATCCATTTTGGCAGCTGATTATCCGGTTGAGAAGCTTTCCTGCTATGTTTCTGACGATGGGGGAGCACTACTAACGTTTGAAGCAATGGCTGAAGCTGCTAGTTTTGCCAACTTGTGGGTACCATTTTGCCGGAAGCATGCTATAGAGCCAAGAAATCCCGAATCCTATTTTAGTCTGAAGAGAGATCCATACAAGAACAAAGTTCGGCCAGACTTTGTCAGAGACCGCAGGAGGATTAAGCGAGAGTATGATGAGTTTAAAGTTCGAACAAATGGTCTTTCTGACTCTATTCGGCGACGTTCGGAGGCGTATAATACTCGAGAGGAGATCAAAGCTTTGAAGAAACAGAGAGAGGCTGATATCGATGATGAGGTGGAAAATGTGAAGATCCCAAAAGCTACTTGGATGGCTGATGGAACCCATTGGCCTGGCACTTGGACAGCTCCTGCGCCTGAACACTCCCGAGGTGATCATGCCAGCATTATTCAGGTAAAAAGCTGATGCTTTTTCTGACTGTTATGCCGTTCTTTCCATGTGTTCAATAGTTCAAATTTCTAGAGGGTTCATGGTTAGCTTAGTCATTTTAGCTTAAGTTGTTTTAATGAAGACTTTTACGCAAATATACGTTTTTGTTGATTCTTTGCTAGTCCTGCTTCGCTTTCTTGTGAACACTTGGATCATCATCGCGTTTGTTAAATTACTTGTCCACTGTATTCCGTTGCTTGAGTATTTCTTTATGTGAAACTGTTGCTTTGACACCTGGATCACTTAAACACACACCTTCTTGGTGGCCCTTACGATATATAATCGTAACTAGATGTGCTCATCTGATGGATTACGTTGATTCAGGTGATGTTGAAGCCGCCAAGTGATGAACCACTTAAAGGTACAGAAGCTGATTCCAGGTTTATGGATCTAACTGAAGTAGACATTCGTCTTCCACTGTTGGTGTATGTTTCCCGTGAAAAGCGACCTGGTTACGACCACAACAAGAAGGCTGGGGCGATGAATGCTCTTGTTCGAGCCTCGGCAATAATGTCCAATGGCCCCTTCATTCTTAACCTTGACTGTGACCACTACATCTACAACTCTAAAGCACTGAGGGAAGGTATATGCTTCATGATGGATCGTGATGGGGACAGAATTTGCTATGTTCAGTTTCCTCAGAGGTTTGAAGGCATCGACCCATCCGATCGCTATGCCAACCACAATACGGTTTTCTTTGATGTGAACATGCGTGCTCTGGATGGCGTTCAAGGCCCAGTCTATGTAGGTACTGGATGTCTATTTCGTAGGATTGCTCTTTATGGGTTCGACCCACCTCGGATGAAAGAAAGAAGTAATTGTTGCAGTAGCTGCTTTGCCCGTCGCAAGAAAGCTGCGTCTGTTGCTTCTGCCCCTGAAATTTCCAGAGAAAACCCTTCGCTTGTAATGGAAGACCCTGAAAGTGAAGAAATGACCACTGCACTGATTCCTAAGAAGTTCGGAAACTCATACATGCTCATTGATTCCATACCTTTAGCTGAGTTCCAAGGCCGACCCCTTGCCGACCATCCATCCGTGAAAAATGGACGGCCTCCTGGTGCTCTCACTGTTCCTCGACAGCTTCTTGATGCATCAACAGTTGCAGAGGCAATAAGTGCCATCTCATGCTGGTACGAAGATAAAACTGAGTGGGGCGAACGAGTAGGATGGATTTACGGGTCCGTCACTGAGGATGTCGTGACAGGGTATAGAATGCACAATCGAGGATGGAGATCTGTATACTGCGTGACCAAGAGAGATGCTTTTCGTGGGACCGCGCCCATCAATCTCACCGATCGGCTTCATCAAGTCCTGCGCTGGGCGACAGGCTCGGTGGAGATATTCTTCTCTCGCAACAATGCCATAATGGCCAGCGGCAGGATGAAGTTCCTTCAGAGGATTGCTTACCTCAACGTTGGAATTTACCCTTTCACTTCCATCTTTCTTATTGTCTACTGCTTTCTCCCGGCGCTCTCTCTATTCTCTGGGAAGTTCATTGTGCAATCGCTCAGTGTAGCCTTCCTAACTTACCTGCTTGCAATCACCCTGACTCTCTGCCTTCTTGCAATCCTCGAGATAAAATGGTCTGGTGTCACACTGGAAGAATGGTGGAGAAACGAGCAATTCTGGTTGATTGGCGGCACAAGCGCCCATCTTGCTGCTGTGTTACAGGGACTACTGAAGGTGATTGCAGGGATCGAGATTTCCTTCACCCTGACTTCAAAATCAGCTGGTGACGACAATGACGACGAGTTTGCAGACCTCTATATCTTCAAATGGACGGCCCTGATGATACCGCCGGTCACAATCATCTTCACCAATCTGATTGCAATCGCCGTGGCCTTTTCCCGAACCATCTACAGCACCAACCCGCAGTGGAGCCAACTAATAGGCGGTGTGTTCTTCAGCGTCTGGGTCTTAACCCACCTATATCCTTTTGCGAAAGGACTAATGGGACGGCGAGGAAGAACACCAACTATAGTGTATGTCTGGTCGGGTCTCCTAGCGATTACCATCTCTCTCCTTTGGGTGGCCATCGCTCCTCCATCGAGCAACTCTCAAATCGGGGGATCATTTCAGTTCCCGTAGTTGTATCATCACAGTTGATCGGGGAAGACACAAGACGGCATGACTTGGCATTTGATCGGGGTGATCATCGCCGTTTGTCCTCAAGGTGTAGGGGTGGTTTATAGTAGTTTTCTTGCTGACTTCTAGCATACATTCTTCCATTCATTCATTACAAAGCTACAGGGACTCTATAGCGTTTACAGTTTATCAACCACCCACAGAAATAGGCCTTTATTCTCCTTCTTCTTCTTCTTCTTCTTCTTCTTCTTCTTCTTCTTGTGTATACAGGGCGTTATACCTGCGACACATCAGTTTTCTGTATATCAATTCAGACAATAAACGAGATCTTTCTTAGAAAAACACCTTTTTTTATCAAGTAAGTTCATCGGTTCTTCGGAATGTGAAGTCGAATCATTTTTCTTGTTCACGAGTAAATTGATGGGTAGTTCAAATCCTTACTTGATGCATCTAACAAGATTCTACGGCGACACATTGACAATGCTCATCTGATCTTATGAAGGCGACTTATGATTACACATATTGACAATCAATTATATACATAGAAAACATTGAGATGATTCTCAATATTTAATTTGATTATTCAAGCCATGCATGCGAAAATTCCCCCTCGTATTATCTGCCTGGGGCCACAAAAATTAGAAGAAATAAAATGAGATAAAAAAAAGTCTAGGCACATGTAATTACAGCTGACGATCAAACTACATCACAGGCTGCTCCTCCGACACCAACGGTATCCGATGCCCCCTCCGCCGCGACCGACGCCTGTGGCTGCCGCCGAACTTGAGCCGCCCAGTTGTATTGAACCGCTCCTTCTCTGACTGGTGGATCACGCACTCCGGCGGAGAAATCGCGTACCGGACGGTGTCGTAGCAGTAGGAGTAGTACATGTAGTTCTGCCGGAACCGCCGCATGGCCGCGTGCCGCTGCACAGTGACGGTGGCGAAGTCCTGGGCCTCAAGGAGGGCGAGCTTATCGTAGCAATGTCCGGAGGGGTACTGATCGATGGGGTCAACAGGGCAGCCTTGGAGGACAAGGTCCTTGAATTCGGCGACAAAGGGAGCGTACTTGTAGTTGACCTTGTAGCGGCCGCCGGAGGTGGCCCAGTCGGAGGCGTCCCAGATGGTGGCATACAGGGCCATCGGTTTCGCCGGGTAGTCGCCGCCCATGGCGTCGTTCCGGATTATTTCTCTGATGGGGACTTCGTCCACGTAAAATCTGTGCGCAAAGAACGTATCACACGGAGAGATGGTCAAACAGTGTGCGGCTGGAATTTAGACGTACTTGATTAAATTCAGGTCGACTGAAAGCTCAAATGAAAAGTCCTAAAGTCAGAATACTACAATTATGTAAAATAACCCATAACTAGCATTACAAGATAATACCAAAAAAGAGAAAGAAAAGGAAAGGTCCTAAAGTCAAAGTTTGGCTTTGTTTAGAGAGAGATTTTCTAGGTATCTTGCGCAATTCGTGAGGACTGAAGATTGCAGTAATTTAAAGAAAGATGTGCAAAATAGAGGGCAGCATTCAAGCAATGATTCTCGCAATCTTACACGGGACAGAAAAGGGAAAATTCGGTGGCTGTATCCGTCTTAATCCTCTTTTTCAATTTTCCTTAGGAGTGTAAAACAACGGTCAAACTCTCTAATGCTTCATTCTTAAGGCAAGAGCACTATATATCATGTGAACCGACCGAGACTAGAATCAACATGGGGCGTCCCAACTTTTCTTCGAACTCAGTCGCTGTTGGAAATCTAATTTCATATTTGCAAAGACGGTAATGTCAAGAAGCTACACTACTGTCCGTGCAGTGATGACTAATTCGGATTTTTAAATTGAATTGCCACTAAATTGAAATTGTTCAGAGACTTTTTGAACGCATGCGCTCGGTGTACCTAAGACCAATTCAAGCTCTAAAACTAAAACAACCGGGTCAACAAGTATAATCTTCACCATACATCTCCAAAGAAGCTAGTCCCTTTCAAAGGCTTTTTCGTGACTCAGCCCTAAAAGACCGGCCATAAGAAAAATGATTAAACGTAACAATTAGCGGTTTTTTTTTATCATTTTAATTGAGATGTAAAATTCGAATTGCTCTAGTCAATATTCCGACTGATCTCTCACGCTCACGGAACGAGAGCTATTGACATCCTACGCTCAGTTAAACACTCGCTACACGTACAGATGTAGAGAGACATACCGTACTGAGGACCTGAAATTTAGGCCATGAAGAAAACAAGAGGGGGGCAGGAAAGGGGGAAAAGAATAGAGAAAAGGGAAAGCAGCTCACATGATGTTGTTGGCGGTCCAGAGGATGCTGTAGCGATGGAAGGCCCTGGTGGGATCGAACCAGAGCGTGTACCGCTCCTCCCTTCCTCGGCTCGTGCTTCCGTTCCCGTAGACGTTCGTCTGGAACCTCCATTTCTTGCCCTTTATGTTCCCCAGGAACTCTATGTCCAGCTCGTCGTGGGACTTCTCGAAAACGTCGCCATTCGATGTCTGCGCCATGTTTTTCATGTCATGTATGAGAGGTGATCGACCGGAATACATAGACCGACCATAAAATGGACTGGTATCACTAAGTGGTGTCAACCGTACTAATATCTACCACATCACCTACAAAATGAGTCTCGGGATAGGTTGGTTCATTTTCCATTATTATTGCTTATCTATTCTTTCCCGATATCGTGCATAAGGAAATAAAATAGGATCTATATTTTCCCATTTATATCGATTGGATTGCTTAGCATCGCTCCCCAGTCAAATCCCTATAATTCGGTCGATCAATTAAATGGTTCACTTTCTAATTTAAGTTCGGAGTACTCTCTCTCTCTCTCTCTCTCTCTCTCTCTCGAACAAACCTACCACGAATTCCTCGAATTCTGCTAACGACGCTTCGTTTTCTTGCATGACAGCCCGCCCCACGAAGCGTGAGAAGATTTCTTCACGTGTAATGACATCCAACGAAAACCATGCATCACCTTGTAAACATGCCGGAACTCAAAACACATTCAACGATTTTACTCACATAAAAGGCGACGACGATGCCGGCCGTGTAGTCGGACGGCAGCTTAATCCTCGCGCTGAAGAAGCCATACTTGTAGAGATTGGAGGAGATAAAACCGGACCCTGCAAAAACGAAAAAAGAAAAACGAAATCGTTCTTTTAACATACGCATGTAGATCATTGACATGTACGCCTGTCCGTACGTAGATGCAGGGACATGGGTGCGGGAGGCGAACCGGAGAAACGATCGAGGAGGAGACGGACGCTCTTGCCGTCGCCGGAGCGGACGACGTTGGAGTCGCCGAAGAGAGGAGCGTAGGCCTCGTCGAAGGTGATGGGGACGATGTCGAAGGCCGCGGCGGCGCTGGCGGCGTAGAAGAGGAGCGCGAGCAGAAGAGTCAAGGAGGACGACGAAGATGATGAAGATGAAGTCGTAACCGCGAGAGAGACGAGGCGACGCAAAGGATCCATAAAAATTTTCTGGTGTTGGCTAAAAAGTTTCTTTCTCCTTCTTTTCCCTGCACCTCTCTTTTCCTTCTTGCCTTTTTTTCTGCCGTGATCAGTTTGCATAT
The DNA here is from genome assembly GCA_014182365.1 of Eucalyptus tenuipes. Classification (NCBI taxonomy): domain Eukaryota; kingdom Viridiplantae; phylum Streptophyta; class Magnoliopsida; order Myrtales; family Myrtaceae; genus Eucalyptus; species Eucalyptus tenuipes. The sequence continues at coordinate 1,722,616 of CM024541.1, read as the reverse complement.
ATAGCATTACCCATCAACCACGTCATTACACATCCAACTGCAATCTTTTCTTTTGATTTTAGAAAGAGAGAGATGGGATTAGCTTATTTGGCCGCCGTGGATTGAGCTGCGTGTACAATAATGACCTTGTTAAGAGGAGCAAATCAAGGGTTTGCCACTGTGTGCTTAGGGTTTTCTTTTCCTTTTTCTGAGTGTCCATGGTTTTAGATGATTGGGGTTATTTATTAGCCGCTTGCTATTGGTGGTACGTACATTATTTTATTCTCTCTGTATATCCTAAAGATAACATTATTGATATAAGTACTTCCAAATGAATTTGTCATATTCAAGAGAGATAATATATATTATATATGATGACAAGGAGTTAGGATGACCAAGATAAGAGTATTTGTCCCTTTGATTGCGATTCTTATTTTGGCATGTCACTTAGCTTGAAAAAAGGTTTAGAATTAAATGAAAATTTAGGTCGTGCATATGACATGTTTAAACTAATTCTTGAACATTCGCAATGTATATGCATAGAAAGATGATCGATCTATTGCTAGGAGGTTTCGACGGGAACTTTCCAAAAGACAATACAAATATGCCATCTCTACCTCCCACCAACATTTTTTGAAACGGTGCACAAGTAATCCATTCAGACAAATACACCCATCTCTTTGTTTGAATAATTCAACCAAGAAAAGTGCTGTGGACTTGGTAGACAATGAGGAGTGGTTATGTACGCAATGGTCCCATCAATTCAATTAATGCTTTCTTTACCTAAGATGAGCATAAGTCAGTTCGAAGATGGGGACGTTCGCGACTACACGTAACGAAGCTCCCCAGAGGCCACAACAAAGCACAACTCAAGAGTTCAAGACAGTCCAATCTTGTATTATACAAGTAATTAGAGTGGCTTCCTGGCTTTCCTAGAATCAATTTCCTCACCGCCCCACTGGATTCTTCTTCGATTTTGATATGAATTGAAGGGTTAGTCTCACCTAACAACTCCAGCATGGACAGGTTTAGAATCTCTCCTCTCGTTTCACACTAAATGGGGGAGGAAGATAAGACTTATTTAATGATTATTTTTGTTGGGTGAGGTCACAAGCGAGAGCCCCCCTATCGTTTTCGGGTTACAATTTTTTCGTACACGTAATAAGACCATCGATAGTAGCTACATGTCGCCATCGATCTCGATGTGTCGTGATTAGATAAGCCTTCCCGCGAAAAGCTTCGAGGTGAATGGAAGGGAAAGAAAAAAGGCATAAAGCCGATGTAATGCATGTGTCGAAAGGGGAGGGCCGCCCATGATGCGTTGTTTTCAGGGTCAATTTCATGATGTCACGGCATGATGGATCGTCGATGAACCATGTGAGCAAGCAATGGGGAAAGTCAATGAGTGAATTATTATGCATGGTATGGCCGGAGGCAAATCATTGTGCATACACTAAGATCATTGGAGGGAGCAATACTCAAATAATGATGAAGATGAATTCTGATTAAGATTATTTATTTCATGATAAATGAATAATTTAAAAAATATTTTCTTAAAAATAGTTATTTCTATCGTTTGGAATCATTAATTAATAGAAAATATTTTCATCTAAATATTTTTTTTACGAGCGAAGAATATATTCCTCGTTTATTCATTTTTATAATCAATCCAAGCAATCTTCCTTTAGAAAAATATTTTCCAGATTCTATGTATGATACCAAATGGGTTATCTAGAACAAAGTTGCCAAGTATTTCGTGACGATAATAATTATTGGGTTTGGTTCAAATGATTAGCAGTCAAGGAATTTGGTAAAACGGGTGGCAGTAGGTGGGCATTATTGTCCACATAAAAAAGTGGGGGAGGGAAAAACAAGTGAGGCTCTTGAGAAGGGCTGGTTAGGTAATATCGAAGTGAACCCAGGGGCATTAGAGGAAATAAAAGAAAGTCCGGGCTGGGCTTTTATTTTTTTCATTTTTCATTCTAAGGTCCACCCTGTAGCCGGAAGAACCGGAGGCGCCCTACAACTACGGCGGCGTATTTGCTGCCACGCTGTAATTTCAGGCTCTGCCAACGTCACTTGGGACTGAGCCAACAAGGATAAACTAGACAGCCAACGGATTATCTCAATATAGAAACGTTTAAGTTGGTAGGTTTGCCTAACATTTATCACTGACATAGCAATGACCATGCCTATAGATCAGCACTAGTCAAATTGATTTAAGTTCCGCAACAAAAGCTATCGTCTTGTCGATCAACACGGTCTGCAACGATCTGCAAATGAATATGAGCAGTGTTTGATGATCTAATGCACTATGAACAACCTAAAGAGAGACCCTACCATCTTCAGCCACTAGGAGAAACATGTGAGGATTAGCCCTTTTGTACAGCTCAGAAGAACATCCACTCTTCCAAACAAAATTTTGTCCCTAGCTTTTCACAAATTGGTACTTGGACTCGACGAAGTTTTCTGTGTCCCACAGGAATGATCCGAACGCGACTGCCTCCAATATCAGCATCGTCAACCCAGACACCGAAAGGGAGATGACTTCGTCGCTTGATGTGTCGATGGAACCATCCTCAGCGACCCTTATATCTGGCCTTCCGAACAATGCTTGTGTCTGCTTCTCTATTAAGGAAATAGCCTCCTTGGATCTTATGGTCGCATATCGCTGAAGAGTTTCCGGATCCAAGTACATCACATAAGATCGGAGTCTATATAATTTGCCTTCTTCAGAATCCAAGAAACTGCCTCCGTCACCATCGTCAGGTGGAATTCTGATCAAAGAATCTGGATCCCAAAATGGGCTTGTCGGTATGGAATCCTCCGACCTCACCCGATTCTCAGTATATCCGTTAGGAAGAGTGTTCATGGTCCTTTCAAGTTGAAATCGCTCGTCCACTCTTCTAAGGAAATACCCGTACATTACAGAAGCGGCATACAGTTTTCCAAGTTTGATTTTGCTACTCTGTATAATGGTATCCAGGGGTCCCACCACTCGGTCTCCGACCACGAGGGATAAGTGGCTCTGTATCATTTCAAAAGCTTCGGGAGAATGGACAGACTCGAGCTTCTCTTCTTGGTTAGGCCAGTAATCCACACGACCTGCAGGATCTGATGTTGCTGTAATCTTTGGAATCATTGAGATGTTATTTTCCAGAAATCTCTGCACAATCAAGCAGTATATTATCTCTTCCAGTGTTTTACGCCTCTCCTTCTCCTTGACCTCAGCAATTCTCCTGTGCAAGAAATAAGGGTCACAACAGAGAGATCATCCAGCAAAAACTGTTGAATTGAAACGTTGGGAATGAAAATTGCATTGGTCTATTATCTTTTGAACCAACTGAGCAAAAAGGAAACTCCAAGTATTTAAATGATCACCACTTCATTATGTTAGGCTCCACCTGAAGAAAGATATTCCAAAAGCTAGATAATCAAAAGTTAAATTTGAGTGCGGACAGTTTTCATTAAGATTTAACAGTTCAAGATCGAGCGGATTATATTTTACACCTCAACACTCTCCCTCACGCAAAGGCCAAGAAAGATGACGAACGCTTGAAGGGTGAAAACACAAGATGCATAGAGAAGCAAAACCACCATTGTGCGGCCAAGCATTGTAAAGAATCCAAACCAACTCAACATGTATGGCTCTTATACGATGATAAACTCGACAAACTAAAGCCATGAGAGAACAAGGTAAATCACACTTTAATCTGAAAGTAAATGAGGAAGAAAATAACATGTAAAATGGGGTATTTAAAAAAAAGGTACACTTCACCGCATTGTAATCATTTGCCCAGCAAAGTAAGGTGGACATACTTACTAAGATAAAGGCACTCAAGTAGATATGTCCATGTCGAACTTTCTATACTTCCACAGAACTGAAGTGACTATGTTCTTGGCCTTTCAATTCTTCATAAAAATCTGACCAAAATCCATTTAGTTTCATATATTTCCGCCACCAGTTCTCGTATCGGCTCAATTTTGTCCATTCTGGATCAGACTCATAAGTCAATGCGCCACAATGCAATGTGCCCAAGCGCATCAATAACAACTTAACTATGCTCTCTAAAATGCCAAAAACCTGAACCCCATCAATTCCACAAGAATGATCAGTCTTACTGACTAGTGAGCAGGTTCCAGGTTTGAATGAGATCAACATGTTTCAGGGCACAGCACTAGATATCAAAATCATTACTGATATGGAATGCTTTATCATCATTCTCGTCACTTTCACTTAATGATCAAACCATTAACTTAGCATAGAATGAAGACATTCATCATTTTAAGCACCAAAAAGCACATTGTAGACTGTTTGTAAAATTTCAAGATACATAAACTTACGAAAGAACTGCCAACTAAAGAAGGAGGTGGCTAACTCAAATTAAGAGGCAATCAAACCACAACAGCTAATCAAACAAGCTGACTACAATATTACCAAACACAAAAGGTGTCCTCTATTGTGGCTATTACCAGGCCAAAGCCAAATGAGGGCCACTACGACTAAGCAGGCCTGGGTTACTTTTTAATTTTTTTTGCTTTGTCGCTCACATGATCAGCACCAAGCAATATTAACAAGTTGGTGAATTATAACATTGAACCATCTTAAAACAAAGATCTGCAGTTATTTATTATAAAAACCAAGCTATAATAAGATAAAACAAGACAACACTGACGTGAATTGATTTTGCAAAGGCTATGCCGGAATCCTTATTCTTCCGTCAGTGGCAAGTTTGGGAAGTATCAGATCAATAATGGTGAAACCACTAAACTCAGTAAATCACTTTCCAAGTCTCTGCCCATGGCAAAGCCAAATTTCAAGCTGCAGATCTTATGGTTCTTAATAGCTGAATGAAATGAAACAACTACAAGTTCAAGTGAAGAAAACTAGTAAGTACAAGGAGAATGGGGACAAAGACAGAACCACATACTGGTAGAGTAGATCTGCTGATGCAGGATTCTTTTCTTTTTCAGCATCTCTTTCACTTTGAAGGTTCTCAAGCTGCTGGTCAGCAGCTGCTAAAAGCAAATGTGGATGGTTTTGGAGTATCTGTGCCAAAAGCTGTCCGATCGGGGACTCAAATGTTAAGGGAGCAACCGAGACTGGGTTGTCACTTAAATCCCCAGAGGCTCTAATCATTGAGCCTCTTGCTCGACACCTTCCCCGCCCACCTCCTAATGTCTGGATAGCAAAAGAGCGGCATCTCTAGGAAAGACAACACTTTGTGAGGAACATGTACATTATACTAGAAATTTCAGGGTTCAGTTAATGCAACATGTGCATCCACTACTACAACATTAGTCAACATGAAAAAGCAACCAGATGGACATATCACGTTCCATTATTCACTCTCCCCAAAGTCCAACCCAAACCCGTCAACAAAAAGCACGAGGGGACCTATATGAAGTGTATCAACTAATAACAATTGTTATATACAATTGCAAACCCCACTTGCAATCTAACAATAACAACGGCGTGCGTGAAGCCTCATGCTCTCTCCATCATATCGACATTTCCACCTTCAAGAAACTAGCAGTGTGTCAACATGCATCATTCAAATCATCAAGAACGATGATACGGGTACAAATCATGCTAACAGCCGCTCACAAATTATGTGGCAAACTCATGTTGGGTTCTTGAACATGACCCACTTGTTTAGATGCCCGTTTAGAGTTCGCGACCACGCTACACAAAACTAATGTCACAAGAAGCTCTTCCTACCCATGGCACTCCCCTGACTCTATCTCCACAAGCTATCACTCATCACACCATCCAAAACGAACCATGATGGTGGCACCAACGATTTGCCCACACAAAAATCTCCGATTTTACGGCGGGTTGCACCACCAGGCAGCTTGAAAACCGTCGTCTAGCTACCTCTCACGACGACACGAGCAAAGAAACGGGAAATTCGCTCGATTAAGAGCACACCCCTATTGCAAAGCACCAAACCAAGGGACCCCATGAAAACATTTTCAGCCTGCTCGACCATCACAGGGAGAAAGCACATACCTTGACGAACCCGCCAGAGAGAAAGGACTTAGAACCCGACAAAGGATGGATATGGCTGAATTCGGAAGGGGACTTGAGGCTTCCACCTGACGCTGACGGAATGCTCATCAACACGTCGTTCGTCGCGCCCAAAATCTGCATTTTTTCTGCAAAATTCTCTCGTCGTTGCGGGACGAAAGAAGCACGAGCGCGCAGAGAGAGAGAGAGAGAAGAGATGTCGGAGGAGGTTTTACGGTACCGAGAGTGTGGTCGAAGCAGTTTGGTTCCGTCGTTTTTTGGATATTTTCCTCTGCTCTTTCTTTTTCCCTTAATAAAGACATTTCATTTCCTGCCACGAAATTGATATGTTTAATTTAACCATGAGATGAATTTATGTGTGAATATTTATGTAAGAAATGAATAGTTTTTTTGTACTTGACGAGGATGTATCATATAATTTAGTTTACTAATAATATAGAATTAATTTCAATATACTGCACATTATTCCATTTTTAGTTGCTCTCACAAATCAATATATTCACGTTGTTCCAATAAATTATTATATTTTTTTCATAAAGTGATTTCCATGTTGAGCCTATTCTTTTTTTCTTACAATAATGGAAGTCGTCAAAAATTCAAAAATATTTGTATTATTCAATAGTGATTTTTTACATGATTTATAATCGAAATAAGCAAATTAATGACAGGTTACAACCTCAAAGCATTGTCACCCGTGACATCAAATTACAAAACCATATAAATTGTATCTCTAATTTCTTTTTTAACATCCACAAAAAGATACAAGTACTTGAACATTTGTCGACCCCACTAATAATAGAATCTCTAATTGCAAATGTCATCCAAAGTCTTCATATTGAGGTTTATTAAACTAAGGCATCAATTAGGTCCTTAAAAATGAAAATCACACGACAATGCTCTTGACTTTTCGACTTCCATGACATGTGAGATCGACCAATACCTCAACAATGATGACTCAGGCTGCATTAAGAAAGTTGCCAATGAGTACCTTCACCTTTCCCGCTAGTGGAAGGCCAGATCTTTCCCTTATCTTGTTCTTTCCATGGTGGCTCGCGACATTCTTGCTCCTCTGGCGTTATCCGTGTCATTCGAGGCGACTTTCAATAGGGCTGGCCGGATCATCAGAGACGATAAGCAAAGGTATGATTGTGGTCTGCAGATCTTGGCTAATGAAATTCTGATGCCGGACAACACTATCTCGTCCTGCTTCATGGTGATGGAGGGAGCGGCCTACGGCATTGAGATCCGTACTTTCTCTCAAGATGTATTTGTATAAAGTGCTATGTAGGTGCATTTGTTTGCATTTTTGTGATGAAAGTTAATATGGTGTTTACATTTATTGAGTTGCATTCTTTTATTGAGATGTACTTGTCTAAATCCAAGTCGTACCTATTTAAATTTTGACCAATGCAAGTCATGTGGGGTAATTTATAAGGGATGTATTTTCTTTTTCTAACGAGTCTCCTCTAATGCGTTTTGTATTTTTATTTTTGTGCAATCCAAAAAACCTGGCCCGAGCATAATGTAATCCAAAAAACCAGGCCTAGGCATAATGTGCTCAGATCGGGTCTGAAAATCCTAAGTCGCAAATGATGATTCCATTGATAACAAGGAAAGAGAATTCTTACTTCAGTTTTTCAACCAAAGGCTCAAAATGTCATCGCTCTACTAGACTCCGACACTTCTTGCTCTCGCCCAGTAATTCGATCGAAAGAAAGGATCCGATGTCCTTAAAACTCCCTGATTTCTGATCATCTCGGTTCATCGTTGCCGCACTTGGTACTCTGTCACTCCTGTAGACAATACTGTCGCCAAAAACTTCCCTCGGACAGCTAAAAAACCCAATGCATGAATTTCTGAACACCAAAAAGGCAAAGGACTACATGATCAGTTCATTTCAATGCACGTTGAGCAATGAAATAAGGTCTCTGAAAGACAGCTCGAGTAATCAATCTCTGGGTTTTCCAGTTGTGGAGAAGGGGCATGTTTAATCATCTGTCATCCCAATATTATCAGGTGTCTCTATACATTTAATACAATTAGGCCAGTAGACGTTCAGATCTTTGCGAGGCAAAACTCAAAATGGATTGCAGTGCCCAATAAGCAATGAGAAAAACAGGAGTAGCACATGGATGAACTCTATGCTCGTTAACAGCATGCTCAAGCTCCTTAAATTCTCTAAATTACACATCAATCAACAGTACTTGGTACACATAAGTGTGATTGCTACCCTTCTCAACAGATAAAAATAAGGGTGGAAGGCAAACTTCACAGTGCTCAAGCCCAATCCTACATCCTCAACTATAAGGCTTGCTGACAGATGATTAAGGCAAGACAATTAACACATCCTAAAACTATCAAGGTCAGCTTCAATAAGCGGTGGAACTACATACTACGTAAAATGAGAACTTCCTGTTGCTAGTTGGTTAGGTTACACTCCAGGAACCAGCATGACAGGGTAGCCAATAAATCTAGCGAGCATTCTGGCCATGTTCAGTCTTTGCTGTCTTCTGAGATTCACTGTTCAAATGTCTTTCTTCAGACCTTGAATCTTCATGTGCGGGAACTTCCCCCAGCCTTTCCTACAAAAGTGTAACGTAAAGTATTTTAGGAGTCAAATCAGATGCTGTAATGTGTTGATAGTTCAACAGGGAGTTTAAGGGTGGGTCAAACTGGCTATAAATCTCCCCCACAAGCGCCGGGGGTGGGGTGGGGGGGGGGGGGTGGGGTGGGGTGTGGGTGTGTGTGTGGTGTTTCATGCTGTGTATTATGGGTGTGCGTGCGCATTGATCTGTAATTGTGCATGCACTAGTGCGTACAATTGGCTAGGTTTGTCCCGAACAAAAATATATATACTTCCATTTAAAAGGGCAATTAATGTCTACCATGTTATGTTGCATGGATGATTGATCACTAGTCAGTTAGGTTTGGTAGCAATATTATCTTATGTAAAGGAGACCTTAAACGGTCACCTAATAAACCAGAGAACAAGGTTGGATTAACGAGTGACTACGCTACTGGAGGACATACTGGGCAACAAAAGAGGAAGAGAAACAAGAGAAGCGTCTTTTATATCACCTTCAGAGAAGCATTCTCCGCAAGAAGCTGCTCATACTCACTCCTGATGCGGCTCACTTCAGCTCTTAGAGAGGCATTTTCGTCTTTTAAAGCGTCAGCACGGTTTGCAAGCTCATCACATTCAGCCTGGCTCAATGCAAATTATTATAACAAACTTCATTGCCGTAATTGGTGCATGTACCTCAACAAGAATTGATTTTGAGACCATTGCAATTACCTGCTTCCGAAGCCGAGATCGCCGAGCAGACTCTCGGTTTGACTGCTTCCTTCTCTGTCGTTTAATTTCTCTTTCATCCTAAAACCAACATAAAAGGTGCAGATACTTTTTTTGAGAAAACAATGAAGCACATTGAGTTAAAATGCGATAGCTCTATAAGATATCTCTGCAGCTACATATTAATGTCCTAAAGAAAAAAAACGTGCTTTTAAAGCCCATGAGTACCAACTACACCAATATAATTTACACAGAAAACAAATGCCAATAAGCAAATCTGCAAGCATCAGTGCCCATGCAAGCAAATGCAATCAGCATTAAGAAAGCAATGGGAGCCCCTCATAACTGCAAAAACCTTATGTCCAAGCTTCTTGTACCCTATTGAACAAAAAGACCGGATTCATTGTGAATACAATTCTAATGTCTAGAACTGAAGCTAAATTGTTGATGCCATAGAAAAAGAAAAGGCCAAGTAATATACTTGGCCGTTTTAAGCAGGCAACTATTGCCACAAATACACAAAATGGAGAGCTACAAGTCTTAATCAAAATTTTGAGGTAACCTGTAGCCAAATCTGAGACTGAACACTTTCTCTTGACCCAGGAGTGACCATTCCTCCTGCAACTGGGGTAGAAGGAACCTTCCCACGAATTGCAGGGATAGCAGGAGTACCCCAGTAATCCATTCCAATATTCAAATTTGTAGTGGGACCAGGAACACCTCCTGGGCCAGCAGCAGCAATTGGCACCAATGCCACTGATTGGTTCACTGTTGCATGAGTATTTGATCCTCCATTTTGAGAACCATGTTCAGCATTGCCATTTTGAGATACATCTGCATAAAAGATATCACAAAACTTTCATTAATATCCATGCTCACAGATTAAAAATGTGCAACAGTATCATCAATTCCCAAGCACTAAACCTTCCAAGGAGTCTTGTCTGCCTCCTGATTTTGCTTGGGAGTCCTGCAAAAATTGTTGTGTGGATTCAGCTATCAACCGAGAGAGAAACATAGTCAATCTAACAATTGGGAGTGTGGCAGCTGAAGCTCCTTCTACAGGAAGAGTGTTAGAAAAGGAGGGGCTTGTCCGCTTATTATTTGTGTTCCTATATCCAAGATGTCATACCTCAGCTTATGCAATCCATTTGGCTAGAGCAGTGGAAAACTCATATGTTACAACTGATCACAACAAACTAACTGGACAATAATTACTAATTCATCAAGTATGCACCATTGGACATTGCTGACGGATGCCTAATTGTAACTTTCCTATAGTTAGATAAAATCCCTTGGGGAGCAAAAATGATCACGGCACTCACGTTCTGAGAATTATCATCGCTTCCTTCACTTGAACCTTCACTTGCACTCTCACCACTGCATGTAAAGTCCAATATCAGCAGAAGTGTTTCCAAACAAGATGGTGCAACATTCATGTCAGGTAAATACAGAAACGATTAAACTCATGCCGTCAATAAACCACAGTGAAAAAAATCTAAAAAGAAACCGCATTCTCATAGGTATGCCATAACGCTCTGCACCACATCCATTCACTACATACCACCGTGAACATATAACAAAACAGAGATCTTCATAATAATGGAAGATAAAAGTCAATCTTCTCCAAATAATTCAACAAAGCTTTTCAAGTCAGATATGTTCATAATTTCCAACTTAAAAAGGAAAGCAACCTCACAAAAGGAGAAGCCTTTAGTCATCCTTGCTGACATTACCGTATGCATATGATAACTACAAAGGGCACTCTACCTTTTTGAATAAGCACCGTTAGCAGATGCTGCAGATGTTTTGGCAAGCTCACTGTTTTTTCCTGTAATCATATTCAGACTCCCCAGGCTCCCTTTTGATCTTTTGATAGGCAATTTTTCTTTCACTTCAGTCGGCTTACCATCAGCTTCCCCAGTCGTACTTCCCTGCAAACATGCGTGATCATGAGTTGAGACTTCCAAAGTGACAGATGGTTAGCAAGAAATTGTCCAGGGAACTCATGGAAACCTCAGCAATCCCATTTGGAGAAGGCATGGCAAAAGGACTAAAAGGATAAGATCCCTGTTGAATAAGATAGGAGATTGTAGTCAGTGGCACTAGAGCTCGATGAAGATAACATATGTAGAGTAATGGATGTGAAAGTACCGGGGGCATAGATGGGTGCGCATATATGCCACCATGGGGATACATTGCAACGTAGGGATGCGGAGGGGTGCCGTAAGGAGGCATAATATGCTGCATCAAGGGCTAATGTTATGGCTCTAATAACAACATTAAACAATGTATTGGGCTTGAATAAAGGACCAAAGTATTAAAAAAAGAACATCTACAAGACTAGACTGTGAGGATTATTAGTGCATGCATGTCAGCTGAGACAACATCGAAGCAGTGAAATAAGCCTTATCCAGCATCTAGTCTGTGGGTCAGAAGCACATAAACGGAGACAAGGGCTGAAAATTAAAAATGTCCAACTAAAGCATGGAGAACTTCAAACGGTTACCAAATTCATATGAATCACATTCCATTGGCAAAACAACTGCTATTAACTCTAGTGCTAGACAAGACACCCAAAGTATATGACACACTGAACAACAAATTGAATGCATGTCAAAAGAGAGAATGAGTCACCACTTCCAAAATCCATCAACTACACCTCTCCTTACAAACCATCAATAAAACTGTCTCTTCCTTGTGATTTTCAGTTCCGCCAAGCATTTTGACTATAAGTTTGCTAAATATATTCAAATATTCTGGCCCCTCCTATGAGATTAGACAAAGATTATCGTGTACTGACTATAACCAGCCAATTACAGCCTAACCATTTCATGATGTATAATGTAATCTGTGGCTTAAAGAACTTAGCGAAACAAGTCATCTTCCATTTGTGACAACAGACATAATCGCATGGGGAGATTTTCAAGTAAAGCTCTCTTGAAGACCAAGTGCAAAACTGTTATCACTATTTATCGGTACAAATAGATAAGTGCCCAAAAGGATGCCATATTCTTAATTTTCTAACTGTCAAAGTTAAGTGTGTAATCGTTTACCTAAAAGCTTAAGTTGTTAGAGAACAATGAAAATTGTACTTTGTATCTACACCCCACCCCCCCCAAAAAAAAAAAAAAGCACAAATGCTGTTAAAAGGATAATGAAGTAAAATACACAAGCCCGATCCATGTGGGTAAAATAATGGTTGAAACACTGCGCCAATCCATATAAAGAAGAGAATCCTATAAATTGGCATAATAGAGATCTTGCACTCCCATACTAGGATAAAATTGAGTATCCTACAATTTAATTTCAAAAGCTTCTGTTAAAGGCTGGAGTGGATTATATTTTATATCTTAACACAACACTTAAAGTACCTACTATGTAGCTCATATTAAAAGTCAAAATGACTTTAAATGCCCTAACTAATGAGCCAATTTACTTTACTGAATTACAGAATAACGAAATTTAAGCACATCTGAGTATTGGATCAGATTGGGCACCAACTCAGTGAATTCTAATGAAAGATGAAGTCCCTAGGACAATATTGCCAAGTAGTGGGGTCTATCACAACTTAAAATTTTTACAAGCATAAGTAGCATGAATTTGACAAACCTGAACGCCCCACATATATGGTTGAGCATGGGGACTTGATGCCAAAAACCCATGTGGAGGAATAGGAGAATATGCCTGTTTGACAGACAACAGTCGTGTGAGAATTCGGAAATCCACCTACGGGTATCAAATTACACTAATTGACAACAGTTTCCCACAAGTACACCTGAAAACCAGACCAATCTGGAGTAACTGGGTTGGCACTAGCGGTTGACGATTGCTCCTGAACATTAAAAACCAAAGGTGAAAATGCAAACTCAATTCAAAAGTTTCACTTTTAGAGGAAAACCTCAATAAAACTGATAAACTGAGCAGATAAAGCGAAAGTGTACCAGGGTAGTAGGAGGTGCCCCCTTCGTCTCTTTCTCCTTTGCAGATTTTTCAGTCTCACTGCTACCCATGTTTCTACCCCGCTCTCTCCACAAATTCCTCAAAGCATCCTGTTCTAAAAGCATCCAACATTGTAAGTTACTACATACCCAACAAATGAGCACCGTCTTTAAAAATGAAAACTTCAACCAACAATTTCAGAAGCCCAATATCTCGAGATTGCACTAATGCAAATTAAAAGAGTTATCACCAATAAACCAAATCGGCTGCATTAGCTTCCAGCTGATAAAAAAAAAAACAAACTTAGCTCTCTCGTTTAAATCCTAAACAATCGACAACCCCAAAACTCCAAACTTCCGATTCCGTTGCCGCTCACCCGTTATTCCAGCAATCGAAACTTCGAAAATCAACACGCGTCTACAAGCCCGGATAAAGAGATTAGAGAGATGCGCATGCAGCGCAATAGAGACCGAAAATGGGCAAACTCCGCGCCCCGAAACGCAACATTCCGAACGCAGACTTCAGACGCAATCCTCACACCAACGGGTGAGCACGGAAATCGACTCACCGATCCAAAGAACGCCGAGAAATGCCCCTCTGCTTCACTGATGGAGGAGTGATCGCGAATCGATCAAGCGAAATTCGCAAGGGAGCAGCTCGGCCGCCGAGGCCGCGGAAACAGCTCGAGCTCGGCGAGATTCCGGCGGCGGGGACGGGAAATTGGGGCGGCGTTGGGATAATTCGAGGCGAAAAGGGGGCGAATTCGGGGAGGGACGGGATCAAAAAAGGGAAATTAGGGTTTGGGCTTCCCTTGGGGTTAAGAGCATTTGGGGGTTCACGGAGGTGGATTCTATGGGGGGACGTACGGTTCAGCTGTCCTGTTTGGGGCAAATTTTATGCCGGTTTTGCACCCGGTGGGAATCTCGAATTCCCATGTTGTCCCGGCGCTGCTTCTTCCTTCCTCTTCTAGTCAAACACGACCTTCGTTTTCTCCACGTGTGCTCCCGATCGCAGCAAACTGCTATCCCCGTCAACGGAAACGCCAAAGTTAACGACCGTAACGGCCAGCCGTCTCGTTTTCTTTTCTATTTTTTTTTCTTTACACGTCCTTTATTTCGAGAAAATTTCAAATAAAGATCCAAACATTCTCATTTTCTCGAATAAAGATATGAGAAAATACCACCAAAAATCTCAAACTTTGCCCAAAGTAACAATTTACCTCAAATTTTTTTTTGACATAAAAAATCCAAAACTTTTCAAACTGTGACACATTTACCCTATCAAAAGTATTTTCGTTTTATTTTTTCTATTTTTCATTTTTCATTTTTTTTCTTTTTCCCTCCGCTGGCCATGGTGGAGGGAAGCCGACATCCGGCGAGGGCCTCCCTCGCGCCCTCGCTCGACGCTAGCGAGGGCTTGGCGAGGGCACGAGGGAGGCCCTCGCCCGATGCCGGCAAGAGCAACCCTCGCCGGACGCCGGCTTTCGTCCGCCGACTTCACCATGGCCAACGAAGGGAAGAGAGAAGAAGAAGAAAAAAAAATTAAAAGGTAAAAAGACCAAAATGTCCTGTAATTTAAGATAAATGTGTCACATGGACAAGTTCATGATTTTTGTGTTACGAAAAAAAAAAGTTTGGGGTAAATGTGTCACGGTTGGCAAAGTTCGGGCTTTTCACGTTACAAAAAAAAGTATGGGGTAAATTTGTCACTTTAAGCAAAATTTAGAGTTTTTCATGGTGTTTTCCCTAAAAATATATAGAAAATATTATTTCAAATAAATGTTAGAAGTAATCATATTAATTTCAAATAAGAACCTAAAATAATTATGATTGTTTCAAATAAAAGAGTAATTTTACGGGCTCATCAGCTGACAAAATGATACAATCAATCAGGGATATTTTTATCCTTAAATTTAAATTAAATTAGATTAGAAAAAAATCAAAATAAAACTTCAAAAAAGAAAAACACATGCAGGAGGGGACGCTAGGTGAGGGCCACTGACCCCCGCTCAGGCGTCGGCAACCTCTCCGGCCATCACTGCTACCCCACTAGAGATGGGGCGGGCCCTCTCGCTTGTGTTTTCATTTTTTTAAAGTTTTTTTTTTGTTTTTTATGAAAAATTAAAAATCCGAAAAAATAAACAAAAAATTTAAAAATTTAAAAAGATGAAACTGCCCATCACAATTGGTGAGTTCAGACCATTCTTTATGACTGATATGAATATTTCAGATTTTTATTTAAAATAATGTCAATTTCATGCTCTCGTTTGAGAAAATGATAACATTTAATGTCCTTATTTAGAATTTTCCTTTTTTAAAGGTCTTGTCGAAAATAATGGATTATTATCAAACACTTTCGAGTCGGGTAAGCGACGTGTATTGTTGGGATTTGTTTTTTAATTTGATTATTTTGAATATCGATAAAAGGTGGATATCCAAAATATGCTTTGCATTAGTGATGAATCTAATAGTAAGTCCTGGCGATGGAATTATTCGGAAAAAAAAAAATTACATGAATGATCTACAATTGAAAAGATTGAAAAATATTAGTTTATATTTCGCAATAGGTAATTTGTAAGATTGGCCAATTTGGGACTCGATGATGGCTTCCAAGTATTAATTTATTAATTGTGGTTAACTTGTTCATTGCAAATTGCAATGTACGTGAGTTGTAACATGATGAGCATCAGTTTTATATGCTCGACACATAATTATTTGCAGATTTTTTTTCCCTTCCTGTTGGGAAAAGAGGTGTACAAAAAAATCGATAACTATTCGAACCGCCTGGAACCGGCGGTTCCTGATTATAGACATGGACTCGCTCACCTAAACCAAATCGATAATATATATCTAATTATGAGAAAAATTTCCGAACAAAAAAAATTACGAAAAATTAAAACCCTAAAATCTCTAATTTGAAGCTCAATACTCGTTGACTGAGTGATCATCTCGTCTCACTCTTACCTCATTTAAATTGTCTTTCTATCTCAAGCTCAACGCTCACAACCTCAGCTCTCAATTTTTAATATGAATTTAATTTTTTTACTGATTTCGTAATTAAAAATAAGGAATTATTTTTGTTTTTTCGCTTTACTTTGGTTTGCTAAAAAATTGTGCACTGAGTGCAAAAAGCTTAGTCAAATTGGTGGTCTAGTTCTCAGGTGGGTCCATGGAATTAATAGGCGTTTCCTAGCTCCAATTTTTCGAAGTCAGTTTTGTATGGGTGGTTCCTAGTTCTATGGTGGGAATTGCCCATCCAAACCATGCTTACACCTAGTTGGGAATGGTTTCGCAAAGCTATTTTATTACCTAATGATTTCACTGTTAGGAAAATTCCATATAAGGATCTGAAGCTCTCATTCTCTCAAATAATTGCCTGAAGTAAATATTGTTTCGAATAGGGCATGGAAGTGGCCATATCAATCTCAAATAAGAGTTTGAAACGACTATGGTTGCTGCAAATAAGGGCCTAACATCATCACCCAACTAAAAATTCCAGTCGATTAAGGGCATTTTCATCCAAAAACAAATTTAACATAAATTTTGGTTAAATTAAATTAAGAAAAAAAACCACGAAAAACCTCAAATTTTGTCCAAAGTGATAGATTTATCCCAAACTTTTTTTTGTGACGTGAAAAACCCTGAACTTTGCCAACTGTGACACATTTATCCTAAACTTTTTTTTGTAACACAAAAAACCCCTGAACTTCTGTTGTGTGACACATTTACCCTAAACTATAATGCATTTTGGTCTTTTTACTTTTTAATTTTTAATTTTTTTTTCCTTCTCTCTTCCCTCCGTCGGCCATGGCAAAGGGAAGCCGGCGTCCGGCGAGAGCTGCCCTTGCCGGCATCTCGCCAACGGTCCCCCTCCCGGGTTGGCTAGGGCGGCCCTCGGGCTGGGTCGGGCGAGGGCCTCCCTAGCCCCCCAGGGGGACCCTCACCCGACGCCGACAAGGGCATCCCTCGCTTGACGCCGGCGAGGGCCTCCTCGCCAGGCCCTCACCGGCATCGGGCGAGGACGGCGAGGGGTGCCCTCGCCCAACCCAGCCGAGGGCAGCCCTCGCCGAATGTCGACGGAGGGAAGAAGAAGAAAAAAAGAAAAAGGAAAAATAGAAAAAATAAGACAAAAATGCTCTTGATGGGGTAAATGTGTCACGGTTAAAAAGTTTGGAGTTTTCCATGTCATAAAAAAAAAAAAAGTTTGGGGTAAATTTGTCATTTTGGGCAAAATTTGGAATTTTCGGTGGTCTTTTCCCTTAAATTAAAGTTTTTATGACTAAAAAAAAAAAATACAAGGAGGCCAGTCCTTCCCACTTATGTCCACTGCCCTATCATTGGTGGAAAGGTGGCGACGGCTTGTTGTCGATACCTTAGCCAGGGTCCACGACCCTAGCGTACCAGGGGCAAGGTCTAGTAGCCCCTCAACAGAATTGAGAGAGGGCTCGCCAAACCATCGTCGCCAATCTACTAGCGATGGGGCGATGGCTATGGGTGGATGGCCTGTTCGGTCTCTTTCTTTCCTTTTTAAGTTTTATCCGTTTTCTTAATCTATGAATTTGTTTTTAAAAAAAAAAAAATAAAAGGGAAAAGGGAAAAAAAAGGAAACAAATCTAAAAAGTTAAAAGACAAAAATGCTCTTGACAGTTGTTGAGGTCAAAGCATTTTTTGAGACTAATATAACCACTTCATATCCTTATTTGAAATAATATCAAATTTAGGTCATTGAAAAAATGATGGCACTTTAAGTCTTTATTTGAAATAAGATCCAATTTTTAGCATTATTTGAGAAAATCATGCATTTTGAGCTTTTATTTGAAATTTTTCCAACGTTATTTTATTGCACACGATATAACAAGTCACTTTAAAATAAGAGCATCACAAAACGCATGCCAAGTAATACAAGATTCACAGTACATGGATAATAATAATTAGCCGATTATGCTACGTCATCGCTCTTTTGATTATAATAATACTTCTCGTGATTTTGGTAGTCGAGAAAAATACTAAAAAGGTTTTGAACCTATTTGTCCGAATGTTGATTTAATTTTAAGCTTTTCTTTTGATGATTTACCAATGCAATTCTTTCGGCCATTTCGACCCATAATCACTAATGTGGACACTAATATGATTGCTAATGTAATCCTTTCAATCATTTTGACCAATAATCACTAACATGGACACTAACAACTTTACGTGGAATGTCCAATACTGACGTGTGTAATTTTTTATAATTTTTATATTATATATATATTTTTTATTGTGGCTCGATCTGAGATGAAAAGAAAAAGAAAAGAAAAGAATTTATAATTTTTAAAAAGTAGAAAACTTTATAAAGTTGTAAAAATTGTTGATGTCGGCGTTGGCCCATGGTTGTTCCACGTAGAAAAGCCGGCATCTACATTAGTAAACACTAATCAAAATTGACTGAAATTATTATATTAGTAAAATGTAACTAAGTCGATCAAATTAAAAAATTTAGGATTGAGTTAGTATTCGATTTGGACTTTTTTTACCATGGGAGAAGAGATCATTATTGTGAATTATGCGACGATAACGGCCTTCCCTCGGCATCCTTGGGAATTAAGGCTTTGCTTGTTCATACTCATAAGATGCCAAAAATGTTTCATTATTTCCACCATATTTAAAACATTATTCAAAATCAAAGGAGGTATAAAAATTTCATACATGAATTCACATGTCAACATTCATGTATTGTAAAAGTTTCAAGGGATGAAAGAAAAAAGATCCAAATATGTGCTCAATTGGGATTAAATAAAGTAAGAAAAATAGTCGGGACACACTTTTAAAATTCCAATGATCTCGAAACTTTGCATGGAACGTCGTGCGTGAAAAACTAATTCCGAACTTTGTGTTCTTCTCTCTAAAAATAATTCATAAAATTTTTTAAATTTTTGGATATTAAGTTCACACGCTGAATTAATTGAAAATTTTGATATTTTCTCTTATTACTAGTGGAATTTGACTATACAATTATACGTTTATTAGGGTGAGTTTGGTTTAACTTCGCAGATGGGCTTTGGGTTTAATGCAAATACCGATACCCAAAATCCTTTGGAGAAATACAAATTGTGTTTGATAAAAATTCTTTTCAAATGAATTTTGAGTTTAAGTAATATTTGGCAATTTTTTTTTTTTTTACAATGGGTTTTGACTATATTTTTTATTAAAAAATAACTCAAGCTCTTCAGGAGCCGTCGAAGGGCTACGATGCCAGATTTGACTCTTGCGGTTGTCAACGTGTGACCCACGCGAGATTAGGCTTCAGTGGTTGCCTAGGGATAAAATCGAAAAACTAAAGAATTGAAGATAACAATTTTGAAAGAAATTTTTTTTTAATCATAATTTTAGCATTTCGCAAATACTATTTCATTGAGTGTAAGTAGTACTGGACTTTCAATATTCTTAATGCCAAAACTATTTCAAAATATTTGCTAAACACTTTGACATTTTTCCTAAAGGTTTTGGAAGTAAAAAACCTATATGGAAAACTGAACCAACCCCATAAATCCTTACTATGTTCATAAAAAAAAAACAAATTATACATAAGAACGCACTTAAAAGTAACTGACTTCGTTTAATCCGGATTCTCGAAACACTCATGAGTCAAATCCCAGTCATAAATAGGAGACAATCCTCAATAATTTGTATTTTTTTAACATTTGGAGAGAAAAATTACCGAATATTTCGGGAAGCTCTATGCTTCTTTTTTCTTTCTGGGAAAGCTTTTAGATGAGTTTCCTCTAAAACTATTTCTCGAATGCTAAAAGATAATTTTTTCAAATTCACAAACCCATTGGAAAATTTAACCCAGCGTAATTCGCAAGAGGGGCTGGCAGTGATATTTGAAGGAGATTTATCGCGAAACGCCGCGCAGATGAACGAGGAAAGCAAATCCGACCAGAAGTCTCCGTCTCCGTCTCGTCGTCGCGAAGCTGGAGCGCCCTCCGTCGCGATATTCAATCGAATCGAATCCGATCGAAGCCTGTCGGATCCGCCTTTGCACGATCCATACGCCGCCGCCTCTTGATTTACTCCATTGAATCCAGCTGAATCGCCGATTCCCGTCGTTGCCAGCATGGGCTACGAAGACGATCCGTACGGTTCCAAACCCTAATTTTTTTCTTTTCTTTTTCCTGTTTCTCTGGCAATTTCAGTGGGTAATCGAGGGATTCGTCGTGGGTTTCTTGTTCCAGGTACCGGGACGAGGACGGCGAGCCCTTGATGGACTTCGACGACATGCCGTCGGATCGGGACCAGTCGCCCGCGCCGCGGCAGCGGCACGATCACTTCCTCGACGACGGCCTCGAGGACGACGTCGGAGGGGACGACTGGAAGACCGGCCGCGACCGGTCGCAGACGCCGGTGCACGACCGGGATCAGTTCGAGTCGAAGTCGAGGCCTCGGAAGAGGTTGGTGAAGAAGGGCGCCGGAGGCGGTAAGGCCAGCGACGCGGGCCTGGATGACTTCGCGGACGATGACGAGGGTTTTCGCGGCGGAGGAGCTGGGGACTTTGCGGGGGAAAGCTCGGAGGAGAGGAGGTTGAAGAGGAAGAGTGGGAAGGAAGGTAGCAGTGGGAAGAAGGAGAAGAGGCACAAGGGGGAGAAGAGGCACGGGACGAAGTCGGGGATTCCGAAGAAGGGCGCGGTTTATCCGGGAAGAAGTTCTAGGGATCATGACGGGGAAGTTAAGGAGATGTGGGAGACCATCGCCGGCGGCGATTCTGAGGTATTTCATCAGTTCCTCTGTCTCGGGTTGTGGATGCCTGTCTCTGTGCTGCTGATTGATGTAGGTGGTTCGGGACTGGTTTTGTATGTTAAGCATCGATCCCTGGCTGTTCAGTGCGTTTGAGGTAGCTTTGCCTGCGTTCTGATTTTCAGGGGAAAAAAGTTATATTAGTTCATCTGAAGCGATTAGATTTAATGTTTGGCCGTTAAAATTTATGTTTTTTTTTTCTTTTTCTCCTGAACTGATGTTACTAATGTACGATATTCAGCCTGCTGGTTCCGTGAGTCGATGTTGAGGAATTCCACATGCTTGTTTGTTTCTTGTTTGGTGTTTTGCTTTTGGTTATCAATGTCTACTGTTTCCATTAGTCCATAGACAGATTTGGGAATTCTACGGCCATGGTTGTTTCTGGTTTGGTATTCGGGCTTTTGGTTGTCAATGTACTCAGGAATTCTTTGTTTGCTCATGCTCTAGAACCTTCAAGGCAACATGCTCAAGTTCCTTTGTTGCCTGGAATTGGTTATTTTGTTCAAGCATTCTTGGTTGCTTTAATTTTTGAAACCTTGTTACATGTCTCTTTCCTGTGACAGGATGATCAAGATGGTGTTAGGACTCTGGATGATGATAATTTTATAGATGATAGCGGTGTTGATCCTGCGCAAAGGTATTACATGGATAATGAACCAGCTTCTCCTGGTGATGCTCCTCAGGTCAGTATTCAGTTCATGATTAGATTTGTACCAATCAATTCTTTCAGGGCAGGGTTATGCCAGTGTTAATGTCAACTGGATGCATACCTATGGTTTCTTTCCTCTTTCATTTGCAAATTGCTACCTATCATTGATTGAGCTTCATCATTACTGATAAGAAAAAAAAAGGTTGAGCTTCATCCTCACCGTTCAGTATTGCCTTTAATTTGCTAGGCAGAGGAGGGTGAGGTGGATGATGACATCAAGGAACTTTTCAAAATGGGTAAGAAAAAGAAAAAGAATGAGAAGAGTCCTGCAGAAATTGCTCTGATGGTCGAGAATATCATGGCTGAGTTTGAGGTCATAGCTGAGGAAGATGCAGAACTTAATCGGCAGGGAAAACCTGCTGTCAATAAGCTCAAGAAGTTGTCTGAGCTGACACGAGTTCTATCTAAGTAAGCTATTGTCACCCTAGTCTGATCTGCTTGCTTGTGTTCTAACTATTTAGGCTCCTTAATTTATCTGTCCATGATGAAATTTGGCACCGATGCAGGAAGCAGCTTCAGCAAGAGTTCTTAGATCATGGAGTCTTAACACTTTTAAAGAACTGGCTTGAACCTCTTCCTGATGGAAGCTTACCCAGTATAAACATCCGTGCTGCAATTTTACAGATATTGACGGATGTATGTTCACTTTTTTTTGTCTTCATTGTTGCCTGGAACAAGTGTGTAGCTGTTGCTTCACGCGAAACCTATTTTAGAACTTGAAAAACTGCTTCTTGTCTGCAGTATCCTATTGATTTAGAACAGTATGATAGGAGGGAGCAATTGAAGAAAAGTGGCCTCGGAAAGGTTAGTGTTTGCCTTGTGAGGGCAACAGTTAGTCCTAAAATTCCTATTATATGTACTTACCTGTACTATATGGACTGAGTCACCCCCTTGTGCAGGTTATAATGTTTTTGTCAAAATCTGAGGAAGAGATCACGTCCAACAGAAAGCTCGCTAAAGATTTGGTTGATAAATGGGTAAACCACCGATTCACTCACTCCTAAGTCCTAACGCCTTATAATATGCAAGTTTGAAATTCTTGACACTGTTATGTGTCATGATTAAAAGTGAATTACTACATCGTGGAATAGCCTTGTTGTGCTTCAGTGGTGCTGTCGGTTGATAAATCATTGAGCTTGTGGCATTGCTTACCCTAGAAAGATTTGTCTCTAATATATTGGAGCCGAGAGTTAGACAAGTTACCTTTTCGATCTCCTTGGTACATTGGTCTTCATCTAGAAGACATTTGATTCTGGCTTTGGTTTTTTCTTCTGTTTCATTGCTGCCTTGTGTAGTTTCTAACCTTGAATTTAAGAACCGTTGCAATTTGGAACCCTGTATAGTTCTGTTTTTACTGCAGATGCTATTTTGGTTGATTCAATTTTTTTCTTAAAACTTTCTTTTATTCATCTTCGTCTAAAATTACTTTTAACTGCCACATTACTGTCTTGGCGGTATTTGACTTCTGGTGATTCTTCTGGGTTGCTCAATGATTCTCAGCTTCACCTGCTTGTCATCGATCTTAGTATTTTCTAGTTCATTTTGAAGACAACTTAAGCACATCTGCTTGATGATTGGTAAATAGAGTGGGGTTGCGGCTAGTTTCTTGGATTTTTGAAGCAATGCATAGGATGGCGATTGTGCACATAAAGAAGATAATTCATCATGCATCAGTATTTTCCAGGGATTCTTACACTGTGCTTGTATATTTGACGGGGTTGCAGAGTCGACCAATATTCAACAAGAGCACAAGATTCGAGGATGTGAGAAACTTGGAAGATGATAGGATTCCCTATCGAAGGCCGTCGGTGAAGAAGTACTTTCTTATTCTCGTTACTTTTGCATCTTCGCTTTTCTACCATGTCCATTTTCTGTCAGGAGCTTTTAGGTCCCCTCCCCCCTCTCTCTGTTGTGAATTTTTTAGTTTCCTTGGATAACTGTCTTATCTGGATGGTGGATTGTTGGATAGGCCTGCTGGTAAAGATACTGGGATGGAGTCTAGAGACGGTGATCTTGATGCGGATGTGTTCTCACGGTGAATTTTAATCTCTAATTAGCCTCATTAGAGATTCTTGTGCTGGCCTTGTTGGCGGTTTAATTGCTTGACCTCATTGCAGAGAGCGCAAATCTGGTCAGTCATCCTCTAGGCTGCATGCGTCAAGGCCTGAAGCTACACCTTTGGATTTCGTGGTGCGTCCTCAATCTAAGATTGATCCAGATGAAATTAGAGCCCGTGCTAAGCAAGCCATGCAAGATCAGCGCCGACTAAAGGTTAGTCGTCTAATATCCTTGTGATGGACAATAAAGGATTTTTGTCAAGTACTCTCATTAGATCTGGTGCTGGGAAAAATGAGCAACTGTTGGGTATCTTATACTGTATGAATATGTATTAGGAGTGCATGAAGAAGAAAATGCAGGTGTTCGTTGGAGGGACAACTGGTCTGCATTTCCTATCCAGTGCAACTGCACGCCATACTTAATAATCTTTTTCTTAACAATGGTCGTTTCACTTCCTCTGTGCCATGCATAACCACCTGGAACCTGTCATTTAGTCTGAATTTCTTGTATATGAACTTACACTTGAGATTTGGAGTTATGGAAGATCTCTGTCTTAGCACCTGCTTGGGTAAATCGCTACCCAGTTGTCCTTCCTGGTACAATAGCATGTTCCCTCATATTTTCGTGCGTGGCAGATGAACAAGAAGTTGCAGCAGTTAAAAGCACCGAAAAAGAAGCAGCTTCAGGCTACAAAGCTTAGTGTGGAAGGCCGTGGTATGACGAAATATCTGTGATATGCATCCACACTCTCTAAATGATCCGGATGAAATGTCTGCTGTTCATCGGGATGGATGGGCCAATAAGGGGGCATATTCAGATGTGCACCAGCGGATTTCAGATTCTCATACATGGAATCGGCGTCTTTTCCATGCATGCACAGCTACTATCAAAGCTGAAAGATCCATTTGAAATCGTATCTTCGATTTGAAAGTATTGTTTAATTGACCATTTGACAGATGCCTTTGTTGGGGCATATATCTGATGCTTCGTATTCTTATGAGCCTTTGAGGACCTCAAAGTTCTCCGAGTAATTTAAGATTAGTTCTTTCAACTTTTGGTCGTTGCGTTACCTGTCGTGATGAACTTATGTAAAGTTGAAAGCAGAGGAAAAGCAGGAAGTTGCTCAAATCTTTTTTTTTTTTTTTTTTTTTAAACTAAGTTGCTTATGGACGAAAATCGCAACGTCTTATAAAAAACTGTCGATTCGTGAATGGGTTGTGATATCATTTCCGATGCCGTCCTCATATCATTTCTGAAAAATGTTTTAAGTTGAAGTTCTTGGCAGCTTGTAGCCCTGCTCAGGAGCGCTGGTATACAATTGAACCTAAGCGAATTTGAGGCCGGGGTTTCGGTTTCTTTTGTCTTTTCTTGACCTGAGGGTTGGAGCAAATGTTACTCTGGGATGATTCTTGGTCTTTTTGAAGCTTTTGAATTAAGTTGTGCGGTGTTAAATCGACAAAGTGTTGACTTTTAGTTTGTAAGAGAGTTTACGGTGCCTTTTGTTTTGCGCATTTCGTTTTGCGAGAAACGGGTAGTTGGAAACTTTTTTAAAAAAAATTATCGCTTGTATTATTTGATTGGAGAAACTAAATGGATTATTTATAATCAAATTATGCACGATATAGCAAGTAAAGAATGTGCTCGTAAAATGAAAAGAAATCGTTTCAGCTGGTAAGCTCTTTATTAAGAAAATGACAAAATGGTCCATGAACTTTGGTTTGATGTGCAATATAATTCTTAAATTTTTAATTTGTTTGATATAACTCATAAATTGTTAGTAAATATTTAATGTAATTCGTAAACTATATGAAAATATTCAATATTATCAATGTTATGTGACTCTTAATCTGTTAATTTGAATGCGAATAACTAAAAAAAAAAAGTCAAACGTGGATTATCCAAGAAAATATTCATCTCAATATAATAATCCACATTATCATGTTGATGCCCTAATTTTTGTTTTCCCTTTCTAAAATAGATAGATGAATGGATGGACAGGACCAACTTATCATTTTCAAAAACCCAACTCAACATATAATAATATGCACAATCAAATAACATCTGATTTGTCATGTGAGAAAATAGAATATTTATCAATAGTTTAGGAATTATAATGAGAAAAAAATTTCATTGATGATATTACATATTAAATCAAAATTTAGAGATAAATCAGTGGCCTAACTAGCTTTAAACGATGAGAGGGCCCATCGTACGGGCCTCGGGCCTCGGGCCTTGTGCCTGATCTCGGGTCACTGAGCTGTGTCAACGCTAGATCTAGCAATATGAGTCATAAACCCATATTATGACCCATTTTTAGTTAAATGCGTCATATATGAGTCAAGTAAAAGTTAAATATGGGTCAAAAATAGATTTGAGAAAGTAAAGCACAAAAATAAATGAGTCTAATAACCCATTTAGACCCACTTTCAACCTAGAGGGCATGGCCTTCTTTTTTTATTTTTTTTTTAAAAAATCAAAATCATAATTATTTTTATATTTCAATTTTTCTTTTTCTTTCTTTTTCTTCATCCCTTAGTCGATGGGCGACGGGCGATGGCCGGCGGCGGCTAGCGATAGGCCGGGCGAGGCTCAAGCTCGCCGCACCGAGCCTCGCCGACAGTTGCCGACGAGTGGCGAGGCCGATCCGGCGAGGCTCGATCTCGCCAATCCGGCGAGGCCGAGACCTTGCCCGACGCCGGTGAGCTCGAGCCTCGCCGACGACGGCAAGATTCGAGCTTGCCTACGTCAAGCGGCGCCTTGGCCTCACCTATGGCCGGTCGCCTATCGTCGTCATGGCGGCGGTCGGTAGAAGAAAAAAAAAAAAAGAAAAGAGAAGAGAGAAAAATAAAATATAATTATTAAAAATTTTAAATTATATTTTAAAAAAATTTAAAAATAAAAAATATATTTAAAAAATAAAAATTCGATTTTTAAAAATATTTTAAAAAGAATTATAAAAAATTTTCATTAAATTTGATTGCATAAAATTTTTTTAACAATACTTTCTTTTTATGAAAAAATCATAAAAATGAGCTTTTTAAGATTTAGTTAAAAAATTTTCATGTTACGAGTTTTTAGTTATTTATTGGTATGTTTACTTCAAATAAGAGAAGCATGTGCATAGTCTAATTCTTTATAAATATTTCAATTTATAGTTTTTTTTAACTTATTTTATTTTATTTACTATTTTAAATCTAATTTGAAGCTTTAATCCAATTAGCATATAGCATAAGTGGATTTTCCTAGAGTATTAATAGGTTTTAGCAATACGGGTCGGGTCGGATATGGATCACAAGATTTACATCATAAGAATATGAATCAAAACGAGTTAAATGGGTCAAATATGAGTCGACCATTTTTTATTCGATCCACACCCATTCCCAACCCGACCCGACCCGACCCGACCAACTCATTTGCCACCTCTAGTCGACGCAGAAGCAGAGCACCTCCTCTCCACTTTCCCTCTTCGTTCGTCTTCGAGCGATTCAACTGGCAGCAATGGCGACTCCAGAAGAAGCTAAGCTCGACATCTTCCTCGCGTGGCTTCAGGTTCTCCTTCCTTCCCCCGGACCATCTCCTCTTCTCCGGCCGATTATCGTCATCTCGTTTTCGATTCGCGTTTCGTTCGAGAGTGAAAAAAAAAAGAAAACGTTCGGCCGATTCTTCGGCCGAATGAGTTTAACTCACGAGTTACGGTTTCATGCGTCTGCTGCACGAGCTGCGTCCGTCGGAGAGTTAGTGACGTGAATCGCGCGGCGTGGTTCTCGCGAAGTGTCGGTGTCGATTAACGTGACGTGTGTGTTCAGGCGAACGGAGTTCAACTGCGAGGTTGCAGGATCAAGTACTGTGATTCCACCAAAGGCTATGGCGTTTTCGCGTCCGGCGACGATCGCGACGGTAATCTTTTGCATTTTCCGATCAGTTTATGCGGGCGCATGCGTTCGCGCAATGCGGCTATATGTGTGTGCTCGTAGCGTCTCTTTGTCTGGCCGAGTTGGGATTCTGTTTCGCTGACAACGCACTATGAAAGGCAAAATTTGCGCGTGCGCAAGGTTATTTCTTTATTGTTTATGATCTTGGTACCATGCAAGAGTAAAGCATTTATGAAAAGGACTGTTAGTCTTGTCAAATGCAGGCATCGCCAGTGCTGGTTTTAAGGGAATGGTTCTGCTACGTTCATTGACTGATGACTGGCCAAATTAGAATTTATCCAAAAGACAAAAAAAAAAAAAAAAAGCACTGCTGATTGCCCTTGTCGGTTGGCATCATTGTATTGGTACACAAACTGGATATGACAAGCTTTCAGTTCAGAGGGTCTATACCCTGAAAGCTTCCTTCTTTAGGTGATTACATCATTTGAAAGAGAAGAAGAAGGATTTAACAAAGGGACTCCTCTATATATGGGAAAGTCTTTGTCTTGATGATCATAGTAATCATTCCATTAAAGTTTGACTTCGACAGCTCAAAGTTCCTCCAGATGAAGTTTGAAGGAAAGTGGTATGATCAATCTAATAAAATATCATGCGCAGATGATGGGAATCATATAACCAACCCCACTTAGTGAGATAAGGCTTGGTTTCTCGTCGTTGTTCTTGTTGATATGATCCATGCTGTTTGGATTGGTTCATGCTTGGGAGCAATTTGATTGCATGCTAGGGCGGAAGGCACAGCTACTTTTGGGGACATGATTTATTATATATTGGCAGACAGGCCTGGTTTACATGATTGGTGATCTTGGATGCGTGGCAAATTGATTGGATATATAATCTGACAAACCATCCATGGTTCAAGACAAACTGTTCTATAATTGATATTGGATGATGATAGAGCCTTGCCTAGTTAAGCATTGCAGAATAATTTGCCTGAAAATGAGTATTTATGTCAAAACTTGATTAATATAGTTGAACAAATGGATCGCTATCAAAGATCTGACTTCATAATATTGTGGGATAAATTTCAGGAGTTTTAATGGTTGTTCCACTAGATTTAGCCATTACTCCTATGAGAGTATTGCAAGATCCTCTTCTTGGACCTGAATGTAGAGCAATGTTTGAAGAAGGAGAAGTTGACGACAGATTTTTGATGATCTTATATTTGACAGTAGAGAGCCTTCGCAAGAATTCTCCATGGAAGCCGTATGTTTTATATGTGTTTATTGGCCATTGTATTTTACTGCTCTTTCCCTTTCTTTGGATGGGAGCTTTTTATTTATTTGGCTGAAGGTTTGTGTTAGGTACCTGAATATGCTTCCAACCAAGTACAACAGTCCTCTTTGGTTCACCGATGATGAATTTTTGGAGTTGAAGGGGACAGCTTTACACCGTGCGACCCAGCTGCTGGTAAATTCGAGAGTCATTTCTTGCTCTAAAAACCAACATTGATATTGGTGTAAAGAGTTTCAATTCTGTTGTCATCACTTTTCTTGATTCGGCTGCAGCTTTTGCATGAGATGTTACATTCTAGAACCTCTAAATTAAACTTATACTAGGTTGGTTACTTCGCATTTCAATGAATGACTCATCATATTAAAAAATTGATGTTCCAGAGAAAACAATTGCTGTCTTTATACGAGGATAAGGCGAAGGGTTTGGTGAAGAAATTCCTTGCTCTAGCTGAGGATTCAGAAAGGTGTGTGTGGTCAACATGTTAATTCCAACACGTCTCAAACTAAGCATAATGTTTTCACCTATATCATCTGTGCTGTGACCTGGTAGTCTTCACTGATATAGCATTCTCTAACGAGTAAGGAGATGCTTGTTGTGTATATCTATTTTAATGTGAAAGATCATTGCTTGTTTTTCACAAGTCTTATGTTGCAGCCATGTTTTGGCCTCTGCCTAATATTTTGCTTGAGTTATCTAGCGCCTATTTTAACTGTTTTCCTGTTGTCTAGACTTAAAATTAGAGGTATTGTATCCTTGAATTCTTTTAAGTGAAGCTCTGTATGGAAATCCAAGCCATCAGTTGAGATCACTTGCTAGCAGTAACTGTTACATGTAATTTTTGTTATTTGCAAATTCAGCCATTAGTCAAGATGGTGATCTTGGTTTTCATTGAGTATTAATGTTCCTGTAGCTTTTGCTGCTCCCTCTGATAATAATTGTTCCCTTGAAAAAAATTGCTGGTGGCGAGGGACTGATGAACTTTCCATAATTCTGGTAGCATGGTTTTTCAGCATGTGGTTAGAAGTTGAACCAGAATAGACTACGTGTGTCAATGGATAATCCAAACAAAGTTAAAAGCATACTATGGAGAAAATCTAGAACAACAAATTACACTCTCTATCTTTGCTATGTAAAGTGGTTGGAATAAGCTTCCTTGTTCTGTTTTAGAAGATATCTGAATTTCTTAATTCTTAAAACTGCTCCATGAATCTGCTGCAGTTCATATATTTACAACCAACAGGGGTGTCTTCCCTTGTATCATATGGATCGTTATCAGCTGCCGGACTCCCTTGGTCTTTTTCTACTTCTAAGATAGAAGGCTTTCCTATTTGTTGATTTTGTGTATCGCAGTTAGTAAAGCTTTTCAGCTTTATCTTTTAAAATAAAGAAGTTGACTGTTGACTGTGACGCACAAAATATGTCATCCACAGAACAAAATATGTTGAAGTTTATACCTATGAAAACAGCAGAATGGGCCATGTGATACACCTCCAAAAGGAGTTGGGTTGGGGTCATCTTAGTTTGATCTGCTTAAAGTCTTAGAGAAATGAATTTATTATTGAGTTATTGACATTTTTGTCTTTTTTTTTTACCTCCAGTGATGTTTGTTTTGAAGATTTTCTGTGGTAAGCGTCTCTATACTAGCTGCTTCTTTTTTCACATTGCAAGGTCCAATACTTGGGCTTTTATGTGCATGATGTTTAACCTCACTGTCCTTTTATCTGGGTAATTGTTATTCCTAGGGCCAATTCTGTTTTCTGGACTCGTGCTTTGAATATTCCTTTTCCACATTCTTATGTATTTCCGAAAGAGGAAGATGATCAGGATGCAGATCACTGTGAAGAAAACGTTAATGGTGCTTCAGGTAATGATGTTCCATGCAAAGTATCGACTGATATGGAGGAGCAAAGGAGTGAGCTCTTTTTATACTGAAAAGAAATGTTTTATTTGTCAGTGTTAGGTTTTTCAAATGCTAAACTGCTGTGCGGTTCCTTTGTTTGTTCTTTTGTTCAATCTACATGGCTGGCTTGTCTCAGGACAACATACCGAACCATCCACTTCAATACAGGAAGAAAAGGTCTGGGTTGAGGGCCTTGTACCTGGCATTGACTTTTGCAACCATGGTATGCTACTTGTTCATCTTCTCATATCGTATGGTTCTACACCTGTCCTCAGTTTCAATGGCTTTACTTATTTACTTTTTGTTTTATGAAGTGAGAGTAAGTTGCGTCTCATTAGTAGATTATATCAATGGTAGCCACAATCTAAGCAAAAGAAGGATGTAACCTGCAGAGGCTATTAATAGATTTTGAACTTCTGTTCAAGGGTTCTCTTGTTTTCTCATTTGCATTGTCGGTGGTCACTGCATTCAAACTATTCCTGATTTTGCATGTGCTTCACGATGTTCATGGGTCTTTATACCGGGTCCACAAGCAAGGCCTTTGAGGATTTCTTCTGAAGTTTCATTTTAGATTGTGTTAAGATGGAGATGTAGATAACTTGTTCTTTTAAATTTTTGAGAGTTACTCTCCTTCGTTGAGGAACAAATTAAATAGTTTGCCATGGAATCAGCCCTGGGCATAATGACAGTCCATGTATGTGCAAGCTAAAATTCCTAAATTAAGCCTGAAGGACGTTACAAAAGTTGGCTCATACTGTCACACTCACTGAATGATTTTTAGACTGCTGGAAAGTACTTTGTCAATGCATGAAGAAATATTGCAACATGATGTCCTAGTGCTTTTTGCTGGCTTTGCAACTATGCACTCCAAGCACCTGGTCTACATTATGCTTTGTTAATTTTCACTTCTACTGAGTCACTATCTTGATGATTTGAATTAAGTTATTTTTGGCAAAAGTGTCATTTGTCCTGCTTCTTGTGGAACGACTTGCCAGATTTTAAGCCTGGAGCAACATGGGAAGTGGATAGCTCAGGATCAACAACCGGAGTTCCCGTCTCTATGTATCTTGTCTCAGGTAATGTTACTCTTCCTGGTTCAATTTAATGTTTCTCATCTTTGTTACTGTGTTCCATTTTCTCTCTCTCCTTTGCCTGCCGGGTGGGGGCAGTTGCGAGCTGTAGCAGTTCTATTATACTCTCACCCCATTTTCCATCATCTTTTTCCTTTGTTGATCAAGTCAAGTGCCCTCTCTCTCACCCAGTTTGATGTCCCTATTTCATTTCATAAACAGGAACAAATTTTTGTTTTCGCCAAAATTGGCCTTTTGACAAAATAACCTATAGCATGAGATGATAAAAGTTTTACATCACTTCTGACATCATCCATTCCCCTTTTGGAAAGCTCTGCAGGAGCCATTTGAAAATGAAAAAGAGGTCCGCATCAGTTATGGAAACAAAGGCAATGAGGTAGTTGGGAGGGCGAGCCTCTAAGACCTTTATTCTCTTTACATTTGTGTTTGAGGCGGTAATAGCTAGTGGATTGAGCACCTTATTCCTTTTAGTTATTTGTGGATTGCTTGCACCTGTGAAAGTGTCAATGCATGTTGACTTTTTGCATGAATATATTCAATTTGTAACTTCGGCAGAGGGAACATTCTTTCCAGTCACTGTGCCATGACACAGTCTATAACTGTTTGATTCGGTCATAAGAATCTGTTTTCTTTTTGTCCTACTAATGCTGATACTCCCACTAAAGTGAGCTACGTTATTTTACTACATCTCAAAGATTCTGCTTTTGGGTTTTTTTGGTGATATTCCTGGTCATGTCATGATGCTATAATTGTCTGCTACTTTGCTCTTAGAGTGTGTATTTGCTTTTATATCTTGTTAGCAAGTAATCAGGTATATTGGTTTTAATATCTAATTTTTTCATATTAAACACAGGAACTTTTATACCTCTACGGATTTGTGATTGATAACAGTCCAGATGATTACCTCATGGTATGCTGTTTTAATAAGTTCTAGGATAGGTTCTCATGCAATTGTGCTTGATGTGGAAGTGAATTCTTTAGGTCCATTATCCCGCTGAGGCAATTCAAAGCATTTCCTGTTGTGATGCTAAAATGCAGCTTCTGGAGGCACAGGTCAGATATAGATGTGCTATTTCTTATTTAGATACTTTGTCTTACTAGTTTGTGGAATACACTCCTCTCTATCTTTTGTTTACAGATGTAACTATCTGTAGCAGAAAGCTGAACTCAGGTGCCTTCTACCTAGAAGTTTATTGGATCATGGCTTTTTCCCAAGGAGCTCTTCTGAAAAGGGAGGAAGCAGCAAACATGAAGCAGATAGAGGAGTATGCAGTTACAGTTGGAGTGGCCAGCGTAGGATGCCTTCATACATAAACAAGTTGGTTTTTCCTGAGAACTTTTTGACTGCCTTGAGGACCATTGCGATGCAAGAAAATAACATTTCTCAAGTTTCGGAGTTTCTGGAAGAGGTGCAGTTTGTTAATGTCTTTGATACTGTCAAACTGCAGTTTCTTTCCTCAATACTGTAGATTCGGTTAAGTTCACCTCTTAGGTCTCTCCACAACTTCTGTATTGTTTCTCTTTTGTTTCGGCCAAAAACTTCGGCATCATCTCAAGGCTTCCGCATGAGTCTGAAGAGAGTATATTAGGGGCAATATGCTAGTCAGAGTTGATAAATTGAATCAAAGCTTTGCTGTAATCATCGATTAAGACCACAAGGCCACATGATGAAAACTTGAGCAGTGTGAGTTGACTTGCCTAACCTGTGCTGGGCTGAGCCAAAAAATGGGCATTTAATAGGTGGGTCGAGTTTGTTTATAGTTTCCATGTGCTGAGGTCTGTTTAACAGAGACTGTTATAATGTATAAATACATTGAGCTTCCTCACAACACAAGCTGAGAAGAGACAAATATTTGTTTGAGTAAATGTGTTCTAGGATATGAGAGTAGCAGAGGAATTTTTCTATGTAATTATATGGGAACCTTCACCAGAAAGTAGAACAGAGAGTGAGCCAGATGCCTGCGTTTAATAATTATAGGAGAAATTAATGACATTAGTGTCTTGGAAAGACTTTTATCTCTTGAAACTTAGTTTATTAGCAGTACAACATTCATGGAGGTCTTAGTCAGCAATCAGCATCCTCTTAGAACTAAAAGAGAAAAGGTGATAGGGCATCTAAATGAAGCAAGGGCTTGATCTTCCAGTGGGAATCATAAAAGATGACAGTGGAGGTTAGACTTCGTGAAATGAGTGTCCTGTTTGCTACTTGGTTATTCTTCAACCTACTACGTGAACTTCAGGATGGCAGCCCTACTAGAAGAGGTGCTGCTAAAATCAAATTGTGGAATCTATATCTTTTGCAACCGAAGACTGATGATGTTCTTGTCAAACAGTTAGCTTATTTTCAAAACAATATATATTTCTTGTCTCACTTCTTGACCATTAATGGGGATTGCTGCCTTGTTGAAGCTTGTTGGATCTGAAGAGAAGAGGCACCCATCGGATACAGAAGTTCAGGCAGCTGTCTGGGAGGCTTGTGGTGATTCTGGAGCATTACAATTGCTTGTTGATCTTCTTCAAACAAAGTAAGCAGTAAACCTGTCATAAAAGTGTTTATAAGGAGTATGAAGTTGACAGTATCATATTGTCATTACATAGGTTATCGTAAATAAAATCCATAGGTATGAACAATTGAAGTGAATACCAGCATGACTACGGGAAAGAGGAAAGCTATGAATTAGGTTATTAGATACGGTGGAACAAAGATGACAATCTCCAAGTGTCACGCTTGGTCATTTCATTCAAAGTGCTCCCTGATTCTGATTATATGAAAAAGTAATTACTGCAGCAAAGTTGCGTCAAATGAAGACATGCTGCTCCTAGTTAGATTAGGTCTTCTGGCAGGTTCTAGCAATATCTTTGCTTCTTTTTTGTTAGGATTACGTTGGCAGTAAAATAACTTGAATTTATCTGGCTGTTGTATCTTTGGTTGGCTCTTTGTGTCCTTCTCCTTGCTAGAGCTAATAGGCCTCTAAAGAATCAAAATTAATCTGTGAGCTTTGTCTGTTTTCGGTATTGCAACTTTTGAGCTACTGGTCCAACTTATTAAACTAACTAAGAAAATTTTAATGGGAGCAGAGATAAGAGAACAAGTGAACTGGAAGCCTACGTCACATGCTTTAAGCTTCCTACTGCATGTAAAACTTCAGAGATAGGCAGATAGCATGTCCTTTTAAAAGCTTCCTCAATAGAAACTTGCTCTTTCTAGCTGTGTTGATATCCTGAGACTTCTCATTTTCCTTCCTCTTCCCCCTTTTCTTTCCCTTTGATCTTGACCTCTGTTAGGACATCTGTACAGCTTAATGTTCTTGATTGGTTGAAATTTTTTGGTTTTAATTTCTGCCTGGTGAGATAGTTTTCTAATCGCTAACAGCATATTTGTTATGCTAGAATGATGGACTTAGAAGAAGGTACTGGAACCGAGAGTTTTGATGCTGAACTGCTTGAAAACATTCACATCTCAGAAAATCTTGAGCAGCTCACGGTGCTTGAGAAGGGTCAAAGGTGATACTTCTTGAGCTTATACATTGACTCTATTCATTAATTTCTGCTGTAACTCACAGAAATTTTGGTTTTTCTTGTTTGTATGGACATGTTGTATGCAGGATCGGCTAATTTGTTTCAGAATGTCAAATATACATCCATTTGTTTATTATGAGATGAATTGACAATTGGAATTAATGAATTTAGAACTGCGTATGAATAGGTAAAAGCGTAGACAGTCTCATCTTAGCGGAGTGAAACATTGGCATAAATAACCCTATCCCATTGGAGACCATGCCTCATTTCTGTAGTCCTCGTGGCATTGGTTAGTTGACATTTATTGATGATAAACTTATTCTAAACATTTTTCACTTGAAAACTATCACTCTTAAAACTGGGAAATGCGTAGTGCTCTCTCTCGTTCGGGCTTGAAAAGCATCTCATTGTTCTTTAGTTTCCATAGATGCTAGATGTACTTTCTTATAATTCTTTCATGCTGTTGTGGCAGGGAGTCGAATGGCTCGACGCCACAGAATGTGGCCATTAGAAATAAATGGTCTGCGATTGTGTATCGGCGAGGGCAAAAAGAACTAACGCGGTTGTTCTTGAGGGAAGCAGAATATGCATTGCAACTAGCCCTGGCGGAAGGTAACTGAATGTAACATAACCAATGTTCTGCTTATTCATTTGAGTTCAAAACTAAATAAACAGGTGCAACTTATATTCAGTCTCCTGATAGATACAGTCGGGCATATGTTCTTTAGATTCTCTGCTAAATTATGTATTTTTGCATATCGTAGACCGTGATGTATGACTAATTGTCTCTCTGATTATCTCTTCAAAGCTCTGCGAACCAGCATTTTGTAAGAATTTCTAACCTTTAACGAGGAAGTGCTCTATGGAGTATCTTACCAAATAAGTTCACATCCAGGAACTTGGGTGAGCCATTTATATTGAGATTATAATCTTCCCATTTTCAAACATCAAAAAGCAATTGACGTCCTTACACTGTCATCTCTGATACGACCAGCCAAAAAGTTCTAGTCTTTCTTCTGCCCTCTACTCAAACGCATCTTCAATCTTCTAAGCCGGCAACATTTCGTAGCGTCCAACCGAGGGCATAAGCAGCTGCAGCGGCTGTAGCACCGTATAAGACAGTGACGAACGCAGACAGGACATAGTTTTGACCAGCAATCTTGGCCTTGGCTATTCCCAGGAGAATGAGCGCGAGAACAGAAAGCACGCAAGCCCCTATGAACTTGACAGTGTCGCTGTTGGTGAACGGTATGAGGATTATGAACGAGAGGAGAGGTGCGCTTCCAAACACGATGAAGGAGACGAAGGTCACAAGCCCGTTCTTCCATGGCTTGTCTTCTTTATCAGGCGGAGTCATCCTTTTTTGAGCCATCATCTTCTCGTCCACCAGTATGTCCTTGTATTTCGTGAATATATTCACGACCTGGGCAAATGCAAGTCTCGTCAACAAAGAACTGACAACATGGAACTAGAATCCTGCATATATCAACAAGGAACTTCAAATGTAGCGTCTTCGATCAGCATTCGGAAATGGAGTTCTCTAATTAAAGCTGATATATATGCCGAATTTGCACACCAAAGGCAGAAGAAGGTAAATACCGTTTCAGCATCCTCAGCAGACATGCCGAGCCTTTGATACTTGCGGAGGAGCTCCACCTGCTCAGGCTGGCTTCTGTTTGTGACATCCCACTCGGTCACGGCTCTCTCCTCGGCTGCGACGTCCTCCTCGGTGGTGGCTGATACATAATCGCCACATCCCATCGATATCCCATCTGCGACCAGGTTGGCAAAACCCAACACCAGCACATCCCCTGAAAAGGAGAATCGATCCACTTCACCCTGGTGGATTTTAAAGAATCGCCCTCACACGATACCAAGAATTGAATTTTGTAACCGGGTGCAAGAATACATAGTACGCAAGGACCGATTGATCTAGGATTTTGATGCAATTCTCCCTAGAAGGGAAAGGTACATCAAGTGATGCGACTAGGCCTGTTCATTATATCACAATATTGAAACGTTTATGCCCAAAAGCCATTAGTAACGAGAATACTATCATTTGACTTCTGATGCGGACTTTGTTCCATATGCCTTGGACCAACACAAAACGAGAGAATTCCAAGGTTGGTTAGCAACCCTAAGATGGTGGAGTAAAGAGCTCTTTCTGTGTACTGCCTTGCTTGTTTCTCAGCCGTCCTCAATGACAAGAACCAAGCCAAGCCACTTTGACTCTTGCCCTCGGATGTACTAGGACGGACAGAGATTAATGACACGCTAATTCTCCGGATGTTCAAACGAGGATTCCTTGTTAATTTCTTCCTTTCATTGTACTCTGCGAGATCGAGCATGGAGTGTTATACTATCCTCATTCCATAAGGTAAAATCCAAAGCAACTTCCAACTTTTGTCGTTTTTCTTAATTTTTTATTATTATTTAAGAGATTTGTATTTGCATTATTTGATTAATCGGTAATCTATTACCAAAAATGTTGATAATTAAATGTTTCACAACATTAACCCAATGTAATCATTCTTAGCTCATGATTCCCTACATCGGCAAAGCATGCAAAGCATGATACCTATTGATCATGGCAATCAAGGGCGAAACTCAAGAACGTATCATTTGTAAAATCTCAATTATCACATCCGAAGGGACAGGGTGTCTATTAAGTGATTTACACCTAAGATTGCCCCCTAAATAGTTATTGTTGCTTTATGAGATTCCTTCAAAGACTTTTTTCGAAGCGATTGGCAGACGTGAAACGGGCTGACTCTTTATATTGAAGGTATTGGAACTAATCTGCGACAATCCAACCTAGCTCCTCTAGTAACTTGCGACGGTCCGATCCGTACTACGTGGCACGAACTCTGGCGAAGGAAGTACGTAATCTAACTGTAGAAATAATGGCTTTTTCGCTTTTTCATGAACTTCACACTCTTCGGATAACAACATAACCCATACTGCCAAGACAAAGCGGCGTCCCATTACCCTAAAGATTACTTAAGATATATATGACAAGAATACTGATTTACACCGTCCCGTCCTCGCCATTATATAAAATTCGAAGAATGCATTCATTCGTTACCGGAGGTAAGGTGGCCGGCGGAGATGGAGGAGATGAGGGAGAAGCAGGTGACAATGGCGTCGAGACCGGCGTACACGATGCTCTTCACGATCTCCCCTTTCCATGGCTCCTTCGGCCTCTCTCTCCTCCTCATCCCGTCGCCGCATCCTTCCACGTCGTCTTCGTCTTCTTCTCTCAGCAGCCGCGCGGTGCTTGTCACGCTGTTCTCCGCCATGTTTTCAGCTCTACCGACTCCACGCTGGAGCTTGCACAACAAGCCAAGAGCTTTTTTTGTTTTCCTTCTGCCCTTTTCTGACCGTCCCATGTTGTCGTCTTCTTATGTGGTTTTCACCGCCTAAACGAGCGCCGAAAGTGGTGAAAGAAAGGCCGAGTCGCTGTGCATGCAGGTCGGTCGACACGTGTCGCTTTTGCACAAGTAGATGCCACGTACGGCCGGCCCAACAACGTGATTTCTCTGCTCTTGTTCGTGTAAAGATTGCCAGAAAACACCAATCACTAAAGTTAGAGAGTTTTCTCGGGCTGGTATCTGATTTTCTCGGGAAAATTTGAGGGAGAGTCAGATAATATTACATGTTTTCATGAGTTTCAAGAACGATTGCACCTTATCGATTTTGCAAAAACAATTAAAAGAATTAGCAGATAAAACGAAACTCTTCCTGGTCAGTGATGGTCTTTCTCAAGCGAATCGACCTCTTAAAGCTGGTAAATAGGACCTGATGCCACCACACCTTGAAAGAAAACAGAACCGTACTTAATTTCATTGGCAGCTTCAATAATGCTTCCACAAGATGGTCAAGGAAAAGGGGGGAAAAAGAAAGTATTTTTAATCTATGGAACAAGGTGCTGCTGACAATGGCGCTGGCGTTCAAGCTTGTGATGCCCATTGGTAGCGAGTCTTTTCAAACCAATGGCCTCTTTTCTTCTTCTTCTTGGCTCTGCAACTGGGTTTCTTGATCCCGATGATGAGTTGATTTCCCTCTAATGGCATCGATGGATGGGGTTGGTTTTGAAGCCCTCTTGTGAGGATTGGAGTCGGGCAAGAGCTTCAGTATGATCCCCATGGCTATGAGCAAGAGGCCCGTGCCGTGCTGCTCGGTCAATGGCTTTGTGAATATCAAGTATGACAGCAACAATGTCACTGCCTTTCTTGCTGTAGTTATCTGGAGTAGACAAAAACAAGCGATCAGTATGAACCCCCAAAATGACCAGTAAGAGGTGATTCGAAACTCAGAGTGGGTAGCCCAGAGGTTGGAAAGATCCAAGTGGGCAATGTTGCAACAGGGTAGATCAAGCTCATGAACACCCCATGTGGCATTGGAAAAGGAAGTTACATTAACATCCCATGTGATGTCTAAGAAACTCCTTGAGGACTCCTATCTTGAGATTTATTCTCCTATACTAACAAAAGTTAGTGATGATAAGTCAACAGAAGGAAAAAAAGGAAATGGTTCTAAGTTTGTACCATGGCTGTGGTTGCGGCTCCAAATATGGCAATGAGAGACAGGACCGAGACTTGGCCAATGAATGTGGCCATTGCTTCGAACACCAATACACCATATACATACATATGCTGCACATTTCAAGTGTAAATACCCATTATGAGGCGTCTTTTGTGAAAAAAGTTAATGAAACATTCATTCTGCAATTAGTTGAGCGAGATCCATGCCTCTTGTGCGAGGCCCGAAGCTGCTCTGTCCACCTCGCAGATGAAGTGTGTAAGTTTCGATATAATCATAGACAAAGAGTTACCTTGGAGCATGAATTCCAAGCTGTAAACAATTCTCCTGTAAAAAGCATGGGTGGGATCAAGAAAGGCAATCCCATCACAGTTGAACAGAACAACATCTCCATCTGCACAAGAAGATGAAATCGATGAAAACACGTGGTTTGACACCGAAATTTTACATACGAAAACCCACCCCAAAGGACCAATATGAGATTTGATTCACCTCACCTGTGTGGTTTCAGGGTTCAAGGTAAAAATGGCTTCTTGCAAATTACCCAGGAAGGAGTCCATAATTAGAGCACCCGAGACCATCACCACACCAATCACGCTGAAATTTGGCGATGTATGAGCATCGGCCAAGGTGAAAAAGATCAGACCCACCACTAAGAGAATTGCGGACACATATTCGTGAGCTGGGTACTTCCGCCTCAGTCCCGGTATGAAGGCGCCCATTATCATCACTGGCAGAACCTGAAATTATAGTCTCTGTCAGGGCTAGAACACCAAAGGACCAAAGAGGCTTACTGCTCGATGATGTGATGTCCAAATAGATACATCAAGCAGGAGTTCTATATCTTTGAAGCTCTACTAACACAATGATGCATAAAAACACAATCCATGATGGAACCTTATGATATCTCAGACACAATCTCTCTGACATGAAAGACTCGAAAAAGTTTGAATTGGCCGAAGACCTAGGACAAGCATTTCAAGAGTTGACGTGGTCTTCAATGGACTGTAAGACTATCCCATTATGTAAATTGGTGGAATTCAATTCACACAATCATCCTATGACAAACTACTAGAGTATTGAAATCTTTCAAATTAATTAAGCCTAAACCTTGTAGCTAAACTCGAATCCCTCACCAATCATTAGGAACTTCATGTCCCGTGTATGCACTTGTCTCGTTAGGACGTCGTAATACATGACAGAACAATGCACACTTAGGATCCATCAGACTAGTCAAATGCAAAATTTTGCCAGAAATGGCCACCTTTGTTGATTTGAACATGAGCTGTGCGGGGTAGTTGAGGAAAGCCAATGACCCCTTTGTGAGCCCATGTGAACCCATAAGCACTGCAGAGAGTTTCACATAAGTCTTCCATGGATTCACCATTTGCTTGGTGCTGAAGCCTTGGAGGTAAATAAGGAACAGATACACAAATCCTTGAACAAATGTGAAGTACCAACCATAGCTGTCGGAAAAAAAACCAGGCAATTTCGCAAACTTCTTCAATTAATATGGAAAAAAAAAAGACACGAGTTAAATCCCGGAACGAGGATCACCAGAGAAGAACCCGCTGAAAAAAACGAACCTGAATTGAAGCCTGTTGTACACGTATTCCTGAGAATTAGACAATGATCAATATTCATCTCGAAACATAATACGCTTTAAAGAAACGGGTGTCCCCTAATGAAGCTGAACTGAAGTAAGAAAAGAAGACAAGACTGAGCAGTATCGTCTGAGCAACTTGCATGCACCTACAATCCGTGCAAAAGAAACCCAACATGATGAAAGAAAAGAATTGTGTCGCCAGTCTTCTCAGCGATGAGACAGAAAAGATATATGATAATCAAGAAAAAGCAGAGCTCCATGAAGTACCTCGCATATGCCATTGACGAGGTAACCAAAGAAGAACCCAGATGAGCAAATAATGAATTGCTGCCACTTCGGTCTCTCCGACAGCGAGATTCCGAACAAGGATCGAGCTTGCTCTTCGCTCTTCATGACTTTAACATGAAATTTCCGAGACTCCAAACTCGAGCGATCCCAAGCAAGGAACTTTCGAGTGCTGGGTTCTCCAGTGGACTGATCGCATGACCAGAAGCAGTTGAAATAGAGGAAAAAATACCTTTGATATTTCAACAATGACTTGGCTTTGGCGGAACAGACACTTCTCTTGCCGGCGTTGCGAAAAACAGAGGAGGGTAGAGAGAGAGAGAGAGAGAGAGAGAGAGAGAGAGATTACGTGGGAATGAGAAATACAAGGATTCTATACTGATTTCCAAGGGGTCAGTCTTGTACAATCATTAAACAAATCACAGGCCGGATTTCTTAACTTCTTTTGAAAATTACCCAAAAAAGAAAAAATTCAAAAGAGATTAAATTAAAAAATAATAATAAATTCATAATTTTGTATAATTTTACTTCTTTGGACCTTGATTAAAAAAGACCCCGCTGCATTGATTAGACTTGACTTTTTGAGATTCGAACACGACCAATCCACAGCATCCCAAATATGGTAAAAAGGCGAAAAGACGGAGAGCGAGAGAAACAAAGATGAGTACATTGAAAGGATAACGTCTCTGCAAATGGCAGCAACAGACGTTACAAGCCCCATGACACCAACGACACGTTCGGCAAAGGTGGAGCAAGATGTCGAATTTGCGAAAGCCGAAGCTTGGGTTGGGAATCGGCGACCGATGTTAAAGCTAGAAGGCCTCGAAACCTGTCGCGGCTCCAGACCAGACCTCTAAACCAGTCGTGATAAAACTGGGCTTTTGGAGCCTTTCAAAGATTCATCCACGTGGCTCGTTCAGGCCTCTCCTGGGACTCGTCATTCGGTTCCCCCCCCGGAGACAAACGACTGGCGCCGAGGTTGGCGAGGAGGATTCTGTCGTGTCTTTGCTCGAAGTCTTGGTTTCGAATCACCTCATTCGCATTTGCCTTTTTCTTTTGTGTTCCAGTTCTAAAAGCCATGATGAGATTCGCTAACCATTCCTTAATCCTTATGCATAAGAAAGCAAGTCATGACCTCATTACCCACTTTCAAATTCTCTAATTCTAATTGGCATCGAGTCCAGTTCTGAACTGTAATTACCCGGTTCGACTTGAATCAAAACATAATCATGCGTCGATAAGAAGGAAATTGACCAGATCATGAGTTTCGAAATCATGTAAATAATCACACTAATTGGTTTGAGGGTATTGAATATTTGCTTTCCGTCTTTTTTTTTTTGCACACGAATGCACGTACACCTTTCGCTAGTATAGGAGGACATAGATGATGTAAACCAATACCATTCAATAGACCTACCAAGTTTAGGAAGAACATACATACTAATATGGACAATCAAATGCTCTGTTCAGACCCCAAAAAAAATAAAAATTGCTCTGTAACTCCAAGTTCCTTAAGCATTTAACATCCGTAAATAGTCATCAATTATAGACATGGCCGAGGAACGATAACCTGAACCGAAGAGATTATAGTGATTCAGGTAGTGGTACAGGAGGTAAAGATCTCCCCTCTTCTCGTATCCAGGCTGCTTAGGCATCACCTGGGAAGGATCCCCGCATGATTAGCGATGAAAAAGAATTGCACAAGATAACGCTGAAAAAATTAGGCGTACCTTGAAGTAGGCATCATAGAAGGCTCCTGAAAATCCAGCACACCAGGACATTCCGAATTCTGCCTCATTATGTCCATCTACAAAAAGAAACCAGCAAAATCGGCTCTCCAACAAAATGGAAGAAAATACTCTTGCGGCAATGCTCTTCAACCATGTGGAGATCCGCAATCGCAAGGGCATTAATCAAATTCATGACAATTATTATGTTACCAATAGATAGGGACAATCATCGTCAGAAAGGAGCTAAGGCCTTCGGCTATCTGTAAACCTTTGCTCCAAGAAGGTTTCATGGTATTTCATAAGTTTCCCCTTCTTAATTTTCGGTAATTCTAAGATCTTTTACTGTCCCCAAACTTTATTTTGTTTTCGTTTTTTATAACAACCTGAACTAAATCAGAAGCCAAGAACAAGTTTAGAAACCAAACCGCCCTCACCTGAAGACTAAACATGAGACAGAACAAATCTGAGAGCATCGGTATCTAAACAGTTCGACAAAACAAGAAATGTCAACAATCTTGGACTTACAATAACATGCTGGATCGAGTATGACAGGCTCGCCGTTGCTGTCAGAGCTTATGTTTCCACTCCACAAGTCTCCATGCAATAGGCATGGCTCTATAACCGCACCCTCAAATAGGGGTCCCATGCTTTTCACTAGCCTCTGTCCTGTTGAGTTGCTGGCGTCAAAATTATGCCATTACATAGGAGAATTTATGGACATAAGTCTATACTACAGGGTATGTTGCCGTGGTTCCCATTACAAGTAAATAAAAACTAACAGCATGATATGCGTTCAGCTTGCATGCTCGAACCACTAGCAGAGGGAACAATCCAAAATACGTGCATTTCCACAATGTAAAAAAAGAAATCAATTTCAAAGTTTGAACAAATATTGTATTTCTTTTAGTGCTCCAAAGTTTTTGCGTTTGACTCCATCAGGCTTCAGCTCTGGTGTCATTTTCGACCCATGAGAACTGCTTTAACCCTGACTTACAACTACAGGAGTGAACATTGAATGTGGGGAAATAACCAATTTAAACCGAAAAAGGGCTCAAAGGAGGTTCAAATAGTAGCTTTTGGAAATTCATAGGGCTTCTTTTCGGTATGACATGTAACAGCATGCCGCAATAAGAGAATGTGATGAACACGGGAAAAGGGTTGCTTCAAGATATCACCTTTGTCATATATTGATCTATCTCCATACTGCTCCAA
The DNA here is from genome assembly GCA_014182365.1 of Eucalyptus tenuipes. Classification (NCBI taxonomy): domain Eukaryota; kingdom Viridiplantae; phylum Streptophyta; class Magnoliopsida; order Myrtales; family Myrtaceae; genus Eucalyptus; species Eucalyptus tenuipes. The sequence goes on along the minus strand of CM024541.1, from coordinate 1,677,783 downwards.
TGCCAACTTTAATTGGTAACCAAGTCTATGCTCCCCATAAAACTGAACCCAGTCAGATGTCCAAGTGTTTATTTGTGGAGTACTACAAGGCAAGGCAACATATATGGGTCCATCAGAGCGCAACCCTATACAAGTGCAATGTGAAGTACCTCTGTGCACCCACCATGTGTAAGAGAGAAGTAATGACGCAAAAAAAGAGCCTACCTGCCAATGGTATTATCAACATCGAAGCCAAAGCCTTTTGTAGATTTCCCTGCTTTATGCATTTCAGCAAGCTTCTTCCCTAGGACAGGCTGAGTACCAATGTACAGTCAAAACATTATTGTTGCACTAATTCGGGGAGGCATCAACTCCATAAGAGGTCACAGTTGTCACCTGATTGCCTCTTGATGTTCCGAACTCGATAAACTCCATGATTATGAATGAACCACCGGTTGGAAGAGGTCCCACCTGGACTAACAGAAAAATTCCACACTCTTGGATGGCATATAGAAATCATAAGCTTCCTTTCTGTTATGAAAACGGATAATATGTTTCCTGACCTTGAACGGCCTAGGCACACGGATTGTCCCCGTCTCATACATGGCACCTAAACCAAGAGCTTCTCCCTTGAACATCGATGGCCCAATTCTCCTGCTCCAGTTTTCAATACAATAAATCCTTCTGCAGTCTATCACAGATAGAAGCACTTACATAAAATATGCATTTGCGGCCAACATCTCTAAGGTAACTTTCTGGATTGTCTGCTGCTTACCTGTTTGTCTTAATGAAGAAGGAACCGGCATCTGTATCGTACCGACTAGCCGAATTGATGCAACCTCCGCCAACAGGACTTATCCTTGTTATTCGAGTAGCCTTTCCTTCCGATAGAATCCATTCCCGAATTGGATCATCACCCATCGCTGCCACTGCTACATTAAGAAAGATCATGAATCAAACAAAATCAAGCCAAAACAGAATTCATAACATCAGACATCTTGCAAGACAATGCAGCATAGTGGCTTCCATGGAGTTCTGTACATCCCAAATCAATGATATCAGTTGGCCTTCCTTATTGTTTAAGCTAGTACAAAAGTGAAGCAGCAGCAGCATTCTTATTATTATTGATAGGCTTATAACATGACTTTGCATCACGTTTTTCACTCACGACTTGCAATGCATCAATAAGTGGATTTACCGCGTAAATAACTGTACTTCAATAACTAGACAGCTTGAGAAAACCATGCCACGGGGCAAGAAATGTAGCAGCATTACAGACTCCGGACTATCGACTTAGCAGCATCCTGGGAACTGTCTATTGACAATCCTAACATGCCGAATACCTGGATTTGAGAACTCTCAGCTAACTAAAGAGACCGCTGCCCAGTTATCATTCGATCCTATGCACGTTCTCATCATGCCTTGTGCTTGTGCCATTAAGAGTAAACCACTATGAATATTCTCAAATGAACAATCAAATACAAAGTACCCATCATCCCCAATTCGAACAATTCTCCACAAGAAACCATTGCACATGAGCCCATTTCGTCAGCAATCAAGGCTAGAAATTGACCACAGAAATAAAAGCAGTGACAGATACAAAATGCTAAAGACCCTAAGACCGGTTCGCGAAATTGGTATAGAAATTAACGTGGCAGGCCACACTCCCATTGCTTGCTTGGATTTTATCCAACTCCTTTTAGTATCGTCAATTCAATATATCGATTTCGCAACCAAGCTTGATGTCCCCAGCATTACTCAACACAAAAATCCCATGTATGTTTTAGCATCAGCTGACGATAGAACTGTCTAATATCCCATAATCAGAGGAAAATTCAAGAGAAACGATCATAAAAAAAGGGGAAAAAGAGAGAGAGAGAGAGAGAGAGAGAGAGATAAAAAACAGAGCTTGATTGAAGCAACCTGCAAGTGTGGAATGGCGAGTACACAGCGAGCGAGCGAGCACTTACTGGCAAACGGCTTGCGTTCGGTGAAGGCGAGACGATGAAGACGAGCGAGCGCCGGGAAGCAAGAGCCCGAAGCGATAATCCCCACGTGTCCGACCATCTCCCTCCCTCTCTCTCTCTCTCTCGCTCACGTCTTCAACCTGAGTCGCAGGTAGTCTCCATGCCCGCACGTGCCGAGGTGACTCCTTTTTCTTTCTCCTCTTTGTTTGATCTTTTCTTAGTGTTTCTTCTTTTACGAATTTAATTTACAATATTCTGTTTCGGACGAAAATCGAAACATGAGTCATTCTTGGGATGCATATATTTTTTCATTTTTGTTCTTGAAAAAAAAAAAAAAAAAAAAAAAGAAGTAAATTTTTTCTTTCTACTTCTTATTTTTGTTTTAAATTATTCCCTGATCACTTTTCTTTTTTAAAGAATAAAACAATTGACTGACTTTATTAAACAGATGTTTGTTCTTTTCTTGTTTTGAGGAACAAAATAATAGAAAAATGAAAAAATAAATTGATTATCAAATGAACCCTTAGGATTTTGTCCCTTTCCTTGCTTGTTTGCAGGGAGTGGACGAGTAGATGAAAGAATCAAGGGGGTCCTAAGAGAAACCCTTTTATAATTGGGTAAATTGAACAATGTGCGTGATAATGAAAAACATGCTTTATAACTGTCACAAAGAAAATGAAATAAGAAGCCTTCCTCATCATCGTATGCTGGAAAACTATGATGTAGACAGAGTACATGAAAAGGCAAATGAGAAAGCAAAGCAAGTTAATAATAATCATTACAAGAGTCCCAAATTGAGGGAGGGAAAAAGGGACTATGTCAGGTGTTGAATCACTATCACCCTGCATCGAACAAGAGGACTTTGCTCATGTCTCCCACACAAATTCCTATTCGACACATCCTATCTTTTGTTACCAAACAATTTCCTTTATGCTTTTTCCTATGAGTACAGAATGTAATCAGACATGCGGACACTAATAGAAAGAACTCGCCAATGACAGTTGCCGGGACCCCTTGATCCGCCAGCGTGCTGTTGTGGATCGAATACAAGTCCCTGTAAGAGCCTGAGGAAAATGATTTTGCCATTTGATCATCTACTCGTCCCTGTGTTCCCTACAGAGAGTCTGGTTGGTCCAGGGGAATGGTCAGGAAAAGGCTCAGGATTCTCTTGGTGATCGCTGCTTTGCTCCGAGTGATTGACACCCGGAATCAACCAGCGACGCGAATTGTCCATCGACATGTTGGGTTCCTCGACAGAACTCGTCGTTTCAAATGCATTGGTCCCCAGAGACCTCAACAAGAATGAGTTTTGCAAGCGCAAGCGGCAGACAGGGCAAGTGGATTGTTTCCTTAGCCATGTATCGATGCAGGAGAGATGGAAACTATGGCTGCATTTGGGCATGATCCGCAACACTTCTCCCTCTTGGTACTCCCCTAGGCAGATTGAGCATCTGCAGGACCCAAAGAGATTCGCCGTTTATAGCAAAGCAATTACAACGACATCTATCTTATCCAACGAGCCATTTGATGACATTAGGAGCTCGAGCATTTGTAAAGGACTATCAAGCAATCAGCGCATAGAAATTTCAGTGTATATTCGATTTCTGACTAAGTAGTTGATGGATGTGCTTAAACTTACTGTGCATCTTCGACAGAGCTAAAAGCCTTCTGGTCGAATTTCATCGTCGGGATTGCAGCTACCAGAACAGGCTCAAGTCCGCTCACTCGATGCACTGCCTGTTAAGTATAACACAAATTACAAATCCCCAATCGTCATTCAATCAAAATAAAACTCACAACAACAAATTACAAAGCACATATGCAATCACATATTCACATCTATTATAAAGTTCATCCACCACAATTGGTTGAAGCAGTAAGATCACCAAGTCTCACACTTTCTAGTCAATTCAATCAAAGTCCGGTATTTTCTTCTGCCAGAGTGAAGTTTCATCATGCTCTTTCAGAAAATTCATCAACCAGGTGAAGTGCAAACCATCACGGTTTAAACCAATTCAGAATTCCAGACACAAAGTACTCGACTGTGGTGATATGGAGAGCGAAATATCCCCAACAAGAAAGACCCAACTTTGCCACCGACCAATGACGAAATATCAAAATGGGTTCCATCATTACCTGCTCCACATCGATTCTTGAATCGAGCTCGAACATGGGCCTCGGTTCATCCCTCCGCATCCTCCCGCAAATCAGTCTCGTGCACACGAACACAACGAAAGCCGCGCTCATCCCAAACCCAATTACAGTGGTAATCAAATTCATACCCGGGGCCGTCATTCGCAAAGCTCAAAAGAAAAGGGGGGGCAAGAGAACCAAAACCAGAAGAAGACCAAGACGACGACGAAGGAAGAAGAAGAAGAAGAAGAAGAAGAGTCCTTGAGTGACGGAAGTCAAGTATTCTCAGAGGAAGAGCCACTTTTTTCGCCGTGAAGACTGCTCCATTTTTTGGAGTTTTGCTTTGGATTGACTCGAGATCGTACAGTGATTATTAGAATGGATGGGCCATGGATGGGATGGTGAAGGTCAAGAAGATGGAAGAGATGATGACTCTGAAAGAAATTGCCAGGGCTCATTCGTTTTTCTCTCCTCTTCTCGACCATGTTATTACAATATGTATGGCGTGGGGGGCCACGAGAATCGGGACCTGCCAAATCGAGCACCAATCATAAGATTTATGGAACATACAACCATCTATCCTTAAATTTACCAAAAAAAAAAAAAAAAAACTACATAAAGTCAATAAATGTAAATATCTGTAACCTTAATTACCCATTGCCCATATAATAAGTTCTCGTCAAATCCGATTGAATTTATGTTTAATTGGTCGGACGGGCGGACGTTTCGGCGTGCGTGGTGACAATTGCTGAGCCGAGATGGGCTCGTCATCGGACTGTAGAGGATGGCCGACGGGTTTGGCTGCAAAGGATATCCAGCGGCGGAAAGAGTGGATAACATGTCAAGATCAACGGAGAGGATTGAGATTCCAACGCGGGCGTGGAGAATCTGGAGGCTTTTTATTTTTTTCAGCCTTTTTGCTTTCTAGGGGGAGTTTGCTAATTTTGAGGATAAGGCCTGGATTAAATCAGATTCATGTATTTCTGGGTCTGGCGTCATTGGTCGAGATTTTCCGGCCGGCACTTTTCAAATCATGGGAACGAGAGGTCCCATCTTTTGTCCGTGTCTTCTAAGAGCTTGCTAGTTGCTAAAAAAAAAAAAAAAAACCACTTTGGCCTAAAAATTAGGAAAAATAAGCACAAAAATAAGCTTCAATTGTTTACAACATTGTTTAATTTAGAGAAAACAACACAAATAATTTAAAATGTGGTGTGATCCTTGAATTTACAATTTGTTCGATGTGAATATTTAATTTAATTCTTAAATTATATGAAAATATTTAATGTCGCCCTAAATTATTTCATTGATATGACTTTTAATCCGTTAAGTTTGAAAGATGAACAACATGTGGATTATTCACGTAAAATGTTCATCTCAAGTCAAGATGTCATAATTCAAGTCATGAAGATGGACATTTTAACATTTGATTTTTTTCTCTTGTCTAAAGTAGATGGATAAAAGAATGGATATATTGACGTATCACTTTTAAAAATCCAACTCAACCCCAAAATAAGGTTTGATTTATTGTTTGAGCAAACGTAGAGACTACGTTGAACATTTACTAATAGTTTTTAGATTAACTTGAACAAAAGTTTAGGGATGATATTACATATTTGATCAAAGTCTACTGGACCATTTATGCCACTTTCTATTTACTTGGATAGACAAATGAAAGAATTGAAAAAAATTAAATATACGATTTCCCTTTTCCTTTTTGTCTGTAATTAATTTCCCTGGATAAAGCCAAGTAGAATACTTGGAAGTCTCATCAAGGTGTTTGTTCTACGCCATTGTTTAATTGCCTAAAAGAAAAATTCGTTCTTTTTCTTTTTTTGCAATGTATCGACTTTAATGGTAAGTTGATAAAGCATGAGCTTAGTCCTCAAATCACGTCTTCGCGATTCCTGTTGCAATTTATTGTATATACGTATCTGTTGTTCTCAATTCTGGGAAGTAACCATTTTCTATTCGCTGCCGCTCTCCTTATCATATGATGCGTCAATATAGACCCTTGATTATCTAAATAAGTGCATTTATTTATATATTTATGCTGATGTGAAGTGGTATTTGTATTAAGCTGTATACTTAATTCTGCGGTATATTTAAAAATAGACTATTTTGCCCAGAAAAATAAATTATTTGCTGGGTCGTGCCTAGCTTGTTTGAACGCAATACCTTGCGTGTTCAAGCTACAGTATAAAGTGCCATTTATTTACTAATTCAACTAAACCTTTTTTGACCGACCAAAAAAAAAAAAAAAAACTAAACCTTTTTGGGAACTTTGGAGTTTGCATTCGACCTATTTGATGACATGCTTGGAGTAATTCAAGAGCACGTAATCTTTACCACCTCAAAGGCGGTCGGTTGGTCAATCGAGTTAATTAAGATTTACTCTCAAGTGATTTAGTGCATGATTGATTTCATGAAAATTTTTACTTTCAATTTGTGTATCAATTGAGCGTAGACAACTCTGATATTATTCCAACTTGCAATCGATGGCATGATGGTGATGAGCTCGGTCAACATGAGCAGTGGCTAGCAAAAATCTAATATTCTGACCGCTCATTCGAAAATCCAATACCTTGCATGAGATAATAAGGGTGTCTAGGGGGGAAAAATATTTATTTTCTAGAAATCTTAAACATGTTTCTATGTCACAAAAGATTGTGGGCCAGTTCGGAGCCACTTTGAGTTCGTGCTTCTTCGACCCGAAGGTCCTGATTGGCCCAGAAGAACAATGAAACTTAACACGGGCCCTGTAACCCGGCCCAAAAAAACTTGTCCATATCGGGCGGGTCGGACCGGGAATAAATAGGCTTCATCATTAATATGCGTCTCTCGTACGAATGCTTTTCTTTACCCGAAGGGCACCGTGCTTCCTATCTTACCGTGTAAATGGATTCCACCGACAAGCAAACGAAGCAGGCCCTATAAATGCACTTCATCGGCATTGCGCCAAATTTATTATACTCTTAAAGAATTTGTACTGCAGAAAAATTCTAACGAAATCCTTTATAATAAGGAACAATGTTGTTATGTTTTTTTTTTTTTTTCTAATGTGTAGCCAGTTTAATTACATTGATTCATACGACAATAGTAAATCCCAATAAAAATGGGCAATTTCTTCACCCATGTGCTCGTTAATTGAACAAGTTAGATTACTTTAATTCGCATGGACTGTGTTTAAAAATGTGTTAATCCTGATATACCACCTGATTATTCTCTGAAAGAAGAAATTATGGTACGGAACGAATGTTTGCATTTTGAAAGTGCTACCGTCGTTAGCCGATGGACCAACCCATCTTCAATGATACGAAACACCGCCCGAAGGTCCACACGTGGGAAATGCACAGCCCCACGAGGGCAGGAGTTCGCACGTGGATTTGCCCGCCACGTCACGCTCTCGTCGCATCGACTTTCGAACAGCAGTAGCACATTCAAATTTTTCACCCCATCCCAACGGTAACTGGCGAGTCCCGATCTCAGCCGTCGAGCCACCATCATGCCCGACATTTAATATTCCTGTCCGAATCCACCCTGGAGAGAAATCATTGGCTTCGCGAAAAAAGAAATTCGATAAATGCTGAGAAAATGAGAATCTGAAGGGACGAAGACAGCGAGAGACCTGCCTGCCACCTGATGTACTTCCCTCTCCATCGCATCCCGCAGAGAAAAGAGAGGAGCCATTTTGCAGATGCGTTTTGAGTTTTTGAATGCGACCGTCTTCTCAGTTTCGAGAGTTCTCGACCGTTGTCGCCGCGCTTTCGTCGCTCGAGAACACATGTAAATTCTCGGGGGAATTCAGCTTCCAAGTGTTCTCAGATCGTCGCTTGGGAAAAGGAGAACAAGCTTGTCGAAACGACGCGTGGGTTTGATTGCTGATTTTGGAAGTGATGATTTCCGAGAAGTGAGAGGACAAAGAAGCTTTTGAAGGTGAAGGCGAAGCCATAAACTTGCCGAAGAGTTCTTGGAAGGTTGGTATCTGTCAAAACGAGTTTTGATCTGCTTTTCTGAAACTTACCCAGTTATTATCGTGCGTCGGTGTAGTGGTTCGCTTCCATTCTAAAGGTAGCAATTTTAAGTTTTTCAGTGCGCGTCGCATTCAAGGACTTTGGGTTTCTTTTGTTTTTTTGTTTAAATATAGTCCTTAAAGCAATTTCAGGTCTTGTGTTCATTTGTTTGGCCCGTATAATGATTTCCCAGAGGGGTTGGTCTTGACTATGGTTGAACTGAATTGGAATACACTACAACTGTTATGATAGAGACTTTTACCTTCTCTTCAACGCAAAGTCTCACCGCAAAGTTCATATCGCAGGGAAAGCTAGATAATTGTGAGAATTCAGCTACAACTTCCATCTTTTTAATGTTTCTTTAAGCGAAAATGACCTTTGGATTTAGATGGGCATAAACCTTTAGCTTATGTAGATGGGTTAAATCTGCCGCTGATATTCCATTCTTTTGTTGGGTGGTTGAGAATGTAAAGCTGTAATTTTTAATCTGCATATGAATGTCTGAAGAATGGAGTAACAAGACAATTTCCAGAGAGCTAATCTCTGCTTCTTGATCAGTCAATTGGATACGTCACGAACGTTTGACGAAACTTCTTCCTGTACCATATGCATCTCTACAGCATTTAAATTTCTCTGCATTGAATGTTAGAGCTAGAGAAAGTAGGAAAGCATGATCAGTGCGACCCCTTTAGGTATTTGTTTATTTGGGTCCTGTCCCTTTATTTATCAATGACTTCTGAAGCTATTATTGGCCATTCATTTGTTATTTTCCCTTCGGTTTTGCATCACACGCTTTTCTTGGTTTGTATGACGCATAACCATATAATAATTGCAACTACTCTGCTGTCTTCTAGGTTTCTTCAACAAGTTGGTTCTTTCCATTTTCCTATATTTTCTTGCAAGTTCTGGTTTCCCTCAATCTCAGCTCGATTGTCTTGGGGACAGCTCGTCATAGATTTTTTTCATTGCCAGATTAAAACTATGGTGGAAGAAGGCAAAATTGAGGTTCTGGGGAATCAGCGGTCCATTGAGGATTGGTTGTCACATGCTCGTGAGCTCGTTCCGGTGGCATTGGATAGAGCCAGAGAGGTTAAGGGATTCCCAGCTCGCTGGAGGAAGATAATTTCGAAACTGGAGCAGATTCCCTCATGCTTGTCGGACCTGTCGAGCCATCCTTGCTTCTCAAAGAATGCGCTTTCCAAAGAACAGTTGCAGGCAGTGTCCAGAACTCTTGCAGAAGTAATCGAGTTGGCCGAGTCGTGTTTGGGTGAGAAGTACGAAGGGAAGCTGAGGATGCAGAGTGACCTTGACTCTTTGTCTGGAAAACTAGATTTGAATCTCCGGGACTGCGGTCTCCTGATCAAGACCGGAGTGCTCGGGGAGGTGTCGGAGCTGGTATCTGCACCCAATTCTTCAACCAAAATGGAAGCCGTAACAAGTGGCAATATAAAAGAATTGCTTGCACGGCTTCAGATTGGTTCATTGGAGGCAAAACACAGAGCTCTGGATTGCGTACTGGAACTTATGAAGGAGGATGAGAAGAGCTTATTCGCTGCGCTAGGACGTGGTAACATTGCTGCACTAATCCAAATGCTCACTGCGACATCTACTTGTATCCGCGAAAAATCCATCACAGTCATATGCTCTATCATTGAGTCGGGGAATTACAAGAATTGGCTTGTGTCGGAAGGTGTTTTACCCCCTCTAATTAGGCTTCTTGAGTCCGGAAGCTCGGTAGGTAAAGAAAAGGCTGTGATTTCTGTTCAGAGGTTATCCATGTCGTCTGAGACTGCACGTGCCCTTGTGGGTCATGGAGGGATCCAGCCGCTGATCGAGGCATGCTGGACCGGGGATTCTGTTTTGCAGGCAGCGGCAGCATGTGCTTTGAAGAACATCTCGGCTGTACCCGAGGTCCGACAGAGTTTGTCTGAGCAAGGCATTGTAAAGGTAATGATCAATCTACTTGATTGTGGAATTTTACTCGGAACCAAGGAATACGCGGCGGAATGTTTGCAGAATCTGACTGCAGCCAACGAGAATCTACGGAAATTGGTAATTTCAGAAGGCGGGGTACGGAGCCTGTTGGCTTATCTAGACCGCCTATTGCCCCAGGAGTCTGCGGTTTCGGCATTGAGAAACTTGGTTGGATCGCTGCCCCCGGAAAAACTAGTGTCTCTCAATTTCCTTCCCCGGTTAGTCCATGTACTCAAGTCCGGGTCATTAGGTGCCCAGCAAGCAGCTGCGTCGGCCATTTGTAGGGCGTGTGACTCCGAGGAGATGAAGAAACTGGTCGGTGAAGCCGGGTGCATCCCTCTCTTGATCAAGCTGCTCGAGGCCAAGCCCCACAGCGCCCGCGAGATTGCCGCACAAGCTGTTTCCAGCTTGATAACTCTGCCCCAGAACCGCAAGGAGATAAAAAAGGACGACCAGAGCGTGCCTAACTTGGTCCAGCTCCTCGACTCGAGCCCTCAGAACACTGCGAAGAAGTACGCGGTCTTATGCTTATTGTGCCTCTCGTCGAGCCAGAAGTGCAGGAGGATGATGATCTCCCATGGGGCGATCGGGTATCTGAAGAAGCTCGCCGAGATGGACATTCCGGGGGCCAAGAAATTGCTGGAGAGGTTGGAGATGGGGAAGCTGAGAAGCCTGCTCAGCAGGAACTAGTGAAGGGGGGAGCTATACTCACTTGAATGGTCCCAAAATTTCTTTTTCTTTATTCTTCTTGTCGTATCATGTATGAGCAATATCTCATTGTCCATGTAGGATACTAGTTGATGAGTCCATGTTAGTATGTTGCGATCTTCATGAGTAAAACTCAAAATGCTATTTATGCTAATTGCTAGCCTAGAAGTGTCGTCTTGATGGGTGAGGTTCTACAGGTTTCATCTCCCTCTGCTAGAATCTAGAGCTTGAGCTCTTCTTAACATTCGAACTTGTTTGCAACCTCCTTATGTAGTCAACGACTTCATCGATGTTCTAGTGGCAGCTTACATGTAGTCTCTCAACAACCCCTATATAGGGTAGACGATTGGCTATAAGACTAAACCGGATTAGAAATGATAGACGCACAGTCATTAAAAAATTCAAAATTTCAATTATTGTTGGACCAAGAAAACTTCAATTTGATGATTGGCCGTACCATACCCAGATGAGATGATTTCAATTATTATTCGAACAAGAAAAGTTCAATTTGATTTTTGGCCATATCATACCCAATGTGCACAGAATTATTAATTAAGGCCAGCACACATATTTCAAAGAAATAGAAAAAGAACTGAGGAAGAAATGGAAGCCCCATTTATAATTTGGCGGTTCAACCGAACAATTATGAGGGCCGAGAAAAAAACCAACGCAATGCGTCAACCAATGTTCATAGTGGAGTGCCGTGCCGAGCGGGACAGGCCCCTATCATGCACTACAGAAACGGAGAGTCGATGATGTGGAGCACTCGCATTCTCCGTCACATTCAATTCTCTCTCTCTCCAAAATAAAGCAAAAGAAAAATTTGACACCAACAGCCATTAAACTTTCATTTAATGTGTAGTATAATGTCATGTAACTCATGCACATTCAATTTATTTAATGTGATTCAGGGACTTTGATATATGTTAGTTTAGTTATCGAATCATACGAAGATGTTCAATATGATGTCTAAATTTAAATTAATAGAAGAATAAAAAAATTAAATATGTATTAAAGATTAAAGAATCATATTACATTAAATTAAAAATTCAGAAATCATATTAAATAAATTAAAAATTTAGAAATTATATCAAAGTTAAAATTTATGTAGTACAGAATCGTCGTTATCCCGAAAGCCCAAAAAAGAAAAGCTCAAATAGGCGAAATTGCGAATTTCGAGGACACGTCTGCTGGCACTCGCATCGGTACAGAATCGTCTCCCTCATCCGGTCGTCCCCTCCTGCCATTTATAAGAGGTGAATATAAATATCGTAAATATCCACGGCAGAGAAAAAAGTTGTAAGAGAAACTCTCCGGCGAAGAACGTGTTCAATTGGCCGTCCCGTCCCGTCCGTCCCCTCCGGTCCCGTTTCCTATTGAGAGGTATGCGCAGGAAGGATTCCGTCGTCTGAGCTGAGTTTCGTTGAATCCGTCGTCTTTTTCACTTCGTTCCTAGCTCGGATTTCGCGTGAATCGCGGTTTCCGTGATCCTCCGCGACGCTGCTCTTCGAATCGAGCTGTACGTGGCTCTGTGACGAGCTCGTCTTTCGATAGGTGTAGGATCGATGGCGGTTCCGCTGCGTTGCTTCCTTTTCCCTGACTCGTCGCGCGACTCGTTAGGTTTTCTGAATCCATCGGCGTCGATCTGAATTGATTCAGCTGGTGTTGAGGTGAAATTTGGAGGGGACGAATGCGTTATATATGGAGCTGGGAATAGATTAAGCTGTGTTATAGTTTGGTATCTTAGCTAGGGTGGCGAGGGCGGGAAATTGAACTGAATTACGTTGCGGTACGCGATTTTAATTTGACGTGATTGTTCAGTGCTCGTGTAATTAATATCCGGATTTGATTTGGCAGAAAGTGCTACATTCGCCTAGTGTTTTAGATAGAGAAAGTCCGTCCCTAGCTTGTAATTTGGTATTTTGAGACCTGGAGTGCGCATGTGCGCTCGTGATGTGGTGGTTTGGGGGTGTGGGTGGGGAGGACTGACGGTGAAAATGTTATATTGATTGCGGAATTGTCAGTCTCTTTTGGTTAGTCTCTGGATTTCTGTACAAGTTTTGGAAGGTGAACTTTTGCATTCTGGGTTGAGGCTAAATTCGACAGAGTATTGCTTGCTCTCCCTATCTGTCTTCTAGATTTCTCGTGGTTTCCAGTGCCTTGGTTCTCTGTCAAATGAGAAACCAAGACCAAGCTTTTTATTTTTATCTTTTTATGTCATTCATGCCGCGTGAATAGGGTTCTAGGAAAACGAATGCATTTTTGTTGGCCCATGCTCCATATTAATGTTCAAATATGATCGCCTTCTTGAAGGAGCCATTCATGTGCTAAGTTACGTTTGTGTTGATTTCTGCGGATGTTTTTGACTTCAATTATATGCACGGTTGACTACACACATATTGTTTAGTCTTTTCTGATTCTCAAATAGTAAGCACCATGTTTGATTTTTGCAGTTTGATTAGGTTAAGGATGAGTTCTTTAGACGTAGCTAGAGCCGAACTTGCCCTCACAGTTCTGTATCTGAATAAGGCTGAAGCCAGGGACAAGATATGCAGGGCCATTCAATATGGATCAAAATTCTTAAGTAATGGAGAGCCTGGTACAGCCCAGAATGTTGACAAATCGACCAGCTTGGCACGAAAAGTATTTCGTCTGTTCAAGGTTAGGCTACTTTTCCTAATTATACTTTATGTTACATTTTTTCTGGCAATGCTCAGACAGTTGCAACTTTTTTATCTGATATAGTTGTGGGTTTAACTCTTTAGCTTTCTGTTTCTAAAAGACTATTTGACTGGTTGTTGACTTATTTTCCTTCAAGTGTCTGGATGTATCTACCTTTTTCTAACATTGCATTTATCTATAATGTTCTTTCTCAATTTCAAGAGATGGTGATATTGGCCTGGAAATGATATATATTGGACTTCCTATTCTAACTCAGATTCATTGCTGTTCCATTTCATTTTTCAAATGCAGTTTGTCAATGATCTGCATGGTCTTATCAGCCCTGTTCCTGAAGGGACACCTCTTCCTCTTGTTTTTCTTGGAAAGGTACAATTAAATGGCCGATAGAGCATTCTCTGAGATTCCTTTTCTTTTTCACAGATAATGGACTGATTCTCTTTTATGCATATGATCTTTCATGAATTTTTGTTTGTTTGCAGTCCAAAAATGCATTATTATCGACTTTCTTGTTCCTCGATCAAATCGTATGGCTCAATAGAACTGGCATTTACAAGGTATGAAGGTTACTATTTTCTGTGTCCGGTATAAATGTGGTTGCATTAGATGTTAGGACTGAAGGACCTTGATATTTTGTATGGTGCAGAACAAAGAACGTGCTGAGCTACTTGGGCGGATATCACTCTTCTGTTGGATGGGTTCCTCAGTATGCACTACCTTGGTTGAGGTCTGTGGCATTCCCTTATTGTTTAGCTTGTTTTAAATTTCCTAAATGAAACAATGTAAACTGATTTTCGTACAATCTTTTGGTGATTCTTGAATCAGCTTGGGGAGATAGGGAGGCTGTCCGCATCAATGAAGAAGTTGGAAAAGAATCTAAAAGATGGTGACAAGTATCAAGTATGGTCACAATGCTCTTTTCTAATCAATCAAGTCTTCGTCCATCTGTCACCACACCCATTGTTGCTTCTTGCCTTACATTGTCAGTATTCGGTTTCTGTGGTGTGATATGTTCTGTTCCTTTTGTACTTTCCTGGCACAGAATGAGCAGTATCGGGCTAAGCTTAAAAAATCCAATGAGAGGTCTCTGGCCCTGATTAAGGCGTCAATGGACATTGTTGTTGCGGTGGGCCTGCTTCAATTGGCACCTAAGAAAATTACTCCCCGTGTAACAGGAGGCTTTGGATTTATTAGCTCTCTTATCTCATGTTATCAGGTAGTTGATCTAATCTCTTCTTGTACTTCGCCTGAACATGGTGTCATTAGTGCAGTAACAAACTAGAACCTATGATCAGCTAAATGCACCATCCTTGGGATGTTGATAAAGAATTTCTATAACAAAAAAATTTGTCGATGTTGTCAGCAAAGTAATAACATATGATGTAGCACTGGTGGTCTTCTTGAACAATTTTTTCTGATGACCAAACATTCTGAAGATAAAGCCATTTTTTTTCTGATGACCCAATAATGAAGTATTGGGTTAATTGTGATGCTGCTTAGACTTCTTTAGTTGCATGCGGATTTAGTGTTTCACATGTCTCGTATTTGGAAGTGATTATTGACGTGTATTTTGACAACTCTTTATATTGTGAATCTCCATCCATCTGTTGGTAATTAATTATGGTGACATTTACGCGAATGCCTCTGTTGCTTTCATGCAGTTACTTCCTTCACCACCCAAGTCAAAGGCATCCTGAGGAGAGAAAGCTTATTCTGATCATACAGCCTCTGTATCACTCCAATAATCGCCAAAGGCCTGTGCTTGAATCTGCAGTAGTGCATGATTTTTGCTTCAGCTTGCTGTCTCTTAGGGCGATGTTAAAACATGCCCATTACTTGTGCATCTATGCTTTATTAAGTTATCTGTTGATATCTATGACAAATAATATGCCTTGCTGTTGTCTTTGGTCTTGTTCAATTGTTGCTGTTAGGTTCTGTATGACATCAGACAATAGTTGCTTGAACATGTCTTATTCAACCTGTTTTAGGAGGTATGAGCAGGTAGCTTGACTTGATGGGTCTGGTTGGTGCTTGAGATTTCTCTTGCTTTTGGTTAGTTGGAAGCATGTGACAGAAGCGGTGATCTCTGACTATGTTAACGGCTCATTTGAGAAAAAAAAAAGATGTTAGAAGAGCTCTTCTCGCAGATTATATGAGGAACGAACCTAATCACAATGCGGCGGATGTGTAGGAACATGTGGATTTGCATGGAGAGATTGTGTTTTGGATATGTGAGTGGTTTGATCCAATGAAGGAAGTCTAGTGGTAGTAATCGAGATTTACTTTTAGTCGTTGCTCTTTTATCCTCTTCTGGAGTATTATGGCAGTTTTCTCAAACCTTAGGTGTGTGAATTCTTATCAGGGGACCCAGCTTCATGCTACTCCTCGTTTGTACGATCCGCTGACTTCTGAACATGGGTGGTTAGTTCTCATCTGTTACTGCATGGTGGGTGACCATGTATGCGATTTCTTCTCGTTCATGATCTTCTCCCTTAAGAACACGCATGTGACTGGGTCCGTCAAAACGTGCTCGTGTAAGTTCAACGTTGGACGATCGAAACGTGATCATTACGGAATGTATCAATAATTTAACGCCGCGATCGTAGCGACACGCTATTCTGCGTGGGTTTGGTGCATTGCACCTTGTGGAGAAAGATCACTCCAAAGTAGGGGTCCAATATAAAAAAACACCAAATAAGGGAAAATCTAAATAAAAAGAAAGATTAGACCGAGGATATTCATTTGTCTCGGGCCCACTCGCTTGTAAAATTAGTATTTATCTTTCTCTGCAGAATCAAGAATCTGCAAGTCTCTGAACTGATAGCTTTGGGGTCTTTCTTTGCATTGGGAATTCCTCCATGCTTTATTGGCCATGTAGCATCTTTTCACTTTGCATGGCTACTTTCCTTTGCCACGAGAATGGCCCGACCATAAAGGAGTTAAAGGAACGTTTTCTTGAAAGTCTGGTAATCATTGGGGGACAAAAGATCATTTGCAGATGATCGGATCACAAATTATGGGAGGTCAGAGCAGTTCTGCTGTCTTATGCCGTGAACCCTACTTAACCGTTCTAAGCATCCCCTCTTTGCAAAAAGGGCCTTTAAGCTTATTTTAAGCTAAAATCTTATTACCATTTTTTAAAGCTAAAATTTTATTACCATTAAATCAAAGGTAAACATATGATAAATGTCGTCCCGTAAATCTGTGCCTAAGTCAATTTGGGAAGAAAAACAAGTTCCTTATTGACGATACGCCCATGACGGTCTTTTTCTCGCAAACTTCATATACCCTCATAAACATTTCTATGTTAAATCCATGTGTCTTGTTGGTGCGAGCATCTTTTGCGATTCAAGATGAATTTTAACGGCGTTGCATGTAAAATGGCTGATATTATCTTGTTCATTTTTTGTCTGTTTAGAAATCGATCCAGTTAAGGCTTTGCTATGATAAACTATACGTGGCCGATTTCGTGAAATTTCTCAAGACTACTTATTGATGTCAAATCATTTATTTGGGCCATGCCACATTAATAGCATTTATGCAATTTGTGTATGTAATCGTGGCAAGATTGGATTGAGATATGTCCTAAAGCTGAAGGAGATTTTTAGGATTCGAGATATATGATAGAAAAAAAAATTCTTTCGTGTTACTATCTTATATTTTGAAAATTCAACACAATTTACAATTGCATGTGTATACCTTCTTCTTCTTCTTCTTCTTCTTCTTCTTCCTTCTTCTTCAATGGAAATTCGATTATCACAAGTTTGCAAAAAGTCACTCTGGCTTTGTCATTTAAAGGGAAAAGTACAAAAAAAAGTTCTAAACCTATTATATTGATACCAATTTAGTATTGAATTTTTCCATTAGACTAATTTAATTTTAAATATTTTGATGATTTATCAATGTAATTTATTCAATCAATTTTGGTTGAAAATCACTAACGTGAATGTTGGCCGTCCTATGGCATGACTGATGTTGGTGTGGACAATTTTTACAATTTTTTTTATTTTTTAAGATTTTTTTTTATATTTTTTATTTCTTTCTCAATCAGTCATTGGGCCTCGGCGATGGTTGGCGAGCATCGCCATCATTGGCCTTAGCTAAGGTCACTCGTGCCACCCTTACTAGCTCTAGGAGAGGGTTTGCCTTCCTAGCTTTGGGCAAGGCTCCACCTCGTTGGGATTTGGCGGGGGGCGACCTCATCAACCTCAAGTAAGGCGAGGCTCACCCTTGCTAGATCCAGGGAAGTCAATCGTCACCTAAAGTTAGCTAAGCCAACCCTTGCCGGCCTCTTGCGAGGGCAACCTCGGATAGTCATATCGCAGAGGCCTAGCAACCAGGTGGAGGAAGAAGGAAAATAAAAGAAAAGAAAAAAGAAATTTTCAAAAAAATTACAAAAATCGTCGCGTTGATACTTGTTGTGTCACGTAAAATGATTGGTGTTTATATTAGTGATTCTCAACTAAAATTAGTTACATAAATTATATTGGCAAAATATGAAAATATTTAGGATTCAATTAATCCAGTTGAAATTTTCATAACTAAATTGACACGAATATAATAAGTTTATAATTTTTTAAATATTTTTCCGGTGGACATGAAGAAGGGTATGAAGGACGAGAGAGAGATGTTGAAGTATTAGCAGTTATTGACACCGCATTTGTTCGAAAGGTGAGGCATTTATCAATTGTCAGCTTCTTCTCATCACCATCACCAATCGCCAAGGTTATCCGATGATTAAGAAAATGGAAGATGAGAGAACCTGGGTCAATTCTCGAACAATAGTAAGAATTAAGAAAAGAGGCACGAAATCCGGACCCCTCCTACTGTTTCCCAAAAAGTATAGCTCACTCCATCCTTCAATTCTTTTACCAAAAAAAGAAAATATAAAAAAAACCAGAAAAGAAAAGAAAAAGAAAACGCTGAATTCTGCACATTTTCGACCCCGGAGCAGAGCACGTAGTCGCGGACTCGCGGAGAGCCTCCTCATTCGCTGCGGTCACGAGCCTGGCCGGACTCTTGCGCGCCTTCGTCATCCCAATTCTTTCTCTCTCTCTCTACGTAATATTCTTGAAACGTTCGCCTGTCACTTTCTCTCTCTAAAAACAGAGCGTCGCGAGGCCGCCAAGGCCAAGGCCGTCCATACCGACTCTCCAGCTTCTCTTCTTCTCCTTCTTCTTTTGTGTCAGTTCTTTCTCTTCTTCTTTTCTTGATATTTACGCAGTTTAGCAACAATGGCCAAGACCTGCTCTTGCCCAAACCCTCTAAACTATTTCGCCACCCGGACCAACAAGTCCACCCTCCTCTACCTCACCGCCACCTCCTTCCTCTGCACCCTCTCCTACCTCGCCGCCCTCTGGCGCCGCTCCGGCGACTTCTCCCCCGCCTCCCCCGCCACGATCTTCCCATGCAAGACTCCAGTCTCCGTTGCGGCCGCCGCCGGTGACCGCGCTCCTCCGCTCGACTTCGCCGCCCACCACTTCTGGGATATCCAGGCGCCGCCCTCCGCGGCGGAGCGCGGGCCTCGGTTCCCGCCGTGCGGCGCCAACTTCAGCGAGTACACCCCCTGCGAGGACGTGGCGCGGTCGCTGAGGTTCGAGCGGGAGATGCTCGTGTACCGGGAGCGGCACTGCCCCGAGGGGGGGGCCGGCGGGGAGCGGCTCCGGTGCCGCGTGCCGGCGCCGTACGGGTACAGGAGGCCGTTCCGGTGGCCGGAGAGCCGCGGGACGGCGTGGTTCGCGAACGTGCCGCACAAGGAGCTGACGGTGGAGAAGAAGAACCAGAATTGGGTCAAGTTCGAAGGCGACAGGTTCGTGTTTCCCGGCGGCGGGACCATGTTTCCGAAGGGCGCTGATAAGTACATTGAAGATATTGGGAAGATGATAAATCTTAGAGATGGATCTATAAGAACCGCTCTCGATACTGGTTGTGGGGTGAGTTCCTTTAAAGTAAAGCTTTCATTTTTCATTGCATTAGAGGAGTGATCACGATCTTTGTGGGGGATCGGTTCAAGAATCGCGATGGTGCGACTGACTCTGTCCGTTCGGTTCTTGGTTCTTGGTTCGTTGCATGTTAGCATCTGTGGAGTGCGGACGCATTGCTCTGTTTTCTTGGTTTTTTCCCTTGAGTGCATTCTGCTCGACTTTTCTTGGTTGAGGGGTTGCTGATTCATTTGAAGTTAATGGATATAGGCGGGTTCGATTCAATGTTCCTAAAACACGTTTTGTATCTTTATGGTAGGAGGAATAGAAATGGTGTAGAATGGAGTAACTATGGAGATGAGAGAGAGAGAGAGAGAGAGAGAGAGAGACGGAGTATTCAAAGGTCATCTGTTTAATTTGGGTTGGGGGGCAAAAATTGAAGGAAGAGAGGTAGTAAATTGGGTTTCCTCGTGGGAAGGAATTTCAAAGAATATTTATGGGATAATTATCCATTTTGTATTCATCCTTCATAAACGCAGTGCCGTTTCTGAAACGTATATAAAGCCAGATAATATGGTATGTAAATCTAGGAAACCTAGACATTGGTAGGAGATAATTATTAAGAAGGTAGGATTCTTTTTTCTTTTTTTCTTTTCCCTTTTGGCCTGATAACGAGGAAGGCTATTCTGAGAAATATTTCTTTCTATCAAGGCTGTGAGTCTATGAAAAAATGCCTTCTACCAAACATGAGTAATTTTGAAGGAAAAGGATAGAACTTTGCAGCATGCAAGAATCTTGAGGTGTAACGTGTGTCATGAATTCTTTCAAACATTAACCGAAGAAATCATTAATTAGAGCTTATGTTCCCTAGTTCAAGTGGCGAAAGAGACGTTCGCTCATCTCAGTTATCGAAGCTTTTTGTCGTCCAGAAAAAACCATGCTGCAACTGGTCCAGCTCGCCTCGAACCGTTTCGACATTCAAGAGGTTCATTGATATTGTAGTTAAGTGCTTTGATGATGGCAAAGTTGGCAAACCAAAGCCATGTGCTGGTCACAAAGTTGACCATTTACCCACTAGCATTTACTCTTGATTACTTCTCCTTTGCTTGCTTAGCAGACAATACATCCAACCCACTGAATTATCCCTTCGTAATTTGCACATAAACATCATCACATTAGCAAAACCTGTAAAAAAAATTGGCTTCTCTATATGGTAAGAACTGTAATGACAGCAAATGTTTTCATTATCGAGTTATGACCTTTTAGATCAGACCAAGTCATGGTCATGGGACCATAGAAAAACCCTCAATGGGAACAAGGAATAAGGAAGAAAGAGTGCTTTCACTTTTGTCTTGGAGTTCTTTTTAAGCTTTTGAGATTGTGTGGAACTTTCCTGGGGTTGCAATGTGGGGCCTTGATGGAATTCTGCAGGTGGCGAGCTGGGGCGCTTACTTGTTGTCGCGGAATATCCTGGCGATGTCATTCGCGCCGAGGGACACCCACGAGGCTCAGGTCCAATTTGCCCTCGAGCGAGGTGTCCCTGCGTTGATCGGGGTCCTCGCCTCCAACAGGATTCCTTACCCATCGAGAGCTTTCGATATGGCTCATTGCTCTCGCTGCCTCATACCTTGGAGCCAATACAGTAAGTTTCAGTGGCATACAAAAGAAAAATTGGAAAGCTTTCCAATTCACTAATCCTCTCGTTAACCAATTGCTGATGCTGATAATCGTGGGAAAAGATCATTGATAATCTTGTTCTATGTTGATGCCAATTGAATTATGATTAGACTCGGCCTATCATAAATTAACTACAATAAGCGAAAACACTGGGGCTGGTTGCCCCTTTTTTAGGCTCTGTGTAGGCCTAGTGTATTTGTTATGTATTCCACTTGTTTTGGTCTATTCAAAATCATTACTATATGATTATCTCTAATAACAAGTTTAGTTATGGATGAGCAGATGGACTGTACTTGATTGAGATTGACCGGGTCCTTCGTCCCGGCGGGTACTGGATCCTGTCTGGCCCGCCCATAAACTGGGAAAGGCATTGGAAAGGATGGGAGCGAACAACTGAAGATCTTAAGGCGGAACAGACTTCGATTGAGACTTTAGCCCGTAGTCTATGCTGGAAAAAGTTGAAGCAGAAGGAAGACATTGCAATATGGCAAAAACCGACGAACCATGTTCACTGTAAAATCAACCGGAAGGTGTTCAAGTTCCCTCGTTTCTGCCAGTCACAAGATCCGGATATGGCCTGGTAATGCGGTTTCCCAAATTGAGAGTTTTCACCAATCTTCATTTGCAATCTCCAATACTGCACACAATTACTAAATCAAATCCTTTGATCCCATCTTAATCCAGTTTCTCAGTACAACAGCTGTTATTTGTTTAACTTTGGTACTTTACTAGGTTGCTTTTGTCTTCAAAGCAAATTGTCCTTTGCTTTTGCCATTTTTCTTCCTTAGGATCTACAGTACAGTGGGCAATAAAAACCCAATTCCATGATCTATCTTGTTGCTTTAGCCATGTTGCTTTTGTTGTATTATGATATGAGAATCAGAACATTCATTGAATCACCTAACACATAATAGCATCTACATTGGTGCACAATAATCAAAGGAACTTTGCTATAAACAGAGGTCTTAGGTGGCTTGAACTTTATCACTTGTTTTGACTTCTTTTTCTACCAGGACTTTCCCTGTGAATTAAACCGCTGATAATTTACGGAAAGATATGTAATTGTGGACTTCTATCCTCGCAGGTATACAAAAATGGAAGCTTGTTTGACCCCACTGCCCGATGTGCCGGACAAAAACATTAAGGTAGTGGCAGGAGGCGGGCTAGCAAGATGGCCTGAGAGGCTAATCTCGGTACCCCCAAGGATTAGCAGCGGCAGTTTGGAAGGAATCACAGAGAAGACGTTTATAGAGAACACTGCTGCATGGAAAACAAGGGTTTCGCATTACAAATCTCTGGACAGTCAGCTGGCCGAGCTTGGCAGGTACCGCAACTTGCTCGACATGAACTCTTACTTGGGAGGATTTGCAGCTGCGCTGGTTGATGATCCGGTGTGGGTCATGAACATCGTCCCCGTGGAGGCTCAGGTGAACACTCTCGGAGTCATCTACGAGCGCGGGTTGATTGGGACTTATCAAAGCTGGTAACATTATTGTCTTCCTTACTGAACACTACCTTCAACCAACAATGAAAGGGACATCTTTACTTCCTCTTAGCTGTTCTTGTTGTTGCGAGAATCTCCATTTGTCAACTGCCCATTTCTTCTTGTCCTCACATTAGACCAAACCCACTTCCTTACCTCTTTCAGTCCGCAATTATTGATCCTTACCAATGAAAATTGATAGGCATATCAAGAATGGTTCATTAGATTGATATACTGGGTGATATGGCAGACTTCTATTAAATGTCAATTACGATTTACTTGTTCAAAAGACTGTATGTCGTTTGCCACATCATTTTAGTATACCAATTCAGGAAACCAGCTTTAGCATACTGATATTAACTTTGTTCTACTCGATTTTGCTTGGAAAACCCCTTGATTTTCTGGCATTCCTGTGGGAATAGGTGTGAGGCCATGTCTACTTATCCAAGGACTTATGACCTCATTCACGCCGATTCGGTCTTTACCCTCTACAGAGACAGGTACAGTGAATTGGTAGATGATTTATCTTATGACCATCAACAACACTAGGGAGTTTCGATGTCTTTACACGGATTGTGATTTGGTCTACCGTTGCAGGTGCGAAATGGAAGACATCTTGTTGGAAATGGATAGGATCTTGCGGCCCGAGGGGAGTATCATTTTCCGCGATGACGTGGATGTCTTGGTGAAGATCAAGGACGCCATCGATGGAATGCAATATGATAGCAGGATTACGGACCATGAGAATGGTCCGCTTGAACGAGAGAAAATACTCTTGGCAGTTAAGCAGTACTGGACATCACCAGCTCCTGAATCAGATCAGTAAAGGAATAAAGAGAGACTCCCTTGACAGGAGTTCCTCCTCTTGTGGCCTGTCCAGTTTTAATTCTTTATATTGATAAATTTCCGGCCTTTTTTGTGCGAATAATCTTGATAGGAATCGATTTTTATTGTCTTTGCGTTGTGCCTCGTGGCAGTTTCGTGGTGCTCAGGGTGTAAAGATGCAAAGGTCCTGGAAAAATTGAGCTTTTGCAAAGAGATACGACATTTTAACTCTTTGGAGTAATACAAATGAAGTGAAATGGCGTTTGGTGAATCAAAATTCTGAGGAGTAACAGTTGATGTAAAGGGAGACGTCGAAAGAAATGGGTCTATGACTGCTATTTATGTTCTGTGTTAAAGATGTGGATTTTTTTTGGGTATTAATGTATAGTTAATAAGTGTTGGGAAGTATAAATAATAGCGGTAAAAATGTTCGGTGTCTTTTTCCAAATGACTTATTGGTGACTAGCACAATAATTCACTGCCATGACCTCCACTTAAATTTGAGTTCCCCAAAGTATAAATTGGACCCACAGCCATTAGAACCTGAGCCAAGAGCGAGAGAACACCCTTGTCACTGGTCAATCCTAGGTTGTGCAACGTTAAATTATATTCGAATTTACCTTGAGTTATCAACTTTATTTACCTTAGTTAGTAACCCCTTACATTTATATATCCGTCATCAATCAAAATTAGTGTGATTCACTAACTTTTGCATTAACTACAACATTACTAGTTGGTGGTGCACGCCTATGTTTGGCTTGCTTAACACCATTACCACATGAAGACAACCAAAGTAGGTAACATTTGAAAGAGCAAATTTTCGTGATTCAACAATACACTAAAGAGCTTGCTATCACCCTTCAAGTTGGAGTTGGAGGACCTGTACATGAACGGAGCATAAAGGTATAGAAATTTCGAATATTAAACTTCCAAGTCTCAATCGGAGAGGATAGCTCATAAATCTATAATTAGATCGAGAGAATAAAAACTCTTAAGATCTATAATTAGATCAAGAGAAGAGAGCTCCCACATATAAATCAGGAGGAAAAAAGATAACAAGAGAATAACGAAAAACACAAACAAAATCAGCAAGAGAGGGAGAGAAAGGTGAGACTAGCTTAAACCTTCCCTCATGGCTAAAAGTTGAAGGAGATTATGGAGATAAGAGAGGGAGAGAAAAAGACTTTTCGACTCCAGATTAAAAAAAAAAACCTAGCATAATTCAATTAATGAAAAGTTAATGAGTTACTTAATAATCGCATAAATAGTAGATAATTAATTTAAGTTAATTTAAGACATCGGTAAAAATGAGAAATGAGTCTTGCAAGCAGTAAGGAAAATTTTTTGGTGAAAGATAAGAGAAGTCGATAATTTAGAAGAAAAAAACAAGCAAACAAACTTCAGTAACTAATTCGAATGCACAATGATTTATTAACTTGATCAGAAGAAAGATTGAAAATCATGTTGATTAAGGTTGGCAGTAATTTAACAAGATGACAAATGAGACAAATAAAAGTGGGTAACTCAACAGAAAAAATGGGTAATTTTTATTAAAAAAAATATATAGAAAAACTTAAAGCACAATGGCTAAGACTTGCATATCAGAATTCTGGTTGAGCCGGACAGGGCCTAGTTCTACCCGGTCCGGCCTTTTTCGCTCAAGCCCGTTTCCGCAATCCCGTCCACATGGGCCGCGATCGAGCCCGCAGCAGACCCGCTAGCGGGAGCTAATCTCTCTCTCTCTCTCTCTCCTCTCGCCACTTCCCCAAACGACATAACCAGAGAGAAAGAAAAGAGAGAGAGAGAGAGAGAGAGGAAGCCTCTTCACTCTTCTTTCCTCCTCAACTCGAATCGCCCAACAGAAAAGCACTGAGAAATCCTCCCCCAACCGTAACCCTACTTCCGCTCCGATTCTCCTCATCTCCCTTCCCTTCATTCAATTCCGCGGTTGCCGAGCCCTCCCCCGGCGATGGAACCGGAGGACGAGATCTACGAGAACGGCGGCGGGGAGCAGCCGCCCCCCGGAGCAAGCCCATCATCAGCGGCGAGCAACTCGACGTCGAGGCCTACGCGAGCCTCTACAGGGACCGCACCAAGGTCGCGCGGCTCCTGTTCATCGCCGACCACTGCGACAACGAGGCGATGCAGCTGGAGGCGCTGCGGATGGCGTACGACGAGATCAAGAAAGGCGAGAACACGCAGCTGTTCCGGGAGGTCGTGGAGAAGATCAGCGGGAGGCTGGGGGACAAGTACGGGATGGACGCCGCCTGGTGCGAGACCGTCGATCGGAGGGCCGAGCAGAAGAAGGAGAAGCTCGAGAACGAGCTCAATTCGTATCGAGTATGTCGGTTTGTTTGTTTTTTTTTTCACTGTTTTGATTTGTTGCTTGTG
The DNA here is from genome assembly GCA_014182365.1 of Eucalyptus tenuipes. Taxonomy (NCBI): domain Eukaryota; kingdom Viridiplantae; phylum Streptophyta; class Magnoliopsida; order Myrtales; family Myrtaceae; genus Eucalyptus; species Eucalyptus tenuipes. The sequence continues at coordinate 1,652,036 of CM024541.1, read as the reverse complement.
TATGGTTGGTGGTTGTGCGCTTTCTGGGGAGCGTGTTTGTTCGCGTGTGAAATCGTAGATAGGATTGGGAGAAGGAAGAAAAACCAATGTTCCGTGAGATTTTGGAAATGGATCGATTATTTTGCTGTGACTGTAGAAAGATGCTTGCGGAACGTTCATACCGCGTCGGCTTGATAGACAAGCTTTAAAACCATTTTGTGGTACGGTATTGCTTTAAAACCATTTTGTGGTACGGTATTGTTTTCACGCAGGTCTTTGTTCTGGTGAATAACTTATAATAGTGCTGATGTTGCAAAAGCACCAGAATTAGAAATTCCTTTTGCCGTACTCGTTCTTGAAGTGATGTTCTTGAAGTGATGCGGGCCAATGTCGTGGGGCCATGCTCGTGCCATTTGATTTTGCCTGTTGTCATATGACTCTGATTGTTTTGTTGTAAACTCATTGATGATTCACTCTGTAATTGGTTATGTTCGTCTGTTATTGATGATTATAAAGCAGCCTTTGGTATTTGGGTTGTGTCGCGGTTTAGCAGTTGGTCGGTTCCGGGAGATGGTTTTGTTCACAGGACGAGCTTGAAATCAAAGTCCCCTCCTCAGGGATGATGTTTTATTAAGCTTATAAGGAGGAACTAGATTCAAATATTACACCTCTTCATTTTTTTGTTTACGATTGGCATCCTAATATGGCACTATGAATAGACATGCCTTTCTGCATGTCTAACATCTCATCTTAATCAGGTGCATAAGCTTAATGATTTTACCATTTCCTCATATCTGATGGTGCATCTAACATGGAGTATCTTGTTTGCAGACAAATCTGATCAAGGAAAGTATAAGGATGGGTTACAATGACTTTGGTGATTTTCACTATGCTCATGGTGCCCTCGGGGATGCTTTTAAAAGTTATGTCCGTACTCGTGATTACTGCACAACATCAAAGCATATCATTAGCATGTGTATGAATGCAATCTTAGTGAGCATTGAAATGGGTCAGTTCACTCATGTTACAAGCTACGTCAGCAAAGCTGAACAAACTCCGGATGCCCTGGACCCGATAACAGTTGCAAAACTACGATGTGCTGCTGGACTGGCTCATTTGGAGACGAAGAAGTATAAGCTTGCTGCTCGTAAGGTGTGTCAACTATCACGTGACATCTCCTTCATTGAAGCATGCTAATTACATATAGTTATCGCCAAAATAAGTTTTTCTGTCTGTCCTATTTATTTCTTCAATGGTAGTTTGTGTATGGAGATTTGAAGTAAGTAAACATCCAATGTGATAGTTAAATGATCATGCTCGGTGAGTTTCTTTTCTTTTCTTTTTTTAGGAGAAGAGGTAGTTCATTTTCTGAAATTTAAGAAATGGCACAAAGTCCTATTGATTTCTACTGTATAAGTAAATTGACAAATCTTGACCTTGGGGAGGTTGATGAATTACTTGACACTAAAAATTGAGTTCCGCAGCAAGCAATTTTTTTGGGCACCTTGGGGACTCCTGCCTTGGTTAACCGCTTGCTGTGCGACGGGGATTGTCGCAACTCAATGGGATTAGTAAGATTAGTTGGATGCCCTGCAAGGTCAGGAGACCGGTGTGGCATTTAGATGGCAGTTTATTGGTGAAAGTAATATTAGGCAGTTTTTATTTGATCAAGCATTTCTCATTATCTTGTTAGTCATTTGGGTTTGCTCTTTGGGGCTGGAAAGTAATGCCTTCCATATGCTTACAGTTTCTGGAAACTGGTCCCGAGTTGGGGAGTCACTACAATGAAGTCATTGCATCTCAAGATGTTGCCACATACGGGGGACTCTGTGCTCTTGCAAGTTTTGACCGGACGGAACTGAAGGCACATAGCAACTGCTCAACTTTTGTGTTCAAGATTTTCAGCCAGTGATTGGGAATTTGCTTTCTGACTGACATGTGTTTCTTCCTTTATTTTCTTGGCAGAATAAAGTGATCGACAATCTCAACTTCCGAAATTTTCTGGAGTTGGTCCCAGAAGTGAGGGAGCTTATTAATGATTTCTATTCTAGGTAGCTTTTCTGCCACTTTGCTTTTTTCCTGCTGTCAATCTTATTACCACCTTTGTTTGATTGCTGAATTAGTCTTAAGTTTGATATGGCATTAATTTCGTGCTTCTTCATAGATCTGTGGATGGGAAACTCCCTGTTCCTGATTGTTCTCTTTTTCGTGCAGCCACTACGCTTCATGCTTGGAGTACCTTGGAAACCTCAAACCGAATCTGTTACTTGACATTCACTTGCACGATCATGTGGAGACACTATATGACCAGATCCGGCATAAAGCTCTGATCCAGTATACGCATCCTTTTGTGTCTGTTGATTTGCGTATGATGGCCAATGCTTTCAAAACCAGTGTTGCTGGGCTAGAAAAAGAGCTCGAGGCTTTAATAACCGACAACCAGATACAGGTCTGATTTTTTTTCCTCCCTTTTTTTATGTAGATCACTAGTAGGAATAATCACGTGGAGCTCTAAATAATTAGTTTGTCCCTGTTTGATGGATATGGGATTCGTTCTTTTGTAAATTTGTTGCTGCTGGAGTGCTTTTTTTTAGGGGTGTGCTTTTAATCTTCAATGCATGTGTACTGTGCTGCTTCCTCAATCCTTGCGTGCCACTGGAGCTCGTGCTTAATTATAAAGCATGTCACTGCAGGCTAGAATCGACTCTCACAACAAAATCTTGTATGCTCGGCATGCCGATCAAAGGAATGCCACTTTCCAACGGGTCTTGCAGACTGGCAGCGAATTTGATCGAGATGTTAGATCGATGCTACTAAGAGCGAATCTTATCAAATATGACCACAATCTTAGGGCGTCAAGGAAACTTTGAGTTTACTCTTTGAGTCATCCAATGTACTAGAGCTTTACCAAGGATTTTGATGTATATTCATCTGCTAAATTTATCGGTGATGGCGGAGGAATCCTCCAGTGCTTTAACAAGGTTGTCTATCCAATGTCCATAGCCACCATCGATTGGATGAGGATTTGAGGTCTCATTTTCAGAAAATAACAATTGGCATTTGTTTTCTTTATGTACTTTATTAGTTTTGACGACATCTTTACATCTCGTTTCTCTTCGGCGCCCCCACCTCTTTAATACTTGTTTCTATATGTAAACACTCGAATTTTAGGCGTGAGTCTTGTTAAATCGGTTTGTCCGAGGTTTGCATTTCTTCCGTCTTTTGGGTTGCCTCCCTACTTCGTTGCGTCGGGATAAAGCCAACAGACTCCAATAGTCCAATGCACCAGCGAGAATTTGGAGATCTACAGCGGCCGACCGCACTGCTGCCTAGAATGAGATGCCTTTGTGTTTAGAGGCGGGAAGCTGGAGAATTTGCTGCTCTAGCGTTTCGTCGTGACGTGCCTACGACACAGTCTCTTTGGCAACAGTCAGTAGTCTTTCCGATCGAGAGTGAAATGGCGAACATGACATCCTTGACTCTTTCCACTATCTTGTGTCCGAGTAAGAAAGTAAACACGAATAAGTCAAAGTGGCGATGATTCGACCGAGAAAGAAAAAGTGGCAATTTACCATCTTCTCATTTTGGGTGGGTGGAAAACAATCATGGTCACTTCCCTTTTAAGGTTGCTGCATAACTTATGGTATTAAGCCAACTTAAATCAGGGGATGAAAACTGTTGATAGATATTAAAATACTTTTGTCTCGAGGAAAACTTAAAAATATTTTTCGCAAAATATTCTTCAGCAAAATGTTTTCCCTTTTAAGGTTTGGAAATTCGTTTCCTTAACTTTAGAAATGCATAACTTATTAACACAAGTGATTTTCTATTAACCACATTATTTTTACCAAACTAAACAACTGAAAGTCCCTAATTTTATTTTGCCAATTTATTTTTTCGCTCAAACAACTACATCGTCAGTGGTCTATAAAATGCGTGGATAACAATCTAGTTTGAGCAGCTTTTATGTTCAATTTAAATATTTTTTTTCTTTTTCCGAATGCAATCGGTACATTACTATTTCGGAGGATAGTCCCCTAAGCAAACCATCGCTGTAGCGCAATAAATGCTCATGTGCCGCGCGCGAAATTCACTGGCGATTTACATTTACACTCGAGAAGAAAAATAACCGAGAAGGTCTTCGGCTTACTTCGTGGATCCGTCAAGGCCATATAATTACCAAAGAGCCACTCCCACACGACCCTGGCATCGAAAATCCCCCACCGCCCCCTCCTCATTTTCCCCCGAGCATCAACAACAGACCCGCAACTGTGCAGTCCATAACTGTAGACTTCGCTCGCTCTTCTTCTCGTCCTCTCCTCTTCTCTTCTTCTCTTTCTTTCCTTCCTTCTTCTTCGCCTCCGATTCGGTGCCAAGACTTCCCCGTTCCCCCAGATCACCGCCACCTCCGAATCTCGCTCGATCAGATCCGAGTCAGTCCGCAACCTCCCGATGCTCGCTCGATCCATGGCCGTCTGATCCGGCCAAGAGAGAGACAGAGGGACGGTCCGGATTGGCGAGAGGGTCCCGGGATGGGGCACCTGAGCCTGCCCGCGTCGAAGCGGAGCCCCCGCCAGTGGAAGCTCCTGGACCTCGTGATCGCCGTCCTCCTCGGCCTCGTCCTCCTCTTCTTCCTCCTCGTCTTCACCCGCCTCGGCGACTCCCTCGCCGCCTCCGGCCGCCAGTCCCTCCTCCTCGCCTCCCGCGACCACGCCCGCCTCGTCGCCGCCGTCGAGTCCGGCAAGCTCTACCCCAGCCACATCGAGTCCTGCCCCGACGACTACGCCGACCACATGCCCTGCGAGGATCCGCGGCGGAACAGCCAGCTCAGCAGGGAGATGAACTTCTACCGGGAGAGGCACTGCCCGCCGCCCGAGGGGACGCCGCTCTGCTTGGTTCCCCCGCCGGAGGGGTACAGGATCCCGGTGCAGTGGCCGGCCAGCTTGGATAAGGTGAATTTCGAGATTTGATTAGATTTTACTTGGATAGTTGTTTGCTGTCGGTCTAGCTGTCGAGAGCTCGTCTTCGCATTGCTTCGAAATTTAGAAAGTTGCGAGCTTCTACTTCGACTAGCTAAGTGCAAGACAAGATCTGCGCCCGGCGGCCATTTGTGATGCATGGCTGAGCACCGTGCAGCAGCGATACTGAGGGCGGGGAGTGTCAACTCAATCGACTGCTCATTTCATTTCAGCTCATTAGCTGTCTTCGTGAGTCAGGTCATTGAGCTGGAGATAGGAGCTCTTTTTGGATTTTCATGCTGATTGGAAGTTCATAACTTGCTTAAACTGATAAGCTGAAAACTTTGCCTGATCGTGTGCATTGAACTTGGATCTGACTGACAATTTGGTCACCTCAAGTTAGCTTTTTACGAAAGTCTATATCGTTTGCTCATTCCAATATTGGCGCAGCAGATGGATCTTGCCCCTTATTCTGTAATATTTACCCTATTCTTCAATTATAGGAATGTGGGTACTGACTGTTAACACAAATTATTGAGACTCATGAATGACCATCTATGGTTGTCATTCCAGATATGGCACAGCAACATGCCACATAATAAGATAGCGGACAGGAAAGGTCACCAAGGATGGATGAAAGCAGAGGGTCCTTACTTCATATTTCCTGGGGGCGGCACAATGTTTCCTGATGGAGCTGGACATTACATTGAAAAATTAAAACAGTACATTCCTATAACTGGTGGAGTTCTGAGGACTTCTCTTGACATGGGATGTGGGGTAGGGAAAAACTTTGCCATGTCCAATTTCATCTCTTTGTGGGGAATGTCTGCTTGCGATTAATTAAATGTCTTTATTAGGTAGCCAGCTTTGGAGGATCTCTGCTTGGTGAAGGAATTCTGACAATGTCGTTTGCTCCGAGAGATTCACACAAAGCGCAAATACAGTTCGCTCTGGAGAGAGGAATACCAGCATTTGTTGCCATGCTTGGCACTCGGAGGCTCCCATTTCCCGCCTTTTCTTTTGATTTTGTCCATTGCTCCCGCTGTTTGATCCCATTTACAGCATACAGTGAGTTCTCTGTTCAGCTTATGCATTTGCAATTCTTGTCCCAATTTTCTCCTTCGCCCACTGCTTGTTGTTAATATGAGAACATCTTGCTTTGCAGATGCCACATACTTCATTGAAGTGGATCGGTTACTTCGCCCTGGGGGATACCTGGTCATCTCTGGCCCTCCTGTACAGTGGCCTAAGCAGGACAAGGAGTGGGCGGATCTTCAGGCTGTAGCAAGGGCATTGTGTTACGATCTGATTGCTGTGGATGGGAACACTGTGATCTGGAAAAAGCCTGGTGGAGATTCATGTCTTCCCAATCAAAATGAATTTGGGCTTGAACTATGTGATGAATCTGATGATCCAAGTAGTGCATGGTAATTGTCCTTGGTTGCTTTCTTTTTGAGATCAGGTTTGGCACTTGGATAGGCAAATCCAAGTAGTGCATGTTAATCGTTGTCGCTTGCTTTATGGGTTGGCTCTAGGAGACATAAGTCAAAAATATGTTATGCACTTCTCTGGAGATTTGCAAGATGAATGTGGCTGGACTTTAGTTTGCAGCCTCTATTGCAGTCTGATTTTTTTTTCAGATTTTGTTGGCATTGGAAATTTGATTTGGCTAATTGTTTTTATATGCCTTATTCAGGTACTTCAAGTTGAAGAAGTGTGTAGCCAGGACAAGTTCAGTGAAGGGGGATTATGCAGTTGGAATGATTCCGAAGTGGCCAGAGAGGCTGACAAAAGTTCCTGCACGAGCCAAGCTTGTGAAAAATGGAGTTGACCTATTTGAGGCTGACACTCGACGATGGGCAAGGAGGGTGGCCTACTATAAGAATTCACTGAACTTGGAGCTAGGAAGTCCAGCAATTCGAAATGTAATGGACATGAATGCATTCTTTGGAGGCTTTGCAGCAGCATTAATATCTGATCCTGTTTGGGTAATGAATGTTGTTCCTGCTCGCAAGCCATCAACCCTGGGTGTAATTTATGACAGAGGACTCACTGGAGTATACCATGATTGGTGAGACATATTAGCACCTTGTCTTACTGCCCTTTTTACATATGACTGCACTACTTGTGACTTCCTTGGTTCACTGTTTAATGACTCAACTTGGAACTACTGCAATAGAGATGCATATTATATGTGGCGAGTGATGGAAAAGAAGTTCAAAATTTGTGACTTTGCTACTAAATCATGACAATTTTCCTCCCCATTTTTAGCATGACACAAGAAAGCAAGATACTGCAGGCATGTAGTTGTAGCTCGTGGTGCATCTCCTTATATGATTACACTTGTAAGATGGCCATTCTCAATTGACTCTGAGACATCTGCTGCAAGCTAACTGCAGAAATAGTCCTGTTGTTGACTTGCACAGCCTATGTCTCACCTATCCAAGTTTTAACCACCAAATTCTGATAGTGGGGTGAAATCATTGTCTACTTTATATCAATTTGAGGCTGATTATTAAAATTATTTTTCTTTTTCCTGTTTGCTCTCTAAATAACTGATAGTTCCCTAATAAAGGGGCATTTTTTACTGAGCTTAATTTGAAGATCTTTTGATGTAGGTGCGAACCTTTCTCCACTTATCCTCGTACTTATGATTTTATCCATGTCGCTGGCATAGAATTGCTGACAAAAGACCCAAGTACAAGCAAGAGCAGGTAATCCCGATCAAAACAACCATCCTACCATCCTGCATCTTAGTCACTTCTTTGTATTTTCTTAGTATTGCCCAACCTGAACAATTGTTGCCTTCTGATTTCTATTTAGGTGTCACCTTGTGGATTTGATGGTTGAGATGGACCGGATATTGCGACCAGAAGGGAAAGTAGTAATCCGCGATTCACCTGAAGTAATTGATAGAATATCTCGTATAGCCGATGCGGTCAGATGGTCGGCCACCGTACACGAGCAGGAGCCTGGCTCCCATGCGAGAGAGAAGATTCTCGTCGCGACCAAGAGTTTCTGGAAGCTTCCCACATCGTCCGGCTGAAATTAGGGGCATGGCTAAAATTTTTAAGTTACTTTGCTGCCCCCATATTGGGTCTGTTATAAGTGCATCAAACAGATGCTGATTTGATCTTTGATCTCCATTCAAAGTACTTAAGATGGAGAAAATCAAATGGAGAGAATGTATTAGGAGGAAACAGGGCTTGTATGCTTGTAGGATGTATTAGCAAAATATCTCTTATTGTTCGTCAATTTGATTATAGGTTTATCTTACTGCATGCAATTTTCTCTCCTTTGTGCCAAATTGCTGAAATGTATTGAAATGCTTACTAAAGTTTCAATTGGAGAAGTGAATAAATAACCTCGTGGGCGGCCTCAAATTTTCATTTACTCATTCGGGTACCTTCAATTTAGTTGGCCCCATTATTCAGTAAGAAATTTTCTGGTAAAATTTTACTCTTTCAGGCACTACTCTTTATAATAATAAGAGGAAAATGGAAGAAGGGAGGGAGGTAATAAAAGCACAAACGAAAAAGGGAAAAGAAAGAGCTCAGGGTTTGCGAGAAGCTTGATCCTCAAGTGGATCGGTAGGCGTGACTGAATCAAGGGTCACGATCGCATGTCATCACGGCTCTTCGTGAGGATTGCACCAGCCGGGAATCGAACCCGGGTCTGTACCGTGGCAGGGTACTATTCTACCACTAGACCACTGGTGCTTCGTTGAAGGATAGCTGAAAAAAAATAAATAATATCAAAAGTAAACCTACATCATCCTTGTACCTAAGAAACGTGTTCATGGCTTTCGTTCGGGAAGCATCTAATTGCCTCGACACTTAATAATGATCATCATCAAATATCCGAACTTTTCTGAAAATAAGATATTTGTACTGTTTTTCATTTTCTTGTGCAGTTTCCCCAAGTGAGAAAATCAATAAGAATTAGTCCATATTTTAAATTTATAAATACAGGTAAGTGTGACGAGATATTTCATTGGTTAGCTACTAAATAGGCTCATTACGGAAAAAAAGAAGAAGATGATTGACGAGTGACGGCAACTTCTCTAGCCAAAACCAAATTACATAATTGTAGAACACACGCACACGTGTACACAACCGCGCCTCTGCTTCTCTCTCTATCGGTCCAGTTCTTATTCGCACTCTGCCTCAAACATTCATCGCTCTCTCTCTCACTAGTCTTCGTCTCCGTCTCAGCCAACGCTACCACAGATGTGACGACGATCTGTCGATCAGGCTGGTCACGGATGCCGCGGATTGCGACCTCTCGACCGGTCATCGCCACCGCTTCTCTCCCTCTTCAAGAGACGTTCCGGTGAAGTCGTACTCCTCTCAGGAACGATCGCCGATTCGAGGTGTGTCTACAACTAACCTGCTTGATCCTTCGGCGATCCTTTGGTTGCCGAAGGAGGCGAATCAGGCTCTGCTTTTGCCGACCGACGATCTGCCCGAGGATTTCAACTGGAGAGATCCCGGAGCCGTCACCGCGGTCAAAAATCAAGTAAGTCTTTTCCCGAGCTCGTAGGATAGTCGACGTCAGTTGTACTAATTACGCGGATTTGTCGTTTGTTCGTAACTCGCAAGAGCAACTCATCTCTAAGTAGCTTTTTTTTTAGGCGGATTAACCTGGGGCATGCAAATCGGTTGTGGTTTCTATTGATTTTTTTTTAAAAGTTGATTAGGTACTTTGGATTCCTCCATGCTCGGTAATGAATTTCCTTAAAATATCGTTTCGTTGGCTTCTCTCTCTATCATAAGGTGCCGAGTCTGCCGATTATTTTGCTGAGATATCGGGGCTCATGCCTGGAGTTTCAGCACGACTGGGAGCACTGGAAGGTGCGCGCTATCTTGCCGGTGGGGAGAATCGGTTAGCCTCCGCGAGCAGCAACATGTGGATTGTGATCGCGAGGTAATGTCATCGTGTCTTCTTTCGGTTTGCCTCATTTGCATTGGGTTTTCGCCACATTGTTCGGTGAGAAAAAGGAAAATGGAAGAAGGAAGCTGAAAAAGAAAAAGGAAAAAGAAGAGCTCAGGGGTTGCGAGACGTTTGATCCTCAGATGGATCGGTAGGCGTGACTGAATCAACGGTCACGATCGCAGGTCGTCATGGCTCTTCGTGAGGATTGCACCAGCCGGGAATCGAACCCGGGTCTGTACCGTGGCAGGGTACTATTCTACCACTAGACCACTGGTGCTTTGTTGAATGGTAACCCAAAGTGATTTTATTTAGACATCAAAAGCGAAACTACCATCATTCAAAAACGCTTTCCCTAGTACGTATATAACACCTAAGAAAGACGTTCATAGTTCTAGTGAAGCGTTTTCAGCCATGAAGAGTATTAATTACATCGACGCCTGATAATAATCATCAAATATCCATTTTTTTTTTAAATTGCTTTTTATATCACTTTCCATTTTCTTGCCAGTTACAAGATGTGAATATATTTTTTCCAAATGGAAAATATGATTTAATGTTAAGAGTGATAAGATATTCCATTAGTTAGCGAGTTTAGGGCAAACAGAGCTCGGTGCTCTCCCACTTGTCGTCCGCCAATTGGCTCTCCCTTTCCCAGTCACTGCAAGCCAAAATTCCCGCTCGCGTTTGAACGCATCATTTGCACTCCCACCCGTGTTTCTCCTTCTTCGCATTCCCTCTCCTTCCCGGCTCTCATCTCTCTCGTCTTCGTCTCGGCCAAACCCTAGTTCGCGACCTGTCGATCGGGCAGGTCGTAGACGCCGCGGATTGTGGACTCTCGACCGATCGATCATGGCCGCTGCCCTCTCTTCAAGAGACGTTTCAGTGAGTCGTACTCCTCCTCGGGAAGTGCACGATCGCCGGTTCAGAGTGTTTAGGGCTAGTGTGTGTGCTTCCGGCGTGGAGACACCGGAAGCTCGATGCGTCGGCGATCCGCGGCGTCGCTTGGTTCTCGGCCGAGTTCTGGCGGACGTGTTTGGGGATTACAAGTGGGCCTCGGTTGCGGATGGATGAGAATCGGGCCCTGCTTCTGCCGGCCGATGGTCTGCCCGAGGATTTCGATTGGAGAGATCACGGAGCTGTCGCCGCTGTAAAACATCCGGTGAGATGAGTTTTTCCCCAAATCTGTTGGATCTTCGACGTCAATTAAACTTGTTATACGGATTTGCGATTTGTTCGCGGCTCGTAAGATCAACTCACCTAAATAGGTTTTGTGAGGATTAACCTAGGTCTTGCAAATCGACCGTAGTTTCTTTTGACTTTGTTTAAATTAATCAGGTATTTTGAATTGCTCCATGCTCAGTCTTGTCAATGAATTTCTTCAGAGTAATTAGTTGGCCTACTTCTCATAAAGTGCCGAACTCTGCTCTTTATTTTGCTGAGATCAGGGTTCGTGAGGATCATGCTAGAGTTTCGGTACGACAGGAGCACTGGAAAGTGCGCACTACCTTGCTAATTGAGTATCAGTTAGCCTCCACGAGCAACAACTTGTGGATTGTGATCGTGAGGTAATGTCATCGTGTCTTCTTTTTTGTTGCTTCATTTGCCTTTTGTATTGCTATATGTTAATCTTCTTTGATCAATGAGACGGAATTGGAAATTTTATATCGAGAAAACTGTCTTCAAATACTATATGTGGTAGAAAAAGCAGAGGTACATTAGGCAATAATCTTGTGGAACTAAAAGTGGATGGGCATTCCTTCACTCATGGAAGGGGATGAGCATTTTGTTAAATTCTGTTACAATGTAAAAAGTGGTGAAAGCATGAGAATGTGAGTGGGAACTGGAATTTGATTTTGTTTTAATCTATTCCTTACATGCCATCATCCGCATCTTGAATAGTCGCGTGTAGAGATGCTGCTACTCCATGGATTTATTTTCAGATAGTCAATTTGATTATCCATTGAGCCAGAAGTTTGATTTGTTGCATGCCTCATCGCTCAGATTCTGTGCATTTCATTGTGCTTTCGTTTAGATTTTGTGCACTAAATTTTGTGTGACCTTAAGGTAATTCCTTGGGGAAAGAGCAATGAGTTAGATTCAGATTCCTTGGAAACCTTAAGTAACAGGTTATACTTTTGCAAATGGTTTGGCAACTATTCACCTTATATATTAGGTAAGTTGGAATAGAATAGCGGTGACCCATGTTTGTTTTTTTTTTTAAATGCTTCATGGGAGGTATTGCATAGCATTATCTATTAAACCCTGACAATATAGTGTAGCATCCGTGGAAAAATGAGTTTGGTTGATGGATCTTTCACATCTTGTGGATATCAATGTATTGGTATGTTAGACCCAGGACTCAAGAGGGATGGGGGAGAATTTCTTTTCAGAAATAACTAACAATTTGTTTGGAAAAATTGGACTTTACTGAGTATCCCGATGCTCATAATATGTACACAATAGACATATCTTGTTTAGCTAATCATTCTATAAATGTTTCAGTTCATCAGTCCCAGTGTAGATCATAGTATTGCTGAAAACCCAACTGAATAACTATTACACCAACTACCGTGAAATATTCACAGTGATGAATCACTTATTCTATTGGAAAAAGTTTATCTCAAATATGCTTCAACGTAACTCAACAAGGAAGAGTTATTCATGATTGCCTTTGTTGCTTCTATAATGTACATGATTGCCTTTGGTATTTGGAACTGCTAAGAGAATTGATCCCATATAAATAGCTATGGAACTGTTTTATCTTTTTAAGCATAGAATAAGTATCTACTTTGATTTTTCATGTCTCATAGGAATTTCCGTGCAGTTTAAATTTCCTAGATTTATCTTGGATGGGAAGACTAATCTTGACTATGATTTTAAGACAAAGATGATAGGTTGAAAACTCCGCTAAAGTTTTAAACGTCACTGACAAGTGTGATAATCAATTAGGAGGGTAATCAACTTGGGTGACACAATTCATTACTTGAGGTCATCGATTCAATTATGTGGTAAGTTTGAACTCACGTCGCCTCAACTAGATTACCAAAACTTGTCCTAAAAAATCTGGGAGAACCATAACACAAATAATTCATGTCTATATTGTGTTTTGTAATATATGAAAATGTGCTTTGAAAAGTTTCTAATTGTTATTACTCAATATATATATTAGCTATTTGAGTCAAGTGTCGTTTAAACTTTGAATCACTTTGGGTCAACATATAGTTTTGTTATACAAGCTCACTAAAAGTTTAGAAGAAGTCAAGGCAAACTTGAGTAGGCAAACTTAAAAGGTGCTCAAGATGTTTGAGTTGTTTGCAGGTGCTCAAGGTGTCTGAGTTGTTTGCAACTATACAAGCTATTTCTGAAATTTTTGTCAAACATGGAATATTTATATTAATTGATCAGTGCAATAAAGAGTATCTTAGTAAATTTCCAATATGTGAAAGTTACGTGAATATAATACCGTTAGGAGAAAGAGCAACCTGCTGGTCTCCAAAACCAGCCAATTTATGTGGGAATAGGAATGTATTCAAGCTTCCACAAATGAAAAACTAGACGTTTGATCAGTAGGATGTAAGCTGCAGAAGCGAGGAAACAATGAAGCTGGCAATAAAGTTTCCTAAAGTGAACCGAGGATTAGAGGTTTTTTCTTATTCCATTTCTATGTTTCTCTGCAAACATGAAGAGCAGTAGACCTTTGACCATCCCGAAAACAAATATTGTAAAATGTGCACGCGAGGAGAGAAGAAGAGAGGGGGAGGAAGGGGGAGGGGGAGGGGGGGGGGGTGGGGGTGGAATTTCCACCACTGCCACCCACAGTATTGGATGGGAAGAAGGTAGTCGGGTGCTGTGTGCTTCTGCACTCCCTCTGGATCATAAGAAATTGAAAGGTTAACACAATTATGTGCTGCAATGTGTGAAAACTTTCTAATAGCTCTCATAATATGATTATGTTGTGAAAGTTGAAAACGTCTGATGCTTACTCCTATTAAATCTATTCTTCTCTAGCCTATTACATTTTCCTCATAAGAGTACCTTATCCTTCCCTAGCATAAAAAGGCGCAATATTCTGTTCCATGTGCATGCCTTGTTGATTCACTTGTCAATTTTCGTTATGTTGGACTTATGTGAATATACCAAAGGGGTTCTGCTTTGTTGCAGTGTGATCCGATGAACCTGGTTCATGTGACTCTGGATGTAACGGTGGATTGATAAAGAGTCCTTCCAAGTACAACTTAAAGCAGGTGGGCTCATGCGAGAGGGCGGCTACCCCTATACTGGCAATGATTGTGGAACTTGCAAATTCGACAAGTTTAAGGTTGCTGCATCAGTGGCCAACTTCAGCATTGTTTCCCTTGATGAAGACCGCAAATCTTGCCAAGAACAGGCCTGTCGCTGGTACATGACCCCAGTCTACAACTTTTTTCATTTTTTGACTCGGATACTGTTCATGTTGTTTAATATTACTGCACTGGAAATTCTTATCTCTTCCTTGCTTGGAACAGTGACTATCAAGACCGTGTTCAAGCAGACATACATCGGAGGGAATTCGTTCCCATTAGTTTGCTCCATGGATTAGACTTTAGACCATGGGTTGGTTGTATATATGATTATGCAGGTTATGCTCTCATCAGAATGAAGGATATAAGCCTTACTGAATCATAAAGAACTTGTGTGGAGAGAACTGGGAAGAAAATGGATACTAAGAATTCTGCGGGGCAGAAATATCTTTGGAGTAGCTCATTGGTCTCTTCCGTGGCTGCCATTTCGACCGATTGAAATAAGTTACGATTGGGCTGATTAGTCTACTGATGATTGTCATTAATGTCCATGAACTATTTTGATGTACCGTCTTTATTTATTTTTAGACTCGAGAACTGAAATATGCTCGGTGAAGTGTGGGTGTCGTATCAACTTTTTTATTAGGCGGGAAGGTCATTGTGGAGGTCGTTAGGCTTGTGGTTCGGAATTCGTTCCACCAGTGGATTCGTTGGCCCGCAAAACGGCTGAACGAATATCTGGCGCAGCTTAATATCTCGCCCCAAAAAGAGCCTGTGGCTTAGAAGACCCCAGAGTGGGCTTCAAACGTATGTTGATCTGTCGGCCCAATAGGCCAGAGCCCGCATGCCACCCTCTGATGGACAAGCTAGGATTAATGTCCCATTCGATGAGCCTTCATGGTGAAAAAGGCCCACGCTCGTAAACAGACCGAAGCCCGACCCTTTTGCTGGCCCGAAGAGACCTAATCATGGAGCCAATTTGCCCAAAGTCTGGCCCTTGAGCTCGCGGAACAGCCCCAACCTGGGCCCGTTGTATAGGCCCAAGCTCAGGCCAATAAATAGGCTAAATCTGGGCCAACTAGCCTAAAGTCTGGCTACTTTACTAGGCCCAACTGGTCCGATGTTGGCCCATTAATGCAGGCCAGGACCCAACGCACGGCCCGTCGCATGGACCAAACAAACAGCCCACTCGGAGGCCCAAATTCCGGCCCATTTATGCTAAAAAAATTCTGCCCCATGCCCACTGGGTCACTATGCAAGGACAACCGAAAAAGCATAGGCCCAAACGTTCAGACCATTTTGAGGTCAATGGTCTCACTAATTCCACCCAAACTGGACTTGTATTCACCCAAAAAGCGGCCCAAACTGGTCCATGAAGGGGGCCCAACAGATCCAATTCGGGCCCATATATGCAGGGCCAATGCAGTAACCTTTTAGGCCCAGTACTGGTCCAACAGGGCCCAAATCAGGTCCATTGAGTCATCACAAATAGGCCCAATATCTGGTCCATTGAGTCATCACAAATAGGCCCAATATCTGGTCCATTGAGTCAACCCGGACAGATTCAGAAAGATACGGCCAAAGCCTGGCCCATCAGCAAGGCCCAAAAGTCCTTGAATGGGCAATTTGTGCAGTCCCAGTCTGGGCCCATCAATATAATATCCGAGGCCCATGACCCACAGTCCGACCCACTGTCGAGGCCCAAACCGAGTACTGCCCAAGGTCCAATGTCCAGCAGAGATTTCGAGGCCCTTGGCCCACGGTCCGGCCCATCATTGAGGCCCATAAACTTGATTAACGAGGCCCATGGTTCTGCCCAGAATGGAGACCCAAACCCGAATTCGGTCAAAATCCAGGCCGTTAAACTTGATTTACGGGCCCATTGACTAAGGCAAGCCCCTGCGCACTATCGAGGCCCAAACCTAATGCAGCCAAAACTCGAGGCCCATTGGCCTATGGTCCGGCCCGGTTCTAGGCCCATTAACTTGATTGACGAGGCCCCTCATTCGGCCCATAATTGAGGCCCAAACTTATGCCGCCCAAATTCGCGGCCCAGTAACTTGATTTACAAGGCTAATTGACGCGCGGTCCACCTAAACGCGGCCCAAATTATAGCCCATCATATCGGTCCAAATTGAATTACTTCAACCAAAAAGACTCAACCCAGGCATATATTATGGGCCCCACAGGCCCAAATTACGAGACCCAGGCCACTTTTTTTTTTTTCCTTGAATTTCAAACGTTTTAGTCAGAGTCGACATTCTTACTGTTATTTTATGTTTTTCCCCATATATTGGCTTTCCCCGAGTGGGACCATTTTCGTGCTTATTCCAACTGATTCACAATTGTTATGTGGGTTGGTTGGGGCTAACCGAACCAGGCCCGATGCTGCATCAGTACGAATCAGTGCTCATCATCACTGGGAATGGATAGAACTTGCAGCGTAAAAACTTGTTTTGCAACTCCACCGAGTGAAGTCGCTGAGCATGGAAGAAGCACTGCGTTTCCATCACCAGCAACACGCTGACAGTTGCCCAGACGAAGATGATGATGCCAACAAAGAGAATGATCACAGTTGAACCTGTATCAAATTGTACCAGTTTCCAAAGATCACGAATCTGATGCAATAACAGTACCCATCATTTCAGCTTCGCCTAATGGCTTTCATTAATGTAGCATGTTATCCCCTTGTGTTGAAAGGAATGTGAGCACAAAATCATTTCATACTAATGGAAAAAAGGGGTGTCTTTTTAAGGAGGTACACATGGAAGGTCCGCTCCAGTGTTATAATGCCCACAATATCTTAAATAGCAAATGAAGAGTTTACCAGCAAAAAACGCATCTTAGAAGACCAGTTTGAAAAATCAAATGGGCATCTACAAGTCAACAAGCAAGCAAGCTTAAACCCATGGTCCCTATCTATTCTGTAAAAATCCCAAGTGAACTACGTGGCAATCTATAACTAGCATGATGACAAGGCAAAGTGAATGAGTAAAGCTTACCCCCTAGCAAGCAGCAGAACCTTCGCACAGAACACGCTTGACAACTGAGTGGGCAAGAATTCACAAATCTGCAGGTAAGGTAAAAAGTCAAATTAGTTACTTTATTGTCCGCAGGAGAGGGAAAAATTAATATGAAAGTACAGCGGCTCCGAGTATAGCTAGATGGAGAATGAGAAATGACACAGGTTCGAGCAGCATACCTAAGAGCCCATGAACGAAGATATGAAGCCGTATTCTAGACGCCCAAAGTACTAATTCAATACTATGTATTAGCTGGTGTACAAAGACTTCACTAAATTCAAATTCTTCATGATCCCCATGGGCATCATGGTTTGTTTGCAAGTAAAAGCTGTGGCATGTAAGAATTGCCTTGGTACTCTGCAAAATGTATCAATAAATATGAGCAGAATCCAAAAATCAAATTAATAAATTACTTGGCTTAAGGAAAAAAGAAAAGATACCTCTTCATGTTATTTCTTCAGAAGAAAAGGCTTTTGAAAAGGGCCAACAATAGTAGCATGAGCTGGCGATAAACCAATATATATGAGGACATTCACATCTGATATATCTGATAAGTCAATAATTACAAATCAAAGGTAACGGTCAGAGCAAAGATTACCTGCACCATTTTCTGGCCAGGAAAAAGCTTTATTCTCACCCAGATCATCAGGAGGGCTTAGGAACATCATTATGTGGTATAGATCAGCTTGTGGACCAGTGCACCATTACACAATGATTGGAAGGGAGAGGTACCCAAACAAACTAGTCAGAAATATCACCTGGGAATGAATGGAACCAGAGACGATGAGTCAACTAAGCATCATTTCATTTATACCCAAAGCCTTGCAAAAAAAAAAAAAAAAAAAAAAAAAAAAAAGATGTATCAGAGCTAAAATAAGTCAAAAGGTTTTAAGAAGTAATCAAGCTTGAAGCTTGCAAATATCGAAGACTACAATTGCCAGATATTTAAGCAATTGCCAAAGACTACAACATGGTATCAGAGCCTTGGGATTTTTCTTGATTTTTTTTGGATATGGCTTCAAGTTCAACAACATAATTTGATATTGAGAAGTTTGATGGGAGCGGCAGGTTCAACCTATGGCAGGTTTGTATGTTGGCCGTTTTTCATGTAGCAAGGTTTGATGAAAAGTCTGTTTGGGAAAGGAAAGAAACCGGAAAGCACATTGGATGAAACCTAAGAAAAACCAGATGAAAACGCCCTGTCTACTATTCAGTTGTGCCTTGCGAATGAAGTTCTGCAGGAGGTACTAAATCAGAAAACAGTTGCAAGTTTATGTAATAAACTGGAGAGTATTCTTTTGACAAAATCACTCACTAATCGATTGAGACTCCAGCAACGATTCTTCACTCTTCGTATGGCCAAAGGTGCTTCTCTTAAATCTCATATATCTTAAGTTTAATGCTATTATCTCTAAATTATGAAATATTATGTTAAGATTGAAGATGAGGATCATGCTCTCTCTTATTGTTAATCTTGCTACCTTCTTCTTATAAGAACTTTAGAAAGGCCATGATTATTAGCAAAGAAACTATTGTATTGAAAATGTCAAGACTAGTCTTTTAAATAAGCAAAAACTGAATACATAATTGACTTTTGGAGGCAGTCATGATCATAAGGTCGGTTTAGTTGCTAGAAAAAGGCTGGTTTAGTTGCTAGAAAAAGGTCTATTGAGAGAAGTAATAGTGGTAGGACCGGATCAAAATCAAAGCATAGGGATCTAATTGGCAACTATTGTAAGTTGGCCCCGTTTGGTTCGGCTTTCCCCCAAAGTCCCTTGGGAAAAAAATTTGGTGTTTGGTTCGGCATTTGCAACTCCCCTTGGCCAAATGCTCCCCTTTTAAATGCTGAAAGCCCAAAGCAGGTCCGCACCTGCTTTGGGCTTTAAACATTTCGGAAATGCGAGTCCACATCTATTGTTCATCCATTGACTTCTCTTTTTTCTTTTTTTACCAAGCATCTTCCCCATACCCCAACCGCCGGCGGCCAGATTCTGCCCAAGGTCTAGGGAACCTAGATCTGGCTGCCGGCCAAGCTGCCTGAGGTCAAGCATCACCGGTGGCGAGATCTTGGTTCATGCAACCTCGGCTAGCCTCGCCGGCGGCCAGATCTGGTCGCCGGTGGTTGGCCTGCCGTTGATTGGCGACGGAGTTTCATCGGATTTTAATTTTATTTTTTCAAAAAAAAAATAAAAGCCCTTTGCAAATGTTGGGTTTACCAAACGATATTTACACCAAAATCACTTTCCAATGCCTAATTTGCCAAACGTTCAAGCATTCTCGAAAACTCCTTTACCCCAAAGGTATTTGCAAGCCAAAGGCATTTCCCCAAAGCCGAATCAAACGGGCCCTTAGTCTAAGGGGCATATCAAGATAAATTGTCTAAAACTTAAGGCAAAGCAGCAAAAAGAAAATAATATGGTGTAAATCAGAAGAAATGAAAATTCAAGGGAATGCAAATCAGAAGAACAATCGGAATTAACATATTAGGCAGAATTAGGGAAATGAAAATTTCACTCAAGCTGGAATTGCTAAAGAAGAAAACAGAGATTGGTAATTGGTTGCAGATGATAAAAGATAAGTTCAATAGTAGCTGGATTCTTGATTCAAGCCGATCGCATCACGTGCCCTAATCATGACTGGTTCTCCACATACAAAGAATATAATGCCAAAGTAATTCCTATGGGAAATAACGCTAAATGAAAAGCAATTAGGGGATTGAAACTGTCAACATTAAGATGCATGATAGCATTATTAGAACTTTAGATAATGTCGGACACGTTCTTGATTTAAAAACGAACATCATCTCTTTGGGTACACTTGATGCTAATGGTTGTAGGCTTATAGCTGAAGGTGAAGTTATGAAGATTACGAAAGGCTCACTTTGAAAGGGCCAAAAATTGGCACTTTGTATCAGCTGCAATGCACTATAATTACCGGTTCATCCGCAGTTTCATCTGTTATGATAGAATTACATAACACTAAACTATGACATGAGATTAGGCCATATAAGTATTAAAGGAATGGAGGAGCTTAGCAAGGGAGGTCTTTTGTATGGTTAGAAAATTAGAAAACTAGATTTCTATGAGCATTGTCTTTGCAAAACAAAAAATGGCTAGTTTTAAGACAAGAATTCACACAACAAAGGGCACTCTAGATTATATTCACTCTGATCTTTGGGAGTTTGCGAAAGTTCCTGCAAAAGGCCTTGGTTCGAGGTAGTTACTTCATTGATGATTTTTCAAAAAGGTTTGGGTCTATTTTCTAAAGCAGAAGAATGATGTTTTTGTTAAATTTAAACAATGGAAAACATCGATTGAGAAACAAACTAATAAGAAGCTTAAGCGATTGAGAATAGATAATGGGCTGAAATTTTGTGGGAGTGAGTTCAATGAATTCTATAAAATTGAAGGTATTGTGAGGTACCATACTATAATAACTACACTACAACAGAATGATGTTGCAGATCACATAAATGGAACCTTATTAGAAAGGAATAGGTGTCTATTATCTAACGCTGGTTTATGTAGAGTTTTATGCTGAAGCAGTCAATACAACTACTTAGTTGATAAATCATTCTCCTTGCACATCTATTGAGTGCAAGACACTTGAGGAGATATGGTCAAGTAAACTTGCTAATAATTCTTCAGTTTGAGTACTTGGATGTCTAGTATATGCACATGTTAGTGAAGACAAACTAGAGCCTAGAGAAAAAAAATACGTCGTTCTTGATTATGCTTCTAGTGTAAAAAGATATAAATTTTGATGTGCTAATTCATCTAAGATGATGTTACTTTTGATGAGTTTGCTATGCTTCATCTTGAATAGAAATCTTCTATTCCTTGTGATAACGATCCAGAAAGTGTTGCAGAGAAGGTAGAGCTTGAAGTAATTTCTTTACAACCAATTTAGCTGTCTACGGATGATATCGAGTCTGAAGAACTCGAAGAGGAATGATATTTTATTGCCAAAGATAGACCAAGGACAATGGAGTCTCCATAGAAATATGAGGTCTCAAATTTTGTTGCCTATGCTCTTTCAGTGACAGAGTTGATGAAGTATAGTAAACCTAAAATAAAGAAGCTATCTTTTCAAAAGATTTAGCAAAGTCGTTAATTGTTATGACCAAAGAGATGGAATGTCTTGAAAAGAATCAAACTTGGGAGCTTATCAAGCGAGAAAAATAAAATAAAAAATTGTGGATTGTAAATGGATTTTTAAAAGAAAGGAAGGTATTCCTAAAATTTAAGACATCAAGTTCAAAGCTCGTCTAGTTATTAAAGGCTATGGTCATATTGAGGGAGTTGATTTTAATTGTGTGTTTTCACTCCATTTGGGCTTTTCTTGTGTTAGTTGCTATGCATGATTTAGAGTTGAAACAATTCAATGTGAAGACAACTTTCTTCCACGGTGAACTTGAAGATAAAATCAATATGGATCGAGAAGAGGGAAATTAATTTGAAGGTAAGGAAGATTATGTCTGTCTATTGAAAAAGCCTATATGGCTTGAAGCAATTGCCTAGACAATGGTATAAAAAGTTTAATTTGTTTATGATGCAATTTGGCTATTATAGGAGCAATTATGATAGTTGTATATATCTGCGCAAACTTCCTAGTGGCTCTTTCATCTATCTATAATTATATGTTGATAACATGTTAATTGAAGCAAAAAATAAATTAGATATACAAAATTTGAAGGCACAATTGAGTGCTTAATTTAAAATGAAGGATTTAGATGCAGCGAAGAAAGTCCTAGACATGGAAATTTGGCAAGAGCAAAAAACGGGAAAAATTAGGCATTAGATCGTTTTTGCATGAATAATGTCAAACCGGTAAGTACTCCTCTTGCTACTCATTTTAGATTATCAACTAATTTATGTCCACAAATAGATGAGGATATTAAACGTCACATGTTCCATACTCTAGTACAATTGGTAGTTTTATGTATGTCATGATTTGTATTTGACTTGACATTTCATATGCTGTTAGCATGGTAAGTAAATATTTATCATGCCCAAGCAAAATTCATTGGCAAGCAGTGAAGTGAATTTTGAAGTATCTAAAGGGTACTTTTGATTTTGGTTTAGAATTGGGGAAAACCGGTGATACACTTGCGAGATATGTTGATTCTGATTATGCTGTGGCCTTGATAAGAGGAGATCTTTGACTAGGCACATCTTTACTATTGGAGGTTGTATAGTCAGTTGAAAAGCTACTTTACAACATACAGATGCTTTGTCTACTACAGATGCAAAGTATAAAATTATGAAAAAGGCAGTTAAAGAGGCCATATCGTTAAGAGAATTAATTTGAAAGCTTAGTTTGGATCATGATGTGATTGTCATCCATTACAATAATTAAAGTGTTATACATCTTACTAAAGATCAGATGTATCATGAGAGGACAAAGCACACAGATGTATGCTATCATTTTATTTGAGACATCCTTGCTACTGGCTATATGAAGATCTTGAAGATTGGTATAGAAAACAAGTCAGTTGATATGTTGATGAAACCTTTGCACATTGCCAAATTCAAGCATTGCTTGGATTTGGTTAATGTTTGTTGCAACTAAGTTTTACTCTTTTGGGAGGAGAAGATTGTTTATTGAATGTGTAGAATTCAAGCCAAGGTGGAGATCCATTGAGTTTGTCTCGAATTCTTTATGGGCTTAGGCCAACATTAGAGCTTGGAGGCAATATAAATATAGTTTTTCCCAAGTTATTAGGTCAAGAAATGGAGACAGAAAAGTCCTAGTTTTTTAGAGCCACCTTTTGTAATACTTGAATTTCCATAGTGGATCTCCCCCCCGGGGTGGTTTTTCCCACAAGGGTTTTCCAAATAAATTTGGTGTTGTTTTATTATTCTTAGTTACAATTTCATTAAAGTTTCCATATCTACTATAACAAAAATGAGCATTAACCCCAGCTCACAAGAATACATCAAGCTCACTGCAAGATGATTTAACCAAACAAATAGTCCTTGAGCATATATAATTTATTAGGCAATCGAGCTTAAGGATCTCATCTCAAATTTAAGGAACCTACCTCGCCCATGTTAATAAAGGAAAATAAATTCCAATGCGTTCCCACTCACAAGAAATCTTTCTATAATTGGCAAAGATGAAGGATTTCTTCTAAAAATTTGCAGCAACTAAGATGCAAGATATAACTTGGATTTGTATATTACCCGATAAGAAAGCTTCTTTTCCCTAAGTATGAACACTAGTGTTGCAAATAACAGGCATATTCCATGTCCCCGATCACCAAAGATGACAGCAAATAGAAGAGGGGAAGTAATTATCGTATATACTCCAGGATTCGCATACTCATTTTTAGTCACCCAGCATAATCAGGAGCAGCAGTAATCTCATTAGCATGCAACTGTGCTTCACAGCATTAGCCTTATAGAGAGACCCGAGATTTCAACTAGCAAAACACCAACATGAGAATACATCACACAATGCTATAAGTCAAATCACATTTTGCAACTTAAAAGATAACATAAAGAGTTAATCCCATGTAGTTCCAAGTTTATGAAAACTCACCCATATGCATCGGCAATCTCCTCAAATGCAGAAGTAAATTTGTTTGGGCGGAAGTATGTCAGTGGAAGATCCTTCGAATGCAGAAACTGGAAAACGGCTCCAACTTGAGCCTTGGAGTCAAATGCAACTTGCTGCAATGCATCCTGAATCTGAAAAAAAGTCCAAAGTTTGCCCAGCACCAATATTAGGATGATTACCTAGTTTATCACGCCACTAAATAGACATACTAGAACACCACAAGTACCTGTTTTGTCACAAATGCAGGACACAAACCTCTGGAACAAGACATTACTTTTTCACATCAAGGCTAAGTGCATTGAATGAGTGATAGATAGCCTTTTCCTCCCACACCTTCAGGTTAAAAAGAAATTTTAGGCAACGTACACATCTATCTATCCTAAAGAGCAAAACATTTCTTCAAAGATGTGAAATATCTGTGCGAATGTAAAATTGGGGAGCCAAATCAAAATGAAAAATCTTCAGTCATTAAACTATGGCTAATGTACAACGCCTACCAAGTGGCTCCACTGCTCATGTTGATTTCCAATAGTCCGCAACAAGATGCCAATACATGTCGAGAATTTATAGTGATATCAGAATCTTTGACCAACTTGCTGTGAGAGAGAAAGGAAGACACATGAATCTTACACCAAGGTTAATACCTAGTATCAGGATCTTAGAGCAGAGTTTTTAGAACCTTAACCCAGAACTTTTTAATTTAACGGACACCAATTGCTAGAAAAGAGAAAATGAAGTAAAGGAAATCAAAGTAGAGAAGAATGACATGTAGCTGTTAATGACAGAAGGCTTCTGTACCTGAGCAGCATGAGTCCTTTACAGGGGGCTTTTGTCTGCATTGAGCAAAGGGACGATTTTATCAAATCAGCTATGGATAAATAATTATCGAAACAAGTACATATGAAAGTTTCATACACAACAATGAAAAGAGAAATCATATGACTACCCTAAGCATTGATTGTCACATTTGCCTGTCCGTCGCTATCATAACCAAAAGAATCAAAGAAAATGGCCAATATATAACTCTTGTAATATAAGCTTGATATGATTGCATATCATCTAAAAAGTGAAGGGAATAATCCTCCGGCAGAATTCTCACTGCAAATGAGACTCTGTTTTCCAAAATTCAGAACCACATGATGCAAAGAACTAGGACATCATGATTAATGATTATTCGATACCCATAAACATCATGCACTTGGAAAGGGATATATCAGAGCTCATGTGTGATATGATGTCCCTATCATTCCTGCTTCGTTTTCTCAATCACAATGGATGATGTACCAACTTATCCAACTTCTATTTGTTCTCTTCGTTCTCCATTCTCCTTCACTTCTGAAGCAATTACCAAATACCCGTCCCTGTATGAAGTAGTGCACAATCCAGTAACGCGTCTGAAATACTGGTATTCGCATTTTACTCCAACAATTTCTCTGAGTACAGCTAGATTTCTACCAAACACAAGGATTTCCTATAGCGGCTCAAACAAGCAGCCTCAGCGACACAAAAGGATACCGCAGCAAATGAACTAGCGATGCAATCGCAGCAAAATCAAACGCCTCGATTCGACTCCAAACAGACAATCATCAATCCCTAAAACGTAATCAGCTACAGTTTCCAAACGCGTAAAACTCGCCTCCAAACCTAACACGTCCACAAACAACAGAAGGCGACAGCGAAACCCTCGTCCCATCACGAAAGCCATCGGCAGCAAGGACAGGGGAGGAACAATCGAATCCAAACGGCGAAGCGAGATAAGAGCGAGCGAGAAGTCCGAAAAGAGGACAGACAATCCAATCGGAGACGGGGAATCAAAGCAGGAGAAGGAAGAAGAAGAAGAAGAAGAAGAAGAGGAAGAGGAGTACGGACATCTTCGAAATGGAGGAGGCCGAGGTCGCCGAGGGAGGAGAAGGTGACGGTGAGCAGACTCGATGGGGATCAAGAGGCTCCGACCTGAACAGGATCCATCGGAGGTCAACATCCTCCGCCGCCGCGACTCTCTCCACCATCACCGGGCGCCAATCCTCAACCTTCCATTCTTCTGGTTCTGGATTCCTCTATGGATCTCGAGCGTCGCGAGGAACCGAGATGGCTTGCAGTTTAGTACGGCAACGCGTTTCTTCTCTGGCTCCCTACTGAGAATTGATATCTGATTTTTCTTTTTCTTTTTCGTAATTTCTTTTCCCCATTTATTTTCCACTTTTTTACGCGTGTTCCGCACTTTGATCTTCGGAGCGCCCCAGACCGATGAATGTATCATGGGGCCATCAAATGGATGAAAGATGAACCGAATCGAAAATAGTTCAAATCAAATTAGCTTAATTAATTTATTTTGATTCATTTTCATGTAATGTAAATTTAATGGCTTATATTGACTCGATTTATAATCAAGATGTATTCGACTTGATCAATATTATTAAATATTTCCATATTTAACCCAATATAAAGAAATTAATACAAAGAGAGAGTAACGATAGAGTTATAGTGGTAGGTTTGGATTAAAAAAATTATAAATTTATATAATACTCATATTATTAACGGTTTTACTATCACAAACTTATTTATTGAATATAACCAACTTATATAACAACTCAAAGACGTTAAATATGGTTACAAGGCTAAGGATAGCTACAAAAAAAAAAAAAAAGAGACTACGTCTGTTGTTACCTAATTCATCAAAAATGTTCCTTCAAGTTGAGGCACCCAACTTTGTAAGAGAGAAAGACCTTTTATTTTATCTAATAATTCATAATTAAGGCTCCGATTGTTCCACAAAAATGAATGATTTAGAAAATATTTTTCTAAAATAATTTATTATATCGCTTATAAAAATATATAAATGAAAAATATTTTCTTTATCAATGAAATTTTTAGATATAAATTATTTTTTCTATTGGAAATATTTTTCATCAACTAATTATTTTAAGTGATATAAATAATTATTCTTAGAAAATTATTTTTTAAATTATTAATTTTTGGAACATTTTATGGTGCGTTTATTTGAGGGAAATTCAATGATAAAGGAAAAGGCTTTCTTGGAAAGTATTTTCTAAGAACACAGTTGGTTTTTCTTTATTCGGTGATATATGATCGAAAACATTTTCAGATTTTCGAATCTTATTAAAAAATAATTTCAATCTCATGATTTTATTTCTGGCAAAAAAAAAATTGAATTTTTAATAAATTCTTCATTTTTTATTTTTTTTTTAAATTGAATTTTTTAATAATTTTTAATTTTTTTCTCTTTTATATTTTTCTTTTCTTTTTATAAAAATTATATTTTTAATTTATTTTCTAATTTTCCTTTATTTTTCTTTTTTCGACTTTCTTCGTTGTGACTAACCGGTGACATCCATAAATGAGTCGCGAGCTTGTGGCCAACTTGAGCTCACCTAGATCACTCGAGCCTTAAGCTCATTGGCTTGCATCATGGCCAGTAGCTTGGTTGCCGGCTGTCGCCAAGGCACGTAGCCGATAGAGGAAGAAGGACGAAGGAAAAGAAGAAAAGAAAAAGTAAAAGAAAAGAAAAATAATAAAAAATCGATTTTTAAAATTTATTTTTATAAGAATAAAAATTTCAATAACCAATGACCCGAAAATTAGGAAAAAATTTCGAATTTTTTTTTTGATTCTTTCAAAAATGAATTCATTTTTCTGAATATAAGTTTTTGTAGAAAAATCTTTTTTGTTGATCAGGAAAATATTCTCCGTTGATTTATTTTTCCTAAACGAATTAAACAATGAAAAATGCAGAAAATATTATTTCAGAAAATATTTTTCAGGAAACAAATGCTTAGATAGAGTTTTTTTCGCAGATATGTAGTCTTAGGACATAATTTTGCTTCCACATTATGGAAGAATAAATGGAAATGTGCAAAAGAGAGAAAAATAAATTAACTGGAACTACGAAATGATTGCCGAGGATTCTTAGAGATTTCGACACCACCTTTGGTTGTGAAAGACGTGTCTAATGCTAACATGAATCCAGGCGATTGAAGTCGGTCGATCCATGTGTTTGCACAACGTACGGACACGTATGGACCCGACTTTCTAGATAGCGGAGACAAGGAGGAAAGACAGACAGATGAGTTATCAGACATCTACAGCCTTGTGGTCTGCTGGACCAGCTTGCATTATCAAATGCCGTAACTCCACGTGCTTGACTTAATGGCGGTGATTATGGGAGTCAAAGAGGCGATTTCGAGGGTTCTTCCTGGCGTAGAATCCGATACCTGCGGCCTGTCCATGTATGATGATTACAGTTTTCATCGATTTTCACTCAAGATGAGCGATTTTAGGTTCCTTTAGGTTACTTGCGAGTTCCGCTTAAAACCTAAATTTATTTTCGGATACAGATTTTTTATTTTTTGAAACTTGAAATTTACCTATTGAAATTTAGAACTTAGAATTTTATTTGTTAAATAAAACAAAAATGAACACAATAATAATAAATAAACTTATCATTCATAAAAAAGAATACAAAATAAACAAAACTATCGACATAAGAAAACTAAAACCTACCTTGTATACCCTAGAATTTGGAACCTATCATGTTATAGGTTCCAAGATTTACCATGTCCCACTTATATTATTATTCGAATGATTACAATTTACTAATCATAATTTATATTTAAATACACAAAAATATGAACATTAATAAAGTAAAAATCTTAGCCATAAAATGGAAACTTGGACCGGTCTTCCAGGATTATACACTCGTCATCGAACATAATGGAATATTGAAAGATCGCACAGAGACATGATAAAGAAAAATATTAAAATTTGTTTCAGGTTCTAGCTTACAGATTTTAAGTTCCAGATTCCTCCAACTAAATATCTGGAACCTACCTGTGAAACGAGTTCCTCATTTTTTGGAACTTAAAACTTACCCTGCATATCTTAGAACCTAGAACCTAAAGGTTCCTACCAATCCAGTTCTCAGGTTCAGATTTTACCTGAAATCATGTTCACCCTTAATTTCTATATTATTTCTTTAGCTGAATTTTCTTACTTGTTTCCCCAAGCAACTACGCAGCACTGAGTTATAGGTTAGCAGAGATCTATTAGTTTACGTCCAGAAACACCGTTTTTCTTGTACTGGAAAATTTCGATAAAAAAAGAATGATTGGCCACTTTTTTTTCTTTTAATAACTTGTTGATAACTCAGATCATGGCGGTCATCTCGGCGAGACGCTCCCCTCTTTGAAGTGCCGTGTCTTGTCGACAGATGGTTTCACGACGAAGGATCCGCTTGTTGCGTAAAGGAGAGAAGCGGGCGAGGCGGAAACAAGGAGGAAGAAGAGATTCCATGGGTCAAGAGTTGACCAGAAGCATCACTCGGTTCGACCACGAAATGCATGCATACGCATGGAAAACAGAGCTCCTTTTGCATGCCAGTTGCCATTTTCTTTTTCTTCTTCTCGTAACTGGATCTCGATCTCATTACCTTTCTTTCCTTCATCAACACCATGAACACTCTCATAATCCTATTACGAACTTATCGCATATTTTGAAACGATAATTATTCTGGAATTACATATGATATATATATGCTTTTTTTTTTTGCAAGAGAAATTTTCTTTTGCTCGAATGATGTCATGACAAGTTTCCTTTAGTTCAATGCTCTTTCTGGGTGTTAAGAGTTGTACTCTATGTCTGTAGATGAAAGACAAAATTCTATGATGTTGGCATTTCCGAAAAGAAGCATCATCACAATCATTAATGTCTTTTAAATAATCAATAACCACATAGCGATGTATGCATAAATATTTTCATTGAAAAACTTAGAATATATAATTTTTTAAACCAACACACGCACAACTGTGAAACAGAGGATTATTGATTGTTATACATGAAATCATAATAAATTTCGTAGAAAACGATATGAAATATCGGTAAATTATGAATTCAGTATATATTTCCATCCAACGGAGGACAATTTTGGTGACTTTGGTCTCTTTTTAAGAATAACATGGTTGATGAGGAAACCAAACCGGAACTCCGGTCACTACTACGTTGCTAGCCACCTTTGTTTCACCCATCGGAACTCCCAACTCCGGCTGTGGGCCTGGCATCACGCATGCCGGAGCTGTCGATTTCACCGAAATATTGATAATACCATTACGTATTCCATAATTATCCCTCAACCTATAACTCAAAAAATGTAGATAATTTGCGGGCGTAAGGCCGCCGAGAATTTCCGAAACCGGTATCCTCACTCCACCGACGAGCTTATGATCACGCCATGACGACCGCTTGCAATGGACTTCCACGGTAATAAACTCCCCATGCAATGGCACGTCCAAGGTGAGCTTCTTGTTCCACCTAGGGTTTGTTCCGTCCTCCGCTGCCGGTTCCGTCATGCAGGGGTCAGCAGAATCTGCTCGGACCACCACGATGGCGTTCTTCAAGGGCTTTTTATGGAATCGTAGGTCTTCGCCGGATATCGCAGTGATTTCTAAACGTTGCTTCATTTTCTCTCTTCCCCGCAACGTGACGTCACTCAAGAGTGAAAAGTACGTGAAGATCAAAACGTGGGATGTGAAGATTAGAAAGAGGGATTGTTGTTGGTGCAAGACGATACCATGAACGACAGTTTATATAACATGAGCGCTCTGTTTGAGAGGAAATAGACGTGAAATGGTGATGAAGGAGGTGAGTTGCTTCTTTATGGTCCCGTTCGTGGTTTCGACCGAGTTGACACGGTCCAACGAGGATCGATCGTGTCGACCGTTGACTTTTCTGTGTGTGGGAGCGGAGGCAAAGAAAGAAGACTTTGATTGGTCTTAGTTTGCGGATCCTTGTTTATCGCGAGGATGATGACGCGGGCAAGCTTTTCTATGCATTGCGTGTGTTTTGGGTGTTCAACATTATTCTAAAATCAGGCATTTACCATTTCAAAATCCATGCATTTACCCTATTAAATAAATGGAAAACAAATAGCAAAGGGGGTCGCCATGAACCTTCATGATAGCTTTGTCCTTTTTAGATATTTAATCACCTGGGGAATTCCAACAAGCAAAAGGGTGTTTTCTGTGTACGAAGCAACCGAGGCAAGAGCCCGGATAAAACCCAGCAAAGAAAAGACGATAAGAGAAGACAAAAAATTGGAACCTGATTCCTATATTCCGATGGGTTTGAGGGAAACGAATTTATTTATTAACATTACTTGTGTTAGCCATATTTTAAATATTTCTTTAATATTCCAAATCTCTCATGATGTTATATATATATCTAGGAGATTTTCCATATCTCTTGATTGTGCATATCTTTAATTAATATGTTACCTTAGATGTTCATATAATAAAATTGACAAATAAGCTTATATCAAAATATAGAGAAATTACATAAATTTTTCTTTCGCTTTATGCTTCTCTACTCGTACCAAATTATGGTACAACTATTTCGTAACACCAGAAGGTGAGTCATTGATTTCTAGATGGTCTGACATTCACACTCAAGGGGATTTCTCACCTAATATTAAAACGTCAAAAATGAGAAACGAAGCAAACGGAAGGTCTAGAAAGATTCAGATAGGACATCTTATATTTTCCCGTGCTATGTTTAAAGATGTGGCATTACTGTCAGGCTTATCCAAAAATTAAACCGTAAAATAAAAACAACGATGTTTGATATCAATTTGATGAACCAATTCTTAGGATACCATGCTCACTCTCACCGAAAACATGTTTTTCTATACTAAATGTTCTAGCATCCTATCACAAACACAACATAAATTAGTTAATGGAAATTTTGTATTGCGGGAGAAACTTTTTGAACTTCCTTCTTAACACAATAAAGTCAGGTACATGAGAAAATAGAATCCACAGAAATTGAGTTCTATAAAAAAAATTAAGTTGTCCACTAATACGCTATACTATTAACACAACTGTTAGATGATTTCAAGTCAAGCTTTGTGAGAATTGGGCCGTCTGATATACGGTATCAAAAGACACGTTGTGAGTTCAAAGCTTAACATTTCTACCTATCTTTAATCTGTCCATTATACCCATTGTCTGTTTAGTGCAGTTATAATACAGCTGTATTATGCTCTCGAGAACAAACTTACGGGCGTGATAAAGTATTAAGAAATACGCTAAAAACATATTATCAGCTCATTTTCTTGAAATTCTTGAGAAATGGTTTCCCTCTTTCGATGTACTTGTTTAGAAAACACTTAAGAATTCATGGAATTGCTCGGTCTCAGGGAACGTGTATTACTGTAGTTATGAACACAGAACCATGTGGGTCAAAGTTGGTCCGTTTTGGTGTAACTTTCTACCAAATTGACTCTCGGAGGGGCATCCACTGATTTCAAAATTGTTGACATCGCCCTGCTTGTAGTGGTTGAAATTAGAAATTGGAGAATTTTCGGGGAAAAAGTTTTATTGAGTGTGGGTGTCGGGTAAATTTCGAAGCCCGTTCGAGACGACAGCGCAAGCACATGGATAAAGTCGGTTGACCCGAAGAAAGTTTTGTACATCCTCGAAGAGCATTTAAGTAATATCCCCCCTATAAGGTTTTGAACGTGTCTCCTAGTGCTCGTTCATGTTCTTACCTGCAAGTTTTCGTGCACGACAGAGCATACTTTTGTCTTCTTGATACAGGACTTAGCGCTCCTATTGGATTTTAGAATGCCGTCGATTAAGGGTATAACCCGCCCTTTATGTTATTGTAAATTTGAGTTGGGGTTTTAAATGATTTAGTATATAATTGACTTACTTTCTCATGCGTTGCTAGCAAACGTGGTCCATCAAACGAACAATCTTGCTTGTGGTTGGTCCTTTGTGGTAAATGACTCACTCAAAGGCAGTTAATTAGGTATATCTGACCAACTATGTTACTGTATATTGACATTGATTTTATAAAGTTTCCACATACAATTTGAGATTTTTTCTTCACACGTCACTAGCACACTTAATGTGCATTCATTCTCATCTACAACCAATGTATATTTACATTTTTTAATTGCATCTTGCATTTATCAACTCTTATACCAAATTGCAAGATTTTTCAACTTTATCCTGGTTAGTTTATCAACTATGGTTTTCGGATACCAACTTTGATTTTAGTTAGTTACCAATGTCCATTTGCTTTTCCTAGTCTACGTACTTCTTTATGGGGCCACTTAATTGAGAGGAAAAATTTGGTAAATTACTTTGATAAAGATTGGTAATTTAATAGGATAATTGGTAAATTTTAGGCATTGGCCAAAAAATGAAGGTAAAAGTTGGTATAAGATAAAAGAGAGGTTGTTAGCTTTAGAAAGCCTATCAAATGTCGGTAAGTAACATAAATAGGAGTTAGTGACTCAAAATTTATCAGTTCTTAATCGTAGAAATGATTGGTAAGTAAGGCTCCGTTTGTTTCGCCAATTCAACTCGTTGGTAAGAAAGATAAATAAAAAATGATAAATGATGGGAGAAGTTGGCCAATCCTATTTGTAATCATCTAATTGAGGCTAATAATTTCTGAATATAGTTGATAAATTTAATTAAAAAGTTGTTCAGCAAAGCAAATAAAGGTGGAGACTCAATTAAAGTTGCTAACTTTTAAAAAGATAAACTTTTAAAAGCAACTCTTAAGAGTCAAGAGTCAAGACTTGTTTACCTGAAATTAGTTCGTAATTTAATTAGGGAATAGTTGGCAATTCACTCAAATAAAGGTTGGTCATATAATGCTTGGTTAACTTAAGACATTTAAAAAAAAAAGGTAAATAAAGAGAATCTTTTATTGTAAGATGAGAAAAACTGGTAATATAAAAAGCAACAAATAAATATTAGAAACTAAATCAAATAGAAGTTGGTAGTGCAAAACTAATTAGTAACTTAATCAGAGGAAAGTTGGTAATCATTCTGATTAAGGTTTGTAATTTCTAAAAAGAATCAATAAATTTAGTTAGTTTTAGACAAGGAAAATAAAAGTTGGTAACTCAAAGCGAAGTTGGAAATATTTTTGAAAAAAAAAAGGAAGACAAATGAAGTTGGTAATTAACTCCAACAAGAGTTATTAAATCAAGTTAGTTTGTGACCTAATGAGATAAAAGTTAATTAATCATTAAAAAATGTTAGTAAATGTTAACAGAAGTTGATATGTGAAAAAGAAACCGAACAAATGTTGGCAAATTTAAACAAGAATTAGTAATCCAAAATTAATTTATAATTACTCGGATATATATATTTTTTTATACGAGGATCCGGCCTAGCTCACCTTACGGGAGCACAACATCGACTATACTTTGGGGGAGATTGGCCCAGCAACCTAATCACTCGGATAATTTTGCTACTAAGATATTCAAAAATTAGTAAATTCATATCAAAGTTGATGAAGAATGTGTTCGGAAGAAAGACAAATAATATAATTTATGATTTATCCCATTGACAGACTAGAGTATAGCACAATAGGTGGCGCATAAAAAAATATCTAGGGATGTCCGTCCCTGATTCGTTGCTCCATAGATTGAATTATAAAAGGGAAAGGTCGTCGCTTCGGGGGCAAACGGAAACTTTAAGTCGTCCGAGCTGGTGTTGGGACATTACACGGCAATGATGTCTCATGAAAGCTTGTGCGACTCTGCATATATTATTAGCAGCGTCTTCCGGACGAACCGGTGGATCTTTATGTTGTTGTCATATAATTGCCGAGAAGACCAGACATATCGAAAGGGAACTAATAAAGAACGACCGACTTTGAGTCAACCGGCCGGTGCGTCGCTTTTGATGTGCCCCAAAAAATATGTGGGGATCATCTCACCAGCGTGACGCCATTGTACAATGTCCTTCTTGAAGTTCTAACGCATCGCAGGATGAATTTCGTCGATACAATCTCCAACAATGAATGTGTAGTCAGAGAAGACTAAGCAATGGACTTAAGGGGCCACAACCCGTGTTAACATTAACATCTTCATGTTGCGAGACTTTGTGAGACTGTGGGAAAAGTACTACAAAAATCCTAAATTTATTACATTGATATTAATTCACTTTTAAACCGTTCAATTAGATTAATTTAGTTATAAATTTTGTCACTATCAATTTAGTTAATCTAGCCAATTTAAACTAGAAATTATTGACATGGATGCTAATCATTTTATATGGTATGATCAACGCCGACGTGAATATTTTTAATAAGTTTTTGGATTTTTTTTTTGTTTTCACTTTACTTTTTGCCAATGGCCCTACGAGGGTAAGTGCTGGGCATCTAGGCGGGCACCACTCGTTAGATCCGGCGAGGCCAACCCTTGCCGTGCCTTGCCTGAGTGAGGATGTGCCTCACTGACCTCACCTAGGCTATGGTGAGGTTCGACAAGCCTCGCACTGGATTGAGCGTGGGTCAATCTTGCATGAGGGGGCCGACCCTTACCAAGCGGGGCTTGTTGGACCTCGACCTCGACTAGTCAAGGCTAACCCTCATTGGCCACTGCTTGTGACCATGGCTGGCGAGGGCCATCAGCAAAAGGAAAAGGTTAAGAAAAGGGAAAAAAAAATAAATAAAATTCCAAAAAAAATATTTAAACATTTCAATAAATTCAAAAAAATTATTAAAAAATTTTACGTTAGTGCTAACGATCGGTGTCCACGCCGGCAATTTTCAGTCTAAATTGAGCAAATGGACTGAATTATGTTTGGACTGAAATATGTTTTAACTAAATTGGAATAATTGAAACGTTTATAAATTAATTGTACCAATGTAATATATTTAAGAATTTTTTTTTATTACTTTTCATGTGGGACCACTGTCAATTGTTTTAAAATTTTAAGTTGTTAGATGAAGGCGTAGTTTATTATTTAAATATTCTAATACTTTTTTTTTCACACTTAGTTAGGTCTAGTACTAAGTGTAGAAATCTAATTGGAGAGGTAGATGGGGCTTAGAAAAATTTGAACTCATGATATACTACTTTGATATCATGTGAGTAGGACCACCGCTAGGATTTGATTCCTATCCTTGCCATACAACTGCCTCAAAAGGAAAATAGAAAGGAAGGAAGAAAGGAGGTTCGATGCACAACGCATTCTCCAATAAGTTTTGTGCATGTTGGGTTTTTATTTCATATCATTAGAGTAAGAGTCGAGATAAGAGTCAAGATCATAGTATATACAAATAATTATGACACACCACATGAACATGTAATTATATTATAAACAAGAGTACTATTTCATTGGAAACAAGATCGATCCTCCATCAACTTAAGCATGAGAAAACTCTGGGATCGATCCGGAAGCAGACTAAAGTAAGAATCAGGAAGCCTTCTTAAATTTATAAAACCAAGGAAGTTCTCCATTGATCTTATAGACTGGGTATGTGCGTAATAAGCGAATGAAAATCCGAGTGGATAACTAAGTATGAAATTGTTTCACATGTACTATATTGCTTGGCTTTCTGATTAACTATGTTTGAAATTTGTGTGTTGTAACTGAAAGGGCTAGTATTAACACCTAGAGGGGGGGTGAATATGTGTGAAAACATATTTTTGCAAAATGCAGTAGAAATACTTTACTTTTAAACTGAGTCTGATTGACTACAGACTTTGCATAAGGATTTAACAACTATCTCAAAGCATAGAAGTATATTGCAGCAAATAAAATAAAGGATTTCAAGGAAGAGAAAAATGAACACAAAATTTATAGTGATTCAACTTAAATTAAGCCTACGTCCTCTCTCTCACGCCGACAGCCTTCTGGCTGGTTTCCACTATGAATTAAAAGAGAATTATAGCTTTATAATCTTAACTTCTCAGTGAAGAGTCTCTACTGCTCTCACGAAGTCACACTTTTAGTCTCTCTCTTTCGAATACAAGTTTGAGCACTGTTTAAGGAAGAACAAGTAATTGGGAAGCTTCAGACTTTGGAATTCTCTTTTCACGCAGTTCTTTAAATGACTTGAAAAACCTCCTTAAATAATCCTCTATGCCTTTTCGACCGTTGGCATTTTCTAAATGAATTCTTCCAATCAACGCGTTGGACAGAATCAGTCAAGGAGATCTCGAGCCGTTTGAAGATTGAGATGAAAGCCCATCAATCTTGTTCGCCCATACAATCAGGATCTTGGTTTCCATAAGTAGATTCTTTCTAAATAAGCTTGCCTTCCGAAATGATTTGTT
Organism: Eucalyptus tenuipes; assembly: GCA_014182365.1. NCBI lineage: Eukaryota > Viridiplantae > Streptophyta > Magnoliopsida > Myrtales > Myrtaceae > Eucalyptus > Eucalyptus tenuipes. The sequence continues at coordinate 1,615,201 of CM024541.1, read as the reverse complement.
GTTACCAAATTGATTCTAATAAAGATAACCAATATGGTAGGTGATATTTCCAACCAGAAAGCCTGATATATCTTGTACATATTGAAATTTTGAAGGAATAAAAATAATCCCAAGTCTGATTAAGTCTTCATTCTTGTGTTTAGTCTGGAATTTGTCAGAGTAGGCAAACTTCTGATATAAAATAGACTTTTGACACATAAGTATAGCATTCTTCAAAATAGAACTTAGATAAGTTTTGTTAGCTTCAGAACATCATAGGAGTTTTCTTCAACAGTAATTATGTCGGCACCCAAAAATAACAATTTTGGTTATAATCAACAAGTGACAGACTTAGTCGATAATAACAAGGTGAACACAGAAGTCGTCAATGAAAAAAATAGTCTACAACTTGAAGAGCATTGATAACTCGCCAAAAAAGTCATCAACGGTGGATAATCAACACAAAAATGTAATCGCTGGGTAGTTATGTTTATTGCCACTATTTTAGGATTTTATAACTTTTTGATATTTTGTTGTAAGTTCTTGTAACCACAAATATGATTAAGTAGTTATTTGTTATGAAGATAGAATTATGAAGTTATATCCTTTAAAATTCAATAAATACTTGTAACCAGTTATTGTGGTAGATAAATAGCCACATTGCACTATTTGTAAATGATCTTTAATCAATAAAAAGAACTCAACGTTCTCGCAAATTTATCTTTATCTTTACTTTTCTGCAATTTAAATGCTTAGCCGCGATTACTTCTAGTTTTCGTACCTTTAACTTTCTTATCAAATCGAAATCAGTGAAGGACATTTCACAAACTTTGTTGATTCATATCGCTCCATCCATATTCTTGAAGGATAATTCATCGACACTTTTCGGTGAAACAAGCTATAAACATATTGTATTATAACAACTGTCTCATGAAGGAAAGAATATTTGAATGAACATGGAACATTGACTATATATAATTAGAACCATTAATATTTGTGAGATGCATCTCAATTTCACGTGAGACCCATATGATAATGGCTTTGGTTGGTCCAATCTATGTAGACAACGGTTTAGAGACAGATCTCACCTCCCTCGACATGCCCTCATGTATATGTTTGACTTCAGCAAGGTATGTTTTCAACTTCCACGCTTCAAAACTAATTTAAAAGTAGCTTCCTCTATATTAGTTTCAAAATTAGTCCATAGCTTTTTTCCTGTTGTTATACGCAAGTAGACGCTCTCTCCGTAATGGTTATGAAGCATGACTGCATAGCCAAGAGCCAAGATGAAGAAATTAAACAAGAAGACATGATTTAATGAGGTTCAACAATGTGCCTATGTCCTCGGGTAATCCTCTCTCAAAGTTTTCTTTTTTTCACATTGTCTTTGAGAGAAGGACTGTCATTTTATTGATGAAGTACAAGAAAGGAAGACAATGAGAAAATAAGGCAATTCCCAAAATTACATAAATCAAACAAATCTACATAATTTCTTCCCAAATCAAACAAATCTAAATAATTTCTTCCCAAATAGAAGAGCTAGCACCAATCATGCCAACACTCCCCCTCAAGTTGGATCGAAGATATCATTGGAGGTCAACTTGCTCACTATCTCTTAAAGTGGCCCCTTATGAAGAGCTTTGGTGAACACATTCGCCAATTGTTCTCCACTCCAGATATAAGTTGTCTTAATGGTTTTTTCTTGAACCTTTTCCTGTACGAAATGGCAGTCCACCTCAATGTGTTTAGTCCTTTTATAAAACATAGGGTTCGAGGCAATGTGAGTAGCAGCTTGGTTGTCACAAAATAATTTTGTAGGTGAATTTGAAGGCCTACAACCCAAATCCTGAAGTACCAATTGTAGCCAAATGATTTCACTAGTAATAGATGCCATTGTCTGATACTCTGCTTCAGCACTTGATTAGGCAACCACGGATTGTTTCTTACTTTTCCATGTGACCACGTTACCTCCTACGAACATACAGAATACAGAAGTGGACTTTTGATCATGAGGGCTTCTAGCCCAGTCTGCATTTGTATATCCACCTATTTTTGTATGACTATTGTTCTTCATCAATAAACCTCTCCCTGGTGTGGCCTTTAAGTACCTCAGCAGATAATCAACTAAACACATATGTCTTGTGTAGGATTTTGCATGAATTGACTCACGAAACTAACGGCATAAGTAATATTAGGTCTAGTATTAGTCCGTTGACAAAACACTGAAATCAACCCACATCTTGCAAAGGAAAGTCATCTAAAACCATTTTCTTGCTATAGTCCATTGGAACACTAGCTGGTTTTGTACCTATCTTGCCAGTCTCCTTTAATAGATTCAAAACATATTTTTGCTATGAAAGGAACAAGCCTTTGCTAGAATTTGACACCTTAATACCCAAGAAATATTTCAGCTGTCCAAGATTTTTAATATCAAACTCCTGGCGCAACTGAGTTTTAAGCATCAATCCCTAACCGATTACTCCCAGTGATGACAATATCGTCGACATATACAAGTAGTACCACAAGACCTTTTTCATCAGCCTTGGTAAACATAGAGGAATCTATTGCTTCTTGGTTATATCCAAACGTAAGAAGAGAGGTGCTAAGTTTTCCATACCAAGCTTGAGGAGACTGTTTGATTCCATATATAGACTTCTTGAGTCTACACACCATCCCTTCTTCTCTTTGTATGTGGTGCCCAGGCGGAAGATATATGTAAACTTCCCCTTCGAGATCACCATGAAGGAATGCATTCTTCATGTCCAGTTGAAATAGAGGCCACCCGCAATTGACTGCAACCGACATAAGAACCCTGACAGTATTCATTTTACAACAGGAGCAAAATTTTTCTTGTAGTCAATACCAAAAGTGTGGGTGTATCCCTTAGTGACCAACCTGGCTTTGTATCTCTCTACTGAGCCATTACTATTATATTTGACTTTATAAATCCAACGACACCCAACAATGCGCTTTCCATTAGGCAAGTGAATTACATCTCAAGTATGCCGTAGCTCATCTTTCATGGCTTCAACCCATATAGGCCGCTTGCTAGCTTCCTTAAAACTATTAGGTTCTGTGGTCTCTTTAAGAACAGATAAAAAACCAGCAAAACTAGAAGATAACTTCTCATAGCCAATTTGATTTTGGATGGGATACTGTACCGTGTGATAAGTGGAGAAGTCCTGAAGTCGTGTTGAGGGTCTAGACATATGGGCAGATCTCCAAATAGGAGCTAGAGTCGTAGGAACATGTTTGGAAGCAGTGGGAACCAATTTGGCAGCTGTCTGATCCGAAGCTATCCTTGGTGTGGGCATTGATTCAGGGCTATCATTGGTGATTATTTCTTCAGTCTCATCTATTCCTTCGTGGTCATTCCGTGGGTTACTTTCAATTCCAGGGCCATTGTTCAACTCATTCACCATAGGAATAGGAGCTAATTCAACTGTCAACTCATTATACTGCCCTTGAATTGGACTCCTGGAATGAAAAAACATAGTAGATTCATCAAATGTAATATCACGCAATATATACATCTTCCTAGTGGTTGGATCAAAGCACTTGTATCCCTTTTTTGTTGATGAATAGCCCATGAACACACACTTCTTAGCGCGAGGGTCAAGCTTACCACCGCTTCGAGAGTGCACATAGCACACACACCCAAAAACTCTTAAATGCAAGATATTAAGTTTGCGCCCATAAACAATTTCCATAGGCGTCTTGTAACCTAGAACATGACTAGGAAGTCGATTAATAAGATAATAGCTAGTTAAAATAGCATCACTCCAATAAGTCTTCGGCATGCCTCCGGAAAATAATAATGCTCAAGTCACCTCAAGAAGGTGCCGATTCTTTTGTTTGGCCACCCCATTCTGCTGAGGTGTATCTACACATGGAGTTTGATTAATAATGCCCAAACTGCTCAAATAAGATTGGAATGTCTGATTGGAATATTCTATACCATTATCAGTGCGTAAGACCTTTATGCATGTTTTGAATTGATTCTGAATCATGCTACAAAATTCTTGAAAAACAGTGACTACATCACTTTTAGCTTTGAGAAGGTATAGCCAAGTCGCTCGCAATTTGTCATCAATAAAAGAAACAAAATACTTAAAATCGTCTCTTGAATCAATTGGAGCACTCCAAACATCCGAATGTACTAGATCAAATACCTCGAAAGCTAATTTAGGGCCTTGAGGAAAATGTAATTTGTGTTGTTTAGCATAATGACAAGAGTCACAAGTATTGCAATTATGAAATAAAGTTCCATCAATAGCTTGCAACACATGGTTAGAAGGATGACCCATGTGCATGTGCCATAGTCTTGAAGCCTCCATCGCATTCTTCCTTGCTACCAAGGCATTCGTATGATAGTCAAGGATGTAGAGGCCATTTTGTAGCCGTCCTTCACCAATCGTCTTCTTGGTACTGCAATCCTGAAACAACACCTTTGAAGGAGAGAATATAACATTGCAATTTAATTCTTTAGTGCACTTGCTCATAGAAAGTAAATTAGAAGACAAATCAGACGCAACCAAAACATTAGATTTTTGTGAGAACAACTTAAGCTATCCTGCTCCTTGCGTTGGAACTTGCATTCCGTTAGCCACAATAATGGGTGGATATGAGGCACTTGAGGAGACATTAAAAAGTAAATCTGTAGAGCTGCATATGTGATCGGTAGCTCCCGAATCTATGACGAATTGAGTACTAGATTGGGTTAAAAGAGCAGTACCCGATGTCTTAACCATGGTGGCCGAATTTGATGAAGGACTTGAAGATCTTGAACCAATCACCCTTTGCCCTTGCATTTGAAGCAGTTGTTGAAACTGTTGTGCCAAGGACTCCAGTTTTGACTGAAATTCTATAGGTTTCTTGGAACAACAAATTTTGCTTCTTGAACCTTATCTTTGTTGGCACAAAGATGAGGATGGAGTAACCAACACCTGTCTTTGGAGTGACCATTTCCATTACAATGGTCACAATGAAATCGAATAGGCCTTTTATTTTTTCCCTTTGCTAATTTCACCACAGGTTCACCACGTTGGTTATTCATCACAGCCTTATGAGCTGAACTTTCGGAGATTGGTTTATCATGACTAGGTGAGACACTTATCACTCGACGCCTCGTCTCTTCTCCTTGAATCAAGCCACAGACTTCATCAAACATAGGGAATTTTGGACTCATCAGAATTTGTGTTCTCACTTCTTCGTACTCAAGCCCAATGCTAGCCAATAACTGGAAGATGCAATCTTGCTCTTTTCGTCGAATGTAAATAGCCACATTTTGAGATTGGGTTGCTGGCCTATACAGACGAAGTTCATCCCACATTCTCTTCATATTTCCAAGATGGTTGGTGAAGGATTGAGAGGGTTCTTGCTTAGAGTTAGCAATCTCTTGCTGCAATTTGAATACTCGAGATGCATTATGAGCTTGTCCATACATCTTGTTCAACGATTCCCACAAGATTCAAGTTGTAGGGGAATATACAAAAATCTCATACACTTGAAATTCCATAGAGTTAAAAATCCAAGACATAACCAAACTGTCGTTGGCTTGCCATTCATCAAATTTCACATCCCTCTTATGAGGTGCTTTTATTTGGTCATTGATATGACCAAGCTTTGATTTGCCCCGAGGGCCACAGTAATAGCACGGGGCCATGGAAGAAATTTCTTCTCCTTCAGCAATATGTTGGCGAGTCGTTGACCGGTGGCAATGGAGCCGGGTTCGAGATTGGCCGAACTCGAATCAATCATGATTTGAACAACAGTCGTGTATACACCAAGAAGAAGGACACGGATGGATCAAACGCATAAAAAGGTACGTACCTACTCTGATACCATGAATAAATTAAACAAGAAGACATGATTTAACGAGGTTCAGCAATGTGCCTACGTCCTCGGTAATCCTCACTCAAAGTTTTCTTTTTGTCATATCGTCTTTGAGAGATGAACTACCATTTTATTGATGAAGTATAGGAAAGGAAGACAATGAGAAAATAAGGTAATTCCCAAAATTACAGAATCAAACAAATCTACATAATTTCTTCCCAAATCAAACAAATCTAAATAATTTCTTCCCAAATAGAAGGGCTAGCACCAATCACGCCAACACAAGAGGAACCGGAAGAGAAAATACAAAGAATGTCGCGTTTTCAATTACACGTACTGTGTTTACAATGTTGTGTTAGCACTAGAAAAAATAGTCTAAAAGAAAAGGTCAACTTGGTTTGATCAGCTCTGGCTCTAACATCTACACGGCTGCGCGTACCTAACTGGGACTCCAATCACCAACCCACCGGCCACCATCATCTTCCTCTGATGACCGACCGGCACTCCAATCGGTGGACGGGGAACCTCATATTTGTGTGCCGGCGCCGGCCCGGACATTTTCACCGAAATGTTAATGATGCCATCCGTCTGCACGCCATTAGAATCCCTCAACCTATAACTGAGAAAATGGAGGTGGCCCTCTGGTGTGCCAGGCTCACCGGCGAGATCCGAAACCGGTACCGTCGCTCCGCCGACGAGCTTGTAACTCCCCGACGAGCTCCTGCACTTCACTTCCAATGTAATGAAGCCCGCATGCAGCGGCAAGTCAACGGCCAGTTTCTCGTTCCACTGAGGGTTTGTTCCTTTGTCCGGCGCCGGTTTGGTCGAGCGTTCGTGGCCGGTCTCCACTCGGACCGCCACGACCGCGTTCTTCACGGGCTTCTTGTTGAGCCGTAGATTCTCTCCGGATATCAAGGTGATTTCCAAGGTTCGCTTCATCCTTCTTTTTTTTTCCTTTTCTGGGTCGAAGATCGCCGCTCGGAAAGCTTGAAGTTTGGGATTTGAAGAAGTGGAGTAGATGAATGTGATGAGAAGTGTTGAGATGAAGAAGACTGTGAAGAGGAAAGAGGGTATGTTGTCTGACTATATAGAGGGGGCTGTGCTGTGGAGGAAGGGAGAGAGAAAGAAGGTAGAAGGAGGTGGGTGGTTTCGGACTATTCCTCTTTTTCCGTATTGACCGAGAGTTGCGCGGTGCTATTGGTTGACGTACGAGATGGGCCGCGAAGGTCAAGAGACGTGTCTCTTTTGCGAGTCTATTATATATATTTGTGCACAGATTATTGTCAGACGTAATTCCATTTTAGGAAACAAAGCCAATTTTCTGTTCTTTAGTAGGGTTGTGTGATGCGCGTGAAGACTGCAAACGGAAACATTCAATTGTGGCGTGCATTCGGTGGTCCCGGAAGCTTCCCGATGACGGGGTACAAAATTTGTTTGGAAGTAAAGGGGCAATTGCATAATTCCATCTTGGGCTGCCGAGAAATAACTCGCTCAACAACTTTTATGAAATTTCGACCATGAAGACTCCATGATGTTTCTGTCCTTTTGAAGCGTGTAAGAGAAAAAATTGATTCAATGCCAATCCTCAAAGAGGATTAGCTTACGATCAAGATTGTTTGTCATTTACTTTCTTGTTAATTCATGAACACCAAAAATAAAGGAGATGAAAATACAATATCATCAGTTAGAATTTAATGATGGCCCATTTTTATGTTTAAATTCCACTCACTTTTACCATCCCTATCACTTTAGAAAATGCGGGAAAATTGTCAAAAAAGCGTAAACCTATTTTATTGTGCAAAGTCTAAAATTTTTTAATTTAGCTAATTTAGTCTTAAACTTTTTAATAATTTTCTAATGTAATCATTTTGGCTAATTTTGATCGAAAATAGTTAGCATGGAAATCTAGACAAATATTTTAAATTTTCAGTTTTTTTCTATGTTCTTTTTTAATTTTATTCCTTAAAAAATTGAGGGGGAACATGGCTAGCGATTAACCAGGTGCTGTCCATAGGAGAGTTGCAACGCCTGGCTCCCCACTAGGCGAGGCAAGGTAAGAGGCCTCAATGCCCTTCCCTAGTGGCTAGTGAAGGCTTGTAGGCCCTCATCGGCTTTCGCTAAGGCCCTGATAACCCCCATCGACCCTTTCGGAAAATATGAATAGTGAAAAAATTAAATAAAATTGAAAAAGAAATTTAAAAAATTTAGAAAAATTACAAAAATTGCCATATTAGCATCAATTGTGTCATGTCAAGAATTTTCAATCAATTTTGGCATGAAAATTTATATTAAAAATTGTTAAAATAATTAGAATTAAATTGACTAAATTGAATAATTTAGAACTATATAGACTAACATATGTTAAGTTTAGGATATATTGAAAAATTATTAAAAAAAAAGATACATCATATTTAAGTGAAACTCACGCGAAAGAGAAGTTTGTCGGTCTAATATCACTATGTCATGAGAAATATCCAGGAATATACAAGTGAGGTGATGCGTTTCTGCGTATGAAGACCGTTGGGTTGCCGTCAACTCATCTAAAAAAAAGAAAAGAAAAGAAAATTCCCCCACACCATACGTCCAACACCTCAATCAGTTGGTCTATCTGCACCAGCTAGTTTTCAATTTATAAATTACTGGCCATGTGGGCCGGCAGATGTCATGTCACTGTCCTCATGCGGCGCTACCTCATGATATTTGGTCTTGTCTACCTTACAAAACGCGCCAACAGAGAACACCTGGGCTGTAATCCGACCTTACATATGTAAGCATTTAAAAAATTTCGAACCCTGTGAAGCCGAGTGTAACACCGGTTTCCGTGATGAGGTTTCATTAAAAGCGAAATAGATAATTCGAGCCGCTGAAGGAGGATCGCTGGGATCGCCACGTTTAAATGCGCAGGATAGATGAACACGTGTGCGAACGCGGACATGCTGACTTTGGGGATTTTTTTAATGTTGAGTCCTCCATATCATCCACATCTTTCGTCGGTCATGGTCGGGAAACTTTGTGGAACAGAAAAAAAAGAAAAAAAGGTCCGGAAATTTCTTTGTAAAAAATAAAATAAAATAAAAGTCTGGAAGCTTCACGTGTGTTTCAGGCCTAGTTTTCTAAAAAAAATTCAATTTTAACTCCACCCTTAATTCCTCCCCGAACTTCTTTTTTGCCTAAAAAGGATTGCCGATTTTTATCCTAATCCCTAAATCTTTCCAGCATCCAAAAACCGCTATTGCCTTCTTCAAAATTACTAATCTCAGGAGGCCGATGTTGTTCTCCACGAAGGTGGAGACGTTGGTATAGACCATGTTCTAATAATGAATCTTTAGCTAGCCTTAATATTGATAATTTTGAAAAATCTAGTAAACATGGGGCATATTCGAATTTATAGTGAAAATTTTGGATTATTCTATAGATAAAAAAAGTTCAGAGCATAATTGAGATTTGATCTAAAGTTTGGAACTTTCTGGGAGATTAAACCAAGAATATAGAGATGCATAGCCCAATAAACCTTTTCTCTTGACTTTTCTTTGTCCAAACGAGGGCCAACATAAAATGCAATGGATCCACATATAAACAAAATGAATTATCGTCCACGAAAACGTTTAGACATAAATTATTATAGATAATGAAAATATTTTTCATTGATTAAGGGCTTGTTTGGTAACCATCCAAACAAAGGCCTAATTTCGATTTTTTGTTCCTGAATCGCCTTGGGACGAGAATCGCGTTTGGTAAAATTTTTGTTCCCGTAACCAAAATTGTTCCTGGGAAAGATTGGGAAGAGAATCAAGAATAAAAAAAAATTGATTCTTGTTCTAACAAAATTGAGAATCAAAACTTTTCTTCTTCTCTTTTCTTCTTCTTCATTGACCGCCGTCCCGCGATCGCCGCCGTCCGCCGTCGCCGGAGGCTCTCGCCCGGCCCGAAAAAAAAAAAAAAAAAAAAAAAAAAAAAAATAAAAGGATAAAAAAGAAAAAAGAAAAAAAGAAGAAGAAGAATAAGAGAAGAAGAGAAAAGAATAAAAAGAAAAAAAGAAGAAGGGAGAAAAAAAAAAAATAATAATAAATAAAAGAAAATAAAAAAGGAAAAAAATAAAAAAATAAAAAAAAAAAAAAAAAAAAAAATAAAAATAAAAATAAAAATAAAAATAAAAATAAAAATAAATAAAGAAAAAAAGAAAAAAAGGAAAAATAAAAAAAATAAAAGGAAAAATAAAAAAAAAAAAAAATAAAAAAAATAAGAAAAGGAAAAATAAAAAAAATAAAAAAAGAAAAGAAAAAAAGGAAAAAAGAAAAGAAAAAGAGGAAATAAAGAAAATAAAGAAAATAAAAAAAAAAAAAAAAAAGGAAAAAAATTATTTAAAAATTAAAATAAATTGATTTGGAACAATCAATGAACACTATGACTCAAACGCAATTCTATTCCCGGAATCGAAATTTTGTACGGTTATCAAACACGTTCTTTTACTCAAAATCGGTTCCTGCGAACGAGAATAAAAATAATCATTTCGATCGATCGAATTTGTTCTAACGTAATCGTTACCAACGCGCCCTAATTATTTCAAGTGATATAAATAATCATTTTTTTTAAAAATAATTTCGAATCTTTAATTTTTTGCTAAATAAATGGAGCTGAAAATTCAAAAAATTTTTGAAAAGGAAAAGTAGTAATATAGCGCTGTAATCTGATTCACCATCAAATGCATTTACAAGCCTCGTTGAGATCTTAGATGCACACCACTATTTCTATGAAATGGAAGCAATCTTAATCAAGACACTCATATGCTTTCGTGGGCTTTGCAGGGAAGGCGTAAAAGAACCCCGTGAATGACCATGAGTTGGCTATAACTGTTTTAAGAAAAGGACTCATATGAGATTATAAACACAAAAGCGGTTCGATCATTTCAAATACTAAGGCGAGCGTTCTAATATTATCATTCAATTCCTCAAATTAGACGGATACATTGATTATTTAGATTAGATGAAATAAAGGACGACTGCGCATCTAACTAGTGTTATAACATAACACTGTACTTGTGTCTTTTCCGAAGAAATTCTTAAAAACCACAAGAGTGAAAAAGAAAAAAATATATCACACAATCTACAATAAGATCATGAGATTAATCATCATCAACGGCATCATGCACCATTCCATGGCAGACTCATTCGATGGGCAAAAAGCAAATAATTATTACTTTAGATTAGATAAGTGAATTCAAAATGACACTGAGTACAACTTAGATTACCAAGGGCAGTGGGTACCTAATAGCATCTGCCAAATTTTGAGCAAGCCATGTGATAGAGAAGTTTTTGTTCATGAGATTCCCCAAATGAAAAAGAGAAGATTTCAGAAGAATTATTATTTGGAGTTATTGTATGAAGCTTGGTAAAGGTATCTAGGATATTTATGACCGGTTCAAAATATATAATCCATCCTCCAATCAAAATTAATTGGGAAGTCAGTCTCTCTTTCTTTTTGTGCAGATCAATGATCACAATTGAAAAATTCCTTTGATGATGAAAACGGAGAAATAACATTGCATTACGAACCAAGCTTGCTTCTTATTGGGCTGAAATGATCAGGTCCAAGTTCAACCCGTAATTTGACTTCTGAATCGTCATTACGAGGATTCGTGGAAAAAAACAACAGTGGAGCTATGAGGAATTTTTCGAGCAACGTTCTTATATTTTCTTTGACGGGTAGTCTGCTTGTTATTGGCCGAGCCTATGTTAACGTTATCAAGTTCGTTTAGAGAGAAGAAAATGGTTCATAATTTTCTTTTTTTTCTAAGCCGAAAGAAGATTAGTTCAACCAAACCATGCGAAAGCAATCTCATAATGGAAATTCCCACTACCTACCTGAACCAACCAATAAGGGACCTATCCTATCGCGTGGTACCAAAAAGAAGATCTCGATTGATGACCCAAAACCAAAGCGTGACTGGCAGACCAAAGAATTCCAAATTCATCACCCTTTGCTACTTTTTTAATTGACACATCAAATGGGTGGGGCAAATCGGATTTGAGTTAAGTTGAAAATGACTAGATCCAAATTGATCAATTTAAATAGTTTCGATGAATTTATATTAAATGCAAATTTAGCGACTTACATCCAACCCAATCTATACCTGACCCAAACTTGACTCGACCCGAGTTCCATTGTTAGCAACTTTTCTCCTTAAATTGTTGTTTTTGAAGAGAGGAGTACTCCTTCGATGACTTGTCAGACAAGTTAGTGAGGGAGTTAGAGGGTTGGGTTATGAACGGGGGTGTGAAGGTAGTGGTGAAAGTTTAGGTTTACTCAAAAATGCAATTTGTTATGGTGGCATGAAGTTGCAAGCTAGAGGGAAAAAAAAAAAAAATCTAACGATAGCAAAAGCAAAGCAAAGAAGGGAGAAGGTCGCAAGTCATGAAATCGAAAAGGGAAAGAGAAGAGACCGGTGAAAAATGACTAAAGTGGGCTAACAATGGGTCGAAAGTAAATTTATAATAAATTCACTAAAACTGATGTGTTTTGGGTTTTTTTTACTTTAAAATCCATTCTGACCCATGCTTTAACTTGAAGGTAACCTTTTAAATAAATATGCGTTGCAGATCTATTTTGACAGTCTTATTTTTAGCTGAACTAAATTTAAAGTCAAGACACGTGAGCTGTGCCAAACTTTTATAGATAGGCTCTCTCTTTTTTGGGTGTGTCGTGTAGGTTATTGAATTTTTTCTTTTTGAGTTTGAACAAATACGTCGAATTTACTACTTGGAATTGATCGAATCTTTATCCTGTGGGTGATCCACTGGTTTACGAGGCAGGAATTCTCCACAAAGTACTTTGCTTTTTGACTAGAAAAAAGCATAAATATAGGCGTATGAAAAAGAAAGCTTTCAATTGTCTAGTAAACATTTGAAGATTTGAATTAATATAGGAGGGAAAAAAAGATGCTTGTAGCAATAGCAATATCTAAACTAATATATTGATGGGAAGAAACATTTACGGGATTAGCGGACAGTATTTTGTTATTTGAATACTGATTCTGTCTATCTTCATTTTAATGCAAAATCTTAAATCTTACTGTTGTTATTTATTTTAATGAACGAAATGGACTCTCATGAAATGTTTTGACAAGATTCTGAGATGAAAAGGCACAATATGGCGTGCATTGCAATACAGAGATAGAGATGCTTGCAGGAGGAAAGAAAGTATTTCATGATTTTCTTAACAGCCGGCAAAAGAGTGCCTCAGCTACGCGAAGGGAATCTCACATCGGAGATTCATCCTCTTCCAGATCGAAACCGTAACCAAAAAAAAAAAAAAAAAAAAAAAGAATCCCAAACTCGTCAAACTTAATGTATTCTCATCTTGAAAATTTAACTTGCCAACGCGCCTCTCAAGATTGACACTGGTTGGGATACCAAATCGGCACGCCGGTCACCGTCCTGCTGTTCTTCTCCCGATCCATCGGAATCCCGAACTCTGGCACTGACGATGATGAAGACGACGAAGTCCCTTTATACGAGGACGTGACCATCCTCACTGAGATATTGATGATCCCGTTGCGCTGGCCTTTGGCGTCTCTCAGCCTGTAACTCAAGAAATGCTGGTAATTCTCTGGGGCGTAGCCTCCGACAAAGTCTGACACCGGGATCCATGCCGTCCCAACAAGCACGTCCCCGGCCAAGGAGCTCCGCCGGTGGACCTCGACGACGACGTAGCGGGAGCCCGCAGGCAAGTCCACGTGGAGCTTCTCGTCCCAGTAAGGGTAGCTCTCCCCCCGGGCGTCGGGTTTCGTCGAGTCGTACAACGATGGCGAGCTGTGAGAGTCAGCCTTGACGGTGACGAAGGCGTTGTTCTTGATGGGCTTGTCGTTGATGCGGAGATCTTCGCCGGAGATGACGGTGACTTCTAATCTGCGATGGTGAGTGTTCGCCATGAAACTGGCGGGTGTGCTACTATAGAATGAAACAAAATACGACGGAATATGTACTCATGGAACGCTTCTTCTCTGATTGTGAGAAGGAGTTTAGGATAAAATATAAGCGCTTTTTCTAATGCATATGTACAGAAAACGATGTGATCTTGGAGAACGGTTATATCTATGTATAGAGGTTTATGCAGTTTCCTTGAAACCACTTTGATAGTTCTTACTTTCTAGAAATATAATTACGATACATGATTCGAAATTCGAGAAAACCGTGTCTAAAATTTCATTAAAATCGTCTCAGAACTCTTGCTTTGGTAATTATTCGGTCACAGCAAGATGATTCGTGCAATTTCTCGAAATCAGCTCAAAAATTAGTATGTTGAAAAATCACTCAAATGAGGTGGGACATAAATGAAGATACTTTTTCAATTTTGGGCTCATGATGTTGCCTACCATCATCCTTAATCGTGAAAGTAGTTAAGGATTGCGGTGGTTCCACCTACTGGAATTTTTCGAAATGGGGAGACGAAATTAATGGGAATGAAGTTTCCGGGAAAGTGACCGGCTTATATTCGTTAGGGACATGCAGGTAAAATTTTGAAAGTTGTAGAATATGCAATTGTGTGCACCAAGAAAATGTAGAATAATTGGCTCAAGTTATAAGAGGATGCTTTGTTTTATTTGAATAATAATCATGAAACTAGGTAAAATGTTTAAACATAGTTCCGTTTTCTATCTAAACATGTAAATGCTCATCCTTGGTATTACATGCAAAATTCACAATGATTTAGTTATTCAAATAGGAGTTCAAATTAATTACTGGGATTTACCCTAGTGGTCACCCTTTTAATATGGAAGGGAATGTGAGGGGTTTGAATCCCCACTTTTTTGGAGGGTTGGATGGGGATGATTTAGTCTCAAGTGTGGGTTTCGACTCCCCCGCCCTGCAAGGAGATAAGACAAAAGTCTGAGAGTGAGAGTTAGAATATGAGTAAAGTAGAACCGACAAAAATAAATAAATAAATTAGGAGTCCAAATTGACGATGCTTTTATGAACAATATAGCTACTCCGAACTATTTGATTTGCCTTGTCCAGGACTTTTTCCCCTTTTCCCTTTGGTCTTAAAACTAACAATTTTCCACATGAAATCGATACGTATTCAAGTCTTAATTCGATAAATACATCTGATTTAATGGTCCAAGGACATGTAGCTCATTTGTGCACTAAATGCATACAACTGACCTTTTAAAAAAGAGCATTGTATCATTGTGTTTGTAGTAGTTAATTATTCGTCGCTAGTCTCTTTTCAATAGCTGACGATGTAATCAATTGTTGCTTTAACCTTAAATTGGAATTGTCGCCTAAACATTTTGCTTGTCTAGCTTACGTTAGATCCCGTCCAAGGATGACTATCCTACCATCTTATTCTGGATGTTAATAAAGAAAACATATGATAGAATTCCAGCATTCGTTAAAGAGTTGCGCAAGAGATAAATGCAGATATTTAATGGCTATATATACCTCCTTTAGCATCATCAGAAGCCAAACTACCTTATTGACATTTATTGATATGACTGGGCATTTCATAATTTATGAAATACAGAAATTATTATTTATGAAAAATGATACAAATAATTCATAAAATTTTATCCTATATGTAATATCGTTTCTAAACTTTTAATTTATTCAATGTGATCCTTGAACTATTGATAAATATTTAGTTAGTTGCTAAACTTTATGAAAATATTTAATATTGTTCTTTCACTGAATACCAATCTATTAAGTTTGAACATGGGCTGGCACAAAAAAGTTATATCGGAATAATCCAAATATGATATTTACCTCATAAGGATATACTTATCAACGTCATCAAATAACAATGGACATCTTAGTGCCCTCATTTTTGTTTTCCTTTTATAAAGCAAATGGATGAAAAGATGGATACAGTGACATATCATATTTAAATATCCAAATCAGTGTAGAATAATCTACAATATTAAATAACATCGGACTTATCATTTCAGCAAATAGAATGGCTATATTGAACATCAACTCATAGATCAAAGACTGCATTAAACAAATTAAAATTATAGGGACAATACTGTAAATTGGGCAAGAATTTACTATTTGTGTCATTTTCTATATTATTTATGAAAGAATTGTTTTAGTTTTTCCACATATAGCTAATGTGTAATACCCCAAAAATTGAATCGGTAGAAAACGTGTCCACATGTCAAAATGTAAATATGACCTTCATGAAACAAAATAACCCAAAAAGGAGGATCTGAGGAAGCACTGGTGTTTTCTAATTGGATAATAATGAGAATTACTATGAGGATGTAACGCTTGACTCGACCTCAATACATATGTAAAGTCGTATTAACGAAAGACATTGAAGTTTTTGGTGCGGTTGGTTGCACCAAGGAATAAATGCCAACAGAGGGGATTAATCTTGAGGTGATCACTCCCCACCCGCTTCCTCTTTTTAAGCAAAAAGAGAAAAAGAAGAAGTGCCATTGTTTTTTCTTTTAGCGATAAATTCTTTTTGTTGACCTAGAGATAATTTGAGGTGTCAATCTCAGCACTGTTCTAAGTCAAAATCGCTAAGAGGACACGACACGTTATCAAAACTACGCTGTACCTACTTTCTGTGACTTAATCTGCATGAGCCGCGATGCCCACGTACAGAAGGCAGACGCCAAGAGGAGTCCGCGGAGACGATGACCATATATCAACGCACATGTCGCAAATATATAAGATCTTTAGCCTTGAAAGATGGGGGTGACGGCATCGTGATGTCGGTCTCGTTTTTTCTAATTCGATGGCACTGAGCACGAAGCATATGTATTCCACAACTTACCCTCCTCTGGAGTTATTCTCTCTTTCTTCCTTCCACCAGACAAAAAGAGATTAGTTGGATTGGGATGTCCTTGGGCGACTAGCAAGTCAGCGAGAGACGCTGCCAGCGAAGTTGCTTTTCCCGGGCGTCGTTGCATTTAGATCAGACAAATTCAATAGGGCTCTCGAAGCCACTTTCCAAGCCGTCCTTGTATGCGATCGAAGATGTTACATTCACGAGTTGACGTATGTTGAAATAATTATTTCCACTCAGCACCCAAGTTTGATATCATCTCGGTATGCTCGCTCGCGCTTTGATATCACGAACCGGTCAGGGACAGCGGTTACACTTTCGATGCTGGTAGCACGGGATATCCGAGTCTTTAAGCAAATAAATATTATATATTTCACGTGAACTCCATTTTTTAAACACTAGACATTAGATGTGGAATATACTTTTGACCGAAAGTAAGGATATTTTACAATTGATTGACAGTTGAGCTAATTTTTCTAGTATCTAGAAGGCACATCAATGATACATCTTCTTGGGTAAGGATAATTATACAAATGATCTCCAAATTTTGACAAAAGTGCAATGTCGTCCCCGTAGCTTAAATTTGTTTAATGCAATAATTGAATTTTTAGTCTAATCTCTAAACATTTTCATATATCTTGGGAACCGAATTGAACATATGCAAAAAATTCGGGACCACATTAAATAAACTAAAATTTCAAGGATGATATAACACACTGGGTTAAAGTACATGGACTATATTGAATAAATTTAAAGTTTATAGACGACATTACACATTCGGCTAAAGTTTAAAGATAATTTATATCATTTTCCCTCTCTGGTATAGTGTGGTTCTCATTCTAAACTCATTAAATTCACAAAAAATATACAATCATGATCATAATTTGATTACCAAGTTACCAAAGCAAATCTGCATAGACCTTGAAGGATGAAGCATGAACTTACCAGTTATATATGAAAGGCAAGTTTGGTTTAAAAAATGTGCCTTATCCATGCCAATGATCCTCGTTCATGTGTAAAATTTATGACCTATACAAATGCATTAAGAGTTAGGTTCCCATTTTTTAGGATTCACATTCGGAATTATGATCATGATTGTATACTTATCGCTAGGTTAAATGGGATATTTACAAGATCAATGAATAATTAAAAAAAGTAGGGATAAGCAAAAAAGAACCGACCGAATTGAGAACCGTCCAGACCGAACCAGTTGATTGGGTCAAATTCCCAGAGATGCTGGTTCAATTCCCAATTCTACAAAATTAGAATTAATAAATGTTGGTTCGATTCTCGATTCTAGACATAGAACCAACCATTCCGACCATACTGATTATTAATTTTTATATATTTTAATTATTTCTTAATAATATGTTAAGAAATAACTTAAACTGAAATTTTTGTATAATTATACTCCATCTCCTTTCGTGACCTTGAGACCAAAAGCCCTCTGCCTCGTCCGTCGCTATTTAAGGAGGCAACTTGCTTGTTAGCCTCTTCTTCCAGCCGATGTAGGACTAAGCTCACTTTCACACACTCGCTCTCTCTCTCTTGCTCCCCCTCACCAACAAGTGACAAGCCACTCCACGAGTCCCACATCAAACAAATAGGAGAGAGCCTAAGAGATTTTGTGTATAAAATCGAAGCTTGGCCACTGCTTAAAGAATGCTTTCCTTGGCTTTTTGGCGAAGACCAAGCATGAATTTGTATAGTGTGATTGATTCAATAGTCATGCGGGAGTAGTTAAATTTTCTTGCACGTGCCTATGCGTATTCCAAGTACATGCGATCGGTTCCATTGGACTGTGCGGAAGCTGAATCATCGGCGGAAGCTGAATCGATGATCATCCTTAAATAAAAGTAGCCGATCACCTCCAATCGATGATCATCCTTAAATAAAAGTAGCCGATCACCTCCATTGGAGGACTGTGCCCTTAAATAAAAGTAGCCGATCATCTCCATTGGACTGTGCGGAAGCTGAACCGATCACCCTTAAATAAAAGTAGCCGATCACCCTTAAATAAAAATATTATAGATTTTGTATAGCGGTAATATATAGATTTTAAGAAAGATAGTTACATGTATGTTGGTAATGCAATGCAATTCGGGGCAATTTTTTTGGGCAACAAGGAGAGCAAACCCTTCTATTCCATCGCATCAGAATATGTTGGAATCAAATGAATAATAATAAGTTTGGAAATTTGGAATAAGAGCATAAATAAGGATTGGAGGGAGAACTTATTAAAATGCAAATGCGTTTGTTTTAGGTGTGTGTCTACAAATCTGAACTTCGTAACCTTGACATGGCTTGCATACGACTTAGTACAAATGTCTGACAACAATAAATGACGAAGTTAATAAAAGCACACAAACAAAGTAAATACAATAAATGCATTTGAAAGCAAGTGGAGCAGTCCGTGGAGAATTCTTCAATGACATTTGTTGGCATTCTTTACCTGCATGCTTTAGTTCCTCTTCTTCATTAAATGCTTGTAGCTATTTATCTTGATTCTTCTTTAGGCGTCTACCATGAGTCGAGGCTTTCTTTGGAAGAACACCAACAACGGAATGTAGTTACAACAACCAATGTGTTCAAATCCAACAATCAATTTTATATGATTCAAAAAAATAAAAATATAAGTCACTAGTAAGTTAATTATGTATTGTTTAGTAAATTGTAATTTGGAAAAAGCTACTAAAAACCCTACACTATGTCTACTATGACATATTTATCATGAATTTCTTGTTATGACATAAAAAACTCCAAAATATGCCCACTTTGATATATTTACCCTAAAATTTTTCTTGCAACATAAAAAACCTCAAATTTATATTTATGTGATGTATTTACTTTCTATTAATGTCTTGTAATATGAATTTTCAATTAAAACAATATCATTTTTATTTCACTTAAGTCATGTGGACACCATATCAACGACATTTGCTTTCTTACATTTACATAGGCAGAATTTTAACAGTATCCATTGATAAAATCTTTTGTCAAGATAAAAATATTACAGAGATACAATTTTGAGATTTTTAGCATTATAGGAAAAAAATTTAGGATAAATATATCAATTGGGCATAAATGGAAATTTTTGGTGATGTTTTTCCAATATTTTCATTTACATTATAATCAAAAGGGTCTACTAAATCTTTTCAATATTTTTAATTTTGACATCCCCCATCCAATCCTGTATGACATTGAGCGTCGTGCTAGTAGATGCTAACTTTTACACAAAGACAAATCTTAATTCAGTCGATCACTACTGCCTAGGTGGCTCAGTAGACTTATTCTTTCTTTTGGTCGGTTCTTAGTAGATTTCAATTGGGCCCATGTTGACTAACTCTTTTTGACATCAACGGACCTTCCCATTGGGCAAAGAGAGACAAAAAACGAAAAGAAATATCCATTAACTTTTGCCTTGACAATTAAAATAAACTGATTATAAAGGTGAAAATTATATATAATCTCATTTTATAGATAGTATGATGGGATCGTGGTAGAAGGTTGTGTTATTTATCTAAAATGGAATCTAATTTTCCTAACATCAATCCTAACGGTTGGATTCAAAGAGAGCAAGAAAGAGATGGTTGAGAAAAAAAGGAGAAATCAAAGAGGAAAAGAACATCATACGGCTTACTTTGCCTAAACGACAACGGATCACTTGCGCGACTTATGCACACTCGTGCGTTGTGCATACCACCGTCTTCGAACACGGAGCTCTGAGAGTGAGAAGAACTGAGACCGAGAAAGAGAATCATCCATGGCTTCATCTTCTCCTTCGAGTCATCTCTCACTGCTACCTCCACATCCACTTCCCTTCGAACCGGTCCACTGCATCCTCGCTCTTTTGACTGGCCGATTCCAGGTTTAGGTGCTCGGGTAGTCAAACAGGCTTCTTCACTCGACTCGACTGGTTGATAAAGGAGAAACGGAACAACGACGCCGGGAAGATATTTTCTGGTTTTTCGAAGACCAGAGACAATCTCTTGGTCATCAATGAGCTCCTTCTTTACTGCAACCTCACCGACACTGATCACGTCCTCGATGAACTGGAAGAGGTCCTTCATGTTAATTTTCTGGAGAGTTTGAAGTCTGTCGTGGAAGGATTAATTTCTTAAAGCTTGGTTATGAAATTCATTGTAAGTTTTAGGTGTTGAAGTAGAGCGATTCCTTTTTCTGCATAGAAAAAATAATGAGTCGGACAAAAGTTCATTAATTCATATAAGAGTCGATAAATTTAAGGCATTTGATGGAAAGATAGAAGAAAAATAGATAAATGAGAACAAAAGTCGAAATATGAAAGTAAATGTAACTTCAAAAGAAAATTGGTGATCCATAATTCGTTGGCGAAATAATCGAAAATAATATAATTGAGATTTCATATAAACATTAATAAACTCAAATAAGGGTTAGTAAATTGAGATATCAGTAAAAATGTCATAAATTTTTATCTCATAGAATGATAAGAGTATATCATAATATGTAGCACATATAACAAACGCATGCACAAATATTTATTTATTTATTTAGGATCCGTTTGTTTCGCGGAAAATATCATGTTTTCGAAAAATATTTTCTAGGAAGACTATATTTTCCGGTGTTCTACTGAAATCTAAACTTTGAGTGGAAAATAATTTCCACCGTTCGTTGGCTAATTTAATTGTTTGGGAAAAATTTTCAAAGAATTGAAATTTAATATTTTTAATTGACCAAAAACTTAGTTTATTTTTTATTTTTTAAAATGAATTTTTAATTATTTATATTTTAAAAAATCGAGATATTTATTTATTATTTATTTTTTCTTTTTCCTTTTTTTTTTCCTTCCTCCTTCCTTCGCCGTCGCAGCTTGACGATGGCCGGTTGCCCGGCGTCCGACCAAGACGCGGTCACCAGATTCGGTGAGCTTGGGTGAGACCCGAGCTTTGCCACAGGCCGGCGGGCTCTGCCTCGCCCGATCTAGCGAGGCCCGAGCTCGGTAGGCTCGAGCGAGCTTGGCTTTGCCAGATTGGGCTAGGCGGAGCCTCGTCGGCCTGGGCGAGGCTCGAGCTGGCTCGCGACTAGTCGCCGGTCGCCGCCGTGGCCGGCGACCAGCAAAGGCCAAGGAAGAAGATGAAAAGGAAAGAAAGAAAAGGAAAAAAAAAAAAAAATTAAAAACTCGATTTGTTGAAAAAATAAAAAAAGAAAAGAAAAAGAAAGCATAAAAAAACGAAAATGTGTTGGTAAAAAGAAGCAAAATGAAAGAAGTTATGGATAATGTTTTTCACTTTTGAAAAGTGAAAGATATTTTCCTCATCTTTAAAGGTTGTTTTTTTTTTTCTAATAATGGAAAATATTTTCTTTGATTAGTTCATTTTCCGTAAAACGAACCCTGGAAAATTCAGAAAACGTTTCTCTAGAAGTCATTTTCCGTGAAACGAACGAAGCTTTAGAGTGGATCTTTCTTTTGTTGCCCCCGGATTCAAAAAATATATATATCTAGAGTCTGCCCGTTGTAGATGAGGTGTTCTTTAGATTGACTAGCGAAAGGCAAAGGTCGTCGCTTTTTAAGTCGTTCGCGTGGGTGCTGGGATATTACCTGAGAATGATGACACATGAAAACATGTGGAGCTCTGCATGACTTTATACGCGACGTCTCAGGAAGCTGTTAATATGATGGAGTCATGAAGACGTTGTCCCAGCAGAGGGAGCTACTAAAGAACGACTGACCTAACTTTTTCTCAAAAAAGAAAAGAGATGAATGACTTACTTTAAAGTCAACCCGCCAGGGCATCGCTTTTGGCGTGGTCCAGCAAAGGTGTCGCCATCGTCTCACCAGTATTTCGCCATTATGCATCTTCCTCTTAATGCTCTCAACGCATTGCACGATAAATCTCGTGAATAAAATCTCCAACAATCAATGCCCTGCGACTATAGAGGGTTTGTGTGTAATATGCAGACGAGAATATGAGTGGATGGTGAAGTATGGAATTATTTACACTTGACTTGAAAACATGTAATCCGTGTAATGTTCTAATTCACATACACAAAAGTATTTATAGCACGTTTGATTCAGCTTTCCCAAAAAGTTTTTGAGTTTGTAAAATTTTCAAAAAAAAAGTTAGGGCAATTTGTAAATTTTTTTGGGACCAAATTGGAGAGATACCAGCATTAGTAAAACCAAAAATCTGAAGGTAGGGACTTAACTTAGGTTTTAAGCATTTTCGAAAGATGACTTCTAAGGTTAATGAACTTTGTTTTCTTTCTAAAATTGTCGCTATTGATATTTTTATAGTCCACTCTTGCCCTCTTGACTATAAATCATCTCCCTGCAAATTTGGAATTCGTGGAGTTGGCCTGGAGGAGTTGAACGGACACCAACGAGGGTTCAGCTGGGGTTGCACGCCGTCAGTATCTCGTAATTTGGGACTGCGCAGCCTTGGCAACTCGTCGCT
The DNA here is from genome assembly GCA_014182365.1 of Eucalyptus tenuipes. Classification (NCBI taxonomy): domain Eukaryota; kingdom Viridiplantae; phylum Streptophyta; class Magnoliopsida; order Myrtales; family Myrtaceae; genus Eucalyptus; species Eucalyptus tenuipes. The sequence continues at coordinate 1,592,162 of CM024541.1, read as the reverse complement.
TTGCTTGGGGTCGCGTGACCTCCACAACCTATTGCAAGGCTTGTGCGATTTTGTCGTCGCCTCATCCGAGGTTCACAACTTCGGTGACTCTCGCCTAGAGTAATGTTGTTTGTCGAAGGGCCAGATTTAGGAATCTCAAGGTTGTGAGATCCTAGCGTTGCCTTGCCTAAGGTCGCACAACTCTTGTGGCTCACTAGGTGGGGTCACTTGACATCAGTGGCCCTTGCCTAGGATCGCGATCTCGCTTGAGCTAGATTCGTTGCCCAATGCTTTTGTTGAGCTTCAACGAGGGTTGCGACGAGATTTGCTACGACGAGAGTTGCTAATTACATCACTTGGCCAATGGTCACCTTTGATTGTCATTGATGCCTGCTTCTTCTGCTTCTGGTCGCCCAATCGTCTGCCCTTTTTATCTTTTACTTTAAAGTTGATTTATAAAAATATATTCCAAATATCCAAATGGTATTTGCTGCTCATCAAGGATACCTTCATCCAAAGAGGGAAAATGGTTTTACATCTCCTTGAAGCTAAACCAAAGGCAATTTTAGCCCTTTTATCACATATGCTTGAAATCTTTTCATTTTGGTTGTAACTATATCATGTTGTAATTGTCTCATAAAGAAAAAAGCAATTGAATGAACATGGATCCATAGACCATTTATAATATGAACATTGGAATTTGTAAAATCTATATAAATTGCAAGTGAGATTCATGTGATCAATGGCTTTGATTGGTTTAATCCACGTAGGTAATATTTCAGAGACAAATCTTGCCCCGTTATGCGACCAGATGCATATGATCGACTTCAATAGCGCATATTCTCAACTTCAACACTTTGAAGCTACGATAAAAGTAGCTTCCCAGCCATTGTTATTATGAATATACATCGGTGTTAAAAAATAATCCAGAGATTTCTGCCTTTATTATATACAGGTAGATGCTCTCTCTATGATAGTTAGGAAGCGAGAGTGTACATTTGAGAGCCAAGAGAAACCGCACAAGAAAAGAAAGAAGAATGTCGCGTTCTAGAAACAGTATGGCGGGCCACGAATTGAGGTTGTTTACCATACCCATATATTTTGGTCTATTCAAATTTTCAATTGCAAATGCTGGGTTTACAATGTTATGTTAGCACAAGGGAAAATTGTCTGACAAAAAAGGTCAACTTAGTTTGATCAGCTCTGGCTTCAACATCTACAAGGCTGGGCGTACCAAACTGGGACTCCAGTCACCAATCCACCGGCCGCCATCATCCTCCTCGTATCACCAACTGGTACTCCGATCTCCGGTCGTGGAACCTCATACGTATGTGCCAGGGCCGCTATGGCCATTTTCGCCGAAATGTTGATGATGCCATCCGTCCGCACGCCACTAGAATCTCTCAACCTATAGCTCAGAAAATGCACGTAACCCTCCGGTGCGCCTAATTCCCCAGCGAAGTCCGAAATCGGCACCGTCGCTGCGCCGACGAGCTTGTACTTACCCGAGGAGCTCTTGCACTTCACTTCCACGGTGATGAAGCCTGCATGCAGTGGCAAGTCAACAACGAGACTCTCGTTCCACTTAGGGTTTGTTCCTTTGTCCGGCGCCGGTTTGGTCGAGCATTCGTGGCCGTGCTCCACTCGGACCACCACCACCGCGTTCTTCACGGGCTTTTTGTTGAGTCGGATGTTCTCTGCGGATATTGAGGTGATTTCCAAGGCTCGCTTCATCATCTTCTTCTTTGTTTTCCTTTTCTAGGTTGAAGATTACCGGCTTGGAAAAGCTTGAAGCTTGTAACCGGAAGAAATGTATAGTGTTGAGGTGGAGAAGACTGAAGAGGAAAGAGAGTGCGTGGTTTGGCTATATATAAGGAGGCGGTGTCGTGAAGGAAGGGAGCGAGAAATAAGGGAGAAGGGGGCGGGTGGTTTCTTATCCGTCTTTTCCGAATTGACGGAGACGCGTTTATAGAGGTCAAGACAAGAGACGAGTTGAAATTTCTCTTGGATTATTCGCCGTTGATTAGTCGCAATCGCTAGTACAAACGGAGAAACCGAGACACGTTCAGGAAATAAAAAATTCGTGTGCGGGGGAAAGATCGGACCCTTTTCCTCTTCTCAGATTTTTAATTCGTGGATTACACATATACCCACATTACCCAAATCTCTATATTTAATTAAATTCACATGTGGACAATATTTATACTTATTACCCACCATGCCCCGACTGGAGAACCAGGTAGGAAGCAAACACAACCAACAATAAAGTTAAACTCATTTGAATGAATGACACGGCCACGGAGACACTTATGGATTTTGTATTTTATTTATGTGACTTAAATTTAATAATAACTGGCTCCATGCTTCATATGTAATTAATTTGGTGTAAATATTACTAAATCCACTATGAGGTTACTTCTTTAGAATATGATGCTTGTCTATCGAATTTGAACAAATATATATGTCCTGGTCTCATGGATTTGGATTGAAGTTTTTTCTCATGCTAACGCTATAAATTAAATGATACTTGCTTATTTGTGAGCTATTATATTTTTTCACAAAGTCTTACTTGCTAAACAAATTGTTGAACGTAATTGAAGGAAAATTGCGCCGGCGCCAACCCTCAAATTTCTCGGGAAGATAAGCTTAGGATCAAGTTTGCATGTAATCTGTTTCTTGTTAATTGATGAACACCTAAAAGAAGGAGATGAATACAATCTTACTGGCTATTCGCATTTTCTGATATGCCTAAAACCGAACTACTCTTATTATAGGGGAAAAAGACCTAATATTATCAATGACCAATATTCTGATAATCACAAAAGAAATAATGTTTATTTGATTTAATTCTTCCATTACATTTTAAGGTGTTTTTTCTTTTCTTAGTTAACATCAATTTTTTAATCATATTTTAATTATACTTTCATTACCATTTTTCCTTTTATACGAGTTTAAAAATCTAATGTCAAATATAGCTTCCCGTTATAAATATTACAAAAGGTATGAACTCATAAAAGTTAAACTTTATAATCATTTAATATAACATAGATTCCCTGTTCCTTATTGTCATGATGTCTTCATCATTAACATCTTTAGTTAATAATTTTTCTCGACCAATCTTGTAATATTCTTTCATCAATCCAATTACTATAAAAGGATCTCTTCATAAAAAACAAACAAAGAAAAAATGGTTTAAGAATATCCAATTCAAGAAAAATGTGATGACTTGACAAATAATGATTAAAATACTATGATCAGGTACCATCTATTGGTGTATAGTTAAAGATAATAAGAGACTAGTAAACTTTCTTTTTTGCAAAGAGAAAAACTTGTTTTTCAACGTGTAGATAAAAGAATTTAGTCACTATGTGCGTGATTTGAAAGTGTCAAAAGAATTAAAAATCCACAATTTATATCCTTCATATACCTAACAATTACTTTTGTCATTTGTCAATTCTCAAATATTATTTTTTGTTTTCTCTAAAATTGTAATATATGAAATCGTCTAAAACTAGTTTTTAACATTTAAAGAAGTTGGCTAACGTTTGATACCTTCCGTTGTATCTTGACAGGTTGAAACTAATCCTCCATTTGCCCATACTAAGAAAAAGAGAATCTGTGGTTCCGCTAGCACTATTACTATTTGTCGATAACGGTGCCGTGATGCTAGCCAATCTCAGTCCAAAGTAGGTTGTAATTCGGCCAGCCATAGTAGTACTGTGGCACCACCTATATTTCACATCATAAATTATGAACTATGTGGGCCGGCAAATCTTACCGTCCTCACCCGGCGCCAACCTGTGAAATTTTATGTTCTTTACCTTATGGAACACGCCTAAGAGAACCTTTTTCCAATGGTTTGACCTAAAAAAATAATATGTAACTGCTCAAAGATTTTGAACAAGTAGATAATGCCGGCCGCCCAAGAGAGCTAAGAATCGCCACGTGTAATCCAATGAACGGATTGGGTGAACACGCGTGTGCCACGTTGACATGTCTTGATTTTGCTAACGTCATGTCCTTCTCAATGTTATCCACATCATCTTTCGTCGTTCGAAGTTGGGAAACTTTCATATGTTTTCCATGAGAATGTATAGATGCACCGGTCCAATGGAATCAATGCTCTTGATTTTCTCTATTAGAATATATGGATGGACATTATCCAAATAAGGGCGGACATAATTTTTTTTTTCACGAAAAAATAAGACGTAATGATTGACATATGCAGAGATGAAGTTCATATGGAGACACGAAAAGATTTTTGGAAAAGAAAAGGAGAAATATAGTGTTGCAAAGTTTATTCTGTATCACGATTGAATGCATTTGGTGGGCGTATCTTTTAGCCTCATTGAGATCTTAGATTCGCACCATTATCTTTATGAGTGGAAGCAGTCTTAATCAAGACACTCAAAACTATTTTCCTGAATTTCACGAGGCAGGGCGCGGGAGAAAGTTGGGTACAACTGTGAGTTGGCCAACTCTTTTAAGAAAAGGACTAATATAAGGGATTTATATAAACATAAGACTGTGTTCAATTATCCGAATTGCTAAGCTGAAAAATCTCATTGTCGATGCTATTTAATTGAGTTTTGACTCACAACTAATATGGTTTATAGAATTATTAGAATATATTCTTGCCCATTGTTCCAGCACATTGGAAAAAGTAAATTAAGGACGAGTTATATAACAAGGGTTATGACATGCTGCCGCTCTTTATTGGAGAAATTCTCAAAATAAGATGCGAATCATCATAGTTTTCAGTAACACGAGCTCACGAGGAAGTTTTTGTCATCTAAGTCATCATTGTCTCTCAATGAGGATTCGAGGAAAGAACAGTTGAGCAGTATTCGGCATATCGGTCGAATGTTGTCTTTTTTAGAGTTCAAATAATGCTCCATTTGTCTTGCAAAAAATGAATAATTTAAAAAATATTTTCTTAAAATTGATGACTTCTATTGTTCAAAATATTTAGTTAATGATTTTTTTTAATTATCTATAACTTATGTCTAAATATTTTTGTGGACAATGAATATATTTTTCATTCATTTATTATTGCTACAAACATATTTTTAGAAAAATAATTTTCAAATTATTCATTTTTTTCCAAAACAAACACAACCTAAAAGTCACAAAATTATACTTTTCATAGGTTGAGCCTATGTTAATGTGTCGAAATTCTTTAGAGAGGGGAGGATTGTTCATGATTTTCTTTATTTTTTGGGCCTAAAGAAGAATAGTTCAACTTAACTCCGCAAAGGCAGTGTAACATTGGAACTCACTCTAAAAAAGGGGAGCTTTTATGTCCTGTGAAATTGATGAGCAAAACCAAAATGCAACTAAGGGCCTGTTTGATGATCAACAAATTCTTGACTATTTCTATTTTTTTTTTTTGAAATAAAAAAAAAAGATTAGAAATCCGTTTGGTAATGTTGGATAATTTTTTTACTTCGGGGATCAAATTTATTCCCAGGAATAGATTTGGAACAAAATCAAGAAGTATAAAATAGTTATTATTATTTTTTTAATTCTCGGAAACAATTCTAAAATCAAGCCAATTTCCTTTTTCTTTCTTTTCTTCTTCTTCCTCATCTAGCCGGTTGTCAACCTTGGCGATGGGCCGTGACCAGCTAGACAAGGTTCGACAACCTTGCTAAAGCCTCATTGAGGTTGGTGATCGACTAAATAAGGAAGAAGAAGAAAAGGAAAAAAGTAGAAGAAAAATATCATACAATTATTAAAAAATTAAAAGTAATTCTATGGCATAAAAATTTTGAGGATTGTACTAGACATATTTCATTTTATTTATTTATTTATTTTAGGAATAGAAATTTTATGCAGTTACCAAATACCTTTGAATGCTCAAAAACTCGTTTGGGGAATAGAATATGAAAAAACCGATTCTCAGTAGAAATTATTATTGGGAATAGAATGATTACCAAATAAGTCCTAGGGAATAGAATGATTACCAAATAAGTCCTTAGTCTTTTTGAGTTCAAGCAAGTGCTTCCTATTTATACTTGGAATTGACCACTTGTTTGTAAGGTTCGGATTCTCCACAAATTACAGGTCTTTTACTAGAAAAAAAAGTTTAAAATGTCTAGAAAGTATTTGAAGATTTGAGTTAATTTAAGAGGGATTAGTCAACATAGACATTTGTGTCTATTTTGATTTTATTGTAGAATACTAATGTTGTTATTTCAGAAAAATTACCCAATCAATCTGGAATCTATTATACGAATGTCAATTTCGTCTTAAACTTTTTTAGTTTTGTTAATTTAATCCCAAATTTTTATGTGAAATTTCAATATAATTATTCTGATTAATTTTCGCCGGAAAGCACACCGGCCGTCCCACATAGCATACAGTCACATCAACAAATTTTGTGAAAATTGATTGACATGATCACGTTAGAACTCCACATTAAAATTTAGGACTCAATTAGTAAAATTGAAAAGTTTATAACTGAATTAATATCCACACAATAGATTTATGATTGATTGGGCAATTTCCCATGTTTTTTTTTTATCTTAATTAATAAAGTGGACTCTAATGACATGTTTTGACAAGATTTTGAGATGAAAAGGCACCAATTTAGCGTGCCTTGTCATATAGAGATATAAAGATGCTTAAAGGCATAAAGGTTTCGTTTGTTTCACGAAAAATAAATTGGTTAGAGAAAATATTTTCTATTAACGGAAAAAAGTATTTTACAATAAAGGAATTTTTTTTTTCATTTTTTGGAAAGTGGAAAACATTTTCCCTCTTTCTTTCATCACTCATTTTAATTATTTTTATTTTATTTTTTCTTTTTTTAAATTCGAATTATTTTTTATTTTTTCCTTCTTTTTCTTCTTCTTCTTTGGCCGGTTGTTAGCCACGGCAAAGGTCAACGACTGGCCACCGGCAAGCTTGAGCATCGCGAGAGGACAATGAGGCTCGGGCCTTGTAGATTGGTGACACTTGAGCCTTGCATATCTACGCCGCTCGAGTGTCACCAAAGACCACGAAGCTCGTGCCTCACTAGATCTGCGATGCCCAAGCGTCACCAGACGATGGAGAGGCTCCAGCCTTGCAGACCGGCACCATTTGAGCATCGCCAGAGACCACAAGGCTCGGGCCTTGTAGATAAGAAGAAAATTCGAATTTTTTAATTAAAGAAAAAGAATAGAAAAAAAAAAAATGATCAGAGGAAGTGAACAGAGAAAAATCAGATGAGATACCGACCGGCAGAAAATATATTCTTTTTCAATTTCTTATTATATTTTTCGGAAACGCTGCTGCAATATGAAGGGAGCCAAAATATGTCTTTTTTTTTTTTTTTTTCTTTTATGAGCACTACAAGAATACCTCAATTAAGTTACGCGAAGGCAATCTCATGTCGGACATTCACACTCCACCAGATCGAACCAATCAAATGGGACCACCCCCACCCCCACAACAACCCAAAACATTAAAGAAATCGATAGGGTGCACTCACGCTTCTACACCAAAAAGACTTCCACTCTCATGACCAAACCCAAACCGGAACCCGTGCCTCTCAAGCTTTCCATTGATTGGGACACCAAACCGGCACGCCTGTCACCGTCCCGCCGTGGTTCTCCCGATCCACCGGCATCCTGAACGCCGGCACCAATGGTGGCTGACGCGACGAACAGGACGAAGTCCCTTTGTACGACGACGACGCAACCCTCAGTGAGATATTGATGATCCCGTTGCGTAGCCCCTTGGCGTCTCTCAGCCGATAACTCAAGAAATGCAAGTAATTCTCCGGCGTGTAGTCTCCGATGAAGTCTGACACCGGAATCCACGCTGTACCGACTAGCTTGTCTCCGGCCGAGGAGCTCCTTCGGCGGACCTCAACGACGACGTAGCGCGAGCCCGCGGGCAATTCCATGTGGAGCTTCTCATCCCAGTGAGGGTAGCTCTCGCCCCGCGCGTCCGGTTTAGTTGAGTCCTGCGACGATGGCGAGCAGCGAGAGTCGGCCTTAACGGTGACGAAGGCGTTGTTCTTGATGGGCCTGTCGTTGATGCGAAGGTCTTCGCCGGAGATGATGGTGACTTCCAAGCTGCGATTGTGAGCGTTGGCCATGTCTGACGTGTTCGTAAAACTGGTTGGTGTGCTTTCACGGAACGGAATCGGATGCCACGAAATATGTGTCAGAACGATTCTTATTTGTGGCGACGAGGAGATAAGGGATCCAAGAAAGACACGGACTAGGAAATACAAAGGCGCCTTCGAGTGCATACGTACAAAAGACATTGCTTTTACGAAGTATGGTCATATATGACACTGCAATTTCCTCGAAACACTTCAAGAGACTTTATTTTTTTCATTCTATAAGGGATCTATAATATAATAATATAGTTTCTCTCGATATACTAATTTCGATCATTTATCAGTTATGATGAAATGATTCTCATAATTTCTTCGAAATCGCCTCAAAAGTCATTACTTTAATAATTACTTAAATTAGATGAGCAATAAATCAGGATGCCTGTCCAATTTTAGATTTCCGATGATGTCTATCAACTAATCAAGTCTAATCTATGGACGAGAGGAAATCAATGAGCCGAATACCTCCCTGGGTTCTGAGATGAGTGATGCTTTTTCATAATAAACTTTTGCCCTGAGAATTTACTTAGTAATGCGGTAAAGCATCCATGACCATAGTAGGTCTTGGCATGAATAATTTACTTTATGCTTTTTCGAAGAATCGGGACACCTCAATTGAGAAGAAACATAAAGTGGTTCCACCTCCTGGAATTTTCTAAATAGGGAAAGTAAATTAAAGGCGAAATTTCCTTGAAAGTGATTGGCTTTATAGTCGTCGGGGAATTACATTACATGTGCCTTGGACAGCTGGCATAAATATTCTCTATTTTATTTAAGAAAAGATGATACAAATGATCCTTATATTTTGGCCCAATATGTAATACGGTGCCTGAACTTTTAACTTATTCTACATTATCCCTAAACTTTTAATTTGTTTAATATGGTATCTAAATTTTTAGTACATATTCAATGTAGACTCTAATTTACATGGAAATATTCAATGCTGTCATTGACTTTGAATTAATTGAAGGACATCATGAGATATTTTATATATTTCATATATTTCAACAATGTACCAAAAGTTCGTGGATCATATTAAACAAATTAAAAATTTCGAAACTACATAGCACATTAAGCTAAAATTCAGAGATCACATTAAACAAATTAAAAATTTCGAGGCTACAATGCACATTTGACCAACATTCAAGAGTCATTTTTCTTTCGTTTAAACAATTAATGAAAATTTCTGAATGTGTTAAATATTTCAAATTGCAAGAACCCGTGAAGACGAGATAATGTAAAATAATTAGCTACAGCTGTGAGCGTATGCTTCTGCTTTATCTGACTAATAATTCTAGACTTACATATGAAAATGCTTGTGCTTGGTATTACGTGCACAAGTTTCCTTGCGATGAGCGACGCAATATTTTAGTCATTTAGTTAGGAGTGCGAATTGACGAGGCATTTGTGAACGACTTTGCCACGTAACCTAATTATATTTCTATACTTGAAGATCATTATCAATTCCCTTGGATCTTCGGAAAAAAAACAAAGCTACATAAAAGTTCATACATGATATCGACATGTGCATATTTGGTGAAGGTCTATCTGATATAAGGATCCATGCACATGCAGCTCATTTGCGTACTAAATGCATACAATGACTTTAAAAATGTTAGAAATATTAAAATTGATTTTAGATGAAGAACAAAAGTTTAAATTGAACTTTGGTTCTTACTTCAACTTAAGGTGGTAGAATATGGCGGTGGATTTAAAGGAGATTTAAGATTACATTTATTTCGAGGAAAGTATTTTTTGGGAAAACATTTTCTTTACTTTTCGACATTTGAATCGTTTTGGAAAATGAGTTAACTGAAAATTTATAATTAAATTCAAGAAAATAATTCTTCATGAAACAAACGGAGTCTAAGTGAACAACTTAGATTTTGTTTCATCTTCTTTGACTTTTGGAGCCGCGCAAGGGACTCTCTTCTCTTCAAGAGTCTTCAACAAACTATCGGCAGCAATGAAATGGGCTTTGTCAAAAAGAAAAAGAGGCTCACGTGGACTTTGTTGTGTTCGGTTGCGTTTATTTCAAGAAAAAAAAAACTTTTTCGATGAAAAATATATTTTGATGTTTGGATCATTTTAGAAAACGAGTCAATGGAATTTTTTTCCCTAATTAACAGATAATTTATGCTTAAATTTAGAAAAATGATTTCTTGTTTAAAAAATCAAATATCATTTTTCAAAATATGATTAGATATTAGCGCTTAAACCAAAAACTCCACATTTTGCCACGGGAACGCCAACACTTATTCCTAGGCCCTTGACAATGGTCGTCAGCGAGGTCCCTCAAGGTCCATTGAGGCCAAGCCCGGTTTTCAAAGAGGCCGAGCCAAGGTTCATAGAGATTGGACTCAAGATACCAAAGCCTATGGCCAAGCCTAAGAATTCAATGTCATTGTCCAACTCTCTAGCACCCCAACCTGGGTCTGGAAAGGCCAAGCCCCGACCTTGGTGCTTATGCTTGGATCTCTAACACTTGGGCTTATGTTCGTTGAGCTAAAGCTTAAGTCCATATAGCTTGTGCCCATGTCCATCAAGGTTGGGCCGGAGACCTTGGAACCTAAGCCTGGGATGGCGTTCCTACCCAAGTCCTCGGCACCCATGCCCGAGTCCCTAGCACCTAGGCTTGGGTTTGAGGCTAGGTTGGGTCCAAGACGCTAATAATCACTTGAGTCAATCAAGGCTAGCCTCAAGGCCTTGATGCCCATGCCCAAGTCCCTCAAAACTAGGCTAGTGTCCATCGAGGTTGGGCCTAGGACCTTGGTGCTAGAGCCTAGGTCCCTAACACCTGTGCATGAGTTGATGAAGGTCGAGATCAAGACTTGAGAGCTTGTGCCCCAACACGTGGGTCCATGAGGCCAGGCCCAAGTTGGGGTCCATTGAGATCGAATCCGAGACCTTCGCACTATACCCCATTCTCCAATTACCTATGCATAAGTTACTAATGCCCAAATAATATCTGTTTATTTAGGAAAATCATATGCTTATACTTATCAAATGACTAAAAATATTTTCCACTTCATTTTTAGAATTCAGCTAAACACTACAATTGTCATTTTCCTGAAAAGTAACTTTCTAGAAAATATTTTCCACAAATGTCGCATTTTCTGCGGAATAAATGAAGCTTTCAAGTTGGAATTGCTCTCTGTCAAGTCGGCAAACTTCAAGAGGCGGTGGAATTATTTTATAAATACATTTGGGAATTCTTTGTTGAGTAGCCTTAGAAGTAGAGAGTGAGAGAGTTAAGTTTAAAGAAAAGCTTGTAGAGTTAGCTTAGAAGAGTGTGGTGTGTTCCTTGTGCAAAGCCTACGCAAAAGGTATTTTGAATCTATTTCTCTCCTTTTGTATTTGTGTGATCTAAGTCCAAAAGTTTCTATACCTTCTGGTTCCATAAACAACAAAAACCATGCATTATCATGTTTGCAATAGTTACTTATTGGTTTCTTCTTATGGCCGATGAAGTAATTGATTGTTGTTATAACCTTAAATTGGACTTTTCGCCTAAATGTTTTGCTTGTCTAGTTTAAGTTAGATCCCATCCATGGACTATTTCATCATTCCATTCAGAATGTTATGGAAGGAAACTTTGTTATAACCTTTTCCGAGGTGAATCACTAAGAGAAAACTAATAGATTACTAGGAGGGCACAAACAAACACTCATTAACTAGGAAATAACTTGTATTAAATCCTACTAATACACTAACTAAAACCCCTTTAGGGTTATATAAAGCCAAACTACCTGTTGATGTCTTACTGATTCGAATGGGACTTTTAGAATTAGCTAAATGAACCCATTATTTTATACGAAAGAATCATTTTAGTATTTCTTATCAGTATTTCTGATATTGCTATTAGATAATAATGAGAATTCCTGTGAGGATGAAACGCTTGACTCGACTTCACTGCATATACTGAGTCGTATTAACTTAAAAAAAAGAAATGATTAATCTCAAGGCGATCAGTGCCCCCTGCTCTCTCTTTTTACGCTATGCAAATAGTGCTATTGTTTTTTCTTTTAACAATGGATCACTGACGACATTTTTTTTGTTGTTGTTGACCTAGAGAGAAGTTAGGGTGCGCTGTACCTAACGTCAGAGACTTCATCTGCATGAGCTGAGATGCCCACCTAAAGAAGACTTACGCCAAGAGGTGTCAACGAAGACGATGACCAGACCTCAACTCAAAAGTGAAGAATTTATAATATTTTTTAGCCTTGAGAATTATAATATGAGGTGACGACAGCGTGGCGATGTTGGTCTCGTCACTGTGATTACGTTATATAATTTTCCAATTTGGTGGTACTGAGTCCGAAGCATACACATTCGACATCTTCCCCTCCTTTGGACTTATTCTTTCTTCCATCCACCACTCGAACAGATTAGTTGGACTGGGATTTTTTTGGGCGACTAGCAAGTCAGCGAGAGACGTTGCCAGCGAAGTTGCTTTTCCCATGCGTCGTTGCATTCAGACCAGACAAATTCAATACAGTTCTCGAATTCACTTTTGCAAGTCGTCTTTTGCATGGACAAATGCGATTGAAGTTATAATATTCGTGAGCGTCACTGTCATCGAGTTTGATATGATGTGAATGTATTGTCTCACGCTATGACTTATCCAAGTGTTCAAGTCAATAAATAGTATATATTTCAGCTGGAATCCATAATTTAAAGACAAAACATTAGATGTAAAAAATTGTTTCAATCGAAAGTAAAGACAATATGTAATGGTTTGACAGTTAGGCCAATTTGTCTAGGCTCCAAAAGGCACATCAATGATGCACTTTCCTGGGTTCTGGTTCCAAAGTGGACAATAAGACTTCTGTAAAGTGAATTAATATATGCAAAAGTGATATATCCTGTCTTGTATATCGCTTACCAGTTTCCAATACAGATCTGTAAAGACCTCGAAGATAAAACATAAATTTAATATTAAATAAGAAACGCATGTTTGACCAAGAACTTTTACAGGTTGGAAAAGTGCATGCTATGCATGCCAATGCTCCAATGAATAATCAAATGAAGTTAACGGTCACATGTAAAGAAACTTGATTTCATGTACTTCGGTTATATAATGCAATTCGGGATTCGGGATTTTTTTTTTAAGGTAACAAAGGAGAGCAAGCCCTTTTAATGCAATGCATTAGAATGTAATTAACTTGTTTCCATCCCTTCTGGTTCCGACAACAACAAAAACCATTAATTATAATGTTTGCAGTGGTAAATTATAGCTTATCGGTCTCTTCTTTATGGCTGACTATGTAAATAGTTGTTGTTTTAATAACGAGAATTCCAATGAGAATGGAACGCTTGATTCGACTTCAATACACATGCTAAGTGGTATAAACTAAACAAGAAGAAGGAAGGATTAATTTCAAGGTGATCACTCCCGCCCTGCTCTCTCTTTTCACGCTATGTAAAGCAGGGCCATATTGCTCGTACTTTTGACAACGGATCCTTGAGGACATTATTATTATTTTTTTTTTGACCTAGAGAGAACTTGGGGTCTTAATCTAATCATTGTTCTAGGTCTACATCGCTAATAGTACCCGACAGTGATCAAGACTACGCTGCGCTTATCGTCTGTGACTTCATTTGCGTGAGCTGTGATGCCCACGTACAGAAGACTAAACGCCAAGAGGAGCCAACGAAGACGATGACCATATGTCAACGCAAAAGTCTTGTAGTATTTTTAGCCTTGCAAATATGGGGTGACGACGATATCATTACGATGCCGGTCTCGTTACTGTCATTACGTCATTAAATTTTCCAAGTTGATGGTCCTGCGCACGAAGCATATGTATTCAACATCTTCCCCTCCTTTGTCTTGCAGCGACCAGACAAAAAGAGATGAGCTAGATCTGGATTTATTTAGGGCGACTATTAAGTCGCGAGAGGCATTTCTAGCGAAGCTGCTGTTGCTGAGCGTGGTTGCGTATTATATTTTACAAGTAATGTACAACTTTCCAAGTCATTTTGCAAGTGGTCTTTGAAGGGATGAATGCAAACAAAGTTAAAATATTCGTGAGTTGACGTATGTCAAAATAATTAATTTCACCGTCATCAAGTTTGATATGATGTGATATACTTTCTCAAGCTTTGATTATTAAGTCGTGATCCAAGTCAATATATAGTATATTTTTCAGCTGGACTTCATCATTTAAATACAAAACAATAGATGTAGAAAATAGTTTCCACCGAAAGTTAAGATGATTTATACTTTTTTGACAGTTAAGCTAATTTGCCTAGGCTCCAGAAGGCACATCGATGCACTTTCTCGGGGGCTGGTTCTAGAGTGAACAATAAGACTCATGTAAAGTGAATAAATATGTATAGAAAAGATATATCCTGTCCTGTACATCGCTCACAATTTCCGATACGGATCTATATAGACCTAAAAGGATATAACATCAATTTACCATTAAATAAGAGACGCATGTGTGACCAAGAACTTTAGAGCTTTTACAGGTTGCAAAAGTGCATGCCATGCATGCCAATGATCCTCTTTCCTGCGTAAAATGTAATTAGTTATACGCATAAACAAAAGTAAGGTTAACATTTTTAAGGATTCACTTCTACAATATTAGTGTGCATACATGATTACATTTTTACAAGAACATAATATGGTTACATAAGAATTTTTACATAGATCCAGTGAATAGTTAAATAATGTTAGCAGTAACATGTGAAGAAACTTATTTCATGTAATTCGGTTATGTAGTGCAATTCGGGATTTTTTTTATATAACGGAGGAGAGCAAACCCTTTTTAATGCACTGCATTAGAATGTGATTAACTTGTAAGTAGATTATATATTTTTTATTGAAATGTTTCTATCTACATTATAATCGAAAGGGTAAAAAATTTCAGCTGGATTCCATCATTTAAAGACAAAACATAGATGTAAAAAATTGTTTTAGCCGAAAGTAAAGAAAATATGTAATGGTTTGCCAGTTAGGCTAATTTGTCTAGGCTCCAAAAGGCACATCGATGATGCACTTTCTCGGGTTCTAGTTCCACAGTGGACAATAAGGGCACATTTGATAACTATTTTGTCATCGAGAATAATTTTTTATCAGAAATGATTTTTTTTTTCTGATTTTGTTCCCGGTAACAATTTTTAGACAAAAGAACACATTTGATAACTGCACAAAGTTTCTATTCTTAGGATAGAAATGCGTTTTGTGGGATTCTTAATTTTTTTTATTTCTTTTAATTTTTAATACTTTTATTATATTTTTCTTATTTTTCCCTTTTCCCCTTTTTTTCTTTTTATTTTTTCTCTTCCGTTTTTTATTCTTCTTCCTCCTCCTTCCGACAAGCTTGGCAATGGCAAGCCTTTGGCGAGCTCGCTAGACCTCGCCTAGTCTATCGCTAGCCACCGTCGATAGTGGCGGCGGCGACTGGCAGTGGTTGGTGACCAACTGGGACTGGAAGGAAGAAGAAGAAGAAGAGAGAAGGAGAAAAGAAAAAAAGGTTAGGCTTAATTCTTGAAATTGTTCCCGGGAACAAGAAGTAATTTTTTTTTCTAATTTTTGATTTTGTTCTAAATCTATTATCAAGAACAAAAAAAATAGATTTTTGTTCATGGGCACAAAAATTTTACCAAACGGATTTCTGTTCTTTTTTTATTAAAAATTTTTATTCTGAAGAACAAAAGAATAGAATCAGTTGTTCTGGAGATAGTTACCAAACAGGCCTAAGACTCCTGTAAAGTGAATAAATACATAAAAAGTTATATATTCTGTCCTGTACATCGCTTACCGGTTAAATAAGAAAGCATGTTTGACCAAGAACTTTTATAGGTTGCAAAAGTGCATGCTATGGAGGCCAATGATCCAATGGATAATCAAATAAAGTTAATGGTAACATGTAAAGAAACTTGATTTTACTTCGGTTATGTAATGCAATTCGGTAATTTTTCTAAGTAACAAAGGAGAGCAAGCCCTTTGAAGAGTAGCTTTCGACCAGTCACCATCCTTTCACCCACCCTGCTGTAGGCGCGTTGGTTTGGGCCTTTCCCCCTCTAATTGCGAAAGGGGAGAGGTTCGAGTCATCACATGCGCAAATAGCGCGATTTAAACGGAGCACCGTGGGAGGTGGGTCCCCGCGCTAGTGCTCCCAGGGGTTTATGCCGAGAGCTCGCTATGAGGCAATTCCTCCGGTTCCAAAAAAAAAAAAAAAAAAAAGAAAAAAGAAAAAAAAAGGAGAGCAAGCCCTTTTAATGCAATGCATTAGAATGTAATTAACTTGTTTCCATCCCTTCTGTTCCGACAACAACAAAAACCATTCATTATCATGTTTACAGTAGTAAATTATAGCTTACTGGTCTCTTCTTTATGGCTGACGATGTAATTAATTGTTATCTTGATAATGAGAATTCCAATGAGAGGGAACGCTTGACTAAACTTCGATACACATGCTAAGTGGTATAAACTAAGAAAGAACAAGAAAGGATTAATTTCAAGGTGATCGCTCCCCCCGGCTCTCTCTTTTTACGCTATGTAAAGTAGGACCATATTGTTCGTACTTTTGACAATGGATCATTAAGGACATGTTTTTTTTTTTTTTGACCTAGAGAGAACTTGGGGTCTTAATCTAATCATTGTTCTAGGTCAACGTCGCTAATAGTACCCGACGCGTGATCAAGACTACGCTGCGCTTACCGTCTGTGACTTCATATGCATGAGCTGGGATGCCCACGTACAGAAGACTTAACGCCAAGAGGAGCCAACGAAGACGATGACCATATGCCATCGCAAAAGTCTTAAAATATTTTTAGCCTTGCAAATATGGGGTGACGACAGTATCATGACGATGCCGATCTCGTTACTGTCATTACGTCATTAAATTTTCCAATTTGATGGTCCTGCGCACGAAGCATATGTATTCAACATCTTCCCCTCCTTTGTCTTGTAGCCACCAGACAAAAAGAGATGGGCTAGATCTGGATTTATTTAGGGCGACTAATAAGTCGCGACAGACATTGCTAGCGAAGTTGCTGTGCGTCGTCGCTTATTATATCTAACAAATATGTACAGCTTCCCAAGTCATCTTGCAAGTCTTCTTTGAAGGGATGAATGCAAACGAAAACGAAGTTATAATATTCGTGAGTTCACGTGCGTCAAAATAATTTATTTCACTGTCATTAAGTTTGGTATGCTGTGATATACTTTCTCAAGCTTTGATTATTAAGTCGTGATCCAAGTCAACAATAGATGATTTATATATTTCAGCCGGACTTCATCATTTAAATACAAAATAAAAGATGAAGAAAATAGTTTCCACCGAAAGTAAAGATGATTTATACTTTTTTGACAGTTAAGCTAATTTGTCTAGGCTCCAGGCACATGGGTGATGCACTTTCTCGGGATCTAGCTCTAGAGTTGACAATTAAGACTCCTATAAAGTGAATAAACACGTATTGAAATGATATATCCCGTCCTATACATCTTTCACCAGTTTTCGATATAGATCTGTATAGACCTCCAATGATATAGCATGAATTTACTGTTAAATAAGAAACGCATATGTGACCAAGAACTTTAGAGCTTTTACAGATTGTAAAAGTGCATGCCGTAGATGCCAAGGATCCTCGTTCATGTGTAAAATGTAATTATTTATACGCATAAACAAGAATAAGGTTCACATTTTTAAGGTTCACTTCTACAATACTAGTGTGTGTTCACGATTATTTTCTTACGAGAACATAATATGGTCAAATAAGAATTTTTATATAGATCCAATGAATAATCAAATGAAAGGAAAATTGATTTCATGTACTTCGGTTCTGTAATGCAATTCGGGATTTTTTTTTTTAACAAAGGAGAGCAAACCCTTTTAATGCACTGCATTAGAATGTAATTAACTTGGGGTAAATTATGTATTGTTTATTGAAATTTTTCTATCTACATTGTGATCGAAGGAGTCTACTGAATCTTTGCAACATTTTTAATTTCAAAGGCCCCCATCCAATCCTGTATAAGCCATTTATTGGCGTGCCAGTTGATGCTAGCTCTGCATAGAGACAAATCTTAGCTTGGTCGACCACTATCGTCTAGCTAGCTTAGTGGACTTCAACTGGGCCACTATCAACTATCTTTTGTCATCGGCAGAACTTCCCATCGGGCAAAGAGAGATGAAATATGAAAAGAAATGTCCATCAACTTTTTCCTTGACAATCAAATAAATTGATTATAAAAAAAGAAAATTATATATAATCTCATTTTATAGAGGATGATGGGATTGCGGTAGAAGGTCCCAGTTGTTTATCTAAAATTAGTTACGAATCTCCATATGTTCTCGAACTATGATTAGAATCTAATTTCCCTAGAATCAATCTTAGTGGTTGCATTCGAAGAGACTAAAAAGAGTCGGAAAAAAAGGTGTATTCAAAGAGGAAAAGAACATTGTACAGCTTGTTTGGCCTAAATGACAACGAATCACTTGCTCGGTTTATCCACTCTTAGGCGTTGCGCATATCATTGTCTTTGAACACGGAGCTTCGACAGTGAGCAGAACTGAGACCGAGAAGAGAAACATCCCTGGCTTCACCTTCTCCTTCGAGTCATCTCTCTCTCTTCACAAGCCTTCGACGCCGCCGTCGCCACATCCGCTTCACATCCTCTTCCACTTGCTTTTGGACGCTCCACTGTGTCCTCGCACTCTTGACGGGCCAATTCCAGGTTCAGTTGCTCGGCCAGCCAAAATGAGTTCATAAACATATCGAAAAAGTTAAGTTAAGATATTCGTCAGATATATAATTTGAGAGTGGATCTTTATAATGTCCCCGAATTTTAAAAAAATATTTAGGGTCTGTCTGTCACGGATGAGGAGTTGTTTAGATTGACCAATGAAACGAAAAGGTCGTTGGTTGGTGGGCAAACGAAAATTTTTTTAAGTCGCCGTCGCGGGTGTTGGGATATTACATGACCATGATGACACATGAAAGCATTCGCAACTCTGCAAATGTTATTAGTGAGGTATCTAGAGAACGACTGACTTTGAAGTCAACCCACCAGTTATTAATTAATACGAGAAATATTTTATTGGTAACAAGATCGATCCTCCACAAACTTAAGCACGAAAAGCTTTGGGTTCGATCTGGAAACAGACTTAGAGTTATAATGGGGAAGCCATTTTAGGTGAATACAAACAAGGAAATGCTCCATTGATCTTTATAGACAGGGTATCCACGACCTGAAAAGATACAGTTTATGTCATGTTCTATTTCATAAACATAATAATATATATTGTGCAATTGGTTCAACTTTTCCAAAAGACTTCAGGCCTTTAAAATCTTCTATAGCATTTGGTAAATGCCAACACGGGGTTGCACAGCACTAGCGTCTTGTTGCTTGGGGTCACATGGTTCCAACGATCCGTTACAAGGCTCATGCAGTGTCAAAGTCCAGATTTGACTCGCTTGCGATCATGTGACCTTGGCGTCACATCACCTGGGGTTGCTCAACCTTAGCGACCCTCACCGAAGATGATGTTGACCATCGAAGGGCCATATCTAGGAAGCCTAACCATTGAAAGGCTAGATCTGGGAAGCTCAAGGTTGTTGAACTTGACGTTTCCTCGCCTAAGTTTGAACAACCTCGGCAGCTCGTTGTTTGGGGTCATTCGGCCTCCGTGACCCTCGCCTAGAGTAAGCGACCTCGGCCACGGGCCTCGCTTGAGATAAATTCATCACCTAGTGCTTTTGCAAAGCTTCGACGAGGATAGCAATGAGATTTATTGCAGCAAGGGTCGCCGGTTGATGGTCGCCTCGCCAATGATCGCCTTTGGTTGTCGTCGATGCTCGCTTGTGATCTTCGCTGATGCTCGCCCAATGTCCCTGCCTCGCTGCCTCTAGTGGCTCAATTGCATGCCCTCTTTTTTTTTTTTTTTCCTTTTACTTCTAAGTTGCTTTAAAATATATAAACCAAGATTAAATATCCCAACCCTATTTGCTTTCAACAAATACACCCTTATTCATAAGTCCTCGGGGAAATGGCTTTACATCTCCCCAAAACTTAATTAAATGCAATCCTAGGCCTTTTATTTGTTTGAAATGTATTCATTTTAGCTTTAACTATATTGTTTTATAATTGTCTCCTAAAGGAAATACACTTGAATGAACATGCATCCATAGATCATATATAATCCGAATCATTAATATCAGTAAGATCCATCTAGATCTTATGTGAAATTCATGTGACAAGCGGTTTGGATTGACTTAATCCACGTAGGCAACAGTTCAAACACAAATCTCACTTCCCATGACGTGGCCAGATGCATATAGTCGACTTCAAGAGCACATATTCTCAACTTCAACACATTGAAGCTAATCCAGAGCTTTTGCCTCTATTATATGCAGGTAGATGCTCTTTCTATGATAGTCAGGAAGCATGATTGAATAGCTAGAGCCAAGAGAAACCAAAAAACAAATAATGTCGTGTTACAAACAGTTTGGCCGGCCTCAAATTGAGGATGTTTGCGATACCCTTATATTAATGGTCCATGGAAATTTTCTATTGCGCATACCGTGTTTACAATGTCAACACAAGAGAAAACTGTCTGACCAAAAAGGTCAACTTAGTTTGATCAGCTCTGGCTTCATCATCTACAGGGCTGGGCGTACCAAACTGGGACTCCAGTTACCAATCCACCGGCCGCCACCATCTTCCTCTGATCACCAACTGGCACTCTGATCTCCGGCCGCAGAACCTCATATGTGCGTGCCAGTGCCGGCGCGGCCATTTTTGCCGAAATGTTAATGATGCCATCTGTCCGCACGCCATTAGAATCCCTCAACCTATAACTGAGAAAACGCACGTAACCCTCCGGTGTGCCAAAATCGCCAGCGAAATCCGAAGCTGGTACCATCGCTCTGCCGACGAGCTTGTAACTCCCCGACGAGCTCTTGCACTTCACTTCCAAGGTAATGAAGCCCGCATGCAGCGGCAAGTCAACGACGAGATTCTCGTTCCACTGAGGGTTTGTTCCTTTGTCTGGCGCCGGTTTAGTCGAGCATTCGTGGCCGGGCTCTGCTCGGACCGCCACGACTGCGTTCTTCACGGGCTTCTTGTTGAGCCGGATGTTCTCTGCGGATATCAAGGTGATTTCCAAGGCTCGCTTCATCTTCTTTTTGGTTGAAGATCACCGGTCGGAAAGCTTGAAGCTTGTGATTGGAAGAAGTGGAGGAGATGAATGTAATGAAAAGTGTTGAGATGAAGAAGACTGTGAAAGAGGAAAGAGGCTTTGTGGTTAGGCTATATATAAAGGGTTGGGAAGGAAGGGAGAGAGAAAGAAGGAAGAAGGAGGTGGGCGATTTCTGTTTCTTCTTCGCCGGCCCGAGTTTGACGCGGCCATGTTTGTTTAGGTGAGAGAGGAGGGTCACGTAGAACAGGTGACGTAGAACACGAGCCGAGTTAAAGTTGGTGTTTGCGGTTGAAAAGTCGTGGTCAAAAGTACAAACCGCGAAATTTTTCTATATGTTGACTAAATCAATTCATTAGCGGGGGAAGGATCGCAGCCTCTTCCTCTTATCAGTTTAATTAATAGATTATATATATACCCACACACATTATCCACGCTTATTTTAAAAGAAATACTCATATGGATAATATGTCAGCCACCATACCAGATTGGAGAACCTGGAAGGTAGAAAACATAAGGACAAATAAGGTGTGTTTATTTAATTAATAATTTCACGATAAAAGAAATATTTTTTTATGGAAATTATTTCTAAGGAAAATTGTTAGTTTTGATTTATTTGATAATTTATGAAAGGTGATTTTCTTTTTGCTAGAAGGAAAAATCGTCTTCCACCAAATAAAACTTGTTGTTTTCCATCTATGGAAAAACATTTTTTGTATATCGATAAATTTTTCATCTTCCAAATAACGAAAAGTTGGAGAACAATTCCTGTGAACCAATTCTCAAATAAATGGTCCTAAGGAAAACTCTTTACAATCCATGATGCTATGTTACTCAAATTAGATGATATCTGGCTCCACTTCTTGATATGTAATTAGTTTAGTATAGTGGAAGGAAGTAAATAATACTAAATTCATTTAGAGGTTATTTATTCAGATATGATGTTGGACTATAAAAAATGAATAAATATATGTGTTGGTCTCACTGATTTAGATCGAAGTTATTTCCTACACTAGCAGTATTGTTTTTGCTGGAAAATGTTGATGTAATACTTTTAAAATGGATTGATGTGAATCAACAAAGGTCTTGAGAAGGTCCTTTGTCGATTCTTGAACATGAAACATAAACGACAGGAAAATTAAAATAACTAAGACTGGGGACAGTCCTTGCTGGCCATGTAAAAGGTACTATTGTTAAGATAATTTGGAAGTAAAATTGAATAGCTAGTGCCTTTTGATTGATTGGTGGTGCCTTCTACAAACTACAATCCAAGCATTTATACTTACAGTTAGAGGTGTCAAAATGGGTCATTGACCAATTTATTGACCCATTTATAGTTAAATGAGTCATTAAGCCTTATTCTCCAAAGATGTTAAGATATATGGGTCTTAAATGGGTCTGAGGGCAGACCCATTTATCAACCCATTAAAAATGAACCCATTTATTTTCACCCAAAAGCTCACAATCTCTCTCTTCTCTCTTTAACTTTACAAAAATATTTTTTTTTTTAAAAACCGAAATTATAATTAAATTTGGTTGAATATGAAAATATTTTATTAATATGGGTTGGGTCAGGTATGGGTCGGAAAATTTACATTAGGCATAAATGGGTTAATGGGTTAATTTGGGTCGGACCATTAAAGGTCTGACCCAAACCCGACCCAACCCACCCGTTTAACAGCTCTACCTAAAGTCGACAGTTACAGGCATTTACAGAGAAATCAAACACATCCAACATGGTTCTTACAATTCAGCAACTCCTATTTACAAACAGTAGCTTAGAAACAACCGACTCCTCTATTCAATGGTTGTATCTTCTCAGCTTCTTCAATGTTGCTATTATTAACTCTTTTGGGATCTTTGACTCCATTACTTGACAGTTGCGCCAAATTTATTCTTTACAAGTGCCTCTCCAACACTTGAAACTGAATTCGTTGGCTCCACTATTTAAAGAGTCCTTCCATTTCCACTCCGTCAAATGGTTATGTTTTTTTTTTTTTTTTTTGGTCGGAACATCGATGGTAATGTTAATTGTGACGTTTTCATTATCGATCAAATCGATCTCAATTTACCCACGTTTTGGCCTAAGACTTGGCCGAGCCATGGACAATCTCTGTCGGTGAAAACTAAATTACTTTGTCGGCGGACAAGGTTTTTTGACCAACGCCTCCCAACACTTGATGGGTTTTTGTGTTGGATGCAAATAACGCAATCCCTAGATCACCATAACTAGAACAAGAACATGCATAATTGAGTAGAAAGATCAACGCACCTGTTTTGGGATCCATCGTTCTTGAAGCGGAAGCGGAAAACTAATGTTCCACCCGCAAATCCTTCTCCTCTATTGCCCTCCGTGACACTGGCTCAATGAGACGGCCCCCTCACCCTTTAGCGTTTGGTTAACGCCCCTTATGTGAGGATACGTGTAAAAATTAGGGTTAGAGGAGAGATTTGAGCACTATTTATAGAGTTTCTAGCCAGGTCCCCTCATTACGGGCCAGGCTCAACTCGGCTCACACCAGCCAGCCCCATATTAGACTAATTAAGAAACCTTCTATCTCACCTTAGATCAAACCCCGTAAAACGGGAACCGTTAAACGGTAAATTACAATAACAATCAATGTAGTCCACATTAGGAAAACTCTTACATTCTCCCACTTGGACTATATTAATTGAAATTGTACTGTATGTACGCACTCTGGTCTAGAGATAATTCTTAATAGTCAATCCTATCCCATAAAGTCTCAAACACTGAATCATGGCGGTAACTGCACGTATACACACATAGCCTTCCACGGTCACGAGTGCTTTCAACTTTATTGATATGGATTCAATATGGTAGCATGTCAAATGGATAACATCTCTCATAGAGAGATCCCATTTGTCAGTCACCATTTTCTTAGTTTAAGCGTCACAAAAAACTTGTGCCACTAGAGAATGTCTTTATGGTTCCAACGAACTCACATATGCCTTGTCTTTACAGTTAACCTTTCTTTATATATAACAAGACATATGCACAAGGCTAATAACCGGATGCCCCTAGCCTTCACTCAAGGTTTAAGCAATACCTTGAGACTTTTAACAATATATATATTCAACATAATAACAATCCATTCAAAAACATTTTATTGAATGCAAAAGTTGACATATATATATCAAAATGTTACTAAATTGTAACAAATACAGATGTAAACTTTATTCAAGAAAAATAAAACACAGCTCCCACTAAATAACAGCATCCCAAGATGCTCCTAGGCCCATGCTAATGACATGTCGCTCAAATACACATGGTCGTAGGTCTTTAGTTAGTGGATCTGCAACCATATCATCTATAGGAATATGATCTACTGTAACGTCACCATTCTGCACTGATTCCTTTATGGTCAAAAACTTGACCTCCATGTGTTTAGACCCCTTGAGACTTCAATTGTTATTAATAAACAACACTGCAGAGTTATTGTCACAATGTAGCTGTATGGGCCTATCCACAAAATCATAAACTGATAACTCCCTAATGAGGTTCCGGAGCCAAATAGCTTGAGTAGCAGCTGAAAAACATGCTACAAACTCCGCTTGCATCGTAGAAGAAGATATTGATTTCTGTTTCTTGCTCTTCCATGATATTGCACCTCCTGCCAACATAAATATGTATCTTGTCGTTGACTTCTTATCATCTTGACAACCA
This sequence comes from Eucalyptus tenuipes, assembly GCA_014182365.1. Classification (NCBI taxonomy): domain Eukaryota; kingdom Viridiplantae; phylum Streptophyta; class Magnoliopsida; order Myrtales; family Myrtaceae; genus Eucalyptus; species Eucalyptus tenuipes. The sequence continues at coordinate 1,567,234 of CM024541.1, read as the reverse complement.
GCAAAATTTGCATCTGAATACCTCGCTAGTTGCAAGTCTGGAACATGTCTATAAATCAGCATATAATCTCTTGTTCTCTTTAAGTACCTTAAAATCTTCTTGGCAGCAACCCAGTGATCGTGTCTTGGATTTGACTGATATCTGCCTAGAAACCCTGTTGCAAAAGTAATATCTGGTCTAGTGCAAACTTGAGCATACATGATACTTCCAAGCGCACTAGTATAAGGTACATTCTTCATTTGAGCTTTCTCAAAATTTGAATTAGGTTATTGTGAAAGACTCAATTTATCACCCTTAATAACATGAGCATTTCCTGGTTTGCAATGCTGCATATTGAATCTTTCTAAAATGCGATCAATATATGCCCTCTGAGATAAACACCAATGAATGGCGAGAACGATCCCTATGGATCTCAATGCCAAAAACAAAAGACGCCTCACCGAGGTCTTCCATGTCAAAATTTTTTGATAACATCCACTTTGTCTCATGTAGTAAACCAATGTCACTACTTGCAAGCAAGATGTCATCCACATAAAGTATGAGAAAATTATGTTTCCTCCTACTGACCTTGGTGTATATACACTGATTTACTTTGTTCTCAATAAATCCGAATGAAGTGACAATACTATGAAACTTTAAATACCACTGTCTAAAAGCTTGTTTAAGACCATAAATAGACTTTTTCAATCTACAAACAAGCTTACCTGAGTCATCTGCTGCAAAACCTTCAGGCTGCACCATATAAACCTCCTCATTAAGGTCTCCATTTAGAAAAGTAGTCTTAACATCTATCTGGTGTAATTCCATATCAAAATGAGCTACCAATGCCAAGATCACTCTAAAGGAATCTTTAGAAGAAATTGGAGAAAATGTTGCTTCATAATCTATTCCTTCTCTTTGAGTGAAACCCTTAGCTACCAATCTGGCTTTAAACTTTTCAATCTTCCCTTTGGAATCCTTTTTAGTCTTGTATACCCATTTGCAGCCAATAGGTTTACAACCTTCAGGCAATTCAACAAGCTCCCAAACACCATTGTGTTTCATAGATTGCATCTCATCTTTCACCGCATTTAGCCACAAATCTGATTGAGGACATGAGATGGCATCCGTATAAGTTACCGGATCAACAACACAGCCAATATCATAATCATGCTCTCCTAGGTAGACTAGATAGTCTGGTGGTATAGCTGAACGTCTTTCCCTAGTTGATCTTTTAAGTGGAGCTACTTCATCCTCATTTTGAATTTGAGGAACTTGTGGAATTTCTTCAGGAACTGTCTCAACAATAGGATCCTGGGCCACAACAGGCTCAATTTGTGGCGTAGAAGGCTCCATAATTGTCTGCACATGATGAGACAGTGATCTAGTAATCCCCACCATACTATCATCTTCAATAGTTCGTGAGCAACTACTATTTTCAGCTACATCAAATTCCAAAAATTTTGCAGTATGAGATTCAACAATTCTTGTACCTCTATTAAGGTTATAAAACCGATACCCCTTTGAATGATCAGGGTAAGATACGAAGTAACACCGAGTAGTTTTAGAATCCAACTTACTAAATGTCGAATTATATAACTTCACCTCTGTAGGACATCCCCAAACTTTAAGGTGATTCAAGCTAGACTTATGTCCAGTCCATAACTCAAAGGGAGTCAATGGAACCGCTTTAGTAGGAACACTATTTAGAATATAAATGGCTGTTTTCAAAGCTTCACCCCACAAAAAATCAGGTAAATTGGTCCTACTAATCATACTTCTCATCATGTCCATAAGAGTGTGATTCCGCCTTTCAGCCACACCATTTTGTTTAGGACTTCTGGGTATAATAAACTGTCCTATTATCCCAGAATCCTCTAAGTATTTAGCAAACGGCCCTTTAAGTTGTCTAGCATCACCGGGTCTACCAAAATACTCACCACCACGATCAGATCTGACAATCTTTATAACTTTTCCCAATTGTTTCTCCACTTCAGTCCGAAAAAATCTTAAATTTGTCAAGAGACTTGGACTTTTCTTTAATCAAGTATAAGTATCCATATCGGGAAAAGTCATCAATAAATGTGATGAAATAAAAATTTATGCACAAAGTAGTCGTGTACGGTCCACTAATATCAGTGTGAATAACCTCCAGTAAATCAGAACTTCGAACAACATATTTCTTCTTTATTTTAGTCATCTTACCTCTACCACAGTCCACGCAAGTCTCTAAATCACTTTTAAGAGTAGGCAAGATGTCAGCCTTTATAAGCCTTTCCACTCTTTCTTTAGAGATGTGATATGCCACAATGCATACGACTGTTCCTTAAGTAGAGGCCTTTTGGAAACAACTTTTTCAGCTGAATAAGCAACGTACATGTCGTTGGGAGATAAACTCAATCGATATAATCCATTGGATAAATTGCAACACCCAATCTTATTTGAATCATAAAACATGGAAATAGTATTGCTCTTTATTTTAAAAGAGTATCCACACATGTCCAAACAAGACACAAAAACTAAATTCCGCCTAAAAGAGGGTACGTAAAAGGTGTTTCCAACATCATCCTAAAACCAGAATTTAAAATCAAAAGAATATCTCCCACGAACTCGACGTCAACTCCAATGTTGTTTCCCACAGTGAGCTTTGATTCATCCTGATTTGGCGTCATTTGGTTTATGAACCCCTGTATGGTGAACACAACATGATTAGTTGCACCACTATCTAGCCACCACGAATTGGTCAGAATTTCAGATAGATTGGATTCATAAACAAATGCCAAAGAATCATTACCTTTGGGCTCACTCTTCGTTCTCTTAGACAACCAAGCCTTATATTTGTTGCAGTGTTTCTTTGCGTGTCCTCTCTCCTGCAAAAGTAGTAAAGAACACCATCCTTCTTGGTGAATGCTTTCTTAGGACCCAGACTATTAAAAGGTCCAGCACCTTTATAATTTTCTTTATAGTTGGAAGGACCAGCACCTTCAAAATTACCCTTGTGGGTATAGTTTTGCAACAACTTACCCTTGTCACTTCCAGAACTAGAAGCATAAAGAGCAATGTGCCCTTTATCTTTCTTCAATTTCTCTTGCTCTACCACCACCCTTGCAATCAGGTCATTAACTGATCAGGTTTCATCTTGGGAACTATAATTGGTTTTGATAATCCCAAAATCATGAGGAAGAGTATTTAGAGCTTGATGCACAATGCAAGTAGTGGGAATAACAACATCGAGAGCTTGAAGCTTTGTTTGCAAATCTACCATCCTCAAAATATAATCTCTAACTCCACCAGAACCATCATACTTCATAGTAAATAGTGTTTGCAGGTGTGTCCCTATCTCAGCATTAGGTGAGACACGGTTTCTAGCCATCAAAGCTTCCATCATTTGCCTGCAGTGCAGTTTACTGGCAAACCACTTTTTAAGTGTTCTTGAATGGAACGCTTAATGGATAGCAAGCAAATTATATTTCTCTTTTCCCAGGCAGCAAAATTTGCTTTCTGAGCCTCTGTTCTTTCGGCAGTAAGATTTGCTGGCCGATCAGCAGTAAGAGCCATATGAACATCTGCCATCTCCATAGCAAATAGAAAATCTTCTCTCCATCTCTTAAAATTTGAACCAGCAAAAACCTCAATAGTGACGGAGTTACCGTTTACAGAAAATTTGATTGAAAGATAAGCAATGTATATAATTAGCATCATGTGAGCATCGTGTAACTTGACATACAAGTACACATCCAGAGAGTTACATGCAAAATCACATAATCACCTTTGGGCAGAATACATGACATGCAGTTGTACACCCCTCACATGATAGCGGTAATGAGAATATATTCCAATCTTCGTGAATTCATCACCTTTGGGCACATGAACCACTAGGATTAGTCACTCCTCTACCACACTATCATGTATCCCTCCATGAACTAATACATAATCACCTCCTTTGGGAATATGACTACGCATTAGACCAGGAGACATCCCAATCAATATACGAGATCAAAATTTCTCAAACCCAATCAAGTGTGCCACTTTGGCGGTCACAACTCAATTGAATCCTTGAAACTCTCTCATACCCGGGATATAAACTTTAAATCTCACATTCACCATATATATGTGATTTTTAACTTTAGTGATAGGGGTAGTAAATCACTAAAATCACATATCATGCTAATTACATTACTTTGTTCATTAATAAAAATTAAACTTTATTGTATATTATTAATGAATAACACTTTTATAATATTTATATGATAACATACTAGTAACCCAACACCTGTATTTCCAATATCACACATAAATACAAGAAAAAATACGCAAAAATACCATAAAAATGCACATATTTAGGGTTCTGTATGTATTTTCACATCCATAAATTCATCAAACATGTAAACTAAATACACCACGACATAAAGGATGAACATACGAGTCCAGCGCCGCCGGACACTCGCCGATCTGAGCCTCCATGCGCCGCTTGAGTGCACGGTGCGTGGAGCTCACTCGCTGGCGTCAATAGCCGGTCAAAACGGGTCCGACCGGTGGCGGTCCGACCGGTTCCCGGTCCGACCGTCCGGTCCAGCCGCTCGGTTCGACTAGTTGACCGGTCCGGTCAATGGTTGACCGAGTCGGATCCGGTCAATGGTTGACCGATGGGTCGGTCGGTCGCCAATCGGGTTGGATCGAGTCTGGGTTGCCGACGTCATCGTGACGTCGCACCCGCGTGCGTCACACGCGCGAGCCGCGCCCGCGCGCGTCACACGCGCGAGCCGCGCCCTGCGCGTGGGAGTGCGTGAGGGCGCGTGGGGCGCATGCTCGACGCCCGGTGGCGCGTGGCCGTGCGTGAGGGCGCGTGGGGCCTCCCCCGGCGACGCGCTGCCCACGGTTTTGCTTGTCTCACCGAGTCTAGTCCGAATATATAATTTAATTTTATTTTTATTGAACGAAAAATCTCGAAAATCTCAAATTAGGGCAAAATTCAATGCGTTCGAGTTCTAGGGTTATGGAGGCTTTGATATCACATGTTGGATGCAAATAACGCAATCCCTAGATCACCATAACCAGAACAAGAACATGCATAATTGAGTAGAAAGATTAATGCACCTGTTTTGGGATCCATCGTTCTTAAAGCGGAAGCGGAAAACTAATGTTCCACGCGCAAGTCCTTCTCCTCTATTGCCCTTCGTAACACTGGCTCAATGAGACGGCCCCCTCACCCTTTAGCGTTAGGTTAACGTCTCTCATGTGAGGATACATGTAAAAATTAGGGTTAGAGGAGAGACTTGAGCACTATTTATAGAGTTTCTAGCCAGGCTCCCTCATTACGGGCCAGGCTCAACTCGGCCCACACTAGCTAGCCCCATATTAGACTAATTAAGAAACCTTCTATCTCACTTTAGATCAAACCCTGTAAAATGGTAACCGTTAAACGGTAAATTACAATATCAATTAATGTAGTCCACATTAGGAAAACTCTTATATTTTGCTCCTGTCGTTGGTGTTCTACCGAATCTTTATCGATTCGACTATCGACTCTAACACGCGAGATATTTTTTTTTGCGTCAACAATTGCTAATAAAATGACACGTGATTATTTGTGAGTTATTCAATCTATATTGTTGAACGCAATTCTTTTGTGGGAAAAGGCTAATTTTCTTTTCGCTAGTAGTGTTAGGTGACGCGCGTGAGGATGTACGGAGGCAATTGTTCAATTATGGCGTGTGCTTGCAATTGCATGAGTCCATGTTGACCTACTCGAATATAACCTGTTCAACAACTCAATAAATGTTTGTCGCCTTTTAGGGCGCGCATAACAAAATTTTTGGAACAGAAATCAATTTCTATTATATAAACGGATTTCTGAATAAAGAAACGCGTTTGATAACAATTCAAAATTTCTATTTATGGAATAAAAATTCGTTTGATAACATAAAAAAATTTCTATTTGGAGCAGTGCAGCCGGTGTCCGATGGCTGGAGTCCGACGTCTAGTGACCGGTGGCGAGTGGTCGGAGTCCGAAGTTTGATGTCCAGCGTTTGGTGCTGGAGTCCAAAGGTCGGCATCCGGCGCCTGAGTCCAACATTCGACGATTGGTGACCAGTGTCCGACATCCAGAGTCCGGCTTCTGGCGTTCGGCGACTGGTGGCTGGCATCCGATGTTTGAAATCCAGAGTCCGGTGAGCAGCGGTTGGCGATGAGCGGCCAACATCCGGTGGCCGGTGGTGAGTGACGGGCGGTCGGCAGTGGACATCTGGTGGTCAGTGATGAGCCTCCGATGTCTAACGGTTGGTGATGAGCTGCCAACAATCGGTGGTCGGCGGTCGACGACGAGCGAGTGGAGTCCGATTGGCGGCTAGTGACTAGAGTCTCGTGGCTAGTGATCGATGGCCGGCGGGCCGACGACCGAGCCCGATGGTGGGCGGCAGGTGGGGACAGGTGTCCGGCGTCCCACAGGTGACGGTAGACGATGGGCGGTGATGATAATGAACGATGAGGAAACTTTTGATTTCTCATTTATATTTCAGAAATAAAAATGTTAAAAATTTTAACTTCTGATTTTTCCTTTAGATCTATTTATGGAATATAAATCTGTTCTAGAAATAGAAAAATGAAATTGTGTTATCAAACGTATTTCTATTCCAAACCTATTCTAGGGAACAGAAAAACAAAAAAATAAAGAAATAAAAATGTTGTCACACACCCTTAGAGCTCATCAGAGAGAAAAAAAAATAGGGAGCTCATCAGAGAGAAAAAAAATGCACCGACGCCAAGCCTCAAACGTTCCACGAATATTAGCTTAGGATTGTAGTTCGCATTGTAATTAGTTTCTAGTTAATTAATAAACACCTAAAAGAAAGGGGAAGAGGACAATATCACTATCTATTATTTAAAAAACGTGCACATTTTCCTTTACGTTTGAAATCAAATTACTCTTAATTTTCCCCCTATGTATATAGTCACTTCCCAAAACGCCCATCACGTTTAGGCGAGATTCATGGGAAAGCAAAGTTTGTCGGTCTACTTTTCACTGTATTATGAGAAACATCCCAGAATAAGCGAGATGATTTATTCAGAATAGGTGTGTCCGTATAAAGAACGTTGCAATTTGGTCAACTATAACATAAAAAGAAAAAAGAATTTCCCCGCACCAAACGACACCTAAAATACTAACGACGCGTGCCGGCAAATTTTATTGTCCTTACGCCGCGCCACCACGTGCGACCTTGTGGAGTACACCGACAGAGGACGCTGGGCCGTCGTCTGACCTAAGACAATAATATGTAAACTACTCCCAGATTTCTGAACCATGTATGGCCCCAAAGTTCAATGGATCGTGACATCGTGTTGTATACTTTTATTAAAGAACATAGTAGATAACTCAGGCCGCTTAAGGAGAGATAGGATCGCCAAGTGTAAATGCATGGAGCGGATTGCGGAAATGTTTTGACTTTCTTAACGTTGGATCCTTATCTTGTTCTTTGTTCTTTTTTTTTGGTCGAAATCTTGTTCTTTGTTCGAAGTGCGGAAACTTTCATATATTTTCCTCGAGAATGTACAGATGCACCGGTCTAATGAAACCTTTGCTCTTGATTTTCTTTAGTAGGATATGTGGATGGATATTTTCCAAACGATGGCGGACACAGTTTAGATTTTTTTTATATGGAAAAAGAGACGTAATGGATGACATACATAGAGATCGAGTTCATATTAAGTCACGAAGATTTTTTGGAAAAAAAGTGTTGGAAAGCTTTATTCTGAATCACGATTGAATGCTTTCAAAAACCTCATAGAGATCTTAGATTCACACCTCTATTTTTATGAGATGGAAGCAAGCATAATCAAAGGGCCTCTTATGAACTTGTTTTGGTCTTCCCAATGAAACCGCAATAGAAATGTGAAAATGACCATGAGTGGATTAACTATTTAAAAAAAAAAACACACTTTTTACGGGATTATAATCGTAATATCATTTCCATTAGAGATAATTGGATATTTCCCTAAGATATTTTTCTATGTTAAAAATAATTAATATTTTTCTGTTGATTATATATATATTTCAAGATTGCACGTAAATCTTTATCTAATTATGAATATCTTGATTGATGTGTTATTTTAGATATATGATAAAATTTGTAAATAAGACGATATATTCTTCTTTGTTATATTACATAAATATATGGAAAATTCTTAGCTCTGTTTTCCGCATTTTTCCTCTTATCTCTTTATTTATCCAAATTACTAAGGCGGGCAATCTTATATTATTGAGGCTACTTAATTGAGTTTTGACTCACAATTTATGGAACTAGTAAGATCCCATTGTTCCTTCACATTGGAAAAAGAACATTAAGGACAAATCGTATAACAAGCGTTGTGACATAAAGGACAGCTGTGCTGGTGCTCTTTTTTGGACAAATATTTACATTTTACGACTCCACGAAGTAAAAAATACATTGCACAATTTGCAATAAGATTATGGAGATTAATCTATCATTAATGATTGTGATGCACCATTCCACAACGGACTTAATGTATGGGCAAAAAGAAAATGATTATCGAGAGCATATACAGCAAATCGGTATTAGATTAGATAAGTGAAATCCAAATTATCTTTAGAGTTTACAGCTCATATTACCAGGTGACACCCAATAGCATCTTCCAAGTTGTTGGGGTATAGCTTTTTTAGTAAGCTTTCTTCTAGATTTTCTAATATTTACGTAACCTATTTAAAATGCACAATGTGCCTCCAATCAAAACTAATTGCGAAATCAATCATTTTGCGCTGATCATAATTGAAAATTTCTTTGGGGATAAAAACGAGGGAATGTTTTGCATTGTGATCCACGTTTTCTTTTATTTGGCTACAATATTCGGGTCAAGTTTGAACCATTGTTCGACTGAATCCATATTGATCTAATTAATCTTTTTTAATGTCATTAATTTCATTCCTACAATGCGACGTAAAAGAACTCTTTGGACAATTAGCTATGAAAATGTATTCTTGTATATCCCTTCTATTAATCTTTTCCTAATCTCATCTTATTGAAATGAAAATAAGAAAACACGTTTAAAAGAATTGACGTAAACTTACATTTTGTTACGTCCAATGACCTCTAGAACATAACCCCCGAGGTAATCGAACGAGCCTATATTAATGTATCCTACTTGTTTAAAGAGAAGAGAACAACACTTCCTGATCTTCCTTTCTTGTTCGGCAGAAGAAAGAATTCAACTTTGCTGCGCAAAGGCAATTACGTATTGGAAGTTCATACTACCTACCTGACCCAACTAAAAAGAAGATTCACAATTTGCTGACCAAAACAGAAAACGCAACTAGGAGAACGTAGAATTCCAAATTCATGGCTCTTGGTGCTTTTTTACTAAACGCAATTTAATGTCCAATCGCGTGAGCTGTGCAGAATTTTTTTGGAATAAACTCCTTGTTTTTTGGTTTGACAAGTAACTTTGCATTATAGGTTGATGAGAACTTTGTCTATTTGAGTTCATACAAGCGCCTCCGATTTCTACTTGGAATCGACCGAGTCTATATTCACTGTGTGGATCAACTTGTTTATAACGCAGAAATTCTCCGCAAACTACGTCTTTTTCTCCGCTTAGGAAAAAAAAAAAACAGAAATATAGGCATGTGAAAAAAAAAAGAAAAAAAGAAAAGGTTTTGGCTGGGTCTAGAAAGTATTTGAAGATTTGAGTTTATATAGGAGGGAAAAGCAAAATGCTTGTAGCATGTGCAATATATAAAACATCGAAAGGCAGACATTTACGGGATTAGTCAACAATTTCTTCGTTACTTATATTACGATTCTGTCTATTTTGATTCTAATAATGATTTTGTTATTTATCTTAATGGATAGATGGATTCTCATGAAATATTTTAATAAGATTTCGAGATAAAATGGCACCTTTTAGCGTGCCGAGAGAGAGAGAGATATGCTAGAGGAGAAAATATTTCGTGATTGTCCATTTGGCCAGTAAAAGAATACCTCATCTTATCTCCGCGAGAGCAATCTCACGTCGAAGATTCACCCCTACCGGATCGAACCAGTCAGATAGGGACCGAAAAGATCAAGTTAAGTCTAAAAAAAATCAAAATGTGCAATTACAAGACGATCACTTGTCCAAAACCATATCGTAAATGACAGACCAAAGAATCCCGACGCCTTCTTTTCCAACTGGAAGTTTAGAATCGAAACGCCCGTGTCTCTCAAGATTTCCATCGATTGGGATACCAAACCGGCACCCCAGTCACCGTCCCACCGTTCCTCTCCCGATCCACCGGCATCCTGAACTCCGGCACCAATGGTGGCAGACACGACGAACTGGACGACGTCCCTTTATACGACGATGACACGACCCTCACCGAGATATTGATGATCCCATTGCGTAGGCCTTTGGCATCTCTCAGCCTGTAACTCAAGAAATGCAGGTAATTCTCGGGTGTGTAGTCTCCGACGAAGTCCGACACTGGAATCCAGGCTGTCCCGACAAGCTTGTCTCTGGCCGAGGAGGTCCTCCGGCAGACCTCGACGATGACGTAGCACGAGCCTGCGGGCAAGTCCATGTGGAGCTTCTCGTCCCAGTAAGGGTAGCTCTCGCTCTGAGCATTGGGTTTGGTCGTGTCTTGCGACGAAGTCGAGCCGCAAGAGTTGGCCTTGACAGTGACGAAGGCGTTGTTCTTGATGGGCCTGTCGTTGATGCGGAGGTCTTCGCCGGAGATGACGGTGACTTCTAATCTGCGGTGGTGGGAGTTGGCCATGTCTGAGGTGTTCATAAAAATGATACAACGGAATAGGAGACCCCAATATATATGTACTTATGGAACGATTCTTCTTTTGATTGGGACGAGGAGATGAGGATCTGACGAAGACTCGGACTATATATATATAGATGCATATGGACAAAAGAAAAAGCTGTAAAGATGTATTATATTATATATATTAAACATATTCGCAGTTTCTTCGAAATCACCTTACGAGTCCTTATTTTTTATACTTACAATTATCATGCGTGATTTGAGATATGATAAAAATGTATGCATATATTTTCCTTGAGATTGTTTCAGAATTTCAATTTTGATAATTATTTGGATACAACCGGATAAATCTCACAATTTCCTCAAAATAGAATTATTACTTTCATAATTACTTAAATTTGATGGACATAAGTAAGGATTTTTTTTTTTCCAATTTTGGACTCGAGAAGTGGTCTATTAACCAATCTGAGTCTAATCTATAGACTAGAGGAAAACAATTTGACAATATCGGTGTTAATTAGCCAAGTACCTATTGCGACCTCCTTTTCGGCGCCCTATTGCCCGTGGGCGCCTGCGGAGGCTAATGGCTTGCTAGGTCTATTAGGCTTAGCCCGAGCTCTCCCAAACCCTCTCCCAAACCCACCAATTCATGACTTATGGTCTAAGTTTTTAACCTATAAATTAATTTTAAATAGGAGTCGCCACTAATAAATTTGGGGTGGGTTGATTAGATACCCAAGTAAAATATGATGAGAAATATTTCACTTCTACGTAACCAGAAAAACTAGAATTGGGGACTTGATTACACTAGTTAATCACTAATGCCCTTCCGGTACCTAATTTTGTTTAAACCCTAAGGCTTTTAGATTTTTAAGGATTTTTCCATGCATAAAAACATATTTTGGTCTTTTTTATATTTTTTTAACATAAAAAGTTTTTTTTAATCTTTTTGAATATAAATCATTTTGACTTTTTTTCTGATTTTTTGGGAAAACATAGAATATTTTTGGATTTTTGTTTTTATTTCTGAAAAATAAATTATTTTTATTATTTTTATTTTTAAAATATAATAATATAATAGCATGACGATACATTTATACAAAACTTCTACCCCGAGCACACGCAATGGAGCCGTAGATAGTCAAGTGAAATCCTGTACACGAAATAATTTGATCTATGGACAGCATCGTTGATTCACTCATCTAACCATCTTCAAAAGAGAAATCCCTTAATTAAAAAGAGATTCAATCTCATTTTTTTCTATTAGATTTTTTTATTAATTATATTAAATATAATTAAAATTTATAAATGGAATTATATTTAATATAAAAAGTGTGATCTTTACATGGAAATGAAAGAATTTGGAGTAATTAATGAACAAAATATTGTAGAATCTAAGATGGCTCTAGTCTACTGTCAGATTGGAATATGGGTGTCCGATCCTTATGGACTAATTGGAAAGGTACAACCTGTAAATCCAGCGTAGGGTGTGAGACCCGGGTCGGATTCCCGGGTTAGAACCGACCCGGCTCGTTAAAGCCAGCGACCCGGGATGGGCCCGAAGCGCAGCCCAGCCCGGAATACTCCTTTCCAAGCCCGCCTTCTTTTTTTTTTTTTTTTTTTTTTTTAAATAAGACCGGTCGACATGCTAAAAAAAGGAGTCCAGCCCAACAATAAAAACCCTAGCTTGAGAAACACACGAACTAGGTTGTTAAGATCCGCAGGCTGACTGGGCTTGCTTGACCCGCGACTCTTTGTTGTAGTCTCGATAGAGGTGGCCAAGACGGGCGGCGTTGGGCTGGCTGGGCTCACGTTGCGGCGTCGACTCGCCCACCCGGATTGGTGGTTTGGCTTTCGTCCGACTGGTCACTGTCGCCGGCTATCACCGCCGATCACCGTAAATCCAGCCGCGGCCGCCGCACTCGTTCGAGAATGTTGTCGAACACTTGGAGGACGTTGGCTGAGAGGAGAGAAACTAAACCACTCGAGGTCGAGATCGCATCGAGACTCAGGGCAGACAATAGGCAAAGGCCAAGGCAATCGGACGACGGACGGTCGGGGTCGAAACTCGCATGAGGCTGACAGCCGCGAGTTCTAGCCCTACGACCCCAAAACGCAGAGAAATAAAATAAACCCTAGCTCACCGAGGAAGGAAGCGTGGCGACGGGTCACTGGACCGCGATGTAGGTTCGGTGTCTAGCGGCGACTCGTTGCCCCTCGTACGCAACCCCCAGATCTGGGTTTTTCGTCGCGCCGATCTCTCGATCTCGCTCGACCGGCCCCTCATTCTCGGTTCACTCATTGGCCGGCCTCCCCTGATGTCTCTCAGGGGAGGTCGTTTGAGCTTGCTGCCTCGATCTCTCTTCCCTTGTGTTTGGCTTACTCTTCGAGCCTCCCCTGATGTCTCTTCGGGGAAGTTCTCTAAGCTCGTTGCCCTTCGATAAAGATCACAACCTGCTTATTTATAGGCAAGGAGGGTCCGGTTGATGGAGGAGCGTTGGCCGTTGGTCCTCAGCTCGCCGATCGGATTCTCTTGGCCGAACCGGTGTCCCATCCTTTCTTCTTCGCAGAGGCATGCTCGGCATTGAAGACGGGTATTGATGGCGCCTGAGAAACATCCCGTCCGTCATCGGCCTACTCCCCTCTCGGCCGTAGGTGTCCTGTGCGCGGGTTGCAGTGGCAAAAGGAGGAAGAAGACAAGAAGGAGGGGGTCGGGCCAAGAAGAAGAAAGAAAAGAGGGCTTGGGGCCCACGGGGTGAAGAACAAAAAGAAGGGGCTGGGCTTTCACATCCAACCCCATAAGAACCCTTTTCTTTTTTTATTCTTTTTTATTCTTTTTATTAATTTATTTGAATAAAAATAAAAATAGAATATAAAACCTAATGGAAACTAAAACCTAGGTGATGAGAAATATATTTTTGTTAGGGTCAAATTGATCCATAATTTTCTATGCAAATTAATTTTAAGTATTTAGTTAACATTTAGGAGTCAACAGCTGTCTCTCTTTAAAGGTGAGTTCGCAGAAGTTGCATTCAAAGATGAACTGATACCTAAATTTTATCCATGTATATGCAATAGATTATATCCTATTCGGGACCAGTGTCCTATGCAGAAAAAAAGAGCAATACAACATTATACATTCTAAGACATATAAGAGGATAGCTGTAGTTACTTACTTGGAATGAGTGAGATGGGGCACGAACCCTGAGTTTGGCAAGTATCGGGGCATTATCTTACTTGGTGACATAAGGAATTTGCTTTTCCAAGACTCAAACCTTTCTTTGGTCGCCTTGATGGGAAATTGCTTTTTTAGGACTCGAACAATTCTTCGGTTGTCTATTAGAGCAATAGCTTGCTTGTCTAGGACCCGAACCATTCTTCGGTCGCCTGTTAGAGTAATAGGTTGCTTGTCTCGAACCCGAACATTCCTTCGGTCGCCTTGATAGGAAATTGCCTTTCCAAGACTCGAATTTTTCTTCGGTTGCTTGTTAGAGCAATAAGTTGGGTACTCGACCTTTCTTGGGGATGTGCCGACCTTTCTCGGGACATGTGTTTGTTGGGTGCCTGACCTTTCTCAAGGACACCAATTTGTTGATTACCCAACCTTTCTTAGGGATGTGCCGACCTTTCTTGAGACATATGTTTGTTGGGTGCTTGACCTTTCTCAAGGACACCAATTTGTTGATTACTTAACCTTTCTCGGGGATGTGCCGACCTTTCTCGGGACATCTGCTCGTTGGGTGCTTGACCTTTCTCAAGGACACCGATTTGTTGGTTACTCGACCTTTCTCATGGATGCGTCGACCTTTCTCGGGACATCTGCTTGTTGGGTGCATGATCTTTCTCAAGGACATCAATTGATTACCCAACCTTTCTCGGGGATGCGCCGACCTCTCTCGGGACATTTGTTTGTTAGGTGCCTAATCATTCTCAAGGAGACCGATTGATTACCTGACCTTTCTCGAGGATGCACCAACCTCTCTCGGGACATCTGTTTGCTGGGTGCTTGGTCTTCATCAAAGGCACCGGTTTGTTAATAATCTGACCTTTCTTAGGGCATACATCTGGGAGGATACTTGAACATTTATAGGAGTCAAAAGAGTAGCTGGACATTCTTAAGTACTAATCCTGGAGGATACTTGGGATATCCGTGAAGGTCTTTCACCTCCAAGGAGAAGGAAGTTGTGATATCGAGGAGACACTTTCGTGAAATTTTCCCATTTCCTTAAACATCCGTGAAAGTCTCCCACCTTATGGTAAATGAAATATTGAGGATGTGCCTCAAATATTCGTGAAGGTCTCTTACCTCTTGGTATATGGAATATCGAGGACGCGCATTGGATATTCGTGAAGATCTCTCACCTCCTAGTAACATAAATTTTGAATGTAGCACGAGACTTGCCTAGATGGCCGCAGACACTCAAAAGGGCCGAGACACCTGGGTAACTACAGGTGCATCAAGCAGTGGGATACTTGGATAATCACAAGTATTTAATGATACAATCTGGGGACAACTCAGGTAGGTCCAAGTGTCATGATGATGAGAAAGCATACCTGGGTAACCGCAAGCACACAAAGTAGCAGAATACTTGAACAGCTACTAGTATTTAATGATACAATTTGAGAACAACTCGGGCAGATCGAGCGTCATGGAAAGGGAGTACCTGGACGGTGGCAGGTACTTGAAGACAATGGGATACTGGAGCAGTCACCAGTATCCATACTTTGAGAACAACTCAAATAAGTCGAGTGTTGATAAGAGAGAGTACCTATATAGTGTCAGGTACTCGAAGATGATGGGATACTTGGACAATCGAAAGCATCTAAACTTTGAAGATAACTCGAATAGGTCGAGTGTTGATAAGAGAGAGAGTACCCGGATAGTGGTCGGTACTCAGGGACAATGAGATACTTGGACAGTCGCAAGCATCCGAACTGAAGACAACTTGAACAGGTTAAATGTCAATGAGAGGGAGTACTCGGACAGTGGTAGGTACCCAAAAACAATAGGATACTTGGACAGTCGCAAGCATCCAAACTCTAAAGACAACTCGAACAGGTTGAGTGTCGATAAGAGGGAGTACTCGAACAGTGGTAGGTACTCATGGGTAATTCCAACATAAGGTTTTGGAAATAAGGATAGGGATATGCTTACCTGGTAATATCTCTAATCTCTGAGAGTATGTCTGCTATTGAACAACCCACAATATGCACATAATGATCGTACATGCTGTAAATTCATGAGTTTAAATGGGATTCATGCATGATAATTTTGTCAATGTTGCATCACTAAAGTTCCACTGGGGAAAATTTTGAAAGACAATCTTCATTCAGGATGTAGATGTCTTGAACATGCCAGACGAGCGACTTTCAATCTGAAAGGACTTTCCGTTCACCCTCATGGAAAATGTTATTTTGTTCTGACCATTGATGCAGGATCTATAAGGACCACACCATCTCATTGTCATCATGTCAGCAGGGGTTCAAGTATTCTCGCAAGCAGTACGACCTTTGTCAGGACTGTAATGTAGGCTTGGTCAACGACTTATCAAAGGGGACCATCAAGGTCAAGGCTTATGAAAGAAATGCCGCACGATCATCTTCGGGTTTACAAGTCAAGAACCTTGAGAAAAGAGATAAAATAATCTTACTCGTACTTTTTCGAGTGATGCTTACAAACATATGAAATCCTACGTTAATAGAAGTGCCCTAGTTTGAAGAGAATTTTACAATGGGATGCAATGTAGGCTTGGCTTATGTGTAAAAGGGTGAGAATAGGTGATTGTCTTGGCATTTGTCGCCAGTTTTTCTTCTAACTGTCAGATGGAGGCACAACAACAGTTTTACTTGGGTGTACAAATGGCTGTATTTTTGTCTGAGGACATTGGTTTTGCTTTTTAATAGGCACATTGCTTTTTCATGCCCTTAGTTTTTAATCCAATTTTCTCATCTATGGGCATGGACCTTACTTTTACTAGGCACACTACTTTTTCATTTCCCCTAGTTTTTTATTTCTGTCGTTTGAGGAACTAGCCTAGGCAAGTTCAAGCAAAATACTGCTATTAGACTCTTGGGGTCTTCATCTTCAGTTAGCGCTCTGGATCATGCTACTTGAATGACAGTAATTCCTGCTTTGCCTCAATGTGAGGGTGAAATTACAAGCTCAGTTGGGTACAGTGGATACAAGTGCATTGGGTAGAGAAAGAATCGCTCTTCGTCCTTCTAGGGTACTTAAATTATCGTGAGTATTCAATATGCAATAAAGACACCCAAAGATTGATGCAAGTGCGAGTAAGAAAATTTCTATCCCCTTTCTCACCTTGTGATGCTGCCTCACCTCCGATTTACCCTAGTGTGGGGTGGTTCTTGACAATGGTATGAAAGAAACTTCACGAGTGTATGGGGCTCAAATGGGGTAAGCAATGGATAACCTGTAGTGTTTAGGGTAGAGAAATGAAATGCCCTTTACTACTTTGGTTATCGTACCATTTGTGAGAGAACCCTTTACCATACAGACATGGAATTTTCTACACTCATCTCATAAGTGTATAAATAGGGGACTGTGTGTAGGATATGACTTGCCTTTCATCATCTTGATGCACCTCATTTAGCATGTTCGATCAATCTTATATCATTCATTCAGCTGTCTATTGTGATAATCCTCAGTAGAATCAGTGATCTAAATAGACAAAACATTATGCAGAATCCATTTTGAAAGGGCATGCAGCGTTTTAAACAAATAAATGATTTTACTCAAAAAAACTTTATTAACAGCTTTGGAGGTATTTATTTAATTGTATTTACAAATATGTTAAATTTTGAACATCAAATGGGTTATTCACAAATGGGTGCCCACGGACTATCCTTATTCAATAGGGAGATGACACATGAATAATCAACCGGGGTTGGGAATCTGATTATTGATTTAACGGGCATCTCTACTTTTGCCCCTACAGAAGAGAAGATGCCAAAACGGATTAATCATTAGGGACAAATCAAATGTAATTAAGGCTCGCAACCTCCTTGGGATTTGTTTTGGCGATATTTGAGATGTCATTTCGCTTGGGAGAGTGGGTTAGAGTCTGACATGCCTCTCCTTGATTTGTTATTTGCCTTTTTGACAGTCAGGTGATCCCTTCACTGGTTTGCTAATGATCAAGGAGGATATGAAGTTATACATTTTTCATTTCATTAGGCCATTTGCTCTCCAGTTCTTGCAAAAGAAGGAAAACATATTTTTTTTTATTAGTTTTTGCATATGGCAACTAATCACTGCTTCCGAGGATCGAACACCGGCCGCGTCTGGACCACTTCATTCCCCATACCACCAGGCTGCGGCACTGGTAGTATTCATGGAGTGCTTCTTTTTTCATTTAACCGAATTGGTTTAAACACGTCCCTTCACACCAAGTTAGGTGAATTCGATATAGGTCATTTTCATATACTTGCTTGATCAGCATTGATTTACTCAAATTAACTTATTGAGTTTGTTGCTTGAATCCCAACGCTTCCTCAAATGTTGGTGATCGCCATTTTAACTTGTCATTCTAATCTTCTTTGTTGAATTGGCCATATACATTTTCATTTTGGCATGATGGTGTAAATATATCACTCATATGAGGGGTGCATAGGCATTTTCATTCTGATAGGGAAATGCTTGGCAATGCTAGACAATGAACATTTATGCCCTTCCAAGAGAAGATCTTTCAAGTGTCGTACTTTGTTACAACATTGTAATTGACTGGTTTGGAGAATCCCCGATCATCCATTTCAGTCAGGATCAAGGCTCCTTCGGAGAGTATCTTCTTTACCACATAGGGACCCTTGTAATTCGGGGCGAACTTGCCTCCTGGCTCTGGAAAGATTGGTAGTGTCTTTCTCAAGACTAGCTCGTTTACCTTAAAGTGCTTGGGTCACACTTTCTGATTGAACAATCGGGCTACCCTCTAGTGGTAACACTGACCATGACAAAGGGTTTTTAGTCATTTTCCATCGATCATATTCAGTTGCTCGAGCCTTTGTTGCATCCATTCTCTCTCGAACAACCCTGCCTAGGATAAAACTCGCAGGGAAGGGATTTCTACCTCCACAGGCAAGACTGCCCCCATGTCGTAGACCAAGGAAAAAGGGGTTGTTCCAGTGGAAATTCAAATCAAGGTTTGATATGCTATTAGTGCGAAGGACAACTTCTCATGCCAATCGCAGTAGTTTTCGGCCGTCTTGGCCAGGATTTCTTTTGATATTCTTATTAGCTGCCTCCACAGCTCCATTCATTTGTGGACGGTAGAGGGACGAGTTTAGATGTCGGATTTTGAATTCAGAAGACAATTGGCCGATCAATTTGTTGTTTAAGTTCGACCCATTGTCAGTGACAATAGTTTCCGGTACGCCATAACAGGCTATTATGTCACGCCTGATGAACTTTATAAAGTTTCATGTAGTTACATTCGTATAGGACGCGACCTCGATCCATTTTGAGAAGTAGTCGATTGCAACCAAGATGAACCGATGCCCGTTTGACACCTTTGAATTGATTAGGCCAATCACGTCGATGCCCCACATTGAAAATGGCCATGGCTCAAATAACTGGTGCAATTCGGTTGGAGGGATATTTATCTTGTCCCCGTGAATCTGACAAATGTGACAACTTCGCACATGTTGGGCACAATCGCTTTCTAAAGGGAGTCAATAATAACCCAACCTCATTATTTTCTTGGCCAGCATGTGCCCATATATGTGTGGGCCATACACTCCCTCGTGCATTTCTTGCATTATTCGTGTAGCTTCAGTTGTATCTAGAGGTGTCAAAATGGATCATTGACCCATTTATAGTTAAATGAGTTGTTAATGGGTCAAGCCTTATTCCCCAAAGCACCCATAATGGGTTTTAAAAGTAAAGAGATTGAGATATATGGGTCTTAAATGGGTCTGCTCTTAGACCCATTTATCAACCCATTAAAAATGAACCCATTTATTTTCACCTAAAACCTCACAATCTCTCTCTTCTCTCCTTAACTTTACAAAAATATATATATTTTTAAAACCGAAATTATAATTGTTTTTTATTTTTCTTTTCTTTTCTTTTTTTTTTTTTTTCTTTCTTCTTCCTCCGGTCGCCGTCACGGTGATGGCCGGCGACCGCCGCCTAGCCTCGAGCTTGCCGGATCGGGCGAGGTGGAGGCCCCTCGCCGGATCTCGGTGAGGCTCGACGGTGAGGCTCGAGCCTCGCCGATCTGGCGAGACTCGAGCTCACCGGCGTTGGGCGAGGCTCGAGCCTCGATCTCGCCGACGGCAGCGAGCCGGGAGAGCTCGAGGCTCGCCTGTGGCCGGTTGTCGGCCGTTGTCGTGGCCGGCGGCCGGCCAAAGAAGAAGAAAAAAAAAAAAAAGAAAAAAAAAAAAAAAAAAGAAAAAGAAAAAAGCAAAAAGAAAGAAGAAAGAAGAAAGAAGAAAGAAGAAAAAAGAAAAAGAAAAATTATATTTAAAAAATAATTAAAATTTAGTTTTAAAAAATAAAAAAAATAATTAAAATTCGATTTTTAAAAATAATTATTTTAAAAATTATAAAAATTGTCCATTAAATTTGTGTTGTATAAAACTATTTTAGCAATACCATTTTTAAAAAATAATATATATATATATATATATATATATATATAAGCTTGGAAGTATTTTAGTAATATAATCTTAAAAAAATATATAGGAATAAGTTTTTTCTAAATTTGGTTAAATATAAAAATATTTTATTAATATGGGTTGGGTCGGGTATGGGTCGAAAAATTTACATTAGGCATAAATGTGTTAATGGGTCAATTTGGGTCGGACCATTAATGACCTGACCCAAACCCGACCTGACCCACCCGTTTAACAGCTCTACTTGTATCCACACACCTTAGCAAGACTAAGTCATAGGATCTCTTGTACAAATTTGCATTGTTGACAAAAACTTCGAAGCCATTTTCATTAGGTATTTTCGATCAGCAGGAGTGCTTCCTTTAGGAAGCTCTTGCTTCTTGACGTATTTCATGATATCGTAATACCAAGACTTTCCGTCAGGTTCTTCAGTTACAACCACGCAGTGGGCCTATCTCGCTAGGACTTCAATCTTCAAAAGTTCCACCTCTAACCCTTTCGTTACTTGCAACATAGATGATAACATTGCTAGTGCACCGGCGAACTGGTTATGAGATCTAGGTAGGTATTCAAACGAGATGTCCTGGAATTCTTTCACCGGTTCTTTCAAGTAGTCATGATAAGGCACGAGTTTGGCGTCTCTTGTCTTCCATTCGCCCAAAGTCTGAAGGATAATTAAGGCGGAGTCACTGAACACTTTTAGTTTTGTTACTTCCATTCCAATAGCCGCTTGCAGGCCGAGGATGCATGCTTCGTACTCGACTATATTATTGGTGCATGGAAACATCAATTTTGCGGCCACTGGATAATGTTGCCCATTTGGGGATATCAAAACTACCCCGGTGCGGGAACTCGACAAGTTTACGGCTCCATTGAAGAACATGGTCCATGTGTCTTCCTCCACTAATGAAATCCGATCGTCTGGGGGATTATCCTCATGTATCTCCCTAGGACAATCTACTAACATATCAGCAATCACCCGACCTTTAACTGATTTTGCGACATCGCTTGAATGTTGAATTCTGAGATCAGGATTTGCCACTTGGCCAATTGTCCCACTACGGCCGGGCGACCGAGCAAATACTTGATTGGGTCATTTTCAGTCATGAGGAATGTTTGGTGATGCAAGGTATACTGTCGGAGTCTCTGCTATACCCATACCAATGCTGCGCATGTTTTTTTTCTAATTTGGAGTAGTTTTGTTCCGATGTGATGAACTTTTTACTCAAGTAGTAAATAACTCACTCCTTCCCATCACTGGGCCTTTTCTGTGCTAGCATTGCACCTAGGGATTCACTGTTGATGGTAAGGTAGAAGGTCAGAGGGTGCCTCGGGGTTGGGAGTACTAGAACTAGGGGTTCCATCAGATACTACTTTAGATTTTCGAATGCCAGCTGGTGATCGTCATCCCATTTAATCTGTGCATCCTTTTTGAGAAGTTTAAAGAAAGGTTTTGCGGTTTCAAAAAGATGGGATATGAATCGCGCGAAGTAATTTCATCTCCCTAGAAGGCTCCCGACCTCTTTTACAGTCGATGGAGGAAGTATCTCAAATATTGCCTTGGTCTTTGACGGGTCCACTTCTATCCCTTTACATCTCACAACGATCCCAAGTAATTTGCCAGAGGTTGCCTCGAACACACATTTTGCTGGGTTCAAGGGCAACTTGAACTGGCGAAGTCGATCGAATAACTTTTCCAGAGTCTTCACATGATCTTCTCCATGCCTGGTTTTGGCGATCATGTCATCAACATATACTTCAATTTCTTTGTGCATCATATCATGGAAAATGGTGACCATGGCACATTGGTAAGTTGCTCCAGCATTTTTTAGGCCAAAAGGCATGACCTTATAGTGTAAGGTTCCCCATAGAGTGATGAACGCAGTTTTTTCTTTATCCTCCTCTTTCATCTTTATTTGGTTGTATCCCGAGAATCCATCCATGAAAGAGAATAGTTTGAATCCAGCAGTGCTATCCACGAGAATGTCTATGTGTGGCAATGGGAAATCATCTTTTGGGCTAGCTTTATTCATATCGCAATAGTGGCCATCGATTTAGGAAGTGGCGAATATGGTCGTAGGTTGCTTGAAGATTGGGATAGCTGAGCTCCTTGCCAGGTTGTGTCGGTAAGGTCTTCTTCATTTATTTCAGCTACCGACTCCTCATTGTGATGAGAAAGGAATGCACGCGCAGCTTGAGTAAAATTCTCTGTCAAGTGGTGTACTGCCTCATGCAATTCATTAACTTGACGTTGAAGCTGGCTGAACGAAAAGTTATCACATGTTCCTTCTAGTTGTTCCTCTTTGATGGCACCTATGAAAAGGTCTCCGAACATAGTGGCCATATCATTTGGCCATTCTTTCTTTGTAAGTGCCAGCTGAGTTATGTTCTCTTGAGCCATGCCCAAGTAAATGGGAAACTTTGAGCTTTCATGATTAAATTGTTTTGGAGTGCCGATCATTTCTTCCTCCTCATGCATCATCCTTGCAGGACCTGGAAAGGTTTCCTCGAGGTGGGGTATACAAGGCTAACTTTCTTCTTTGTTTTTCCCTTCGGGCATTGTTTTTTTCTTTGTAATATCCTAAACCGATAGTGTGGGGTCTCCTCAGGGCTTTAATAGGCTCACGAATGCCTTGGCTTCCTTTGCCGAGCCCTTGACCAAGGTAAAGCTGTATCCAACCATGATTTTCCCTATCATGATTGCAGCTCTTGACAGTTCGGGGACAAGGGGTGGCGTCCCTCGAGTCCCGTGTATAGTAGACATGAGTTCAAATGATTGATAATTGGATTCATTCTTGTTATTAGGTTCAACATAAGGAATGGCTGTCTCCTGGTAGTTATGGTGGTCTTCTTCTCCGCGGACTGTGACCGGTTTTCCTTCAACCATGAACTTTACATTTTGGTGGAGACTTGAGAGTACTGCTCCAGCGACGTGGATCCATGGGCGGCCTAAGAGGAAATTAAATGCGGTGGGAATATCCATCACTTGGAACAAAATTTTGAATATGGTTGGCCCTATTTGAACATCAAGCTCAATTTCACCCACCGTTTCTTTCTTCGTCCCATTGAACGCTCGAATGGAAGTCTTGGCTACTTGGATCCGGGACGCTTCTATTTCAAGACGACAGCGCGTCGCTAGTGGGCATTTGTTTAAAGCAGATTCGTTGTCAATCGGTACTCGAGCGATGTGGGAGGCGTTGCACTTGACTGATATGTAGAGGGCCTTAGTGTGTCCTCTACCTTCCTCAGGAATCTTTTCATCAGAAGATCCCATTTGATCTTTTCGAAGGATGGCCTCAATAAACTCCTCGAGTTTGTCATGGTCGATCGTTTTAGGGACATGTACTTCACTTAATACCTTCATTAGGGATTTTTGGTGCTTGACAGACGTCTGAAGTAAATCTAGTAGAGAGATTTGTGCTAGTAATTTCCGCAATTGTTCCACCACATTGTATTCACTGGCTTTGATTACGGCAAAAAACTCCTTAGCTTCTTCGTCAGAGACGGGCTTGGCGGGCTATGTATTGGCTTGAGCATAGGTTCGCTAGACCTCGTGACTAAGCCAACGTCGAGGTCGTAGGACTAAGGAACTGTATTGTTGCTTTCATATTTATAAGGCTAAGGGATTTCAATAACTATATATGCCTTTGCTTTCAATGCTTGGGCTTGTAGCTCATTTTTCATCAAAAATGCCTTCAAGTGGGGTAGAATCTATCATTTCTTTCCTTGTCTCTAGTGCAGCAAACTCTTCATCCCAATCGATGATGACTTGTGAGATAGTAGAGACTATGCTAGTGTGGTCGGCGTGTACGATCATTCCAGCCTCCATCATTCTTGATACCCTTTCTTTCATTGTTGCTAAGGGTGGTATTTCACCGCCTGACAATGCCCAACCTTTACTAGCCCTTGATAGATGTCGACGGTGTGTGCTTTGACATTTTTGATTCGGCCAGCTTCAAAACTGAATATTGCGTTTACTTTGTTGGTGTGATCAGGGAGCGGATTGCTCTGGACATTTGGTTTTGTAGTTTGGAACAAGAAAGCCTTAATCTCTAGTAGGTTCTAGATTCGATGCTTAAGGGTGAAGCACTCGTCAGTTGAGTGCCTCACTTCTCCTATGTGGTAGTCACATTTTTTGGACGGGTCGTAGCTGGGGAAGTTTTCAATGTTGGGTTGTTTTGGCTCAATCGAGAGGAGGTTCTTCTTCCGGAGGATTGCTAGTACTTGTGATGGAGGTTTAGGAAGCGGAGTAAATTGTCTCATGTTGTTATAACGCTGGGATGGCTGACGGTTGGTGATCTGTTGTTGTCCCTCGCTTGTCTAAATTGTCAAGGGATGCCTAGTGTTTGCAGTGTAGGTCGCATTGACATCCACCAGAGGTTCTTTGTCTTTCTTCATGTTGAGCCTCTTGCTTGCGGGTGCAAGTTCAGTGAACCAACCATTCCTCAACCCTGTCTCCATCTGCTCCCCTACTGGAATGAGTTGAACAAACGATTCGGTGATCGTGGTTACCATTCGATTGCAGTACTCGCAGGGGAGGGTTTTGATAAACATTTTTCTTAACTCGAAATCGGTTGGTTCATGATTGATTTGGGCGGCTAGATTCCTCCATCTAATGGCATACTTTTTCTTCTCGGTACGCTCAAGATCCTCACGAGAAGGGGTAATGTCCATTATGAACTTGTACTGCTTGAGGAATACCTCACTCACTTCGCTCCACGTTTCGAGGAGGTTCATGTTCTTCATGATGTACCCCCTTAAGGCAGGGCCTACTAGACTTGATTAGAACGACTGGATCATCAATGGCGCATTATTGACGTATTGGGTCATTTGAACCAAGTACATTTGCAAATGAGTTCTCGGGCAAGTCGTGCCGTCATACTTCTCAAACTCGGGCATTTTGAATTTTTCCGGTATTTTGACCTTGGAATAGATGGAGAGGTTCGTCGGAGTAGGATCTTGGAGGCCTTGCAGTTGTTTCAGCCTCTCTTCAAGCTTCTCGAGGCGTTTGTCATGCTCAGTTTTAGACAAACCACTAGGCTTAGCTCTCTCAATTGTGATTTGGTGCGGATCATCCTCCAATTCGAGCATGTTATCGTTGATATCTCTTCCTTGATCACCCCTAATGAACGATTGTGGTAACAATACTTCGATTGAGGCCAGGGCGGGAGCAAGTTTGCCCTGGATGGAATCTATCTGATTTGAGAGTTGTTGAAGCACATTAAAGACTTGCTTCATTTTACTTTCCACAACCGCAACACGGCTCGGTACGTTCTCTTCAGCCATTCTTGTTTTTGGATCGGCGAATGTGGCTATGCTGTAATTACCTTCATTGCACACAATGTAAAGAACGTAAGCAGGGGAAGTAGATAGAACATTGGCCCATGGCAAGGGTCGAGTTGTTTTTATTTATCAAAGGGGGAATACATAACGCTAAACAAGACTCTTTAAACAAGGCATAAAAGATAGAAAGTAGATAGAACAATCCTAAATATTCACATTAGAAGACCAAGTCGCCCCCTCTTTTATATGCGATGGAAAGTTCCAGTCTTACGAAGCCACTTGTTCTTTCGAACTAGCTCCGATACGTGTGTCCTGTTTGTCTCCAAAATTCCTTCAAGAGACTTAATCCATTCTTGCTGAGTGAGTTTATCAACTACGTCAGGGATCACTAGTTGCAGCTCCTTGGGAATCTTATGGTTGAGAATGTAGAACGTGGATGTGTGATGGGTCCTTCTCGTCCCTTCAGTCTTCTGGGTACGACAATCCTTTCGATGTGATATTTACTCCATGCATTCTAGATCATATGGATTTCATTTAAGTAGTCATAGCCCATACGAGTGAAGATGACTCGGAACAATCCTGGTTTGAGCGGTAGTGGGATTTCTTGAAGGGCCCTGTACTGACGAGCCACCCTATATAGGTAATATGAAGTGGTTCCGGAGAGACCTAGTAGTGGGATGGGGTCGTAATATTCAAGTGCAAAGTGCGCTTCTCCTTTATTGAACCATTTAGCTCGCCATAAGAATGCCTCGAGAACATGGTTCCTTAGTAAGTTAATCCAACGAGAGTATTCCCTGTTGGGGGAGTATTTTTCCAAGATTTGAAATTTTCGCAATGGGTACTAGAATTTGTTGATTTTAAATATTTGCATGAGGTGCCCAAACCATTTGATATGGGAAAAGAACCACATTTGTAAAATTTCCGGGGCAGCTCTCGTGATTTTTTCTTTGTTCTCTTTTAAACGATTAAGGGACAAAAATGTTTCAGCTAAAACCATGTTTACATATCCTATCCCAACATCGACTTGGTTTATCACCCATGCGATCGAATGATTTATGGCATTCTTTCAATGAGGAAAGATAATAAATCCAAAGAATGCTAAGAGGAAGATTTTGCTTTTTTGGGCCATTGGTTTTTTTTCAAAACATTCAGTCAAAGATGATAGTGGGAAAGCATCATCGTTGGCTTTAACAATTCCTTTTACCGAATGATTTCTTAAAAACCGTGCTAGACTAGTCATAGGGTCGATGCTCATTGGTGGTCTAACAAGCTCTTTTCCCAGGGGCACTCCTATGGCGAGACTATACTATTCCAAAGTCAGAGTTAGTTCAAATTTGTCGAATACAAAGGTGGATGTTTTAAGGCACCAAAAATGTGGTAGTGTCTGCATGACCCCAGAGTGGACATTGATTCGGAGCAATGGAGGAGATGACCGATCCTCGCTTCGACACATTCTTGCCTAAGCTGATCTAACTGATCCCACCATCTAAGGAGCTCTTCCTTAGAAGTAGGAATGAACCAAATATTGACTCTTCCCATCGCATATAAAACTGGGAATTATACGGCCGACCTATATTGCCATGAGCCAATAAGTAAACTGAGTAAAAAGAAATTACTTTACTTTTAACGAAAATGGCAAGCACGTAGACATGCACATGATACGTGCAGCTCGATGTCCAACTGAGAAAGCTTGTTGAAATTAAAAGGGTGTCTACCCATCGTGTGCTGGCATCATATCCTCTTAACCTTGGTTCTACCTAAAGAAATTTGGGGAAAAGAAAGGTAACCTCTACATTGCAGTCTTGCGTTCAAGGCTGTATTTTTCTTAACACCACCATAAATATCCTATGACGGCCCAGGTTCGACGGCCGGGTTGTGTGTACCACGTGTAATGCTAAAATATTAAGATATACATAGCAGTTTATAATCACAAAACATTTTATTTCAACAAAATTAAAATTAATCTCTAAGATACTAACTTGCACAAAAGAAAAAAAAAACCCAAATTAGTGAAGCGTTTAAATAAGATAAAAAAGGCCTAAGTCCACAAAAAAATCTCTCTAATGGAGTCGCCAAGCTGTCGCAATCTCCTTTTCAGCGTCCTATTGTGCACGGGCGCCTGTGGAGGCTAATGGCTCACTAAGTCTATTAGGCTTAGCTTGAGCTCTCCCAAGCCCCTCAATTCACAATTCATGGTCTAAGTTTTTAACTTGTAAATTAATTTTATATAGGAGTCGCCATTTGAGCAATGTGCCTGGGCTCTCCCAAGCCAAAAGATCAGCACAAAAAGATTGATAATTAGTTTTGATTGGAGGCACATTGTCTATTTTGAACATGTTATGTAGATACCAGAAAATCTAGAAGATGGCTTGCTCAAGAAAGCTTGGAAGAGCCCAGGCTAAGTCTAATATTCCTTTTTCCAATGTGATGGAACAATGTGCCTCCAATCAAAACAAATTATCAAATCAATCTTTTTGCGCTGATCAAAATTGAAGAATTTCTGTGGTGATAAAAATGAAGGAATATTTTGCATTATGATCCAAATTTCCTTTTATTGAGCTACAATATTCAGGTCCAAGTTCAAACCATAGTACAACCGAGTTCATATTGATCTAATTAATCATTTTTGATCTACTTCGATGCCATGTAAAAAGAACTCCTTGGAAAGTTAGTTATGAAAATGCATCCTCGTATATCCCTTCTATTAATCTTTTTCTAATCTATATCCCTTCTATTAATCTTTTTCTAATCGCATCTTATCAAAATAAAAATAAGAAAACACGTTTACAAAGAACTAACGTAAACAGACATTTGAGTCATCCAATGACCTCTAGAACATAATCATCATAGTTATTGACCGAGCCTATATTAATGTATCCAACTTGTTTAGAGAGAAGAGAACACCTCCTGAAAAAGGGAACGAAAGAATGGTTCAACTTTACTATGCAAAGGCAATTTCGAATTGGAAATTCCCACTACCTACCAACTGAAAAAGGGACTATTCTGTCACGTGACACTGAAAAGATAATTTGCAATTGTTGACCAATTCATCAGTTTTGGTGCTTTTTTACTAGACAAAATTTGAAGTCGAATCACGTGAGCTGTGAAGAATTTTGCATAATGGGTTGATGAGAGCTTGTCTTTTTGGGTTGGCACAAGTGCCGCCAATTTCTACTTGGAATTGACCCCGTCTACATTGACCGTGGGTGATCAACTTGTTCATAACGTGGGGATTCTCTACAAAATACACTTTCTATTTCAATAGAAAAGGAAACCTTAAAATGTCCACAAAATCTTTAAAGATTTGAGTTTCTATTGGGGGAAAAATAAATGCTTGTAGCATGTGCAAAATCCATACTAAAAGATCAAAAGGTAAGACAATTACGGGAGTAGTCAGCAATTTTTCATTATCTGTGTTACGATTTTGTCTATTTTGATTCCAAAATTGATGTTGTTATCTATCTTACTAACTAAAATGGTATCTCATGAAACATTTTGATAAGATTTTGAGATGAAAAGGCTCCATTTAGCGTGCCTTGTAGTAGTAGTAGTAGTAGTAGAGAGAGAGAGAGAGAGAGAGAGAGAGAGAGAGAGAGAGAGAGAGAGAGAGATGCTTAGAGGAGAAAATATTTCATGAATTTTGTCATGTCCGGTGAATGAACACCTCAACTTAGCTACGCAGTGGAAAATCTCAGATTTGCAGAGTCACCCTCACTAGATCGAACCAGTCAAATAGGGAACCCCAAAACATCAAAGTCTACAAAAAATCAATATGTGCAATCGCACGCTTGACGCTACACCAAAGCGACGATCACTTTTGTGACCAAAACCAAACCGGACTGGAGAATCCCAAACTCATCAATCCTGATACCTTCTTTTCCCTCTGAAAGTTCAGAATCGAAACCCGTGTTTCTCAAGATTTGTATTGATTGGGATACCAAACCGGCACGCCGGTCACCGTCCCGCCTATCTTCTCCTGATCCCCTGGAATCCCCAACTTCGGCACCGATGGCGAGGAAGACGATGCAGCAGTCCCTTCATATGACGACGTGACGTCCCTGACAGAGATATTGATGATCCCGTTGAGCCAGTCTTTTTCCCCTCTCAGCCTTTAACTCAAGAAATGCAGGTAATTCTCTGGCGCGTAGCCTCCGACCAAGTTGGACACCGGAATCGAGGCGGTCCCCACAAGCTTGTCTCCAGCAGTGGAGCTCCTACAGCAGACCTCAACGACAAGGTACTGCGAGCCCACGGGCAAGTCTACGTGGAGCTTCTCGTCCCAGTGAGGGTAGCTCGCGCTCTGTGCATCGGGCTTCGTCGAGTCTTGCGACAAAGGGGAGCCACAGGAGTCGGCCTTGACAGTGACGAAGGCGTTGTTCTTGATGGGCCTGTCGTTGATGCGGAGGTCGTCGCCGGAGATGACGGTGACTTCTAAGCTGCGGTGGTGGGTGTTGGCCATGCCTGACTTGTTCATGAAACTGGCCTCCCGGGGGGGAAAGAAAATTCATGACTATGAAATTTGAGGGAAAGTGAATGGATTTATAGTCGTTATAATATTACCTGTGCCTTGGAACTAGAATAGGGATTCTCTATTTTCTTAAACGATTGATGAAAATTTCAAATAGGATGGAATATTCAAATTGTGCGAACCGGTGAAGACAATATAATGGAAAATAATTGGCTAAATTTATGAGGGGATGCTCTGCTTTATCTTATGCTAATTCTAGACTTATATATGTGAAGTCGGTGAGATGTTCAAATAAAGTTCTGTTTTCTATCCAAACATGTAAATGCTCGTCTTTGGTATTACATGCACAATTGTCCATGCAATGAGAGACGTGATATTTTGTTATTTAGATAGAAGTCTGAATTGACGAGGCACTGATGAATGATTAAGTTACGTAACTTAAGTATTTCTCTACATTTGAAGATCATCCATTTGCATTGTCCATGACATTTTTCCTTTGATTTTCCAGAAAAAAAAACATACATAAACGAAATCGATACATGCATATGCTAATCTGAATTCGATGGATACATGAGGGTCTACCTGATATAAGGATCCAATCACAGTGCATCTCATTTGTGTACTAGATGCATACAGTGGCTTTTAAAAAAAAAAAAAAAAGGACCATGTATTACATTTTTGCAGTAGTAAATTATAGCTTATTGGTCTCTTCTTTGTGACTGACGATGTGACAATTGTTGTTTTAACCTTAAATTGATTTTGTCGCCTAAACGTTTTGCGTGTCCTGCTTATGTTAGATCCCATCCATGGATGACTATCCTTCCATTTTATTTTGGATGTTAATGAAGCGAACATATGATGGAATTCCAGCAATCGTTAAGGAGTTGCACATAACCTTTTGCTTCGCCTATGAGAATTCCTACCAATTCTTCTTTTATTCATCAAAGTTTATCCTAATCCCCATCAAGTTTACTGCCTTAGCCCAGTCCCATCATCTATATAACGGGGTTGAGATCCCGATTGTGCGTGTTTATATATAATTGTCTATATGTGTGTGTATATGTTTCTTTGTTTAATAACTTAAACTCTTGAAATAGACTTTCTTCAACATCATTATAAGCCAAACTACCTTTTTGACGTCGACTAATCTCGAGGTGATCACTCCCATCCCACCTTTTTATCTTTTGCGCAAATAAAATATGCGCTACCCTTCGCTCATTTGGCAACAAATCATTGACGACTCTTTTCTTTTGTTGACCCAGAGAGAATATGAGGGGTTCGTCTAATCTTTGTTCTAGGTCAACATCGCTAATGGTACAAGACAAGTGGAGTACGTTGTACTTACTCTCTGTGACGTCATCCGCGCGAGCTGATGCTCACGTAAGAAAATACTTTAAGCCGAGAGGAGTCAACAAACGCGAATAAAACGAACGGCGAGACTTCCACCGAGGACACACCGATGACCATATGTCATCGCAAAATCCCAGATTTAGAATATCTTAAACCTTGAAATTTTGAAAATATTGAGTGACGACATCGTGGCGGCGACGGTCTCGTCACTGTGATCCCGTCGGGTAATTTCCCAATTTGTTGATACTAAGCCTGAAGCATCTCCTTTGATCACGTCTCTTTCTTCCGCCCACCCGATAGAAAGAGACGAGCTCGATTGGGATTTGTTTGGGGCCACTAACAAGTTGCGGGACGCATTGCTGGCGAAGCTGCTGTTCCCGTGCGTCGTTGCGTATACATCTGACAAATCGGATACAGCTCTCCAAGTCATTTTGTCAGTCATCTCTGCATTGATCAATGCGATCGTAGATATATTATATTCACGAGTTAGGTCACTCGTATCAAGTTCGATATCATCTAGATATGCTCTCTGTCGCTTTGATATTAAGTCGTGATCCAAGTCCTTTAAGTTAATAAACAGTATATATCTCACGTGGGCTTCATTTTCAAATACATGCTCTGTACGATAGTTTTGACTAAAAGTAGGAGTGTATTTATTTGGGGAAAACTCCATGATAAAAGAAAATGCTTTCAAGAAAATTATTTTTCACGAAAATAGTTAATTTTCTTTTGTTCGGTTATATTTGACTAGAAAAGTTTTTTGGCATTTCGATCTCATTTGGAAAATGATTTAGAACTTTCTATGAAAACACATTTCAACTGTTGAACAACTCAATGGTTAAGATGTGCTCTTTCTTCTCTTCTTCTTTTTTGTTTTTGTTTTTGTTTTACTCTCTCTTCTTCCCTACCCCAACCTAGGTCGCATAGATCTACTACTTGCCACCGCATTGCCGCTCAACCGTCATCACCATGAGCCCTCTCCATCCTGCCTCCATCCACCTTCGACACTAGCCTCTCGTCTCTTGGAGTCATCATAGTGTCCCCCCCTCTCCCTATCTTGGTTACCATGTTAGAAAAATCAACTCAAAAGCTTAAACTAATAAGTGAAGGAAAATTACTAGAATAGAGGAATGGTTGTTGTAATCTAAAAATCCAAGTCGTATTCACCTTCCCTAGAAGTAATTGTGAGTATTTTCCGACAGAAAGAAGAAATAATTTTGTATTCTACCTTCAGAGCCCAAAATCGATGATGATTGTTAAAACCCTCTTGCTCAAAACCAAAAGCTTAAAAAAGCACCGAAAGGACAAAACTTCATGCTAAAGAGGGTCTATTTAGTAACCATCCTTTTTTACTATCTTTCTGTTCTCTTGCTCCCTAGAATTAGGGTTGAGCAGTTTTAAGTTTTGTACAGGTTCCACGTGGAAGAACCTAACTATTGGAACATGTTTTTTATTTTTTGGAACCTGAAATCTACCATGCATACTCTAGAATTTGAAACCTATCCTGTCACAAATTTTAGGGTCGGTTCTAGGATCTACCCATGTTCCAACTATATTATTAATTGAATAATTGCAGCAAATTAAAACCTTTAATAACCACTACTTGCTTCTATAATATACTAATCCTAAAGGTACATGAAAAATATGAATATTAATAAAGTAAAAGTCTCATTCATACAATAAAAGTCTAGATTAGCGTTTCCATATTTTACTCCCTCTCTCTCTTGCTCCCCCTCACCTACAAGTGACAAGTCACTCCAAGAGTCCCACATCAAACAAATAGGAGAGCCTAAGAGATTTTGTGTATAAAATCGAAGCTTGGCCACTGCTTTAGTAATGCTTTCTTCGGCTTTTTTGCTAAGACCAAGCATGAATTTGTATAGTGTGATTGATTCACAGTCATGCCGGAGTAGTTAAATTTTCTTGCACGTGCCTACGTGTGTTTCAAGCACATGCGATCGGTTCCATTAGACCGTGTAGGAGCCGATCCGGATTGGTTGGTCTGGTCCTATTTGATTCTAGCCTCCTTCAGTTTGGTCCTTAGTTTCGGAAATGGGAAACTGGTTCCTTCGATATGGCTCCCAATTCTAGGGTCACACCACTCGGGAATCGATCACCCCTAAATAAAAGTATAGCGGTAATATATAGATTTTAAGAAAGATAATTACATGTTGGTTATGCAATGCAATTCGGGGCAATTTTTTTGGGAAACAAGGAGAGCAAACCCTTCTATTCCATCGCATCAGAATATGTTGGAATCAAATGAATAACAATAAGTTTGGAAATTTGGAATAAGAGCACAAATAAGGATTGGAGAGAGAACTTATTAAAATGCAAGTGCGTTTGTTTTAGATGAGTGTCTACAGATCTGAACTTCGTAACCTTCACATGGCTCTGCATACGACTTAGTACAAATGTCTAACAACAATAATTTAAATAAAAAAAAAACAAGAAAGTTCACCAAGTTAATAAAAGCACACAAACAAAGTCAATACAATAAATGCATTTGAAAGCAAGTGGAGCAGTCCGTGGAAAACTCTTCAATGACATTTGTTGGCATTCTTTATCTTCATGCTTTAGTTCCTCTTCTTCATTAAATGCTTGTAGCTTTCTATCTTGATTCTTCTTTAGGCGTCTACCATGAGTCAAGGCTTTCTTTGGAAGAACACCAGCAACGGACTGTAGATACAACAACCAATGTGTTCAAATCCAACAGTCAATTTTATATAATTAAAAACAAATATGAGTCACTAGTAAGTTAATTATGTATTGTTTAGTAAAATTATATTTTGGAAAAAGTCACCAAAAACCCTAAACTATACCCAGTGTGACACCTTTACCCTGAATTTCTTGTTGTGACATAAAAAATCCCAAAGTATGCCCACTTTGATATATTTACCCTAAACTTTTTCTTGTAACATAAAAAACTCAAATTTATAGCTATGTGATACATTTACTTTCTATTAATGTCCAGTAATATGATTTTTCAATTAAAACAATATCATTTTTATTTCACTTAAGTCACGTAGACACCATATCAACAATATTTGCTTTCTTACATTTACATAGGTAGAACTTTAACAGTATCCATTGATAAAATCTTTCGTCAAGATAAATATATTACATAGATACAATTTTGAGATTTTTAGCGTTATAGGAAAAATATTAGGATAAATATATCAACTGGGCATAATTGGAAATTTTTGGTGATGTTTTTCCAATATTTTCATTTACATTATAATCAAGTGGGCCTACTAAATCTTTTCAAGATTTTTAATTTTGACATCCCCCATCCAATCCTGTATAAGACATTGAGTGTCATGCCAGTAGATGCTAACTTTTATACAGAGACAAATCTTAATTTAGTCAATTACTGCCGCCTAGGTGGCTCAGTAGACTTTTTTTTTTTTTTTTTTTTTGGGGGTCAGTTCTTAGTAGATTTCAATTGGGCCCATATTGACTAACTCTTTTCGACATCAACGGACCTTCCCATTGGGCAAAGAGAGACAAGAAATGAAAAGAAATATCCATTAAAAGTGATTATAAAAGTGAAAATTATATATAATCTCATTTTATAGATAGTATGATGGGATCGTGGTAGAAGGTTGTGTTATTTATCTAAAATAGAATCTAATTATCCTAAAATCAATCTTAACGGTTGGAAAGAGAGCAAGAAAGAGATGGTTGTTGAAAAAAAGAGAGGAGAAATCAAAGAGGAAAAGAACATCATACGGCTTACTCTGCCTAAACGACAACGGATCACCAGCGCGACTTATGCACACTCGTGCGTTGTGCATACCACCGTCTTCGAACACGGAGCTCTGAGAGTGAGAAGAACTGAGACCGAGAAAGAGAATCATCCATGGCTTCATCTTCTCCTTCAAGTCATCTCTCACTGCTACCTCCACATCCACTTCGCTTTCTCTTCCACTTCCCTTCGAACCGGTCCACTGCATCCTCGCTCTTTTGACCGGCCGATTCCAGGTTTAGGTGCTCGGGTAGTCAAACAGGCTTCTTCACTCGACTCGACTGGTTGATAAAGGAGAAACGGAACAACGACGCCGAGAAGATATTTTCTGGTATTTCGAAGACCAGAGACAATCTCTTGGTCATCAATGAGCTCCTTCTTTACTGCAACCTCACCGACACCGATCACGTCCTCGATGAACTGGAAGAGGTCCTTTATGTTAATTTTCTGGAGAGTTTGAAGTCTGTCGTGGAAGGAGAAATTTTTTAAAGCTTGGTTATGAAATTCATTGTAAGTTTTAGGTGTTGAAGTAGCGCGATTCCTTTCTCTGCATATGAAAAATAATGAGTCGGACAAAAGTTCATTAATTCATATAAGAGTCGATAAATTTAAGGGTGATCCATAATTAGTTGGAAAATTAATCGAAAATAATATAATCGAGATATAAAGATTAATAAACTCAAATAAGAGTTAGTAAATTGAGATATCAGTTAAACTGTCATAAATTTTTCATCTCATAGAATGATAAGAGTATATCATAATATGTAGCCCATATAACAAATGCATGCACACATATTTATTTATTTATTTAGAGTGGATCTTTCTTTCGTTGCCCCCAGATTTAAAATATATATATCTAGGGTCTGCTCGTTGCAGATGAGGTGTTCTTTAGATTGACTAGCGAAAGGCAAAGGTCGTCGCATTTTAAGTCGTCCGCGCGGGTGCTGGGATATTGCATGAGAATGATGACACATGAAAACATCAACAGCTCTGCATAACTTTATTCGCGACGTCTCAGGAACCTGTTGATATGATGGGGTCATATATATGTTTTCCCACAGAAGGGAGCTACTAAAGAACGACTGACTTACTTTTTTCCAAAAAAGAAGAGAGATGAACGACTTACTTTAAAGTCAACCCGCCAGGGCACCGCTTTCGACGTGGCCCAGCAAAGGTGTCGCCATCGTCTCACCAGTATCTCGCCATTATGCATCTTCCTCTTAGTGCTCTCAACGCATTGCACGATAAATCTCGTGAATAAAATCTGCAACAATCAATGCCTTGCGACTATAGAGGGTATGTGTGTAATATGCAGACAAGAATATGAGTGGATGGTGAAGTATGGAATTATTTACACTTGACTTGAAAACATGTAATTTGTGTAATGTTCTATTCACATATACAAAAGTATTTATGGCGTGTTTGATTAAGTGTTGCTAAAAATTTTTGAGTCAGTAAATTTTTTGAAAAAGAGTTAGGGCAATTTATAAATTTTTTTGGACCAAATTGGAGGGATACCAGCATTATTAAAACCAAAAATCTAAAGGTAGGGACTTAACTTAGGTTTTAAGCATTTTCGAAAGATAACTTCTAAGGTTAATGAAATTTTTTTTTCTTTCTAAAATTGTCGCTATTGATACTTTTATAGTCCACTCTTGCCCTTTTGAATATTAATCATCTCCCTGCAAATTTGGACTTCGTGGAGTTGGCCAGGAGGAGTTGAACAGACGCCAGCGAGGGTTTTATTTAATTATTTATTTATTTTGGTCGGTCCTATTCTAATCCTATTCTAACGCTCACTCTCAAACTTTTGCCCTGCTTTTTTGCAGGGCGTGGGAGTCGAAACCCACTTCTAAAACTAATGCTACCCCACCCCAACCCCCCTTGAGAAGGTGGGGATTCGAACCCCCCGCCTCCCCCTTCCAGGTTGGAAGGGTGGCCATTGGAGTAAACCTCAATGGTTCAACGAGGGTTCAGCTGGGGTCGCACGTCATCAGTGTCTCGTAATTTGGGATTGAACAGCCTAGGCAACTCGTCGCAAGGATCCTATGATGTCCAAGTCCAGATTTAGCTTGTCTGAGGCCGTGCAACCTCAATGTCGCTTTGCTTGGGACCGCGTGACCTCAACAACATGTTGCAAGGCTTGTGCGATTTTGCCGTCACCTCATCTGACATCGCACAACTTCGGTGGCTCTCACCTAGTGTCATGTTGTTTATCGAAGGGCCAGATTTAGGAATCTTAAGGTTGTGAGAGCCTAGCGTCATTTCGCGTAAGGTCGTACAACTCTTGTGGCTCATTAGGTGGGGTCACTCGACATCGGTGGCTCTTGCCTAGGATCACGACCTCGCTTGAGCTAGATTCGTCGCCCAATGCTTTTGTTGAGCTTTAACAAGGGTTGTGACGAGATTTGCTATGACGAGAGTTGCTAATTAGATCACTTGGCCAATGGTCACCTCCAATTGCCGTTGATGCCTGCTTGTGGTGACCACCGAAACTCACCCAATATTCCTGCCTCTTTTGCCTCTAGTCGCCCAGTCGTCTGCCTTTTTTTCTTTTACTTTAAAGTTGATTTATAAAAATATGTTGCATCTGCATGATAAAATTTCTGAAACAGAAATTGATTTTGGCCAGAAATTGAGAAAAATCAATTTCTATTCTCCGGACAAGTTTCTGAGCAAAGAAACCCGCTTGATAAAGACTCAAAATTTCTATTTCTAAAACAGAAATCCGTTTGATAACAGAATAAAATTTCTATTTCTATGAATCATGTTGTCCCCGTCCTTTTACCTCACTCTTCTTGGTGCTTGTGACGGTAATTTAATTTGATAAAAGTTGGTAAATCACTTTAATTTAGATTGGTAATTCGATAGAGTAGTTAGGAACTTCAAAACATTAGCAATTTATGTAAATAAAAGCTAGTAATTAGTATAAAAAAATGCTAATATGCAAACTATAAAAGATTTGGTATTTTCAAATGCTAATATGCAAATAGTGAATGTATTTATTCTCCTCATTCAAGATTCGGGTTCAAGTCACTACGATTTTTTGCATTCTTTTGAGACCACTTCAGGAGGACAGACATGTGTGATCTTCAGTTACTTTCCTCTGTGTGGTGTACGGGAGGATTGGGTGTTCAAAAGGTCACGGACGACCCATTAATATACACAAAAACATAGAAGGAAATCTTCAACCAGAACATTAGGCCAATTGCCGAACAAAGTGATTTTATGGTAGGTACTAGTTGACATGGATGGAGGCGCAATTTGTGAGAGAATCGAAATTAATAAAATGGAAGTTGTACTAGAAATAGAAATTGATTAGATAACAACATAGGAAATCCTCAAATACAAAATAATAGTTGAAATAATACTAATACATTACAAAAGCTGAAGATACAATTTCATGGAATTTCCGGCATATTATTATCACTTGCCATTTTGTTGGCAATGGATTTCCTAAGCGTGTTTATTTGGTTTCCCTCCTCAGTCAATGTATCATTTGCAAGCTCATCCTGCATATGTTCAGACAAGTACTGCGGATCTCCATATAGGGAAAAGTTCTTATCCATCTTGTCCCGGTCACGGATGTAATTATGGATGGCACAACATGCAATTACAATATGTGCTTGCTTTCAAATTGCAAATGAGGACATGTGCCTTAAAATGCAAAAGCGATTCTTCAATGCCCCAAATGATCTTTCAATGACATTCCTAAGAGAAGAATGCCTAAGAGAAGAATGCCTATAGTTGAACAATTCTCTTGCAGTTGTTGGTCGTCTCATTGTATTCCTATAATCATTTAAATGATACCGTTCCCTTTTAAAAGGAGTTAAAAGTCTCGAAGTTGTTGCATAACCAGAATCCACGACATAGTATTTGCCTACAACAATGTATTCATACATTGGTCGTAATTTGTAACTATAAATATGATCATAAAGAAAATTACTCCTAAAGGACAAGCAAATACCTGGTGGAGGCCGAGGAAATTCCAAGCGAGGAGTCTCGAGTGCTGCTGCAAGCACTCAACAATCATTGGTAGAGCCTTCCCAACCAGCATATACAAAAGTAATTTTCATATCAAATGAACAAACGCACATCACATTCTGAGTGGTAATGCCTTTCTTACCTCTAAATGGGATTTGCTTCGACACAGGTACAGAAGCATGAATATGGGTGCGATCAATGACGCTTATCAACAAAATAAAATTGATGGTGTAAAGGAATACATGAGAATTCTACCTTGAAGTAACGTTTATGGTTAGGATCCATAAGAATCTCTTGTGGGACAACATCAAAGGATGGTGTTATGATAACCTCTTTTGCCAATTTGAGAACTGCTTGCAATACTTTGGTGAAGTATTTGCTTATAGTTTGTCCCGAACGTTGGAATCTCTCACATGAATCTCTATTTGAGTTCTTGTGACAAATCATAGATAAGAAAATCCCAATTTGTTTATCTATCCCAATATATCAGCTATCTTCCAACCAACCTTTTTCCTTTATTAGATCATAAAGGTTGAGAAAGACATGTCTCTCCATTCTAAAAGCTTCATATATTCTATTGGAATGCCTATGAAGAACCTCCCTTATCCATTGCGGTCCTGATAATGAGCTATCCCTAGTAGGTTCTCTCGTGTGCATGGACATATGCACTGTAACAGTAGCCAACCATGCTATCAGTATATCAAGATCAAAATCAATAAAATCCTGCTCAATTGATTCAACTGATGCTACTTGACCATTAGACATGCTACTTTCACCCTCATCCATATTACCTATATCATCACATAAAATAAGAATATAAACCCATTAGATTAGGACTCCAATAGTAATCAACAATAGCAATAATGTCATCATAATTGCAATATAAAAACATAAACAAACAAAGTCTCAAATACATAAGTCATGGAATGAAATTAAGCCAAATATAAATCTATAACATGTTTCTTAACAACTACTCAAAGAGATTCAATAAGTCCACGTCTCCTTTCAGGTAGAGAGATGACGAAAGCCTCTCTCCAAGTGGCATTAAGGCATGCCTGGTTCACAACCTTATTGTAAAGATTCTACTCCAAGTCAGGCATGCCATTTAGAATGGCGACCACAACTCCTATGGAGTAGGGGTCTACAGGAGGTGGGGCTACAGGAGGTGGGGCCTCTGAGTTTACAGAGTCACTTGTTGATTGGGCCGTCCTTAATTTGATCATTTCTTGAATGGCTTTGAAAGTGGCACTGAGATCATAGTTGTTACTCTTTCTTCTCCTCTTCGAATTTGGAGTCCTATTCAACTTGTGTTTCTCACAAACTGGGGTGGGAGTTGCGTCAGATGCAAAGATTCCCTCATCAATATAGTTTTCATTAGATTCCTTCGCATCACCTATCGTAGCACCACCACCATTGTCGCCACTAACACCATTGTCTTCTCTCTCCGACACTACATACTTTTCTGCATTTCCTTCTGCATTTCCTGATGCATACTCCCCAATAGCATATGTATCACCAAACACAATACAAAGGTCTGGATACTGAGGAAACCCATCATTCTTGAATTTAGCCCATTCACTATTATCCTGCAAATTTCATAGAAAGGACATACATCAAAAATATAATTGAAGCTTATACCCACAATAAGAAAAAATGGACCCAAGTAAAGTGATATCTTGATGTGAGAATCCCATACACTTGAATCCTCCACAGTAACTGTTTTGTTGACATTATCCCATCCAAATCCAGATTGTGAAAGAAGCTTCTTAAAACTACTATATTGCTTCTTTAGTTTGTTTACCCTATTTTTCAACTGAATTACATTCAAGTGAAGTTTTGTTTGTTTATTGAACTCGGCATGTATGTTATTCCAGCATACTTTGTTGTAGGTACAGGTGGGGTGATTTCCCTTTTCACCTCTTCTACCAACAAACTTATAAGCAAATTGGTCAAAGGCTCAGTCCACTTTGCTATAAATGCTTCTTTGTGGGGTGCCATTTAACCTTAACTGAATCGGTATTCAATGAACTATATCAGATGATGCACCAATTCAAGAACAAAAGCTTGTGATTAACAAGCACATCATGAAGGGTAAGTTGAAATTAGAAGTTAAAGAATAACAAAAAAAAAAAAAAAAAAACAGTTACATTTGTGGAAATCGTATCTTCAAGAGGCATATAAAATCAGCAATCCATTATTTCGTGTGTATTACTAAAGCAAAAACAAGTTATCTTCATAAAAAGCATCATAAGATTATTAGAAGCCAAAATGAGTTCTCTTCTCTTATCAAGCATGTCACGATAAAAATGCAATATAAAAGAATAAAAGGAAAAGGAGCAGCCTCTTCAGCATAAAGAAATGGAAAAAGAAAGGAAGGATGGAAAAGCGTATGTTCACCTATGCTGCCTAAGGCTTATACATATGAACTTGGAAAAATCAGAAATCAAAATCCATTCTGTTGTTCATAGTGACGATTTAGTACCAAAATGCTTTTGAGAGTGATGCCAGGGTTTGAATGCTTAACATCTTGGGAATGCGGACAGTCCGCGACTTTCGGAAATCTATTCTACTACCCAGTATACAAAACTCTCAATTTTGTTTTCGAAACTCCAGCAACAATTAGCGCCACTACCCTAGTAGTCAGCCCAAAATGCATACTTAACAGGAAAAGGAAGCGATTCCAGTGAAAGATCAAAACCTAATAACCTCGATAACAACAACAGAAACTCCCAAAAACCCTCCACATGCACAATTTTGCTTTCATTTTATTTTATCTACAATTATTAATATTTATTTTTACAGTGTCTATCTTGTTTAAGAAACCGCCACCACCCCTGGCAAAGTTAGTGTTTCTTGCCTTAGTCACCACAGTGGTCCTAGTCATCCTTGTTGTGTAAAGTATTTCTCTCTAATTAAGAGATGATTGGATTTGATAGTACTTTACGCATTCTTTAGTTTTTTTTTTTTTATACTATTTTCGTTTCCATAATCTATTTTTGTCATGCAGAAACTTACAAGGGATAACTATGCAATGCCTATGGTCACAGTCCTTTTAAGAGGCTAATTAATGAAGGAAAGTACCAAATTGACACATTTCAATGATAGTATTAACTGTTCAAGACAACTTTAAAAACTTTTTGATAAAAAGTTAAGCCATATTATTTTTTATTATTAGTATTAATATTGTTGTTGTTATTTCCATTTTCATCCGTCCTCTACCATTAAGTCCTAATATCTTTTAATAGTCATTACATTCTTTTCTGGTTTTTTGTATATAACGTATTAATTTAAATTTGTTAAGCACTCGGAGTCAAAAGGGTGATTTGACTAAGAAAATCAAGAAGGCTTACAATTTTGTGCTTGAAAAATCACATGCTAGGCATGTGCAAAGGGAAAAATAGATGGAGGTTGACAGTTGTAACAAAATGAAAGTTGAGGGGGATTTTAGGCAACGGTCAAAAGTTCAGGGTGAGCGCACAATATCCTGAAAGTTCAGGAGGGTTTTGTATAATTTCCCCTAAAAGAAGACAACAAGATGCGCACGATTTAGAGATGCAAAAAAAAGAGGCAAAGAAGGGAGTAAATAATAATTTGGGGAACATCATTGACAACAAAACAATAGTTCCTCCCGCCTGTCAATTCAACATAAGTTCAGTGGGATGATCATACAAGTAATAAGCCCACCATACATACAAATCAGTAAGCAATAGAAAGGCGTGGCAGCTTCTGCAAAGGAAAGGTTAAACTCAAAT
The DNA here is from genome assembly GCA_014182365.1 of Eucalyptus tenuipes. NCBI lineage: Eukaryota > Viridiplantae > Streptophyta > Magnoliopsida > Myrtales > Myrtaceae > Eucalyptus > Eucalyptus tenuipes. Next base: position 1,524,278 of record CM024541.1, on the reverse strand, counting down.
GAACTTGCAGATAAGCGCAACCTCTTTTTGTAAGGAAATTGCCTTAATGACAGATTGATTGTTCTGGCATTACTAAAGCATATCTAAAGCACAGGGGTTACTTCCAGCAGAATGTTAGTCTTACATAACAGACTAGAGGAGAGCTTGAATACCACTGTAAGACTGAGAAAAGAATCAGGAAACGAAAGGAAAAGGTTGAGTATAGTTCAGTCTTTTAGTTGAAAAAGTGCAAAAAATAAGAGCATTAAGTGAAAGTTTTTCCAGTGACATGAAAGAATGCACAAACATCCTTATGCATGGAAAGCAATATAAGATCTCGATGAGCAGATCACATGACAAGATTTGTAGACAAAGCATGACAGATATCCGATGAAAAGCAGTAAACAGCTCTCGTTTTGTAACCCCGTCAAAGTCACCCAATGGAGTTATGAAGGTACAACGCCTAAAAAGAACCCGAACCCTTGAGCCACACTCTCTGTAGCATAGATATCTCTCAACAACATATGCCAATTCATCCACAATCACAATAAGCAAGCAAGAAGATAGGTTCTCTCACAGATTGCTAAAGCAATCACAAAGCTAAACACCAACCATTGCTTCCAAAACACCATTTCCAAGACCAAGCATGACAGTCCTCGACTCCGAAACAGACCCACAATCCACATATCTAGTCAACCCTCGACTCACACACGACCGTTCCACATCACGCATCAAACGCCATCAAACATAGTTCTAGTGTAAGCATAAACTAAATCAAGGAAAGCATTTTTCCCCCATCCTGCATTGGCCAAGATGAGAAATAGTCAAATGGCATAAGAGACATGAAGGTCGACTATGAGGGCATCATTGTCCCATTGAGCTCTCCAGAAACAGAACAAATCAACTAGTGTAAGCATCCACATTCAATTAGAGCCATTTATAATAAACCAGAGACACTGTCAAGCATAACTCCATCTTCCTCATAAGCCCTAATATCCTTGCACAAATTCACAGGTTAGAAGGACACAGGACCACGGTCGTACTGCAGAAGTCAGATAATCGAAGGAAAAGAGCGGACGCGGACGAAAGCCGAAACATGAAAAGAGAGGCGAGAAGGGAAGGATTGATTGAACCTCGGAGGAATCGCGGGGGGAAGTTCCAGAGAAGGCCACGAACGAACGTCGACGCGAGCGGATTGAATAACGACGGAGATGGGCGACAGCGACTGGAGTTGCGGAATGGAGAGCAGAAAGGGGATGCAGACAGAGAAGGCGGTTTTGACGGGAAGACCGAAGCAAATTGGATGGTTTGCGGACGGCGACGGCGAGATGAGCGACGATCTGACCGGCAAGAGGATGGCGACGGCGACTGGAGTTGCGGAATCGAGAGCGGAAATGGGACGCGGACAGAGGAGGTGGGTTCGACGGGACGACTGGAGCAAATTGGATGGTCTGAGGACGGCGACGACGAGATGAGCGACGATCTGATCGGCAAGAGGACGGCGACGGCGTCGGAGTCGACTGCGAGGATGGACAGTTTCGGAGTCGATGGCGCTAGGGTTTTTGGTTGAAGTGAGGAGAAGGAAGAAAAGCAAGGGTAAGAAGTGAGGAGAAGGAGTCGACGTCTATGAACGAAGAAGGATCGAGAAAAGGAAATAATTTCTATTTCTATTTCAGAAACTGAGAAGCTAAAATCTTTAGCTTCTGATTTCTCCTCCAAGTCAATTTTTGGAATAGAAATCTGTTTCAGAAATAGAAAAATCAAATTGCGTTACCAAACGGATTTCTGTTCCAAACCTGTTCTTGGGAATTGAGAAATAGAGAAATCGAGAAACATAAATTTTATCATGCGCAGCCTTATAGTTCACTCTTGCCCTCTTGAATATTAATCATTTCCCTGCAAATTTGGACTTCGTGGAGTTGGCCAGGAGGAGTTGAATGGACGCCAACGAGGGTTCAGCTGGGGTCGCACGTCGTCAGTGTCTCGTAATTTGGGATTGAACAGCCTAGGCAACTCGTCGCAAGGATCCTATGATGTCCAAGTCTAGATTTAGCTTGTCCGAGGCCGTGCAACCTCGATGTCGCTTTGCTTGGGACCGCGTGACCTCAACGACCTGTCGCAAGGCTTGTGCGATTTTGCCGTCGCCTCATCTGACATCGTACAACTTCGGTGGCTCTCGCCTAGTGTCATGTTGTTTATCGAAGGGCTAGATTTAGGAATCTCAAGGTTGTGAGAGCCTAGCGTCATTTCGCCTAAGGTCGTACAACTCTTGTGGCTCATTAGGTGGGGTCACTCGACATCGATGGCTCTTGCCTAGGATCACGACCTCGCTTGAGCTAGATTCGTTGCCCAATGCTTTTGTTGAGCTTCCTCAAGGGTTGCGACGAGATTTGCTACGACGAGAGTTGCTAATTAGATCACTTGGCCAATGGTCACCTCCAATTGCCGTTGATGCCTGCTTGTGGTGACCACCGAAACTCACCCAATATTCCTGCCTCTTCTGCCTCTAGTCGCCCAGTCGTCTGCCTTTTTTTTCTTTTACTTCAAAGTTGATTTATAAAAATATGTTCCAAATATCCAAATGCTATTTGCTGCTCAGCAAGATACCTTCATCCAAAGACCCTTGGGAAAATGGTTTTACATCTCCTTGAAGCTTAACCAAAGGCAATTTTAGTCCTTTTATCACATATGCTTGAAATCTTTTCATTTTGGTTGTAACTATATCATGTTGTAATTGTCTCATAAAGAAAAAGTAATTGAATGAACATGGATCCATAGACCATTTATAACATTAACATTTGTAAATCTATATGAATTACAAGTGAGATTCATGTGATCAATGGTTTTGATTGGTTCAATCCACGTAGGCAACATTTCAAAGACAAATCTCGACTTTGTGATGCGACAAGATGCATATGATCAACTTCAATAGCGCATCTTCTCTAACTTCAACACTTTGAAGCTATGTTAAAAGTAGCTTCCCAGCCATTGTTGTTATGAATATACATCGGTGTTCAAATATAATCCAGAGATTTCTGCCTTTATTATATACAGGTAGATGCTCTCTCTATGTTAGTTAGGAAAAGAGATTGTACAGCCGAGAGCCAAGAGAAACCGCACAAGAAAAGAAAGAAGAATGTCGCGTTCTAGAAACAGTATGGCCGGCCACGAATTGAGGTTGTTTACCATACCCATATATTTTGGTCTATTCAAATTTTCAATTGCACATCCTGGGTTTACAATGTTATGTTAGCACAAGGGAAAATTGTCCGACAAGAAAGGTCAACTTAGTTTGATCAGCTCTGGCTTCAACATCTACAGGGCTGGGCGTACCAAACTGGGACTCCAGTCACCAATCCACCGGCCGCCATCATCCTCCTCGGATCACCAACTGGTACTCCGATCTCCGGTCGCGGAACCTCATACGTATGTGCCGGGGCCGCTATGGCCATTTTCGCCGAAAGGTTGATGAGGCCATCCGTCCGCACGCCACTAGAATCTCTCAACCTATAGCTCAGAAAATGCACGTAACCCTCCGGTGCGCCTAATTCCCCAGCGAAGTCCGAAATCGGCACCGTCGCTCCGCCGACGAGCTTGTACTTACCCGAGGAGCTCTTGCACTTCACTTCCACGGTGATGAAGCCTGCATGCAGTGGCAAGTCAACAACGAGACTCTCGTTCCACTTAGGGTTTGTTACTTTGTCCGGCGCCGGTTTGGTGGAGCATTCGTGGCCATGCTCCACTCGGATCACCACCACCGCGTTCTTCACGGGCTTTTTGTTGAGCCGGGTGTTCTCTGCGGATATTGAGGTGATTTCCAAGGCTCGCTTCATCATCTTCTTCTTTGTTTTCCTTTTCTAGGTTGAAGATTACCCGCTTGGAAAAGCTTGAAGCTTGTAACTGGAAGAAATGTGGAGCGTTGAGGTGGAGAAAACGGTGAAGAGGAAAGAGAGTGCGTGGTTTGGCTATATATAAGGAGGCTGTGTCGTGAAGGAAGGGAGCCAGAAAGAAGGGAGAAGGGGGTGGGTGGTTTCTTATCCGTCTTCTCCGAATTGACGGTGACGCGTTTATAGAGGTCAAAAGACGAGTTGAAGTTTCTCTTGGATTATTCGCCGTTGATTAGTCGCAATCGCTAGTACAAACGGAGAAACCGAGACACATTCAAGAAATAAAAAATTCGTGTGCGGGGGAAAGATCGGACCCTTTTCCTCTTCTCAGATTTTTAATTCGTGGTTACAGATATACCCACATTACCCAAATCTCTATATTTAATTAAATTTATTTATGGACAATATTTATACTTATTATCCACCATGCCCCGACTGGAGAACCAGGTAGGAAGCAAACACAACCAAAAATAAAGTTAAACTCATTTGAATGAATGACACGGCGACAGAGACACTTATGGATTTTGTATTTTATTTATGTGACCCAAATTTAATAATAAGTGGCTCCATGCTTCATATGTAATTAATTTGGTGTAAATATTACTAAATTCATTATGAGGTTACTTCTTTAGAATGTGATGTTTCTATCAAATTTGAACAAATATATATGTCCTGGTCTCATGGATTTGGATCAAAGTTTTTCTTATGCTAACACTATAAATCAAATGATGCTTGCTTATTTGTGAGCTATTTTATTTTTTCACAAAGTCTTACTTGCTAAACAAATTGTTGAACGTAATTGAATGAAAAATGCACCGGCACCAAGCCTCAAATTTTTCGAGAAGATAAGCTTAGGATCAAGTTTACATGTAATTCGTTTCTTGTTAATTGATGAACACGTAAAAGAAGGAGATGAATACAATCTTACTGGCTAGAATATTCGCATTTTCTGATAAGTCCAAAATCAAATTACTCTTATTATAGGGGAAAAAGACCTAATATTATCAATGACCAATATTCTGATAATCACAAAAGAAATAATGTTTATTTGATTTAATTCTTCCATTACATTTTAAGGTGATTTTTCTTTTGTTTAGTTAAGACCAATCTTCAATCATATTTTAATTATACTTGCATTACCATTTTTCCTTTTATAGGAGTTTAAAAACCCAATGTCAAATATAGCTTTCTGTTATAAATATTACAAAAGGTATGAACTCATAAAAGTTAAACTCTATAATCATTTAAATAGATTCCTTTTTCCTTATTGTCATGATATCTTTATCATTAACATCTTTAGTTAATAATTTTTCTCGACCAATCTTGTAATATATTTTCATCTCCAATTACTACAAAAGGAACTCTTCGTAAAAAACAAACAAAGAAAAAATGGTTTAAGAATATCTAATTCAAGAAAAATGCAATATCTTGACAAATAATGATTCAAATACGATGATCAAGTACCATCTATTGGTGTATAGTTAAAGTTAATAAGAGACTAATAAACTTTCTTTTTTGCAAAGAGAAAAACTTGTTTTTCAATGTGTAGATAAAATAATTTAGTCGCTATGTGCGTGATTTGAAAGTGTCAAAAAAATTGAAAATCCACAATTTATATCTTTCGTATACCTAACAATTACTTTTCTCATTTGTCAATTCTCAAGTATTAATTTTTGTTTTCTCTAAAATTGTGATATATGAAATCGTCTAAAACTAGTTTTTGACATTTAGGGAAGTTGGCTAGTGTTTGATACATTCCGCTGTATCTCGACAGGTTGAACCTAATCCTCCATTTGCACATCCTAAGCAAAAGAGAATTTGTGGTCCCGCTAGCATTGTTACTATTTGTTGATAACGGTGCCGTAATGCTAGCCAATCTCAGTCCAAAATAAACTCTAATTCGGTCAGCTATAGTAGTACTATGGCAACACCTATACTTCACATCATAAATTATGAACCATGTGGGCCGGCAAATCTTACCGTCCTTATGCGGGGCCAGAAATTTTCTGTCTTTACCTCATAGAACACGCCTATAGTTTGACCTAAAAAAAAAAATATGTAACTGCTCAAAGATTTTGAACAAGTATATAATGCTGGCCGCCCAAGAGAGCTAAGGATCGCCACGTGTAATCCAAGGAAAGGATTGGGTGAATACACGTGTGACACGTCGACATGTCTTGATTTTGTTAATGTCAAAGTCCTTCTCAATGTTGTCCACATCTTCTTTCGTCGTTCAAAGTTGGGAAACTTCCACATGTTTTCCATGAGAATGTATAGATGAACCGGTCCGATAAAACCAATGCTCTTTATTTTCTCTATTAAAATATATGGATGGACATTATCCAAATAAGGGCCGACAATTTTTTTTTTTCACGAAAAATAAGACGTAACAAATGACATATGCAGAGATCGAGTTCATATGGAAACACGAAAAGATTTTTGGAAAAGAAAAGGAGAAATATAGTGTTGCAAAGTTTATTCTGTATCACGATTAAATGCATTTGCTGGGCTTATCTTTTAGCCTCACTGAGATCTTAGATTCGCACCATTATCTTTATTAGATGAAAGCAGTCTTAATCAAGACACTCAAACTATTTTCCTGGGCTTTCCGAGGTAAGGCGCAGGAGAAAGTTGAGAACGGCCGTGAGTTGGCCAACTCTTTTAAGAGGACTCATATAAGGGGATTTATAAACACAAAACTGCGTTCAATTGTCCGAATTGCTAAGGTGAACAATCTAGTTTTGATGCAATTATAGAACTAGTAGAATATATTGTTGCCCATTGTTCCAGCACATCGGCAAAAGAACATTAGGGACGAGTTATATAACAAGTGATATGACATAAAGGACCGCTATGCTCCGCTCTTATTTGGAGAAATTCTTAAAATGAGATGCGAATCATCATAGTTTCCAGTAACACGAGCTCACGAGGAAGTTTTTGACATCTGAACTATCATTGTCTCTTGATGAGGATTCGGGGGAAAAACAATTGAGCTTTGAAAGTTCAAATAACGCTCCATTTGTATTGTGAAAAATGAATAATTTAAAAAATATCTTTCTAAAATTGATCGCTTCCATCGCTTGAAATTTGTAGTTAATGAAAAACATTTTAATTATTAAAAACAATTTGCAAATACACATTTTCATGGATGATGGAAATATTTTTCATTCATTTGTTATTGCTACAAACACATTTTTAGAAAAATATTTTTTAAATTATTTCTTTTTTCCAAAACAAACACACGATGAAAGTCACAAAATTCTACTTTTTATAGGCTGAGCCTATGTTAATGTGTCGAAATTGTTTTAGAGAGGGGAGAATAGTTCATGATTTTCTTCATTTTTTGGGCCTAAAGAAGACTTAACTCCGCAAAGGCCGTCTCATATTGGAATTCACTCCAAAAGAGGGAACTATTCTGTCCTGTGACTCCAAAAAGCTGATCGGAATTGATGACCAAAACCAAAACGTAACTATTTTGAGTTCAAGCAAGTGCCTCCTATTTCTACTTGGAATTGACCACTTGTTTATAACGCTCGAATTCTCCACAAATAACACTATTTTTTACTAGGAAAAAAAAAGTTTAAAATGTCTAGAAAGTATTCGAATATTTGAGTTAATTTAGGAGGGACTAGTGCGCATAGACATTTATGTCTAATTTGATTTTATTGTAGAATGCTTATGTTATTATTTAGACAAAATTATTTAATCAATCAAGAATCTATTATACGGACGCCAATTCCATCCCAATTTTTTTTCTAATTTTATTAATTTAGTCCTAAATTTTTGTGTGAAATTCCAATTTAATCATTTCGGACAATTTTTGCCGAAAAGCACTAAAGTGACAGTCCATTGATCACCAACTATCCCACACGGCACATAGCCACATCACAAATTTTTGCGAAAATTGATTGACATCATTACATTAGAACTCCACATAAAGGTTTAGAACTTAATTAGTAAAATTGAAAGGTTTATGATTGAATTATTTTCCTAACAATAGATTTATGATTTCCCTTGTTTTTTATCTTGATAAATAAAGTGGACTCTAATGACATGCTCTGACAAGATTTTGAGATAAGGCACCAATTTAGTTTGCCTTGTGGTCCAGAGATAAAGAGATGCCTAAAGGCATAAAATATGTCATGATTTTCTTTATGGCCACTACAAGAGTAACTCAACTTGGCAACACGAAGGAAATCTTATGTCGGACATTCACCCTCCACCGGATCGAACCAATCAAATAGGGACCACCCAAAACATTAAAGAAATTCACAGTGCGCACTCACACCGTTACACCAAAAAGACTTCACTTTCATGACCAAAACCAAACTGGAAAACGTGTCTCTCAAGCTTTCCATTGATTGGGATACCAAACCGGCACGCCGGTCACCGTCCCGCCATGGTTCTCCCGATCCGCTGGCATGATTGGCATCCTGAACCCCAGCACCAACGGTGGCGGACGCGACGAACAGGACGAAGTCCCTTTATACGACGATCGACACGACCCTCACTGAGATATTGATGATCCCGTTGCGCAGTCCTTTGGCATCTCTCAGCCGGTAACTCAAGAAATGCAAGTAATTCTCCGGTGTGTAGCCTCCGATGAAGTCCGACACCAGAATCCACGCTGTACCGGCTAGCTTGTCTCCGGTGGAGAAGCTCCTTCGGCGGACCTCAACGACGATGTAGCGTGAGCCTGCTGGCAATTCGACGTGGAGCTTCTCATCCCAGTAAGGGTAGCTCTCGCCCTGCGTGTCTGGTTTAGTCGAGTCCTGCGATGATGGCGAGCAGCAAGAGTCAGCCTTGACGGTGACGAAGGCGTTGTTCTTGATGGGCCTGTCGTTGATGCGGAGGTCTTCGCCGGAGATGATGGTGACTTCCAAGCTGCGATTGTGAGTGTTGGCCATGCCTAATGGGTCCATAAAACTGATGGGCGTGCTTTCCTAGAACGGAATCGGAGACGACGAAATATACGGAACGATTCCTTTCTGTTGCGACGATGAGATCGGGATCCGATAAAGACAAGGACTACGAAATACATAGGCCTCTTCGAATGCATATATACAAAAGATGATGCTTTCACGAAGAATGGTCCTATATAACATTGCAATTTCCTCGAAAGATATCAAGAGTCTTGACTTTTTCATTCTTCCTATTAGTATAAAAGATTTGTAATATAAAAAAAAAGTTTCCCTTGTTATACTAATTTTGGTAATTTTTCGATTACGATGAAATGACTCGCGCAATTTTATTTGAAATCACATCAAAGGTTATTACTTTAACAATTACTTAAATTAGATGGGGCATAAATCAGGGTGCCTATCCAATTTTAGATTTGCGATGATGTCTATCAACTAATCTAGTCTAATCTATGGACTGGAGGAAAACAATGAGCCAAATACCTCCCTGGGTTAGGACATAAGTGATGCTTTTTCAGAATAAACTTTTGCCCTAACAATTTTCTTAGTAATGCGGTAAAGCATCCATAACCATAGTACGTCTTGGCATGAATAATTTACTTAATGCTTTTTCGGAGAATCGGGATACCTCGATTGAGAAGAAACATATAGTGGTTCCACCTCCTGGAATTTTCCAAATAGGGAAAGTAAATTAAAGGCGATGGAATTTCCGAAAAGTGATTGGCTTTATAGTCGTCAGGGAATTACATTACACGTGCCTTGGATAGCTAGCATAAATATTCTCTATTTAATTTAAGAAAAAATATACAAATGGTCGCCATATTTTGGCGTGCCCGAACTTTAAACTTATTCAATGTCATTTCTAACTTTTAATTTGTTTAATATGGTCTTTGAATTTAAAGTATATATTCAATGTAATCCCTAAATTACATGAAAATATTTAATGTTGTCATTGATTTTGAACTTATTAAAGGACATCATGAGATATTTTCATATATTCTAGCAATGTACTAAAAGCTCATGGACCATATCGAATAAATTAAAAGTTTCGAAACTACATAACATATTAAGCTAAAATTCAAAGATCATATTGAACAAATTAAAAGTTCAAGAACTACAATGCCCATTTGACCAACATTCAAGAATCATTTTTCTTTTATTCAAAAAATTAATGAAAATTTTCAAATTGCAAGAACCCGTGAAGGCGAGATAATGTAAAATAATTGGTTAAAGCTGTGAGCGCGTGCTTCTGCTTTACCTGAATAATGATTCTAGACTTATATATGAAAATGCTTGTGCTTAATATCACGCGCACAAGTTTCCTTGCAACAAGGGACGCAATATTATAGTGATTTAGTTAGTGTGCGAATTAACGAGGCATTTGTGAACGATTTTGCTACGTAACCTAATTACATTTCTATATTTGAAGATCATCATCGATTTGCTTTATCCAGGATGTTTTTACCCTTGGATCTTCGAAAAAAAAAAAACAAAAAACAAAGCTACATAACAGTTCATACATGATATCGATACGTGCATATTCAAGTACGAACTTGATGGTGAAGGTCTATCTGATATAAGGATCCATGCACATGCAGCTCATTTGCGTACTAAATGCATACAATGACTTTAAAACTGTTAGAAATAGTAAAATTGATTTTAGATGAAGAACAAAAGTTTAAATTGAACGTTGGTTCTTACTCCAACTTAAGGTGGTAGAGCGTGGCACTGGATTTTAAAAAAAAAAATTAAGGCTTCATTTGTTTTGCGGAAAGCATTTTCAGGAAAACATTTTCTTTATCTTTCATCGTTTGAATTGTTTTGGAAATGAGTTAATTGAAAATTTATAATTAAATTCTATAAAATGATTTTTAGAAGTACAACATTTTTTTTTCATCTTCTTTGACTTTTGGAGCTGCGCTAGGGACTCTCTTGTCTTCAAGAGTCTTCAACAAACTATCAGCAACAATGAAATGGGCTTTGTCAAAAAGAAAAAGGGGCTCACGTCTTACAACTTGGACTTTGTTGTGTTCGGCTGCGTTTATTTCAAGAAAAACATTTTTTTTTCGAAAAAATATGTTTCCGCCTTTGAATCGCTTTAGAAAATGAGTCAACGGAAAATGTTTTCCTAATTAACATATAATTTAAGTTTAAATTTAAAAAAATGATTTCTTGTTTAAAAAATCAAAAATCATTTTCAAAATATGATTAGATATTAGCATTTAAACCAAAAACTTCACGTTTGGCCACAGGAACGCCAACACATATTCTTGGGCCTTTGACAATGGTCGTGAGCGTGGTCCCTCAAGGTCCATCGAGACCAAACATGCGTTTCAAAGAGGGCAGGGCCAGGTTCATGGAGATTGGACTCAAGATACCAGTGCCTATGGCCATGCCTAAGACTTCGATGTCATTGCCCAACTCTCTAGCACCCTGGCCCCGGTCCAAAAAGGCCGAGCCCAAGACCTCAGTGCTTGTGCTAGGATATCTAACACTTGGGCGTATGTCCGTTGAGGTAGAGCTTAAGTCCATAGAGCTTGTGCCCGTGTCCATCGAGGTTGGGCCAGAGACCTTGGAACCTAAGCCCAGGATGGCATTCCTACCCTAGTCCTCTGCACCTATGCCCAGGTCCCTAGTGCCTAGGCCTAGGTCTTGGGTCCATTGAGGCTGGGTTCGAGACGCTAGTGGCCACTTGAGTCAATCAAGGCTAGGCTCAAGGCCTAGGCCTTGACGTCCACGCCCGAGTCCATCAAGGCCAAGCTAGTGTCCATTAAGGTTGGGCCTAGGACCTTACTGCTAGAGCCTAGGTCCCCGACACCTGTGCACGAGTTGATCGAGGTTGAGATCGAGACTTGAGAGCCTGTGGCCCAACACTTGGGTCCATGAGGCCAAGCCCAAGTTGGGGTCCATTGAGGCCGAATCCAAGACCTTCGCACTGTACCTTGTTCTCTTATTGCCTATGCACAAGTTACTAAAGCCCAAATAATGTATGTTTATTATTTTTTTTTAAATCATATGCTTATATTTATCAAATGAAGGAAAATATTTTTCACTTCATTTTCAGAGTTTAGCTAAACACCACAATAGTCATTTTCCTATTAAATAACTTTCTAGGAAATATTTTCCACATATGTCACATTTTCTGCAAAATAAATAGAGCTTTCAAGTTGGAATTGCTCTCTGTCAAGTCGGCAAACTTCAAGAGGCGGTGGAATTATTCTATAAATACATTTGGGAGTTCTTTGTTGAGTAGCCTGAGAAGTGAGTGGGAGAGTTAAGTTTAAAGAAAAGCTTGTGGAGTTAAGCTTAGAAGAGTGGTGTGTTCCTTGTGCAAAGCCTACGCAAAAGGCATTTTGGATCTATTTCTCTCCTTTTGTATTTGTGTGCTCTAAGTCCAAAAGTTTCTATACCTTCTGGCCCCAACAACAACAAAAACCATGCATTATCATGTTTGCAGTAGTTTATAATAGCTTATTGCTTCTTCTTTATGGGACGATGTAATTAATTGTTGTTATAACCTTAAATTGGACTTTTTGCCTAAATGTTTTGCTTGTCTAACTTAAGTTAGATCCCATCCATGGACTATTTCATCATTCCATTCAGAATGTTATGGAAGGAAACTTTGTTATAACCTTTTCCGAGGTGATTCACTAAGGGAAAACTAATAGATTACTAGGAGGGCACAAACAAACACTAGGAAATAACGTGATTTAAATCCTAGTAGTACACTAACTGGAATTCCCTTTAGGATCATATAAAGCCAAACTACCTGTTGACGTCTACTGATTCGAATGGGATTTTTAGAATTAGTTAAATGAACCAATTATAATATACGAAAGAAGCATTTTAGTATTTTTGATATTGCTATTAGATAATAATGAGTATTCTTATGAGGATGGGATGCTTGACTCAACTTCAATACATATGCTAAGCCGTATTAACTTAAAAAAATAAGAAGAAAGGATTAATCTCAAGGCGATCAGTCCACCCTGCTCTCTCTTTTTACGCTATGCAAAGTAGTGCTATTGTTTTTTCTTTTAACAATGGATCACTGACGACATTTTTTTTTGTTGATCTAGAGATAAGTTAGGGTACGCCGTAACTAACCCTAGTGACTTCATGTGACATTTTGAATTTCGACCCCGTCTCGATTATATGAAATGGGTTTTTGTCGACGCGCCTATGGTCCTTTTTCTCGAAACTGATCACTCACGAGTTAACTGATTTATCAGGTGAAGCCATTAAGGGATATAACAGACTTGAGAATTCGATCAGAAATCGACTGCTCGACCGTGATAATTGGCAAGGGCCAATACGACACCGTTATAAGCGATTAATGATCGGTTATAGGCCAATTTGACGGAGACACATAATTAAATTGCGGGTGATTCCACATAATTTTGAAATGCGCGTCGAACGGCACTAACTCAGTTTTCTGTCGATTCTATACTCGGTACATATAATTGAAACCTTGAGATTTTTATGATAACCAAGAGTCGCCGACTAGTCGGAAATGCACAAACGTGGATCGAAATTATTGACCATGGGTCAAACACGCTAGAATCCCTAAAAGCTACCCAGTAGGTTGGGTCGTGCTAAAATCACGTCTAGTCGATTTTAACCACGAAATTAAACTCGGTTTCGGGAATCGAACATTCGAGCATAGCACGATTTATTTTTAGGACCTCGTCTCATCTTTTGAAGAAATTCCGTCAAGCCGGGAATTTTTACGGAAAATCAATTTCAGTAAATTGGAAATTTAGAAGGAAATTCGGATGGGCACCTTTAATTGGATATTTAGCCACCTAAATGAATTAGTTTGTGGAGAATTAAAGAGAAATTCGTATGGGCTGCCTTGGAGGGCTTTTTGGCCTTCAAATTGGATTATTTGGTGAGGAATTGGAAGGAATTAGAGGGAAATTCGTATGGCTGCTGAAGGGGGATTAATTGGCTACCAATTTGGCTTGTTTGTGAAGTTTTGGGAGGGAAAATAGCCATTGGTTGATGCTTGGACTTGGAGGGCAGAAGACTTTGGGGCTAAACCACTCAAGTGGCTTGATATTTCTCCTTGAATACCATTGGCCCTCACATGGACTTTCATGGCTCCTTTCCCCTCTCTTCTTTTCCCCTTTGCGTGCGGTTTCCTCCCCCAACCAAACCTCACTCCACCTTCTTCTTCCTAAGCTAACTCCCTTGTTGCTCCATCTTCTTCTTCTTCTTTTCCAGCTCCTCCGCACGTCCACTTCAGCGACCAACCTCGCAACCGCAACTGCCCATCCCAGCCAGCAATCGCCAGAAACACCTTGCTCCTCTTCTCGTCAGGCCACTGTCGACTGCCAGCCCTCTCGACCCAGCGACCAAGCCGCCTACCTCGCCGCTCTAGCCCACAGTCACTCATGCCAATGTCCAGCGACTGTCCGAGCCGATCGCCAGCCCCGCCTATCCCTGTCGCTGCCACACGTCGTCCCTGTTCGCCGCCAGCTCAAGCCAAACCGCCTCAGCCCTTACCAACTTAGCCTCGACCAACTCAGCCCCTCCATAGAAGCGGAACCAAAGCTCAACCTTATTTGAGACTTGGTTAGTTGTTTTCAGCCTCTTCCGGCCCTCCGTTGGAGACACCATAGGCTCGGGATCTCACCTTCTTTGCACCGCCGTCGCCGTGGACCCGTCGCCTTGCTAATTCGGTGAGTTAACACCTTAATCTTGGATTAGAAAGTTAATTGCACTTAGGGAGATTAGTTTAGACTTGACTATGATTAAGGTTAATTTAGTTAGTGTACCTAGTAGTTAGTTAGTTTAGTTAGTTGAACTAGCTAGTCAAAGTAGTTAGGTAGTTAGTTAGGTTATTTAATTAGTTTAATTAGATTAATGTAGTTAGTTTAGTTAAATTAGTTTAGTTAGCTAAATTAGGTTAGTTTGGTTAGCTTAATTAAATTAATTAAGTGCATTATTTTAAATAATTTACAATTTATTTAATTAATTGCAATTTATTTAATTAATTTTAATTAGCGTATATTATACCGAAATAGCCGGTTAGTGGAATTTTATGCTGATCGTCGTGGTTGAATTGATTTGTGAAATTAATTGCTAAATTGTGCAATTGAGTGCTTAGTGATGATTTTTAATTATTATTGCAAAAATATGATTTTATAGTATTTAATTAGAAAAAATACCGGGTGTTGGGTTTTGACGTCAAAAATATTTTATGTACTATATAAAATCGTGAAAATTTTAAATGGGAGAGTATAATGTTTTGTGGATCAATTTGACTGTGTGACCACGCACAATTATTTTACCAGGTATTTTTAATATGAAGAAAATTGGTCAAGTCTATTATTTGAAATTTAAGTATTTGAGTACAAAGCATGTATTCTTGGCCGAGCATGGATGTGCATGTGGTCATTATCGGAACCCGTCCTGATGCGTTCACACGGGACGATGCCTGATTAAGTTTAGATGCCATTGACAACGGATGCCGATCGCAGTGGAGGCTAGGCCGATGCTCCTTTATGGAATGCCGTTTAGATGTAGACGTTGCCGTGCCCAACAGAGCGGGACGACGCCCGGTTATGCCGGATGACCGTCGACTGTTGAGTTGGCCGTGACCATTGGGTCGTAAATAATCGGAACCCGCTTGAGTGATTGAGATAGCTGCGCCTGATTATGGGACGAAATTGTGTGACATGGAATGGGACATGTCATAACGATTTGGCCTTATAATCGGGATCCCTGTGAATGTTTGATGAATGATATAAGGTGTTCCAATTATTAAATGCATTTACAGTATGCAAATGATATGATAATGAGATGTACTAATGTGCAGGGAGCTGCTGAGGCGAGGTAAGTCCTATATGGTGCATGTTTAGGCTGTCTTTAGGTGAATTCTCGTCCTAATCGGGGTTTAGGGTGTAGACTCACTGAGATTTATCTCACCTCGTCATGGTTTAGATATTTTTAGGTCCTTAGATGGAGGTTTGTCACGTTCGTTTTGGGTGTTCACAGGAGATGGAGACCGAGGCTACCCTTCTCCCTATCCCTGGGATCATATGGACCCATGAACTTGTGGTGACCACTGTTTGGGTCAATGAGGGCCTACCTCACTTGGTACCTCATCGTTTCAAAGCGTGGTTCCTTAACAAGCCCAACGGGATTTGGGAGGGTCCTTTGGAGGGTTTTGACAAGCCTGCCGTCGATACCGAGTATGAGGAGGTACTTGGTCCCATGGATATCGATATAATGGATGATATCATGGCAAGCCCGGGGCCCGAGGCTGAAGGGTCCGAAGTAGAGGTAGCTGATCTTTTGGACATCGACATCCCATATGGTGTCATAGTGGACTCGGATCCCAAGTAAGTAGGGTCCGGAGTAGGATTGGCTTGGTAGCTTCTTTTGGTTATAGACTCATGTATATAAACCTGTAGGTTGAATCGATATGTTTATAAAATGTGGCTCGTGTTAATTGGTTGTTCTGCTTTTACTGTCCCATGTAGTTGATTGTTATATGGGGTTATTAGTTCGCTTCCGCATGTGCATAAAACGAATGGGTCGGCGACGCATCCTGGAAACGTCGCAATTTTTGTCGACCGCCCAGCGATGTGCGCGCGGTCGAAGTTCTGGGCGTAACACTTCATCTGCATGAGTTAAGATGCCCACGTAAAGGAGACTTACGCCAAGAGGTGTCGTCACTGTGATTACGTCATATAATTTTCCAATTTGCTGGTACTGAGCACGAAGCATACATATTCGACATCTTCCCCTCCTTTGGACCTATTCTCTCTTTCTTGCATCCACCACACAAAGCGATTAGGTGGATTGGGATTTTTTTGGGCGACTAGCAAGTCAGCGAGAGACGTTGCTAGCGAAGTTGCTTTTCCCATGCGTCGTTGCATTCAGACCAGACAAATTCAATACAGCTCTCGAAGTCACTTTTGCAAGTCGTCTTTTGCATGGATGAATGCGATCGAAGTTATAATGTGAATGTATTATCTCACGCTATGATTATTAAGTCGTGATCCAAGTGTTCAAGTCAATAAATAGTATATATTTCGGCTGGAATCCATAATTTAAAGACAAAACATTAGATGTAAAAAATTGTTCCAACCGGAAGTAAAGACAATATGTAATGGTTTGACAGTTAGGCTAATTTGTCGAGGCTCCAAAAGGCACATCAATGATGCACTTTATTGGGTTATGGTTCCACAGTGGACCATAAGACTCCTGTGAAGTGAATTAATATAGACAAAAGTGATATATCCTATCTTGTATATCGCTTACCAGTTTCCAATACGGATCTGTAATGATCTCGAAGATAAAACATAAATTTAATGTTAAATAAGAAACACATGTTTGACCAAGAACTTTCACAGATTGGAAAAGTGCATGCCATGCATGCCAATGATCCAATGAATAATCAAATAAAGTTAACAGTCACATGTAAAGAAACTTGATTTGATGTACTTCGGTTATGTAATGCAATTCGCGATTTTTTTTTTTAAGGTAACAAAGGAGAGCAAGCCCTTTTAATGCACTGCATTAGAATGTAATTAACTTGTTTCTATCCCTTCTGGTTCCGAAAACAGCAAAAACCATTAATTATAATGTTTGCAGTAGTAAATTATAGCTTATCGGTCTCTTCTTTATGGCAGAAGATGTAATTAATTGTTGTTTTAATAATGAGAATTCCAATGAGAATGGAACGTTTGACTCGACTTCAATGCCCATGCTAAGTGATATAAACTAAACAAGAAGAAGGAAGGATTAATTTCAAGGTGATCACTCCCCCCCCGGCTCTCTCTTTTCACGCTATGTAAAGCAGGGCGATGTTGTTCGTACTTTTGACAACGGATCATTGAGAACATGTTTTTTTTTTTTTTTGACCTAGAGAGAACTTGAGGTCTTAATCCAATCATCGTTCTAGGTCAACATCGCTAATAGTACCCGACACGTGATCAAGACTCCGCTGCTCTTACCGTCTGTGACTTCATCTGCATGAGCTGTGATGCCTACGTACAGAAGACTTAACGCCAAGAGGAGCCAACGAAGACGATGACCATATGTCAACGCAAAAGTCTTGTAATATTTTTAGCCTCGCAAATATGGGTGACGACGATATCATTGCGATGCCGGTCTCGTTACTGTCATTACGTCATTAAATTGTCCAAGTCGATGGTCCTGCGCACGAAGCATATGTATTCAACATCTTCCCCTCCTTTGACTTGTAGCCACCAGACAAAAAGAGATGAGCTGGATCTGTATTTATATAGGGCGACTATCAAGTCGCGAGAGGCATTTCTAGCGAAGCTGCTGTTGCTGAGCGTGGTTGCGTATTATATTTTACAAGTAATGTGCAACTTTCCAAGTCATTTTGCAAGTGGTCTTTGAAGGGATGAATGCAAACGAAGTTATAATATTCGTGAGTTGACGTATGTCAAAATAATTAAGTTCACCGTCATCAAGTTTGATATGATGTGATATACTTTCTCAAGCTTTGATTATTAAGTCGTGATCCAAGTCAATATATAGTATATTTTTCAGCTGGTCTTCATCATTTAAATACAAAACAATAGATGTAGAAAATAGTTTCCACCGAAAGTAAAAGTGATTTATACTTTTTTGACAGTTAAGCTAATTTGCCTAGGCTCCAGAAGGCACATCGATGCACTTTCTCGGGGGCTGGTTCTAGAGTGAATAATAAGACTCATGTAAAGTCAATAAATACGTATAGAAAAGATATATCCCGTCCTGTACATCGTTCACAAGTTTCCGATACGGATCTATATAGACCTCAAAGGATATAACATCAATTTACTGTTAAATAAGAGACACATGTGTGACCACAGAACTTTAGAGCTTTTACAGGTTGCAAAAGTGCATGCCACGGATGCCAATGATCCTCGTTCCTGCGTAAAATGAAATTATTTACACGCATAAACAAAAGTAAGGTTCATATTTTTAAGGATTCACTTCTACAATAGTAGTGTGCATTCATGATTATATTTTTACAAGAACATAATATGGTTAGATAAGAATTTTTATATAGATCCAGTGAATAATTAAATAAAGTTAGCGGTAACATGTAAAGAAACTTGATTTCATGTAATTCGGTTATGTAGTGCAATTCGAGTATATATAAATATATAACGGAGGAGAGCAAACCCTTTTTAATGCACTGCATTATAATGTGATTAACTTGTAAGTAGATTATGTATTCTTTATTGAAATTTTTCTATCTACATTATAATCGAAAGGGTAACAAATTTCAACTGGACTCCATCATTTAAAGACAAAACATTAGATGATAAAAATTGTTTCAACCGAAAGTAAAGAAAATATGTAATGGTTTGCCAATTAGGCTAAGTTGTCTAGGCTCCAAAAGGCACATCAATGATGCACTTTCTCGGGTTCTAGTTCCACAGTGGACAATAAGGGCGCGTTAGGTAACCATTCTATTCCTTAAAACAATTTTTTATCAAAAATGGTTTTTTATGATTTTATTCCTAGTAACAATTTATGGATAAAAGAATAGATTTGGTAACTGTACAAAATTTATATCTTCATGATAGGAATGCATTTGGTGAGATTCTTAATTTTTTGATACATTTGTCATATTTTTCTTCTTTTTTCCCTTTTTTTCCCTTTTATTTTTTATTTTCCCTTTTTATTCTTCTTCCTCCTCCTTTGTGGTCGGCAACCGGCCAGGCGAGGTCC
Organism: Eucalyptus tenuipes; assembly: GCA_014182365.1. Lineage (NCBI taxonomy): Eukaryota > Viridiplantae > Streptophyta > Magnoliopsida > Myrtales > Myrtaceae > Eucalyptus > Eucalyptus tenuipes. The sequence continues at coordinate 1,504,786 of CM024541.1, read as the reverse complement.
GACAAGCTTGGCCATGGGGAGCCTTGGCCTCGCTAGATCTAGGTTAGGCTGAGTCTCGCAGTAGCCAAGTGAGCCTCCAGCGAGCTCGTCGAATCTCGCCTAGTCTATCATCGACCATTGCTGGCAGCAACGGCGACAATCGGCAATGAAGAAGAAGAAGAGAATCAGTTATTACAGAGATGATTACCAAACAGGGCCTAAGACTCCTGTAAAGTGAATAAATACATAAAAAAAATTATATATCCTATCTTGTACATCGCTTACCAGTTGAATAAGAAACACATGTTTGACCAAGAACTTTTTCAGGTTGCAAAAGTACATGCTATGCAGGCCTATGATCCAATGGATAATCAAATAAAGTTAATGGTAACATGTAAAGAAACTTGATTTTACTTCAGTTATGTAATGCAATTCGGGATGTTTTCTAAGTAACAAGGGAGAGCAAACCCTTTTAATGCAATGCATTAGAGTGTAATTAACTTGTTTCTATCCCTTCTGGTTCCGACAACAACAAAACCACTCATTATCATGTTTGCAGTAGTAAATTATAGCTTATCGGTCTCTTCTTTACGGCTGATGATGTAATTAATTGTTGTCTTAATAATGAGAATGGAACGCTTGACTCGACTTCGATACTCATGCTAAGTGGTATAAACTAACAAAGAACAAGAAAGGATCAATTTCAAGGTGATCGCTCCCCCCCCTGCTCTCTCTTTTTACGCTATGTAAAGTAGGGCCATATTAACCACTGGAGTTTGCCTCAGTGGCCACCCTTCCAACATGGAAGGGGGAGGTAGGGGGTTCAAATCCTTACCTTCTCATGGGAGGTTGGGGTGGGGATGATTTAGTTTTAAATGTGGGTTTCGACTCTCATGCCATACAAGGAAGCAGGGCAAAAGTCGAGAGTGAAAAATAGAGTAAGAATAGAGTAGGACCGACCAAAAAAAAAAAAGTAGGGCCATATTGTTCGTACTTTTGACAATGGGTCATTGAGGACATGTTTTTTTTTTTTTTTTTTTGGTTGACCGAGAGAACTTGAGGTCTTAATCTAATCATTGTTCTAGGTCAACATCGCTAATAGTACCTGACGCATGATCAAGACTATGCGACGCTTACCGTCTATGACTTCATCTACATAAGTTGTGATGCCCACGCACAGAAGATTTAGGGCCTGTTTGGTTCAATTTTGTGGAAATGACTTTGAGAAAATGCAAATATCTTTGAGGTAAATGGGGTTTTCCGAAATGCTACACTGTTTGGTAAATTGTAATCTCAAATAGCATTGAAAAATAACTTTAGCATAAACACCATTCGGCAAAAATCACATTTGTAATTGGCTTTTGCTATTTTTTCTTCTTCTTTTTTTAAAGTTTGAAAATCAAATTTGACGGCTGACTAACCGCCGACCAACCGCCGGACAGCCGATTTGGCCGCTAGACTACCGGATCGAGCCGCCTGAGGTCGCGGAGGCTAGATCTGGAAGCTAGGCGACGCCACCTGAGGTCACGCGGACCCAGGCGGCGTCGCCTGGTTCCAGCGCGCTAGACGACGCTGCCTAGGTCGTGGGTCGCGCCACCCCAAGCGGTGGTCCTTGGGGACACGCGACCCCCAGGCAACGGCGGCGACTGCCAGAGAAGCCAAGCTCTCAAGCTGGGAAGACGAAAACGAACAGGAAGAAGATGAACAGTGATGGTGATGAACAGTGAACTTGCATTTCCAAAATGCCCAATGCTCAAAGCTGGTCCGGACCTGTATTGGGAATGCTAATATTTGGCCAATGAGCTTTCAAAAATATTTGCCAAACACAAAATATTTTTCTCAATGGGCTTTGGGGGCCCAAAGCCCATTGAGAAAGCTGAACCAAACGGGTCATGAGGAGCCAACGCAGACGATGACCATATGCCATCGCAAAAGTCTTATAATATTTTTAGCCTTTCAAATATGGGGTGACGACAATATCATGACAATGCCGATCTCGTTACTGTCATTACGTCATTAAATTTTCCAATGTGATGGTCCTGCGCACAAAGCATATGTATTCAACATCTTCCCCTCCTTTGTCTTGTAGCCGCCAGACAAAAAGAGATGAGCTGGATCTGGATTTATTTAGGGCGACTAATAAGTCGCGAGAGACATTGCTAGCTAAGTTGCTGTGCGTCGTCGCGTATTATATCTACCAAATAATGTACAGCTTTCCAAGTCATTTTGCAAGTCTTCTTTGAAGGGATGAATGCAAACGAAAACGAAGTTATAATATTCGTGGTTCACGTGCGTCAAAATAATTAATTTCACTGTCATTAAGTTTGGTATGATGTGATATACTTTCTCAAGCTTTGATTATTAAGTCGTGATCCAAGTCAACAATAGATGATTTATATATTTCAGCCGGACTTCATCATTAAAATACAAAGAAAATAGTTTCCACCGAAAGTAAAGATGATTTATACTTTTTTGACAGTTAAACTAATTTATCTAGGCTCCAGAAGGCACATGGGTGATGCACTTTCTCGGGATCTAGCTCTAGAGTTGACAATTAAGACTTCTATAAAGTGAATAAACACGTATAGAAATGATATATCCCGTCCTATACATCTTTCACCAGTTTTCGATATAGATCTATATAGACCTCTAAAGATATAGCATGAATTTAGGGTCCATTCGTTTCGCGGAAAATGACTTTCAAGAAAACGTTTTCCGGATTTTCCGGTGTTCGTTTCACGGAAAATAAACTACTCAAGGAAAATGTTTTCCACCATTGGAAAAACAACCTTCAAAGATGAGAAAAATGTTTTGCACTTTTAAAAAGTGGAAAACATTTTCCACAACTTCTTCCACTTGCTTCTTTTCACCAACATATTTTTGTTTTATTTTTATGCTTTCTTTTTCTTTTTTTCCTTTTCTTTTTTTCTTTTCTTTCTTTCATTTTCATCTTTCTTCCTTTTAGACCAAAAAAAAAAATTCTTTCTTAGCCTTGGTCGGTTGCCGGCCACAACGGCGGCCGGCGACCGGCAGCGAGCCAGCTCGAGCTGCGCCCCAGGCCCGGCGAGCTCGGGCCTCGCCCGGATCGGGCGAGGCGGAGCCTCGCCGGCCTGGGGCACAGCTCGCAGCTCGCCGGATCCGCAGCTCGCGGCTCGCCCGAGCCTAGCGAACCTCCGGCGAGCTCGAGCGAGGCCCGAGCCCTGCCCAACTCGCCGAATCGGGCGAGCCGCGAGCTCTACCCCCAGGCCGTGTGGCGGCGTGCGTGCGGTGGCAGAGGAAGGAGGAGGAAGAAGGAGGAGGAAGGAGGAAGGAAAAGAAAAATAAATAAAAATTTCGATTTTTAAAAATATAAATAATTAAAAATTCAATTTTTTTAAATATAAAATTAATAAAATTAATTTTTTGGTCAATTAAAATTATTAAAATTCAGTTCTTCAATCATTTTTCCCAAATAATTAAATTAGCTAATGAACAATGGAAAATATTTTCCACTCAAAGTTCGCGTTTCAGCTGAACACCGGAAAATATAGTCATTTTTATGGAAAATGACTTTATGGAAAATATTTTCCGGAAACGGCTCATTTTCCGCGAAACGAACGGACCCTTAGTGTTAAATAAGAAATGCATGTGCGACCAAGAACTTTAGAGCATTTATAGGTTGTAAAAGTGCATGCCGTACATGCCAATGTCCTCATTCATGTGTAAAATGTAATTATTTATACGCATAAACAAGAGTAAGATTCACATTTTTAAGGTTCACTTCTACAATACTAGTGTGTTCACGATTATTTTCTTACGAGAACATAATATGGTCAAATAAGAATTTTTTTATAGATCCAATGACTAATCAAATGTAAAGAAAATTTATTTCGTGTACTTCGGTTATGTAATGCAATTCGGGATTTTTTTTTTTTTTTTTTTAACAAAGGAGAGCAAACCCTTTTAATGCACTGCATTAGAATGTAATTAACTTGAAGTAAATTACGTATTGTTTATTGAAATTTTTCTATCTACATTGTAACCGAAGGAATCTACTGAATCTTTGCAACATTTTTAATTTCAAAGGCCCCCATCCAATCCTGTATAAGCCATTTATCGGCGTGCCCGTTGATGCTAGCTTTGCACAGAGACAAATCTTAGCTTGGTCGACCACTATCGTCTAGCTAGCTCAGTGGACTTCAACTGGGCCACTATCAACTATCTTTTGTCATCGGCAGAATTTCCCATCGGGCAAAGAGAGATGAAAAATGAAAAGAAATTTCCATCAACTTTTTCCTTGACAATCAAAATAAATTGGTTATATATATATATATAATCTTATTTTATAGAGCATGATGGGATTGTGGTAGAAGGTCACAGTTGTTTATCTAAAATTGGTTACGAACCTCCATATGTTCCCGAACTATCATTTGAATCTAATTTCCCAAGAATCAATCTTAGCGGTTGGATTCGAAGAGACCAAAAAAGAGTCGGAAAAAAAGTGTATTCAAAGAGGAAAAGAACATTGTACAGCTTGTTTTGCCTAAATGACAACGAATCACTTGCTCGGTTTATCCACTCTTAGGCGTTGCGCATATCATTGTCTTTGAACACGGAGCTTCGACAGTGAGCAGAACTGAGACCGAGGAGAGAAACATCCATGGCTTCACCTTCTCCTTCGAGTCATCTCTCGCTCTTCACAAGCCTTCGACGCCGCCGTCGCCACATCCGCTTCACATCCTCTTCCACTTGCTTTTGAACCGCTCCACTGTGTCCTTGCTCTCTTAACGGGCCAATTCCAGGTTCAGTTGCTCGGCCAGCCAAAATGATTTCATAAATATATTGAAAAAAGTTTTATTGAGATTTTCAGATAAAAAATCAATAAATTTAAATAGGAGTGGGTAAGTTAAGATATTCGTCAGATATATAATTTGAGAGTGGATCTTTATAATGTCCCTGAATTTTAAAAAATATTTAGGGTCGGTCCGTCGCGGATGAGGAGTTGTTTAGATTGACCAATGAAAGGGAAAGGTCGTTGGTTGGTGGGCAAACGAAAAAAATTTAAGTCGCCGTCGTGGGTGTTCGGATATTACATGATCATGATGACACATGAAAGCATGCACAACTCTGCAAATTTTATTAGTGACGTATCTAGAGAACGACTGACTTTGAAGTCAACCCACCAGTTATTAATTAATACGAGAAATATTTTATTGGTAACAAGATCGATCCGCCACAAACTTAAGCACAAAAAGCTTTGGGTTCGATATGGAAACAGACTTAAGAGTTATAATGGGGAAGCCATTTTAGGTGAATACAAACAAGGAAATGCTCCATTGATCTTTATTGATAGGGTATCCACGACCTGGAAAAATACAATTTATGTCATGTTCTATTTCATAAACATAATAATATATATGGTGCAATTGGTTCAACTTTTCCAAAGGACTTTGGGCCTTTAAAATCTTCTGTAGCATTTGGTAAATGCCAACACGAGGTTGCATAGCACTAGCGTCTTGTTGCTTGGGTTCACATGGTTCCAATGATCCGTTATAAGGCTCATGCAATGTCAAAGTCCAGATTTGACTCGCTTGCAATCATGTGACCTTGGCGTCGCATCACCTAGGGTTGCTCAACCTTAGCAACCCTCGCTAAAGATGATGTTGACCATCGAAGGGCCATATCTAGGAAGCCTAACCATTGAAAGGCTAGATCTAGGAAGCTCAAGGTTGTTGAAATTGACGTTTCCTCGCCTAAGTTTGAACAACCTCGGCAGCTCGTTGTCTGGGGTCATTCGGCCTCCATGACCCTCGCCTAGGGTAAGTGACCTCGGCAACAGGCCTCGCTTGAGATAAATTCATCACCTAGTGTTTTTGCAAAGCTTCGACGAGGATAGCAATGAGATTTATTGCAACAAGGGTCGCCGGTTGATGGTCGCCTGGCCAAGGATCGCCTTTGGTTGTCGTCGATGCTCGCTTGTGATCTTCGCTGATGCTCGCCCAATGTCCCTGCCTCGCTGCCTCTAGTGGCTCAATTGCATGCCCTTTTTTTTTTCCTTTTACTTCTAAGTTGCTTTAAAATATATAGACCAAAATTAAATATCCAAACCCTATTTGCTTTTAAGAATACACCCTTATTCATAAGTCCTCGGGGAAATGGCTTTACATCTCCCCAAAACTTAATTAAATGCAATCCTAGGCCTTTTATTTGTTTGAAATGTATTCATTTTAGCTTTAACTATATTGTTTTATAATTGTCTCCTAAAGGATATATACTTGAATGAACATGCATCCATAGACCATATATAATCCGAATCATTAATATCAGTATGATCCTTCTAGATCTTACGTGAGACTCATGTGATCGGCAGTTTTGATTGACTTAATCCACATAGGCAACAGTTCAAACACAAATCTCACCTCCCGTGATGTGGCCAGATGCATATAGTCGACTTCAAGAGCACATATTCTCAACTTCAACTCATTGAAGCTAAGCTAAAAATAACTTCCTTACTGTTGTTGTCATGAATATATATTTTGATCGGTGTTCAAATATAATCCAGAGCTTTTGCCTCTATGATAGTCAGAAAGCATGATTGAATAGCTAGAGCCAAGAGAAACCAAAAAACAAATAATGTCGTGTTACAAACAGTTTGGCCGGCCTCAAATTGAGGATGTTTGCGATACCCATATATTAATGGTCCATGGAAATTTTCTATTGCGCATACCGTGTTTACAATGTCAACACAAGAGAAAACTGTCTGACAAAAAAGGTCAACTTAGTTTGATCAGCTCTGGCTTCATCATCTACAGGGCTGGGCGTACCAAACTGGGACTCCAGTTACCCATCCACCGGCCGCCACCATCTTCCTCTGATCACCGACTGGCACTCTGATCTCCGGCCGCAGAACCTCATATGTGCGTGCCCGTGCCGGCGCGGCCATTTTTGCCGAAATGTTAATGATGCCATCTGTCCGCACGCCATTAGAATCCCTCAACCTATAACTGAGAAAACGCACGTAATCCTCCGGTGTGCCAAAATCGCCAGCGAAATCCGAAGCTGGTACCGTCGCTCCGCCGACGAGCTTGTAACTCCCAGACGAGCTCTTGCACTTCACTTCCAAGGTAATGAAGCCCGCATGCAGCGGCAAGTCAACGACGAGATTCTCGTTCCACTGAGGGTTTGTTCCTTTATCTGGCGCCGGTTTAGTCGAGCATTCGTGGCCGGGCTCTGCATGGACCGCCACCACTGCGTTCGTCACAGGCTTCTTGTTGAGCCGGATGTTCTCTGCAGATATCAAGGTGATTTCCAAGGCTCGCTTCATCTTCTTTTTTGGTTGAAGATCACCGGTCGGAAAGCTTGAAGCTTGTGATTGGAAGAAGTGGAGGAGATGAATGTAATGAAAAGTGTTGAGATGAAGAAGACTGTGAAGGAGGAAAGAGGCTGTGTGGTTTGGCTATATATAAAGGGTTGGGAAGGAAGGGAGAGAGAAAGAAGGAAGAAGGAGGTGGGCGATTTCTGTTTCTTCTTCGCCGGCCCGAGTTTGACGCGGCCATGTTTGTTTAGGTGAGAGAGGAGGGTCACGTGGAACAGGTGACGTAGAACACAAGCCGAGTTAAAGTTGGTTTTTGCGATTGAAAAGTCGTTGTCACAAGTACAAACCGCGAAATTTTTCTATATGTTGACTAAATCAATTCATTAGCGGGGGAAGGATCGCAGCCTCTTCCTCTTATCAGTTTAATTAATAGATTATATATATACACACACATTATCCACACTGTTGACATCTAAATTTTGGCTAAATACTTAAAATTAAATTGCATAAGAAAATTAGGGACCAATTCGGCCCTAACAAAAATGACTTTTTGCATCAATTAGGTCTTTTTTTATTTGTATCCATTAAAGCTTTATTTCCTAGCCACTTTTAATACTACAGTCATTTAAATTTGGAATTAGTTGTCATAGAGTTTTTTTTTTGAAAAAAATAAAAAATAAACTTTTGCAAAATAATTACTTTCAATTGGTGCCTTTATTTCCTCAAGCATGTTATAAATTTCTTTTTTTTTTGCAAGGAATTTCTTCTTGTTTCAAAAAAGGATAGAAGTTTTTTTGAAAATTTGTTTTCAATTCATGCTTTTGTCGTCTTTCAAATTGGATATATTTTTATTCCATGCTAACATGTCATATGTCTTTTTTTTTTCCAATCCATACTTAGGAAATCCCCTCCATGTACAAACTTTTCGTGAACAAACGAAAAGGGTAGGATTAGGTCGTCATCATGGACTGACTCCCTATTTATACCTTTTGTTTACACATGCTTGTTTATTCATGACTAGGTAATCACGGCATGTCAACGTTTGCGGATCCAAACTCGCTCAAAAGCAAAAGCAAGAATGGCCGAAGAAAATGTACCAAGCCGTGTTGCGGTCATGAAAAGCGAAATAAAGCAAGTCTTTAGTGTGCTTCAACAACTCTCAACTAGACTCCATCCAAGGCAAACTTACTCCCGCCCCAGCCTCAATCGAAGTACTATTACCACAATCATCCATCAGGGGTGATCAAGGTAGAGATACCGATGATAACATGCCCGAATTAAAGGATGATTCGCACCAAATCGCGATTGAGAGAGCTAAGCCAGACAGTTTGTCTAAAAATGAGCATGACAAACGCCTCGAGAAGCTTGAGGAGAAGCTTAAACAACTGTAAGGCCTCCAAGATCCTACTCCAATAGACCTCTCCGTCTATTCCAAAGTCAAAATGCCGGAAAATTCAAAATGCCCGAATTTGAGAAGTACGATGGCACGACTTGCTTGAGGGCTCATTTGCAAAGATACTTGGTTTCGAATAGCCCAATACGTCAATAATGCACCCTCAAAACGTGGAGCGAGGTGAGTAAGGCATTCCTCAAGCAGTACAAGTTCATAATGGACATTACCCCTTCTCGTGAGGATCTTGAGCGTACCGAGAATAAAAAGTATGAATCATTCAAAGAATATGCCATTAGATGGAGAATTCTATTAGCCCAAATCAATCCTGAACCAACCAATTTCGATCTAAGAAAAATGTTTATCAAAACCCTCCTCTGCGAGTACCGCAATCGAATGGTAACCACGATTGCTGAGTCGTTTAATCAACTCATTCCAGTGGGGGAGCAAGTTGAGATAGGGTTAAGAGATGGTTGGTTCACTGAATTTGCACCCACGAGCAGGAGGCTTTACATGAAGAAAGATAAAGAACCCTTGGTAGATATCAAAGAGACCTACACCAGTCATCCCTGAGAATTCAGACAAGCACAAGACAACAACAAACCACCAGCCGTCAGCCGTCCCAGCGTTACAACAACTGGAGACAATTTACTCCGCTTCCTAGATCTCCATCGCAAGTACTGGCAATCCTCCGGAAGAAGAACCTCCTCTCCATTGAGCCAAAACAACCCAACATTGAAAACTTTTCCAACTACGACCCGTCAAAGATATGTGATTATCACAAAGGCGAAGTAGGGCCCTTGACTAATGAGTGCTTCGCTCTTAAGAGTCGAATCTAGAACCTGTTGGACACTAAAGCTTTCTCATTCCAAAGCACCAAACCAAATGTCCAGAGCAATCTGCTCCCTGATCACACTGACAAAGTAAACGCGGTATTCGGTTCTGACGCCAGCCAAATCAGAATTGTCAAAGCACACACTGTTGACAATTATCAAGGGCTGATAAAGGCTGGTTATTATTCAAATAATGAAGTACCACCCTTAGCAACAATGAAAGAAATGTTATCAAGAATGATGGAGGCTGGAATAATTGTATATGCCGGACACACTAGCGTAGTCTCTACTATATCACAAGTCATCATCGATTGGGATGAAGAGTTTGTTGCACTAAACACGGGGAAGGAAAATATAGATTCCACCCCGCCTGAAGGCGTCATTGAGGGAAAAGGAGCTATAGCCTGAGCGTCAACAGCAAAGGCACATATAGTTATTAAGATCCCCCAACCTTATAAATATGAAAGCATCAATGCAGTTCCTTGGTCCTACGACCTCGACGTTGGCTTAGTCACGAGGCTTGGCTGGACTTTTGCTCAAGCCAATACACAGCCCGCCAAGCCCGTCACTGATGAAGAAGCCAAGGATTTTTGGTCGTAATCAAAGCTAGTGAATACAATGTGGTGGAACAATTGTGAAAATTACCAGCACAAATTTCTTTGCTGGAATTACTTCAAACGTCTGTCAAGCACTAGAAATCCATGATGAAGGTATTAGGTAAAGTACATGTCCCTGAAACAATTGAGCATGACAAACTCAAGGAGTTTGTCGGCACCATCCTTCTAAAAGATCAAATGGCATTTTCTGATGAAGAGATCTCCAAGGAAGGTAGAGGACACACCAAGGGTCTCTACATATTAGTCAAGTGCAACGCCTCCCACGTCGCTCGAGTACTGATTGACAATGGATCTGCTCTTAACATATGTCCATTAGTGACACTCTGTCGTCTTATAATAGAGACGTCCCGGATTCAGGTAGCCAAGATTCTCGTTCGAGCATTCAATGGGACGAAGAAGGAAACGATTGGTTAAATTGAGCTTGACGTTCAAATAAGTCTAACCATATTCAAAATTTTGTTCCAAGTGATGGATATCCCCACTGCATTCAACTTCCTCTTAGGCTGCCCATGGATCCATGTCGCTGGAGCAATATTCTCAAGTCTCCACCAAAATGTAAAGCTCGTGCTTGAAGGAAAACGGGTCATGGTCCGCGGAGAAGAGGACCACCGTATCTACCACAAGACGGCCATTCCTTATGTTGAGCCAGGTGGAAAGAATGAATCCAGCTATCAATCGTTCAAACTCGTGTCTACTATACACGGGACTCAAGGGACTCCACCCTTTGTCCCCGAAATGTCAAGCGTTGCAATCATGGTAAGGAAAATCATGGCTAGATACAGTTTTACCCTCGGCAAGGGAAGCCAAGGCATCTGTCAACCTATCAAAGCCTTAAGGAGACCCCACACTATCGGTTTAGGATATTACAAAGGAAAAGAACAATGCCCAAAGAGAAAGGCAAAGAAAAAAGTCGGCCTTGTATACCCCCACCTCGGGGAAACCTTCCCAGGCCCCGCAAGGATGATGCAGAGGAGGAAGAAATGATCGGCACTCCAAAACAGTTCAATCATGAATGCTTGTACCCCAACATCCAAAAGATGACCTCTTTGTGGTACCTAGCACCCGTACCATGTTCTCTGAGCACACTAAGGAGACGCATGGAGGAAAAGCAATCATGGACACCTTAGGTCAACCGAGTGGTAAATTCGAATACTATATTAACTACTTAGTCCCCCAAGGTTTCTATGACCATCATCAAAACATTGTCCCTAACGGATGGGGAGGTATGGATGATCTAAAAATTCACGAAGCTAGGAGCACAAGAAGGCGTGATTGGTAACTGGTACAAAAATTTCTTCATGGGCACTATCGACAAAAGACCATCAAGGGGGATAGGTGTAGGCCCACTCGAGTAAAACCCTTTTTAATTTCCTTACATATTCCCCTACATGGGAACCTATTTCGTCTTTCTTAAATATTTCTTGGTTTTTCTTTCCTTTTTAACATCATTCCCACTTGAGGACTTGACTTTTGAAATCACTCTTCCAAAATGTAAATCCACTAGTACTAAATAAAGTTAAAAATATTTTGAAGGCATGAGGAAACACACCAAATCGGCCTGGTGATGCTATCCAATCATGAAAAGAAAATATCATCCAAGGAGAATACTGAGGATTGGGCTCCCTCATGCTTGGTCCCCCCCCCAAAAAAATATATTTTTGAAAAGAAAAAATATTTCATTACTAAAAGCTTTTTTTCACAACAAGATGTTAAATTTAATCCTATTTATGCTTCTGACTTACTCATTTCGTGTCTCAGAGCATCATCCCTTTTACTTAGCATGACAAGGGGCATTTGAAAATGTCATGTCATGTGAACTTGTCAGATTCTAAAATACTCTTTCAAGGAGGTACGGACACCTGAGTGCCAAAACTTGGCACGGAGAAACACTTAAGTGTCAAAACTTTGAAAATATACACTTAAGTGTAAGTTTCAGAGTAAAATAGATCACTTAAGTGCCAACCCGGCCAAAATCCGGCCAAATTGCTAACGTGGCAATTTTCTGCGAAATTGGTGTAAAATGGCGTCGTTTTGCACGCCGATGTGGCAGAAAATGCAAAAACGGCGTCGTTTTTTGCTCGACGTGTAAATAATTAATATAAAAATTAATTAAATTAAATTTAAAATTAAATTTATTTAAATATTCTAAAAAATTAAAAATTAAAAAAAAAAAGGTGCCAAAGGGGGCGGCCGAGGGCTAAGCCCTCGCCGCCGCCGTCGAGAAGGGCTGGCGACGGAGGGTCGGGTCGAGGTCGCCGGCCCCGGCCGATCGGTGGCGAGGGCCGCGACCCTCGCCCCAAATCTGGGCGAGGGCTCACGGGCCCTCGCTACCCCCGCCGTTGCGGGGAATGGCCGGCGACTATAGGGGAAGCATCGGCCGAGTCGCGGGGCCCCGGCTAGGGGCCAGCAATGATTGGGGGAGCATCGGGCCGGGGTTGCCGAGCCACGGCCGGGCCGGCGACACCGGCCGACCGGTGGCGAGGGCCCGCGAGCCCTCACCCGATCTGAGGCGAGGGTCACGGCCCTCGCCACCGGTTGGCCGAGGGCCGGTGACCCCGGCCAATCCTCTCCCCCTCGTCGTTGGCGGCGGGAGGCGGCGCGGCAAGGTCTTAGCCCTCGGCCCCCCCCTTTCGGCCCCCCTTTTTAAGTTTTTTAATTTTTTAGAATATTTCAAATAAATTTAGGTTTAAATTTAATTTAATTATTTTTTATATTTATTATTTACACGTTAGAGAAAAACAACGCTGTTTTTGCATTTTCTCGCCATATCGAGTGCAAAACGACGCCGTTTTGCACCAATCTCGCCGAAAAATTGCCACGTCAGCAATTTGGTCGGATTTTAGCCGGAGTGGCACTTAAGTGTACCTTTTCAAAGTTTTGGCACTTAAGTGTCCCTCCGCGCCAAGATTTGGCATTTGGGCTGTACTTCGCCCTCTTTCAAGAAAGCGGGGGCAAATAGAAAAAATCATCCTGTTTCACAAAAAGGTAAGTCTTATTCCCTGAACATGATTTTGGAAATGACGTCCTCTCTCTTCTGTTTACAGGAAACGAAAGATATGACGTAATAGGCACAATAATACGGTTGAACTTGAAACATGCATACTATGGTAGCTTAAGGCAGGGTAACCTCCTCCATGCTGCTCTTAGCTTTCCTATTTTGTGAGCTATCCTCAAAGCTCTATGCACTCCACCTCGCTCCCTGACAACTCTGTCTCAAGTCTAAGCAATATCTTCTTCGCCCAACGTGCTTGAGCAACTAGACGTTGTGGTTTCATTGATGAGATTTCCAGTTTCAACAAGCCAAGAAACGCAGGGAATGAACTCCTTCTCTTCCTTTGAATTGGCTACTGTCAACAGGGAGAAAATCCAGACAGTTGAGGTGATCTCTAGCCCCCAATTCCAGATGATGACTTTAAAATCTGGAAACCTCACTTCTTGTTCTAGACGCATACTCTCCTGAGAAGTGATTACCATCAGAAAACTGGAGGAAGCTTGAGGTACATGATTTTGCCCAATGCTGCTAATGTTCATATGATCAATGGCAGAAGAAAAATTCCACAGAAGAAAAGCGTTGAAGATGAATCAATGACCATCGATTGTGCATACATGGCCACGAATGAGAGAGCTAATCAAAAGATATGTTGAACTGCATCAAGACAAAAAGACTATCATCGACATTTGAATATCCCTAGGAGTCACCAAATACAAACTCTGGGGAAGTGTAATTTGGTATCGTTTCCAATACTCCCCCTATCTAAATTCGCTTTTGACAGATTTCTCCTATTGACGGGAAGCATCAAGATTCAACGAGCCAATTTAGTGGGTTAACTTGAGCAAATCAATATTGGCCAAGCAAGCATATAGGAGTAACTCATGTCAAATTCACCTAACTCGATATGAAAAGACGTGTCATTTCAGAACCGGTCCAATTATATAAAAAAGGAAGTGCCCTATGGACACCATCGGCACCTTGGCCTAGTGGTGTGGGGAATGAAGTGGTCTAGACGCGACCAGGATTCGATCCTTGGAAGTAGTAACTAGTTGCCATATGCAAAAACTAATAAAAATTTTGTTTTACTTCTTTTGCATCCGTAACAACTAGAGACTAGATGACCTAATGAAATGAAAAGTGCAGAACTTCATATCCTCCTTGTGCTTTAAAACCTCAAGATTATTTGACCATTAGCGAACCAATGAAGGGTAATGTTGTATCGTTTCCAATTGTTCAACTCTTGAAAGAGTTCATGACTAACATGTTCCCTCTTATCCGTTGTAAGATTACCTAACCATCAAAGATGCAGATAACAAATCAATGAGAGGCATGTCAAACTCTAATAAACTCTCCTAAGCGAAATGACGTCCCAAGCATCGCCAAAGCAGATGATAGAAATCCTTCTTGCCTCAATTCACATTTAATTTTGGCCCTATTAATTGATCCATTTTTGCATTTTCTCTTCCGTAGGGGCAAAAGCAGAGATGCTCGATTCTCAACCTCAACTGACCATTCATGTGTCATCTCCCTAGGACACCCATTTGTGAATAACCCATTTGATGTTTAAAATTTAACATATTTGTAAATACAATTATGTTCAATAAATACCTCTAAAGCTATCAATAAATTTTTTTTAAATAAAATCATTTATTTGTTTTAGGAATACAAAATCCCTCATATTTAACATGCTCCATGCTTTTTCAAAACGGATTCTGCATAATATTTTTGTCTGTCTAGATTACTGGTTCCATTGAGAATTATCAAAATAGACAGCTGAATGAAAGATATAAAATTGATCAAACATGCTAAATGAGGTGCATCGAGATGATGAAAGGCAAGTCATATCCTACACACGGTCCCTTATTTATACACTTGTAAGATGAGTGTAGAAAATTCCATATGTGCAGGGTAAAGGGTTCTCTTGTGAATGGTACGATAACCAAAGTAATGAAGAGCATTTCATTTCTCTACCCTAAACATTATAGGTTATCCATTGCTTACACCATTTGGGCCCATACACTTGTGAAGTTTCTTTCATACCCCTGTCGAAAACCACCCCACACTGGGGCAAATCAGAGGCTAGGCGGCATCACAAGGTGAGAAAATGGATAGAAATTTTCTTGCTCGCACTTGCATCAATCTTTGGGTGTCTTTATTGCATATTGAACACTCACGACAATTTAAGTGCCCTAGAATGACAAAGAGTAATTCTTTCCCTACCTTCTGCACTTGTATCCATTGTACAGCCCAATTGAGTCTGTAATTTCACCCTCACATTGAGGCAAAGAAAGAATTACTGCCAGTCAAGCAATGTGATTTGGAGTGTTGACTAAAGATGAAGACCCCAAGAGTCTAATAGCAATGTTTTGCTTGAACTTGCCTAGGCTAGTTCCTCAAGCAACAAGAATGAAAAAACTAGGGATATGAAAAAGCAGTGTACCTAGTAAAAGTATGGTCAATGCCCATAGATGAGAAAATTGCATTAAAAATTAAGGGCATGAAAAAGTAGTGCACCCAATGAAAAGCAAGGCCGATGCCCTTAGACAAAAAATACAACCATTTGTATTCCCAAGTAAAGCTGTTATTGCGGTTTAATTAATGGAGCATCCATCTGACAGTGAGAAGAAAGACTGGTGACAATGCCAAGGCAATCTATTCTCACCCCTTTACACATGAGCCAAGCCTATGTTACATCCCTATTATAAAAGTCTCTTCAGACTATGGCACTTCAATTAAAGTAGGATTTCATATATTTATAAGCATTGCTTGAAACAGTACAGGCAAGATTATTCTATCTTTTTTTGCACGGTTCTTGACTTGTAAACCCGTAAATGATTGTGCTGCATTTCTTTCATAAGCCTTGACCTTGATGGTCCCCTTTGATAAGCCGTTGACCAAGCCTATATTATAGCCCTGGCAAAGGCCTCTCATATTGGTAAAGTCGTACCGCTTGCGAGAATACTCGGACCCCTACCAACATGATGACGGTAAGATAGTGTGATCCTTATAAATCCCGCATTAATGGTCAGGATAAAACAGCCTTTTTATGAGAGTAAGTGGAAAGTCTTTTCAAACTAAAAGTCCATCATTTGGCATGTTCAAGATGTCTAAATATTGAATGAAGATTGTCTTTCAAAATTTTCCCTGTGGAACTTAAATGATGCAAAACTAACAAAATTGCCATGCATGAACCACATTTAAAATCATGAATTTACATCATGTACAATCATGTGCTCATATTATGTGTTGTTCAATAGCAGACATACTCTCAGAGATCAGAGATAATGTCAGGTAAGCATATCTCTATCCTTATTTCCAAAAACCTTTGTCCCTGAGTACCGACCATTGTCTGGGTACTCTCTTTTATTGACACTTGACGTATTTGAGTTGTCTTCTGAGTTTGGATGCTTGCGACTATCCAAGTATCCCATTATCCATGTGTACCTGCCACTATTTAGGTACTCTCTCTTATTGACACTCGACATGTTGGAGTTGTCTTTACAGTTTGGATGCTTGCGATTGTCCAAATATCCCATTGTCTTTGAGTACCTACCACTGTCTGGGTACTCTCTCTTATTGACACTCAATCTGTTCGAGTTGTCTTTTGAGTTTGGATGCTTGTGACTATCCAAGTATCCCATTGTCCTTGAGTACTTGCCACCATTTAGGTACCCTTTCTTATTGACACTTGACCTATTTGAGTTGTCTTCAGAGTTTGGATGCTTGCAACTGTCTAAATATCACATTGTCTTTGAGTACCTACCACTGTCTGGGTACTCTCTCTTATCGACACTCAACCTGTTTGAGTTGTCTTCAGAGTTTGGATACTTGCGACTGTCCAAGTATCACATTGTCTTTGAGTACCTACCACTGTCCGGATACTCTCTCTTATTGACACTCGACTATCCAAGTATCACATTGTCTCTGAGAGACCTTCACGAATATCAGAGATACATCCTCAATATTCCGTTTACCAGAAGGTGGGAGACCTTCACAAATGTTTATCGAGATGGGAGACTTTCACGAAGGTGTCTCCTCGTTATCACAACTTCTTTCTCCTCGGAGATGGGAGACCTTCACAGATATCCCAGGTTCATCCTAGATATCACCAAATCCTCTTTACCATAAGGTAAAAGACCTTCCCGAGTATTCAAGGCTTGCAAGCATCCAGGTACACCTTCAATGCCTGCGAATGTCTAGGCACCCTCAAAGGTTCGTACTTGTGAATGTCCTAGTACTCTTTTGATACCTACGAATGCCCAGGTATCATCCAGGGTTCGTACTTGCGAATGTCCAAGTACTCTTTTTATGCCTACAAATGTCCAGGTATCCTCCAAGGTTTAGTACTTGTGAACGTCCAGGTACTCTTTTGATGCCTGCAAATGTCCAAGTATTCTCCCAGGTTAGTACTTGCAAATGTCCATGTACTCTTTCGATGCCTACAAATGTCTGGGTATCCTCCAGGTTAGTACTTGTGATTATCCGTATACTCTTTTGACTCCCGCGAATGTCCAAGTATCTTCCAAGGACTCTTTCGACATCGGTGAATATCCAAATGTATGCCTTGAGAAAGGTCAGGTGCTCAACAAACGCATCCCCAAGAAAGGTCGGGTAATCAACAAATTGGTGTCCTTGAGAAAGGTCAGTCATCCAACAAATCGATGCCCCGAGAGAGATCGACGCATTCCCTGAGAAATGTTGAGTAATCAACCAATATCATTGACAAAGATCGGGTACCCAACAAACAAATGTCTCGAGAGAGGTCGGCACATCCCCGAGAAAGGTCGCATAATCAACTGATGTCTTTGACAAAGATCAGGCTCCCAACAAGCAGATGTCCCGAGAGTGGTCGGCGTATCCCCGAGAAAGGTTGGGTAATCAACCAGTGACCTTGACAAATATCAGGCCCCTGACAAACAAATGTCTCGAGAGAGGTCAACGCATCCCCCGAGAAAGGTCGGGTAATCAACCGGTGTCCTTGATAAAGATCAAGCACCAAGCAAATGTCCCGAGAAAGGTCAACACATCCCCGAGAAAGGTCATGCAACCAACAAATTGATGTCCTTGAGAAAAGTCAGGCACCCAACAAACAGATGTCCTGAGAAATGTCGGAACATCCCCAAGAAAGGTCGGGTAAACAACTTATTGCTCTAATCGGCAACCGAAGAATGATTCGAGTCCTGGAAAAGTAATTTCCCATCAAGGCGACCGAAGAAAGGTTCGAGTCCTAGACAAATAACTTATTGCTCTAATAGGCGATCGAAGAATGGTTCGGGTCCTGGAAAAGCAATTTCTCATCAAGACGACCGAAGAAAAGTTCGGGTCTTGGAAAAACAACTTCCTCACATTATTAGGTAAGATGATACCTTGATATTTGCCAAACTTGGCGTTCGCACCCTATATCACTCATTCCCGGTAAGTAACTACAGATATCCTCTTGTTTGCCTTAATATGTATAGTGTTATATTGCTCTTTTTTTCTACATAGGACACGTAGTCCCAAATAAGATATAATCTACTGCATGTGCATTGACAAAATTTAGGTATCAGTTCATCTTTGAATGCAACCTCTGCGAGCTCACCTTCAAAAAGGGACAGCTGTTGACACCTAAATTTTAGCTAAATACTTAAAATTAAATTGCATAAGAAAATTACAAACCAATTCACTTCTAACAAAAATGATTTTTTGCATCAATTAGGTCTTTTTTTATTTGCATCCATTAAAGCTTTATTTCCTATTTTTTAGATAATTTATTTTTAAAAAAAGAAGGAAAAAGAGTAGTCCGGCCTTTGTGCCCAACCCCTTTTCTCCCTTCCCCCACCCCCCATAAAGGGCCCAGGGGCCTAACCTTTTTTTTCAAGCCCGGCCCCTCCGCCTCCTCCTTTCTTCTTCATCCTTCCTCCTTCCTCTTCCGCCTCTGCAACTCACGTACAGTAACAACGACACACGCAAGGACGACCTACGACGGAGAGAGAATGGTAGGCTGGCAACGGATGGGATGCACCTTCAAAGCGGAGCAAGTGGGCGGCTGAAGGGACACCAGTCTGGCCGCGCCAAGGCCGGTCGACATGCCAAGAGCGGTGGCCAAAGCCTCCGTCGACTGGACCCACTTGGCTTATAAATAGGGCTTCTAATCGAGGCCAAAAAGGGATGGAGAGGAGAGATCCAAGGCAGCAAGCTCCGAGAGCTTCCCGTAAGAGACATCAGGGGAGGTCCAAGAGCGACCAAGCTGGCAATCTAAGGAGGGGAGGTCTACCGAAGAAGAAGAGGCGGTTTGGTGCAAGATCTGGGAAGAGCACAGGTCATGAGGGCCGGATCGAGGGGGAGGGTCCGTGATCCATCGCCCGAGCCAACGACAACCAAGCTTGCTACTCTTATCATTGTCTACGGCGACGTCGCCTGCTGCCGCCCCAACGACCAACCGCGAGCCCTGCTGTGCCGAGCTCGCTAGCCCGACGCTCGCTGCCCACCTCATTGTCATCTTCCAACACCGGCCGAGCCGTTGATCCCTCGTGCCATGCCTTCGTCCCCGACATCGTCATCCCTGCCGCTGCTCACCTCCATTGACGTCGCCCCCCAAAGCCCTAGCCGCCGCCTCCTACATCTCGATCTCGACTAGCCGAGTAGCCCCCTGTTTGCTGCTAACATGCCGTGACACCAACCCCATTGAATAGCTTGCTACTGCCATCCGCTGTGTTGCCGTCGTCGTCAATGCCAAACTACCGCCCAGTGACGTCCCAACCACCCCCATCGGCACCACAAAGAGATGGGGAAGGAGGCGACCTCGAGTCGGGTCAGAGCCAGGTCGGACGCGAACCATAGCTTGGTAAGGTGTGATAGCCTAAATTTTCAGATTTCATTTTCGATTAAATAAATCGGGCATTTCGTCAACGCGTCTATAGTGCTATTCTCTGAGTTGATCACTCACGAGATAACTGGACTATCTTGAAAAGCAATTAAGGAATCTAAATGCAATGGACTTGAGAATTCGACCAAGAATCGACTGCTCGACCGTGTTGATCTGTAAGGGTCATTAAGGCACCGTAAAAAATCGATAAGAGATCGGAGATAGGTCGATTTGATAGAGATATGTGATTAGTGTGTGGGTGATTCCACCTTATTGCAAAATTCTCGTCGAACGGCACTAGACCGATTTTTCTATCATTTCTGTATCCAGTGTCCGTATTTGAAACCTCGAAATTTTCACGACAACCGAGAGTCGCCAATGTGTCAAAGATGCAATATGTGACCCAAGATAAATCGATCACGGATCAATTGCAAAAAAAAAAAAAATTCTAAAAGCTACCTAGTAGACTACGTCACACTAAAATTGCATCGGATTGAAATTAACGGCGGATTTGAACCCGATTTCAGAAATTGAAAATTCTGTTATGTCACAATCTATTTTAGGACCGTCGACTCATCATTCGAAAAATTTTCAGAGATTCCAAGATTTTTACGGAAAATTGATTCGGACGTTGCAGAAAAATTAGCGGAAATTTGGATGGGCTAAACTAAAGGAAATTTGGACTTCCAAGCCAAGCCTTTGGGTATTAAGGACTTATAGAAAATTGTTCGAGATTTTTCTCCATCGAAATTGGACCTCAATTTGGGAAATTGAGTGATGAAATTATAGACCAAAATGTGAAATTCGGATTTGGGAAAGGGTAGCAATTTTGGGCTTTAAAATTTGGTTTATTTGTGAAGATAATGCAAGGAATTATTAAGAGACAAGAGGATAATCTTGTGTGGGCTTTAGGGGACGAAACTTTGATTAAAGGATAAGAGTTCTTTTTTCCCCCTCTTCGTTGAGGTCTCCTCTGCACGCCGCCCCTCCCGCTTCACATCTTCGTGTCTCTCTCTCTCTCTCTCTCATTCCTCTCTTTGCTTCAACCTCACCAAAACCGCAGCTTCACCCCTCAATCTCTCTCTCTCTCTCTCTCTCTCTCTCTCTCTCTCTCTCTGTTCGTTTCTCTCACATCTACAGCATGCTAGCGAAGCATCTCCACCAAGCTCCATCTCTCTGCCACGTCCAAGCTTTCTTCATGCTCGGTCAACTAAAGGAATTTTCCGCAGCCTTGTTGACTCCTCTGGCCTGCAGTTCTATCGACACGAATCCACCGCCTGCCAACGTTTTCTTCTCCACTTTTAGCCCACGACCAACCAACCTGCAGCCTTCCATCGCCAGCGAACACCAGCTGCTTCCTCGTGTCTTCACCTGCTGCAGCAACCCACCGAAGTCTCTCTCTTTCATGGACCTCTATGCCTCGCTGAAGCTGCCCCAAATTGAAGTCCACGAGCCAGCAGAATTCGGCCCAGCTAGTTGCCATTTTTCTGCAGCCCATCTTTGCAAGTCTTCGGCCTAGCAGTCTTCAACTCCACGAGCCCAAGCCAATTTCGCTTAATCCAGCCCACACGTGCAGCAGCCCATTTTGAGTTCAGCAGCCCACATGGATCAAGCTCAGCCCGTGTCCTCAGTCCATGCGAGTTTTGGTCTAGCTCATTGAAGTCAGCCCAGTCCAGCGAAGCCCAACAAAATCAGAAGCCCATGAAGACAGCCCATTCAAGGCATGTTCAGTCCATTTGTGGCCTAGCCCGATTTAGCAACAAATCTCAGTTTGGGTTGAGATTTGTTGGGCCAAGTTTAGGCCCGGCCCAAGTCCGTCGACGCCACCGAAGATTTGGATTTCGACCGCCGTCACGCCGCCATCGTGGTGAACCGGTTTCTGCAACAAACCAGTGAGTTTATGCACTAAACTCTTCTTAGTAGGCTAATGACGTCTAAGGAGTGTTTAGATTTATTTAAGTGTAATTAGTTTAATTATTAGTTTAGTTAGTTAAATTAGGATAGTTAAATTATTTAAATTAGGTGGTTAGAGCTTAAACTTAATTAGCCTGTTAGGTAGTTTTATAGTTAGAATGGTTAGGATAATTTAGTTAGCTCAATAGGTGGTTAGATTAAAATTATTTAGCCTAAGTTAGCATTTTTAGTATTTAATGTATTTATTTAATTAATTTCAGTAATTATTTAATTATTAAATATTTTTCCGGAAATTAGGCCGGGGTAGTCGGTGACCGGAATTTAATTCTGATTTCAATGGTGTGGTTAAATTCTGCAATTGAGTGTTAAATTACGCAGACTGAGTGTTGATTTAACTTTTGAACTTTTATTCTAAAAATTTACAAAATTCGTTATTTATTCAAAAAATCCCGGGTGTCGAGTTTTAACATCAAAAATGGTCCAATCTGACCGTGTACCCACGCATGACTATTTTCACCGGGTGTTTTTAATACGAAGAAAATAGGCCGGGATCACTATTTTAATTGAGGCATTTGAGTGCAATGCACGGTGTCCTAGGCCGAGATTGAATTGTCATATGTTGGTTAAAGTGAACCCGTCCAAGCATTTAAGCCGAACGTTACTAAATTCCACTTTCGGGTTACCCATGCATTAGGGTAGCGAGTCGCAATAGATTCTGAACCTAAGCTCCTTCGGGATTGTCGTCAATGTGACCTAGCTGTGCTTTATGGGGAAGAGACGATGCCTGGCTACGCCAGTAGACTGCCAAGCATGGAAGTCGGTAGTGCCTTAAGTGGCTTAATTAACAATTGGAGTGCATGATTGTCTGAGTTTGATGCGCCTGATTATGAGACAAAACTGTGTGGCATGGTATGGGTCGTGTCATAACGGTTTAGTCTTATAATTGAGACTCATGTGATGGATTGGGCTGAGACCCCTGTAGTTGATTGAGAAAAGTAAGGCGTTTCAATTGTCGTATGCATCAATTTCATGCATTTGAGATATGAACTATGCTGACCTGCAAGAAGGAACTGAGACGAGGTAAGTCCTCTGTGCCAATTGTGTGATTGTGTGGTTAGGGTGCCTTTAGGAGTATTTCCCTCCTAATCAGGGTTTAATAGGTGAACTTGCTAAGACATTGTCTCACTGGTTATTGTATAACCATTTTTAGGGTCGACGAGTAGAGGACCTAGAGCTGAGAGAAGGTGATATGAAGTGTAGGTCAGTTAGGACCGCTTCTTTTTGGGAAAGCCAGACCTTGTAGTCTTTTGGGTCATAGACCTTGTACATGACTCTATGTGAATTTAAAAGCATGGTTGTTTTGAATCTATGTCCTACTTTTCTATCCCAAGCTGATTACTGTCAGGGGATTTGTTTTGGCTTCCGCATGTGCAATAAAATAAAAGGGTCGGCGACTCGTCCTGGGAAGTCGTAAAATTTTATCAACCAGAGAGGGATGGGCACACGCTCAGAGTTCGAGGCGTGACATAGGGTTCTGGACGATTCATACCAGCTGAGTCTAATTGCGCAAGGACTAATTTTGCATAGGCTTAGGGATAGGTGGGCCTATTGTTTTTTTATTTATTTGTGGGCTTAGATTGTTTAAAAGAAAAAAAAAAAAAAAAAAAAGGAATTCCGATTCAGGCCCGCGCCTCAGGCCCATCTGGGCCGATGGTCGGCCATTCGAGCCAATGGTCAACGAACCTCGTCAGTCCAAACCCGAGAACCCAACCCAAATCGTTCTTTTAATATTATATTATTTATAATAAAAAATAATTTATTTTTCAAAAATCATAGAAAAACCAAAAATATTTTATGTTTTCCCAAAAAATCAGAAAAGTCAAAAAATGGTTTATATTTTCGAAAAGAAAAAGATCAAAAAAATCCGAAATATACTTTTTATGTTCAAAAAATAGAAAAGGCCAAAAATATGTTTTTCTCCACAAATGCATGGAAAAATCCTTGAAAATCCAAAAAACCTTAGGGTTTAAACAAGATTTGGTACCGGAAGGGCATTAGTGATTAACTAATGTAATCAAGTCTCCAATCTTAGTTTCTCTGGTTACGCATGAGTGAAATATTTCTCCCAATATTTTGCTTGGGTTTCTAATCAACCCATCCCAAATTGTTTAATGACGACTCCTATTTAAAATTAACTTGCATGTTAAAAACTCGGACCGTAAGTCATGGGTTGGTGAGCTTGGGAAAGCCCAGGCTGAGCCTAATTGATTTAGCCTAGCCATTAGCCTCTGCTGACGCCCACATAATAGGGCACTAAAAAAGAGGTCGTGACACGCACTTATTTTTAAAGAAATACTCATATGGATAATATGTCACCCACCAAATCTGATTGGAGAACCTAGAAGGTAGCAAACATAAGGACAAATAAGGTGTGTTTATATAATTAGTAATTTCATGATAAAATAATTTTTTTTTATGGAAATCATTTCAAAGGAAAATTGTTAGTTTCGATTTATTTGATAATTTATGAAAAGTGATTTTCTTCTTGCTAGAAGGAAAAATCATCTTCCACCAAATAAAACTTGTTGTTTTCCGTCTATGGAAAAACATTTTCAGTATATCGATAAATTTTCCATCTTCCAAATAACGAAAAGTTGGAGAACAATTCCCGTGAAACAATTTTCTCAAATAAACGGTCCTAAGGAAAAATCTTTAAAATCCATGATGCTATGTTACTCAAATTAAATGATATGTGGCTCCATTTCTTGCTATGTAATTAGTTTGGTATTGTGGAAGGAAGTAAATAATACTAGTTCATATAGAGGTTATTTTTTAGGATGTGATGCTGGACTATAAAAAATTATGTGTTGGTCTCATTGATTTAGATCGAAGTTATTTCTTATACTAGCAGTATTGTTTTGCTGGAAAATGTTGATGTAATACTTTTTAAAATGGATCGATGCGCCTGTTCAAAAAAAAAAAATGGATCGATGCGAATCAACAAAGGTCTTGAAAGGGTCCTTTGTCGATTCTTGAACATGAAACATATACGACAAGAAAATTAAAATAACTACGACTGGGGACAATCCTCGCTGACCATGTAAAAGGTACTGGATTGTTAAGATAATTTGGAAGTAAAAATGAATAGCTAGTGCTTTTTGATTGATTGGTGGTGCCTTCTACAAACTACAATCCAAGCACTTATACCTACAGTCTACAGTTATAGACGTTTACAAAGAAATCAAACATATCCAACATGGTTATTACAATTTAGCAACTCCTATTTACAAACGGTAGCTTAGAAACAACCAACTCCTATATTCGATGGTTGTATCTTCTCAGCTTCTTCACTTTTGGTATTATTAACTTTTTCGGGATCTTTGACTCCATTACTTGACGGTTGCGCCAAATTTACTCTTTACAAGTGCCTCTCCAACACTTGCAACTGAATTCGTTGGCTCCACTACTTAGAGAGTCCTTCCATTTCCACTCCATCAATGTTTATGTCTTTTATTTTTATTTTTGGTCGGAACGTCTACGGTAATGTTAATTGTGACCTTTACATTATCGATCAAATCGATCTCCATTTACCCACGTTTTGGCCTAAGACTTGGCCGCGCCATGGACAATCTCCGTCGGTGAAAACTAAATTCCTTTGTCGGCCAACTAGGTTTGTTGACCGACGCCTCCCAACACTATATGACTTTTTGCTCCTGTCGTTGGCGTTCTACCGAATCTTTATCGATTTGACTATCGACTCTAACGCCTGAGATATTTTTTTTGCGTCAACAATATAGATTTAATAACTCACAAATAATCACGTGTAATTTGATTAGCAATTGTTGAACGCAATTCTTTCGTGGGAAAAGGCTAATTTTCTTTTCGCTAGTAGTGTTAGGTGTCGCGCGTGAGGACGTACGGAGGCAATTGTTCAATTATGGCGTGTGCTTGCAATTGATGGGTCCATGTTGGCCTGCTTGAATGTAACCTGTTCAACAACTCAATAAATGTTTGTGGCCTTTTGGAGCCCATCGGAGGCCAAAAAAATGCACCGACGCCAAGCCTCAAACGTTCCACGAAGATTAGCTTAGGATTGTAGTTCGCATTGTAATTAGTTTCTTGTTAATTGATAAACACCTAAAAGAAAGGAGAAGAGGACAATATCACTGTATTATTTAAAAAAAAGGTGCGCATTTTCCTTTACGTTTGAAATCAAATTACTCTTACATTTTCCTGTATGTATATAATCACTTCCCAGAACACACATCACGTGTAGACGAAATTCACGTGAAAGCAAAGTTTGTCGGTCTAATTTTCACTGTATATGAGAAACATCCTGGAATAAGCGGGTGAGATTTTAATTCAGAATAGGTGTGTCGGTATGAAGAATGTTGCAATTTGGTCACCTATAACACAAAAAGAAAAAAGAATTTCTCCGCACCAACCGACACCTAAGTCAGCCCAAGTCCATTTTTCGCACCACCTCGATTTCTCCTTATAAAATAGTAACCCATGTACCGGCAAATTTTACTGTCCTTACGCGGCGCCGCCACGTGCTACCTTGTAGAATACGCCAGCAGAGGACACTGGGCAGTTCTGCAGACTTCTGAACCGCGCGTGACACCGAAGTTCGATGAACCGTGTGGTATACTTTTATTAAAGAACAAGGTAGATAACTCACGTCGCTTAAGGAGAGATAGGATCGCCAAGTGTAAATGCAAGGGGCGGATTGCGGAAATGATTTGACTTTGTTAAAGTTGGATCCTTATCTTGTTCGTCGTTCGAAGTAGGGAAACTTTCATATCTTTTCTTTGAAAATGTATAGATGCATCGGTCTAATAAAACCTTTGCTCTTGATTTTCTTTAGTAGAATATGTGGATGGATATTTTCCAAACGATGGCCGACGTAGATTAGATTTTCTTTCTTATATGGAAAAATAAGACATAACGGATGACGTACATAGAGATCGAGTACATATTAAGTCACGAAGATTTTTTGGAAAATAATGTTGCTAATCTTCATTCTGAATCACGATTGAATGCTTTCAAGAGCATCATTAAGATCTTAGATTCAAACCTCTATTTTTATGAGATGGAAGCAAACTTAATCAAAGACCCTCTCATGTACTTGTTTTGGTCTTCCCAATGAAAGCGCAATAGAAATTTGGAAGTGACCATGAGTGGATTAACTATTAAAAGAAAAAAAAAAATCCTCTTTATGGGATTATGATCGTAACATCGCTTTTGTTAGAGATAATTGGATATTTCTCTAAGATATTTTTTTATGTTAAAGATAATTAATATTTTTCTATTGATTATATATATTAAGATTGCACGTAAATCTTTATGTGATTGTAAATATCTTGATCAATATGTCATCTTAGAT
Organism: Eucalyptus tenuipes; assembly: GCA_014182365.1. Taxonomy (NCBI): domain Eukaryota; kingdom Viridiplantae; phylum Streptophyta; class Magnoliopsida; order Myrtales; family Myrtaceae; genus Eucalyptus; species Eucalyptus tenuipes. The sequence goes on along the minus strand of CM024541.1, from coordinate 1,477,534 downwards.
ATCTAATAAAACTTGTAAATAGGCCGATGTATTCTTCTTTATTATATTACAGAAATATATGGAGAATTCTTCACTCTATTTTTTGCATTTTTCCTCTTACCTCTTTAATTTTCCAAATTACTAAGGCAGGCAATCTCATATTATTGAGGCTATTTAATTGAGTTTTGACTTACAATTTATTTGATTTATGGAACTAGTAACATCCCATTTTTCGTTCACATTGGAAAAAGAACGTTAAGGACGAATCATATAACAAGCGTTATGACATAAAGGACCGCAGTGTTGATGCTCTTTTTTGAAGAAATTTTATATTTTATGACTCGGCAAAAAAAAAAAAAAATGCAATGCACAATTTATAATAAGATCATGGAGATTAATCATCATCAATGATTGTGATGCATCATTCCACGATGGACTCAATGTATGGGCAAAAAGAAAATGATTTTTGAAAGCATATACAGCAATCTGATATCAAATTAGATAAGTGAAATCCAAATTATCTTTAGAGTTTACGGCTCATATTACCATGTAACACCCAATAACATCTTCCAAGTTGTTGGGGCATAGCTTTTTTGGTAAGCTATCTTCTAGATTTTCTAATATTTTGAAACCTGTTCAAAATGTACACTGCGCCTCCAATTAAAACTAATTGCAAAAATCAATCTTTTTGCGTTGATCACAACTAAAAATTTTCTTTGGTGATAAAACCGAGGGAATATTTTGCATTATGATCCACGTTTTCTTTAATTTGGCTACAATATTCAGGTTCAAGTTTGAACCATAGTTTGACTGAATCCATATTGATCTAATTAATCTTTTTAATGTCATTAATTTCATTCCTACAATGCGACGTAAAAAGAACTCTGGAAAATTAGCTATGAAAATGCATTCTTGTATATCCCTTCTATTAATCTTCTCCTAATCTCATCTTATCGAAATGAAAATAAGAAAAAACGTTTAAAAGAATTGACGTAAACATACATTTGATACGCCCAAATCTAGAACATAACCCTCGAGGTAATCGAACGAGCCTATATTAATGTATCCTACTTTTTTAGAGAGAAGAGAACAACACTTCCTGATCGTCCTTTCTTGTTCGGTAAAAGAAAGAATTCAACTTTGCTACGCAAAGGCAATTTCGTATTGGAAGTTCATGCTACCTACCTGACCCAACTGAAAAGAAGATTCACAATTTGCTAACCAAAACAGAAACGTAACAAGCAGAACTGTAGAATTCCAAATTCATCGCTCTTGGAGCGTTTTTACTAAACTCAATTTAATGTCAAATCGCGTGAGCTGTGCAGAACTTTTTTGGAATAAACTCCTTTTTTGGTTTGACAAGTAACTTTGCATTATAGGTTGATGAGAACTTTGTCTATTTGTGTTCATACAAGCGCCTCCGATTTCTACTTGGAATCGACCGAGTCTATATTCACTGTGGGGATCAACTTTTTTATAACGCAGAAATTCTCCACAGACTACTTCCTTTTCTCCGCTTAGGAAAAAAAAACAGAAATAAGGCATATGAAAAATAAGGTTTTGGCTGGGTCTAGAAAGTATTTGAAGATTTGAGTTTATATAGGAGGGAAAAACAAAATGCTTGTAGCATGTGCAATACATAAAACATCGGAAGGCACACATTTACGGGATTAGTCAACAATTTCTTCGTTACTGATATAACGATTCTGTCTATTTTGATTCTAATAATGATTTTGTCATTTATCTTAATGGATAGATGGACTCTCATGAAATATTTTAATAAGATTTCGAGATGAAATGGCACCTTTAAGCGTGCCGAGAGAGAGAGAGAGAGAGAGAGAGAGAGAGGGAGGGAGGGAGAGAGGCTAGAGGAGAAAATATTTCATGATAGTCCATTTGGCCAGTAAAAGAATACCTCATCTTAGCTCCGCGAGAGCAATCTCACAACGAAGATTCACCCTCTACCAGATCGAACCAGTCAGATAAGGACCGAAAACATCAAGTGTTAAGTCTAAAAAAAATCAATATGTGCACTTACAAGACGATCACTTGTCCAAAACCATCGTAAGTGACAGACCAAAGAATCCCGTCGCCTTCTTTTCCAACTGGAAGTTTAGAATCGAAACGCCCGTGTCTCTCAAGATTTCCATTGATTGGGATACCAAATCGGCACCCCGGTCACCGTCCCCCGTTCCTCTCCCGATCCACCGGCATCCTGAACTCCAGCACCGATGGTGGCAGACGCGACGAACTGGACAAAGTCCCTTTATACGACGATGACACGACCCTCACCGAGATATTGATGATCCCATTGCGTAGGCCTTTGGCATCTCTCAGCCTGTAACTCAAGAAATGCAGGTAATTCTCTGGCGTGTAGTCTCCGACAAAGTCCGACACTGGAATCCAGGCCGTCCCGACAAGCTTGTCTCCAGCCGAGGAGGTCCTCCGGCAGACCTCGACAACGATGTAACGCGAGCCTGCGGGCAAGTCCACGTGGAGCTTCTCGTCCCAGTAAGGGTAGCTCTCGCTCTGGGCATCGGGCTTGGTCGAGTCTTGCGACGAAGGCAAGCCGCAAGAGTCGGCCTTGACGGTGACAAAGGCGTTTTTCTTGATGGGCCTGTCGTTGATGCGGAGGTCTTCGCCGGAGATGACGGTGACTTCTAATCTGCGGTGGTGGGAGTTGGCCATGTCTGAGGTGCTCATGAAAATGGCGGCTGTGCTTTCATACAACAGAATAGGAGACCCCAATATATATGTACTTACGGAACGATTCTTCTTTGATTGGGATCTGACGAAGACTCGGACTATATATATATATATATATATATATATATATATATATATATATATAGATGGAAATGGACAAAAGACAAAGCGGTAAAGAAGTATTATATTATATATATTAAATGTGTTCACAATTTCTTAAAAATCTCCTCACGAGTCCTTATTTTTTATACTTACAATTATCATACATGATTCGAGATATGATAAAAATGTATTCATATATTTTTCTTGAAATTGTCTCAGAATTGCAATTTTGATAATTATTTGGATACAACGGGATAAATCTCACAATTTCCTCGAAATAGAGTTATTACTTTTGATTATTACTTAATTTTGATGGGCATAAGTAAGGATGTTTTTTTTTTTTCCAATTTTGGACTTAGTGTAGTGGTCTATCACCCAATCTGAGTCTAATCTATAGACTAGAAGAAAACAATTTGACAATATCAGAGTTAATTAGCCAAGTACCTTCCCAGGTTACCTAACAATTTTCCTTAGTAATGTAAAATTATGGATGTTGTGTTTATTTATGTGACTCGATGAAATGATATGTGGCTACACTTCTTGATATGTAATAAATTTGGTGTTTTGGAAGGAAGTAAATGATACTAAATTCATTCAGAGGTTATTTCTTAGAATATGATGCTGGTTTATCAAATTTGAACAAGTATATACGTCTTGGTATCGTCGTGGATTTAGATCAGAAGTTATTTCTAATACTATCTTTATAAATCAAATGACAAGTGCTTATTTGCGAGTTATTAAATCTAATCACAAAGTCTCACTTGTTTAACGAATTGTTGAACGCAATTCTTTTTGGGAGAAAAGGCCAAGTTTGTTTTCTTAAGTTGGGTTAGGTGACACGTGAGAACATGCAAATGGAAAGCGTATGGTAACTGGGAGTACTAGGCCGACAAGTTGATTACATAGAGTCTCGCTTGTTTAATGAATCATTGAACGCAATTCTTTTATGGGAGAAAAGGCCAATTTTGTTTTTTAATTAGGGTTAGGTGACGCGAGTGAGGACATGCAAATGGAATCGTTCAATTACAGCGTGAATTTGCAATTGCATGAGAGTCCATGTAGGCCTGCTTGGATATAACCTGCTCAACGACTCGATTATGTTTCTGGCCTTTGCATGTAATTTGTTTCTGTTAATTGATGAACACCAAAAAATGGAGAAGAAAATACAATAGCATTGGCTATAATTTAGAGATCATGCGCATTTTCTTTGATGTTCAAAAATCAAAGTGCTCTTCATATTATATGATCAATTCAAAAAGAGCGGGTCTATTCCACCCACGTTTTGACTAAAACGCTTCTTTTTCAATTGACTGACCGAAATAATTCCCCCTCCCTCCCTCCCTCCCTCTCCCCCTCTTCAATGTATTGTTTCCCTTTTTATTAGGCTAACCAATCAAACTAATTTTATTTATATGATATCTCTTACCAATTTTACATGCCTCATACACCCAACAAGATATATTTTATCTCACATCATGTTATCACTTTGCTTCAAGAAGGTTGTTGATTTTCATTTATGAACTCATGTTTTAATTAGAAAACCTATTATAGAATATTACAAATTTCTATTAATAAAGACTAGAGATACACAATTAATTGCCTTTTTTTTTTTCAAACAGTTTAAGCGAATCTATATTTCAAAGTTAAAAATTAAATTCCAATTTAAATATCTAGTCAATCTTGAACTTCTGAGTGTTTTTTTTTTTCCAAATAGGTTTATAGGTTTTCTAAAAATAACATAACTTACTTTGCGCTTTATTTTGAGATTTTCACATTTCAATTTGAATTGCACAATGGGGTCGAAAATGTAGTTGCACGTTCTTCATTGTCAAACTTACATTAGATTATTTCAGAGGAAACTCTCAAGCATACTTTAAATTTTTAATCCAATTACATTGAGATTGAATTGACAACCGATATTGATTACTTTCTTCATTGTAGAAGTAGAATAGCAACAAGTTCTCTCTTTTTTCCCATTTTGTGCTTATCTTTTGTTTCTATATGATCCAGATATCAACATTTTTAAGGTTTGATTAAACTTGTAACACATCAACATTTTCCATGTTTCTAACAAATTGAAGAGAGAAGAGCATTTCGGTCAATTAATTGAAAGGAAAAAAAAGAAGAAGGTGTTTTAGCCAAAATGGACGTGGAAATAGAGCCAACCTTTAAAAAAATGCATACCATATTTGGTGAAACTCATGTAGAAGTAAAGTTTGTTAGTCAAATTTCACTATATTACGAGAAACATCCAGGAATGAGCATGTGAGATGATGTATCCAGAATAGCTTTCTCTGTACAAAGACCGTTGCAATTCGGTGAACCATAACACATGATTTTTTTTTCTTTTAATAAAACTCCCCACAATTTACAACACCTAAGCCTGTCGAAGTCTATTCGCACCACCTAAATTTCACATTATAAATTATTAACCATGTGGGCCGGCAAATTTTACTGCCCTTATGCGGCGACGCCACGTGATATTAACCTTGTAGAATTCGTCAACGGAGAACATTTTTCGATGGTTTGAGCAAAAATAATAATATGTGACTTACTCACAGATTTTGAACCATGCGAAACCAACGTTAATAATGGATCGTGGGATAAAATTCTATTTAAAAGAAGTCAAGTGGATAATTGCAGCCGCCAGGGAGATAAGATCGCCGCGTGTGAATGCATGGAGAGGATTTGGTGAACGCCAGGGCGACACGCTGACATACAGGGCGACACGCTGACATACCTTGACTTTTGTTAATGTCTCCTCAACATTATCCACATCTTTTCGCGGCTGAAAGTCGGGAAACTTTCACATATGTTTATCGCGAGAATGTATACATGCACCGGTCCACTATAACCTACATGCTATTGATTTTCTTAATAGACTATATGAGTGGATATTATGCATCCGAAGTTGCTGACCTAATACTCCATGAAGAAGGAAAGGTGGGAAGAGCATAAACTCAAAACATTGTTTGATAAATAACTATTTAGCGAAATTCTGACTTTACCTTTGAGAACTCATCTCATTAAAGGTAGAGTGGATGGCTACAAAAACATAAGTTTACTCAGTAAAAAATGCTTATAATTTGCTTCGAGATGATGAAAACAAACTGAACACAATGCAAGCCTCATCATCATGTCACTCAACACTCATCCTGCAAGTTATGGTATCAAATCTGGCACCTGAAGACTCCCTTTAAAGTGAGAATTTTCTCTGGAATGTGTGCCAAAACGCACTCCCTACTAGAGGAAATCTGTATAAATGGAAGATTATGCCTCACTCTCTTTGCCCTTTTGCAGTCAAGAAATTGAAACGGTGGGACATTTGTTCTTGCTCTGCTCCTGAACTTGCTTGGTTTAGACAGATCCTTTGGTAAATTTGCAGATATCGAATTAGAACATTACATGAATGGACGAGTGGCTCCAGAAGCACCAACAACGGACAACGAACTGACTACCTTTCGATAAAATTGCAGCACTCCTCTGGTATATCTGGAAAACCAGGAACAATCTGGTGTTCCTACGAAGACCCCCCAACCCAAAAACCCTAATTGCTTCAATGGAGGCCATGCTTAGGAATTATAGCAAGTGGAACCCTATAAGTTTGAAACTTGACATGGTTCGCGCTCAATTACCTTCCAATTGGTGCCCGTCGAGGAACCAATCCCTCAAGATAAACGTCGACATGTCCTTTGTAGCCGGTGGTTCAGAAGGAGCATTCACGGGTGTCCTTATTAACGCCTCAAGTGCACTACTTGATGGATTTACGGAAAAAGAGTTGATGCTTCCTCGCCGATTCAAGCTGAAGCCCTGGCTCTGGTAGAGGCTTTGATGTACATCAGATCTAAAAGAGAAGAGGACTTGTACTTAGAGACAGACAACATTGTTCTGGTCAACACTCTGCTAGAACATAATCATGTGCCTTGGAAGGTGGAGGCACTTGTATTGGACGCCCGAGCACAGTTAGCCAAGTTTAAAAATATATCCATGGCCCATTGCAGAAGATTGGCGAGCCAAGTAGCTGACCAGATGGTTAAAGCTCAACGTATAAATCTCTTCCCTCTTTCTGGTTAACCCAGCCCCCCAACCCCAGTGGGACTTGTGTTTTGATGTGCCTTCTTTGGGCTTTGTCCAGAACTCCAATAAAAAATAAAAGTAGGTTTTTTACCCCAAAAATTTTTAAAAAAAGAAAAAAAGAAAGAGGACATAGATTAAGATTTTTTTTTCTAATGAAAACAAGACGCAATGAATGGCACGAAAGGGTTTTTGAAAAGAAAAAGGAGCAATGTAGTGTTGCAAAATTTAATTCTATATGCTTTTACAAGTCTTATTGAGATCATATATTCATATGCTTGTTTTCCTGAGATAGAAGCAATCTTAATCAAGACACTCGTACGTTTTTTCTGGGCTTTCCTAAGGAAGGAGCAGGAGAAATTTGAGACCACGAGTTGGCTAACTGTTTTAAGAAAAGGACTCGTATACGAGATTATAAACATAACATCATTTCAATAATCTGAATTACTAGGGCGAACAATCTCACATTATTTGGGCTACTTGATTGAATTTTGACTCACAATTTATCTGATTTATGGAACTAGTAAGATACATTGATGCACATTGTTCCATCACATTGGAAAAAAGGACGTTAGGGACAAGTTATATGACAAGCATTATGACATAAAGGACCGCTGAGCCGGTGTTCTTTTTTGGAGAAATTTTTACATCTCGCATAATTTACAATAAGATCATGGAGATTAATCATCATTAATGATTGTGATACACCATTCCATGACGGACTCAATGTATGAGCAAAAAGAAAGTGATCATTGAGAGCATATACAACAATCCAAAATAGAATTGGATAAGTGATATCCAAATGATTTTCAGAGTTTACATATCAAATTATCATGTAGCACGCATCTTCCAAGTTGTTGGGAGTATAGCTTTCCTGAGCAAGCCATCTTCCAAATTTTCTAGTATCTACATAACATGTTCAAAATAGACAATGTGCCTCCAATCAAAACTAATTATCACATCAATCTTTTTGCGCTGATCAAAATTGAAGAATTTCTGTGGTGATAAAAACGAAGGAATATTTTGCATTATGATCCAAGTTTCCTTTTATTGGGCTACAATATTTAGGTCCAAGTTCAAACCATAGTACAACCGAGTTCATATTGATCTAATTAATCCTTTTTGATGTCATTATTTTCGTTACTACGATGCCATGTAAAAAGAACTCCTTGGAAAGTTAGTTATGAGGATGCATCCTCATATATCCCTTCTATTAATCTTTTTCTAATCGCATCTTATCAAAATAAAAATAAGAAAACACGTTTACATAGAACTAACGTAAATAGACATTTGAGTCGTCCAATGACCTCTAGAACATAACCATCATAGTTATTGACCAAGCCTATATTAATGTATCCAACTTGTTTAGAGAGAAGAGAACACTTCCTAAAAAAGGGAACGAAAGAATGGTTCAACTTTACTACGCAAAGGCAATTTCAAATTGGAAATTCCCACTACCTACCAACTGAAAAAGGGACTATTCTGTTACGTGACACCGAAAAGATGATTCGCTATTGCTGACCAATTCATCAGCTTTATTGCTTTTTACTGGACAAAATTTGAAGTCAAATCACGTGAGCTGTGAAGAATTTTGCATGATGGGTTGATGAGAGCTTTGTCTTTTTGGGTTGACATAACTGCCGCCAATTTCTACTTGGAATTTGACCCCGTCTACATTCACCGTGGGCGATCAACTTGTTCATGACGCGGGAATTCTCTACAAAATACACTTTCTATTTCACTAGAAAAGGAAAGCTTAAAATGTCCAGAAAATCTTTAAAGATTTGAGTTTCTATTGGGGGAAAAATAAATGCGTGTAGCATGTGCAAAATCTATACTAAAACATCAAAAAGTAAGACAATTACGGGATTAGTCAACAATTTTTCATTATCTGTGTTACGATTTTGTCTATTTTGATTCAAAAATTGATGTTGTTATTTATCTTAATAACTAAAACGGTATCTCATGAAATATTTTGATAAGATTTTGAGATGAAAAGGCACCATTTACCGTGCCTTTGTTGGGGGGGGGCACAGAGAGAGAGAGAGAGAGAGAGATGCTCAGAGGAGAAAAAATTTCATGAATTTCGTCATGTCCGGTGAATGGACACCTCAACTTATCTACGCAGAGGCAAATCTCAGATTTGCAGTCACCTTTACCAGATCGAACCAGTCAAATAGGGAACCCCAAAACATCAGAGTCTACAAAAAATCAATATGTGCACTCGCACGCTTGAAGCTACACCAAAGCGAGCAAAGCGACGATCACTTTTGTGACCAAACCAAACCGGACGGAGAATCCCAAGCTGACAGAAAACAGAGTGGAAGCGAGAAGAATATCGAGAATAGAAGGGAATGTATTCTGTGCACTTCATTGATTGTTTCAATGTACAAAGGAAATTACATAATACAGAGGATGTTTAATGAATAAGGAAGTATATCAGATCTAATCCTAGTATATCAGATCTAATCTTAAATTGATCCACCATAATCTCGCGTATCTTCGGCGTATCTTCCAACACAAACTCGTCAATCCCGATACCTTCTTTTCCCACTAAAAGTTCAGAATCGAAACCCGTGTTTAGCAAGATTTGTATTGATTGGGATACTAAACCGGCATGCCGGTCACCGTCCCGCCTGTCTTCTCCCGATCCCCTGGAATCTCCAACTTCGGCACCAATGGCGAGGAAGACGATGCAGCAGTCCCTTTATATGACGACGTGACGCCCCTGACCGAGATATTGATTATCCCGTTGCGCCGGCCTTTTCCATCTCTCAGCCTGTAACTCAAGAAATGCAGGTAATTCTCTGGCGTGTAGCCTCCGACGAAGTTGGACGCCGGAATCCAGGCGGTCCCCACAAGCTTGTCTCCAGCCGTGGAGCTCCTACAGCAGACCTCAACGACAAGGCACTGCGAGTCCGCGGGCAAGTCTACGTGGAGCTTCTCGTCCCAGTGAGGGTAGCTTGCGCTCCGCGCATCGGGTTTCGTCGAGTCTTGTGACGAAGGCGAGCCATGGGAGTCGGCCTTGACAGTGACGAAGGCATTGTTCTTGATGGGCCTGTCGTTGATGCGGAGGTCTTCGCCGGAGATGACGGTGACTTCTAAGCTGCGGTGGTGGGTGTTGGCCATGCCTGACTTGTTCATGAAACTGGCGGGGGGGTGCTTTCATGGAACGGAATAGGAGACCTCAATATACATGTACTTACGGAACGAATTTTCTTCGATTGCGGCAAGGAGATCAGGATCAGATAAAAAGGCGGTCTACCGAAGCGTCGATGTACGTTTAATATCTCTGCAGTTTCCTTGAAGCCACATCAAGAGTTCTTATCTTTTTATAACTTTCAATTGCCATAAGAGATTCCCAATACGATAAATCTGTATCCACGTTGTTTCCTAGAAATTGCCTCGAGATTCTGGTTTGATAATTATTCGGTTATAATGAGACCATTCTCGCAATTTCCTGGAAGCCACATCCAATGTCCTTACTTTTGATACATACTTCAATTAGATGGTACATAAATAAGCCATGTTTCGGACTTGCGATGCGGTCCATCAACTAATTGAGTCTAATCTATGGGCTAGAGTAAAACAATTTGACAATATCATTACTATGTACCCAGATTACACCCTAGGCTACGAGATCACTGATACATATTCATAATGAACTTCTTCCCCAACAATTTTCCTTCGTAATGTAAGAAAAAATTCCCTGATCAAGGTATATCTGTATGATTAATTTATCTATTAATTTTTCGAAGAATCGGGATATCTCAACTTAGAAGAAACGTAAAAGGGACGCAAAAGACTAGGCTTGCAGTGGTTCCACCTCCTAAAATTTCTCCAAAAATGGGGAAAGAAAATTCATGACTATGAAATTTGAGGGAAAGTAAATGGCTTTATAGTCGTTAGACTATTACGTGTGCCTTGGAACTAGAATAGAAATTCTCTATTTTCTTAAATGAACTATGAAAATTTCAAATAGGGTGGAATATTCAAATTGCACGAACCGGTGAAGATAATATAATGGAAAATAATTGGCTAAATTTATGAGGGGATGCTCTGCTTTATCTTATGCCAATTCTAGACTTATATATGAGAAGTCGGTGAGATGTTCATATAAAGTTCCATTTTCTATCCAAACATGTAAATGTTCGTCTTTGGTAGTACGTGCACAATTGTCCATGCAATGAGAGACGTGATATTTTGTTATTCAGATAGAAGTCCGAATTGACGAGGCACTGATGAATGATTAAGTTACTTAACTTAACTATTTCTCTACATTTGAAGATCATCCATTTGCATTGTCCATGACATTTTTCCTTTGATTTTCCAGAAAAAAACATACATAACAATTTTGAAATGAAATCGATACATGCATATACTAATCTGAATTCGATGGATACATGAGGGACTACCTGATATACGGATCCAATCACAGTGCATCTCATTTGTGTACTAGATGCATACAGTGGCTTTTTTAAAAAGAAAAAAAAAAGGACAATGTATTACATTTTTGCAATAGTAAATTATTGCTTATTGGTCTCTTCTTTGTGACTGACGATGTTACAATTATTGTTTTAACCCTAAATTGATTTTGTCGCCTAAACGTTTTGCGGGTCCTGCTTATGTTAGATCCCATCCATGGATGACTATCCTTCCATTTTATTTTGGATGTTAAGGAAGCGAGCATATGATGGAATTCCAGCAATCGTTGAGGGGTTGCATATAACCTTTTGCTTCACCTATGAGAATTCCTACCAATTCTTCTTTTATTCATCAAAGTTTATCCTGATCCCCATCAAGTTTACTGCCTTAGCCCAGTCCTATCATCTATATAATAGGGTCAAGATCCCGATTGTGTGTGTTTATATATAATTGTCTATATGTGTGTGTTTATAAGTGTGCATATGTTTCTTTGTTTAATAACTTAAACTCTTGAAATAGACCTGCTTCAACGTCATTAGAAGCCAAACTACCTTATTGACGTAAACTAATCTTGAGGTGATCACTCCCATCCCACCTGTTTTTCTTTTGCGCAAATAAAGTATGCGCTATCGTTCGCTCATTTGGCAACAAATCATTGACGACTCTTTTCTTTAGGTGACCTCGAGAGAATTTGAGGGGTTCGTCTAATCTTTGTTCTAAGTCAACATCGCTAATAGTACAAGACAAGTGATCAAGAGTACGCTGTACTTACTCTCTGTGACGTCATCCGCGCGAGCTGATGCTAACGTAAGAAAAGACTTGAAGCCTAGAGGAGTCAACGAACGCGAATAAAACAAACGGCGAGACTTCCACCGAGGACGCACCGATGACCATATGTCATCGCAAAATCCCAGATTTAGAATATCTTAAACCTTGAAAATTTGAAAAATATTGACCGACGACATCGTGGCGGCGACGGTCTCGTCACTGTGATCACGTCATGTAATTTCCCAATTTGCTGATACTAAGCCTGAAGCATCTCCTTTGATCACTTCTCTTTCTTCCGCCCACCCGACAGAAAGAGACGACCTCGATTGGGATTTGTTTGGGGCGACTAACAAGTCGCGGGACGCATTGCTGGCGAAGCTGCTGTTCCCGTGCGTCGTTGCGTATACATCTGACAAATCGGATACAGCTCTCCAAGTCATTTTGTCAATCATCGATCGTAGATATATTATATTCACGAGTTAGGTCACTCGTATCAAGTTCGATATCATCTAGATATGTTCTCTGTCGCTTTGATATTAAGTCGTGATCCAAGTCTTTTAAGTTAATAAACAATATATGTTTCAGGTGGGCTTCATTTTCAAATACACGCTGTGTACGATAGTTTTGACTTAAAGTAGGAGTGTCTTTTTTTTTTGGGGGGAAACTCCATGATAAAAGAAAATGCTTTCCAGAAAATTATTTTTCACGAAAATAGTTAATTTTCTTTTATTCGATTATATTTGACTAGAAAAGTTTTTTGGCATTTCGATCTCATTTGAAAAATGATTTAGAACTTTCTAGGAAAACACATTTCAACTGTTGAACAACTCAATGGTTAAGATGTGCTCTTTCTTTTCTTCTTTTTTTGTTTTTGTTTTACTCTCTCTTCTTCCTACCCCGACCTAGGTCGCATAGATCTGCTACTTGACACTGCATTGCCACTCAACCGTTGTCGCCATGAGCCCTCTCCATCCTGCCTCCATCCACCTTCGACACTAGCCTCTTGTCTCTTGGAGTCATCATTGTGTCCCTCCCTCTCCCTATCTCGGTTACCATGTTAGAAAAATCAACTCAAAAGCTTAAACTAATAGGTGAAGGAAAATTACTAGAATCGAGGAATGGTTGTTGTAATCTAAAAAATCCAAATCATATTCACCTTCCTTAGAAATAATTGTGAGTATTTTCCGACAGAAAGCAGGAAATAATTTTGTATTCTACCTTCAGAGCCCAAAATCGGCGATGATTGTTAAAACCCCCCTTGCTCAAAACCAAAAGCTTAAAAAAGCACCCAAAGGACAAAACTTCAAGCTAAAGAGGGTCTATTTGGTAACCATCATTTTTTACTATCTTTCTATTCTCTTGTTCCCTGGAACAAGAGTTGAGCGGTTTTAAGTTCTGTATAGGTTCCACGTGGAAGAACATACCCATTGGAACAGGTTCCTTATTTTTTGAAACTTGAAACCTACCATACATACTCTAGAACTTAGAACCTATCATGTCACAAGTTTTAGGATCGGTTCTATGATCTACCCAGGTTCCAACTATATTATTAATTGAATAATTGTAGCGAATTAAAAATTTTAATAACCACTACTTGCTGCTACAATATTCTGACCATAAAGACACATGATAAATATGAATATTAATAAAGTAAAAGTCTCATTCATAAATTAAAAGTTTAGATTAGTGTTTCCATATTATACATTCATTATCAAATGGTATAGAATATCGTAAGATTGTGCTAAGACATGAATCAAGAAAACATTAAAACTTGTTCCAGGTTCTAGATTACAGATTGTAGATGCCAAGTTTCAAGTTCAAAATTTCAAGTTCCAAGTTCCAGGTTCCTCAAACTAAAAGCCTGAAATCTACCCGTCTAAACAAATTAATCATTTTTTAGAACTTGGAACCTACCCTACATATCTTGGAATTTGGAACCTACATGTTCTCACCAGTTTGGTTCTCAGGTTCTAGGTTCTACTTTGGAACCATGTTTACTCCTACCCAAAATAGAAAGAGAATAAAATTTGTTTGGTAATGTCAAGTAATTTTTCTATTCCTCGAAATAGAAAAGTAATCGGAGAATAGATTTAGAACAAAAACAAAAAGTACAATATATTTTAGGGAACAGAAATATTATCACACGCACCTAGAGTGAGGCCCTGTTTGGTTGGGCATTTAGAAAGCCCTTTGGGCCTCTAAAGTCCCTTGGCCAAATGCAAACGTGTTTGGTTCATTTTTTTGGGTGACTTTGGCAAGATGCAATTGCATCTCCAAGTGGCTCTAAGGGCCTTTAGCGCAATGCAGCTCTAGAGGTACTTTGGGAAGTTGCATCTACGGAATGCAAGTACCGTTACTATTCATCTTCTCAAAAACCACCGCACACCACCGCCACCAAGCTGATCGGAGGCCGACGACGGCCGGCCAGGGGACGTGCGTGCCGGTGAGGCACCGGCGACCGCCACTTGAGGGTCGCCCGACCCCGGCGACCGTCGCGGACCTCGGGCGACGCCCGATTCGCGCGACCCAAACAACGGGTGGCGTGGGTCGCGCGACCCAAGCGGCCGCCCGAGGTGGCGCGACCTCGGGTGACCGTCGCCCGGTCGCGCGACCGTCGGCCGTCGCCCGGGTCGCGCCACCTCGGCAACCGTCGGCCGCGTCCGACCGCCCGGGTCGCGCGACCTAGGCGGCCGTCACTTGAGGTCACGCGACCCCGACGACCGTTTGGCCGCCGATCCGGTTGTCACGCGGGTCGCGCGACCTCGGGCGACCATCGCCCGGGGTCCGCCGCCAGATCCGGCCGTCCGGTGGCCGGACTTCAAAAAAAAAATTAGAAATGTTTTTTTTTTTTTTTAATTTAATAAAAGTCATTTACAAATGCAAATTTTACCAAACGGTATTTTGGCCAAAGTTGTATCTCAATGCAAATTTTACCAAATGATATTTGCATTTCGGAAAACCTCATTCACCCAAAGGTATTTGCATTTTGGCAAATGCATTCCCCAAAAGCTGAACCAAACGGGCCCCGAGTTGACTTACTAGATATGTGGAGTCCACCCAAGAGAGGCTCCTTAAAGATAAATATCAATGGACCATTTTTCGAAGGGATGATGGAAGGTGCAATGGCATGTAATTGTCACAATTCTTATTCCTCTAATTGGATCATATCTATAGCGAATTTTTGTGACACATTGCATCAAATTATGATATTATCAATCGTTTTTTGCGTATGTTAATATCTAAAGTTTTCCATTTTTATTAGAATTTAATTGCATAGATAATTAGGGATTAGTGTCTAAAAAAAGATTTAAAAAAGGAGTAAAAAGCAAAGTAAATAATTTTCATTAAGACGTATCGTGTTTTCATTAAAATGTATGGCATATAGACATTAGAAGCATTTTCATTAATAGAAATAAAGCCTTTTCGTTAAAAAAAAAGTAAAAAGAAAATTAATTAAAAGAATTGTTTTTAAAAAATGAGAGAGTAGAAAAAAAGGCAAGATCGGGCCGGGTCTAAGCTGGCCCAGCCTGCTTTCTTTTCCTCTTCTTCTATTTCTTTTTGCCTGGGCCCGGCCCAACCTCCTTCATGGCTTCTTTCCTTCCTCTTGCCCCTCACGCTGGTAAAAGGAACAGACAAATAGGGCAGAGAAGGATGAGGTACGAAAGGCAAAGGGAACAAGACAGAGAGGGCAGAGCGTCGACCGAGAGTTGGTGGTCAGGGCCAGGTTGGCAGCAATACCAACTGGCATGACAGGTGGCACGCCCTATCACATAGGGGTGATCGGTTTCCGGTTTCGGTTTGGTTCCGTCTGGAACCTGGAACCTACCCTCGAGTACAGGTTCCTCATTTTTTGGAACCCGGAACCTACCCGTCGAACCAAGAACTGGAACCTACCCCGTCACAAGTTCCGGGGTCGGTTCCCGAGTTCCAACAGGTTCTTTTTTCTTTTTTTCATATTCAGATTAAGAGAGTCACATTTATTATTTAGCGACCTAGCGGGGAAAAGGATGATAGTCAAGCATGCTTTCTTTAGTTAAAGCCCTCATAAATCAACGTGCACTACTCTAGTGACAGTCGTGCATCCAACAAAACAAAGAAATACAATTCTTTATTGCAACGAAACATATCTACATTCCAGCATCTTATATGTTTCAAGATCATCAGTTAAGTTGATGATATAACAAGATAATGAGGCTTTAATAAGCCCAATGATTCAGAGGGATTATATGACTAACCTTCTACTGACAAATGATGTAGTCTTTTATCTTTGAGAAGATGGATCGGTTTGTGATCATAATGGCCAAAGATCAAGATTGAAGCATCCTACTCACCCCATCTTCCATCTCTAAGTACCTGCATCACACGTGTGAATCACTACAACCATTCCACAACATCAAAAAAACAAAGAACATCCAAAGATCACTTGATTGCAACTAACAGAACATATTGCCACAGTCCCATATCTTAGCTTTAGGAGCGAGATGAGCCATAAGCACAGCCGCAGCGTTACCAGCATTGTTCTTCTCGATAAAGCTAATAGTGGAGTTTATAAACAAAAGAGTGACGATGCCTATGAAATCTTGCCAATCTGGAGGCTTGCCCTGCAAAGGAAGAATCATAAACAAATGGATACCATCTTTCACAAAAACTCAAATTTTACCCTAAAAAGGAAAGAGAGACAGAACAAAGGAAAAATTTTACCTTAAAACAGCGAGTGATCTCAGTGCCTTCTTCTCTTCAAGCTTGTTGTGGCCAAAAAGTTACAGCCTCTACTTAGTAGCCGCCGAGGTGAGGCCTCCTCTGGGCGAGCGGCGTCGGGGGCGGCTAGGCGAGGGGCAAGCCCCGTCGAGGCGGCTGGGCGAGCGACGAGCGGCGTCGAGGCGGTTGGGCGAGCGGTGAGCGGTGAGCGGCATCGGGGGCGGTTGGGCAAGCGGCGTCGAGAGGGCTAGGTGAGCGACAAGCGGTGTCGAGACGGCGGCTAGGCGAGCGGCGAGCGGCATCGGGGCTGCTGGGCTAACAACGAGCGGCGTCGAGGCGGCCGGGCAAGCGGCGAGCGGTGTCAAGGGGGCGGGCCGGGCGGCGAGCGGCCTCCACCGGGGATGAGCGGCGTCGATGACGAACGGCTGAGCAGCGAGCCGAGCAACATCCGTTGGTGTCAAGGGCGAGCAGGAGAGACTCAGTTCTATTTTGTGAAGTGTGAAGTGAATGTGTGAAAAGTGATTTAGGGTTTTTTGATTTGGGGGCTTTCTGTTGGATAGATTCCGATTCCGGTTTCGGTTTCGAAACCGAACCGATCCTTTTAGAACCGGGAACCAAACCAGACCCTCCGATGCGGTTCTCCGGTTCCCGGTTCTACCCGGAACCATGCTCACCCCTATTGTCAGAGCTTAAAAGCGAGAGAGGAGGAAGCGGTTAGGGGGTTCCCTGGCTAGTTTTTCTCTTCTTGCGGGGGTTCTTCGGCGAGAGAGCTTGAGCGAGACTGGTAGAAACGGAGAGTGACTGGAATGAAAGAGACCCGAAATCCACCTTAGCCAAGCGTCGCTCAGCCATCCCAACACGAGCTTATGCCTTCTAGCCGGAACCACCAAGCTTTAGCTTCCCTTTCCTTGATTGCAAGTTTTTCTGGTGAGTTTCCTAGTTTTTGGTTTAACTTGTGTTGATTTCCAAAGGATCCCGACTCAGGGCGTGCGAGGCGACTGGACATAGTTTGATATATCGATCTCTCCCACCATTTGCCACCTCCGAGCCAGGTAGGGACTGTTGAAGAAGGATCTAATTCAATCCTTGATTGATTCTTTAGTACGATCCTGATTACATGGATGATACAGTGAATCATCGACAAGGAATATTTCAAGGAAGACAATATTTTGTATATTTTCTTTCCTATTTCATTTCTTGTATTATAAATACAACTACATACTTGTACATTTGATACAATTAAGAAATACAATCACCATTTTCCATTTTTCCCATATCTTTTGTCATGGTATTACCTAGCTTCCGCAAACATCTTCTGAATTGCCCCCGATCGTTTTCTAACTTTGTTGTTGCAAGCCTTGCCCTGCAAAAAAAAAAAAAAAATTAGCACTTCGGGTAGGAATTCATTTTTTTCAACATGTAGAACCCAAAGAATAATGAAAGCCGAGATCCGATCCTACCTTCAATGGAGGAATCATCCAATCGAGTCTCGGATCAAATCGACCAGACTCGATATGAACATGAGTCTACTCCACAACACATGATCCCAGCAACAGCTGCAATTCAAACGATTGGAACACAATTCCCTGCCTCAACCCAGTGGTCATTCATTCAATGGGTACCAGTCCAAGGCTCATGGGCTGTTGGACCCAATCAACAATGGGCAAACTACTGCCCACCCAGAGAAGACGCATCCAGAGAAGGAGTAAATTTAGGGCCTCATCTGAATTTGGTGGGATCCAAACCAAACCCTACGGGTCAGCGACCCGAATTTGACCCGAGGAATCCATGAATGAATCCCTACCCGGGTTTTCAACTTGAGTTTGCACCGTTTTCTTTTCCGGTCATCGGCAGCGGCGGTGGATGCCTAGAACCAGGCGACCCCCTTTATACCTCACTAGTCGACGGGCTGGAACTACGCCTGATTTCCCTTCAGCTCGGATCCGACCACTACAACACTTGGGCGAGGGACTTCTAGCGAGCCCTTGTCACAAAAGATAAAGATGGGTTCCTCAACAAAACCTTCTCCTTCCCGGCCGACGACTGAATGCAACGACTTTGGCGTAAATGCAACCAACTCGTCTGCACTTGGATCGGGAATTTCGTGACACCCAAGGTTACGGCCGAGCTTCCTCCGACTGAAAATTTGAAGACTATGTGGACTAATATTCGCGAAATGTACGGGAAACTCGACCGGGTTAAAAATTTTCACTTACCCAAGCCCTATCGGAGTTGAAGCAAGGGTACCTATCGGTTACCGCTTGCTTCAACCGACTCTCCGCCTTGTGGAATGAACTCGAAATAACGGAGGAGCAACTCGAGGGACCGAAGGCCACTCTTAGATAATATAAAGAAATCACGGAGAGGGAGAAGGTCACACATTTTCTCCTAGCCCTAAATGAGAGTTACATACCTTTTCGTTCGTAGATCCTCGCCATGGAGCCGGTACCACCACTCGGCTGGATCTTTTAGCTTGCCGTCCAAGAAGAAAATCAGCTACTTGTGGCCACCGGATATGAGAAGGGTGGAGAGAGCATGGCTCTTGCTGCACCAGCAGGATCACAGCAGCACGCTCATGACGATTTCCGAGCATCACAGCGAACAGAAGGTTTCAAGCTCTCTCATGGGGCGAACACAGCAAGTTGGGAGGAAGAAGAAAGAACTAACCCTAGAGCATCACGATCTGAAGGCCCAGATCAGAGGAGAGGATCGGACGGCTCATATTGGCTTCGGTCGGACGATGCAGATCCAAGACGTGGGCACAAATCCGACGGTTCTTCTTTCTTCCGATCTAACGGCCCAGATCAAAAACGTGAAAGCAAAGCGGACGGTTCATATGTTCCCCTTTATGGGACCAAATCCAACAGTCCTTATAATGCCACGTCATCTCATAAAAGGGGAGGGCAGATTTCCTTAAATTCTCAAATCAAGGGTAAGAACTGTGAATATTGCAAGCGCCCACATCACACTATTGAAACATGTTGGAAATTATAAGGAAAGCCTACTGACAAAAGAAAAAAAAGAGAAAGAATTTTTTGCTTACCAGTTATCAACACAAGAAGTTGATGGGGCTCATCAACCAATCACCCAAGACCAGTATCAACACATCATGAAGACTCTGAATCAATTAAAGGTGGTCGACAAAACTACAAATTTTTTAGGTACTTCATTATGCCAAACATATATTACAGTTGATGCATGGATTATTGATTCAAGTGCCAGTGACCACATAATTTGCAATGAGAGTTTATTTTCTAATGCCTATAAAAAAAACCTCATTCTTCTGCATTTGTTCGTCTCCCGAATGGCGATGTCACTTATGTCACCAAAATTGGTACTGTCCATCTTAGCCCAAACATTACTCTTAAAAATGTTCTTTATATTCCTAAGTTCGAGTTCAATCTCATATCTGTTTCCAAAGTTTGTGAAGACAATTCTTGTCGTGCCAATTTCAATTCCAAAAATTGTCCCTTTCAGGACATTTCGACTGGGAAACTAATGGGCTTGGGTAGAATGGCAGAAGAGCTATATTTTTTAATCAACTTTCCGAGAGATTTTCATTTATCTTCATTGAATAAGAGCATGTCCTGTAATGCTACCACCAATAATAAAATATCTCTTTCACATAAGCGTTTAGGCCATAATGCCTGTTTTCCTTGTCCTGATTGCAAGATATGTCCTTTAGCAAAACAATCTCGAGCACCATTTCCCACTAGTGTATCTTGAGCTACTAGTATTTTTTCTTTGATTCATGTAGATATCTGGGGTCCCTATCATACTCCACATCACGATGGGTCTCGTTTTTTTCTTACCATTGTGGATGATTATTCTCGTGCCACATGGGTATTTCTCATGTAGTCAAAGGGTCAAACTTTCTCTTATCTGTCGAAATTATTGTCCATGATTTAAAATCAATTTGATAAATCCGTTCAAAGAATTTGCACAGATAATGGGCGTGAATTTTTGTCCAGTGAATGCCAATCTTTTCTGTCTTCTCATGGCATACTTCATAAGCATTCTTGTACCTATACTCCCTAGCATAATGGGATTGTTGAACGCAAACATTGACATCTTCTAGAAGTAGCCCGAGCTTTAAAGTATCAAGCTTCTATCCATCAAACTTTCTAGGGTGATTGTGTGGTCATGGCAGCCTATTTGATCAATCGCATGCCAACTAGAGTTCTAGAAGGACGGACCCCATTTGAAATGATTTTCGATAAACAACCGAATATTACTCATCTCCGAGTTTTTGGTTGCCTCTGCTATGTGACAAATGTGGGACATCGGGATAAAATGGACACTCGTGCCTTTCGATGTGTTTTTATGAGATATCCTACTCTGCATAAGGGTTATCGAGTTATGGAGATATCTTCAGGCAATTTCTTTATTAGCCGAGATGTTGTTTTCCATGAAGATTCTTTTCCATTCCAGGAGATGACATTTTCATTTGAGTCATCAATATCAACGACACATCATCGGCAATTCTTATCAAAGAGGAAATTTCTATGCAACCACTGTACGTTCTAGTCACCCCTAAATAGATGTCAACTGCAACGACATGCTCTGAATCAATGCCTGCTTTGTGTCCTTCAACAGCATGCCCTGGATCTCCAAGCATATTGACTAAGTCCCATATTTCCTCTTCTGAGGTGAGCAATTCTCCTTCATCATTGTCACAGTCGCGCGTTACTAAATCGTCTCTACCTACTTCCAAATCAATGCCTCCTGAAAGACCTAGACGCTCGGAATGACATATTCGTCCTCCCACTCGGACGAATGACTACATATGTCCTACTTTGGATTCCCCAAGTACACAATATCATGTATCTTCTTATGTCTCTTTTAGTTGACTATCGCCAGAACATATGCGTTGTATTAGTCAAATATCTGAAGAACAGGAACCTTCCTCCTATGAGGAAGGAGCACGTGATATACGCTGGAGAAAGGCTATGGAAGCTTAATTAGATGCCCTTATAGAAAATAACAATCGTTCCCTTGCCTCCTCATAGAAAGCCCATTGGGTGTAAATGGGTTTACAAAATCAAGTACAATACAGATGGTTCCATTGAGCGTTACAAGGCTTGACTTGTTGCAAAGGGTTCACACAACGGGAAGGTTTTGATTATCATGAGACTTTTTCTCCCGTTGCTAAAGATGTCACTGTTCGATCTTTTTTATCTATTGCTGCATTTCACAATTGGGAGCTACATTAGATGGATGTCAACAATTCATTTCTTCATGGTGACCTTGATGAGGAAATATACATGGAACTTCCACAGGGTTTACGCGGATAGGGGGAGTCTCGAGTATGTCCTCTTCGTAAATCCCTATACGGACTCAAGTAGGCCTCCCGTCAGTGGTATGCAAAATTCACTGAGGCACTTACAAATGCAGGTTTTCAACACTCTAAGCATGATTATGCCTTGTTCACATGGACCAAAGGTACTTCATCTATCTATTTGTTGATTTATGTGGATGATATATTATCATGGGAAACAATGATATGGCGATTCAGAAGTTTAAGGAATACTTGCATCTGTCCTTCCACATTAAGGATTTAGGACCTCACAAATATTTTCTAGAAATTGAAATAGCTCGATCTGACAAGGGAATTTGTCTTAGCCAACGAAAATTTGTCTTGAACATTATATCAGAAGCAGGATTATCAAGTTGTAAACCAGCTATTATATCTATTGAGCATAATGTCAAATTAACGACATTTGAATATGATACGAATTCATCTTTGCCTAATGAAAATCGATTGCTCAAGGATTCATCAGCATATCAGTGATTAGTTGGAAAATTAATCTATCTTACCATGACTAGGCCTGATATATGTTATGCAGTACTAGAGGTGGCAAAATGGGTCTTAGACTCATATCGGACCCATTTAGATCTGGCAAGGCGGAGGCCTCGCCAACGTCCGGCGAGGCTCGAACCTCGCCGATCCGGCGAGGGCGAGCTCGAGCTCTCGAGCCGGCGAGCCTCGAGCTCGCTGGATTTGACGAGGTGGAGGCCTCGCCGATGTCAACGAGGCTCGAGCCTCGCCGATCCGCGACACTCGAGCTCACCGGCGTCAGGCGAGCTCAAGCTCACCGGATTTGGCGAGCCTCGAGCTCGCCAACGTCGGCAAGCCGGGCAAGCTCGAGGCTTGCCTGTGGCCAGCCACCAGCCGTCGAAGAAAATTAAAAATTAAAAATTATATTTAAAAAATAAAAATAAAAATAATTAAAATTTTAATTTAAAAATAATTAAATAATTAAAATTCGATTTTTAAAATAATTTTTTTAAAAATTATAAAAATTGTCCATTAAATTTGTGTTGTATAAAAATATTTTAGCAATACCATTATATATATAATAAGTTTTCTTAAGTTTAGTTAAATGGGTCGGGTATGGGTCAAAATTTTGCAATGCAATAAATGGGCCATAAACGAGTTAAATGGGTCGATTTGAGTCGGACCATTTTTGACCTGACCCAAACCCGAACCCGACCCAACCCACCCGTTTAACGGGTCTATGCAGTACAGATGCTTAGCCAGTTCATGCATAGTCCAAAGCAGTCCCACATGAACGCAGCACTAAAGGTTATGAAATATTTAAAGGGATGCTCAGGACTGGGAATTCTTTTATCTCATGATTGCAACATGAAGATGACGGCCTATTGTGATACATATTATGCTTCTTATCCAATGACAAGAAGATCCATTACTGGTTTCTGTATTGAATTGGGAAAATCCTTGATTTCGTGGAAGACAAAGAAGCAATCAAAGGTCTCATTATCGTCAGCCGAATCAGAATATCAAGCTATGGCAAAACCGTCTACGAGATAGTTTGGATACAAGGATTACTTTTAGACCTTGGTGTGCAAGTCGATGGGGCAAGTGAATTGTTTTGTGACAATGATGCCGCACCTAATTTGCGGCAAACCCGATTTTCCACGAAAGGACAAAGCGCATAGAAGTTGATTGTCACTTTACTCCGAGAAAAAATTCAAGAAGGGATTATTGTAACTCGAGGCATTGGAACCGTGGAGTAGCCAGCGGACATTTTCACTAAACCGTTATGTCAAAGACAACACATATATTTATTAAGCAAACTTGTCGTCTTTGACATATACAAGCCGCCAGCTTGAGGGGAGCCAGTTTGAAGGGGAGTGTTGAAGAAGGATCTAATTGAATCCTTGATTGATTCCTTAGTATGATCTTTGATTACATGGATGATATAGTGAATCGTCGACGTGGAATATTTTGAGGAAGACAATATTTTGTATATTTTCTTTCCTATTTCATTTCTTGTATTATAAATACAACTACATACTTGTATATTTGATACAATTAAGAAATACAATCACCGTCTTCCATTTTTCCCACATTTTCTGTCAGGGACCCTCCGCCGACCCTCTTTGTGCCCTGCTTTTGTCCTGTTCTCTTACATTTTTTGCACGGTTTATCGAGTCAAGGCGTGCGTTTCAAGTTCGCTTATGCTCTCCTTGTTGATGTTGAGGATTCCCTGCCATTCTCGTTGAGCTTTGGTCTGCTTTCATGTCCTATTCTTGTCTGTGGCTGCCTTGAGCCGACGCACCCTAGGTGTTTGATACAATGCCCTCGTGGCGCTTCTGGTAAAACAGTCGCTACCTTTGCCATATCCGGAGCTCGTGTATCATCGTTTTGACTGCTAGTTACTGAGGTCGTCTTTCGTGAAGCCTTATCTCATTGATTGTGGGTAGTGGTTGGCGAGTTTGAGATGTGGCGCTTCTTCAAGAGAGATCTTGGCAATGGTGTTTTTCTCAGCAAAGAAGAGAACGTAAAAAGGGGAGCTTCAGTGAAGAAGGAAACCACGCCCAGGGAAGGGAAAATTAGATAAAGAATAGAAAATAGTAAATAAAATAAAAAGAAACAAACAAACAGTAATGAAAAGAGAGATAAAATCGATCCGTAAACCATTTTGAGCGTGTGGGCTGGATGGACTTCAGGAGTGTCTGTTTCATTTTCAAAGAGTAACATTTGTCTCATTTCGTCCATTTTCACGTTCGTTTTGCCAAGATCCGAACTTGTGGCCGTGTGTTGCACCTCACGTCCATCTTGCGTTTTGCATTTTATATATACTCGGGATTGTCGGACAGTGGCACACGCTGTTTTCGGCTCGGGATGGAATAAATATACGT
This sequence comes from Eucalyptus tenuipes, assembly GCA_014182365.1. Taxonomy (NCBI): domain Eukaryota; kingdom Viridiplantae; phylum Streptophyta; class Magnoliopsida; order Myrtales; family Myrtaceae; genus Eucalyptus; species Eucalyptus tenuipes. The sequence continues at coordinate 1,452,616 of CM024541.1, read as the reverse complement.
CAAGGTCATGTTTCGACGCTTTGAGCTTGATGGGAAATTCTGGGTTTAGTGGAAGCTTCGGACGTGTAGAGTACGCACGAAGAAGAAGAGGACTAGAGGAAGGAAAGAAAAGATTAGAAGAAAAAGAAAGGTCAAAAAAGAATTAAAAACTAATATTAACATAAAAACGAAAAAGAAGAAAAAAAGGTTTTAGGAAATAGGTTTTATCGTCGGATCGCGTAAACAGGCCAGATCGGGTTTACCCGGTCTGAACCCGTTTTCTTGAACATAATAATATTAAATATTAAAGATGTCAAAATTCAAAAAATTTCAAAAAAAAAAAAATGAAATATTAAAAATTCAAAAACTTTCAGAGAACATTAAAAAATGCAAAATAAATAAGAAAATATTAAAAAATTCCAATTTTTGAAACATTAAATTAAAAATTAGAAAAATAAAAAATATCAAAAATATCAGAAAATTCAAAATTCCATTTGAAAAATTTTAAAAACAGACTTTATGAGCTATTTAAAAAAAAAAAAAAAAAGTTTTTTAACTCTAAAGTTGTGCTAAAAAATTAAGTAAGCCTTTAAGGCTCTACCTTAGGGTTTTAATTGCCCTCAAAGACAATTACCCTTATTTACATGCTTTTGTTGTTTGTGGATCTCTTTAGTCTAGTTAGGATTGGCATTTATCTGTTTCTTTAGAGTTAGGTCTTCTTTTCTATGCAATCTATTTAATGCTTTCTTTGGTGGCCAATTATTATGTTGATGATTGCGCACATGTATGATCAATTCACATGTTAGTGGATAGACATAAAATCAATCCAAATTACCTGACAAAAAGTCTTTTCTAAAATGAACAAGATTAGGTACCGAAATGGCACCAATTTTTTAATTAGTGTAATTAAGTCCCGATTCTAGATTCTTTAGTTGCGTAGAAAGTGAGGAACACTCACATGCCTTACTTAATTTCCAACCAACCTCAATAGACTAATAGCGACTCCTTATTACAAAATTATTGTGAACACCCTAGCGTCACACGAGGTATGGGCTTCAAAGAGCCCGAGTCTAAATCATGAGCTGTAGAGTCGTCTTTCAGGCAATATCCTTAAACCTATTCCCTCCCTCCAAAGAGTAGGTCGCGACAGCGTGTATGCAGAAATTTTTCTTATTATCACATCAAATCCTTAAAAAAAAAAAAAGATTATATATCGAGCAAATTATATAAATCGACTTTCTTATGTTAAAACTTTGGCTTGCAAGCACAAAAAGACTGCATGCACTTTTAAAAAAAGATTAGGTTCGGAATTTTTAGAAGATTTCCCTACAAAGGAATAAGTTGTTCTTTTTTTAATCTTCCCAATAACTTATTCTACTTTACGAAGGTTATATAGAGGGTAGATTTGGTACTTGGATGTTACTTTTTTCAATGATCAAGGACCTTGGTCGATGACTTTACTCGTTGTGTTCATGCAACCTCTACAATCCAAGTTGAAGCCCTAGCACTCTTGGACTCGAGTACTTTGAAGATCAAATCAATATGCACAAGTGAGCTTTTTGTCAAATCGCTTATTGCTGATAAGCTCTCTTGTAGTTATGTCTAAGCTTGGATGGGAGCAAAGGGGCCTTATTGAGGAGTGCAGATCATGATTGACCCATTTCCATGAAGCCCAAGTTGTTGGGGGCTATCACTATCACCTAGAGGGGGGTGAATAGGTAATTATACACAATCTTAATAAGTTAGAGTGGAATTTAAAACTATCAAGATTAATGTTATGAATGAACAAAGTCTTATAAGAAAATACATAATGATCAGATTCTCTTATGTGTAATATGCTATCACATAAAATAATAGAGAGTTAAAGAGGTAAAGAAATTTGCACACAGTAATTATAGTGATTTGGCTTATTATAAGTTTACGTCTACTTTCCCACATTAACAGCCTGTTGGCTTGATTTCACTAGAGACTCAATAAGAGATTACATAGTCTAAGTTCTCTACTCAAGTATGAGTGATCGTATCTTCTAACCTCACATGATCACTCTAAACAAATACTTCTCTAATATTATAATTTCAGCTCACAAAGACAAGTGTGTAATATCGAAGCTCTATTTGAACTTTAAAATTTCATATTCAAGATCTTACACTCGCTTCGGCACCACAATGTACTTTTTATACACCCCTATTTCCAAGTTAACCATTGGACAATACTCTAAGGACCATTCATTTAATTAACCAATTGGACATGAATGATGCAAGAAGATCTCATTGCTATTTGAATTATTAGATTCAAATCTCCCTTTGATTTAGTTGCCCATACAACCGAAGTTGGGATTCCATAAGTAGAATTCTTGCAACAAGAGAACTACTTTTTCTTCAAATGATTGTCAATCGAATCACAAACCCTTGCAACAAGAGAATTACATTGATATTCATCCTTCATGAATAGATAGACAATCAATATATTCGTAGAAGGAAATCTGAGCCAAATTACTAGCTGTTGCGCTACATATAATCCATATCGATTGTGCATATTCCAATCATCTTAATATATTCCACACGAAGAGTCTGAAGATGTACGTCATCTTGACAACATTTATGCAAGCTTCATAGTTATCTTCATACAATATCTTAATATATTCCGCACAAAGAGTCTGAAGATGTACGTCATCTTGACAACATTTATGCAAGCTTTATAGTTATCTTCATATAATTCAAATGATATGAATTAGCAATGTCTTTGACATAGAAATCTAGAACTTCTTGATCAAACAAACAAGTATTCTAAATAGAACTGAGTTGTTTCAGGAATATTTCCTTGAAATTTTCTCATCGGAATTATTAAACACTTGTGAAAAGTTTTGTCAAACCTCAAAACATATTGGGATGCTTTCTCAATGCAAGTTGTCCACTATTACCGCGAGGCCAATCAATTAGCAAATTGCATCGCAAAGGCCAGAGACAAAAACCCTTCTGGGTAACTGGTTGTTTAACCCACCCAAACCCTTTGGGCTATTATTTATTCATAGGCCCGTTCTTGTAGTTCTATGAACACCTATTGATGAAATAAAACCTCTCTTTTTTATTTCTTTAAAAAAAAAAAAAAAAATCACTTTCCACGTTTTATGGGTGAGTCTTCTTTGTTTGGCTTCTCAAAAGTTAACTTCTACAAAATTCCTTCTTGAACAAGCCTTTGAACGAGTATTCTTGCCTTCATGTGTGCTTGATCTTTTGTTTGAGTGCTTTTTGGTGGCTGCTTTGCATTTTATTGGACGTTACTTTTCTTGCTTTCATACTTGACCGAATTTTGCTGAACATTTGGCACTATCTTTATTCTGCTTTTGGCCAAAAAAATATTTAGTCAATATATGCTCTTACAATGTCCCTTTGCGTCCGGGCTGGCGTGGGCGTCATCTTGAAATTTCGAATGAAGTCAGAGCCTCCTCTCTCCTAACTTCAAGCACGTAAGACCGGTTCAAATGCAATTTGCAATCGGACCAATTTACAGGAAATTTATTCGATGCGGACATATTACTGCTGAAAAGAAAATCTTTGTAATGCCTGAATGCAATGCGAAAACAAAATTATGCAATATGAATGGTTTTGTTTGGGGGCCCAAATTCTGTTGTTATCGATGGAAGTCGATCTCCATTCTTTATGAAATGCCCGTGAACTGTGAGTCTTTAAGCAAAAAATATAAAAGTCAACAATCAATTATGACCCAAAAAAAAATTTCCTCACAACTCACAAAACCTAAATTAGTCAAAGTCCATTTGCAACGCCTTGATTTCACTTTATAAATTAGAGTTAATATTATGAAAAGCTTCCAACTAGTACATTCGTGAAAAATTTATCCCAAATTAATTTTTTACACCTGTGACAAATTTATTCTCTATTACTTTCTGTTAAATTTTACCTCCAAATTGTTAAGTTGAAGACAAGTGACAATTGATAGGTACATCAATTTATGATTTTACCCTCCATTTGTCATATACTTACCAGTTTTTTATTTTTCTTGTTATTAATTCAATTTTAACGGAAATTAAGGGATAAAAATTTGTCACAAATGTACCCATTTAAAGTTTTTTGCAATCAAAAAATTAATTTTGAGTAAATTTAACATAAATATGCCGGTTTGGATTTTTTAATAGTTCAAAAATTAATTTTAGATGAACTTATCATATATATATATATATATATATATATATATATATATATATATATATCAGTTTGAGTCTTTTGTAACGTGAACCCTATAAATTATTAATCACGTGGGCCGGCAAATTTTCTGTCCCTGTGCGGCGTATAGAGTACGCCGACGGAGAACGCTGGGCAGTCGTCTAACGTAAAAAAGTACTATATAAATGATAAACTGCTCACAGATTCCCGTGTTTCTCGTTACACCAAATGTTCAATGGGCGGTGTTCTGTAGCTTTCTTGAAGTACAAAATAGAAAATTCAGGCCGCTCAAGGGACCTAGGATCGCCACGTTTTGCATAGGGCGGATTCGATGAACATGTCGGTGACACGTGGACATGCCTCGACTTTATTGTTGCATGTGGGGTCCTACTCGAAGTCGGGGAGATTAATGTTTTTCATGAGAGCTTCTTGATTTTTTGGAAGTAAAACATGGCGAATGGATATTATTCAAATGAGGGCCGACATAGATTAGATTTTTCAAGAAAACACGACGTAATGAATGACGAGAAAGAAAAAGCAGTAATGTTAGTCTTGCAAAGTTTATTGTGTGTCACGATGGAATGTTTCCGAAGAAGGTGCAAAAGATATTTGAGAACCACAATGAGCTAACTAATTTCTCTATATCATAAGCAATATAGATAAATTCGAAAAATTTTAAAAAGTATCCATATCGGTATCAATTGTATCGTTGATTACATGTGTGACACGCGGGTAAGCTTGGACTTTGTCAATGTATGGGGGAAAAACTTCCATATTTTTTTCATGGGAGTGCATGTATGCATGCACCGTCCATGGAAAACCTTTTGTCTGGATTCATTTAGTAGAATATGGCTAATAAATATCATCCAAATGAGGGCCGAGGGCTGACATGGACTAGACTTTTGATGAAAACACGATGTAATGAATGACATATATAGAGATCAAGTTCATATTTAAGTCACGGGAAAAAAAATTGAGAAGAGAGGTAATAATATGAGCTTCAATTGTTTATCAAGAAATAAATAATTTAAAATTTATTTTTTAAAAATGACTATTTATATCGCTTATAAAAATAAATTAACGAAAAATATTTTCACCATATGTGAAAATAATTTTTAAATCATTTATTGTTCTCAAAACAAACGCATTCATTAGTATTGCAAAATCTTATTTTGACGTGATTGAATGTTTTTGTGTGCCTCAATGAGATCTTTGATTCGTATGACTATTTTTATGAGATGGTTCAATCTAATCAAGACATCATCTATTTCCCTAGGCTCACCAAGGAAGGCGCAAGAGATATTTGAGAATTTTAAGAACCCATGACCAGGAGTTGGGTAATTGTTAAAGAAATCATATATGGGATTATATACATTATAATCCTTCATTGAATCGAACTACTAAGACAAACAGTCCCGTATTGTTGGTGCTATTGAATTGAGTTTTTATTCACAACTTATTTAATTCATGGAACTAGTACGATATATTGATGCACATAATTCCAACACATTAAACAAAAAAGATCATTACGGACAAATCAACTTACTAGGGTTGTGCTATAAAAGACCTCGATGCTCGTGCTCTTTTTCAAAGAAATTCTTAAAAAATAAGAGTCTATAAAAACAAAAATATTGCATAATTTGTAATAAGATTATCATAAACGGTAAATTTAATATCAGATTAACTAACTAGAAATCTAAATGATCTTTAGAGTTTACATATCGAATTACCACATAACACCTAATAGCATATTCCAAATTCATCGCTCTCGGTACTGTAATGCGTCAAACTTGTTCCGAGGGCAGAGAATACTTCATGATTTTCTTTCTTTTCCGGCCAAAGGAAGGATAGCTCAACCTAACTACGCAAACGCAAATCTCGTATCGGATGACCACAACCTAAACGTAACAAACAGACTAAAGAATTCCAAATATATCACGGTTGCTACATTTTTACTGTACTTAATTCAGAGTCAAATCGCGTCCGCCGTGAAGATATTCTAGGATAAGCTCTTTCTTTCTGGGGTTGACAAGTAACCTTGCATAATAGGTGGATGACAACTTTTGTCTTTTTGAGTTTGTTAAAGTGCCTCCAATTTCTACTTGGAATTGACCCAGCCTATAATTGCCGTCGGTGATCAACTTGGTTATAAGGCAGGAATTCTCCACAAATTACACCTTTTTTTACTAAAAAAATAAGCAGAATAATAGGCAAGTGAAAAAGAAAGCTTAAAATGGGTCTATAATGTATTTAAAGATTTGAGTTAATTTAGGAGGGAAAAACCAAAATGCTTGTAGTATGTGTAAAATCTAAACTAAAATATCAAAAGGTAGACATTTTCGCAGTTACTCAATAATTTTTTGTTATCTTTCTTAAATTCCGTCTATTTCAATTCTAATATCAATCTTGTCATTAATCTTAATGAATAAAATGGACTCTCATGAAATACCTTGACAAGATTTTGAGATGGAAAGGCGCAAATTAGATTGCCTTGTAATATGGAGATTGAGATGCTTAGAGGAAAAAGTATATCATGATCTTCTCTGTGGCCGGCAAAAGAATACCTCAACTTATCGACGCAGAAGCTGATCTCATATTGGGGTCCACTACCAGATCCAACCACGTGTCTCTCAAGCTTTCCATTGACTGGGATACCAAACCGGCACGCCGGTCACCGTCCCGCCGTGCTCCTCCCGATCCACCGGCATCCTGAACTCCGGCAACGGCGGTGGCGGACGCAACGAACAGGACGAACTCCCTTTACACGACGATGTGACGACCCTCAGTGAGATGTTGATGATCCCGTTGCGCAGGCCTTTGGCGTCTCTCAGCCTGTAACTCAAGAAGCGCAGGTAATTCTCCGGCGTGTAGTCTCCGACGAAGTCCGACACCGGAATCCACGCCATCCCAACAAGCCTGTCTCTGGCCGAGGAGCTCCTCTGGCGGACCTCCACAACCACATGGCGCGAGCCAGCGGGCAAGTCCACGTGGAGCTTCTCGTCCCAATAAGGGTTGCTCTCCCCGTGGGCGTTGGGTCTCGTCGAGCTGGGCGGCAACGATGGCGGGCCGCAAGAGTCTGCCTTGACGGTGACGAAGGCGTTGTTCTTGACGGGCCTGCCGTTGGTGCGGAGGTCTTCGCCGGAGATGACGGTGACTTCTAAACTGCGATGGTGAGTGTTGGCCATGTCTGGCGTTTTCAAGAAACTAGTGGGTGTGTCTTTATATAATGGTACAGGAGACGACGAAACATTTGTATTTGTTTAAACGATTCTCCTTGGATTGCCAGGACGTGATTTGGATCTGAGAAATACTCGGACTGGGAAATACATATACTTTTCCTTTTGTTTTTCCTTTTTTTTGGTATTGAATATATACTTTCTTTAAATAATGCATATGTACAAAAGATGATGCGGTCAAAGTAATTATCATATATATAATGGGTTTTCGTAGTTTCTTCGCAATTACCTTTAAGACTCCTTATTTTTTTAGCATTTACAATTACAATAAGAGATTGGAGATATAATAAAACCAAGTTTATGTAGTTTCCTTGGTATTGCCTTAGAATTCTAGCTTCGATGGTTATTTGAATATGATGAGATGATTCTTGCAATTTTCTTGAAACAAATTCAAAGGTTATTGCTTTGATAATTTCTTATATCGGATGGGATATATCTAAGGATGCTTTTAGAATTTTGGACTCGTGATGTTGTCCTCTAATCTATGGACCGGAGGAAAATAATTTGACAATATCATTATTAGTTTCAAATACGCTATATAGAATAAATTAATTATGCTTGCAAAATACCTCCCTGGATTATGATACCTGTGATACTTATCCAGAATAAACTTTTGCCCTAGCAATTTTCCTAGTAATGAGATAAAACATCACTAATCTTAATGTGACTATATGAAAATGTTTTTTTTTTTTCAAAAAATGGGGAAATGTCAATTTAGGAAAAACAGTGAACAGATGAAGACTACCAGTCTGGAGGATTGCAGTGGTTCCACCCTCCTCGAATTTTCCAAAATGGGGCAAGATAATTAATGTTTACGAAATTTCTGGGAAATTGGATCGGCTTAATAGTCGCTTGGAAATTAGATGTGCCTTGGACAACTAGCATTGAAAATCTCTCTCTTTTATTCTAAACAATAAATGACAATTTCCAGAATTGTAGAATATTCAAATTGCGTGAACGGGGAACAAAAGATGGTGTAAAATAACTGGCTAAAGTTACAGGTGGATGCTTCTGCTTTATCTTAATAGTAATTCTAGACTTATATATGAGAACTAAATTGTCCATGCAATGAGAGACGCTGCATTGCATTATTTAGATAGGAGTCCGAATTGATGAGGCATTGATGAACCATCAAGCTACGTAGTGCATACAATGACTTTTCATAAAGAAAAAAAATATATATGTATCCATCATGTTCGCAGTAGTTTTTTCTTTTTCTTTTTTTTTTTTTGGTAACTGTAGCTTATTGGTCTCTTCTTCATGGCTGACCACGTAATTAATTGTCGTTTTAATTTTAAATTAAAATTGTCCCCAAAACGTTTTGCTTGTCTAGCTTTCGTCAGATCCCATCCGCGGATGACTATCCTACCATTTTAACTTAGATGTTAAGGGAGAAAACATATAATAGAATTCCAGCATTCATCAAGGAGACGCACATACAGCTAAACTACCTCATTGGCGTTTAATAAATTGAACAGGTGTTTACTAGAGGCGATTTCAGGGTAGGTAGATTCTAGACCTAATCCCTGTACCCAACCCTCTTATAATTGATTCCCCTTTTTTTTTATCATGTTCGTACTAAAGCCTGTTTTTTTCTAGTTCGGTTTCAGGGTCTACCTTTTTTGCACTAGAACATGTTTTGTAACCGTCCGATATCCTATATAATTTTGAAATTTACTTAAATACGCAAGAAAACAACAACATAATCATCCTAGTTTGTATTGAAACATTAAACACATGTAATTAATAAGTACATGAACTTTTTGACCAAACAAAAAACAAATATCCTCAAGACTAACTTTCATAAATAAACATCACAAGGCAAAGTAAAAATCATAACATTGCATAAATATTAATAGCAAACATGAGTCTAATATTAGTTTTATTCTCACAATTACTATATGAAGCTATTCATTTATCTAAAATGGTTAATAAATCTTTTTTTAACACTAGTAAAAAATGGTCCACTTGATCCGGTGACCTTCATTTGGAACAGGAAACAGGATCGTTTTTATCCATTTACCAAAAAATGGAACCCGTTCCCGGACTGATTCAAATAGGAACTTGTTCCTAGACCTGTTTTACAGGTGGTCCAGTCCAATTCCTGGGTAAACGTGGTCTAGTTGCACACCCCTTGTATCTATACGCCAAAATATAATCTTTGTGAAACCAAAAGAAAAAAAAAATCAAAAGGGAAAAAAATCATAATGTTTATAGTGCATAATTTTCAACAAAACAGTACGAAGATAACAAATCAATCAGAGCATTAACAAGTCGAATATTTGGAGATCATTTGAAGAAACTCAAAAATTGAGTCGAAGAAGCGTTCTTTTTCATTAATATGTTATACAATAGATATAGAGATATCACCATCTATAACTATGGTGAAAGTTAAAGATAAAATATAACAATTTTATCTATATGGAAATTGAATAGAAGATAAATTTGATCAATTCATTGATATTATGCTTGATTTATTATCTTTATACTGATATATAAAAGATTCTGCATTGCAAACATTCTGATTTTTTCTCTTCTCTTTTGTTACTTCAATAGTATTTTCTCTTCAAAGTGAGTTTTAGGATTCCTTCTCGCTTTTTTTCTTTTTAACTTTTCCCTCTCTTTGGATAATAATGAGGATTGCTACGAGACTGATGGAAAGCTTGACTCGACTTTCATACATACATACGCCAAGTTGTACTAACTAATCATTCAAGAGAGGGTTAGTCTCGAGGGGATCAGGCCCACCTGCTTTCTCTTTTCACGCAAAAATTAAATAAAAAAGTGCTATCGTTCGCTCTTTTGGCAACTTACCCTTTTCTTTTTATGACCTCGATCTATCTAATCATTATTTTGCGTCCCCATCGCCAATCACGGTGATAATCCACGACAACGTGGGTCGAGAGGGGCACCGTCGTACGTCACGCCAGTGACGTCACCCGCATGAGCTCATGCCCACGTAGAGAGGAAGACTTAAAAAACCAAGAAGAGTCAACTAACGCGAAGGTAAAAAACAAATGGCAAGACTTCCGCCGATGACCATAAGTCAGCGCAAAAGTCACGAATTGATAAAAATAGAATAAAATTGAGCCTTGAAAAAAATCAGAAAATATGGGGCGACGGCAGCATGGTCACTCTGATCACGTCATCATATCATTACCAAATCTGCTGATACAGAGCATGAAGCATTGGACTTGGCCTCTTGCTTTCTTCCGCCACCAGACAGAAAGAGAGCGGGCTCGTGATTTGTTTAGGGGAGACTAACAAAGTCGCGGGGCAAATTGCCGGGGAAGCTGCTGTTCCCGTGAGTCGTCGCGTATTAATCAGACAAAATCGGATGCAGCTCTCCCGGTCATTTTGCGTGTCGTCTCTTCGTGGATCAAGGCGATCGTGGATATTATATTCAATTGTGACATATCATCAAGTCGTGATTGTATTCTTCAAGTTGATGTATAATATTATAACATTTCAGCTGGACTCCCTTTTAAAAGCCAAGATATTATATGTGGAAAATAGCTTCGGTAGAAGGTAAGGATGATTTGTAATGATTTGAAAGTTGAGCCAAATTGTCTAGTATCTAGAAGGCACATCCACGATGCACTTTCTCGTTTATAGTGTCACGATGTTAAGATCTCCTTCACAGTTCGTTAAATTCGCAGCAACATATGAGCACGATCATAATTTGATCAAGTTATCAAATGCGGGTTTAGATGTCAAAGGTAGATCTATCAAAATCAATCATAGAATCATTTTTTAACCCATATATGATGGATTAAGTTGCTATATAATTTAGTTATATTTAGTAACTAGGTTATAAATAAGTTTAGAATGATAAAACTCAACATAATATAGAGCTAACTTATTTTTATGACTTTTTCTCCATTTTCTTTGGCCCTCACTCAATCCTTTGTTAGCTCACCCTACACTCTCACCTTAGTTTAGGTATAGATTGGATATGAGTTACTAGATTTGTATTACATACAAACTACCAAAATAGGTAAATTGGTTTATTTAAGTCGGATCATTTTTTACCCAACCTAATTGTTTGACAAGTCTACTCAAAAGATGAAATATGAATTGGCTGTCAAATAAGAAAAGCGTGTTTGACAAAGAACTTTAGAGCTTTTACAAGTTGCAATGATGTGCGCTATCCTCGAGCGATCCTTATTCGTGTTTCACACGTAAAAGGAATGGGCCCATTTTTAAGGATTGACTGCTACGATACTAATGTGTGCACAATTATTTCCTCACCTGAACATAAATATGATTAAGTAAGAGAATATTCATATAGAGAAATGATTTGGTAACAGTCTTTAATCTACAGTAAGAATAACAATTTATTTTGAATGAAAAAATCAAATAGCAAATAATTATATTATTGTAGAGCCTACTTTTTTAAGAATTTGTTTAAGAATTTGTAACTCCTAACAAACTATTATCCTCATAGTGACCCAGAGACTGGTGATGGGAAATGAAGCCTCAATATTAAAGATGGTAAATTTAATTCCCCGAAATTGAAAATTATGAGGGGTGATGACGATGTTGATGTTCCATTTAAACTTAAAATTTCATATGGTTTCTCTCGGTATCAAAAAGATGAGGGAGGGACTGCAGCCACCAAACTGTGCGAAGATTTTTAGGAGTGCAATGAGATCTAACCGGGTTAGCAAAGATCATGATCGTTGGAATACATATCCGGCAGCACACGATAGCCAGTTTCAGAGGAGCAAAAGTCCAAAGGCAAGTCCGAACTGCTCATCACAAGATTTGGAATTGTAAATCCTCAGTCCTCAAGCTAGGACTCTACTTAATCAAGTTATTCTTTCTGCTCTTAGAACTCAGTTCAGAAGCTCCTGATGCTGAGAGCATCGATGTTAGAACTGAATAGTCTTACATTTTGGTTCCGTGAAGGATTTGCTCTCTTGCTCCCTCACCTGCACAGCACACGCAACTGTCGGGGGGTGTCATAATTCTTAAATGTCAAGTAGATTGACCAGTGAGCCAAATTGGTGTAGTAAATGCTATGCATGCCTTTACTATCTTACCATGCTTTTATCCAATTAATTTAGTATGAATCAGAGATGATGTTTGAACGAGCAAACACATTAAAATATATTAATCATAAAATCTAACTGGTCCGACCAAAATTATGTTCAACAGTTGTTCTCTTAAATAGACCGATCTAGGATCATAAGAGTATTTGACATCAGATATATCAAAGTAATTGTTGTTGAAAGAAACTCATAGAACTAGCAAATGCTTTCATCTAAATTACAAAGTATCACATGCCCGGTCTAGGAATTGCCCAAACTAGATCAAACTAGCTAGTTCTGGACACCAATTTGGTTTTGATTCCAAAAAATAAGAACTGTTGATTTTTTGTCTAATTTCAATTTCATTTGTGGAATTGCCAATCTAGACCACGAGGGATCAAACCGAATTAGAGTCTACATGGCAATGTTTTTTCTGTTCTTTAGTTCCTAGAAATAGAAAAAGAACATAAATCCATTTGATAATGTCAATTAATTTTTATTCCCTAGAATAGGAAAGTGGTCGGAGAATATATTTGGAACAGAAATAAGAAGTAGAAAAAAGTAACTTCTTGTTTCTGAACAATTTATGGAAATAAGTCAGTTTCTTTCTTTTCTCTTTTCTTCTTCTTCTTCTTTCTCTTCTAATCAGTTGGTGGAGACTCGCCACCCACCACAGCCGTCTACCACCGCAGCTGTCCATAGTCATCTGTCGAAAGAAGAGAGGAAAAAAAAGAGAGAAAGAAAAATCTCCAAAAATTATTAAAAAATTGAAAAAAAAAGTTTACATTATAAAAATTTGTGGGTCGTACCTAACGCTTTCCTCTCTTTTTCTATTTCGGGAATAAAATTTTTGTACAATTACTAAATATGTTTTTACTTAAAAATTATTCTAGGGAATAAAAATAAAAATAAATCATTTCTAAAAAAATATTTTTGAGAATAAAAATGTTATGAAACGTACGAGAAAGTTATTTTTTATTCAACACACACCACTTTTCTGAATCACCATAAACTCACCAAAATGCAAAAGGCAAAAAGACAAAAATAAATTAATAAAAAAGTTAAAGAGACGAAAGAACCATCAGCTTTTCCTCTCTCTCCCCATTTTTTCCATTTCCACAAGTCACATTACTAGTCACTTCAACCTTTTCTCGCTTTTGTCTCTCTCTCTTATTATTATTCATTATGTAGTTTCCATTAGATACCTAAAAATGGTAGTTATTAAATTATTAATAATTCTCCCTTATTGTATCTTTCTTTCTCTTGCGGACGCAAAATCTTTACTGTATCAGCTTTTTCTTTGATCAGATACCCTTTAGGTAGAATCCATACGTAAGATCTCTCTCTAGAGCGGAGTGGGGATCATCTGTTTCTCGTGGCAGTGGCCATCACGTTGCGGAAGACGCAAGATCTTTACTAGTGAATTTACTGAGTTTTAGTGAGCTTCGTGAGTGAGTGGAGCGAGTTACATGGGATCGGAGCAGAATCGGATCCCTCTCCAGCAGTGACCGGAACTGGTGAATGAGCCTCCCTCAGTTTTCTCGCAACATGCCACCGATTTCATGGGTGCACCTCAAGGGGACCGGTTCTCAATTTCTGAATAAGAAACAAACCATATGAGAACCAATTACACATAATTTGTTGTATCTTTTACATGCAGTGAAAAGAATTCTCAAACGTTCTTCCTCAGAAAATCACTGGTTATGCTAACAAGAAAAGCGTACAGGTTGTGACTCTCCCATTCAGGGACAAATTATGGCTAGTCAAGCTCAATAACTATCAGCCACATTACCCCACAGTGCAGCAATCTCTGCTAATTGGACTGGATTTGAGAAGGAAATTTCTCTGAAGGAGACCTCTGCACGTTTGTGATTATTAGAAGGGATGACGTTATCTTGCTCAATGTCTCCATCTTTAGGGACACTAGGAAGGAAGCATGACAAGTACATTTTTAATGCCAAAGAACTTGAGAATTGCCAAGTTGAAATCTCCATTTTTGTTTTTCTGGGATTAAGCACAGTTTTTGCTTTGATGAACGGGACAATCCTGTGTTCCTTGATGCTTCTAGCTCGAGCGAGACTAATGTGACTATGTGAACACTATCACTAATATTAGGAAGCTTCATGTATTGTTTCTGAACAAGTTGTGGCTCATTTCTAGGATCTCTCCATTGCATATTGCAAACACCAAAAAGTAGTCTTGTATTAATCAAATAGGTTGGTCCCAAGCATGACCTTAAACTGCTTCGTTTATCGGAGTCAACCTCAAACGTAAAATGGGGTAATGATAACCAGCGGGGGGAAATTTACCAAAATGGCAAAACCCCCCGGCCTGATCTCCGCGATGCCTTCCCCAGGGTCTGCTTGGGCGTGGTACAGAGAAATGAAAGCATTGCCATGGCCGTTTTGTCGGTCCTCCATCAAGCATTGGCTCGACAACGTCGATGGACATTCTCTTTCTTCTCAGTTTTCACTCGCGACTGTGGCCACCATATCTCCGAGATCTCAATCATGGTCATGGCCGCTTGAGCTCTCAGCTCTTGACCATGGCCACTTGTAGATGATGTTGCGAACACCTCCATTGGTCCCTTCAATTCCTTCTTCACCGAGATCCCATGTCGCACGCCCCAACGCCAAGGTGATGCCATAGAAGCCGAGCCGCTCATTCCCGTCAGCAAGGCACCACTGGTGCTTCCTTGCGGCCATGATCGCTCTCTCTCTCTCTCTTCACCATTGGGACCATGGTTGCCGAAGAAGAGGAGCATCTCGTTCCCGTGTCCACACCATGAAGCGGCGTCTCAGTCTCAGCCCCAAACAACGGATTCCAAACCGGAACTAAATCATGCACCTAAGATCGAAATTGTTTAGAATCTGACCACACACCAGCAATGTATTTATCAAAGAGTCAGACTCATCAAATTTTGTAGCGGCTGGGATGCCGCAAGGAAATTGCCACCGGAATCAAGCCTATGATACAGGCTGAGCTGCACCACATCGAGAACAACCATTATTGTTGTCATGCGAGCTAGGGGTGAGTATAGTCCAAGGTAAAACCTGGACAACTGAACCAGTGGAAACCTCTCTAGTTTTAGATTTCAAGATATGTAGGGTAGGTTTTGAGTTCCAAAATCTAAAGGACCTATTTTGACGGGTAAGTTACAGATTTTGGGTAAATGGAATCTTGAATCTGGAACGTGGAACAAGCTTTTGTGTTTTTCTTGGTATATATCTACAAATGATCTTGTGATATTTCATAGCGACTGATAATAAGTGTATAACTTGAAACCACTACTATGAGTTTCCATTTTATAATGAAAACTTTTACTCTTTTAATATTTCATATTTTTCATGTGTCTTAATATAAGTTGTGATAAATGAATTGTAACAACAACTAGTAATTATTAAGGTGATAATTCAATAATAATACAGGTAAAACTTCAAATGAAATCTGTATAGAATTTGAATTGCTCATCCCTAATGCAAGCCACTCAGGTCTTCATCGAAAGTGATTAGGCAAACCATGACGAAAATGCATCATAGCATGTGAGATGCACAGGCTCATCGACCGTGTAAGTTCAGACTCTTATTTAAGATTAAGTCAAACACTTTAAACCTTTATTTGAGACAATATCCATTGTAACTCATCTTTTGGAAAAATTGTCATAATTTAGTTTCTTATTTGAAATTTTTTTCTTATTACAAACTTTTTTATCGACACTATAGCCGAAAGGGCCTATTGAAAATTTTCTAACATTTTTTATTTCAATATCCCCACTTCCAATTCTACATCCGCCATTAGTCGTTGTGTTAGCTAATTTTGGTTGGATTTTGAAGAGAGGAAAGAGAATGTCTGAAAAAGGAGAAATCAAAGAGGAAAAAGGACATTTTTGCAGCTTATTTTGCCCAAACGACACCGTATGACCTGCTCGGTTTATCCACACTTCTGCGCTGCGCGTATCATCGTCTTCGAACACGGAGCTCCGGGAGTGAGAAGAAGAACCGAGGCTGAGAAGAGAACCATCCATGGCTTCGCCTTCTCCGTCGAGTCATCATCTCTCCCTCCTCTCCAAGCCTTCGCCGCCGCCGCCGCCTCCCCAGCCGCTTGGCCTCCTCTTCCGATTCGCTCCGAACCGGTCCGCCGCGCCTTCGCTCTCTCGGCCGGCCGGTTCCAGGTTCAGGTGCTCGGCCAGCCAGACGGGCTTCTTCAATCGGCTCGGCCGGTTGATCAAGGAGAAGGCGAAGAGCGACGTGGAGAAGATATTCTCCGGATTCTCCAAGACCAGAGACAACCTCGCGGTCATCGATGAGCTCCTCCTTTACTGGAACCTCGCCGACACCGATCGCGTCCTCGATGAACTCGAAGAGGTCCTTTCATTCTGATTCTCTGTAGAGTTTGAAGTCGGTTATGGAAGGATCGATTTCGTACGGCTTGGTTATGCGGTTCGTCGAAGTTTTTAGTGCGATGAAGTAGCGCGATTCCTTTGTCGTGCGTAGAAGTATCGTTGTTTCATGTTTCGCTTATGGGGAGTGTTTTGTTTCAGTACTTAGAGTCTAGAACTAGAAGAGGTTCGATTGCTTTTTATCTGGAAGCGGTTGTCCCATTTCCATTTCTATTTCGCATGTTCCTCACGTTTTGCTATGGGTTTCAGGCTCTGCTTGTGGCCGACTTTGGTCCGAGAATTACGATTAGGATTGTGGATAGATTGCGCGAGGATATCTTGGCAGGAAAGCTTAAATCGGGAGCTGAGATAAAGGTATCTTCAATTGAAACGATCGGTTGCTTTTCGCGACATGCTGTTATCAAGTTAGATTTTGATTGTTCAATTGTCTCTTTCAAGTTCCGTTTGTATTTGGTAGTATATCTGATTCTTCTCTGCAACTTGGAATTTTTTTTCTTGCTACGTTGTATTAAGGAACTAAATAAGCTGATTGACGTGGAAATCTGCTTCTTGTGTGTTATATTGCCGTAGGACACATTGAAGAAGAGTGTGTTGGAGTTGTTAACCACAAAGGGGAGCAAAACCGAACTCCAGCTTGGTTTCAGGTTTGATAGTTCTTAAATGTTTGTTTCTGCCACAAAATACGCTGTTCATGTTCATCATGTTTTATCATCAGGAAACCGGCTGTGGTGATAATTGTTGGTGTTAATGGAGGCGGGAAAACCACTTCTCTTGGTAAGTAGTGTGGTTCCTTGCTAGAATTTCAACAGAAAGCAGGAGGAAGTTGAATAAGCTGTATCCAAGTGGAAGTTTCTTTGCAAAAATAGTTAGTTGCTCTTTCATGTGCGTTCTTTATCATTCTGCTGCTTTTCTGCTACACTGGACTAACCTTGACCACTCTTTGCTTTCAAGAGATAAAGTGCCTTAGGTTTGCCATTCTCATAAAAAATGAGAAAATGCTGATGTCTTTGATTGCCTCCCTGCAGGAAAGCTGGCTAATAGACTAAAGAGAGAAGGAGCAAAGGTGATTCGCTCTCGGCATGAACATTTCTCTGAGAGGACCGAACCTTATGTCTTAAACTAAAGTTTAGTATAATTTATCAATCAAGGAGTACATTCATCTACAACATTCTAGATGAGCTGTGCTGTAGATTTTTTCACATTTCATCTGCACCACCTGATGACGGGACATCGGCTTAGGTACTATTGGCAGCAGGTGACACCTTCAGAGCAGCTGCTAGCGATCAGCTTGAAATTTGGGCTGAGAGGACTGGGTGTGAGATTGTTTTGGCTGAAGGAGAGAAGCCTAAAGCGTCATCAGGTAGACGATTGGAATGAAAGAGTCGTATGTAGTTTTATTTGCATCCCCAGTTGAATTATCTTCTCTTATATGGTTTACATAGTTTGATGATGCTGACTATGATCTTAGAAGTTCTTTCTGAATAGTGCTCTCCCGGGCTGTGAAAAGAGGGAAAGAACAAGGATTTGATGTTGTCTTATGTGACACCTCCGGACGTAAGCACGATCACATCTTTGCTTTTTCTAGAACAGTCTTGTGTAGCTTATTTCTGGCATAATTTTAGGAGAGATGCCTGCTTTACATTTTCAGGTCTGCACACTAACTACAGCTTGATGGAGGAGCTGGTCGCATGTAAGAAAGCTGTTGCCAAAGTGGTTCCTGGTGCACCAAATGTATAATTCATCTTTTCGTGTCATGAGCAAATCTTATTGTATATGGAATCTCTTCATTTTGTCTATTCCGTGTTTCTTTATCCACCTGCCACTTTTCTAAAAGCTAAAAGAATGAAATTTTCCAATATTTTGGATCTAACAATGGCACTAATTATGGTTATTTGTTATTTTCTGAAAACCTTGTTTTAAATTTCCCAGGAAATTTTATTGGTTCTGGATGGGACGACAGGGTTGAATATGCTTCCACAGGCGAGAGAATTCAATGATGTAATATCACATTCTCATCTTTGAATTTGATGATACCTATACTTGTTTCTCACTTATGCGTACTTGCAGCAGTGGATTAGAGTCAAAGTTATGCAATTAACAGAAACAGAATGAGAAAAATGTCTTTTAGCCATCACAATTCTTCTCCAGCTCAAACTAACAACTTCTGTGTCTGAAAGATCTGTTTTCTCCCTCACATGACATGTGGAATACATAGATGAGGGATATAACATGGAAGAAGTGTCTTCAAAGTCCTTAATTGTATGTAGTATATATTATGTTTTCATGATGTGGAAGTTTCAAAATGAGGAACCATAGAAATTATTTGGATATCTTGTTGATTATTCCAGTTCAGCCTTAAGTTTTGCTCACTTTTTGGGGGCCTGTTGGTGGTGATGGATGGTAGGTGGCGAGGAAATGCTTGGTGATGATCAAAGGGTCTTTTCATCTGCTCCTGCTCTTGCTTTTATTGTCTTTTAATATAGTGGAGTGCTGAAAGCCTAGAGCCCCAGTTTAGATAGAAATTTCGGTAGAATTCTGAGATCTAGCGTGTTATTTGTTTGATTCTGTTAGAAATTTAGACTGCTAAGCAGAGATCAGGAGATAACCGAATAGGTTAATAGCAATCCCAATCAAAATCCTGGCTTTGATTGTTGCCTGTTTAACAGTCAACAGCTGGTGGTATTAATTACTTTGATCCTGAACTTCTACAGGTGGTCGGTGTGACAGGTTTCATTTTGACAAAACTTGATGGTTCTGCAAGAGGTGGCTGTGTGGTATGTATCAACTTTTGAATGCTTTTCGCAATGGATTCATCCCTGTCTGGCTATTAACTCTTCGGATAGAAATGCCAAAGTTTTTAGGAAGAGAATCACTCTGTTTGCAGGTCAGTGTGGTTGATGAGCTGAGCATCCCTGTAAAGTTTGTGGGTGTTGGTGAAGGAGTTGAAGATCTCCAACCCTTTGATGCTGAGGCTTTTGTTGATGCAATATTTGCATGAGGTCTTTTAGTTGGTGAGTAATTATCAGACGAGCTACCTGTACTTCCAATGTTTGATTAGAGCCATGCAATGATAGGTTCTTCTCTACTAATTCCTTTGAACAGGGGCCATCATCATTACATCGATTCTTGTATCAAAATGATGTATACCAGTTTCATACTTTATTTCACATCCAGAGCCCGACTTTCTATCGTCAGAAAAATTCCCCATTGAATTAGCCAATGTTGCTAGCTAATCCTTTTGTTGCCTATTCCCATGTCTTCCTCAGGAAAGCTTATTTTTAGCATTTGAGAGTTGCATCTTCCAATACTATGCTTCTACTTGTCATTCTGTTTTGGTCAATCGAGAAAAAGTACTTCAGGTCAATATTCTACCTTCTCTCTACTCCCAGCAGGCTAGAGAAAACAATTTGGTTGTTTGCTTGATCACCTATAATAGCAAATAGAATGGCTTTTTCATTTGGCGGTGCTGGCAGTGGTGGTAGATACAGCTTTATGACACTTTTTAAAATGAATGAATTGCAAATGGTCAATTTGAGGCAACAGATGGGTCAGTGAAAAGAAAACAGATAGATCTTTGATCACGGTTGACTCTGTTGGTCTTAACCCCTCTTCCATCTTTTTAAAGCAAATCTCTCTCTCAGAAAATTCTCAACAGCTTCTTATATTACAGCTAGCCTTCTTGTCTTTTATCGTTAGAACCTGTTGAAGCTCAAGTTGTTTCCTTTCCTCGTGCTCACTACTGCAGCAAACTCCAAATGGTTGGAGCTGAGCATGGGGACTTATATCAATTTCTCTGGCCAAACAAGGAAATGCAACTGAGATTTTACTGATAGAATGTGAAAAGACTTCCTTCCCTGGGGTTTCATGAATTGCCTCTGGCAAGTGATACGCGTTGAAGACCAGAGTCTTGCTGATGGAGGTGGAAAGGTGAATAACGGTTTACAAAGAATGAATCATTGCTTTCCCTCGCATTCTTGTAAATTTATTAAAACATCCTTTATCGGATCGTGAATTCATCATTGGCACATAGCTAATTTCTCTGCCACTCCCCTATGTCTGGGACAATCCATTTTGACTTGTTTTTGTAGTTTTTGTATTGTCATATTACTTCCTCTTTATCCCGAACTCTTAGATCGATTTGAATTGTCTCTTTGAAATAAAGAGTAGCTAGCTTTTTTCTTCTTAATTACCCGAGGGATAGGTAATCCCAAAGCCAAGCTATTTCTGGCCCTCTATATATAAAATATGGATCATAGATATATGTAATCTGCGATTTCTTACTTGAGGAGGAGCAGTAGTGTTTCATTTAAGATGCAAGATGAGAATCCTTCTGATTTGTGCTATTTATTCGATCATTAACTTAGCAAAGCAGTCAATTTTGATTCAATGTAATTATTTTAACAAACTGTTTTTACGTATATTGTAAGTAAAAGTGCAATAGCTATAAATGCAAGAATATTTTACTTTCGCAATTGCATTGTTCCATTTGGCAATAACTCAGGATCGAATCCCATAGAGATGATAAAGCTGGTTTTCCTTCCAATTTTCAAGAAGATGAGTTTCAACCGTCCGCTTTCTCTCTATAAAATCCTTTATTCGTATCAAATGTATTATTTCATCGAGATCTAATCAAACCAACCTGCAATTCTGTAAAAAAAGAGAGAGTAATCGGCACTAACAAATCTCCAGAACTTCACTACTCATTCACAACGTTCGGAGTAAACTTACAAAGACAAAAAGCCAATAAAGCCAAACTATTAAAAAGTGAAGCTGAAAGGCCGATGCTGAGAAATGCAACTGGAATTCAGTATTGTCTCAATGCCATCAATAGTGATAGTTTTAAGTAGGGGGAAAAGCAGCGTGATCAACATGACTTAGCAAATGAAATATCATTAGAATAGGATGAGAAAGGTAAGATCAAGTCAAATAATTGCTCATATCAAGTTTTCATGGACATAATCAGTAATGTGAACAGCGAAGGGATTAAAAGTAGAAGTAGACTAGAAGATTATTGAGCCATAAGAACTGAAACAACAAACAAGCTGCACCGTGTGAAAAATTACATGGCTAAGGCGATGAAGAAATCTCAAATGAAGACCCAGCTCGAAGACGCCTAGATGCTCTCTCTCTCTCTCTCTCTCTCTCTCTCTCTCTCTCTCTCTCTCTCTCTGTACAGTACAAGAAACAAAAGGCATATCGATACTCGTCTAACAGATATAAGTACAAAGATTAAAGGGCAATGCAAACTAGAAATCCAATAAATCCAACAATAACGCTTTTCAAACATCATCTGCGCTGTACGATCATGCAGTGATACTTCCAATAAACCTCTTCCATATTATTATTGAAATCAATACCGATGGTCCTGGTCATTCATGAAGTTCTATGAGACTCATTTTATTTTTCATCAGAAGAGGTTGACACATCTAACCACATGCAATGCATCTTCCTAGGATGGTTCTACACTCTCAAGTGAATCAATGCTATTCAAGCAAAATATTGCAGAGTCCATCACTATGTTCTGCAGAAAAACATGTACACTAGAAAATTTCACAAATCAACCTGCAATGTCAAATATGGCACTAGCAGAGTCATAGTTTATCAACCTACCATAATGGCATACCATTGGTGCTTGATGTAGCAGCAGGTTCTCTTGTTACATACATGGATTTTGCCCATAATATGCTTCAGATTCTTACAACTTGGCAAGGGGCATATTAAAAAAGGTAGCTCGAGCAGTGAAGGCAAGCTTTTCAGACTTTTTCAATTTGAAATTGACCTCAACTACAGTCACATTTCTTCCAGTCCTCACCACCGAAGCATCAATGACCAACTCGGACTACACAAAAGAGATAAGTTGCAAGTCCTATAAACATCAATTCCATAAACTCATCCACGATCAATAGTGGAGAAATTTGACATTGCTAATATGTATCAAAAGGCAATTGAAAATCACTGATGAAAGGGAAAAGAGACACACATTTTCAGGGGCAGCCGAGAGGTAAGAAATGCTCAATTCCCCAAGAAACAGTTCTTTATCCTCGTGAATGACTGTTCTAGCGCAACCAATTGCCACTCTCTCCGCAACGGCAGCAACAGCTCCTCCGTGCAATCCACCATATGTGTTCTGCAACACAACATCCATGAGAACCAATAAAATTTCCGTAACAAGAGGGAAGTATTGAAACAGTGATCCACCAATGCATTTAGAGAAAATACGAGATTCATAGTTGCAGCTAATCAATTCATTATCATGCTGTACGACCGGTTAAGCTAGTAGCTTCTTTTCAGTGGTTGAGTAAAACGAGGAATCGTAGCATTAACTAGTGTCGAACTCTGTGGAACCATCATCATTCCATCTAAAATGAAAGTGTGTTTAGTATCCATCATTTGAATACAGCACTTCCTGCATAGACTAGCATTTCCGCTGAAGCTAAAACCACAGAATTGTTCTAGATTATCACAACACGATACGGTAGATCCGGACACAGAACCACGTCAAAGTCATTGCTAATCGGTTCAATTCATCTAAAACCCTACACCAGCGGAAGAAACATGGTAAATTATTTCAACAGATTAATAGAACGAATCTCACAGTCTCCATAATTTCAACCCAAGAATGAATAATAAGGTGTCCATTTCCTCAAATCTCTTCGAACTCCACCAGGCCGGTCATTCCACAGCGTTGAATGAAAGTTCATTTCCACAAGAGAAATGAAAAATCAATCAAGCAGGCCAGACAACCAGAAGCTCCTTTCCAATTGTGGAGCAAAACGAGCAAATATAGCATCCGATTGATGCCATCGAATCTCATAGGCTCCCGCGCCGGTAATTTCAACATCCGTATCCGACAACAAAGCCAAGCCGATCACAATCGACGGGCGATCCGAGCAGAATCCCGATCGAACGACGGAACAGGACTAGAGTGAGAGGCGAGTACCAGTAGAGAAGGTCCGACGGAGAGGTGGCAAGAGACTTTGCCCCGCCGGACTTGATCGGCTCTGAGGGAGCCGCGGAGGAGGTCGGAGTAGCCGTCGGGAGCCGCGTACGGAGGCGGGATGGGATCGGAAACTCCCGTCCTCTCGAAGAAGCCGCACAACACCTCCATGCACTCGCGGGGGACGTCCGGCGAGACCTTCGCCGGAGCCTCGGTCGCCATCGCTGAGAAATGAAGAGAGAAGAACGGTGGGTGGGCCTGCGTAGGAAAACGGACCAGCAAGTGCTATGCGGTCCGTCCTTTCGCTCGGGGCTTTTTTAACGAAACGACGTTGTAGATAGTTCCACGTGGCACGTGCCGCCTAATTTTGTGAGTTAATTTATGCGGAATGACTTTCAACGTTGCAGTTCTAATTAAATTAATTGTGCCATTGTAGGAAAGAATTTTTGGACAATTCAGGGAAATTAAGAAAAAGGAAAGTTGCGCTAAAATATGGCAATAATTTAAGTAATTCTAGAAAAAGGAAATTGCGACGAAAAGGAAAAAATTATCGCAATATGTATTCATTGAATAGTAGGGTGAGAAAATAAAATTACTTGAATCAAACTAAACAGGCCAGTTTTGAATAGTTCTTGAGGATATCAGATCAATTCCCAATTTCATGCAATTGAAATTGGTGAATTCTAGTCCTTCTCAGGATTTGAAAAAGACAACAAACACTGCTCCGTCAGGCTTTTGCCCATTGCTAAAAATTCCACACTGTCGCCTCCTGTAGGAGTCTGGGCTGTGTCTCAGTCCCAGTGTGGCTAATCATCCTCTCGGACCAGCTACTGATCATCACCTTGGTAAGCTATTGCCTCACCAACTAGCTAATCAAACGCAAGCCCCTCCTCGGGCACCCCTATCAGTTCCTAGTTCCAGGTGTGTAATTGTCCACATATATCATATTGAACTGATTTTTCTTAATTTTACTTTATTTTTATTTTTATCTTTTACAAAAGTAAAAAATCTCTAATATCTTCGCAACTCTTGCTAGCCATTCCCAAATCTAAAACAAAACCTTGATCCCTCTCGCTCATGCCTCTTCCTTCTCTGCCGATCTTCTCACCCTTGCTAGATGAATCCTTCGCATTGTCCCGCTCCAAAGAGGAGGACTTGACCAGGGCATAGGCGCTAAGGGCCCAAGTCTGGGAATCGAGGTCCCAAGCTTGGCCTCAGTGGACCAAGATCAAGTCTTGATGGACTCGCGCTCGTGCATCAAAGACTTGGTCCCAGCCTTAATGGACCCAACTCGAGCGTCGGAGACTTAGGAATTAGCATTGAGATTCCCATGTTCAAACGTAAAGTTTTTCGTTCAAACGCCAATACCTAATCATATTTTGGAAAATGTTTTTCAACATTTTCAAAGAGTAAATCAATTTTTTGAATTTAAGCATTGTTTTCCATGGACCAAGAAAATATTTTCCATTAACTCATCTTCCTAAACAAATTAAACACCGAAAAATAAGGAAAATGTCTTCCTAAAAAATATTTTTCACGAAATAAATGGAGCCTTAAAGGGGCTAAGAGCACTTTGATGCTTTAAAGGAATATAAAGGGGCTATAGGTACGTAAGTGGAGTTTTAAAGAAATTAATCACCATCATGACATATAGGCTATAGCTCATGATCTTTTCATGAAGAAATTATTAGATAAACTCATTTTATTACCACTCGAACATATTGTATTAGTTGCAACTTTCTTTTCCTATTTCAAGTTTCTATTTTTGTACGCTCTCGTCATGCTACAACTATGACAATATTTTTCTAAACTACAAATAAATAGAATCTCCTAAGAGTTAAATTGTTAGAAGTACCGAAGTTTGTAATCATTTCAAAAAGAGGAGTTTGATTTGAGCATATATTCCTAGTAATTCAACTTAAGCCAGAGTTTAATAATAATAATACCTTTTCCTTGATTGTGTCGCAAGTGTTAGCCACCCCTAACATTAGATTGAATCACCCTACACAGCTCACACAATACGAGTGTACTGTGAAGGAAGTGAAAAATTGATGGAAAATAGAACAACGTATCCAAGAAATTAATCATCCCAATCATACCCCACTGTGTAATGTTCATTATTATATGTTCACTTTGGACATCGCTGATTCTTCAGTACAAACTGTCCCAATTGAACTCCAACTTACTTGTAACAAACTTAACATTATTAAAACAAATAAAAGAAAAACTTCTACTTGCACTCAAATTAATGGAAAATTGAAAAGGAAAATCCAATGCATGCCCTCTCCACAGGCCAGCTTTATCCAACCACCTGCACCTATGTCTGCTCTAGCTTTATATGAAAGGAGAATCTCAAATCTGATACTCTATCGATTAAATTAAATCCAAGTATCCCAAGTAATCCACATGTGGCAGTCGATATGTGTCACCTAGCAAGGCATGTAGTGCGACGGTCCCCTGTCATAATAGCAACTCTTGTACCTCTTCTTCCTCAGGGTTAGTAGAGATATTATGTGGTGATGCTAAAAAATAAGGAATCTCGACTAGGGTCAGCAATTAATCTATGTCATAGTTCATGAAAATCCAACAAGGTCTGATTCTCAAAAGAGAGGCTCTTGAGCTTTCCATGCCATTTTGTTTTGTCCATTTTACCTCTTTTTCGCCCTTTATTTTGATTACTGTTTTGATAACTTTGATTGAATCGATTGATGCTGCTTGTCTTCTTATATATCAAAGTAAGATTTTGGCAATCCAGGGATGAATTATTGCCGTTATGCTATAAAATCATGTTAGACTCATTAAAATTAACTCAGTAAATCCGTATATTAAGTAATTTATTATATTATTATACAATTGTTTAATATAGGACATTTATTTAATGGTGTACTCATAATCTCTCGCTTTCTTTTAACACAATTATCAATACTCTGCAATATTATCATAGAGCTGTCGTTTGAATTTGCCCTATCATGGCTACAATCACAAGACTTTCGGCCCAACAATGATTAGAGATATTTTCATCCTAGGGATATAGACAAATAGAATTGGTTCATATTATATCACGCTCGCCAAATATATATATATATATATATATATATATATATATATTCTAATCTAACTGTACAAATATTTCCACAATCAAGATATTGGAGTATGATTTAAACTTCCATATATGAATAATCTAAACTAAACCATTAGTCACTTCTTGAAAGGCATCAAGGTTAGCAAAAAATTGACGAAGCGCAAACTTGATGCCTCAAATGCCAAAACTTGGCATATGGGAATACTTAAGTATCAAAAGTTTAAAAAGCGACACTTAAGTACTATTTTTTTTTAAATGGGACACTTGAGAGCCATATCCAGCAAATCCCACTGGAAATCCTATGTGGTAATTTTTTATTAATTTTGCTCGCTTACGTGGCTCACCGGAAGACTGACTTAAAGAAGAAGAAGGAGAAGAAGAAGAAGAAGAAGAAGAAGAAGAAGAAGAAAGAGCGGCTGGGGTTGCCAACCCTAGGCCAAGGTTTGGCGACCCCGGCCGACCCTCCCCCACCTTCCCGGTGACAGCGGGGTGGCGGCGGCAGCAAGGACTGAGCCCTCAACCGCCGACCACTGTTCATCTTCCTCCTTTTTTATTTTTTTTTTTTTTTTAAAATTTGGTTTTAAATTTAATTTAATTAATTTTTATATTAATTATTTACCCATGTCAGCAGCAAAAGGATATCGTTTTGGCATTTGTTTAGCCACGTCGGAATGCAAAATGACGTCGTTTTGTACTTGACTCGCCGAAAAATCGCCACATCAGCGTTTAGCCGGATTTTCTCGCCGTTAACACTTAACTGATTCATTTTACTCCAATTTTAGCACTTAAGTGTCACTTAAGTTTTAGCACTTCAGGTATCCCGAACTCCACAAATTTGTGCCTCTTAACTCCCTCGGCGGTTGAGACGATAATATTTCTTGTAACATGGTCAATGGTCGGAACGATGCCGATGATGATGGAAACCATCGCCGGAGACAAGCCAACTTGCGCGACGCTACTTCCAAGATCGCCAAAATCATCGATGCAATTGGCATGCGGGTCAAAGAATGTTTCATACTTATTCCGCCACCAATATAATAGAAGAACGCGATGACTGCAAGGCTTATGATTTCGATTTCCTTTGTGATTCCCAATTGAAAATAAATTGGCCGTTCATCATTTAACAAACAAGAACAAACAAAAGGGACTCAACAACCATGACAGCAATGTGAATGTTAATGCACAAAATTAGAACAATTTTCAAAATCCAGTTACAGATATCTTCATGTATGCTAGTAAACACTCGCATTTCTGCACAGCAAGGGGCCAAAGAAACCCATAAATTATCGGATTTATTCCCATAAATAAGCGCTCGACACCCATAATCGCGAAAGCAGCAGTCAATCCATCGGCGGCATATATAGTCCAGACCAGAGAGATTGTGACTTGTAAGAGTCGAACCAAATCATTTCACCATATTGTCGATAAAACAAATCTGCAAGAGAGGAGAAGATTGAGTAGGTAAATACAAAGTCATTAAGCAGCCACCTATATGGCATGAACTCATTAACAGGCAAGATACTTTATGAGATTATGCGAGATTATTCCACTAAACATGCGTGAGTCTATAGGACAAAATATAATCTGCTTAAGTTTGCTTTCCTTAAAGCGTGTGTGATCTCCTGTGGCATCTCAAATTAATGCACCGATCATGTGATAACCATAGAAGCTAGGCGCTCCTGTACTCTCTTACGCCTACCACGAAAATGCAATATCAGATCAAAGAAGTTAGCATGTCATAGATCACTTACCCTATACAGAATTTACAGGGTCCGCCGATCAACATATGGGTTTCATCAGCTACCAGGGGCAGTGGCTTCATCAGCAGCATTGAATGCATTCTCTAGGTTCTTTCCAACCTTTTCTATAGCTGAAGTTCCAAGCTTTCGAGACTTTAGAGGAGACGGGAAAAGTCGCTTAGCAATGTACTGTTCAGTGCTGTTTGCAACATCAGTATCACGAACCGTTTGGCCCATGTTAAAACCGTCCTTGTTTTCTCCAATTGCCGAGGTGCTGACTGTCTCGCTTGTATGTTCTCTGCCGATCGTTGTTTGAGTTTTCCGCTTCCTTATAATAGATGGGATGTTTTTGAAACTCTTTGCCGCACTCTTCAATTCAGAAAGGCAGCTTTCAAAAGACAAATCTCGAACTTGTCTTGGAGGATTGGAAATGCAGCTTTTCAAAGATATTTCTTGGGTTTGTCTTGGTGTAGTCCATAAGGAATATGGACCCATTGTCGTTCCTACATGACTACTCGGAAAACTCCAAGAAGTCGAACATTTGTTGAGATCTAGGATTTTACCATGTTTCATACTGTGGTCCGGAGACTGGAAATTGTTGGGAGGAGTTTTAGAGATGGATAGGAAGACTCCTGTAATTGTGCGCATGGGATTACTAGAGTTGCGCTGCTCCTGGGAATATGACAACTCCGCAAGATCCACAGAAGATCTGTTTGACACGTCAGTGACCCTTAGTCGATTAACATTATCTGCAGGTCCCAAGTGAAAATATGATCAATAAACTCTTTTACCTTTTGCCAGTTGATTCATGTGTACCAATGCCTCTTTTTTCAGGCACTGCTCTAAATGGAAGATGCAGAACATCGATTTGTTGATTTCTGGGAGATTGGCATGTTTCCTCTACCGTAGAATTTAAATCAAACTGTTTTCCCCTCTGTTGATTTCGGAGTTGATGTTCTACTCTCTTTCTCAATGAACAGTTCCAGTGATTTTTTATCATATTTTCAGTCCTGTGATTAAGCAAACAGAAAGACACTCAAGTGAACAAAGCATACAGGTAATAAAATGCCAAATATTTGTAAGTATAGGCTTTAATATATCATGCGAAAGATATGAACCTCACTAACAGCAAGAATGAGATTCTTCGCCATCAAACAAAGGTGCAGCAGTCAAATAAACAGAAAATGTGACTGAGATCCTTGTTGCATAACAGAAATCCCGATTCAGACCAATCACTAAACTCAAAAATCATGATTATTTCAAGCACGTGAAGAACAGTTGTCCACTAGGTTAGTTGCTTTAAAAGAAGCTTGCTTATTGACTTGGCCTTATTCAAATTATTCATTAGAAATCAAATAATGAAATCCCTAATCTAGTAGTTGAAACTAATTTTGCTGTCTTTTTTATTTTCTTCGCCCTAGTATCATATCACGTGAAGGCTTTGAAGCCATACCTTCCTTTTAGTAACTTGGCTATTTCAGCCCACTTGTTGCCATACACCTTGTGAGCCTCAATAAGTGTCAGTTCCTCTTCTCTGGTCCATGCAGTTCTCCTGATATCGGGCTTTAGATGGTTATGCCACCTGAAAGAACGATTTCATTTAGCTCACAAAAGAACAAAGTTTAGCTAAAGGTATCATGTGAAGCTTCTTAAGAATCAGGCCATAAAATGAACTTAAACAAGTTTGTACTTCTGAAGAGTTAGCCATAGTTGACGAATACCTTTCTCTACATTGCTTGCCTATGCGACCAGGCAAATGTTTCGCAATTTCAGACCAATTACTTGTGCCCTTCTTTGAAACAAGAGCAACAATAAGATCATCTTCCTGTCAATAGCAAAGATGCATCTTTGAGAATCTCTATGAAATTGAGGGGGAAACTGCACTCTAAATGAAGAGAGATTTCTACTCTCACCTCCTTGCTCCAAGGTCCTTTTACAAGATCGGGATCGAGGACCTTCTTCCAGCGATGTAGGCACTGGACATCATTGCGATTCGGTACCCTTTCGGCTACAGAGGATACATTCCATTAATTGTGCAGTGTAAGAGAGAGAAAAGAACAGGGAAAAGGATTTTGACTTGCAGCCAATTATTAAGAATACAGAGGGGCAAAACAAGAGTGCTTGGGAAATCACTAAACAGAGACAAGAAGATCAGCTCACCGATCTTTTTCCAACTCTTGCCATTATATTCATGGACAGCAGCCATCAAAACTTTATCCTGCAGATAAGAGAAAAGACACGCCAATCTGTTAAGGATGCAATTTGTCAAATCCACCATCAACATGAGAGATGAAGTTTCAACATGACACTGAATAGAAATCATCAATTCAAGCCTTCTCTTTTTAATAAGGTGACTATAAGGACAGCAAAAGATATAGAGAGAAGAAAGATTAAGAAGCATGAGACACTAAAAAGATTGCTTTAGTATCAAAGTTCAACTTTTGGGTTGCCATTCCCCGCACTTAAGAATCTAAGTGATTCTTGCTGAGAGGAGACCTATCAATTTATTATGCATCCCCATATGCAATAAAGAAGCCACCGAAAGAACAAAAGAACAAGGTGATGTCTAAATACTAACCTCCTCCTCTGTCCAGCCTCCTATTGTCGATCGCCTTCTGGGTCCCGTTTCCCTCCTAAAGATAGAGAGTTGACCAAGCAATTAATGTTGAATGATCCATGTAAACATGCTAAGAATTGTATCAAGCCTAATCGGTAGCGTTATCATCCATGTTGAATGAAATTCAAAATTTTCGACTCAGGATGCAAAATGAGGTCTAATAAAACAACTCCTCTTTCCTAAACTGTTCTTTCATATGTTTCTCCTCCTAAACTAATAGAAGCAATAACAAAAATCGGGCAGGAATGAAAAAATGTTTAATTAGACAGTAAGTCATGTCATATTAGCTTGAGCATGGACCAAAAAATTGTGATATCATCATATACAATTTGGAATTCAAAACATAGGCAGTGTTTTCTTCTCTCTAATCATCATCTGTAACCCCCTAAAAGAGAAACTCTCACCACGGCTAATCCTAAAACAAATCAAAGCAAAGTGATCACAGTAATGCTCGCGAGAATATATGCAAAACATATATGCTCGCAAATCCTATCTCGTCTATCATTCGTCACCCTCAAAACCAAAAAGTCCGAACAGTCGAGCTAAGAGCAGTTATAATGATTGATCATTTAAGGGACAAAAGCCCGACAAACTCACAATTATGAACTAGCCCGACATAGAAAGAATCAGCCCAAAATTCTGCCTCTAGCATGGAAAAGAAGATGATATAGCGCAAGAAACTCGATTTTCCGCGTCATTAGAACATACCATTCAAAGAAACCAATGTGATTAGCATTCTAAAAATCTCATTTAACTAAACAACACTACCCCGAGATACGATCCAGAACCGATCCTGCAACTTCAAACGCGTACATTATATATATATCCCCGACATTCGCACATAACATGTCCATCTCATAACGCCGAAATTCTAGAGCAGAGAGCGTGATAAAGAGAAAGAGAGCTGCTAACCGTGGGAGTGAGACCGAATGGAGAATCCCGCGAACGCAGCTAATGTCAGGGCCACACTCTTTGATCTCCACCATGATCATTAGCTGCAGGCCATCTCCATCACCTCATGATGACGACGACGACAATTATGGAAAAAGAAAAAAAAAAAAAAAAAAAAAAAAAAAAAGCGACGTCGGAATTAAAAGGAACTCGAGACCCAGAAATCTTCCCGATCTCAGAACAAAAGGGTAAAAAGAATAATTGAACAAGAGGGCGGAGAGAAACTGAACGAGGCAGCTTTAATGCTACCCCAATAACTCCATCTCTCTCTCTCTCTGAACAAAAAAAAAAATTAAAAATTGGATCTTGATCGTCGTTCAATGCGGAGCTCGGCAGCAAGCCATCGCCGGTCCGGCTTATAAAGAGAACAGAAGAAGAGGGCGAAATCAACGGATACGTTAGGAGTGCATGATAGACACAGAGAGAGAGAGAGAGAGAGGGAGAGAGTTACTGCGAATTTCCTTTGAATGAGAAACGTTCATAAATTCAATCGCTTTTGCAGGGGAGAGGCCATGAGAATGGCGTAACGGTTCGAGAGAGAGAAAGAGAGAGATGGGGAGTGATTGGAGTGGAGGGAGTAGCAGTTGACGTGAAGGGTCAACAGAGAAGGAGAAGAAGAGGGAGAGAGAGAGAGTTAGCGGGAACTGGAGCTGTGGGGAGAGTTTATGAGAGGGTAAATAAAAAAAAAAAATAAAAATACCGCCATCCCATTGAAAATTTTTAATAATTCAAAAACAAAGGGCTAGTTCTCCCAAACCAAACCCTTCTTTGGGTTCAATTTCAATTTTTGTCTAAAAGAAATCTTTGATAAATCGCCACGGGCCCTTTTCAAGATGATCAACATCAGGAGGTTGTTGTTGCTCCCGATGAAAGCGAGGATGTTGATGGAAAAATGCATGTTTTGATAATTAGTCCCGATGTTGATAATTTGAAAAAATCGGTCGTATTTTTGGATGCGTGAATAAATTTCGGATTAAAGAGCATCTTTTTTAAGTCCAAAAAAAAAAGAAATAGATTTTGAAATTGGAGGTTGTTTTAGGAAATTAGGCTCAAAAATAGAACACCGGGAGTGATGAGACGGCGGCGCTCCTTGCGTTGCGTCTCCTTTTGGTTCTAAGAGATTACTACTTCCAAGATTGCTCTTCCGATTTTGTCGTGTGCTATGTGGATATTTTATGGGTGGATTTAAGCATTTGTACGGAAAATACTAGATAAAGGGGAAAAAGTGTGATTTGAATTATGTCGAGAAATAGATTTAAATTATTACAGGATGACAATAATTATTTAAAATTAAGAACTCGTGAGATATCTATGCGATATCACTGTAACCTTTTTAAATTGATTTTCTCTATCATTCAGTAATACACTACAATTACTCTATCCATAGCATGCATGTTGTTAAATGGTTATCTTGGTTTTGCATTTATGAATAGAAAGATGCTTACGGAAAACAATTACCTACAACTTTTTTTTTTTCTGCATATTCGAGTATTTTCGTTATCTTTCATCCCACAAAAAATAATGAGTGGCAAAGATAGGCCCAATTCCCTTAAAAAAAAAAAGAAAAACTCAAATTTTAAGTCTAATCTAAATTTAGCACCCAACTTTTCTTTATCTAGAAAAAAAAAATCTCAAACTTTAGGTACAATCTAAATCTACCCAAACTTTTTTTGTTAAAAAAAACAAAAATCAAAACCAAAATTTGTTTTGAATTTTTATTTTGTATAAAAGAAAAATCACCAATTTTTACTCGTGTGCCAAATTTGCCTCATTAGGCCTCCATCCAAAAGCCACTTATATTAGTCTCTAATTTTCATATCATAAAACAGTTTCATTTTGAAAATTATTTTCAAGTCACCTTGTTGATGTGAATTTGCTATCAATGTGAAAATGGGATGTCAACTTTGAACTGGACCACGCTGTAGATTTGAGTTGGGGTTTTTTTCTTAGATAAAATAAAATTCATGGTAGATTTTGGATTGGACCAAAGCTTGGAGTTTTCTCTGAGATAAGAAAAAATTCAGGATTGAATTAAGACTAGATCTAAAATTGAAGATTTTTAGGGAATTAAGCTGGCAAATATATTGCACGATGGATGGATGGCAGTTTTATGTTCTTACTCAAAAGAAGAGTATCAATTGTAACTATTGGTTTGAAATATAGTTCAATAGTACACAGTATCAACCTTAGGATCCCTAGACTTATTTTACAAAAAAAAAATGGATTTTTATACAAAGCATGATAAGAGAAACACGAACTCGGATGGATGAAGGGTAGGATTACTTCATAAACATCTGCTACATCTGCTTGTTTCCGCTCCAAGAATGCGTTCGAGCAAAATATAAAGCGACAACTAGTAGGTTTGAAAGGCGCTCGCAGGCCTAGAGGACTAACGAGCCCGACGAGCCCGCTCGTAGTTTAGGAGGGCTTGGACAATGCCTTTCGGCATGATGAACCAGTTCATCCAGAGCCCGTTCTGGACAGATGGTTGTCCATAGTGAGCCCGAGCTTTTTCTACGAGCCGAAACCCGTCCAGAGCCACCCGTCGATCAAGTCTTTACTAGTATCGATCGATCGCCGAAACAAGAAGAACAAGGAGCAACTTAAAATTACTAATCGTCAGCCATGCATGAAATAGAGAAAAATTTGAAGCTTGAAGAGGAAAAT
Source organism: Eucalyptus tenuipes (assembly GCA_014182365.1). Classification (NCBI taxonomy): domain Eukaryota; kingdom Viridiplantae; phylum Streptophyta; class Magnoliopsida; order Myrtales; family Myrtaceae; genus Eucalyptus; species Eucalyptus tenuipes. The sequence goes on along the minus strand of CM024541.1, from coordinate 1,417,795 downwards.
GTTGCTCCACGAAAAGGCTTAATGATTTAGCACCAGGGACCGATGAAGCTGCCCAAGATTGAAACTAAATGTTTCACCAGCAGAACCGGAATACCGAATTACCAAGGGCCTATTCCTGTTCCACTCGTCAAAATCATATGCAGCAATTTCAAGCTAATTGGAAGTGAGGATTCAAAATAGTTGATTACTTAAATAAGTCTACCTGGAGCAAACCAAGCTCCAGAACAGCATAAAGTTTACCAGAGAAATCTTATGTCTGATAGAAGTTAAAAAGCAGGTAGGGTAAATGACATTAATAGAGTTTCTCCCCTTGTTATGAATAATTCCAAGAGATGGGCAGTCGAAAGTCTCGGCAAACACTAATAGAGAAGCTATCTTCAAGTCGCCTTTTTCCTGAGTTGCCCGACAGTTGGGCGGGTGCTCTTGTCTCTCCTGTGATATTGATGCTCTATGTATGGCCTGCTCGGCTCCATGTGATATTGGAAACTACTGTCTAGGGCAGAGATGGTAGGTTCCTCACCTGCTTCAGACCCGGCTGGGAAAGGGAAAATATTTGCTTCAAAAGTCCAGTCATAACTGGCCTCGCTTGAGACCCCTTCATGTGGACTATACTGTTGAACACCACCAAAATCCCCCATGGGATTCATGTCCATTGAGCCGATGTTTGCCTCACCTGCAGAGGTGGTTTATCCCATAGGAAATAGAATTAATGAATTGGTATGTGATTATATATAATTGCAAAGGCATTGTCTAACACATATATACTAATGCAGCTTCTGTTCCCACTTGTAACATTGGGAAGTTGGATGCTGTAAACGAGATAAGGTTTAAATCCATTAACATAATCCTTGAACCTGCAATTGCCGCATGGTGCACATGGCTACTCACCATGCATTCTGCTACTGAAGAAAATTATTTCATCACCGCCAGATTCCGAGCCCTTAATACTATGAGGCCAAAAACCAGTAACGAACTTACAGTTTGAGTGAAAAAGTGAGATCATAAGATCTAAGTTGGGTTATGGCAAGTGAGGTTGCTTCATAACAGCTTCCTAAATCTTACATGATATTTTCAAATTTCAACTACTTTTTGGAACAGACACTTACTCTCATCGATGGCCCCTAATTTGGAGGAGCTCTGGCCTAAGGAAAGCTGCTTTATAGCCAGTGGGCAGTAGTTCTTTCTTCTAGGAGGAAGCTTCTCCCTAACTGGCGTGCTCCAAATGCTGGTCTGATCTACAGCTGAAAAAGTTCATGCGTCACATTTGGAATTCGGAATTTCTTCTCACTGACTACCATCAATTTTAATCTCTAACCTGGGGAAAGCTGCAGATAACCTTCCCTCAGCCTTTTGGGAGGATATTCTACTCCTAATGCCAACCTCTGGTCGTTGGGGCGATCACCCCCTGATAAATTTTATCCAACCTTTGTCAGTCACCTTTTAGGTTAGCTTTTTAATCTTACCTGCAATAATAAATCTTAATCTCTAACCTGGGGAAAGCTCCTTCAGATCTGGCCAACAAGCTTCCTCCCTCCTTTCTGGAGGAGATTCTGCTCTCATTGCTACCGTTGGGACTTTGGTCTGTTTAACATCTGATAAGTTTCATACAATCATATTCAGTCACCTTGTTAGTCAGGAATTCAATCTCGTTGACACCCATTAATATTAACTTCTAACCTGGGGAAAGCTCCTTCGCATCCAACGGGTATGCTTCCTTCCGCCTTTTACAGGGAACATTTTCACTAATTTCAAACTTTGGAACCTTGATCTTACCAACAGCTGATAAATGTCACGTGTTATCTTTTCATAAACTTTGAGATAAGAGATCTACTCTTTGAGACTGCAAATGGTTTTTGAGCTCTAACCTGAGGGAAGCTGCTTGAGAGCTGATGAGCCAGCCTGTGTCCTTTTGCGAGTACATTTGGTGCGATCGATGGCTGATCGGTTTTGGGCAATCTTTTTCAGTAACTTTTTTGGTTCAAAATTTCAATCTTATTGACACACCAATATCAATTTTTCTAACCTGGGAAAACTTCCTCCGGATCCGCTGGGTATGCTTCCTTCCATTCCTCAGGAGGAAATCCTCCACCTATTCCAGACTTCAGAGTTTTGTTCTGGCCAATATCTGATAAATTTCATGTAACATCTTTTCAGAAACATTGAGATAAGAGATCGACCATTTGAGACAGCAAATGGGTTGAGCTCTAACCTGAGGGAAGCTGCTTGATAGCTGCTGAGCCCGCCTGTGTCCTTTTGCGAGTAACTTTGGTGTTATCGACAGCTGATCAGTTATGGGTAATATTTTTCAGTCACTTTTTTGGTCGAAAATTTCAATCTTATTGACACACATCAATATCAGTTTTCTAACCTGGGAAAACTTTCTCCGGATCCGCCGGGCATGCTTCCTTCCATCCTTCAGAAGGAAATTCTCCACCTACTCCAAAATTCAGAACCTTGTTCTGGCCAACATCTGATAAATTTCAAGCGACATCTTTTCAGAAACATTGATATAAGAGATCTACTATTTGAGACAGCAAGTGGGTTTTAAGCTCTAACCTGAGGGAAGCTGCTTGAGAGCTGTTGAGCCAGCCCGTGTCCTTTTGTGATAAACTTTAGTGTAATTGGCAGCTGATCAGTTTTGGGTAATCTTTTTCAGTCACTTGTTTGGTCGAAAATTTCAATTTTATTGACATGCATCAATATCAATTCTCTAACCTGGGAAAACCTCCTTTGGATCTGCCAGGCATTCTTCCTTCCATCCTTTAGGAGGAAATTCTCCACCTATTCCAGACTTCAGAGCCTTTTTCTGGGCCAACATCTGATAAATTGCATGTGACATCTCTTCAGAAACATTGAGATAAGAGATCTACTATTTGAGACAGCAAATGGGTTTTGAGCTCTAACCTGAGGGAAGCACCTTGAGAGCTGCTGAGCCAGCCTGTGTCCTCTTGCAAGGAATTTTCGTCTGATCGACAGCTGATCAGTTTTGGGCAATCTTTTTCAGTGACTTTATCGGTCGAAAAATTCAATCTTATTGACACATCAATATCAATTTTCTAACCTGGGAAAAGTTCCTCCGGATCTGCCGGGCACGCTTCCTTCCATCGTTTAGGAGGAAATTCTCCACCTATTCCAAACTTCAGAACCTTGCTCTGGCCAACATCTGATAAATTTCATGTGACATCTTTTAAGAAACATCGAGATAAGAGATCTATTATTTAAGACAGCAAATGGATTTTGGGCTCTAACCTGAGGGATGCTGCTTGAAAGTTCCTGAGCCAGCCTGTGTCCTTTTTTGAGGAACTTTCGTCCGATCATCGGCTGATCAGTTTTGGGCAATCTTTTTCAGTCACTTTGTTGGTCAAAAATTTCAATCATATTGACACACATCAATATCAATTCTCTAACCTGGGAAAACTTCTTCTGGATCCGCAGGGCAGGCTTCCTTCAATCCTTTAGGAGGAAATCCTCCCCCTATTCCAAACTTCAGAACCTTGCTCTGGCCAACATCTGATAAATTTGACGTGGCATCTTTTCAGAAACATTGAGACAAGAGATCTACTGTTTGAGACAGCATATGGGTTTTGAGCTCTAACCTGAGGGAAGCTGCTTGAGAGCTCCTGAGCCAGTCTGTGTCCTTTTGCGATAACTTTGAAGTTATTGACTGCTGATCAGTTTTGGGCAATCTTTTTCAGTCACTTTTTTGGTCGAAAATTTCACTCTCTTATTGACACACATCAACATCAATTTTCTAACCTGGGAAAACTTCCTCCCGATTCGCTGGGCATTCTTCCTTCCATCCTTTGGGAGGAAATTCTCCACCTATTCCAAACTTCAGAACCTTGCTCTGGCCAACATCTGATAAGTTCATGTGACATCTTTTCAGAAACATCAAGATAAGAGATCTACTATTTGAGACAGCAAGTGGGTTTTGAGCTCTAACCTGAGGGAAGCTGCTTGAGAACTGCTGAGCCAGCTTCTGTCCTTTGGCGAAGAACTTTGGTCTGACCGACGGCTGATCAGTTTCATACAATCATTTTCAGTCACTTTGTTGGTCAGAAATTCCAATCTTATTGACACCCATAAATACAAAATTCTAACCTGGGGAAGCCTCATTTGAATCTGGCAGGCATGCTTCCTCCCAACTTTTAGGAGGAAATGTTCCACTTATTCCAGACTTCGGAACTGTGATCTGACCAACATCTGATAAATTTCATGTGACATTTTTTCAGAAAATTTGAAATTAGAGATCTACACTTCGAGACAGCAAATGATTTTTGAGCTCTGACCTGAGGGAAGCTGCTCAAGAGCTGCTGATGTAGCCTTTGTCCCTTTGCTTGGAACTTCTCCTCTGGTCGCTGGTGTACAAACATGGGTCTTAGTACGCGAGCGACCTTTTCTCTTTCCTGATGAAATATCAGCATCAAAGTCCTGCAACATTTGGACCTCATCTCATGTCATTGGTTCTACAAACTTTTGCATAAGAAAAAATTGGATGTCTTGAGGAAAATAAAAAGAAAAGAAAGTCTTGAGTTTGTTAGGAAACGAAAGTTAAACAGATGTTCTAACACTCAAAGGGTACCTCCATTAGGTAAGGCCATCTCTTGCCTCAAAGTAAGCCTGGGACCGAGGAAAGGTTTCTAATGGAAGTAACTTTAATAGATCATTGAACTGATTTTGTGTAGGTTGTTAAGATCAAAGTCAGACCAGATGCACGGCTGGTAATACAAGAGTTACTATGGGAAGGAAGCCTTGCGAAGTGGCTCTAAGTTGATGGCGGTTGAGCTAAGTAGTTGCAGATAAAAAAGTTGAGTGACAACAAAATAAAGGTGCAATGCAGTAAGGTCCTTGTGTGGAGCTGTGGGTGTCTACAAGGAGGTCCTTTTAGTACACTACAACCTCTCTGTTAGGTTCTTCCCATCTGTGTTCCCAAAGCACGTAGCCGAGTGAGGATAAAGAAAGCAAACTGATCATCCAGTCTGTAAATACATTGAGAATCACAAGGATCATATTCACTCCCCTGGATTGCTTTTCACACTTATTTTACAGATATAATTGCACAAAGGAGAGTCCAATTAGAGCAACATTCAACGGCTGATTGGGTCTCCAAAGCAATCATACTGGATGCATGACGCATGATGCATCAAAATTCAGAATCTACAATGCGTATTTACCAAAAAGTCACATCTCCGAGGCCACTCAGCAACACATATACCCAATAGAGGCATTCCTTTAATATTCAAATTTATCTGAATCTTGCCCGATACTCCAAGCTTATGCATTTAAAAGGGCTGATATAAAAGAGAAACAAAGCAAAGACATAGTATCCGGAATGGTATTACATCATATGATTTCTTGTTTGTACTCTTTCCCCTCAACTACAGAAGGATGTTTATGGATGAGGCCTATGGTCCACCATAATGGATAGGCATCTTATCTCACAGATTAAAGTAACCCCAAAAAAGGGCGGAAAAAAAAAAAAAGAAAGGGAGAAAGGAGCATAAGAACATCATACTCACCGGTGCGTAAATGGAAACTTTTGCCTTTTTTGCATATTCCACGTAGTGCATAAGGGCTTTATAGGTTGAAAAGATTTGGCCTGTAGCAGGACAGAAGTAATGCTGTCATAGAGAAAACATTAAGCAGATTAGCAAGTTTAATTAACACCAGATAAGACATAGATATAGAACTTTCTTCTATTAAAAATAGTTTCACTAAAATAAGTCAAATAAACTGCAAAAGGTAATGAGTGAAAAACAGCAAAAAGTTAAGGACTGAATGACTAATGGACAAGGCATTTGCCTCCAAAATATTTTTGGAGACCTTTGATGCCAACACATTCCATTCACTCCAAGGGGGCAAACCTTCGAAAGCAGAAACAGAACCACAAGAAGCGAAAGTACTAGAAAGCTGATCCCCAAGTTGCAACCTGAGCACTTTTGCAACTTCTACTGTTCTAGCTTATATGTACAAAAGTTCTCCCAACTTTACAATTGTTCAACACAAAAGTTATTTGAAGTATTTCATCTTCATTGCAGAAGCAATTAATTACTGCTAAGTCAAATTTCATGAGTCATTTCATTAAACTTATCATACTTTCTTAATCATTTAAAACACATTTCATAATTGTCTAGGAAAAGCCTACAGTAACCACAATTGCAACAGAATATTTCATTACAAAACAGTGATTGCAGCACCATTGCAAAACGGAGATGGCAGCACCAAGAGCTAAAGAACTCCATATGGACATTGGTACAGGAAGCTAACTTGACAAGCTTCTTTCTTTAGTGTGTAGTTGATTAATTCCATACCAATATTCACGTGCATCAAACTACTGGTTAGAAGTAATATGCTGTGTACATCCAGAGCTGTAAAATAGAAATAACAACATAACTGCAAGATCTTTTCTTTCATCACAAGAAAAGGAAATGTTCCTTAGGTTAGCAAATTTCGACCCCATGAAATACCTCACTACATGGACAAAGTAAGACATGTAGATAAATAGCCCAAATGTGGGGAATAGAAACCGTGCATTGTGACTTGCCCTAATACAAGCACAAGTCTATTTCCTAAGGCCTAATTTTTGCATTTAATTACAAGAACTCTGCGATCATTTTAACCAGCCTAATCCCAAGCAGTTAGGTCAAGTTCATTGAATCAATTACGCTAGTCAATTCAACTACTTTAACCCTGTAGGATACCCCTTCCAATCCAACAACTGTGTGAACTGTCACCTCAATAGGCTACAGCCTAGACTTAATCAGTGTGTGGGGCTTATGAGGTGCTTAACGGGCCTCTAGATAACCATCCTCATGCGTCCATGCCCCTTGGTTATGAAAAAACAAAGGAAAGCTGTGAAAGTAGCTTCTCAAGACACGAAGAGGGTTGAACTATGTGAGGACCAAAATGCCTGATGTGAGCTCGAGTGGAGAAAGTGCATCTATCATTGCCATGATTGCAAAAAGCACAGTGCTGATGGATATTCTCAGCTGACTGAAGCAGAATCTTCTGTGACACAAATGCAATCTTGGTGAAAATAAAACTCAAAGCATACACTCCTACTTTCTGCTCTTCATTTAAAGCCAGGTCATAGGAGCTGACACTTAAGAAAACTCCTCCATTAATGTCTTCAACATTATCATGATTCCTCCAAATGCATATCTTGATTATTAACTTTCCATGCACCTTTGTCACTAGACCTAGATATATTCCGACAAGATGCCATCATCGACATTCTGATAGATCAGCAACCAGGGCAAAACTCTTAAGAAGTTGCTGTCTTCAGTGTGTTCATGTGCAAGTCATCACACTCATTCTTATATAGGAAAGAAATGCTTGACTTTAAAAATGTTTAAATTTGATACTCACGCTGCTGAATCACTGATCTATCATGACTAGAATTTAGGAGGATCTCATTAGGATATCCGGATTACTTCCGACACATTCTCAGCTATAGTTTCATTTAAATCAACAAAACTGTACACAATTAGTACAGTGTAATAAATCACAAAAAAGCACCTGTTATGAACTGTGATATTACATGGCTGCAGTTCAAACTCAAACTCATAAGGTAACCACATATTTAACTGGCACCAAATAAAGAATAACGGAATTGAGTAAGCTGAAAGTTTGAGATCTCACTTTTAGGTCTCAATAAATGTAATTAAACAGTAGGCTGATGACAGAATAACCTTTTCGATGTAAATCCTATTGTGTTCAAGAGACTTAGATTTGCAAAAGATCAACTGACTTTATTGTGGAAGTATTGCCCACACTACTTTAACAGCCAATAGGAATCACATCACGAGCACTTTCTGCTCAAAAATTGAATGTGGGTCCACAATTGACCAAAATCTAACGTTTATTTTCATTCTCTTTTCTTGTAAAGCCTAAACAACTAAAAAAATTACGACCACAACACTTTCAAGGGAAGTATTTCTTTTCCAACAAAATTTGCCTAACCAAGAATCAATTCACACAGATCTAGGTTTTCAGAAATAATCCTCCGTAAATTGCATAAACTCAAGTTTCATTAATCAGAAAACCAAACTGAATGCTTTATTGGAAAAGGAGGACCCAAGCATAACTGAAAAGCACAAACATGCTCTACAAAGTAATGGATCTGGCCGAAGATGTCAAACAAATTTGATCATTCACCAAAAAGATATAAATCCAGGGGGGGACCTTTTTCATGCCAATTTATGCAAGCAAAATGAATTAATAAATCAACACGGTGGTCAATCAAGCATGTTTGTGGTCAATAGGGGTACCATTGAAAACAAACAAATTAAAATGCATAGAATTAGGGTACAGGTTTACCGAGGCATCAGATCCACGCCGGATCTTGGGCTTGAAAATCCAGCCATCAGGGATAATTCTAGATCTATCAGAATCAGCCATACCAGGAACAAGCAGAAATCCTTTACAACCAGACAAAGCTTTCTTCTTCGCTGCTTCCTCTGTGATGAATTTTCACCCCTCTTTCGAAAATATCGAGGCACTGTTAGAGGAACGCTTAAATATCATATATGCCTCACGACCACGTGTTCCCTCTTTCTCCATCTGTCATGAATGGTAATCCAAAACATGCCTTTAAAGGAAAAGGAATTTATCAATCGCATTTTCCATTTTATTTCCAGTATTAATTAGAATTTCATTGAACTCGATATGGTGAAATCGGGAGAAAATGGACAGAAAAGGGGCCAAGCTCCTATTTAACTTTCCCAGGAAAAAGATAAGCGAACAATAACTGAAGATATAGAACTACCTTGATTAATTAAGAGTTTTCACGGTGGCAGCTAGAAAAGCCCATGCGAAAACAAGCGAAAATGTGGATATCCAACACAAACCACCAACATCAAACCAAACAAGTGGCAGCCATGCATACCAACAGTCAGAGAAAACGCAAACTGAAAAGATAAAACTTCAACCAAGACATCCCATTTTGGCACGATAATGTCACCGAGGATCCTTTAATTCTACTACTAGTTAAACATTTAGATCAATATAAAACTCATTAAACTTGATGATGATAACAAAAGCCCATGAAGTAACAACCACGCAAGAGCTTCCTAAAACTTTTCCAACCTCAGACAGCATTTTATGCTTCAGATCATGTAAGACCAGTCATCCAATGTACCGACCAAAAGGGGAATGAAAAGCTCCAATACTGACTTTGCTTGAGAGAAAGGCCCTGATAGAAAGCTCCAATATGTTTGAATTGCCCATGAAGACAGCATAAGTAGGCCTCTCATTATGCCTGATAAGTACTCCAAACTTGTAGAATGTACTCCATATAGAAATACAACAGCTTCAGCCATTCCTCAATCAAGTGAGAGCTCCTGATGCGTCCTGCTTTAGAAAAACTGCTAAAACTTAGTTCCAGATTTTTTGCCGGCCAAAGATCTTAGGCAACACTAAATTCACCAGCCCACAAAAGGACTTAAAATCAGCACTTTGTTTGCATCAAATAGACACCTAAAGCATAACCGTCTATTGTTACTAGGAGCAACAAGGAATGAAGAAGAATTATTCATCAACCCAAAGACATGGATCACATACCAATTTTCATCATGTGTACTATCTCAACTTATTCCAAGTCCTTAAGTATTCTTAACCCTCTCATATTTTAGAACAGATGATTATCGATGCTCAACATGTGTTGGGCCTTCAAGCCTAGCAAAAAATACGGAAGATTCCAGTCAATGATTCTCATGACCAAGGTCTCTATAAACAAATTCATTTGTGGTCTGCTTCAAGGGTTCATGAGACTAACTCAAATCAATGGCAGTCATTCAGTAGCTCTTTTTGTTTCCCAAGAATAGCGACCTCATTTCGCTCTCTGAAGCTTATAGATCCACCATAGTCACCGTCTGATTTTTCCGAAGGAACCCAAATTGACCCTTGTCCATCAATTTTGCAAACAGTGAGAACATAAACAAGACTTCCACCACTCCAATGCTTTAAGGATCTTTTCTTCATTCACCCTTTTTTTATGGGAGATTTCAGTCCAAGCCAACTTAAAATCCTGTCACAACCAAGAGGAGATATGTAAACCCAAGCATTGAGAAGTGAGAAGGTCTTCCATAAGAAGTAGCGCAGTGCTGACTGCCGAACAATCATCATAAGGAATTGGACAGATCAGGAAAGAAAATAACTATAACTAAAATCTGAGGATCAAATATTGATTTCATCGAACCACCATTACATCTTCCAAAGGTAATAAAAGCCTGATCCTCTCCTTACCTTATTGTAGTTCGTGACACCAACCAAAATCGGATTCATCTCAACTCCCAGTAGAGAGATATGTCATTGTCGTTGGAAACCGCACAGGTTGATAAATAGTCTAGAGTCTATAAGACCGGAGACCAACTTAAGGGGAAATAAAATTCCATTTGTAGCAGTAATAGCAGCATTATCTTCTCCTTCTCCGCACTCTTTTCCCAGAGGGAGGGAAAGAATGCCTCCCGGCATATTTCTCATATCTCCGCTGGAAGGACTCAATACTCCACTGCAACAAATATTAGAAAAACGTAAATAACAAACACGAAAATGCCAATCATATAAAGAGATTGTGATTTTTCTTTTGACGAGTAAGATCATGAGAATAAGCTTGAAGAAGTTGCACTTTACTCAAGCTGCAGAACAATTTCCCAAAGCATTAAACTTGGACGACTACATGAATGGATCAATGTCCATAGCAAGCCATTGCAAACCGCGACTGCCAGAAATTCTTCGACAAGAAGGACGCACGAGCTTCTCCTATTTACAAATCATTTCCTACCTCAGCTTCACCTGAGAACCCTAAACTTCCAGTACAATGTTGCTTGAGAAATCCGCCTCTCAAATCAACGGTCCCGGCCAACCTCTTGCAGGCTTCGTCTTTGATACTGCAACTACATTTCTAGCACACGAAGCATCTTTGCCCGCACAACTTCTCCAATTTCTCAATCGTCGAGGCAGTAAGAACCTCCTCTCTTCTCCCAACGATTGATAAACCAAAGCGCACAGCAGCATCCGGTGACTATGAGATGCGTCAGGCATGCAACACATGTGCCAATAAGCCAGGCGAAACTATGATATTCCGGCGAACGACGATCGCCAAGCGTGAAAATCCATTGACAGAGCGAGAAAACGAAGCTTTCGAGAGACGTACGCTCGCAACGGAGACCTCGTTTCCGTCTCCGAGGTCCCGAACGGCGGCCGGGAGGAGGGCTCGAGCATCGGAGAGCAGATGTCGGATTCCATTGCACCGGCGAACTCCGTTTGCTCCGTCAGATTCATCGGATCGTCGGTGACGCGCGGTGCGTGGCCGGTGAAGGCAATCATAAGGAGAAATGGACCGGCGATTTCTGCCCGTCTGTTGCAACCTCTCCCTTTGCCAATTGCATCGGTTGCCATGAGAGAGAGTCCATAATAACATTTTATAAGAAACAATGGAAACAGTGCAAACTCGAATAAATCTGTTCTTGGGAACCACAGTGACCTCTAGTTATTTACAACAGCATATTGAATATTGGTAATAATTTTAATTATGGCTCTAAGTACAATCTTCAGTGTCAATTTAGTCCGAATGCAATCGTACAGGCTAACCCTTTAATCACCTTTTGATTCATTTTAAATCACTGACATTGCCATTGGAGTCCTCAGGAAGTTGCACTCTGAGAGTTGGATGGTATCCGTAACACAACTTGGCAGTTCAATTGGGCAATTGTGATGAACTTTCCTAATGCGATGGTCCAACAATTATCGAAATATATGTCAGTTATGTTACTAAAGTCGCAGCACTCCCATTCACAACTAGAATTATTGCAGAAAAAGCTATATCAAACAACCTCTTGATATCGAAAAAGAAATGACGGATGGAAAAACCGATTCTCAGGTAGCTCCTGGGGATATAGCAGGGGAAGTTTTTATACCTATGGCGAAAGTCATATTGACAGTTTGGGAGTCTATCAGCTGAGAACTAGAGAATTTCAGGATCATGGCAAAGAATCATGCATCCCATGACTAGTCAGAATGACTACAGTGACTATATGCAGGAACCAACACTGGTCTATGCCCATCCCTCCATTTCGATTGCAAATGGAATACAGAAATTTGATTAGTAATCAGATTAGAATGAATAGCTCTTACATGCTTTTGGTATTATTTACAACCCTAAACCAAGTTTACTGATAGTAAAGAATTTCAAAGTAGTCACTACAGAGAAACTTTCCCGAATTTCATCATAGTATTCACCATATCAACTTCTTGAGCCTCTCTTTCTAGGAGGCATAGGCAACCCAAGATCCTTACTCAACTCTTCATCTGGTTGCAGGCTACCAGGAATGGCGCCAAACGCTCGCCGCGACATTTCGTAGCCAGAAGCCACGTAGTGCAAATATGCAGATGTGTCTTCCATTCTCTTCTTAAAGCTCAGTGAAGTGGACATGAAGGTGTTGGAAGGAGTTCTGGACAAATTAGCCATAGATGCCTGATCCAACTGAGCAGCCTTCAGAAACCGTTCTGTGGCGGCCTCCCACGATAACTCATACCTTAGATCATCCGTCATCTGGGCGGGCTCTTCACTCAGTGCCTTCCGAGTGGCATCCACAAATCCTTTGCTGTCATTATATTGCCGGCAATTTGGAAACTGCTTAAAGAAGTCATTTGATGGATGATTGGCACAGACAACCAATTTACCCATCGCCAGTGCTTCAGCTGTGGTTGTACAGACTACATCAGTGGTGCTTGGATTCAGGAACACCTTATAACTGGATGATGGAGAAGGAACTCAGTGAGATTAAACTTGACCAAGCATTTCTTTGGTTTCCAGAGCAATCAGGATTAACAGTAGATGTGAAATAGCTCCTTCCAATAGCTAGACTCAATATTCACATACCAATGACAAGATCGCCTATTCACCGAAAAATAATTCAGCCATCATATTTGAAACCATTTCTTTGAAAAAATCATACTTCAACCTACTTATCGAATAGAAAAAGGGTATTACTCAAAACTAATATCTTTATAAAAGAAAGTGACTCAGTCATCACGCATGCGTGAAAGAGAAGAAAAAAACAGTAAAGTACAAGAAAGCAGGATGGACAATCCAGTTTCCCATCATTGTCTCATATTAAGGATTTACAAGAAAATGTATTATGAGATAAGAGTGACACTCTGTAAAAACAAACTGTGATAACATGCATGCAGTGTTTTGTACAGTAACTGGTATTTGAAGTACAAGAAAGCATGATGGGAAATCCAGTTACCCTTCAAGGTCTAGCATTAAGGATTTACAAGGAAATATGTTACTTTATAAGACCAATATTCTGCGAACTCATTGTTTGATACGATGCATTCAGCATTTTGTGTAGTTTTTAGTTTCGCCAACTTTTTGGATGATAGGGAAACTCATAAAAGAAACCTCCAATTAGGGATGTCTGACAGCTGCTTTATATGTATCTAAAGCTGCAAAATTGTGACTACTTACTCATGGAACAAGGGATCAGCATGGTCACGCCCCGGGTTAACTCTAATTGCTAGTTCCAACTTCTCTGCAGCTTTCCTAACTTGATCAGAATCCTCTCCATTCCCATACAAGTCAATCTCAAAACCCGGCAATTCTTTCTGGTGATCACCAAGGAGTTTAAGTAGTTCCTTGTAGCCTTTGCTCCAAACCATCTTGCCAATATAGTAAGCACCTTTGCTAAAGGCTTTGCCTTCATTTTGTTGCTGCTCCATCTTTTTCTGGCCAATCTCAAGGAACTTGGGATTAACTCCATGGACATTGCAGATGATAGAATTGGGATAATCCTGAGTGGCAGCAGATAATCTGATAACCTGCCGTCCATTCCCCCAAGTGAAACCTCGTTAAGTGCAGGCATTGAACAATAGCTATAGTTCCAGAATCAGCAGGTTTCCACCATGGTTCTTTCTAAACAGCTTACTTTTGATAGGAATGACGAGTGGAATTAAATAAAAAACTAACAGGACACTGCTCTCTCAACTTAAAGCTAAATGCAAACCAGTAATTCTGTGACTAATACAATAACATCGAGTACATGTTTGCATATCGCTCAGGCTAGGCTACATAAATCTATTGCATTTGGCTTCTTCTTTTTTCTATGTATTCCAAAACCAACATGTTAGAACATCCATCCAAACATTAGATGCCCACCTAAGGAGGAAGAGGAGGAGGAGCAAACACAATGCATCCATGCTCATAAACTACTAACAGCCACTTCTATCCAGAAATTTCAGGACTGACGGACATTCAAAAACAGAGAGCAATATGAAAATTAAGGGTTGTAAATACAGCAACACAGCATCTTCAAGTTCAAATTGATTAGTCATTTTCCATTTAACTATCAAGAATCAAATTCAGCACCAAACAGACATCATTCAAAGATTCAGACATCGACAAAAAAGAATCTGATAACATGTGGGAAGTGAACAAAGGTGTCGATCATTGCTTTAATAAGCCTAGAAAAGGCCGATAGCATCTGCAAAGTATATCTTTCTCGATTAAATGTCACCAATGCCCCTGTACACTCAGTGAAATTTGATGGATGATCCCCTCCTTTTTGAAACCTTCTGTGCAACCCATTAGAGACTGGGTCATCCATAAATCGTTTACACAAAAAGGGGAGACCCCTAAATTATTGACAGAAAAGGGATCAACACTCTTTCGTCTCTTATAATTACAACGAGCACAAGCCAAGAAATAATTATTGAAATAAGCAGTTCGTCAAAGAGGGCTCTTCGAGCACTTATCAAGCAATCAAACAAGGAAACCTGCAAAATTCAAAGCATTAACTTTTTCTGTAATACGTGCAATCAACGCATTGCAAATCGAACACTTCATGAAAGTATGCTTAGTAAGCGCCCTAAAGATACTCAACCCTTGAAACTTTTTAGTATGAGATTGCGCCCAGCATTTCTAAGACGAAAGAATCTCAACATGCTTCTACAAACGAGAATGCTCTTCTCTGACCCAATTCTTACCAACTCTAGGTCAGAAGACTGCATCAAAGGCCTATCATTTATTCCGAGTTCATATATCCCAGTGGGGCAGTTCACCTTTTGCCTATATAAACTCTCAGTATAACCGTGTGTGAGATTGCCTGATTGCATATAATCACCTTCCAGAAGTACCGCGCTGGGCAAACAAGAAATACAGGATGCACTCAATTCTTAATGTCATAAGCTTACACCCAGATAACCTAAAGAACTACCAACGGATTTTTCATTTTAAAGCCTCCAAGGTCATCAAACCAAGCATTGCATGGGTAGTTCCATAACTGACCAATATCATACTCCATTAAAAATGTAAACCATCAAGAGTTAGCTTCTGTGTAAGACTAGGTACAGAGATGCAATCATTGTTACTACAGTAACCATTTCTCTCAACAAAAAATGAAAGGAAAAAGCTTGAGGATAATACCTTATGACAATATATGTTGACAACCCAGCTATTTATGTGTTTAAGAAGAAATGCTTGCATACGACCATTCTTCTCTCTCTTCACATATTCCAAGTAATTTGTGTGAATAACTCCAATAACAAGGCGGAACTTAGTTTTCCATCTTTTCCCATGATGATACCATGTTAGGTGCTCTGGTTCCTCCAGGACAGCAATATCTGCCTCTTCATCGGAGATGAGCTCTGCAATATCTCCAACAGGAAGAATGCTCCTTTTATCTCTGGAAAACTGCAGTGTAATTGATACCATGCATTTACATTTATCCTTGAGATAGTTGTAGATGATATTTTCTTACGTATAGAAGAAATTTTCAGTAACCAAATGCCAAACATGACAAGCTTCCACAGTATGCCAACGCAATTACATGTGGAAGAGCCAATGGACTATCCGTCACATGAATATCTTAAAGCTCACGTGATCCTAGATTATACCTATGCTGAAGAAATGAATACCAGATTTTTATCTACAGAGGAAAAAGTAAGCGTACAGTTAGTAGAATAATCATGCCATAGACCATTAAGTGGTCAAAAATAACTGGTAAAAGATGCATCCATCTACAACTGGCCAAGAATGGCAATTCTCAACAATCTCACTACAGTAGCAAGAATGGCAATTCTCAATGATCTTGCTACTGTCGTAAGATTATGCTCTCTTCCAGAAAAGGAAGAGTTGAAGATTGATCATTCAGTGGTACAAGTTTTGAATTTAACTGTTCTTCTAACTGTAGATGCAGCTACTATTTGCCTTCTCAAAACAAAATAGTTTAACACAACAATTAGCACATCAAATTTAGAATTCATGAGTACCTTTCCAGGATAAAACCGTATGCTGAAAGCAGATTTAAAACTCGTTCTTTCTTCAAGCCACTGACGGACATACATTTCCTGTTCTGAAGGAGACTTGAACGTGATGTTACCAGGATATACCAACCTTGATCATTTGATGATAACCAAGGGATCACCAAAGTGATATTTCTCTCTCCATCTTTTGAGAGATATGCAGCACGGAAAAGAGGGTTGACTGCTGTGCCAGTCATCCATG
Organism: Eucalyptus tenuipes; assembly: GCA_014182365.1. Lineage (NCBI taxonomy): Eukaryota > Viridiplantae > Streptophyta > Magnoliopsida > Myrtales > Myrtaceae > Eucalyptus > Eucalyptus tenuipes. Next base: position 1,401,288 of record CM024541.1, on the reverse strand, counting down.
GTAGGCTCGCAGTCGTGACTATTGCAATATGTTGTTTTCTATCCATTGTTTTCAATCACAGGCTAACTCTTTAACAAAGAGTTAGAATTGCCATACACCTGTCACCTACAGCAATAGTACAAATAAATATCTTCACTCGCATGAATGATGAGGAACTTGCATATCTGAAATAAATGGTTGAAGAAAACATTAGAGAAAAGTCAATAAAGCTATAAAAGTGCCAGTCTCTCAATTTCATATTTAATGAACATGCCCTTTCTGTGTTCTAGTATTTTTCAACTGCTTCTTTTTCTCAATTACATGGTTCAAATGTAGGGAAACTAATCCTGCTACAAGTCATCAACGAAACTAATTTAACTAATGGCTCCCCAGATCAACCTAAGTCTTTCTTAGATAAAAACCAACTACTGAAGCTCTTAAATACGGACAATCTCATCTTAATCTCTTTTCCATTGAAAGCAAACAAATAGTAATCCATAGTGCTCATGACCTAGAACATGAATGAGCTTATTTTGAGTTTACCATCAAAGATATACACGAGCAAAGAAACCACAGCAACCTAAACAAAGAAACATCTAAGATACTTCTCTTTTGCATAATCTTAAACCAAGAAAATTTAAAGCTTTAATCACCCTTAAATCAACTATCTCCCATAAGGCTAAGAGAGGGCAATTTCATCCATCTAAAACAACATTAGAAAGCACACAAGCAAACTCAACAGCATGATTCCATTCGCTACTTCTATTCTACCTTCCAAAGGAAGCTTATTTAAAACTGCTCAACCACGAAATGGGAATTGTTCCGTCGTCCTAATTCTTAACTGCTGCGGATACCTCGTGCGACGAACTGAGTTCGCTCATCCTGCGCGTCTCCCCGTCTAAAGTCTACAGCATTTTATCTATCCCCCGTTGGGTGATGAAGGGAAATGAAGGGAAACATTCTAAAATTTAACTTTAAAAAATCTCTCACATGTCCTGCATGGTACGAAAACGAGCACCGCCCATATCTAGAATCGTCAGGCCCAAAGCAAACAGATAACATGCACGCAACAATCGCAGAGCAACAACAACGCGACCAGCGCGCACGGACACGCGAACGCGAGACATACCGCCTCGCGGGTATCGTCGCATCGACAGCTCGACGAGGAAGAAGCGGACACGAAACCTAACGCGGAAGCTCCACGAAACCGCGAAGAAATGCACGCGAGGGCGAGGAAGCAATGGCGAGATCAGGCGTCGAATTAAGCAAGAAATCGGAAGATGCCTTCACCTTCGATTGGACCGTCCGATTGCGCCGCGAGAATCGGGACGCGAGGATTGGCGTGAAGTTCACGGGGAGAGAGAGAGAGATGAGGAGAAAATGTTGGTGGTTTGATGCATTGCGGAGTACGTCGAATATACGCTTTGAAATTTCTCCTCCTCCTACTCCTGCCGCTGTGCAGGCTGGCTTCGGGGGGGGGCGACGATTGGAGAATCGATCGTCGCACGACGGTGCGGCGTCGTTTGGTTAGTTTGGCGAGGGACAGGACAGCCGCTGGATTCGCTGGATCGAAAGCCGACGCTTCCGTGTCCGGGTCCCCGCCAGCGAGAGCGACCAGAGGAGGGGGCCATCCAACAGAAAGCAGCACGTGAAACATTTTCCGTCTTACCAACCAGCAATTTTTTTCCTCGTTGCCTTTGACCTTCTTCAACTAATAAATTTGCTCCTTGGCTTTCCATCAAAACTCAATATGGGAGGGAACCCCTGATGAGGGGCGGCGCCTATCAGCTGACTACCCCTACCGCACGAGGCAGCCCCATCCTTTAGGAATAGGGGCATTAGGGGTCACCCTCTCCTAGAGGGTCCTCCCTCTGTTTTCCTATAAATCTTTTAAGGACTTACCTAGGTCAAAAAAAAAATAAAGAATAGAGAAAGAGGTATGCTGCAGACCTTGCACTTGCTCTCACTTACCCCAAACACAGGTACCTACTATACCAACCTTTCTAGCGATAGTCAAGATCAAAGTCTCGACGTCATGTCTACTTTCACCACCATGAAATCTCCTAATTCCTCTATCTATTTTTGTCTTCGTGAGGAGAAGGGAAAATTGGGTGACATGCGAGGTCTCCCACCCCTAAGCAAATCTCTCATTTGTTTCTTCCCCATGAGCCTTTTAAGGACTTGCTCAAATCATGCCTTTATATTATTAAAGGCAATTAGAGGTGAGCATAGTTTCAAAGTGGAACATAAAACCAAATAATCGAACTAGTGGGAACTTATCTTGTTTCAAGACCCAAAATATGCAAGATAAGTTCTAAATTTCTCAATTTCCATGGGTACGTTTCAGGTTTTGGATAGATTGAACTTGTTGAAATAAGTTTTTATGTTTTCCTTAATATATATCATTATGTGATCACGTAATATTCTAGGATATTCACTCATGAATGTATAATCTGAAATCACTAGTCTAAAGTTTCATTTTTTGACTAAATTTTTTATTTTGTTAATATTTCATGTTCTTTATATGTATAAATACAAGTAATGGTCAATGAAATGTAATAACAAGTTATGGTGATTAAAGGCAATGATTCATTACAATAATTCAATTAATAATATAAGTGAAAATTGAGTAAATCTAATAACCATGACAAGATAGGTCCTAAAGTATGTAGGGTAGGTTCAGGTTTCAAAGAATGAGAAACCTATTCCAACATATAGATTATAGATTCCAAGTGGAACCAATACAGAATTTGAAACCGCTCACCTCTAATGATAATATCTATTTCCATATATCAATCTCCAATTATAGTCTATGCGATGTGTGGAAAAGTTAAAAAGATACAAAATTCCCATGCATGAAATCAGTAAGATGAAAAGAAGTTAGAGTTCCATGACATTTCTTTTTGCCATCTAGTATTTTTACCTCTACAACTTTGCTTCTACATATTTTGATTATGGTTAATTCCATGAAAAACTCCAAAATATGACTACTATGACATAAATACCTTGAACTTCTAAAACTCTAAATTTGCCCCTCATGACACAAATATCCCAAATTTTTTGTGTAAAAAAAAAACTTGAATATACCTCAAATAAAACTAAAATAGATGGTATATATATCATAGGGATATAAGTCTAGGTTTTTTAGTGACAAAAAAAAAAGAAGAAAAAGATGAGGGTATTTATGCCACAATGATAATTTTAGGGTTTTTGGTGACACAAAAAAGTTTTGGATATTTTTATCACGATGGGTAAAGTTTGAAATTTTTGTGATATCTGCCATTTCTATTAGTTATTTATTCAAGTTGAGAAGTCTATGCGATTGCTAGATACTAATTTCTTTATTTAGTTGTATACCGTTCATAAGTTTTTTTAACCTCCTTCTACTACAAGGTTCAATTGATCAACCATTTCAATATGGCGTGAATTCCCCGCATTAAGTACAAAATGCTTAAATTAATATAGTTAAGGTATTTAACCGGAGAATTTTCTATCATTAACAAATGTTACTCTTTATTTCGCACTATCATCCATGGTCTCTAGAATATTAATCCTTACATAGGATCTTACAACATTTTCCAAGAGTAGTTATTCGATTTATTAGTGTCTTCTTTCATCTAGACATATGTCGAAATTTTTCTCAATAATGTACATCTTTTTATTTGAGTATGAACTTTTAAACTTAGCACTTCTACCAATAGGCAATCTATTTGCATAGAAACCCTTCATTTCTTTTAAATACCAGGGGCCCCCCTCAGCCGGGCGAAAGCAGAGAGAGAGCGTAGACTGGTAGTTTCGGAAATCCGAAACAGCTCGAAGCCCGTGAATCGTCTCCAACACGCCGACTCCCGAAAGCGATCAATCACGCGATTGCGAGCTCCTCCGCAGTCGATTCCGTTCGCCCGGCGTTCGAAGCGTCGACAGGTGAAGTCCCTCTCCGCGACATTGTCTGGGCGATTCGCGCTCGCCAATCGCTTGGTTCTCTTTCGGCTCGTGAATGTTTGAATTCGGACGAAATCCGTAGTCGTAGAACGTGCGTACGAGGATCCCTGGTCTCGCCTCCATTCCGGAGATGCTATCTCACGTCGTGTTCCTAGGTTAGCCGGGCATACCGAAATGGTAAAGTGCATGCATCTTCGAAAGCGAGGATTTCAGTTTGCAATGCCGACTAGCTTTTGTTCTGGAGTGATCTGCTGAATCGGTGTGTTCGGTCGGGGGTTACGGATGCGTTCCGTCGCTTTACTGATGTTGTAGGAGCGGACGTAACCGGAGAATTGAAGTAAATTTACCTATGTCTGAACCAGTGTTGTTGTTTTCTCCTCTCTCTGAAGTTGGAAGAAGCCTCTCGGGGTCAAACAATCTGTTGAGAATGCATTACCTCTTTGGGGTGGCGGGAAAATTGGGATTAGAATCATATGACATGACTGATTCATCATTTAGTATGCCGGTTGGGCATTGCTCTTGTTCTATTTGGAATGGGGAGTGCATTTTCCCTCTTTTTTCTCCCTCCGAGTCCATTATACTTGTGTTGAGATCCTCATATACTAGAGATCGCCGTTGATATTTCCCTGGATATCTAAACATCTGAGAGGTGAATACTGGAGTGTGGCTGGCCGATACTGTGTTGTTAACCATAGTGGAACGTAGCTCCTGTCCTGGGTCTGATTGAATGGCTTACTCTTCTATCATATGGTTAACCTAGCTAGGCTAATTGTGACAGTAATGCAACTCATGCCATCTTTCTGCAAGACTGCACTCTTGACCTTGGATCGATAGTTTCTTATGGTAAATTCAGCTAAGAAGCTTATGCTAGGGTTCATGATAGGGTTGAGCAAAGGGAGAAAATACCGATCCCAAGAAGAAAATGGGTCTAGGCATGTCTGGAGGTTCTGGTCTTAAGCCTGGAAGATAGAGATTTAGGAATATTCTGCCAGTTTGAGTTGATCTGAAACTTGCTGTGCTTAGCTGTTGGAGATGAGAATCGTTATTAAACACCGGAGTTGAGTAATAACTAAGAAACTTAAAAGCTTAGTGCACTAATGGTAACTTCTTTATTTCGGATCAGTGGCCATTGCAGTAATTCTGTTTTTCAGTCCAGAACTTTTGTAATTTGCTAGAGAGGCAGGGAGAGTAGGATTAAACTTTGCTTGTATTAAGGTTGTTCTCAATGCATATTAGAAACTTTTGAAGGAACTTGGTAAAGCCAATTCATTAATTGATATTGTCAGCATTCTTGAGTTATTTTATTGACCTTCAACTGGTAGAGAAATATTTATTAACTACCTTTAACCACACTGCTTCAAGTGACTTATACTATAATTTGAGTTTGTATTCTTTTGGATTTTCTAGTTCAAGAAAATGTTGATGGGTCATACTGATGGTCTGTCGGAGCGCAGTACATCGAGAGACCAACTGCTCCCTGATCCTGAACCTGAAATAGACAATGGTGAAGCATCGGATTCTTCTGAGGAGATACTTTTTACGGCCTCATTTGAGGAGCTTGCAAGGAATCACCTCAAGTATGATACCATCATATGGCTGTCTATATCCCTGCTTCTTGTTCTAGCATGGGGAGTTGGCATCTTTATGTTGATATATCTTCCCTATAGAAGACATGTGATTCGAAATGATATTCGCTCACGAAAGTTATATGTCACACCTACTAGAATTGTTTACAAGGTCTGTTACCTTTTTGTTCATATATATGTTTACGAAAGGGAAAAAAAGGCATCTCGGCAATTCTAAATTTTCTTCTTTTTGAAGGTTTCGAGGCCATCATTCATACCCTTCTGGCGTCCCGCGGTAATTGAGAAGAATGTACCTCTTTCCTTGGTGATTGATATAATAATTGAGCAAGGTAATCATGCTTGCCTTATTGGAAGCTCACTCATATGATCTTTATCTATAATGTCAGCTGCTGTACTTTTCCTCTCTGGCCTAAGATGCTTAGCATACTGAACTTAAATGTCATGTCCTGATGGCTGTAGTGTATTATGCATACTCAAAATTAGCAGTTTTCTGAGTGAAGGACACAACATATTGTTGCACTAATCTAATTCTTGACTTTTTGAATTAATAGCGTGTATTTTTATTTTTCTAGGTTGGCTGCAGTCTATCTACGGAATTCATACCTTCAGAGTTGAAAGCGTGGCACATGGAAAAGCTGCACCAGTAGATGAGCTGCAGGTTCAAGGGGTTTCAAACCCTGGTTTACTGAGGAAGGTTGTCCATTATTTACAGCTCTTTCTTTCTTCATCTTTTAATATTCAGGAACATCTGTAATTCCATCTTTCAATCTCAAACTATTTTTTGTCAGTCATTGGACAACATGGAAGAGATTATGTATATACAGTCCTTACATGTCTTGCAGGTTATCATCACAGAAGCTTCCAAAGTCATACAAGATGCTGGCAGAAGTTGGAAGCCTTCTTCTTTTGTTGTCGAAGGAGACAGTACGGCTCGTATGACATCAATGACTGAGGGATCAACTTTTCTGAAGTCGCCATCCAAAAGTTGGAAGGTACTTTGCAACCATGTTCTACAAGCTACATCCTTTTCTTGTTAAGAAAGACATGGCTAGGAAAGCATAGTATACTTCTGTAATAGCAGCAACCAGTGGAAGAAGATGATCACATGCTGTGAGCCTGCCTATACTTGTTAGCAGAAGTTCACAGCAACAAGAGATCTTTGTTAAAAATCAAGAACAACAGGCAGGCTTATTTTCATATTAGTTGACTCTTTGGTGGAAGCTTTTTCAGAAACTGTAGGTTCTTTCTTAATGCACAATTGCCAACTTTTATATTCACTGTAGAAACAAGCATACTTCGCAAACATCAATGACAGTAAGTCAGCTACTGTGACTGGGGTTTGCCTAGTGATTGTAGGGTACTGCAGTATCAGGAGTCAAGGATTCTATTCATCACTAACCGGCGATTTCATAACTGAAGGATAAGGTCTCTATGTAAAGCACGACTAATGTTTTGACTAGACTATATTCTAATGATTTCTTGGGTCTGTCGGTCATGGGGCTTCTGCTGCTAATGAAGTCCACATATTCTTACAGCAGAAACATGGTTCAAGCCTCTGGTTTTTTGGAGGAAACATTGGAAGAAGATAATCAAAATACAGTTTCTGCTGTTGTTCCTATTTCTATGCAGCTGACTTTATACGTTTGAGCTCATTTCTAATGATGATCTTCTCATCGATTTTAAGATGCAGATGACTGGTTCCCCACGCTATCCTTCGATTGAGCGTAGGGGCGTAGTGCCTGGTGAACTGCTGCTAAATAAACTTGAAGAAGTCAACAAGTCAGTGAAGGTATGGAGTTGCTTTCTGTAAAGTTCACGTTTTAGAAGGCTCATGCAAGTCTTTTAACCGGAGGAAATAAAGTGTGTCTCCATCATTAACTGCCAAAGGATTTCAAGAATTTTGAAATTTAATTGGGAAAATATATCCATTTGGGAGCTCATCTGCCTTTTCTCTTAGAGAAATTAGCTCTATCAGATCTTTTGCTTTTTTCTTATTTAAATTATTCATGTTTCTAATGTTCCCACCAGAAAATTGAATCACTCGTTGAGAAGTCTCGAGGGATCCCGCACAACAACTGAGAGGAAGCCAGCCAATCTTGGCCGTCCTCTACTTTTCCAGAGCCGGTGCTCTGCAGTTGTCTGCATCAGGCAAAGCGACATAGAGAAGGGGTTGCCAGTGCCACAGTTTTGCCGTCCTCCCATTCGATGTTGTTTTATCCACGCAATTACAAATCAGCTTCAGGTCTATCAGTTGATTGATTGCCTTTTTTTAGGTTTGCTTTTTGCTGTATAGAATTTAGATTTAGAATCTCAAGAGAACTTGCAAAGGGAGGTTTCTACTTTTCCTCATGAGGCTCCTGCCTAATTGGGAATTTCGAGTTGTAAATAATACAGCGATGATTTTTGTTTTTTCATCCGACAACACCGACGGGTATCGCTTCTGATTCCTTTCATGGTAAAGCATTGTTACTCGTTGATTGTGGTGTGTACACATGCGAAATTGTTTTTTTTTTTTTTTTTTTGGACAAGTATACATGCGAAATTGTTGTTCTCTTCGCAATTAGATTGCGATTGTTATGATATTTACGTCCTCCCGATTTAGTTAAGAGGGGTTGATGACATTCGGGTTGAATGCCAAAAGATGACAATGGCAACAAAAGCAACCAAGTGGCATCGATCACCCTTAAATATAGGAACAATTTCTTTTCAGAAATAGTTCTTTTATATTTTTACTCCGGCGAACAATTTCTGAGTAATAAAAGATGTTTGGTAATTACATAAAATTTTTACTTTTGAAATAGAAAAAAAATAGAAATGCGTCTGGTACGAAACTGTTTATTTTTTGTATTTATTCGTTTTTTATTCTTGTCCACGGATCGTTGACCACCGGCCATGGCAACGGGTGGCGGCCGGCAGCGGCGTCAACGGTGGCTCCGGGCGGTTGGAGGTGGACACGGCAAGAGAGAGGGATAAAAGAAAAATAAAAAAGAAAATTGTCTTATTTCTAAAAATTATTTTCGAGAACAAGAAGTTACTTTTTTTATTTCTTATTTATGTTACAAATCTATTTTCGGATTACTTTTTCTATTCTAAAAAATAGAATAATAAGTTGGTGTTACCAAACGAATTTCTATTTTTTTTTTTTTTGGAGAACAAAAGAATTAAATGTTACCATGGCCCTAACTTTCAAGAACAGCATTTGGAAATACCAGGAAGCGCTCCTAAGAGCGTGCAAATTCAGCGAATGCTCGGAAGGCGAAGCAGAAGTCTTACGTGCGTACGATCACAACAGCAAAACCACCGTACGTACGACGTCGTTGCGCAGTTTCCACTCGACTCACGTGGGTCCCCGTGGGACCAGCTCGAGCCTGGACGTCCTGGCGAAAGTTGCAGACGACGCGACAACAAACGAAGCTTCCCTCCACTCCATCATCGAAGATCCTCCCTCCTCGAATTGTGTCCATCCGCCATAAAGGAATCCGTTGTCTCCCCACGTTTCGTCACCTGCATTTGCTCGTGTTCCTTGCTCAGTCACAGCACAAGCAAATCCAAGAAGAAGAAGAAGAAGAAGGCGAGGAAGAAGATGACCAGGAAGCGAATCTTGGTGGTCGGCGGCACCGGCTACTTGGGCCAGCACCTCTTGCGGGGGTATTCGGGGGTTCCGGATTCTCCGTACGACCTCGCGTTCACGTACCGCTCCAATCTCCCCCGGGATCTGCTCGATGCCTTTCCTGGTTCTCTGGCCTTTCACGTTGATCTGCAGACCGGCGGGGGACTCGATGCCGTTTCCCAAGCGTTCGGTCAGGTGTTGTTGCTGTCGTCACTTTGAAGTTTTGTTCAATCTGAAGCATTTTAGTTCATGGTCTTCGACGTTTAGCTGTAGCTGAATAATGTTCACGGAGCAGTTCGCTTGTCCTGTTTGCTTGCCAAATGCTCGAGTCGAGCTCGCTGGGGGAATGGAAAAAGCTTTGCTGTAGTGGGTCTTGAGGATTAAGTATAATGGGCTTCAAACTTACGAGAGGGGAACCTGCTGAATTAAACTGGATATATGTGCTGTCAAACTTGTGCTTTGGAAATACGATTCTTTGTTGCAAAGAAGAAGAGCATTGCTTCGACTATCTGATGCTGGGCCGTGATGTGTTGAAGCTTACTCAGGCAGCATATTTGTGGGCAAATTTTGGATCCGAGCTGATTCGCATTGAAGTTTTTTTCGCACCTCCAGCCGTGATTGTTACACGTTTCTTCTTTTTATTTGGAGATGTTTTTGCTACTCGGTGACGGGCTTTACAAACATTGTGCTGCTAGTTTTGGAGCTTTAGTTGATTGTTCGATTGACTCCTAATAATTGCAATGGTTCGGATCTTCCTAGATTGTGTCCCATTATATTAGTTTCCACACAAAACATGATCTGGGTTTATTGTCGCTGAAGAGAAGTTATTATGTCTGAATGGCAGCCTGATGTGGTCATTAACTGTGCTGCACTCTCTGTACCCCGTGCCTGCGAAGCAGATCCAGCAGCCACTATGTCTATCAACGTGCCTTCTACTCTTTTAGAATGGCTGTCGACTTTTAAGGAGGCTAACACTCTTCTTATACATTTATCAACTGATCAAGGTAAACTACTTAATCTTGACCATGGTTCTCTTATTTCAGTGTTCATTCTCAACTTTGATCATTGGCAACTAGTTGGCCCTTAAGGTTTCTGAACGTCTGGTATGGGGATCATTTTAGCAAACGTGCAAGTTTTGTGGGATTCTGCTTATAGTGAATGTACTTTTCTTGTCAAATCTTGCCGAAACTGATATCCTCAGATTTGATGCATTTGAATTCAGTTTATGAAGGGGTGAAATCCTTCTACAAGGAAGAGGACGAAACTATTCCCGTGAATGTTTATGGAAAGTCTAAAGTGGCAGCAGAGCAGTTCATCAGCAAGAACTGGTCAAACTTTGCTATCTTGAGGAGCAGCATCATCTTTGGCCCTCAGACTATTTCACCTGTTCCAAAGTCCCTTCCCATTCAGGTAAAGTCTGATGGACACTAGAGGCAGCTGAACATCACATTGAGTGATATTAGATTATTTCTTCCACATGTGCACACGCATGTCTCTATTTCATATAATCTTAGATGAATTCCTATAACTCGGGGATGCTTTTTTACTTTTGGCCATGGGAGATACAAACTAGAGGTTTAAGATCTTTCTAAAAGAGGGCACCTCTGTATGATATGTCAAATGTTCAAGCATGCGAACTAGAAAATCTAATAGGAGCAACAGCCAGGCAGTGAGTGCTGTAAAGGCATAATCAGAGGTCAAGAAATGGATTTTTCAGTGTCTAACTGGTACCCACCCATAATTGCTGTGCAGTGGATTGATGGCGTCCTCTCTAGAGGAGATAAAGCAGAGTTCTTCCATGATGAGTTTCGTTGTCCAGTGTATGTCAAGGATGTTGTAACTATAATACAAGCTCTGACTAGTAAATGGATATCAGGTAACAAATAATCTCTAGCATTTGCAGTGACCACTTTTAATCTATCATGCTGGGTAATGTTGGTAACTGTAGATCATCGTCTGACAGTCAAATTAAACATCAGATCATACACGAAGATGTTAATAAAAGTTTCATATCCTTATGATCTAGAACGGGCAGCTTTTATTTGTCAGTTGCTTCGCTTAACTCTGCATTTGGCAATATTCACCCACTTATTGGGAATTGAAATCGATAAGTTATCTGCATTTTGTCCAAGGAACTGAGAATGTTGTGGTGACTGTTATCACAAATACCATCTGTTCTGTCCATTCGTGTGGCTACCACAATAATTGATGATTGGTTCAGATGGCGAGCGCATGCAATTGCTACTAAACGTTGGAGGACCAGACAGAGTCTCTCGTGCTCAAATGGCGGAGACTGTGGCACATATTAGAGGATACAACACCTCTTTAATCGCACTAGTGTCTGCTTCATCAGTATGTATATTCACAACACTCTTTTTCTATTTATTTGTGTTTACTCCTCCTCCAAAAACCCATCTGGTGGTTGATTTTGTCTCCATTCTGCTTTTCTGTACTCGATGGTGGTGCTTAACTTAATCCTATCTAATTTTTCTGTCAATTATTATTATTATCGTCATTCAGACGACAGTAGAGAAGAACTATTATTCATCTTGCACTCCGTGCCTGAGATTCTTTAAATCTTACCTATAGGTGGCCTGTTTCTTCAAATTACCAACTATTCTGATAGTTGATATGTATGATTTTCAACAGGTTGACCGGGGTGTGAGATCCCCAGCTGACATCTCCATGGATATCACTAGACTGGTTCAGACACTAAGAATTTCTCCTACTCCATTTAAAGAAGGTGTCAGATTGACGCTTGAAGCTGAAGGAAGTGGTTGATGCCCTTTAGGTGCTGAAAATGTTGCTTCTGTTTTGAAGTTAAATTGGTTTTATAAGCCTTTTTTTGATGATCACGGGCCATTGAAGAGCAGAGGATCCATCAAGCATGGGTTCTGCTAGGTTTCGTTGGCTGGAAGTTCCAGTGTGTCATTTCATTCTTTTGCCTGTGTTGTATAATGACATCCTGGAATGACTCACATATGTCAAATAAAAATTCATCGTTCACTTGTTCAGCAGTGATGTCTAGTTGCTGGATGGTAATCAAAAACAGGGAGAGTATTTCTTGTTTGTCGCCCACATTGTCTTTTTCATGCACGAGGTATATAGAAAGCTGAGGTGCAGATCAGAGATGCAATTTTTTGATGCTTTAGAGCCTTTCAGTGACATCTGATGACAGAGAAGCCATGGAAGTTACAGCTACTCTTCTTGAGGTTCCAACTTGTACTCTTTTGTCAGGTGAAGCAAAAGAAATCTCTCATGACAAGAAGAGGAAGAGAAATCCCACTCAACTTCATGTTACTTTCTTTGCTGAGACAAATTAATAGAGCATCAAAAACCTAAACTTGTGTATTTCATGATTGATCAGCTCTCTCTTATTCTCCCTACAAAAGCATTCAGCTGCCTGTAGATTCAACCGTATGTGTGTACGTTTGAAATCGAGATGAAACTTTGTGCAAACAAAATAGTTAACATGTCCAAGCAATTAATGGGTTGTTAACTATCAATGCCACTTGAAATTAGGGTTTAAAGTTAAGCTCCAAGTAAACATACGCTCCATGTGGAGAATACAATTCGTCACACCTGTGTCAACTATTTGCATAATTTCCTAAAATTTCAAATTTACTATAATTATGATGCATACAATAAGAAATTGTTTTTTTTTTCCTATTAAGATGGATCAAAATGTGTAAATTTATATCATTTTCAAGATGGTAGGGTTAAAGTATTTCTAGATTCAGATCTCTCTTGGTGAAATAACACCATTTGCTAGGGGTGAGCATCGGTCCAGTCTCAACCCTGGACCGACCCTAGACCGGCCCAACCCTGCCGGTCCTTGTCCTGTTTCTAGGGAGATTGGATTAGTCCTTAGTCCTACAATTTCTGGACTAGCACTGTACGGGTTGGTCCTCGATCTTGAAAGTTCCGAATTGGTCCAACCCTGACCAACACTAACTATATATATATATATATTATTTATTAATTTTAAAATATTATTTTTAATTTTTTATATAGAGACAACCTTAAAATAAACGGCGTCAATAACATTAAACAACTCTTTAGTGAAGAGTTCAAGTAATTTTGCATTGTTCTTTAATAACTTAGGTTTTTAATGTCTTTTACGGCGTTAATAGTCATAATTTACGAAAAATGAAAATGTTTTTGTGAGGAGTCCTTACGGCGTCCGAAAAGGCACCTTATGGCATCATCCTCTAGTATTCATTCTCTTATGTTTTATTTGTCCTCTTAGTCTTCAATTTGCTAAAATAAAAAAACAACTTCTCTCGCTCGTCACTCGATACTCACCTCGCTCTTTTTGGGTCACTCGTGCCGCTCGCCACTTGATGCTTGCTTGGCTTGTTACTCCCCTGGCTTATTGTTCCCCGCTCGACATTCGATACTCATTCTGTTCGAACTCATTAAGTCGGTACGGTCATCGGTTGCCCTTTTAAGGAGTATAAAAAATGAAATAAAAAATTATTGGTTAGTCATGGGTTGACCTTAAAATCGAACCAAATCTATTGGGTGAATCCGGTCCTCAATCTCTTTTTTAAGGAGTACAAAAAATAAAATGAAAAATCATCGGTTGATACCGGGTTGACCCTGGAACCGGACCGAACCCATTGGGTTGGTCCGGTCCTCGGTCCTAAGCTTAATAAGGTTGGTCTTTGATCCTAAAAATTGAGGACTAATACTGTGCGAATTGGTCCTAGGGTGAGGGGGTGAAATTTAAAATTGACGAGTGACGACCCTTCGAATGATAAGGAGCAAATCTACAATATCGGGCCGTCAGTGGAGGCCCATGAACATCTCACTCGTCATGCTACTGTGGAAAGACCAAACAGCCCTCGCTTCCACTCGCTAAACCCGCAGGCTACCACCACGTTCGAGTTCTCCGACGCAGCAGCACACCGCACGAGCAGCCCGCCGAAGCTCGACTTCTCCGATTTCTCAGGTAATTCCGACCAACTCTCTTCTTCGATCCTCAGATCTTCGTTGTCGACCGTCCTTCGGAATGCGGCCTTAGCTACTGATTAGCGAGCGATGCGTTTACAGTCGAAGAATCGATGAATGATTGTCTTAGGTTTTGTGGTTGTGTGCTGCTCCGCTGATTTTGGTTTCCGTTTCGATCGATTCGTTGGTGAGCTAGAGCAGAGAGAGGAAGCAGCTTAAGAACGGCAATGGGCGGAGCAGATCACGGGCACGGGCACGGGGAGGTCCACGGGGATTTCAGGACCAAGGTGTGGAGCATGAGCGGAGGGCCGTACTGCCGGCCCAAGCACTGGAAGCGCAACACCGCCATCGCCATGTTCGGGGTCTTCCTCGTCTGCATCCCCATCGCCATGACGTCCGCCAAGCTCGAGGTCGCGCTCCGATTCCGTTTCAAATTATTTCGATATGTTTTTTGGAGATTCGGTTCTTTCGAGCTGCTTATTTGTCGATGTTGCCTGTTTCTTTGTCTGGACAGAAAGACTCGTTGTGTTTTGTGCTGGGAAGGGTGTTCTCAATAGGGGTTCTGGTGCTTAGACATTAGTGTGCGGATAAGTTATATTGGTCGGTGCAAGATTAATTGGAAGTGCTTTTGTGTGAACATTTAGGCAAGACGAATGCACTAGTAATCTCTCAGTCGATGGGTGCGTATGGCAAAGTGCATAGCTACTAATTCACTTGTGAAATGTGAAATTAGTGTTCTCATTTTCTTTCCGTTTCCTGGATTTGAAGTGTATGTGAAATCTTAAGCGGTGAATTTCTTCATGTTTGAAAGAGAGTGATGTCGCAGAGAGGTGCCTTCTGTGCTTAGTTAAACACCAGTTCTGTCTTTGAAGTCTAAGTCCCGCACATATTACTAAAGTCCCACTTAGCCATAATCATTTGTTCCTAGAAAGATGCTCATAATTTAACTCGTGTCAATCTTCAACACTCTTTAGCCAATTCGTGTGCTAATCCTTGTCAAAGAACTGGAGGAACATTTTATGGGAAGTTGCAGTTTTAATTGCAGTCTTAGAATCAAGGGTTCAGAAATTGAGGGCCAAAAGTGTTGTGGGCCAAGATTTTTTGGTCAAACAGTTAGAGAAGATACCTTGCTGTGCAATCATCCATGGAAGATAAACACTAACCCTCATTATAGTAAAGTACTTCAATTGTGAACATGCTACCTTGTGTAACATAGCCAAGCAGCGCCTGAGAGTTTTCCAAAGCTGTTTTCTTTTAGTTGGAATGTCGCTGTCTTGATTAATTGGAAGCAAGCAAACAAGATTGGTTGCCTAAATACATATTCATGTCATATAATTAAAAAGAAATGTTGTGCAATCAGCTTCACAGAATGGGTTGGGATGCTAAAGAGTATCCATGAACCCCCCCATCCCTGAAAGTGGAAAAGCTTTGATCATATTCAGACTGACGATAGTTTGGAAACCTTGTACCTACAGAAAACTAATAGCAATAGATGATTTTTTTTTGCTGTCTTAATGGATAGTCTCCTGATGCATTTGAAAATCCTGTTCTAATTGTCTTTTTATTGTTCATCTGAGATTTTCCCTTCATTTTCTTGCCTGTACACATTTTTTGTGAATAAACTCAAAGGTACATATGCCTCTGAGTCACTGTTTGTGCTTCATCATCAACAACCTTCTCTGAATAAATTCCAGCTGGAACTAGATGTTATTTCATATGTCGTATTTGCATCACTAGCTTAATGAGTCATTTGGACCGAATGACCTCTAGCTCGAGAAATTTCTGCTGTCTGGTTTCCCGACTAGTGGTTGACAGAATTCTGCTTTCTTGCAGCAACGGCCTCATCAGCCCGTTCGCCCCATTCCTTCGCAACTCTGGTGCAAGAACTTTGGTAATAAGGAGTACTGAAGATGTGTGCGATAGCGAATAACCCAAGTGCTAAGTCCCGCAGCAGATTGAAGTGGCTTGTATCTACTCTTCTTCTTTGGATTTGAGACATCCAGTTGAGATTTTGGTTCACATGCGCCCGAATTGATGACAGTTGCCTTTTTTTTCTTTTGCATGTCATTCAGCATCCAATAAGCAGCGGATGATAATCCGATTTGCTTCTATTAAGACATGTCTGAAGCTACTCTTTCCAGCTGAACAACTAGTATCATTCTATATAAGCTTCTGTGCCATTCAATGTTGCAATGCAACGATAGCAATGAGAAGACAGAAACAGCATTTTCGTGATGATGAAATTAGTCTTGGAGATGTAGCGGATTGGGTGTGTAGATGGTTGCGCATTCTTTGTAGGTTGAGAAAGCATCTAGGAAGTTACCAACGAAAGGACTTGAGCTACTTGCGTGGGGTCTCTAATCCAATGGAAAAGATTCAGTCTTTTGTAAAATGCCAAATGCATTTCAAAGTTGGTGATTTCGTCTCGTGTAGGGACGATTCATTGACTACTGTTCGCAGATGGAATATGCCATAATCTGGCATGGGAACCTTTTCTTTGAAAAAAATAGAATCTGCTTGTAAGAGAGACCCCACGAGAAAGGACCATGTGATGAGCAGCTGAGAAATTTCGTTCCCACGTTAAAACAATTCGTAATGCAACAACGCATGACTGCGAGTCACCTTTTGGACCAGTGAGAATGATGACAACGGAGTGTCGTCGGTACGAAGCTTCATTCGTCCCATAGGCCAACGCGGACGATTTCCTTCTTTATTTTTCACAAAAAAGAGGAGAATTCTCCCATGGTTTTTTAGTTTGTCCAATGGACTTTGAACTGAGTTTTTCTAGATTAATGAACTGTTTATTATTATTATTATTATTATTATTATTATGATTTGATATAATTACGAATGGATCTTTCATATCGATGTTGGGAGATTTATGAGAAATTGCACATTGGAATTAAATTTTTTTCCAAATTGGAAATGAAATTAAATGTTTCCAAGATGCGAGTAGAATTCAATCGCTAGATAAGATCATCGACCACACTTCCTTTTTCTTTTTTATAGCTATGAGCATTAACTATCTAGGAAAAAAAGTGCTTCATAAACTTTTGGACTTTTCTTTACATGTGGAGAGATCCATCCAACATGCTCTTGTGATAATTTTATAAACATGGAATTCAGTATTGTTTAATTTAGAAAAGCGTTTTCAGCATCGGCTATATCAATTTAATCGATACATTGTATTATTTACTTTTAAATGGAACGAAAGATAAAAACAAATTTTTTTAACTTTTCACTCTTTGATTAACTATTAATCTATCCAAAGGAAATAATCTTTTTATCTACGCTTAAAGTTCGTGTCCCTTGGACGATGGTAATGCATTTTGTGGGGGGAAAGGAAATGCACCAGGCTGCTGCCAGTGTCGTCCAATTCACGTGACGTGAGTCGTGACCGTTTCGTCCGATCTCTCGCGGTTCACGACACGAACGCCCGCGGCTTGCGGAAGCGGACACCCAAACCTCTCCTTCCCTTCCGCTTCACTTCCTGCACAAATCTCCAGATCCAACGGAGCTCTCTCTCTCTCTCTCTAGAATTCGAGTATAAGAATCCATAGCTTCGCTCGCCTCGCCTCCGCCATCGCGCTTCGCGCTTCGAAGCTCGACCTTCCGATCTCCCTCCCGCGCCTTCTCCGCGAAGTCAGAGGTAAGATTTCCACGTCCTCTTCCCCCCTTGATTCTTCAGTTTCGCTTCTCGCGAGTCTGTTGGAGGCGACGTTTTGAGAGCTCGGAGTCGCGGATTCGCGTATGAACTTTGAGTTCTCGATGCTGAGCCTGCATTTGAAGTGACATGTTGGATTTGGAGTCTGTCGTGGAATCGAGTCCGATAAGTGCGGTGAGGTCGTTTTCCGGATGACGGCGTTCTGGAGATGGCGGTTTGCGTTTGAAATCGGTTCCGGCCGAATGCACCTTTTGATCTGGAGCTCGCTCGCTCGCTCGCGTTGTTTTGAGTGATTTTCTGGATTTAGTTCATCGTAGGGGATTCGATTGGCATCTGACCTTTGCTATTTTACTTCGTATGATGGCAGAAGGAGATCTCGAATAGAATGGCCGCGAGAAAGCCTGGTATGATCGCGTTGTTCGATGTCGATGGAACTCTCACGGCTCCGAGAAAGGTGCTATTTCCTTCTCTGGCCATCTCTCTCTCTCTGTGAAGTACTTGTTGCAGCTATGCAGTTTGATTCGCTATTCTTACTGAGCATGTCGATGTTGCTGTTGCATTTCTGGAGTGGAGTAAACTCGGTTGATTAATGTCAAATTCACCTCTTTCTTGTTCTTGTATTTCAGGGGATTACTCCTCAGATGTTAGAGTTTATGCGGGAACTCCGAAAGGTACACGACTTAGTTGACTAGCTACTTCTGCAGGAAATTTCCTGTTTTGTCTTCCTACTTGAAAAAATGCCTTACAAGCTCTTTTTCTGCTTGCCTTTGCAACACAATTCAATGCAGGTTGTCACAGTTGGGGTTGTTGGGGGATCGGACCTATCCAAGATATCGGAACAGCTTGGAAGCACAAGTTAGTTACCCTTGGAAATGCATAGCTGATAGATATTTCTCTTAGACAATACATCTGATTCATTTCACTTGACAGGCCTTCCGTTCATCTTTTTTAATAATTAAATAGTGATTGGATTAAGTTGCTTTGGTTGTGGTCTTTGTAGTGTAGTTAAGTCATCTTGGGATTCATGATTGGAATACATGATTAAGTGCTATAATTCTGGCTAGATTCTGTGATATTATTAAAGATTTTTCTCACTGAACTATCACAGATCTGAATCATTGTTTTCATCCTTAAAATGCTGGATGAATTTGAGCTCCTTCTACCCTGAGTTTTCAGTAGATGATATAGGCTTAAAATGGGGGAATAAACCACAATTTTGGATAAGCATTTATTTGATTTTGTGGGAACAGTGAGCTTCAATCAGGTGACAAAAATCACTTGATATGTGAGGATAAGGTCTTTGGTAAAACAAACAGTATATCCGACAAGTAAGACCCATTGCAGAAGGAGTTATCTGTTAATTCAAACCTTCTTGTGCTTTGAATGTCTTGGTTTCACTCTAAACCTTGTGTCCTGAAATTGCAGACATGGTCACATATCTCAACATTACTTGATGAAACCAGTTTGAATTCTTAGGCTGATCGTTTTATTGACTTTATCTCTACTGTCATGTCAATTATACAGTTATGAATGACTATGATTACGTGTTCTCGGAGAATGGCCTTATGGCACACAAAGAAGGGAATCTTATTGATGTGCAGGTATGTGATTGCTTTTAACCATTCAAGCTGACTGAAAAGCTCAGCTCCACATCCTATTCATATCAATAATATATGGAGTAGGAGATTAGGAGTTTTATAATTTTAATTTCACCATTTGGTAGCTAATTTTCTACTTAATGTCACTGTCCACAATTCTTATTGCAATTTGTATATATTCATCATGATTGATTCCTTAGCTTAACTGTATTGTCTTGACTGGTCCCATGATTTTTCTTTCTTCCAGAGCTTGAAATCATTTCTAGGAGAAGAGAAGCTCAAGGTAAGATCTTCTGTTTGCTCTAATGTTTTTCTACTTAATGGTTAAAGTGACCGAGTGCAAGATTATTTTAGATGTCAATTGTGGATGTCGATGTCCTTTAATAGATTACGCGGAAGAGAACAACTACATGATAACAAATGATATGAACTTGTTTGAAAATTGTCTTGCAGGAGTTCATTAATTTTACTCTTCACTACCTTGCTGACTTGGATATCCCAATAAAAAGGTGACCCTTGTTACCAGTTCTTTATCATTATAAAGCTCAAAGTCCAACAGAACTCTCATACTGCAATTCTTCCTCAGGGGCACATTTATAGAATTCCGAAATGGGATGATTAATGTCTCCCCAATTGGGAGAAACTGTAGCCAAGAAGAAAGGGATGAATTTGAAAGGTACGACAAGGTGAGACATTCTAACCCTATATCACTATTGGATATTCTGATAATGCAATACAACATGCGATCTCTCATCTGGTACTGTTTCAGGTTCATAACGTACGTCCAAAAATGGTGTCTGTCCTGCGTGAAAGGTTTGCTCACCTTAATCTGACATTTTCAATTGGAGGGCAAATAAGTTTTGATGTAAGTAAATATACCACCTGTTGATTCTTTTGGATGAATCTCAAACTTGTTAATGGTGAACAGCACAAAGGACTCTATTAAATCTGTGAGGTTAATTAATGCTTGTGTCAGGTTTTCCCTCAAGGTTGGGATAAGACATACTGCTTGAGATACCTTGATGACTTCTCAGAAATCCACTTCTTTGGCGACAAGACTTACAAGGTATGCCTTGTATTTTCATTCTAAGAAAAATGTCAACAATCTCTCTCTGTTTGCTAATTAACATCTCATGTATCACTGTCCTTTTTAAATCTTACATGCTTGGTGTTAGACTACGTAGGACTAAGCTTTTTGATGATTTATGTCTACGAGATGTATTATTGCCTGCTTGCAATGAGCTAGTGCTTCTTGGTCCATAAAGGAATCAATGTCCTTGGAACTGTAAAGGTGTGAAGGGATGCTTGATGATGCTGCTAGTTTTGGTTAAGTTTTTGCAGAAATTTTGTTTAACTGATCCCACGGATACGATAACTTGAATTGGAAAATAATGTTTACAATGCTTTACTTAAATGTAATACTTATTTGCTTGAAGTGCTCTTTGTGCTATCTATCAGAGTCTTTAATTCCTGGATTGCATTTTCTCTGTGTGATTGTCATTGGCATGGTTCGCGATTTGAAGCAATTGAACATTCCAACTGTCATTCCATCTCTATTTTCTCTATCCCCCTAAAGTGGGGCCAATTGTTAGTAAGACACAGATTATTGATTCACATTATCGGCCACATTATCGGCTTCAACAGAATAAACATGATATTTCAAGTGTATAAAGGTCAAAAAGCGATGTTCCTTCAAAAGTGCCTATCTCTTGAATCATAAGGAGATATAGATTATCGTATACTTAAATTTGAGAAAGGAGACTCTATGTGAAATAACTCAAAGCGTTTTAATTTTACTCGTCCAATGTAAGCATGAGTTTAGATGTGTTCTGCATATCATGGTTAACCATATAAAATGTCCTCTTTGTGATGCATCATCTGGATCGTTCTTTTTGACAATTACTGTATCTTTCACTTGCGCAGGGGGGAAACGACCATGAGATATACGAGTCTGAGCGAACTGTGGGTCATACAGGTCAGCTTTGTGTATTGATGGGGATTTTGACACTTAAATTTCATTGTGTTTTCATCCAGCAGGATGTAGATGGATGGTTCTAAACTTTTAACACAGATTCATTAACCTGAAATAGGAGGGTCCCAAAAATTTCTGAAACGTACAAGTGTAAAATCTCCAGGATAGTCACGGATTTTCACATGCAGGAAATACGAGATCTCATTTAATTTCAGAATAGACTGGTGATTAGTTTCATTTCTCAAAATGGCTGTAGTCAATATGTCACATAAACCCTTCGAAACTTCAATTTCCTTTTAATGACACAGACATCCATCAATTTGCATATTTATTTTTTTGCAAAATCCTGTTGTTTATACAGTTCTCCATTTTCTTTGGCAGTCACTAGTCCTGATGATACAGTGGAGCAGTGCAAGGCCGTCTTCCTTGCTAAACCTTGAGCCCGGCGTCATGTAACAGTTTTTGGCAATATCTGTTTGTACTCCAATTCATCTGTATGAGAATGACTGGTACGCGTAACTTGTACCAGCGCAAAAGCGAACATATAATCCCATTGTATGATTTGTTTCTTTTGGCGAATGGCTCAAATCACAGATTGTCCCATATTCGCTTGTACGTTATTAGTCCATTATTTCCACAACATCAGTTAATGAATTCAGCCGATGTATCAATTTCATATGCTAGCTGCTAGCTGTAACAGGTGAAGTTGAACATGCCATAGAAAATTGGATGACTGTCGAATCTTTCTCCCTAATTATTCACAGTTTTCTAATTCAAACCATCATTTATCATCATCCTGACCGACAAGAGAGGTAAACTCAAAACTCACAAGATTCATCACTCCATGTGAAGTCTATCTTAGGCATTACGATCAAAGGAGAGGGCACAGATGCATTCAGGAACAGTTCACTGGTACCTTAGTGATGATTACAAAACCTCAAGGTTTAATCATACATTTGGCATAAGAAATCGGCGATCATACTGTTGTTGCATCTTACCCTAGAATTAGAACCAATAAAGGACGCATAGAACAGAGATCTTAATAACTCGTCCTTATGTGGATCTAACAAACAAAGAATTTAGCAAAAATTACAACACTACGATAGGTTTTGAAGTCACTGAATGAGAATCAAATACGCTATCATATTCTCTCTCTCTCACACGAAAAATTCACCGCATAACTTCTGTCGGTATCATGATTTGAGTGATTTCCAAATGAAAGAATCCTCTCTTAGAGAGCTTGACTCTGGTGAGGAAAAATTGATTTCACTATCTACTAGATCAACTGACAATGGAGGGATGAAAGAGCACCCAAAGCATGGTAGAGTCAGGACACCTGCTGGAAACGGCAGCCTCGCCAATAACTATTCCTCTTGCACAGTTTCTACAACTGTCACCCAAATTGTAAAGTCATGTCTTGGATCTCCTACACTCATTGGAAGTTGTGTGCCCGCTTTGCGGATGTAAGAGTATTAGAGAGAAGCATCGCTATCGTCATCGGACCAACTCCTCCTGGAACAGGAGTGATGGCTGATGCAACTTTACAAGCCTCCTCGTAGCAGACGTCTCCTACTAGCTTGTAACCCCGAGAGCTTTTTGAATCCTGTTAAAGCACCAAAGATAAAGGTCACAGACAGGAAAAGTATAATTGTATGTGGTCAGTGATTTTCTTAATACGCACCCCTCTTCCCATATGATGACCAAGGGGCTAACTTCATTGTAATTAGAACCACCCCATGCTATTTAAAAGTTACTTTTACCGTCTAGCTATCAGTGTGGATTGATCAAGCAAACAACAATGTCTCAGGCTAACTGTCGTTGCACAATTGACAAGACATGGGCCACACAGCTTGCATTTGTAAAATATGACAGCTTTCAAGTTACCTCAACTGGGTTGATTCCGACATCAATAATCACTGCACCAGGTTTGATCCATGTTCCTCTCACCATGTTTGCTTGCCCAACAGCTGCAATTATGATATCTGCCTCTCTTGTGATCTCCTCAGGATTTTGTGTCCTTGAATGGACAATACTGATAGTTGCGTCTTCCCTCTATAAAAACACCGACATATCATAGCAGATGACAAAAGATAACTTTTAAGGAGGGCAACATAGTTCAACAAGATAGAAGTATACTTGAAGTAGCAAAGCAGCAGGCATCCCAACAATATTACTCCGGCCAATCACAACAGCTCTCTTTCCCTTAATACCAATACCATATCTATGCAACAGCTCTATGCAGCCTTTAGGCGTACAGGGCACAAACAAGGGCTCTCTACCCCTCATAGCAAGTCGACCAATGTTCAATGGGTGAAATCCGTCCACATCTTTCTGGATAGTTACTGAATTTAGGATACCCTGTTCATTCATATGCTGGCAGAAGAACAATTTAGTTGTTAATATTCTAAAAAGAACAAGAAGATGCCATTTAGTTCATATATGCAGGCAGATAGGGCCAAGGGGACAGAGTCCAATGACCACCTGATATGAAGTTGGTTTTCGACAAGATTAATTATGAAGTATAAAAAATCAAATCCAAGTACAAAGGTCATCATAACTCCAACATGAACATCAAAATCCACCTTATTGTCGAATCCTCCTGTCATGAGATTAAAGATTGAACCCAAGAAACTCAATTTAAGAAGTCTACATCAGTTAATCGGGGAAGAAAGAGCATTTAGATACATACTGAAGGCAGTGGTAACTGAACAAGAATGCCGTGAACCAAAGGATCATCATTGAATCCTGAGATAAACTTGAGCACATCTTCTTCTTTCGAGTCCGCAGGCAAATGCACTTCAAAGGAGTTAATCCCCACAGACTCACAAGCCTTTTTCTTGTTGCGTACATATGTAGCAGAATCCTTCCTGTCGCCGACAAGAATCACCGCTAACCCTGGTACAACCCCGATCGCCTCCTTCATT
Source organism: Eucalyptus tenuipes (assembly GCA_014182365.1). Lineage (NCBI taxonomy): Eukaryota > Viridiplantae > Streptophyta > Magnoliopsida > Myrtales > Myrtaceae > Eucalyptus > Eucalyptus tenuipes. Next base: position 1,377,060 of record CM024541.1, on the reverse strand, counting down.
CTAGATACTTCAGCTGAAATCTCGTCTCTGATTTGCTTTGCAACATGTTTTCCATCGATCACTTTGGCACAAGCCTCGATCGCCACTGAAGCTTCACAAGCACACTTACCCAATCAACTTCAAATAATTATGACATCTTTCAAATATGCATCCTCCACATGCATGAAAACCACCTCCTCCAAAAGAGCTCAAATTGCAGTCCATAACGATGCACAGAACAGAAGCATGAAACAGAACGCAAACAGTCTACATCCTCAGGGAAACAAATTTCAATTTATATGTATACAGTATGCGCGGAAAGCAAAATTCTTCCATTCATTCGATCCAAGCGATATCACATTTTCAAACTTTCGTTCTATCCATGCAAAATTCTTCTATATATGCTCCATTTCGTGTGTTTCTACTTTCCGTGACTTAAAATCCACATCACATAAAAACTTTCACAACGAAATGTTCTAACTTTCTTCTTCTTATTCCAGTCGAATACCACCGCAACAGCTTAGATGCTGCTAAACAAGCTTCTTCACCAATTCCACTTCTCAGCAAACACTGAAAACGGAAACCCACCACCCAAAACGAATCCCAACATCCGCGACTCCACGCGCACCCGCGAAAAGCCTAATCGAGCTCGAGCTAAACATCCATCGCGGATCAAAAGAGAGGGCGCAAAGAGAAAGGATGGAAACGGCGACGGACCGGAAGGTGGCGGCGAAGCCGGAGCAGAAGCGCCGGCGGCGAGGGTCCAGCGAGAGGGAGGGGCCATCGAGGCACGAGAATGGCGAGGCAGCGACAACCTGCGGACCACGACGACGGCGTCCTTGCGGAGGCCCATGGGGAAGAGGCGAGACGCGGCTGAAGTCATTCTCGGAATATCGAACCGCGTCGTCGGGGATCGTCCGCCCCGACTTGGCTTCGCTTCGCGGCTTGAGATTGTTCGAGCTGAAGAAGGTTACGACGCCGCCGTCGTGATATTCCGCCGGAGAAGCGCCCGGGGAAGAGAGGGTTTGCAGACTTGCCGAAGTGCCTAAGGTCTGTGTTTTTCCTTTTCGTCATGAGAGAAGAATAAAGGGTACTCTTCTCTTCTTTCGGTCGGCCAAACAGGGTACTTTTGAAAATAGAAAAAAAAAAATGACTTTTTACCTATTTATGATTGTTAATTGTGTGCGCGGTAACTTTGGATGTGGTAAAATCTTAAGCATGTTGATAAATAGTAATTGCTCGAACTAGTCAATAGCTTTCAATATAAACTAGTAAATATCTACATATGGTTAGTAATATAGTTGTGTGAATAGTGAAATTTTTATTTGAAGAGCAACTGATTAAAAAAAATGCGAAGTTAATAACTTAAACTAGAGTATGATAATTTCTCAATGGTTATGGAGATGGAGTATAGTAAGTGATTTGGACCACGAAATAAATCCATAGAATCGCAAAAATTTGCATTTCATCTATGTTGGGACGACGAAATATCTATAAATGATTCACAAGAATAGGTAAGGCGACATAAGAGTCTTGTCCAACTTGATGAGGGCAAAATGATGTTTTATATGTTGAACGGACACAAGTAAAATGCAAGCACTACCTCTTCCATGGATTGTCATTAAATCCACAGCCAAACAAAAAAATCGTTGGATGAGTGACATGCGCTTTGAGTAAATTTATAATCGAATTCATGTGTTAATATTATGCATGATTATGTAATTATTATTTTTTTTATCTTGGCCAAAGTTATTTTAAACATCCCGATATCTGCACTTTTTACATGATGAAGTAAGTTTCAAGAGTATTTAAGTAAAAAACTAGTAACTAGTTCTCTATGAGCAGGGATGGAAATCGATGAGAAAGTCCTTGACAAATGCTTAGTTTTCATTTGTTCAGTGACTTAAGGGAAGGTGATTTCATTTTTACTGGAAACTGAAGTCGTTTTCCTCCGAATTAAACTTATCATATCAATCGATGAAAAACAATTTCGTAAATCGACTAGCTTTCCCTCGTCCAAATATTGAAAAGTCAAAAAAAATTTCGAACGTAGTTTTCCGATGACCAGTGTCGCTGCCCTTTGTTTCAGAGACACAGCGGCGTAACCGCTTCTGGGCTTAAAACTAAAATTACGTCTTTCTCAGGAGATCATCAGCTCATTGTTCCTCTTCCTTGATAACCAAACAAAAATGCAAGCGAATCAATAATTTCCTGCATGAAAGGGTTACAAGCTCTCTGTTTCTTTCCCCGTGCAAATCTGGCGTCGCCTTCAAGCCACAAGACACAAGCAGTAGCGGTGAAGGCGATCGTAGAGAACGTCTAGCAAAATTTGTAGAATCAACGAATGCTTGCGGTGTCAAATGTCCAGTTCAAGACTCTGTATAAACCCTGTACAATTTAAACCAGTGCGGTTTGCTTTACATTTATTCAGTCCTCCCTCTCCCGTCGTGTTGGCTTGACCTGTAACTAGTAGATTCTTATATGGGTAACGTTCCTTCACTGGCTTCATTCTCATCCGACGAATCAGAGTAATAAGGTTTGGGTCGGCTCATGATTCTAGAAAATCCATAACCCAGTGAACTTCCACTGGCTTCACATAGCTGCAAATATAACAGTGAATATTTTCATCAATCGCCGGCTTCATATAGCTGCAAACATAACAGTGAATATTTTCATCAATCGCAGCCAAAATTCTGTCATGCACTTGCCGAGACTACATATGCATCTGAAGATGGAGAAAGTATTAAATACCTCAGTAAGCTCGGACAAATGACGAGATCTGAATTCGTTTATTGTTGCTGCTATCTCTGATGTCGGCAGTTTAGCCTAACATTTAGTAAGAAAAGGGTAAGGAAATGAAAGAAATATGACAAGCAAAATCAAGTCTTTCAGCAATCCTTTTCTCAATGTTGTAAATGTGGGTTTATGCCACCAAGCGAGCCCTTGTCCTAAAATTAGGCTGGAATCGGCAGGTGCTGCAGCCCAAAATGCATCATAGTAGGCCATTCCAATTGAAATGATCCTACGAGGTCCTCAAGGTTCTGCTTCCCAATTTGTCATGAGATAGATAGGCATCATGCAGTCATTGAGATGGCTTTCTTATCAACAAATAATTATTTTGAAGGCACAACTGAACCTGAGCTAGTAAGCGTACAGGTATGCAACAGAGGTCTCTTACTCATTTCAGATTTCCTGTGTACTAAATGAACAATGTAAACATCTAGTGGCAATTACGTTAGTTAGGAACAAACACAGCATATGAAACCAGCTGATATTATTTTTTGTTGCATTCAGTGTAGTTTACAAGAGCTGTTTTTTGGCCAAGATAGTCTATATAAGCTTAAATGACTATTCTGCTGCCAAGTACTATTCGATTGGGACTTGGGAGGTCCAGGATCAGATAAGCAGCTTTGTGCCCCATGCAAATTACCATCACATAGTACCAGGGCCCCAACAAGAGTAAATTCTACTTTCAGAAATATTTATTTGTCAAGCAATATCGTTGCAATTACCTGTGCGAGAACAGCAGCAGCCAATTGTAGACTGGGTTCCAGGGTCTCTGGAACAACCTGCAAGGTTTTGGCAGTAAAACCATCAAGGCATAAATGTCAACCAGCAAAAAAATTTAAGTCACAGGTGCTCAGGTAATGAAAGACCGAACTATCAGAGCATACCATTAATCTGATTAATCTTACAATTGGACTAACATACAAATAAGAAAACAAAAGGTGGGACAATTAAGTAGAGGAATATTAACTGCCGTAGCCCCAGCCTTCTCCAAATTGATGCCATGATCCACATCGTGAGCACGGACAAAAGTTTTAACGTTGGGGAAGTACTTGCTCAGAGCCCAAACAGTCCTATAATTTGCACCAGGACTGTCCAAGGTAATTGCTGCAGCGCACGCTCTTTCGGCCCCAATTTTATGTAGGACCTAGGGAACCAAGCATAGCTTGTAAGGATTAACAAATACAAAATTGAACACACTTCAAGCAATGTCACTTATCACCTCTCGGCTGCCTGCATCTCCAAAGAACACAGGAAGGTCCAGGGCACGGCCCACTGCTACTCTGTCGCTGTAATCATAATTATGTCGATATTGACAAGTTCAATTAATAATACATATATTACTAGACCAAAAAGGTATTCTGACTTTAAACAACTTGGTTTTTCAATTCTTTCACAAGGAAAACTCTAAAGCTGCATAATGCCAAAAGCTGAAATGAACATATAAAATCAGTCAACATAAGATGAGTCGTCTATTTCTTTACCTCCTTACATCAAGTGCAACAAATGGGATCAGTCGTTCTGAAAGAAGCTGAGCAATGATCTGGGAGCAATGTAAACAATTATGTACATATGAACATCGATGATTTCCAAATGTATCCTACTGTGGACTTTATTCCAAGTTTAAACTGCAATACCTGGCCAACACGTCCAAATCCACAAATAATGATATGATCTTGCAAATCATCCGTCTTTTATGATCATGCCAAAGCAGATGTAGATTTGTTAGTATGAATCACTCTTATGATGAAAATGCAATTCAAGCTTATATAAGCAACAATGAATATAGCATACAGATCCATCATTTGCAATCTAGCAAAACAGAGATTACTAAATGATGTATTCATCTCATTTCTGTGTTTTTCTGACTTGGTCAATGTCTATGATATCACCAGATGATGACATGGAATCTACTTTGAAACTTTTGGAGAGTCTGATTGCAGTAAATTATTCATGTTAAACTATCATAGCTTATTTCTCATGCAAGAAGTTCAGTTTATTCTTCCACACCTAGACTTGCATATCCAGAGCAAGGACACCCAATTCTCCAAGTATATCATATCAATCATTTCCTCAGTGGCTGGGACTGCTAAACCTAGACCTAGGATCGAACAAGGACACCTAAACTTCCCCCAAATCTTTCATACCCAAGATTTTATCATTAAACCATTCAACTATGGTGTCCAAACCCACAGGACTCATAGGCCTCTTTGTCATCAATTGAGAATGAGTTATTGCAGACAAACAGTAGAAATGGCTGTGCTATGAGTAGATATCATTATTACACTGACTACATAAGAAATAGACACTGAAACTAAAGCAGATTACCTCACTCTCAACCGGTAATAGACTTCGGACATCATGCTGCTCAAAACGAGAGGCAAGTAACTGGCCTCCAGCAGCTAGCCATGGAGTAATGGCCATTGAAATTCCCACCACAAGAAACAATAGAGATGACAGCTGAGGAGACATAATTGCCTGGACAAAATTCAGAGTAAAACCACTGACAAATGTTGGAAACATTAAAACCAACTCCAATGCCTAAAACGTAACATGAAAGCATGAAGATGCCAACTGTCAACTTCTAAAGTTCCCAAAATCACAGGATGGCAGTTCAACAAAATTTTCTTGTTCAATAATCAATGCCAAGAATACGGGTCAAAAGTTACTGTTATAAGATGACAAACCTGATTAACTGATTCACCAAAAGCCACAAATGCGAACTCCCCACCAGGAGCAAGAAGAAGGCCTACTCTTACTGCAGAGATAATTGAGATCCCAAAAAGCCGGCCAACCAAAGTAACCAAAATAGTCTTGCCGACAATTAGGAGTGCCAGTGCCCCTGTTATGACTGGAAAGTTTGAAACTAGAAGCTTTGGATCAATTGACATTCCAACCTGGACACCCACCAAATGGTCATCATTACAAGCAAGTTCCAGTCATAGCTGATGGTCCAATAGAATTAAAATAACCCCCTTGAAGAGCAAAGCAACTTTTCTCTCGTAACTTCTCTAGTTCAGATGTTACATGATATCACGAAGCAATCACACAGAGAAGAAAGACCACGTGAATTAGCAATCAGCTTTTCATGTAGGGAAAATTAACAGATTATTGATTCAACTTAAGGCATCAACTATTGTATCGCAACAAAAATGAGGTTCGTATAAAATGGAAAAGAGAATAGACAAATGACAGAAAAAATACCGTCATGAAGAAGAGGCCTAACAGCAGGCCGCGATATGGAGCAATATCTGATTCGACCTGGAGAGAGAATTCAGTTTCTGCAAGCAACAAGCCTGCTAAAAAGGCACCCAATGCCATGGAAAGGCCAGCCTGTTGCAATATTTATAGGGAAAGAATTACTACTGCAATGTGCAAGCTCCAGAACTGTTTTAAGTAGCATGTGAAAAATTATATGTGCACTGGATGTGGAAAGAGACAATACTCTGGCCGTAAGAAGACTAGTTCCCAAAATAACAAGGAGAGTGTTGGCTGAGAATATCTCTGCATTTTGATTTTCTGCAATTTGCTTATAAATTGGTCGCAGAAGCTGCAGAAATAGAATAAAACTAAGTCTGAGCACAAGTCAATAATTGCGAAAAGCTGAAGCACTAATTACATGTGCTCAAAAAGAGACAAATCATACAAACAAGAGAAAAGCCCAATTGCCTGAACTACAATTGTGACTAGAACAAATAAGCCTGACACCGTTTGAACCAGACTTGAGCAACATTCACCAAGATAAATCAACTAGCTCAGATTCCTCAAGACATGACATTAAGCAAACAACATCTCTGGTGTACTAGCTCAGTCTGAGCACCTAGCCTAACTATTAATATGAGCTTCATCATAATGCAACAAAATCCTTTTCATTGACAAGGTCATGATTACAGAGAGCCAGCAACTATGGATGTGAATTAAAAGTATGAAATGACATCTGAAGTGCCTAAAAAAGCTTCATGCAGTTGAATGAAAATATCATACGATTAGTCCACGTTAGATTTTTATCACAGAGAGCCCTTTTCCCTAAGCAGATGATATGCATTTTACCAGGCATCCAACAGTTAATCAGTCAAATATCAATTGGTTTATCTGGAGGTTATGATAACTTACCAGGCGTCCACCAGCAATAATAACAGTGATGGCAACAATAGCCTTAACTGCAGCTAGACCCAGGGCCTCGGCAATGGCTTGGACGCCAACCTAAATTTGGCATGACAACATGAATCTTAGCAACTAAGAATGACTAGAAATGCTGGTGAAAACTAAAACCTAGTCGAGTTCAAAATTAAAATTACTTCTGGAAGAGGAACATGGGAAAAAAAAGGAACAATTTACCCCTCCTTTGGATGAATTTGGTGAGATAAGAGGTATGAGTATGAGCAATACCACCACAGCCAAATCCTGGAAGCAAATGAAAGACGAATGTCAAGAATTGACTCATAAAGGTAATGGCATTCAAGAACCAAAAAGGAAATAGCAAGAAGCTAAAAATGGATCAGTTTCTGTATTTAACTGTATCCAGGCATGTTGATGTTTAAATAGGATATTTTGAAATATGCATCGTGTTGAGATGCAAGACCTTTTACAATTAACTAAAGGCACTGGCCATGAAATTTGACATGTTCTTGGAGTATTTCCTCATTACAAGCCAACATAGCTCCACTAAACTCGTAGGATAACTTATGGCGTTTATCAGTGCATCTCAAACTAACTATAGCACTAGAAAAATGTCACTGTTAGAATACTTGAATAATAAACCACGCTTTCATCTGACAGTTTAAGCTTTTAGAACAATTAGTTATGGTTTCACCAAAAATCTCACATGGTATCAAAACTGAAGATTCTAAGTTCAAATCTTTCTAGCCCCATTTGTCTCTCCAATTAAATATGTTCACGTTTAGTACTAGGCAAAAAGACCAAACTAAGCGTGATTGGGAGTGTTAAGATAATTAAATATTAAACTACATCTTCATCTAATAGCTTAAACTTTTAGAACAATTAGCAATGGTTTTATCAAAATCTCACATGATATCAAAACCAGAGGTCCTGAGTTCAAATCTTTCTAGGCCCCATTTATCTCTCCAATTAAATTTCCACGCTTAGTATTAGGCAAAAGACCAGACTATGCATTAGGGGAAGTGTTAGAATATTTAAATTATAAACCACACCTTCATTTAACAGCTTAAGTTTTTAGAATAATTGGCTGTGATTCCACCAAAAATCTCATAGTCACCATATCATGGAACCTAAGGAAGATATACATACAAGGAAAACTTGTCAATCTAGTCATATGCATACAGAAACACAATGTACTTTGCATGATATACCTATCTTCATCTTAAGACAATTATCCCTACCGGATCTCTATCATCACAGTTTTTGAAAGGTATGACAGAGATGATGAAGAAAGCCTTAGGTTCTGTATCCAGTGGAGAAATATTTGCAAACCTGGAAAAGTAACACAGAGAATGTTGCACGCCCATGACGTGATGTGCTCTCACCTCGTTCCTGCAAGACCTGTGTATAATTTCCATGAAAATATCCATCAAGAGGACATCAAATATTAACCTCTTGTTGTGTTTGAAGGTTAGAATTACTAGAGGTTGAGTTCTAGAGAAAATTGTTCTCACAACAAGAAGGCAGATGGTGCCAGTACTTTTATTCCAAAACATCATCTCACTCGTCCGATGCACATTATCATAGAAGACTTAAGATTCAAGAATCCATATGAGCTCATTATCTAAGTTTCCTCAGAAGATCTTAAGGCCACGTAGGTAGTTCCAGGAAACTGATGTACCAATTTATTTTGCTGCTCACTTATTCTTATATATTAAGAAGGAAGCACTGACACTGTATGGTAAAGCAAGATTTGCTATGTACCTGCAGAACAACAGCTGTGGAAGATAAAGCGAGGCCATTCCCAACAACAATAGCAGCAGGACCAGGCAGCCCACAAACATAATGAGCAACCAAGCCAATAGCCACAGCTGTCGCTAAAACCTGTGATCATCAGGTGCATTTGCATGTAGGATTAGAAAATTATAAATCCAATGGCACAAGACAACACCAGCAATTTCAAAAAGCATGGAACAATATGAGGTCTCCAATCACCTGAGCAGTTCCTAATCCGAAGACATACTTCTTCATAGAACTAAGTCTTTCAACAGAAAGCTGAAAATGCAGATCAAAGTTTAAGTACTCTGATGCAAAAAGAAGAAGAAGAAGAAGAAGAAGGGTAAATCAAACAGCAATCATTGCTTTCACCTCAAGGCCAATGTTGAATAACAAGAAAACTACTCCAAATTCTGCAATTGCCTTTGTCCCGTGTACATGCCGAATAATAGAGAGTCCATAAGGTCCAATCAGAATACCAGCAGCCAAGTACCCCAGGACAGGACTGCCTAAACATGACAGAAGACAAACAGGTAGCATACACACCTGATTGTGAGATTTTGCACATGAAATGGGGAACCTGAGAAGTAATAAACAAAATGGGGAAACTAAAAGGGACGTGGAAGGACGTTGATACACAGTAAAATATTTGCATATGGAGTTAGCTTGTGAAGCACATTTATATCACTGGAAAGTTTAGTGCAGCTTTACAATATAATATACTAAATTGATTGAGCCATCAAATACAAATAATTGCCAAGAAGGAAACTGAAAGCTGCGAAAAAAGGGCCTGACATGTTGAAGAAATAGCACGCTCAAACACTTACAGAGAAACAGAAGACAACAACTTAACATTTCAAAACAAACAAAAAAGCACACATCATTTGCGGTACTGTACTAATACATCAAAGCTTGTTTGAGAAAAGGGATGGAAAAATTGATGGAGTTGTTACCTCCAGGAATCTTTTGGAAAACAGGAACAAAAATAACGCTTGCTAGAAGCAACCAAAGCATATCACATAGGGAAGCTTCCTCCTCATTTACCTGCAAGTTGAGCACATGATCATATGTTCACAAATTGTTAACATAGGAAGGAAAAAATAAACTAATGAAGTATATAAACTAATTGCAAAACCTCTTGCTGAGGAAGCATGGCCATTAGCTTTTTAACTCGTTTAGGAATTTTCCTCAATTGGCGGACCAGAGGTTTAGCATTGGAGGAAACTTCTTCAATACTGGCAGTAATGGCTTGCGTCTGTTGAAGCATTTGATCAGCCCTGTCAGCTCGTCGGGCTATAATAGTGGCCCTGTACAAATCACAGCATCTAGAAAATGAGATACAAAAATTGATATGTCTGAATCATGATTGAATTATCTAGACAAAAATCGTAGGCACTTCTCAGAATAAGTTACAAAATATAAAAGGAAATGGTCTTGTCCTAACAATCTAGATCCAACTTAAAAGGAGAAATTCAAACAGTGAACCATCACATTCAAAACTCAGTCTATAGCAACCACTTGAATCTCAACTACCAGATGATATGAAAGGCAAAAACTGCCAAGAGGTTTGCCAAGGATGAGGGTTAAAGAGTACTAACTAATGAGATGAGTCAAGAAGCAACACTAATGCTTACCCTGCCCCAAAAAGCACTAGCCCCAGTACCAGCTTGGGCCATTGCTCCTTTACAGTCTGCAAGAGTCCCTGGAAAACTGATGCTGGTGTGAATTCAGTCCCGTCTACAGTGAAAGAGAAGAACGATGCAGAAAAGAAACGAGAAGATTTCTTCAATAGTGCCTTTGGAGATACTAAGGGAGAGCTCTCTCTCAAGTCTTGTGCATCTTGCTTCTTTGCTTGAACTGGAACCTTCGATTTGTCTGCATCTACTTCAGCTTCTTTTGCAGAATCTAATACTAGCTTACCATTTTCTTGATCATCCAAATCCTCAGGCTCTTCATATGTCTCAATTCTATCAGACTGCTGATCCAGTAAATGCGCACCAGCTAAGCGATCACCACCAACAATGACATCTCTCTCTCGTTCAGAACTAACAGTGCTGCCCATGGCTTGAATCGTGTTCTCTTCCTCAAGCATCTTCTCATCGGTCAATTTCCCACCAGTCATCTCTGGAATATCAACATAAGTACTAGATATAGACTTCTCTGCCCTTTTTAAAGCAATCTCTGCATCATTTACACGTTGCGTAGCTTCAAGTTCAAAAGCAACAGCTTGCTCTGCTAAAAGCATTATGTTCGCCACGTCCTCCTCTGCCTTCAAAGCATCCATCTGAGCTTTCTCTGCAGCCTCATTCAGTCTGTTCACTTCGTTGTGCAGTTCTTCCTTCTTGTTTTGCAGCCGCTTCAACTCAGCCTCACAATTGGCTAAATTTGCCCGACATTCTCTTACGTCTTCTTGAGCAACCAATAATGCTTCTTCCTCTTCATTAGAGACTTCGTCCACATCACTTGCCAGACCAAGAGTACCAGTCTCTTCTTTGGCAAGTTCTAGTGATTCCAATGCCACCTGCAGCCTTGCTTCAGCCAATGAGAGAGCCATTATTGCCTTTTGAACACCCTCTTTGGCAACACATTCTTCATTTAAGGCATCTTGTATGGTATTCGCGGTACCATTGACATTGTCCCAGGCTTTCTGAGCTTCATCCTTCAAAGCTATGGCAGTTTCCGATATCCGCTGAGCCTTTTCTTCAAAAATAGTGCTGTTAATCCTTGCAACCTCCAATTCTTTCGATGCCTTTTGCAACAATTCCCTCAGTTCCTCGAGACTAGGTGGCTCCTGATCATCCTTTTCTTCTCTTCCTCCTTCTTCTCTCGAATCATCAGTATCAGAAACATCAATTAGCTCTGAGCTTTCAGTACTCTCTACGAACTCTACATTTCGGCCATTTCCATTAACACATGCTAAGGAATCATTATTCTGACATTGCAATCTAAGCCTTTTAGACAACTTGAAAACATTACCAACCTTAAAAACAGGGAATCTGTTAACATGTGAACCGCACAGATAGTTGTCCAACACCAGCTCATATGCCCCTGCCGAATTATAACAGCCATTGCGAACAACCACTTTTTTCACACTCCTACTAGCGCACACCGCTCTGTAGCTATCCACACACATAAACTGACTAAAACCAAAACGTCTATATCTAAACCTCGGATTAGGATTAGCAAGCTCCATAACCCTGCGCCCCGTGCCTTCTCCACAGGCGAGAGCATTCGACTGCTGCAGACTACATCCGATATCCATCTTGCGCAGGCCCTCCAGCAACGACACACTCTTCACACAACAACAGGTGAAACACAAGCAAGCTCAGCAGCTCATTTCAAACCCTCTCGTTGTCTTCCATTAAACACCTGGACAAAAAATCGAATCGCAAGAAAAAATCACCCACAACGCGAGCAAAAATCACTGACAAAGCACAGCAACGAGGTCCTAAAGCTCTAAAAGTCAGGATACGTTTATTCCGACCATACACGCGCGCGCTTGCGCACGTGACACAACTCATCGATACGCATGCACATCTTCCGAAATCATGCAGCAATCCCAATCGAAGCAAACCGAAACCAAAGCGAGCCGCAAACAGTCATTCCGCAAATTCAACGCAGGCAAGCACAGGCGACAATCCGATGCTCGCTCGCGTTTCTAATCAGGAAAACGGAGGAGGAGGAGAGCGGCGAACCGATCGCCGGGAGCTACGGGGAGAGAGGCTCCGCCGCCGCGGAGGCCGGAGGCGATGAAATCAATGGCGGACCGCCGCCGCCGCCGCCGCGGGCCGGAGAGAATGCGTCCGCCGGAGAACGACGCGAGCGATAACGGATTGAGACGTGGCCTCTCAGATTCTTCTTCCTCTTCTTCTTCTGGAGAGAAAGAGAAAGAGAGAGAGAGTTCAAACCAGGAGTGATTCGAAGCACGTCAGGACAGTTGACGCCTTTCTCTCTCTCTCTCTCTAGCGGGTGCGTTTGGGGAGAACGGGGAAAATGGGAGGAAAGAAAAATCCGGGAGACAACGGGGAAATGGTTTTGATTGGTGGGCCGTTTTTTAAATTCCCGTGAATTTTCGTCGAGTTACGTAAAATGGAGAGATTATTCTGCTCGTCTTCTTGAGATATTCCTTTTCCTTCCTTCTTATTCTTCTTCTTTTTTTCTCTGAATTTTCCAGGGGAGCAGATATTTAAGTTAGGGGACGGAAAAATAGCGGCGGCTGTTCAGAATCGAATATCCCCCTCGCCTGTTGTATCTTCTTCTGTCTATGCATTATAAAATTCTCCTTCCACAAATTAAAAAAGGAAATTATAAAAAAAAATTCATAGATTTTTTTGACTGTTGATATCCGGGAAATTGTCCATACTCTCAAAGTCCGTTTATTTCATGAAAAATTAATGGTTTGGAAAATATATTTTTAAAATAATCACGCACTACTTAAAATAATTAATTTATAAATTATTTAGATTAATTTTTTATGAATGATGGAAATATTTTTATTTATTCATTTTACAGACGGTTCAAGCAATCGATCATATTTACTCGAGATTAAGCTCAAAATGCTGTGCTTGATAGAGGTTGAATTGCATATGCGAAGCTTTTGTGAAATCGAGAATATGATATGATAGATTATGAGAACCAACTCTGCTTAATTAGGCATATAAATAAGTCTTAGCATCAGCAGAAATGATTGATGAGGCACGTTATGGGGACGAGCCTGTTGAAAGCAACTGCTCCACCTAGTTTTTTCCATAAGCCCGATGGCCGTACAAGTGCCCGGTCGGGGCTCATGAGCTCCTCCAAAGGCAACATGAAATATACAAATAGGAAATATTTCCACTGGATCTAACTGACCCAAATTGGCAGAGAAGAGTCGCCAGACACAATGATCTCTTGGCCCATTATCATATTTCACATGATGGTTTGGTCATTCTTTCACTCCACTGTGTTTTTAGATGTTCCAATTGTTGGAAGCTAGAAGAAGTCAATAGGGATGAGCAAGGTTTTAAGATAGAATTGAAAACTTAATAACCGGATTGGTTCCATTTGGATTCAGTTTATTTTAAGATATGCAAAGTAGATTTTAGGTCCTAAAAATTAAGGAATTTATTCTAACAAATAGGTTTCAAGTAGAACCTTGAATAACTGTTTGTGTTTTTTTTTTATTATTCTAAGTCTTCGCATGATCCTATGGTATTCGTCCATAGCTATGCAATTTGAAATCACTAGTTTGTGTTTCAATTTCCAGCAATATCCATGAATGAGACTTTATTAATTTTTTATAATCTTGGTGTGTCCAAATATTTGAGTTGTGATCAATAAATTATAGCAAATGTCATTAAAGTGATCATTCACTGTAATCATTCAATTAAAAGTGCATGTGAAATCCACGTGGATCCTAGAATCGACCCTTGGGTATGTAGTGTACGTTTCGGGTTTCAAAATTTAGGGAACCTATTCCAACAAAATGATTTCAAGTGGAAACTAGATAGAACCCGGAATTGTTCACCCCTAGAAGTTAGGCCTTATTTGATTTCATATGAGTCAGATTGGTCCAAGAATGGCATTCCACCATCAAAAAGGTTCAAACCGCCGATGGTGGTCGACCACAGACTCCACCGCCGGTCGCTGGGCCATCGGTTGCTGTTTACCGAACTTTGCCGTCGCCAACAAGAAGTATTCTCTCGTTGAAGACCAAAATGTTTTGCAATCCCATCAGTTGCAAAGGAATCTCCTTTCAAGGGACGAGATTACTGGGAATGGGAATCCAATTGAGGATTTTTTTCTTTTTTTCGTGAAATGAGACGACGCCACTTTAATCTCATTGAGCTATACTTACTTGAAAATGCAGTAAGTAGGTGAGAAGATCTAAAGAGCTCTACGTGATCAAAGTTAAAAAGTTGGAGGGTTTATGGTACTTGATGTGCATAATTCGGGTCACCTAGTCTGCAGCATGCACGCACATAAAAAACGCAGTATGCTAAGACTAGCAGCAACTAGCATGCCTACCATTTTCAGCTTAGCAGTTCAGCTACATTCAAGGGGTTTCTTCATTTGTGCCGCCTTTCTCAAAACAGAGAAAGTCGCATTGTAACTCATCTTCCATTCGTCTCCCATTGCTTTGTAGCGTCTCTCACTCGGGTGCCCGCTCGTCGAGCTGCATCAGCGATGGTACAAAGGCTCTATGGATGATGGTTGCGCCAAAATTGGTTCTCATTGAATCCACATGAGGCCGTTTGATTATGCTTTGTGGATTCTAGAGGCGCGGATTCTAGCAATCTCTTAAACGAAAGGTGTAGGTATCAACAAAAGCAAGACGAGATGTAAGAACAAAAATAATTCAAATGAAGGGCGTGCATTCTCAAAAACTTCATTGCCGAGCAAGATGATTTACCTGTAGGATGAATGCTGATATCCATCAGAACTCCCAGAGGATCGATGTAGACATTGGCTGGATCATCCTCCAAAAACAACTCTCTTAAGAACCGCATTGATCGTGCTGACTTCTATGCTTGGAGAGGGCGTCCTTTGGCATTGGAAAAAGCAAAGGGATTCTTGCAGGAGAAAAGGATCGCGTCGATGCAGCCTAGAAGCTCAAAGCTTCAAACAAGACTCCATCATCTGGCATGACTACAATGTTCACATTATCCCTGAGGCTGAGCACCTTCAGTGCATTTTTTAGCAGTAGGCCATTGTGAAAATCGAATCCCACCATTGCTGCGAGGGCGAGTGAGTGTAAGCAAGAGAGGAGGAGGCAAATGAAGCATGTTCTGATGCTGTTTAAGATCTTTATGTCTAAATTTTTCTTTTGAAAGGTTTCTTTTTCAACGTAAAGCACTGATTCCTTTGTCTGTCCAGTCTTTTGTTTTTTTCTACTTTTGAGTGTTTGGGAGCCAATTGATTATGGCAATCCGCAATCCCATGCACACCACATATCTGCCGGAGAAATACCGGTCCATGCTTCTGCGGGGCGGCCCAATACAATATGCATTTGTGCTGATTCGGACTGGGCATGAACACACTCGCTACTCAAGCAATTGCCAGGCTTCGATAGCGAGAAAGGTAGTCGTCATAGGGAAATGATGCAAACAAGAAATATTTCTAACAAGTGTTCCCTATCGCCAGATGAGTGTCATCAAAAACTATGATCTAAGATCATTGAACTAGTATCTGCACTTAATCAATGTTTTAGAAAACTGATAAAATATTTCAGACCTGCTGAGGTTGGGTGATTCAATTTAATACTGGATGTACGGCTCGACTTTCATAAGCCTTGCGTACATTCTCATCTAAATATTTTTATCAATTCAGACTTGAGATCCACTAAATGCAGTTATCCAATTAAGTTTAATGCATGGTCAATGGAAGCAGGTTCATGTGCAGACAACGGTAGCCAAAATGTGAACCCCTAGCTTTCTGATTAGATCAAGTGCCCTCATTTTCCTTATATGAGTTAACACTAATCTGAAGTCTCAAATCCGTGTTAAAGTAAATTGCATTTCTGGAAGAACAAAAGTACAGGGACTGCATTTGCCAATAAATCATCATTTTTCATTAGGAATTCAAGAATTGGCTAAAAAGTAAGGAAGAAAAGAAACTTGAAATCTTTTCTAGCCACCGATTTTTTGTGCACCATATAGTTCAGAACATTTAAACGAATCAATGCATAACTTTTAGAACTCATAGCACAAATCAACAACGAAGCAGATATCAGAGATCAAATGGTATATCTTCCTGTTCATGACGGACAAAAAAAGCAGAAACATGTTATATCAGGTCATCAGGCTTCAAATACGTCATTAGGAAAACACAAAGAAAGAAAAAATAGTGATAACATGCATACAGTTAGTGAAAAACTACACTTAAAGTACAGAGTGTTGGCTCTTGAAGATGATGGCATCGAAATGAGGTCTGAGTTGGGAGATGAGATGTTTTAGTTAAGATTGATCCTCCACAGGCTTATCGTCCAGCTCAGGCTTTGGCTCGGGCGTTGGCTCGGGAGTTAGCTCAGGCTTTGTCTCAGGCGTTGGCTCGGGCTTTGGCTCAACAGGCACGGGCTCATGCGGGGGCGATGTGGGCGTGGAGGACATGTTCCGCCTGTGCACAGCAGCCTCTAGGACGTGACTGTAGTTGCCTTTCTCCATGAAGAGACGGGCGAAGTGGTGCTTACAGTAGAGGACTCCATCCAGAGCAGCATAAGATGAGTGCGTCAACGGGCATCCGCCATGAGCACATCGGAAGCAGTTCTTGTGGAAACACTCTCCCTCCAGAGTCACCTGTGTTCGAAACAGACATGTGCAATGCGTCATGAAATTCAATTGCAAAGAGGATGATGAGTTATTTCTAACTTCATTACGGAATTTGAAGTTGGCTGGGGCTTGAGAATGGCTTACCTTTTCCAAGGGGTAAACTGTCTTGCCACAAGTGGTGCATTTGTCTAGGGTTCCAGAGAACAAAGAAGATAGCCTGCTCGGGGTCCGGTTCTGTGGATAGAGATCACATGAAATCATCGAGTCGATTGCCAACGCAACACAAAAGCAAAAGAAGATGAAAGATGAAGTGTAGATGGAGTTTATCATTGCTGGCTGGCGGTTGGTCTCATCATTTGGAGCTAATAGTGAAGTAGAGAACAATGACAAGCCAGGCAATTGAGATTGAAAATGTTTGCGAAGCGTTAATGAAGACCCGTAAAATTAAGAGGTAAATGAAGCAAACGAGGTAGCAGTTATAGTGAACATACCAGGTCATGTTGCCTCTCAGAGGACTTGGCTGCCATGGTAATGATATGATGTTAGCCAAGAAAATTATCTGAACATTTAGCAGAGCCTTAAGAGAAGATGATGATGAGGCCAAGAAGAGCTCACCGGTTTGAAAGTTCTTGCTAAAATTGCCAGATTCCTTGAAAAGTTGCTCGAAGTGAGTCTTGCAATAGAGGACACCATCCATAGAGGAGTAGTTGCTCATCTGTCATTGGTACCAGATTAAATGCCGTTCTTGCTTTTATATTGTTAGGCTTAAATGAAACCCGACTCTTTGATGCATACCAACGACACAAAGAAAGTTCGCCTTGATGAACATATCGTGCATTTCCCAGTTACATACATGTTGATGAACTTTGTCATATAGACAGTGCACTACATTATCACAACAACCCACTTCAGAGAGAAAATTGCAGATTGCAAACTAGCATTTCGTATTACAATGCCTTGCTTAGATTATATTCACACTGCATTCTATTTCCATTTGAGTATCAATTAAAAACTAGTTTATTCTTTAGGACGAGCCGAACTGTGTGGATTCGATCTCTAATCATGCTTGTATCGGGTTGATCATGCTCATCCCAGTTTTTCCAATCATATTGTCCTGCTGCCATCGCAGGGTGCTATGTTTGCTTTCTCTGGTTGTTGTCATTCATTTTTATTCGATCTAGTTTGCCGGTTTCATTTCACCACTCAAGCTAAGATCTGCTCTACAGCATGAGAAGTCGTGGGCACGATCCATAACAGGAAAAAGAAAACCCCTTCTTCTTCACCAGATTAGAGACTACATAAATCGTCACAATGCAAAGTAACAGAACCAACTCAAAGACAATTCACGTACCACAAGATGTCCATTGCAATGGCTGCATCTGAAGCAATTCTTATGGTAAGGCATGCCCTCGAGGGACAACATGTCGACCACGTAAACGGTCTTATCGCAACCTTTGCATTTGTCCAGAGTTCCTGTAAATGCCATTCTTGCTTCTCGCAAAAGCTAAGGGATTCAAAGAGCTTTTCCAAATCACATCGACCACTGGCGCTGTCTCGCAAGCATTAGCCCTCTAATTGGTACCCCAGAAGAACGAGATTGAACAAAGAATATGATTCGTGGGATCAAAGCTCATTTATATCACTCCCCAAGAAATGGATTTTCGCTTCCAACTCTTCTCCTCTAAGGGTGTAAAAACGGATGGAGATCCCAACATCATGAGCTAAAAATGGATGTGCGGTTAAAGTGGAGGAAAAGAAGGTTGGTGTGTGATGTTTTCGGAGCGTATCTTCGGCGTGAAAGCGAAGTGCTACAGGTCTTTTATTTGCTAATTTTGGTGTTTGGTTAGTTATGGTGATCTGAAATAGTACGGCCCTCCCAGGTGACAAGGTGACAAGTAAGAAGTCCAGAACGCCAAGGTGTCGAACAACGAGATGTTACGTGCATTAACACATCTGTTTAAGACCCTTTGAACCTTGTTAAACATCCTGGGACTGAGAGCTGCTTAAGTTGTCATTGTGTAAACATGCATGGGATGAGATCTAGAAGGCCGAGCGACTATTGAAGAAGTTGTTCGGGTGGACCGACTATGATGATTTTAATTATTTGTTCACAGCAATGTCTTAATGAAGGAAATTATAGTCTAAACTCAAATAACTAGCGCTCGAAAAACCCAAAATTCAACTGGTGAGATGCCCTGCCCATCACTGGAAGAACCATCCTCAGTGAAATCCAATGGTTTACCAATGTAATTGCAAATTCATGGTTGAATGTATTAATCAATATCAACATAATTATGACTTGGAAGAGAAGAATTAGAGATTACCCAAATCTAAGTCAATCGAGAGGGTCTCAGGCGATTTGTGCACATAAGGCGAACAAAAATGTAAGGGAATAAAATGATGGTTTGTATCAAAGGATGCAGAAACCTATCAGTGTTATATACTTACAAGAGTTTTCTAAGGAATAACTCTTCATTATAATACTGAAAAAAGTTTATGTAATCAGACGATGTCCTTGAATTCAAAAATCTGCATATAATTATAGTTTCAATGGTAATTCGCCATATAGGATTATTTTGATATGATTGAGCTAGTCAAACACCTGATAAAGGAGGCAACACGACTTTCTGGCACAATATGAGATCCGATATGGTCTTTCCATGGCGGTCAATCCTTCGAGAACAATTGACGCCGCCATCTAGGATGTTCCGGACCACGACGTTCAATGAATGTATCCCCCTAACCTCATAAACTTCCACGCTTACGTGCTCATCCACCCACCTGTCTCTCTTTGCTAAGGCATCTGAATCTGGAAATGAGGAGGCATTCAGAAGTGAAGAGACGACGCCTTTTACCCACGTAGGTGTTATGATCATCTTTAACCTCTCGATATCTGTAGGGCAATGTGGGATGATGGAGAAGTTCAGGTCATTTCCTTTGTCTCCAGCTCTACCATGTGCTACGTTGTACAACGAAATCTCCTCTCCCGCAGGGGCAGGAGAAGCATCAGATTTTGACATGAGGTCCCCGTCATCATTTCCCTCTGCCATTTGTGGATTAATTAGCCTGCGAACAGCATGGTTTCTCGCTATATCTTTGAGGCAACCAACACGATGATTTGAGTCCGTTGCCATGCTTTGCTTCGCTCCAACTTTCCAATACACATGTTCACGGCCAACCTAAAATGACAAACCACTTCTGATTAGTACTTCTTTAGTTTTTCAAGTCATTTAGCACTTGGTGAAAATGCACTTTACAAGGAATTTTTGAAGAACTAATTTCAATTGAGACTCAATGAAAGGCTCATGCGGGTGTTGGGGAGTCCAATTCCATACCAGTTCCTTCCCAAGGTAAATCTCTTTCCTGTGTCCGGTGCTGTAATAGAAGCAGACAGAACAGAGTGAGCATGAAAAACTAAGCGGCGGAAACAACAGTCTTGCTTTTGGATTTGCAACAACCCATGCAAATAATAAGATAAGCAGTTCACAAAGCATTCTTTGAGACCTTTCCATTGTCCAGCACCTGAATTCTTGACATTTCTAGTGCTAAGAATCTCTTTATGATTCTTTTAAGATTTCTGTCTTGATGGAAGATTTGCCAACACAAGTAGTCACCATTAGCAAATCCAAGGCGGCAAACACTTTTTTAAGACTGGATGCCAAAAATTTTTGTAAACTTTGTAGCAGTAATCCCCAGTCCACATGATCAAACTTATTCATCTCAGCAACATACAAGTAGTAGATAGATTTCACTAAAAGAAATGCACAACTTTGTGTGATCCCCACCCGATTGACTAGATGCTAATATTTATGGCAGATATATAAGCAAAGCCAACTTCAAGCTTGTATAAGCATTTTATATTGTACCTTCCATCATAAACCCTCAACATTCCCGTGTATCATGTCCATTGAAATACAGAACCACAAAGCTACTTTCTTCACATTTGTGTGCTCTAGATGTACTAAAGCCAGAAACGACAAAACTACAGCAATTTTTGGCATCTGTTAATCTTTTTCTGATTAAGTAGCTTTATCGATGACATTATCACCTCAAAAGAACAGCTTTGATGTGTTTGCATTTGGTTAAAGTCGAGCAAAGTCTTACGTGGAAATATTTTTGATCAAGCACTGATACAACATAAAGGTGGACAAGAAATTACCAGATACCACCGCCCCCAGCCGGTCCATTAGTGTATAATGCAGTGAACTCTCTCACAAACTGGAGTGCATGTTCCTTCAGTTCAAATAACCCATCCATTCTTAACCGAATATCTGTAACCGCCTCATAAGCAGAAGGCCCAGTGACCAAGCTAGTTGCCTTCAGGCTATCCACTCCAATAATACAAGAAACAATGCGGTCATTAAGGCCAGGAATCACTTCTTCAAACCACGATCTTACCTGATAATGGAAATAAAAGGATCTTTAAGGAAAGAATGGTGAAGCCAGCCACTTGCACTACATCAAGAATAGCTTCACATGACAGTATCTACACAATTGTTTACTTCCAGAGGAAAGATAATGACAGGCTGCTTGAAATAAGCACTCACATGTTTATGTTCATTAATAAAGTGGAACTGATTAGAGCTCACATACCATAATTTCAGCAGCCTTGGCGCGATTGATACATTCAAAACCACCATAGGATATCTCTCCCCATCCTTTCCACCCAGCATCCTGGAAGACCATCGGGAGTAGTGATAGTAAGAAGGTCTCAGAGACTCGAACGACATCAGAGATAAATTGCTTTGAAAGATGAATGAACCAACAGTTTGGAAAGTAACCACCATCTCAAGGACTTCAAGTTCAGTAAATTACTCAAACATGAACATTAGAACCAATAGAGTTATCCAAGACATGCTATTACACTATTGGACATGATAAAGATACTGATTAACTCATATCTTCTGAATGAGAGGGCAAGAATTGAATGGAAAAGGCTACTAAATGGTAGGAGAAGCACAATCATCAAAGACTTTAAATTTCAGTGAGTTCACTGCCAAGATGCTGACTGAACCTTTGGAAGCAATCGCAGGAGCTGATCAGGTACTGATCTCGCCGATGGTTTTGCTCCGAGACACCTCATTTCATTGTTGGATAATGGCTGAAATGTAACATCTCGAAGATCTATTACCTGATTAAAATGAAAATAAACATGTCAACTTTTGATTTTTCATTTGGTCCATGATTAATGTCTACAAATCTTCAATGATGATACCCAGAACCTACCACATCAGGGGTAACATATGCTGCTGGATCACCAATCTCATAAAGAAGTTGCTGGGCACAAGTACTGACGTTTAAAACTCCTCCACTGCCATCTGCCTTTGCCACACGGACTCCTCCATCACAACTTACTTTGGCATAAGGGAGTGACATATCTAAAAGACATGGAAGAGAGATGTTGCGGTATCTGTCACCTGCATCAGACAATAGTGAATTGCACACAATATCCTAAAAATGCCATGTAGTTTGTACCTTTTCATAGCTTGAGTGTCCACATTTTTTGGCATGCTAAACATAAAGATTAAACAGCTGATACCTGGATGCATGAAGTATCCTCCAGTGAGTTGACAGCCACACTCTAAAAGGTGACCAGCCAGAGATCCTTGTGCTAATAAATTTAGATCATCCCAGTTCCAACCCAATTCATACACCTGTTTATAGGATGAGAACTTTCAGATTTCTTTTCTCAAAAGAAAAAACTACTGGATGAGGAAAAGCTTAGACAAAATAAAGGGGTTCAGCACCCACGTGATTTTTACTATATAAAGAGGATCAGGCTGCACTCTCATCTAACACTCCTGCCTTCAAAATCTCAATAAATCAGTCTCACGATGTTGTCAAACGATGGTTTCATAATCCAAAAGAAGTAGAAAAGCTAGCAAGTGTTCCTTAACCAACTCAAACTCCAATTTAACATCAAATCCATCATCAGCAGGTCAAGGCTGTATCAATCGATTTAAGATGTCAGAAGGAAATTCCATTAACCCCAAGAAGTGGTAAAAGTAGCACCAATGTCATATCTGGAGGAGTAAATGGATTCAGTTAAGGTTCTTGTTGTGAGAGATTTAATAATAGACATCCCGAGATATTTCTGTTGTCAATGGATAATTGTTTCATTCAGAAGTTAATGCAAGTAGGGTGAGTCCTCCGTAACAATGAAAATGGGCAAAAAGAGAGTTCAGAAACTACATGACTAAACATCAGGAGAAAAAAAGAAAAGAAAAGAAAAGCAAGACATATAACACAGGAAAAGGACATCTCATTCACCGAATGCAAAGAGAAAAACAATACCATGATTTCTTACCATAGGACCCAAAAATAAGGCCGCATCTGCAACTCGGGAAGTAATAACGACATCTGGTTGGTACTTTTCAAGACACTCGACAATAGGGGCAGCTCCAAGATACGTGCTAATACCTTTCAGAGAATGGGAAAGAAAGCCGAGACAATTCAACCTCGTTAAGGAAAGGAAAAGGAAGATAATCTGCTGACCAACATTATCCCTTCAGCTGATCAAGAGACTAACGCATAAAAAAATTACGTCACTCGTGTTTCTCTTTTGTTGGCATTTATTAATCCCCCATTTTCTCATCAAGAAATACTTGTATACCAAAGAGTCGTAAAAACACACCAAATAATTCTGTATGATAAAAATTATCCATGAGAAAGCACAATATGAATATAAGGCGCTTACACCTTCCGCAGTAGTTGATTTGTCATGTAAGATTCTGGACCATGGACAAAGCAAAAACAATCTTTCAAGAGGCCACACCTTGTTCCTTTATACTAGACCCTTAATTA
Source organism: Eucalyptus tenuipes (assembly GCA_014182365.1). NCBI lineage: Eukaryota > Viridiplantae > Streptophyta > Magnoliopsida > Myrtales > Myrtaceae > Eucalyptus > Eucalyptus tenuipes. The sequence continues at coordinate 1,353,349 of CM024541.1, read as the reverse complement.
TATTAAGGCTTGAGTTACCCAAGACTGCATATGGAAAATTAAAACCAGACGATCCCTATTAACCTTGATTACTTGTTTCTGTGAATGAAACCTCACGAGCCACAGCAACCGTCAGTTGAAGGCCTAGCCCGCTGGCCACTTCTAACACTTTTGCTTGTGCACCAATCGGGTCAACTTTCGAGAAAGAAACAAAACACACGTATTAGACCACTTTCATCAATTTAAAAACCAATTCGTGCGCACTAAGCCCCTCACCTGCACCCATATTGGTGATAATGCGAATTCCTCTTTCCACAGCCAAAGGCAACAGCAAAGCCATCCATTCCGAAACTGCATATCATTTCAAAATCTCAAATCACCGACACCGATAACAAATGGTATGCCCCAGTTCATACCCAAGGCATCATCATATGTACAGTCAGAAAAGCACTACAAACTAGAAACCGCATCGTCCAAAACGCAAATCACGACATACTTCGAGAATCGAATCCATCACCGCCGGACATCATTTCTTGGTACCGGTCGGCGAGAGTCCTTTCCGCTAAGCATTCGAGCACGAGGTAATTCAGCCCTTCCACCCTCTGCAGCAGCTTGAGTGCCGCGAACGGCCTGTCGCCTCCGAACCCAGCTCCGCAACCGATACAAACCTCATCCCGCAGCCTCTTGGGATTCGCCCTCTGCACTTTCAACACGCATCAATCAAAATGGCTCGCTCACTTTCAGGGACCGAGAAACAGAACAACGCCAAAGTAGAACACGGCAGCGACCTGCTTGATCACGGAGTTGCGAATTCCATCTTCATCAGTTCTCTCCATCAACCGCGTTGGACACTCGATATCAAATCAATCTGAGCTAACAAGAATGGCAAAGACCCATCAACAGCTTCGCACGAACAATTGCAAGGGGCATTGCGAATTGTCAATTACACGTCAGATGATCTACCAAAAAACCCAAGAACGCTACATGCATGCAGGGCACTAGAATTTCGTCAAAATCTCACCTTGTTCTAGCAGCTGGGAGCTACCGAGAATGACGCTTGAGCTGAAATCGTAACTAAGCCCGATGCCGGCGGAGAGAAATTACAAAAAGGAGATTAGCTGATCGACGCAAGCAGAGTACGTGGGACCAAACTATGGCACGGAACCGGCGCTTAAATTTATCTTATCCTACAATGTCATTGAATTTCAAATTTACCTTCATGCCCCCAACTCCAACCTGATCCTTTCGTTGATGGTAGCAGGAGCCATCACTGGACGGGCGGGCTAGAGCATCATAACAAAACTGGAAAACTAACAACGAATCTAACCGTTGACACCTATATGGATCAGGCAGGCCGTCTGTATAACTTTTGTCCTTGGCCCGATGTTTCGGTACCAAGGAAAGGGCCTAGAGCGGATCCTATTATCCGATTATAGACCTTGTTCCAAGCCCAACCGAGATTTGAAGAGATTGAACTTGTCATCCGAGTTGTCATCGAGCTTGGGGGGGATTGGGCAAGAAGAGGAATCATCTTCACGAAGATTAAACCGACTCCAACATGAGGGAGCATCCGGGTTTCCGATTCAATCAGTAACGAATCAGAATTACGCCATTTGGACTCATTTTGAAGTTTTTTTTTTTGGGAAAAAGCAAAAAAAAACCCCAAACTTTGCGCCAGTGACATTTACCCCAAACTTTGTTTTGTGACGTGAAAACCCCGAAATTTCTTAACGTGACACATATACCGCAAACTTTTATTTGTGACACAAAAACCCCGAACTTTCATTTGTGTGATACATTTACCCTAAATCATATGGGCATTTTGGTCTTTTTACTTTTAAAAACTTTTTTTCTTTTTTTTTTTTTTTTTTCTTCTTCATTCTTCCCTACGCCGGCTCCGCTATGGCCGGCGGAGGGAAGCCTCGCCGGCGTCCGGCGAGGGCCGCCCTCGCCGGCGTCGATGGCCCTCACAGCGTCGGGCGAGGGCACCCTTCGCCGCACAAAGCGAGGCGGGAGGCTCGCCGACGCCGGCGAGGGCGGCCCTGCGCCGACGTCGACGGGGCCGCCGCTCGGTGCGGCGAAGGGTGCCCTCGCCCGACGCCGAAGGGCCGCCCTCGCCGGACGACGGCTTCCCTTCGCCGGCTTCGCCATGGCCGGCGGAGGGAAGGGGGAAGAAGAAAAAAATAAAAAAGAAAAAAGAAAAAGAAAAAAATAAACAATAAGACGAAAATGCCCTTAATGGGGTAAATGTGTCACGATTCAGAAAGTTCGGGGTTTTTCACGTCACAAAACAAAGTTTGGGGTAAATCTGTCACTCGAGGCAAAGTTTGGGGTTTTTTATGGCTTTTTCCCTTCTTTTTTTTTCAGAAAGGAAAAAGGTGAACCGCTCGCCAAGGTTTGAATTCGAAGCATGATCTTGTAGATTATGTGTTCGGCAGATACATTTTGTATTTGATACTCACTTCAAAATTTTACCACAATTAGAAATATTGGCCAGTTCTCGATTAGAGTAGGGCAATTGGATTCTTGGCTTTAATTTTACTAAACTGGGATGATTTTACTCTTGTTCCTCTTTTAATTGTCAAACGAATTTCAAACCTATCTGATCAAATGGATAGATCTATCATTTATCGAGTCACTATTAAGTGAATCATAGGGAATTGCTTAAATGATAAGATTGTTTGTCTCCATCATTCATGATCTAATTTCACGTCACTATACTTACGCAATCTCCTAATAGCACTATTAAAGAAAATAAAGAAGCAATCACAAACCTTAAAATTTTCCATTATCCGTTTACAAAAATTTAAAGAATTTCCTAGTTTTTATGCCCACTTTCATTTAGCCCAAATTTCTTTCTCAAGGAAATGATACGAGGGTTCCTTATTCTTTAATATTCAATATAGTCTCTAAATTTTTTTTTTCGTATCATTATGTCTGAATTTTCAAAGTTTGTTGAATGTAATCTCTCCATAAAGTATATCATAGCATTACGTGCAATTTTTCTTAATCAGATTATTACATAAAGAGAAAAGTATCAAAAAAAAAATCATAAATCAATTACATTGATACCAATTCAATCCTAAGTATTTTAATTTGATCGATTTTTTCCTAAACTTTATTGTATTGATATAAATTCAGTCCATCCAGCTAATTTAGGCCAAAAATCGTTAATGTGGACATTAACCTTCCTATGTGACATGACCGATGCTGACATAGATATTTTGAATAATTTTTCGATTATTACTATTATTTTTAATATTTTTTCCTTTCTTTTTTCTTCCCTTTTTTTCCTATTTTTTTTATTAGAACTATGGCTAGTTTGACCACAGGTGAGAGTCAATGAGGGCACAACCCTTGTGATCTAGGCAAGAGGGCCCTCGCCACTGGCTAGATTTGGTGGGGGCAACAAGGGTCAAGCCCTCGCCAGAGGTTGCGAGGGTGACCCTCGCTAGACTTGGTGACTACAACCCTTGCCTAGGGGCAAGCCCTCGCCAGATTTGACGAGGGCCAGCCTTGCCCAAGTTGCAATGGTCATGCCCTTGCTTATGGGCGATCGTCGGTCATGGTCAATAGCAACCATAGTCCAAAGAAAAAAGAATAGGAAAAAAAGAAGAAAAGGAAAGGAAAATGAAAAATAAGAAAAAAAGGACAAAATAAAAAAATATTTAAAAATGTCTACATCTATGTCAGCCATGTTACATATGACGGCGATGTCCACGTTAGCGATTTAGTAGCAGAATTTTGATGTATGGGCTCCACATTTGTGGCCAGATGGACGAAATCCAATATGAAAATGTCTATAACTAAATTGGTTCGATTGATAAGTTTATAATTGCATTGATACTAATGCAATAAATTCATGACTTTTCTAATACTTTTCCTGTCACATCAATGTTTGATGTAGAACGCCACATTATATTTTCAAGAGAGAAATTGTCCAAAAAGTTTTAAAACTATTGTATAATTGTTAATTCAATATTAAATATTTTAATTATGTCAATTTAGTTGTAAACCTTTTGATAATTTATCAATTTATTCCCAACCTTTTAATGATTTGCAAATTTATTCATTTCAATCAATTTTGATTGAAAATTGTTGATGTTAGCCATTCTACTTGGCATGATTGGTCTTGAGTGGACAATTTTTACCATTTTTTTTTCTTTTTCTTTTTCTCTTCGCCGACCATCACGAGTTAGGTGGGTTGGCAAGGGCTGCCCTTACTAGCCATGGCCCAAGTGCCCCTCGCTTGAGGCCGATGAAGAGAAAAAATATTAATTATGTTAGTGCCACTCACGTCATATAACATAATCAACATCGATTTGACTACTACGTCAGTAATTTCAAATAAAAATTGACTAAAATGAAATTATTAAAATATTTAAGATTAGATTAATAAATTGTTAAAAAATTAAAAATTAAATTAATGAAATTGAAAAGTTTAAATTGAAATTAATAAATTATCAAAATATTTAGATTTTTTTCATAATTTTTCCCTCTTCCCAAGCCAGCAAATCCATCTCCCTCTTCCCACGTCACATCTCCCTTGGGCAAAACTCATGAGAGAGACAGATGTGACGTGGAAGCCACGTGGATGGTAGCTATGGCGCGACAATTCAATGCCGAGGGGTATTCTCGCGAAAACGTGGGGCCTAGCCGAAATTCAAAAAGTTCTCTTCATAATCACTCTATATATCGACCCATGATTGTCGCGAGGGGCGGGCCAATCACCATCGGGGGGGCATTTTCGTCCGCCCGGTGCCTCCTCTGCAGAGCTCTCTTCAGAGCTTTCTCCATCACTGGCACTGGCAGGGCAGCTTCGCTGATCACACCGAAGAAGAAGAAGGAGAAGAAGGTCGAAGAAGGAAGGAGAAGATGGTGAGCTCGCCGGTGGTGAACATGTACCCGCTCTCCAGCTACACGTTTGGCACGAAGGAGCCGAAGATGGAGAAGGACACCTCCGTCGCCGATCGCCTCGCCCGCATGAAGGTCAAGTACGGCCTCCAGCCGCGAACCTCGAACCCTCTCTCTCTCTCTCTCTCCATTGCACTTTCGCAAATGTTCTTCACGAGCAAGGCGCGCCGTGCCTTGGTCCTCGATTTGACTTCTGAAAACATCGCCTAGGAATGATGATGAGGAGCTGCTGCTCTGGAGTCTTGGGACTCGCTCGGACGAACTCGTTTTCGACGGCGGAGGCGGTCGTTCTGGCGAGATTGAACTCGCCTGGCCTGCTATTTGGCTCTCTGAGCTTTTGGCTGCGAGTGATGAGCTGTTGCGAGAGGGCATAAGTTCGTAGTTTTGACTAGCTCGGTCCGACTCGATTAGAGGCTAGAGCTCTTGATCTTTATGCTTTTTTGTAATTTCACGTGCCTTCAGGTGTCGAATACGCCGAATCTTCATTTTCCATCTCTTGTTAGTAGTTGACATTGCCTTGATTCTTGATGCTTGTACCTGCCGCTGTAGAGTTCGGTAATGTGTACGTATTAAGTGTTGGAGCCACGGAGCGGCTTCAGGCGCTGGTTTGCGGACTAAATTTTAGGCTATCGGTCTAGTTATGTGGTGATTATGGTTTGTTTGCAAGTACCGGGAACCGCGATCTTTATAATTGGCCTGGCATCCGGGTTGATTTTGTCTGACCAATGTGATGTCTCTTTTCTTTTTTCCAATTTTTTTATTGAAATGGGCAAGAATGTTAGCTAATTGTTTCTAGTCTGCAGCTACATGAAAGAGGGGATGAGGACCAGTGTTGAAGGCATTCTGCTGGTCAGTGTTTGAAACTTTTAACATGATACTCCCTTGCTCGGTGCCTGTTCTCTCGCTCTCTCTCATATGCATATGTTTGTGCACGCTGTTTGTGTGAGTGTGTGCCTGCGCATGTGGGCATGTCTGTGTATGCGTATACAAGGACGTGCGTGTTTGCGCATGCGTGCATGTGTCTGCATCTGTGCTAAAAGCGCGACACACATTGGAGTTGGCAGGGCAGGGGGATGTTGGCTAATTACCAAGCCTCACATTCTATGATTATTAGCTTCGCCTTAAAAACAATATTTTGATTGTAAATTTGCAGGCACTGGAAATTTCTGGAATTTGCTCAATCAGTGGCTGAGAAAAACACTGTGAATTCTATCCTTGTGTGAATTTTTCTTTTTTCTTTGTTTTTTTTTTTTTCCAGCATATCCTTGACAAGGCAAGGAGTGAGTTTTCCCCAGATTTCAAGTAGCATCTTTATTAGTCGATTCAACAACGTGGTCTTGATAAGTGGGTGAAGGTCTTTGGCTGTATGTCACCATATGTGGCTCAAATTCGAGGACTTTAATGAACTGGGAAACCACCCAGCATGCTAGAGTTCCAACCCTGTTCATATTTTTATGTGAGGGCTTTAAGTTCCCTTACACCTCCACAATTCTGAGCATCTCATTTAGCTATTTAGATGTGATGCAGTGGTGCTTTCTGCTTTTTTCTTTTAAGCATCTGGTTCTTGGTGGTGGTTGTGGTTTACCAAGTATGGTGAAAAGAAGTTGTCACGCTTCAGCCCCTCATTTTTTCAAATGCCTCTTTAATTGAGCAGGTGCAGGAGCACAGGCATCCCCATATTCTCCTCCTGCAAATTGGGAACACATTTTGTAAACTTCCAGGAGGACGCTTGAAACCAGGAGAAAATGGTAGAATGATTCATCTTATAACACAACCCCCCCGGGGGCCCCCCTCCTCTCTCTCTCTCTCTCTCTCTCTCTCTCACGTGTCTATCTTTGCAGAGATTGAAGGTTTGAAAAGGAAACTATCGAGCAAATTAGGAGCAAATTCACTATCACTGCAACCTGATTGGCAGGTGCTCTATCATGCCTGAGAAATTTGGAGATTTTTTGAGTAAGCTTTACATTAAAAGTGGGAGTAGATACAAGGATTAAAGAAACGGAATTATTGAAAAATCTTTACATGCTGAGACTGAGTGTACGTAAAAGAATAAAAATGCCGAATTGTGGGTAGATTGAATTATAATCTATACTAATCCTGTGTTTCAACAAGCACTTTAGCTTCTTTAAAGAATGTAATTTGCTTTTTATCGTTACAAAAAATTACCCGGCACTTAAAGAGCATATTGTTATTTTCTGGTTGTATCTGCTTTCTAATCCAATTTCAGAAACGCCTAAATTTGAAGCGTATAGACTGGATTCATGTTGGTAAGTGTGAAGAATGCATGATGGTCTGCTTATCTAAGTGAACTTAGTTGTGGACACAATTCCCCTTCTGGAAGAAGATTATTTTATTGTCAGTTGTCTTTGTTTGCAGATTGGGAGTGTGTTGCTATCTGGTGGAGACCAAACTTTGAAACTGTTATGTATCCGTACTGTCCTCCCCACATAACAAAGCCAAAGGTAAATAATACTGTTCAAAAGCCAAGTCATATATACTTTGTTCAAAAGCCAAGTCTTATTCTTTAAACAAGTATTCCAACCCTCTGATTACTGAGTAAAGAGTTCTTTGATACAGGAGTGCAAGAAGCTTTTCATTGTCCATTTATCTGAAAGAGAGTACTTCGCTGTACCGAAGAACTTGAAATTGCTAGCCGTTCCATTGTTCGAACTCTACGACAATGTGCATGTATGGTGACTAAGCTTCTAAACCTCCATTTTTTAATTTATTCATTCTTAAATACCTACATTTTCTTATCAATAAAAAAATGCAATTCTTAAAGTTAATATTTAGGTTGTTTATAGAGTGAGGAAGAGGAGAAATATCCTTCTTCCTTTTCCTTTGTCAAGTGCGTGTCTCTAAGAGGGAGGGGGGAGAAAATAGAGAGCCTAGTAGCAACCACCTGTGCCTGCTGTAGGTGGTAGGTACTGTTATGGGTGTTTCCAATGTGGCTGGTGGTGAGACTGTTCCAGGAGATGAAGAGGTGAGTGAGACCTTGAGGGGGTGCAGTGATTAGGTAGAGAGCCTATGGAATTTAGGGTAAAAGAAACGACAAAGCACAACTTATTGTTTTAATAATTGTCAAATGCTAGTTATTTACTTTTTTAGTAGTCTATCAGGTTATTCTGGTAGCTTGATTTGAAACTGTCTAGATTACCAGAGCACAATAAAAGTTCTCTGAATTTGTCCCCAGACCTGAAAGAACTGAACTGGAGTTGCCAAATATGACGATAGAGTAGTGGGGCGGATAGCTGGTTTTTTATCATCCTGTTTACTAATTACACCTTGTCTACGCATCTAATACATGCTGCATGGAGACTCACGCTTTTTGTTTGCAGAGATATGGACCAGTTATCTCCACCATACCGCAGCAGCTCTCGAGGTTTCAGTTCAACATGATGACCACATGAAAGCGTAGAGTGGGAAAGCAGCTCTTGATTAATGCTTTCTAACATTTCTCAGGTTCACTAGGTAGCGGATGGACCTCGACAACTTAGCTAGTGTAGCTAGAGTCCTGCCAACAGTTTCTTCAGTTGCAGTGATCTGTAGTTGAACTCGTCTTCTAGAGTAGTTGTCTCCTTTCTTTGTTCTTGATTATGTATTCGAACTGACCAAGTTGCGATAGTTGGTTCTTGTCTCACTTGATTATTTGTTTGCCTGCCCTAATCAATGGATTCTGGCCTCTAAAACCGGGTCTGGAGTTGCTGGTTCTTGAGATTGCTCCTGGGATGTGTTACCGTCAGATTAAAGAGAGCCGTAACCAGTATTACTAATAGTAGATGCTTATATATAATCAAAGAGGATTTGGATGGGATTGTGTGTTGGTCGTACCAGCTGTATGTATTTCAGTTGTCTTCTCTTCCTCCAATTCTGGGGATGGTGGGTCTTAACCGACTCTGCTTACTGGCTAATTCACCTTTTGAGCCAACTCATGCATCCATCTTTTGTGCTGTCTTGGTTCAGGCGATTAATCATCCTGAAAACCTGAGCTTTTCCTTTTGTCAGCCGGAAGTTCAATTGTCTAAGGTATCTGATCTAGAAATCAGAATTGCACTGTGCAGCTGAATATCCTCAAAGTTGGTCTGCACTGACGATCGTGACCTTGTTAGGCTGTAACTCGGGGCAAATCGCAGGCTATGATTGACCACAGTGACCAGAACTGGGGACTCTTTTTTGAGTTGATAATCTGATTGTTTATACTGTTGAATGTTTGTCTCGAGGCGAATTTTGATTTATTTGAATTGTTTCTTATATTGCAATGGATTTTCTTTGTAGTGAAGGACAAAACTATCCCCCCGATCAGACCGGTTTTGGAATCTTGAATGGGCTTTGACCAATCCATTTGTTGATTTCAGAACAGTCACCTAAGCCTAGCGGCTGAACACCTTCCTCGGTGATTGAGAGGTAAAACGACGAAGGGTAGAAAACAGTGGCCTAAAACTAGTGGTCAGAACAATTTTGACTAGAGATTTTACTTTGGATGTTCGAAGAAATTGTGAAATACAATGTTCCAGAAAAAGAAAATAATAATAAGGTGCGTATTGGAAATATTGTAAAACAAACGTACTCAACCGTACTCATTAAGTTATTATTCTGGGAAAATCACGTAAAACCCCATTAATTTTGGAAGTAATGGAGATAATACACGTATATCTTAGAATTTTCAATTGTTACGCAATAACTCATAATTTTTCACTTTGTTACGCCTGTTAACCCTTAGTTATGTTTTCTATTAACATGTGGTTATGCACACGACTCTGAAGGGGTAAGTGTATCTTTTCATTCCAATTTTTTTAAAAGGGAAACTTTTACTCTTAATTGCTGTTAAATTTGAAATATATGAAAAATTGTAGAAAAGCAAATTTGCTAAAATACTATATTAAAAAATATAAAAAAATTATTAAACAAAATTTGATAAATATAGCCACTTTAATAGAACCACATGAGACATTCTGAGAAAAAGAATAAACACAAACTAAATAAAAATAGAAGCGACCTCAATAACAAAAAACTCAAATGAGAGTACCATAAATATTTGAACGATTTATAAAAGGAAATGATTTTTTCAACTCATAAAGGACAAGATTAACCGAAATCTAGAGTGCTTTCTTGAATTTTTTTATTGATCAAATCATTTTTTTTGTATCAATTAATCATTAAAATTACATAATGAGTATCCAAACTTTGTTATGTGACTCCTTTGTTACGGAGACCTTTCCTTCCTACTTAATGACGTTATTTTTTCTTGAAATATCTGATTATTTATATTAATATTATAATCAATTTGTAACAATTTTTATTTTTTAATTTGACATTTATTTGTTCTGATATTAATATTTCAGTTAATTTATTTTTCTCCATTTTTTAATTTTCACAAAAATAAGGGGTAAAAGAGTGGTACCCTTCAAAAGGGGGTGAAAATACAAACATACTCCCAATGAATCATGCGCACCCCACATGCTAACGGGAAATATAACGAAGGTTAGCTATAACAAAATGAAAGTTCAAAAGACATAAGTGTACTACTTCTGGGGAGTATTTTATGATTATTTCCTCTATTATTTTGCAAAATGAATAATTGAATATGTGCAATCGTCTTGGTGCTCAGAGAGCTACCTTAGCCACATCGCAGAGAAATATATTGACTAAAATGTCCATGTGCGAACTAGTGTCCAATCCATATTGAAGAGATGCAATAGGCGTGGGTCTCTTTTTTTTTTTTGGCAATAGGCGGGGTTTGACTGCTTGATTATAGGCAAATTAGAATTGTTGAATAGTGCTAAGGGAAAATTTTTAACAAGACTAGGTGGATAAATTGATCAAGCGACTCTGTAATGTTTCGCGTGTTTATATCATGAAAAAAATTGACAATTCTGATCACAAAAAATGGCACATGATCGCTTAAAGCTGTGCATGTCAAAAATTTGAAATTATTCTGTCTCAAACTAGCATTAAAAGGAAACCTTTAGTGTAAGGTCGTTGTCATGACTCACGACAATAAATCTCTCTCTCTTTCTCCATCTTGTGAGAATCGGCCATTAATGCTTTTCAGTGTCCTCTCCACTTGCTTTAGCTTCTCTCTCATGCCTCTTCTGTGTTTCTCAGAACTCCAAAGCAAAGAAGCACATTCATTGCTTCTTCCCTCCTCCCTCTCTCTCTCTATCTCTCTCTATGTGATAATCTTCTCTGGTCAAATGATGATCCAATTTGTCAAAATTTCCTGCAGATGGGACAGGGCCAGACACAAGTTACATTAAATGCATGCACGGCTTGAGAAACCTCTGATAGTCCCTCCACCTCCACATGTTACATAATCTTCCATGATTTTGTATTCTTTAATTGTCTGTACTTAGAATAAATAAAGTCTCGTCTTGTCACCCGCTACATTACTTGCTCACTTCCTGCGCAATCCTCCAGTTTCAACTTTTGTTTGGACGAGCATTTGGAGAGATGGGCAGGAGTCCATGTTGCGAGAGGAAAGACTTGAAGAAAGGGCCATGGACTCCCGAAGAAGATCAGATTCTAATCGATTACATCAGCAAGAATGGCCATGGAAGCTGGCGTGCACTTCCTAAGCTTGCTGGTAAATAACTATTTATGTTCCCTTCCTTTATTGCTATTACGGGCATTATTTGCTCCTAAGCAAAGTATTTCCAGGCAATATTCTTGCTGAGGTTGATGATACTGTCCTCACTCTCTGCTTAGACATGAATCACAAGTGAAGTTTAGTGCAGGCTTTCGGTTTTTATACTTTAGTCTTCGCGCCATAAGCAAGTCATAGCATTTTAAGATCAATTCAGTCCACGTTCTGCTTGATTTGGCTCACTCCACGTTTGTGCATATTTATCTGATGTAGGGCTAAGAAAATCCATCGGATGCAAGAGTGAGCATGTGAGATATGAAACCTTTCACACGTACACACTAAAGCTCTGCGTTTGCCAGGTCTTCTTCGGTGCGGAAAGAGTTGCCGGCTCAGGTGGATAAACTATCTGAGGCCGGACATTAAGCGTGGCCCCTTTTCTCTGCAGGAGGAAAAGCTTGTCATACAGCTCCACGGGATTCTCGGAAACAGGTAATTTTGCGCTCATTGGCTTTGTTTCGACATGGTAACGTCTTATGAAGAGTAGGAAGCAATGTTGTCATGCCATGAGCTTATAGTATGTTTGTCCATGGTCAGTGTTTTTTCTCTTTCCCTAGTCGTGCTAGCGTGCTCTTTGACACATTGCTGTTTTTCATCCTTAACATGTATGGTTTATGAATTTCAGGTGGGCAGCAATTGCAGCTAAATTACCTGGACGAACCGACAATGAGATCAAGAACTTATGGAACACCCACCTGAAGAAGCGTCTGCTCTCCATGGGTCTCAACCCGCTAACTCAGGCTCCATTCAGCCCTCAAGGGTCCATGACAAAGTTGCCAGCATCGTCTATTACTCGACATATGGCTCAGTGGGAGAGTGCGAGGCTCGAAGCTGAGGCTAGGCTCTCCCGGGAGACGTTGCTGCTTAATACACTGCCATTGCAACAAAAAACCGATGGGGACTATTTCTTGCGTGTTTGGAATTCTGAAGTTGGAGAGTCATTTCGAAGCATCGATAGAAGAAGCAAAAGTGCAAGCCTCAGCGCGGTTTCTCAAGCTTCTTCCCGTGCTGAATGTGAAACAAGCTCAGTTGCCACCATAGAGATTGGCACCACATATCTTGCAGCAGATGCAGATTCAACACCACATGATCATGAGAACAACGCAGATGGAAAGAGCAGCGGGGCAGAGTATGAAGTCCTGGCCACATCTGAATACTCTGGCTCTAGCGAGTTCGACAGTTCGACAGTCACTGCACTAGAGATGCTATTTGATTTCCCAATCGACAATGACATGAGCTTCTTAGAAGGAAGCGCTTAATAGACCCCATGTCTCGTTCTACTTCACAAGAACCAAACCTCCACGATCGTTCCTTTGTGAAGCATGTCCAAATTCATTCTATATATTCTGAATCTGAAGGCTCATTCGTAGAACTTTTAATCTGGTTTTGGCATCCAAATTAGGAAAATAAGGAATCCCATATCAAGTATATTTGATGTAGTAAGCTTCTTTTCAAAGAGCTGATCTGCTGGTTTTTTATGCAAGTTGCAACGGACCCCTCTTATATTGCAGTTGTGAGTCTGCCTGCACAATTCTAGCTTAATACAGATTAAAGTCTATGTATATTCTTTTTTATTCGAGCCAGACAGATTAAAGTCTTGTTGAAGTTGGTTCAATTTGCTCAATATCTGATAGCTGATTGCCTCTTCTGGGAAATTGACAACCCTCGTATGATGTTTCAATTTTCTTCCGCCTACAATGATGATTTGTCCTTGAGCTTGACCCCTCCGATCACCTCAGTCCATCTAATGTTCTCATGCAATATACTCTTGTGAGGACTCATTTCAGATTATGGTAGAATCAACCATCAGACCAAGCCCCAATCATGCAATCGTCATGGGAAGTTTCTTGAAAGATTAACATCTCGCGGAAGCATGTGAAAATTCAAGCTCTTCCCATCATTCCCCTAAATATATGTGCTGAACATGACAATTACATGAACCGTCTATGTAGACAAGAATCCTGGACATCCAAACAAAGCGAGATTTTCATTTGTCTAATTTAGGATCAACATTTTGAAATATTTCCCAAGTGGTCTATCAGACTTCTTTCCTTACCAAAACATGACTGCTACAACTGGTGGAAAATGAACATTCTGATTTTTCACTATACACACTGAACAAACTGTGAAAGAGAGTGTACACACAAGAACTAAAAAATTATTTTACCCTTGCCTCTTGCTATAGTTTAAAATCGCCTTCAAAAGCACCCGAGGAGCTTCTTCGGGACATGCCCGGTAGCACGGTGCTTTGCTGCCAGTTCTTGTGCCTTAAGAATCTCTTCCTTTCGTCTAGCTTCAACCATTGCCTTCTTTTCTTCTGCTTCCTTGTGGATCAAACTGATCTTGTTCTTCATTTGCTCCGCATATTCAGCCTTTTTCTTCTCGAGTACTTCCTGCAAGACATCAAACTTGTCAGGCATCACATCTGCAAGACTGCAACTTAGTCCATATACCTCATGCATGTGAAGTGGGATAAAAATCAATGACCTACATTGCTCAATGGTTCATGGCAACTTTTGCATGTAACGTAGGGGAGAAATTTGAGTAACTCCATTTAGTTACAAAAATTCCGAGAGGAATGGCCGGAGATAACATGGGAAAAATCTGCCATGGCAAAACTTAAGAAATTAGGATTTAAAATACCTCCATTTTCCTCAATTTTGCTTCAGCAGCTGCCTTCTTGCTGTTTTCCCAGGAAGCAACAGCCGACAATTTTTTCTGGGCCCTGTTCAACAATTTAAACAAATTCTGATATAAGTGTTAAAACCAGTATGATTAGCATCAAATAAAGCTCAGAAAATCACTTTAGTTTCTTCCTATTGCAAGCTAGAGTGTACAGTGCATGACCATTCAAGTTACTGAGAAGATTCGTGGTCATGCAGAACAATTCAGGCATAACGTAGGAACTTGCAAATAACAATTTCCTCCTTCATAAGACAAGATTTAAATCAAAAGATGTCTTCAGTATCTCTTGCAATTGAAACATGGTTGCGTTTCACATAAGTACTCGGAAGTTGGGACACGCTACATAGGAAAGCAATCGATTACATCGATCCTGAAGCCAGGCTCCAGAAAAATCAAAGCTGGGTAAGGGTGATGACTTCTCTCTTTAACCCCCCTTCCTGTAGCTGATAATTGTTCATTTAGGATTTAGATGTATGATGAGTAATCCCTGCAACTCAATGATCCGTGACTTCTGTTTCTATCTTTAAATTAACATAATCTATAACTGTGTCAATGTTACCGAGGGCCAGAAGAAACTCTGGACGAGCTTACTTGTTCTCTGCTTTTGTTTTTTCACTGTCTTCCCATGCCTTGATAAATGACATCCTCTTTTCTTTCTCAACTTCGGCAAGTGCAATGTCTGAAACAGCAACAACATAGAGCAGTGAAATAGATGTTGACATTCGTATTGTACTACAAGTTGTTGCCAGCCAATGGCAACCTAAAAGAGCTTTCACCATTCTGCAGTTTAGATCAAGGAAGGCTATAGGCACATTCGAATTCAAACAATCGCAAAATGCTGGTTTCAAAATTGGATAACATTTAAGCTGGTCGTCCAACAACATGATTACGGAAAAATCCTTCCAAGAAGAAACCTTTGAAGTCTCACCTCTGTCAATTGATCCCCCAGAAATTTTCTTTTCTGCAGCATCTGGAGCCTCTGTCAAAATAAAGACAGAACCAAACAGCAGCTAAGCATGGACGGTGATCCACATGAATTCATCTTACAAAAAGTCACAAAGTACAAGAATGAAAAATAGGAGAGATACAGTATAAAATTGGATGCTAGTGAAAGAAATACGGATTCGCTGCAGATGTCTTCTATCAATTTTTTTTTTTACTTGAACCATTTTCTAAAGATCAACGCCAGAAAGAACCACATAGAAGTCACTTGTATCATGTTTGGCCGGGCTGAAGAGATCCAACAACAGCTACCTCAGACAGGAAATTAATCTTGCTAACACCCCATATCCACATAATGGGTTATCCCAGAGCACTTACTCAAGCCTTCTAAAAATAGCAAGACAACCTTTTCAAACATCAAGTATGTTGTTCTAAGAACACAGGAACACAACTTATCTATTTCAAAAATTCACAAAGTACATTGACTGTTACTTAACAAGCAGCTGATTTTTTCCCCTAAACATTGTCATCTAAATACTAGATCAAGGAATCAAACTTTTCAACCTCATTCGAAGTAATCCTGTCCCATATCCAGAATGAAGAGTACCATCCCAAAACAGTGAATGCAACAATCATTCTTTTCTGGTGAGGAAATAGCTTCATCAACGCAAAACCACTTGTGGGTCATCGGGTTTAGGTTCTTATGCTTGGAGTTTTTTTGAAACCATCATTTTGTTTCGAAAGCAGGAAAAAAAAGAAAAAAGAAAAGAAAAGGAAAGACACACAGAAAGAGAAAAGGAAAGCAAGAATGATTGAATGCAAATCACTATGTATCCAACTTTGGTAAAGTAGGAGGAGGAGCTGGGTCCCAGTCCTATGTCTTCATATCCATAACATTGCCAAAGACAAAAAGTCAAAAAGCATGACCAATTCATCCTTTCCTAATTCCTTTTCAATCTTGTTCTCCAAACTCAAAATATTCTTCATTTCATCACCCAAGGGTCATTGCCTGAACTCACTCTACTATCCAAATCAATCAACCACCAAGAATCCAAGAAACCCATCGAGCCGAGCTGCACGAGATATCGAACCATCCGCATTGTTCAACAAAAAGCCGAGTGCAAATGAAACGATCGTGTTCATGAAGTTTCCACAAAAAAAAAAGATAAAAAAAAAAGAAGGATTGGAGGTTGATGCGCCAAAAAACAAAACACAAACACATGTACATAAAATCAAGGTCGACGAACATCGTCATCGCATGCACAAGACACACGTTCGACTCCCATCCGTTGCAACCTTGAATTCACGCAGAAACTACGAAAAAAGTACTCAACGAAGAAATTCAGAGCACCTGTTCAAAAAAAAAAAAGAAATTCAGAGCGTGCATGTGTGTGTTTTCACTCACTGTCGGCAACCACGATGGCGTTGGATTCGGCAACCTTCTCCTCCGGCGGATGAGGAGCGGCCACCTTCTCCTCCGCGACGGCGGTTTCCACAGCCGCCGGAGCCACCGGCTTCTCCGTCTCCAGAATCTTCGCCACCTCTGCCATCTCTCTCTGTCTCTCTCTCTCTCTCTCTCTCTCCAAGTTTAGCTCGCGGTTGATGAGTGTTTGTCCGTGTTCAGAGCGTCCTTTTTTATAGTAAACCGCATACCGTGTGCCACTGTGGGAGCATCCCAGGCAACTGTTTTCCCAATTTACACGACGGCCGTTGGATCGGAGTGGGGAGCTCGCGATCCGACGGCGGGTGCTGAGCGGCGACCGATGTGGTGGGGTCCATGTATGCGCGCGAGTGCCGACAGGTAAAACGGGTAATTTGTGTCGGCACGTCCGCGGGCCGAAGCGACGCCGTTCGGCTGAAGGTGCGAATAGTAAAGGACAAGGTAGCTCGCCCCTGGTCCACTTCGCCATTAATTGCATTGAAAATGAATTCAATGCTTCTGAAATCTTGGGTAAGGTCCAAGGCATGTGTAAGATTCGTCTCCCATGCTCTTTTTTTCTGTCGCACGGTAGGTTCATGCTCTACCCTCCAATCAATTGCAAAAGGGTCTCGTGAATTTTTCTTTGCCCACGGGTTTTCGTTTCTATTTTTTTTTTTTTTTTTGTAAATGTGAGATATATATAAAAACTTTAACCCAATAAGGAACTACACAACGAACAAGAGACCCGACACCAACAAAAGAAAAATAACATAAATGATTCATGAACTTTAATCGAATATGTAGTATTGTTCATGAACTTTAGCCCAAAAGGATAATATAATTCCTAAACTTTTAATTTATTTAATCTATTTTCTAAACTTGCCTCATATGTTTAATATGGTATTGGCATAAAATAAATCAAAAGTTCATAGATTACACTATATATTAGGCTGAAATTCAAAAATCACATTAAACAAATTAGCAGTTTTGGATAACATTGTACATTAGATTAATATTTTAATTGTTTAATGTGTTTTCTAAACTTACGATATATGTTCAACATGGTATTAGTATTGAACAAATCAAAAGTTCAAGAATCACATAAAAATTCATCAATAACATTGTATGTTGGATCAAAATTCCTTTGTTTAAATGAAAACGACAAAATTAGTTCTTCAATTTTAGTTCGATGGGTAAATGGCATTTATTAAAAAATTGGGTTAAAAAAAAAAAAGGTATTGTAACCTTTAGGCGATACCGTAATCATGAAAAAGGACTCCGTGAATAATATTGAAAGACCGAATCGAACAGCGATCGAGGTTAGGGCAAATGAGCTGGCAGCACGAATACAAAACTCAAGGGTACTTATTCGTAGCCTGCGTTCGAAGAAGAACGAGATAGCATACGTGAACGGGATGACAAATGGGCCACGTGGGGGGTTGGGCCCACGTCGTATTCGGTGGCGGTCGTCCTCATCATATCCTCCGGACAAGATGGTGGTGGTGGTGGCCGCAGCTGGCAAAGATGGGGGTGTCCTTTCTTCCCCTTTCGGAATGAAGAGGTCGGACGTGCTTTACAATTAGGCTTGACGTTTTGCCCCATTTGTCGCGCTTTAGTCGACGCGAGCTGTCCACGTTGATGGCGGCTGTCCCCTCCGACGTGATTGCGTGTATTCGTTTGCCTTTCTTGAAGGATTAGGGAGCAAAAGCGGGCGACGTTAGGTCACGTTCGCTGTCGCAATTAATGGCATCGAGCTCGAGATTGAGCGCGTTGATCCAGATTGTCGAGTTCGAGGTCGACTGACTGGGTCTTGCCTCTGGAATGTTGAGTCGAGTCGAGTTTAGACAAAGATATTTGCCTTAATTCGGATCAATTATAGCTGATCGAGTTTTGCCGCTTTTTACAAAGTTTTTAGCACGTGAATTAGATGTAACTTGTTGGATCATGCCATATCTTTGAATGGTGAATTTCAATGTCCATACTAAATTTTGAGATAATAGTGCAAATAATTCATAAATTTTGATCCGATGTGTAGCGTGATTCATAAACTTTAAATTTCCAATTTGTTAAAAGTAGTTCATCAATTTTGAGTACATGTTCAACTTATTCTCGATAAGAAAATGATCAATATTTTTCTTTCATCACTTCAAGTTCGAACAACATTGAATATTTCTATATAATTCAAAAATTAAGTCGAACTACATTAAACAAATTGAAAGTTCATGGATCATATTGCACATTAAGGTAAAGTCACATTAAATAAATTGAGAATTTAAGTATCACATCAATGTCATTTTCCCTTTAATTTCCGTCAAGTTCGCGTGAACACCGTGTTCATAATTTGTAACCCGGCGAACTCGTGAGTTGAGATGGGTGTGGATCTCCTTGGTCCATTTAGATCTAATCATGGGCCTAAAGGCCCATGAATTTCGTTCATTTTGGGCCCATACTGTAGAGCAGAATCAGCCCATTACTTCGAAGCAGCGTCTGCATCTCCATCATTTCATCGTTTCGTCGCCTTCCAGATAGTGAGCTGAAGTGGAAGTCCGCCGATGAGGTCGCCCGGCGAAGCGAGCGCCCCGTCCCCTCCGACGAGCGGCGGCGGCGGCGGCGGCGGCTGCGCCGTCTTCGCGGAGAGAGCCTCCGAGGAGGTCCTCGCTCGCTACCGCTCCCTGCCGAAGAAGGGGAAGCCCCAGGGGCGCGAGGTCACCGTCCTCGCCGCCTTCCTCCTCTCCTCTCCTTCTCGAGGTGCTCCTCTCTATCGAGCTCGGAATCGTTGCTTCGATTCGTTCGTCGGTTAATAGGATCGAGCATGATTCTGTTTCTTATCCTGTGAATTGCTCTCTCAGAACTGGAAGTGGTTTCGCTCGGGACGGGGACGAAGTGCATCGGGCGTTCTCTGCGGAGCCTCCACGGCGACGTCGTGAACGATTCTCATGCTGAGATCATCGCGCGGAGAGCTCTGATGAGGTCGAGCATCGTCGCCGGTTTGCTTTTGCCCGCCGAGAGCACGTCTTTCGCGCTTCACTTGTTGACGATTGTTGATGACTTCTGAGGCGTGAGTTCGTTTCGAACCAGGTACTTGTATGCTGAGATCCAACGACTTAAGATGTCTGACGGTAATGATGGAAACGGCCATGGGAGCGACCGACTTCGATGCGGCGGTGATGTTCGTGATCGTGAATCGCCGCTCGAGCCGATCCTAGAAGGCCACGGCGAGGGGAAGTACAGAATGAGGGTGGGTTGGCAATTGCATCTGTACATATCGCAGTTGCCATGTAATTCCTGGAAATACCTCATGGCTTCCCTTACTATGTTATGGTGCTAGGACTCTTTTATTTGCTGTCGCGATACAATTCATGGACTACTTCTTTTCGAGAATTGAACAGTCGGCAATGCGGTTGAGTTTTATAAGCTTATGAATCTTTCTGTTGTATGCGTAGGCGGAGTTTCTCCTCCCCCTTCCCTGTTGCCTCATAAATTATCTGCAATGATGGAAGAAAATGAAGTCAAGGTACCGTCAATGGTGGAAGACACAGAAGGAAGGGTTTCAGAGGATATGTTGAGAAAACATGGTAATGGAAGATTTCAGCTCCTTGACTGATTAACATTTCTTTTTTGGGTTCGTCCTGTTTGTGAATTATCTGGATGATTCATTTTCATGCAACATCTTGCTCTGGTTTTCTAATGCGCCGGAAAGATTTTTGTTGGCTGGGATCTATTACATGTTACAATTGATGCTGAGATGCTAATAATTTATATTTTATCGACAAATGAACACAAAATGATCCTGTGTTGAAATGCCTGAGAAATGTGTGTGAATGCTGGATTTTTATTGGTTTATTTATATATTTTTGGGTTTAAGAGGGAGATGGAGAATAAGACTTAGGATCATATTAGAGTGGACCAAGAAGGATTAGAATTCCTACATTTTGGTTTTCTCTGGTTGTTATTTTAGTACATACTTTAATTCAATTTGTGTTCCTTTCTCTGCAAATTCATGTGTTCACGATGTGGATCATTAGTTGGTTTTCTGTTGTTCGGCCTGTTGAATTGAGCAGTGAACTTTACATAGTAGCAATTTACAACTTTATTGCGCAATAGCTTGTGAGAAAATGACATCATGTAACTATTCTTTGACAAGTGATGCCGCTTTGGAATCATTTCTCCTTACTAATTCTCTCTCTCTCTCTCTCTCCATAAATCTGTTCATATGTTCTATTCCAGGAGATGACATACCAATCGTTGCCTCTGTTCAGAGAAAGCCTGGACGTGGTGATACTACATCGTCAGTCTCTTGCTCAGATAAGATAGCAAGATGGAACATTGTTGGTGTTCAAGGTTTGCTCCTTCTATCTAGGAATCGTCAGAAGCTAGGGCTGGCTGCTTGTAGCATAATGAGACATAATGAACCTCCTGCTACTTTATTGGATTTTCCCTGTTTCTTGGGCTTCCATATGTCTTTTCCAGTCCCCTGCCTTTAGATAAGGCTGCATTTCGTGATATCATTGTTCTGCTAGATTGATAGTTAGGTACAATGACCGCTTTTACTTGGTAGCATTCTCATTTCTCTCTCTTCAGGTTCTTTACTTTCCTACTTCCTCGAACCAGTTTACCTGTCTTCTGTGATAGTTGGACGGTCTCCAAATAATTCTGAAGACATTTTGGTGCAGACGAAGCTGCAGCATGCTCTATATAAAAGATTATCACGCTTTCCACAAGAGCAATTAAATCCCTTCCGATTGAACAAGGTTTGTACATTTTTAGTGTTTATTAGCAAATTAATATTGAGTGGGGACGACTGAAATTTTATTATCCTCTTAGCAGCCATTGTTCCTGGTGGGCCCGATACCACTGGTGGAATTCCAGCATTGTGAGAGTGCTGTGGCGACTCTAACATGCGGGTCAGTTCAACCTCCTTTTTTGTGCTGAAATAACTTACATCTGCTAGATTTTTTTTTTTTTTTTTTTTTAAACACAATATGCATTCATTTTCAGGTATTCATTATGTTGGAACAAGTCTGGGTTGCATGAGGTTATTCTTGGAACCACAGGAAGGAAACAAGGCACCTCTGCCAAGGGGGCATGCTATCCATCAACCGAGTCATCTTTGTGCAAGTAAGTGCAAACTATTTTGAACGGTTTTTGACTACAATAGTGCAAAAATTATTGTCAATATTGGTTGTCTTCTTCGCTCAGGAGGCGGTTATTGGAGATATTCTTGTCACTCGAGCATGAGGGCGCAGCCAATGAGCCATGCAAGGAGACTACTTATCGAGAATACAAGGTGAAACTCCTTAGCCAAATAGTTATGCAACTCTTCATCTTACCGCCAAAGCTCCCATTAGATAGCAGGCTTGTCAATAGGAGTTTAGAGGGTTGAAAAACAGAATGGGAAGTGGTCCTTTGTCCAACAAACATTTAGCAGTTAATCAGTTGTTATCAGCTTCTGCACCTCATTAGGTCTGTGAATGGATGACGGACCTAAGTGTAGAACTCTCTATTGATAAAGAACAATTTCGTCCACGATGAAATGGAAATCAACGTTGACAGTTTGTTTGCTCTCATTTTGACATTGATGTGGCTTTCCTTCCTTTTTCATTCTTTTGCAGGAAGGAGCTCAGTCTTACAGGTTAGCTTCGAAGGCTCTAAAAGATACACCCCCTTTTAACAATTGGCTGTTGAAACCACTCAATCATGAGGCTTTTACTATCATGAGATAGTATGTTGTCAATGATCATAAGGTGTTCTTGCTTTGGTTATCATTTCATTTTCCTTTAACTATACATTTTTGTGAGAGAATATTTCTTTAGTGTTTAACTCATTATCAGGACTGTCCAGTTAATCCGAATAGTGACAAAAATGCTCTGATTTACTAAAAAATAGAGGTTAAGCATTTAACTCCCTACGTAACTAATCTGGATTCGCATAAAACTTCTGAAAAAAGTTTTTAAGTTTTGCACTCAGCTATTCTTCTCATATACAAATTGTATGTCCCACCTTCTGAACATGCAATCCCGCGAAGTTTCTGGAGACTTGTTATGTGATTACATGTTTCCCCTTTTGTCGTCATAGTGAAACATCAACTTGTAGCCAAGTTGTCTCTAAAATATTTCTTTATCTTCTGTTCTCTCCAGTTACTCTATTTACGGTCATTCTTTTCCCCGGTACTTTGAAAATAGAGGAGAATACAGAAGGATCTGATGGTGAAGTGGGATGCATAAAATAACTCCGTAACTCTCCAGTTTTCATTAAACACGTCTGCTTTTGTCGTCGTCGTCATCGTCCAAGGAATCAGAATGCTTGATGAAAAGCGGAAGAAGGGCAATAAGATTCCTTCGCCACGCGTTACTGTTAAATTGTTAATTACCAGAAGCGTTAAAAAGCAGGTGAAAATCGCTTCACCGCCTGACAATATTCGCCTTTGTGCTCGCCTGACGTCCCCGTGAAGATGGCAACGACAGTTCTTCATTTGAATTGGTGGGCTATATCTTCTTTGAAAGATGATCTAACTTTTTCGTAACTAGAGAATACAACTTGGCCTTTTTCGGGTGTTTTCTGGTTTGTTAAGTGTTTTGCTTTGCGCATGGAGCTATACGAGTCGTGAGCTCTTTGAAGACTTTTTGACTTTGCAGCTCATTGCGAGTGTATCAACGTTTTTGTCCCCATACGTCTCCTGGGGAGTTAAACGTGGGGTGGAGGTAGAGCTGTGGGACGGGTATCTTGGGTCACATTAATAGTCCGATGTAATTTTTACGCTTAATGTAAATTTTCCGACCCATACCCGACTCGACCCGACCCATACCCAGCCTATATTAATAAAATATTTTCATATTTAACCAAATTTAGAAAAACTTGTTCCTATGTTTTTTTTTAAATTATATTACTAAAATACTTCCAAGCTTATTTCTTATATATATTATTTTTTTTAAAATGGTATTACTAAAATAGTTTTATACAACACAAATTTAATGGTCAATTTGTATAATTTTTAAATAAATATTTTAAAAAATCGAAATTTAATTATTTTTTTATTTTTAAATATAATTTTTATTTTTCTTTTTTGTTCTTCTTCTTCTTTGGCCAGCGGCCGGTCACAGCAACCCTCGAGCTCACCCAGCTCGTCGACGCCGGCGAGCTCGAGGCTCGTCGGATCCGGCGAGGCGAGCTCGAGCTCGCCCAACGCCAGCGAGTTCGAGTCTCGCCGGGCGTCGGCGGCCTCGCTAGATCCTGCAAGGGGTGAGCTCGAGGCTCGCCAGCCATCGCCGTGTTGGCGATCGGAGGAAGAAGAAAGAAAAAAGAAAAGAAAAGAAAAATAAAAAAAACAATTATAATTTCGGTTTTTAAAAAATATATATTTTTGTAAAGTTAAAGAGAGGAGAGAGATTGTGAGCTTTTGGATGAAAATAAATGAGTTCATTTTTAATGAGTTGATAAATGGAGTGCTTAAATGGATCCGTTCTCAAACCCATTTAAGACTCATATATCTCAACATCTTTATTTTTAAAATCTATTATGAGTATTTTGATGAATAAGACTTAACCCATTAACGATCCATTTAATTATAAATGGGTCAATGATCTATTTTAACACCTCTAGGTGGAGGTAGACGAGCACTAGAATATACGTTTAGGTGGCCGCGGAGATAGAGGAGAGAGAGAGAGGCGGGGCCATGAGACTATTGAAAGTTCCTCGCTAGAGCCTCATTGCTTAACTGTTTTGCCACCTGCCTCTTCTGAATAATATAAAGCGAAGCGTCAAATCAAGGAACGGCTGCCGTCGGACGCTCTTTCTTGAGTTGCAAACTTTTAAGAGAATAATTCGTTCGAAGTTCCCAATCCTAACGTGAATGCCCGTCACTATCCAAGTACGGATAATGACATTAATCGGCTGTGCAGACGAGTTGCTTAAGAGCGCAAAACCGAAGGTGGGTAGCCAGAATTTACCAAAGGCGGAACCCCACTAAGATCGCACGCAGAGAAAATGACGAAATGAATGAAAGATGAATCGTGTTGGCACCGTTTAACTTATGGGGATTCTTTAAAAAACTTCGTCAAAAAGGTTGTGGCGCAGGATTGACGAATGAAGTTTCGACCGTGCCCATAAGATTTGACCTTCGGGTCCATTCAAATCACATGGAAGGAACCTCATTGAGGCTGCTGACCGTAGACGATCGGGGGACCTCATTTCTCACGTTTCGCTTTCTCTGATGTGTTGGCTTTATCTGGGCAATTGCCCTCCTCTTAATTTGCTCGTTTAGAATCCGATGTGACTTGGAGTTGAAATTTTTGTCCAGACGATTTCATCTTTGAAACCCATCACGTCACGCATGGCATGCAGTGAAATATAATTGGTTGTGCACATATGTGATTCCACTCCTCCAATTCAAAAAATCCCCCATATCTTTCTTGTATTCCGTTAATTTCATGAAACTACTAATTATATTATTAAAAGTCATACGCATGACGGTCCAACCAGTCAAACACATTTAATGTGAGTTATCCGAGCGGGTTGGATATGCACAAGTCGACTTCTAGAAACCCCCAAGAGGAATTAAAAATTTACTAGGATAAGGGTATCGTTTAGCTCGGGTATTATTTATAGGAGTTCCTAACCCTTTGTTTATCACCTAAACACCTTTCAGACTCGCAATATTCTAACCGAGAAGCACGGAACGCCTAGGGAAGCACACGATTCAGAACCCCAAAGTCGTTGCCGATGCACGTCGTTTCCTATTGTGCTCTCTCTCTCTCTCTCTCTCTCTCTTTCTGGGGATGTGTCGTTCGATTGTAGTTTGTGGACAACAAACAATGCCAGACGACCCCCTGACAAGCACGTCGCCGTTGGAGAGTCTCTCCTCTCCCTCTGAGAAAATATTAGGTACGTCTCACGTTCCAGCCTGGCAAACAAGAAGGCAGTGGGAGCGCGACACGTGTCCTCGTGGGACCCACAATTTCGGGCGCCATTTTGAAAATTTTTGTGTACTGTAGCTCGTGGAGAGAGGGTTTTCTGTTGCGACTTCTTTCTTCGCGCCTCTCTCTCTCTACCCATCGCTCTCTCTCCCTGACGAACTCCCTCTCTCTCTCCACCCTCTCTCTTTCCGACCGGCGAACCACCGCGAGCGACCGACGAACCAGGAGGATACCGGCGAGACGACAGCGAGCAACCGACCGGCGTGCGACCTCCCCCTCTCTCTCTCTGCCCTCTTGAGTTTGAGTTCGCGGATAAACTGTCTACTGATTTGTTCTTTTCTCTGCAACATTCTTTCGAGCGAACGCTCCCAAAATCCAGGCACTTTCTCAGTTCTTGTTAAGCTCTACAAGCAACATTCTTTCAGCGAGTGAACACTCCCAAAATTCCGACACTTTCTCAGTTCTTGTCAAACTCTACAAAAGAAAAGAAAAATTATGTCCACGCAAAAGAGAGCTTCGGATTCCACTTTTTTGGGTGAACCAAGTGGATCCAAGAGGCCATGCTTGGATCAAAACATGTAGGCTCACTCTTTCCGTCTTAATGTTTCAATGCTTGATTAATTGTTTGATGATCGTGCTGGTTTCAGCTTTGCTCGAGCTCGAGTTGAAAATGCGAAGCCTGAAGTTCTTTTTTTTTTGGTCAGATCGAAGCCTGCGTTGAAGTATAGCATTTTGTTAGCATTTGTTTGTGGGGTTGTGCTGCGGCTTTAATGTGAAAACTTACATATATCAAATGTTGTTGTCTTGAATCTGCCATGCGATTTCGCATTACGCCAATTGCAGGACTTTCTCCTTATTGGAATTGAACCCTGTTAGATTTTTTTACCTAGCAAGTGATCTGTTATCATTCCCTTTGCTCTCCTGCTTGCTAAATTATCCTATCTTGCCTTTTTTTTGTTCTTTCTTTTGCTGATCTCCACACAGTGAAGAATGGAAAGGGTCTGAGAGGGGTTTCGTGCCAAGTAGTTGTTTTATGTTGGAGGATGGCCAGAGAGAGGTAAGACAAGTAAAGTAGCCTACTTGGCCATACAAATACTGTTGTCATTGTATATCGATTGCTGATCTCTTCGATTAGAAGTCCAGTCAGTTTCTGGATAGAAATCCGCATGAGTAACTTGCTGCAAGATATATAGAGAACTATCGTTTGGGTGGTAAAAATGACCTGCTGACAATTCTGGGGTTTTCCTGTGAAAAGTTTTTGCTGAGAACATGATTTAGGCTTTTCATGTTGTTATGGAGAGTATGGATCAAAAGAAGATACAAAATTTCAAAGAAGTGCCCTGGACGTAATTATCTGCTTGAATCCTGGAATATGTGGTCAATGACAGTTTGCACGTAGTAGGACAAAAAGATATCTGTGATGTGAAACTAGAATGTGATGGATACATGACAGATGATTTTTGCTTATGTTCTTCTATTGCTCTTTGCTGGACAGATCGGAAAAGTGGTGGAGCTTCTTATATCTCGCTGGGCTAACAATCTTCAAAGGTGAATATAGTTCAATTTGTTTGTTGGCAGTATCTTATATGCATCAAGTGATTCCTCTAGTAGAATTGTGATCCATATTGTCTCTCCAACTAAAAAAATCATCAAGTATCATGTGCCATCAATCCATGATTCTGTTTGGCAAAGTGTCATACCTGCGCATAGCTTTTTTTTTTTTCCTCTTTTTATTGCTGAAAGTGGTGCATTTAGAGATAGCTGCTGATTGACTTTACTTGCTTCTGCTATCTATGAACTGGATTAATATGTATTCCAGCTTTACGTTGACTTTTCTATGTCGCATTAGATCAAGGGAATGCATCTGATTAGTCTGGTAATTGATTCTGACATTCATATGCACTAGTACCTAAAGTGTTACGAATGGATATTTGTCTATTTGTTATGAATAAGTCCACAAGACAGCAGTTGTTCACGGTGTCAATTTCCATGGTGTAGCTCGGTGGAGAATATGGAGAGTGCTCTCAAAGCAATGCAGCAACAGATAAGCTCATTGGAGAATGGTTTTCGGAAACTGGTAAGATGAATAGAGTTTATAAAATTTCCACGTGTCATTGACTGTTTGAACCGCATTCATTGAGCACAAACTTTACACAATATCTTTTTTTATTAAGTAAGTCTTCATTTTTTGGACAACCTGTGGAAAAAAAAAAACAAGGGAGGTCACATCCCGTACAAGTCCATTGCAGCATACTGTCCCACATATACAGCTGGATCATGGTGCCAAACCTTCCTGTATTTGTGAACTTTTGGATAAGATTAGTCTGCTACCCCTAAATTAACATTTATCTGTTGAGCAACGGCCCTTCTACTCGGCACTGTCGATCACTAAGGGGAACTTTTGTCCCTGCTCGATGTAAAGGATGGGAGATCCCTTTGAGCAATCTATCATAATAGGAAAGCTTGATAACTGGAGAATAATTCATCAGGTTGACTTTCAATCTGATGACCCCACACACCGAATGACAACATGACATAATAGTCTTCCCCATCTACACTACCAGTAGCAACAGCAAAATACTACCCAGAAAAACAAGATGCAAACTCAAATACCATGCCACCGGATTACAGCAAAGCTAGCCAACAAGAACTCACCAATTTCTCCACAAACACTTAACATCAGTGGTAAGAGTCTTGTTTCCAAAATCTGCTTTAAGAATACACACTTAAAGAGCAAGTACATTCGAGATTCTTCATGTTTTCTGCATAGCACACGGGTGCTATCAATGTTAGACCAAGTTTTCACCCTGTCCAATGTGTGCAACCAACCTATTATATTGGTTCTTTGGAAATGGTGACTTGTCAGATTAAGAAAGCGGTGAATATGGGAAATCCCAGTAAATGTGAAGCAAATTGAGCTGTAGAAGAAATTTACTGAACTACAAGTTTGGTTCATTGACTCATTTTTCTTCGTTAGAAATGCATTCAAATAGCAGGTAACAGAATAATCTCCTTATGAGAGGAATGGTTAGAATAGCAGTTGGGACATCCCTTCAAGCTATTGGTGATTGGATCTGAGCTGCCTCGTTCTTCTTTAGCTTCAATGAAAGATGGAAAAAGATGGAAAAATGAAGAATATATTCTAGGATCAACATCAAAATATTTAGGCCTAATGTGGGAAAGTCCTAACTATGATATCGCAGATGTGGATCGAACCATTTCTAGTTCTTCAAATAGTATCTTCTTGTATGGAGCTTGCACATGCGATCTTGGAGAAGATAGTGCTTGAAAGTAATTTGATCAAGAGGTATGCTGGATTACAACTTGTGTAGTATAGCTGTTATTGTAATTTTAGCCTCATGTTAATAGTATACTGGTTCTTTGGAAACGAGGTTGCAAAATCTCAATGTTTTGTCCTTATGCTAGGAGGTTAATACCTTTTCTTGTTCAGTGACCTAGAGTTAAAGCCTGTTGGAATGTTGGAAGCAAAACTTGTCCAAGCAATTTCGATAAACTAAAGGGTTTATTTGCCAGCATTCTTATTCTAAATTTCGTGCTGCATGTGTCATATTGCAGGTGAAGGAAAAGATCTAAAATTGGTGGATGCCCCTGTTTCTGGTCGTGTTAAGAGAGCTGCTGAGGGAAGTCGATAACTTCTCATATGATGTGGACAGGCTTTAAAGAGTTACGGACTTATTAATGTGCAACAAGAAGAATCTTATGGTGATATATTGTTGAAGTTGACTCCTACATTTTCAGAGGCACAAATTTGGTTTCACTTATAAATGAGGTCTTGGACCAAGCGAAGATTGAATCTGGTAAGATTGAGATTGAGGTTGTGCAGTTTGATCTAAGGGCCATATTGGATGATGTCTTCTCCCTCTTCTCAGGGAAATCTCAAGAAAAAGGAGTGGAGGTATTGACTGCCTTTGTTACATGGTGCTGCTAATTCACCTGAGTCATTATCTAATAATTTCCACCCCTTCAAATCTGCAGCTAGCAGTTTACATATCTGGAAATGTTCTGCAGAAGTTGATTGGTGATCCGGGGAGATTTCAGCAGATCATCACAAATCTTATGGGGAACTCAATTAAAGTAAGCTATTTAAGTGTGGTTCGCACATTTTCTGAGAACTTTGTTTTTGATACTCAAGTCGCCATTATAATTCTTGATCTTCCTTCATGGAAGGAAAATTGAACTTGTTATCATCTTGGTATATAAGAATATTGCCAATGACTTGATCATTCAGGAGGTCACATGCATTGGCTCCTACGTTACAATATTTACAATCTATCCCGCATCCATGTAATCTGAATTGTCAGTATCTATTATGGTTTTCCCTACCTGATGTTCCTGTCGATTGTCATTAAGGTTTGTTCATGACTGCTAGACTATTGCCTTCAATCTGTTATCCTCTGCCGTGAATATTTATTTGACTTGTAAAGTAGTGTGCCGCTGGTTGTGGGCTTAAGTTTTGCTTTGTTGGGCTTCTTGGAAATTAATCAAATAAACATTTTGTGTTATATGGTCATGAGATCTTTTATTCCTCATAAGCTGTACGCATTGCGTGACTTCATTCCACTTTTCTTGGCTTTTCTGGGTTGTTGAGGGAAGGATGATGTTCATCTAGAATGTGATTTTTCTGGCAAATGAGTGCCAAAACTCTTTTGTTACTTCTTAGACCGTGCTTTCCAGTCTTTCTTCAGTTGCACTTCTGAGCTGCGTGTGTTTCTTATTCTAACGACACTCATGCGACTCTTGAGCTAACTTTATTCGTGCATTTGATTATGTTTTTCAGAAGTTCTCTGCATATGCATATATGATATTCAGCATATCGATATAAAACTGAGATGGTATTCATGACATTCCGGTTTTTAGTCTTTATTATAAGCTTTGTAGATTGAATATCCAGTATGACAGCTTCTCTCTTTTCTCTACCTGGAAAATGTGTCTCCATTCTGTAGTGATGCTCTCTTTCATATAGTCGCCAGTAGACAATCTTATCATGTGAATTTTCATTCGGTCATCTCTTTGGAGCTTTGCCGTCATTGCGCATCTATTCGTGATGTGCTATGTGGTAGGCATGCAGTTTGAAGAGATCTACTATTAGGAACTTGACATTTAACTATGCCCAAGATTTCTCTTGGTTCCTTGTATCCTTGTTGCCAGGTTTAATCTCTCCAGCTTCTACAATCTTTCAATTATCAATTGAATTTTTGGTCCTGTGTATTGCAGCTATTTGCTTATGATACAGTTAACAAACAGTTGTCGCATAAACCTGGGGAACAGCCAAAGCTTCCCCTTCCTGCCTCCTTAGTTGCAGGTGCCTGTGCTGGTGTGAGCCCAACAATATGCACATATCCTCTTGAGTTGGTCAAAACTCGACTCACAGTCCAGGTGTAGTGCTGCATGCTAAAACAATATGATTGAATCTTGTCATTGTTAACACGAGCCTTCCATATTGCAGAGGGGAGTTTACGATGGTAGGTTTGATGCGTTCTTGAAAATAGTGAGGGACGAGGGACCCGCAGAATTATATAGAGGCCTCGCCCCTAGTCTTATCAGAGTGATTCCATATGCTGCCACCAACTATTTTGCTTACGACATGTTGAGAAAGGCATATCGGAAGTTTTTTAAGCAAGAGAAGATTGGGAACATCGAGACCCTTCTCATCGGATCATTAGCTGGCACTATTTCAAGTAGTGCAACTTTCCCCTTGGAGGTAGCTCGGAAGCATATGCAAGTGGGAGCAGTCAGCGGTAGGCAGGTGTACAAAACGTGGTTCATGCTCTTGCGAGCATACTTGAGCAGGAAGGGGTTGGAGGTCTATATGGAGGTTTAGGCCCTAGTTACATGAAGTTGGTGCCTGCTGCTGGGATATCCTTCACGTGCTACGAAGCGTGCAAGAGGATTCTGGTTGAGGATGATGAAGAGGCGTAACCACATATTTGACAAGAAGAAATGCAAGGTCTTTTGCTATGGGTCATCTACAGAAAGAGTGGATAAAGATGACTATTTTGTATACTGCGATTGAATGTTTTAGTTTATGTTTTTTTCTTTTGCTCATAGGATTTCTTTAGAAGAATTCTTCAAGGAAGTTCTTGTTACCAAGGTTGGTTCTACATGCACTCGCAAAGATATTCGAGGGGTTTACTTTTCTTTTGGAGTTCTGTGTGTTTCTGAAGAAGGTACTGGCATGTTTTGATAATGCGAGTACTGCCTTTCATGAGAAGATGAGTTGGCAAGAGTTGAACCAAGAAAGATGGCCAATTTGCCCAATAACATGCTGATTGAGACGCAATGTTTTTCACAGGGGCTACTTTGCGTGTGCATAAATCTCTTGGAGTACCTAACATAAGGAAAGCTTTTTTGCTTACTGGATTGTCGGTTTGAATGAATAACAGTTTCATGTTTGGAGTATGATGTTTCAGTTTCAGGTTCGAGTACCTTAAGCTTTCTTTGATAGAACAAAGCTCAGTATTAAACGATCTCGACGGGTGTTGATTTTGTTTCTGATCCAAACTGTGGCTGGTTACCCTGCAAGGCAAGCTCTCGCTGCCCTACCGATCGTGGCAAACCTGCGGCTCCAAGGGACTTCTTCTTAGTATGAAATCGAATAGTGGCAATAATTCAACCCTGTCGAGTCTGAATTTGACGATATACAAAGAACACAACAGCATCACGTTTCAATTATCAGTAGTGTGAGAGAGAATTAATCGACGTGCAGGAAATGCTTTCCGTAGAGCCTTGCGTTGATGAGAGACCTGTCGACAATTTGCAAGAGAATTGTGGGAACAGTAATAAAGGCATCGACTTAAGCTTGACCAATGACCTTGTTCTGTATTCAACCTTTAAGTGCTGAATTAAGTTCGAAAGTGCTACATTCTTGTGATCAAACAACAAAATACTGCACAATAACTAACAACAGACGAATCAAAGGTTTGAGATGCCTGTTTTGATCCAACACGGGCAACTGTGGAAAGGACATGACAAAAAATGACATTCTCTGCCTTTTCTGTTTTATACCCACCTTCTTCCCGGACGAAAGTATTGCCTCAATGATGAAAAGTGACTTTGGGTGGCAATGAGAATCTTGTTATATAAATAAAAGAACAATAAGCACTTGAAGATGGCTCCCCCCACAGGCGAGCATGATACAATTAGCAGTTGATGCCGCATTGAATAATTTGAAAGAAGATATATGCCTCAGGGTTGACAGTGAGATCCTCCTCCTTTGGCATGAGGAATCTATCGACCTGCACCGCAGCTTGCCTTCCCTCGGAGATGGCCCACACCACCAGAGACTGCCCACGTCGGCAATCCCCGGCAGCAAAAACTCCCTCCACATTGGTCGCAAACCGGCCATAGTCAGCCTTGAAGTTTGACCTGCCATCTCTCTCTAGACCTAACTTGTCTGCAATAGTTTGGAAAGGGCAAACCAGCAAAAACAACAGGCACAAATGCTGTCAATAAACTGTCCAGAAAAAGAGAACAAATTTACATCCACCCGGCACTAGCCCTATGCACATAAACTTAAGTATGGGTTAAAAGGTATCTTCACATTCTTCATTTTTAACCAGTTCGACTTTTCCATATTATATAAGGTTTCCTAGGGCAATAGTAAGCCTCTAAAGGCCCACATGCCAATCAAATTTACTTTAGCACATACGCCGAATAACCAAGTTATACTGTTACAACGGAAAGAAAAACAACTAATTTACATGCAAATTTGACTTTCCCATGCCAAATCCTTTCTTAGTACGGCTCGAACTATTTGACAAATATGAGAGAACGGTTCAAATACTCACCAATTCTGGACCAAGGAATCCCATGGCCAGTAAAACTAGATCAGCCTCAATGATTTCCTCAGATCCCTCGATTTCTTTGAACTGAAACTTCCCACTAGCATCCTTCTCCCACCTAACACGCACTACTTCAAGCCCTTTAACGACCCCATTTTCATCACCAATAAACTGCTTAGTTAGCACTTCATAAGACCTTGGGTCTTTCCCAAACTTAGCTGCAGCTTCCTGGTGGCCATAATCAACATGGTAGACGCGAGGCCACTGTAAACAGCATTGAACAGAGGAAAAGAACGGTGAGCAAATATTACACACCGCATGCTATAATATAAACGATAATGGAATAAGCAAGAGTACTCCTGTGGTTGTCAAGAGAAAAGGTAACTTATGTAATATTTGTACCTGTGGCCAAGGGTTGCCTGGAGCCCTCTTCTCTGGTGGCTTAGAAAGCAACTCCAAGTTTACAATTCTACTGCAGCCATGCCTGATAGATGTTCCTATGCAATCCGTGCCAGTGTCACCTCCACCAATGACCACTACCTTCTTTCCCTTTGCAGATATGTAGTTACCATCCTTGAGATTGCTGTCAAGCAAGCTCTGTGTTTGCATGAAGGAACTCCATGGCAAAATGAACACCTGACAATTCGTGTTCAGGTACAGGAAGGTCCCTGCAAGAAGGAAAATTCAATCCACAAGCATAAATATCGCTTTTCTCATCAACCAGAACATGGTGCAAAAACTCCTACAACATGTCCCCAAAGTTAAGTCACAATTAACTTACCTTGGTTTTGTGGCGCCAACAGCTAAAACAATAGCATCATTTTCCTTTTGGAGCCTATCAAGAGAGTATGATGAATCCTTCCCAACGCTGGCATTCACCACAAAATTGACACCTTCCTGAGCCATCAAGTTAACTCGCCGTTGAACTACATCCACTTTGTCAGTCTTCATGTTTGGCACACCATACATCATTAGGCCCCCAATTCGATCGGCACGCTCATACACTGTCACAAAATGGCCCATCCTGTTCAGCTGGTCAGCTGCAGCCAATCCAGCCAGTCCACTTCCCACAATCGCAACTTTTTTCCTGAGCGCATAAAGAAATTGATGATATTAACTTTAGAATAGGCAACATCTTTTGTCACAACCAACCCTGAAATCTGACTGGTTTAAGCCAAAAGACTCAATGGAAAACCAGGCTAATTCTTAAGCATTGTGAATTAAGGAATGGAAGGATGTAACTTGAACAGGAACCCCAGAGAAAAGAAACATCTCTAGGGAATATAATGGACAGCCTTGACATAGCTTTTCAAGCAACGCCTACCAATCATATTCTCCAAGAGCACAGTAAGCAAAGCACAGATATAATTGACTGGTTAATGTTGTTGAATAAAGAGACAGCATACCCTGTTCTCTTCTGGGGTGGCCGGGGCACCATCCACCCCTCCTCAAAGGCCTTGTCTATGATCGAGCATTCAATATTTGATGGAAACAGGATTCTCAATGATACCAAGAACACAAGAGCCTTCACACGGTGCAGGACACACGCGGCCTGTAAACTCGAGGAAATTATTTGTCTCCAACAGTCGATCTAGTGCTTCCTGCCACCTATTTTGGTATACCAGCTCATTGAACTCAGGTATTTTGTTTCCAAGAGGACATCCAGAGTTTTCCTGCATAGTAAAGCCAAAGGAACAGATATACAATAAAATTCATCTAGAATACATACGTACATACGCACAGACACAATTATAAAATAAAATCATTACAACTCTTACCTGATGGCAGAATGGAGTGCCACAGTCCATGCACCGGGCAGACTGAGTTTTTAACAGGGGACCTGGTTTGGACTCCTCCATGACTTCCTTCCAATCGTTCATCCGAACATTAGGGTCCCTATAGTTAACACCTTCGCGCTCATAAGCAATAAATCCCCCATGCTTAATGGCATCAGGAACTTGCATAGGCCTCTTGGGAGCCTCAACAGATTCTACTGTCTATAAAAACCAAAACTTAAAGTCAGACATCTCATCAAAGAATGGTTACCAGCTGAATCCTCAAATCAGTCTTCCCCCATATGAATCACAAAAAGAAAAGATTAACCTTGCCACAAAACGAAAGCCACAAAACATTGCAGAAACTACCCTAAAGGAAGAAAGAGGCAGAATTTCAATTTTAAAAATTTATCCAGAAGTTGTGAACCCCAGAACAAGATATTCATGTCATGCGTATTGAGATATCAGCCGTCTATGACACATTTGCACCAGCACATAGACCCACGCATACAAAATCAATAAAGCAGAGCACAAACTCAGGAGTAGGAAAAACTTCATCCAAATATCAGATCTTCCAAATTTTAAACAATGTCAAATAACTATCACATAAGTTGGAAGTATTCTAGTCCGATGTTGAAAAAATTTAGGTATAACAGGGGCTTAGTGTCACACATGAATGATCAATAAAGACAAGCATTGATGACATGGTCAGGCGATCTGTTATTTTTTTTTCGGTGTAAGGATTTATATCAACCTTGACTGGTTGCAGGGAAAAATTAATTTCGGACTGTTGAAACGATAATAAACTGCTTGTTTCCATTTACATCTACAGACATCTGTTTCCTAGATTGCTGCTGGGATTATTTTCGCTTTTTCTGCATGGTATGATGTGCAAGGCACAAATACTAATATGCATCACAAAGAATGAACTTTTTCCATCAAAGTGACAGAGAGAGCCTCCAAGCCGTTTCATTTTACTTTCCAACCACAATAATTTGCCATGTAAGCACAATGCACTGCTAAAGAAGAATGAACTCACCCAAGTAAACCTGCATTTCCAATGTCCGAAGAAGTTCCAGTGTTCATGCAAGTGGTATCCCCAGAACTTGTCTGCTGAAAAAGAATAAGGAACAGAAGATTTTATTACTAACTGATGAAAAAAATAAACATTATCAGTGTTCAGGCCAGTGATTCGCCGGTCACGCGCTGGTTCGCCCCGAAGAGAGGGAGGGCAGACAGAGACGCAAGGGGAGAGAAAGAGCAGGGGACGGACGAGTCGGGGCCAGATCCGGAGCCGGAGGGGTGGTGCGGTGGTTCGCCGGTCGGAAAGAGGGAGGGCAGAGAGAGAGGGAGGTCGCACGCCGGTCGGTCGAAAGAGGAAGGGCAGAGAGAGAGAGGGGGAGGTCGCACGCCGGTCGGTCGGAAAGAGGGAGGGCAGAGAGAGAGAGGGAGGTAGCACGCCGGTCGGTTGCTCGCGGTCCTCTCGCCGGTATTCTCCTGGTTCGTCGGTCGCTCGCGGTGGTTCGTCGGTCGGAAAGAGAGAGGGCAGAGAGAGAGAGAGGGAGTTCGTCGGGGAGAGAGAGCGAGGGTAGAGAGAGAGAGGTGCGAAGAAAGAAGTCGCAACAGAAAACCCTCTCTCCGCGAGCTACAGTACACAAAAATTTTCAAAATGGCGTCCGAAATTGTGGGTCCCACTAGACACGTGTCGCGCTGCCACTGCCTTCTTGTTTGCCAGGCTGGAACGTGAGACGTACTCTCTCCTCTGCCGTTGCTCATAGGCTACTATTGTCACGTCCCGTCCACGTCCTCGAATTCTCTCCTCTCCTCCAATGGACTGTGCGGATTGGTCCGCGAAGTCGTCTGGCGGCAATAATTTAACTCCGCATCGAGTGGAAAAAAGAAAATGAAAATTCCAACCAGACAAGTCCCCTCCATCGAGGATCGCCAAATTCGCCAAAGACTAAACAAACGCCCCGCGAGCCAGCCCGGTGCGCACGTGGAACTCCAAGAAAGGAAAAGTCAGAATATGCCCGCGATTCCAACCCCTCCATATCCTAGCTTTCGATTTTTTGCCATTTTCTTTTGTTTCCTCCATTTATGTGGCTTCAGTTGAACGCCTGGTCCCTTGGGGGAAATTTCTCGAGCGCACCGGGGAAGACGGTACGACTGGAATTTTCCATGCCTCCAATTTAGTATAATGACGTTTTGGAATTTGATGACAGTAGCTTTTTGGGATGATATCTCTCTCGTTTCGAGGCTTATTAACGGGTTGCTTGCAGCTGCTGCTGCCGCCGGAACAGTAAGCTGGTCGGTCTCTCGTCCATGGAAGAGGAGAGCAGCTCGCGCGGATGCTACGGCGGCAAAGCTTGGAGGCCGGTGAAGACGTGGGCTTCCGCCACCGTCTTCGTCCTCTTCACGGTGGTCCTTCTCTCTGGGGTCTTCATCTCTTGGATAGACATCGTGAGTCTCTCTTCTTCATCATCATCTCGCGCCCTCCCTTCTGATCCTCTGCAAGTTGGTTTTCCACCTTCTCCAAGCGGTAGTTTCTCGCGAAAACAAAAAAAGATTGCTTTTTCTTGTTCTTTGGCAACTCTAAGTTCGTTGCAATATTAAATTGCTAAAGAGAGGAGAGATGAGGTTGAAACTTCATCTTTCGTACTGAACCAACCAAGTCTTTTTACAAAAGACAAATACATAATTACTCCACTAACGCCTAAAAACTAGGACAATTAACACACATGACTCCACTAACTCTGATAACTGAAAAACCAAATAAGCAAAACGTGCAAAAGGAAATAACTATTATTTCAACAATCCCTCCCTTAAACTGATGTTTACTAACATTCAGTTTAAAGCCTTGACCGTTTTCAACGTGTAAACACCTAGTAACCTTTTGAGCTTTACTAATGACTCCATCTTGAGAGCTTGATTGTTGAGTTGTTGTCACAAAAAATTTTAGTAGCTCCTGATTGCTTGAATTGCAGCTCCTCAAGAATTCTCCTTAGCCAAATGGCTTGACAAGCACTAGCTGTTGCATCAACAAATTCAGTTTCTGTACTTGACAATGTGACAATTGGTTGCTTCTTGGATGACCACGAAATAGCGCATGTCCAAACATAAAAGCATAACCCGAAGTGCTCCTCCTATCATCTTGATCTCTTGCATAGTCACTATCAGTAAATCCCAACCAATTGGACTTTTCACCATTCTTATAAAATAGCCCAAAGTCTCTAGTTCCTTGCAAGTAATGAAGGATTTTCTTGGCAGCTAACAAATGCATTTTTGTAGGATTCTCCATATATCTACTGATTAAACTCACAGAATACATTATATCTGGTCTTGTTGCAGTTAAATACATCAAACTGCCCACAATTTGTTTATAAAGTGTGCTATCAACCTTCCTCCCTTCATGATCTTTGTATAACTTTAAGCCAAACTCAACTGGAGTGTTTACAGGATTACAATCCTTCATCTGAAACCTGTCCAAAATTTTTCCCACATATTTCTTTTGAGAAATAAAGATCCCATCATCCGATTGTACCACTTCTATGCAAAGGAAGTAATGCATCATACTAAGATCAGACATTCCAAACTCATCCATAATAGATTTCCTGAATTCTTTAAACATGCTATCACAACTTCCAGTAAATATAAGATCGTCAACATACAAGCAGACAATAAGCATTTTCCCTTTATCTCAAATCTTGACAAAAAGCGTATGCTCATAAGGACATTTTGAAAAACCAACTTTAAGAAAATAAATTTCAATATGACTATACCAAGCCCGAGGGGCTTATTTTAGCCCATAAAGAGCTTTCTTTAATCTATAAACTTTATGTTCATTTCCAATCTTGACATAACCAGGGGGTTGCTTGAAAATACTTGTTCCTCTAAGTACCCATGCAAGAATGCCGATTTGACATCTAGCTGGAAAATAGGCCAAGAATTCTGTGCCGCCAATGCAACCACCAATCTGATTGTGTCATGTCTTGCAACTAGAGAAAAAGCTTCTGTATAGTCGATCCCATATTGCTGCTTGTATCCCTTGGCTACCAAACGTGTTTTGTATTTGTCAACTTCACCATTTTCTTTTAGTTTTGTTTTAAAGACCCACTTTACACCAATGGTTTTTTATCCATTCGGAAGTCGGATAGTTTCCAAGTATCATTTTTTTCGATGGCATTAATTTCATCATCCATCGCTTTTCGCCATTTTTTTCTTTGACATCACTCTCAAAAGTTGTAGGGTCATAATATGAAATAAGGCAGAATGAGTAATTGAATCTCCAATTCCAATTACCTCAAATCTTCCATCCAAGTAGGCCTTCTTTTAACGCGACGAAAAGATTGGGCTTCTTCTTCACTGACTTCAGCGACTGTTGGCGAAATTCCAGCAGCTGTAGAAGTCATATTTGATGAATTTTTGGGCATACAAGGTGCTGAAATTTGCTCATGTTCAGCATCATTGTCATAAAGGACTTGGGTAGGCTGCTGCCTATTCCAATCCCAAGTGTTCTCTTCCTCAAAAATAACATCCCTGCTAGTCATAATCTTCTTTGTTAGTGGATTGAATAATTTATATGCTTTGGATGCTCCACTTACACCAAAAAAGACACATTTTTAGCCTTGTCATCAAATTTCTTCCTTTTCTCATCCGGGACATGGGCATATGCGATGCATCCAAAGATTCTGAAGTGATCTACAG
Organism: Eucalyptus tenuipes; assembly: GCA_014182365.1. Taxonomy (NCBI): domain Eukaryota; kingdom Viridiplantae; phylum Streptophyta; class Magnoliopsida; order Myrtales; family Myrtaceae; genus Eucalyptus; species Eucalyptus tenuipes. The sequence continues at coordinate 1,313,576 of CM024541.1, read as the reverse complement.
CTGGTCTTCTCCCACTCCAAGTCTCTTTTGATGTCATATTCTGAACAACAAAAGTTGGACTTCTGTTTAAAACATGAATACTCCAATTTACTGCTTCCGGCCAGAAAGTTTTTGGAATTCTTCCTCTTGCCAATAAGCTTCTCACCATGTTGAGAATTATTTTATTTTTCCTCTCAGATTCACTATTCTGTTGTGGTGTATATGCAGCAGTAAGCTCTCTTTGAATGCCATGTTCTGCACAAAAAGGCTTCAAATTCTTTTGAGCAATATTCACTACCACGATCTGTTCGAAGAGTCTTAATGGTCTTTCTTGCTTCATTTTCAACACAAGCTTTGAAGCTTTTAAATGTGGAGAAAGCTTATGATTTTTCCTATAAAAAGTAAACCCAAGTTTTTTTTTGGAAAAATCATCAATGAAGGTAATTAAGTAACTTTTACCTCAATTAGAAGAAGGGTTTATAGGTCCGCAAATGTCCGAATGCACTAGCTGCAAAACATCCTTTGCTCTCCTTGACTTCTCTTTTGAAAATTGAGAACAATGTTGTTTGCTAACAACACATTCTTCGCAGACTTGGGAAGGAATAGTAATTTGAGGAAGACTTGTCACCATGTTTTTCTGTTGGAGGGTCTTCAATCCACCAAAACTCAAGTGACCATAGCGAAAATGCCATAGCTATGAGGGATCTTTCTTTTCAACCATCAAACAAGATTGAATATTTTCAATCTTTAATGGAAACAATCTATTTGAACTCATAGGAACGACTGCAATAGCACCTCTATTAGAATCATAAATTTCACAAGCACCTCTTTGAATGGTGATTACATAACCATTTTCTTATAATTGGCCAGTACTCAATAGGTTACTTTTCAAGTTAGGAACACACAACACATTAGAGATCGTTTCCACAAAACCATTCTTGGTTCTTATTTTAATATCACATTTTTCCATCACTTTCACAGTAGAATGATTCCCAAAACTCATAGTGGAATGAAAATCTTCATTTAGATGAGAAAAAGAAGACCTACTTCCACTCATGTGGTTACTGCACCCTGTATCCACATACCAAATATCTAACTCGGGCTTCTTTTCATCTTGAGCAGCCATCAACAACGATTCAACTTCTTTTTCTTCAACAAAATTTGAACTCTCTACATTTTCTTTATTATTAGGCAGCCTAGTATAACATTCAGATGCATAATGACCAAATTTATGATATCTAAAACACTCTACCTTGGATTTGTTAGGATCCCGTCCTCTGCCTTTGCCTTGAAATTGGTCATTGTTGGCTTTGAAATTCCTGCTAACATCTCTATTTCCTCGATCTCCCCTTCCTCTATCTCTACCTCTACCCCTTCCTCTAAAATTGTTGGAATGAGTATTGGTAGAAGCCTTCAACACTTGCTCCTCTACTGTTGAACTTCTGTTCATTTTCTGTTCATGGACCAATAAGGAGCTTTGCAATTCATCAAGAGAGAGCGCATTTATGTCTTTTGACTCTTCAATTGAGCAGACAACATAATTAAACTTTGGTGTCAAAGAACGCAAAATCTTCTCCATAATGGTGACGTCGTCCATCTTCTCGCCCTAGAATCGCATCTTGTTGCTGATCTCAATTGTTCTGGCACAATAACTAGTGATAGATTCTCCATCCTTCATCGCTAGTGTCTCAAAATTTCTTCTCAAGGCTTGAAGCTGTGCACGCTTCACCCTAACAGAGCCTTGATATTTCTTCTTCATAGAATCCCAAAATATCCTTGGAAGTTTCTTTGCAAAGAATAGTCTCCAAGATGGGACGATCAATAGCTTGAAAAAAATAATTTTTTGCCTTCGGGTCCTTCAACTTTCTAGCTTCCAATTATGCTTTCTAGGGATCTGTCAAAGCCATGCCTGCTGGTGGCTCTTGAATTCCAGATTCGACAACCGACCAATACTCCTTTGATCGTAAAAAATTCTCCATCAGCATGCTCCAATGGTCATAGTGACCATCAAAGCGTGGAATTGCTGGTTGAACAAAATTGTCAGTGGCCATTGAAATATTGCTGTTGCAATTATCTCACAAAAGTATCTCACACATCTAAACCTTCTTTTATCTTTTTTTTTAAAAAAATAAAATAAAAACTCTCTCACGCTTCTCTCAGGCTCTGATACCACTGTTAAATTGCTAAAGAGAGGAGAGATGATGTTGAAACTTCATCTTTTGTACTGAACCAACTAAGTCTTTTTACAAAAAACAAATACTTAACGTAAAACACACCATAACTACCCATGTTCTGCATAAAACGCTTACTCTACTAACACCTAAAAACTAGGACAACTAACACACATGACTCCACTAACTCTAATAATTGAAAAACCAAATCAGTAAAACGTGCAAAAAGAAATAACTATTATTTGAACATGCAGACCATTAGCTTTTCTAGGTTCGGGTTAATATGTTATAATTTGTAGTTGATCTCAGTTTGTCATCATGCGAAAGGAAGGAATTTGCAGAAAGCTAGAGCTAATGGAACTGCTTTTAGAAAGCAACCGGAAAGAACGGAGCCTGTTTCATCATGGCTCCACTTCCACATGCTAATTCTAGTAATCTGCTGCTCCGCTTCTTGTTTCTTCTGCATAACTTTTCTCTCTAATAACAGTTAAAGACAGAATCGCCGCGATCGAGTTGATGATGATGCTATGAATGGCCCACGACCAAATAACGTGTGGCTTCCTTGCACATCAGTCATTCCCTCTCGATGCATTGATCTTGGATTTTCCTTTTTTTCCATGTTTCATCTATTTGTTTTGATTTTGGCAGCCATAGATATTGCTAATGTTACGCAGATACTGAGATTCTTCATGACTTTGTAGATCTCACATATCAGCTAATCTCATATCCATGAATTAACCTTGGTATTCCTTTTTTATTTTTTGGGTGGTTGGTAGCGTACTTTTACTTTTCCAGGCGCTTCAATTTTCAAGACTACCGCCAACGAAAGCCCTGCGCAATCATCTCTGAACAAAACCGAGTTTCCGAAAAAGGAGTTTCCACCCGAGTCTCCGAAAACCGAGTTTCCACCCGAGCCTGCGAAAAAAGAGTTCCCGATCAAGTGCCCGAATGCAACCACGAAGCAAACATGCCCCTTGGATTATCCCTTGAAACATGAGACCAAGATCGTAGACGCCGAGGTATGTCCCGAGTACTTCCGGTGGATCCACGAGGATCTTCGGCCTTGGAAGGCCGCCGGAATCACGAGAGAGATGTTGGAGGGCATTAAGAGGACTGCGCATTTTAGGATCGTGGTTCACAAGGGGAAAGTCTATCTGGACAAGTTCAGGCCTGCATACCAAACGAGAGAAGAGTTCACATTTTGGGGGATCGCGCAGCTCGCGAGGTTGTATCCCGGTAAGCTGCCAGATTTGGAACTGATGTTCCAATGCGGAGACCGAACGGTGATCAAGAAGGAAGATTACAGGGGCTCGAAAGCCACCAAGATCCCGCCATTATTTCATTATTGTGGACGCCAGACAGCGTTTGACATTCCGTTCCCTGATTGGTCCTTCTGGGGTTGGTAATAACTCGCTCCTTTACTCGCTCCTTTAGCGTTGCAGCTTCTTTAATTTTTTGTCATAGCGCTAAGAAACGAGAGCATTTTTTACCAGCTAAACCGTCGGCTGTTCGAGCTAAGTTTAGCCCGTGTCTTAGCAGATTCGGTGGATGAGTGCAGCATAATAAGCTCTAAATGCATCATTTCACTCAATGCATACAACTCACCACACCAATTCGGTTCATTCTCAACTGTTGAGCCAAAGATGATCAGGTCGCTGTCTAGTTCATAGGGAATTTGCGAAAGCAGTTCCACTAAGCAACCTTTTTGCATCTTTTAATGCTCTTTCTTACGGAAAAGCATCATGTACAAAGTGGGAAGTGTCTCATTCAAGCACGTTTTATGTGGTAGGCCTGAGGTGAATGTAAAGCCATGGGAAAGCACATTATCAGCCATAAAAGAGAAGGCAGAGATGATGCCATGGAAGGATAGAGAGCCCTATGCTTATTGGAAAGGCAACCCAACTACTTCTCGAGGCAGGGGTGAACTCCTCAAGTGCAATAACAGCAAAGAAATCGATTGGAAAGCTCGCGTGTACAACCAGGTACAATGAAAAAGAAAATCACTTTAAACTCTTGAAATCATTGACGATAACCGATCCGTATTTGATTTGGTTGGTGCTACCTATTGTTAATTGGATCGGATACTAAAGTTATGACACTAAAATGTGAAACTTGATGCGCTTGCGATTTCCTTTTTTAGGACTGGGGTCGCGAAATAGCGGAAGGATTTAAGCATTCGAATCTAGAAGATCAATGCACTCATAGGTAAGCCAGTAACAATTCTACAATTCCCCTCCTGCTCTCTTTGTAAATGAGTTGTCGGTGCAGTTGGTGTTCCAGATCGCGTCGCGTTTCCTGGTCATGAACTGAATATGCTTGCATGAACCATAAACATGGAGCAGGTATAATATCTACATTGAAGGAATCGCTTGGTCGGTTAGTCAGAAGTATGTTCTAGCATGCGATGCCATGACATTGCGGGTAAAGCCAGACTACTATGATATCTACTCAAGAGGGCTGATGCCCATGGACCATTACTGGCCCATTAGGCCCCAGAACAAGTGCAGGGACATCAAGTACGCCGTGGAATGGGGAAACGAGCACCCTGCACAGGCGCAGGCCATCGGAGAGAACGGACGCAGGTACGTCGCCGAGAGCGTGAAGATGAAGCACCTGTACGACTACATGTTCCACCTGCTCAGCGAGTACGCGAAGCTCCTGAAGTTCGAGACTAAGGTGCCTCGGGGGGCGGTCGAGATGTGCTCGGAAGCGATGGCCTGCCCATTCGGCGGCTCGATCAGGAAGTTCATGGACGATTCCATGGTGATGTCCCCTAGCGATGTGCCGCCGTGCTCGTTGCCGCCCCCTTACAAACCCGACGAGCTCAAAGCTCTCCAGGAAAGAAAAGAGAAGGTGACCAGGCGAGTGGAGATGGAGGAAGCGCGGTAATGGAGAGATTTCAAAGGCGCGCGTCCTCTTGGTGGTCGCGGATATTTCATCATTAGAGTACGAGGTTGGACACGTTATTTTCCACTGTCAGTCCACTTATACCTTGGAAACGATGAGAACACGGAAGCGAGCAGCTACATTAAAGCAGACATGTTGTAAGTAGAATCTCTCTCTCTCTAGGCGTACCTTTAGAAGCCACTTCCTTGTTGATTAGACTGTGCATGATGGCTATAGGCGCAGATGAATAGGGCTCCACTTTGTAAATACTTCGTGCAAAAAGTACAGAATCATGTTCTCAAAAATTAGACCTCGAGCCCATTCGTGCGATGAACTTGGCACATGCCATTGGAGAAAGAGGAAGCAGATTCCTGGAGGAGAATCTAAAGATGAAGTACGTGTACGACTACATGCTCCACCTCCTCGTCGAGTACGCGAAGCTCCTCACGAGCACTGCGCCGAGGCGATGGCGTGCCCGGTCGGCGGCCTGTTCAGGGCGAACGTGGAGGACTCCATGGTGAAGTCCCCAGCGAGTCGCTGCCTTGCGCGCTGCCACCTCCTTACGACCCGAGAGAGCTTCAGGGCTTCATGGAGAGGAAGAGGAACTATACCAGGCTACTGGAGGAGTTGGGAGGATGAGTACCGGAACAATCTCAACAAGAAACAATGAAAATGCCGCTCATCGCTCGTGCATTCTTCCTCATTTTTGGTGCTCCCACCGGTACTCGAAGGAGCAAAAAGTAACTTCCCCGGATGACCCCTAACCTTTCATCGCAGGATTCGAGAAAGGCTTGAATTGCATCTCCACGTCTCCCTTCGTATCGAGACTCGCGTTAATGATTCAACGTCTCGAGTTGTCAAATGTTCATATGGAAACGATTTTAACCTTGAAAGGATAATGACACGAATAATTCTTGAATTTTGGTTAATACATAATGTGGTGTTTCAATTTTCAAATTATTCAATTTGATCCCTGCATTTTAGCCAAATATGTTATATTAATTCTAAACTTTTAATTTGTTTAATATGGTTTGTGAACTTTTGATAAATGTTCAAAATAGTCCTTGAAGTATATGTATATAGTCAATGTTACCATTCCATTAATTTAAGTTTAAGGACAATATTGAACATTTCATATAGTCCATAATTAGTTTGAATATGTATCAAAAGTTTAAGGATACATATTGAACAAATTAAAAATTTAGTAATGACATTGTAAGTTGGGTTAAAGTACATGGACCCAATTAAATAAATTAAAAATTCAAAGATCATATTACATATTAAGTTATAGTTTAAGGATGATTTGTGTTATTTTCTCGGTTGGGAATTATTTGAATCACATCTCCTTAAACTTCACTTAACCACCAAAAGAAGAAAAATAAATAAATAAATGACAAGGGAAAGACTTCAAGTCCTGAACAGGTACCGAGGAATGGAATTTCTCTTCCCACTATATCATGTATGCCTCGGGTAGAATTTGAGTAATTAAAAAGTTTTGCGTTCAGTCTGGGTCTTTGTCAGAGTGGGCAGACTTCTGATGTAAGATAGATTTTGAAAGAATTATACAGAAGTCTCACATTCTTTAGAATAGATCTAGAGAAGTTTTGTCAACTTCAAAACATAATAGGAGTTTTCTCCAACAATCTCCCCCTTTTTTATGGTAACAAAACTTTCATGCAGATTTAAAACTTATATCCTGCAAAATACACTTTAGCAGCACATAATAATTCATAACAACAGATTATTATAGAACTGAAAGATATTGAATATGCATCCACAAAAACCATATTAAAAAAAAAAAATTCAAACCACAACCAACCACATCAATTCAAAGCCACAAAAGTTAACTGCTGAATCATAAATGTTCAACACAACCAACCAAGTTCAAATCAAAATTTCAAAAACAAATAGGAACTTAAATCTGCTCTGGTTCTCCTCCCTTTTTGTCAACAACAAAAAGAAAGAGAAAGTAAAAAAGATGTATTAAAAATGAGATAAAAATATGGACTCAATCAGGATTGTCTTGGAACGCGAACAAGTCGGAAATCCTCCAGCGACTGCACTGCCTCCTCAAGCTTCTCTTGGCATTGATGATAGACATTCTCGACCTTGGCTATAGTCTGCGAAGCTTGTTGATTCAAAGTCTGAACTTGAGTATCTAGAGACTATACCTTCCAGTTAGAAAATCTGAGGTAGACCTCAAGGTAGTGTGTAGCTTTTGAATCTCAACCTCTATTGCATATTGCTAGCTTTAACCTCCAAAAGGAGCTCTACTATCCTTGGATAGTTTGCATTAGGTTCTATTTGAGCATTAGCTTTAGCGAAGTGAATATGTGGAGTGTTCAGAAATGGAGGAACATCAACTTGAGCACGTGCAGTTTATTCCTTGTCTCGATTCTGGGTTTCTTCTTCAACATCAATCTCAGGGAAGTGAGATGCAAAGACATCTTTGGGATCTGTAGGAGATCTGCTAATGCCATAACTAGCAGTAGATGTTGTCAAAGGAGTTTTCTCATGAGCTCCCCCTGATTTGGTGCCTTCAGGTTGAGATGAGATTTCATCTACTTGTTCATTTTCCTTTCCAGCACTAGATCTCCTTTCTTGTTCAATCTCCATTCTTTCAGATGCATCATCTTCCATTTCTTCTTCAGAATCTCTTTTCTCAGTTTTATCTGATAGTGGTATTGCACCACTGGCTCCTTTAGAATCTTCATCTTCATTGTCCTTATCTGCTGATTTTTCAGCATCACCCTCTTCTTCTTGTTCATCTTCTTCTTCTGCTTGTTCCTCTTCTTTTGCTTCGGCTTCAACTTTGTCTTCTTCTGTCTCTTCAGAATCAGGATATCCTTGAAGATTGCACAAGGCTAGTGCAGAAATGGTCAGATCATCTTCATCTTCTTCGTCCATCAGAAGAACATACTTCTTTTTCTTTGAAGTCTTTTGCACAAGATCTTTTCCTTTTCGCTTCCTTGCAGCACTAGGTTCTTCCTTGAGTCTTTTTGAGGATTCCGTCTTCACAAGATCAATTGCCTTGGATAGATTCCTTAGTCTCATTTTAGAGATCATCTTCATGCCTATCTCCATAGGAGTGATAGTTCTTGCACAAAGTTGAGAGGGAAACTGGATTTGAAAATATCTAAACAATTTTGTAATCAAGGCAGAGTAGGGCAATTGTCATTTTTCTTTCATAACATTCCTGTACATATGCAGGAAAATAGTGTGTGGCAGAGAAAAAGGAATTCCATTGCAAATAGCCCACATAATCTTTGCTTCAAATCTTGAGACATTAGTCTTTGAAGCAGCTTTGGGTCTGATGCAATTGATGACAATCTTGTGCAGCAGAATGTTTTATTTTGGCATGCGAGAGTAAGTGACACTCCCACTCGGCAGTTTGTCCTTCACTAGAAATCGAGTGGCTTGACTGATGGAGACATTAATTGGTAGAAAGCCACTACGTTCAACTCCTAGAATGTCAGTCAGAGTGTTTACATCCACAACAAACACTTTGTCACAAATAGTAAATTGAATGTGAGTTTGATTCAAGAAAGATAGATTGGAGTAAAAATACGTTGTCAATTCGGGATAAGCCACTGCTGTCTTAGCACAAAAACTTTCAAGTTGAAGATTGGCTAACATTTCCCTTAAGTCAACCTTAATGGAGTCAAGGAAGTCAAAGTCCACTGTGCGTGGGTTTATCACTCCTCTGTTCAGCATTTGGGCATAAACCTTTTTATGCTCTTTGGAACACAACAATTTCGTTCTTTCTCCAGGGATGTCAGCAGCCACACCCATCCGGGGTTGACTCTCTGAATTGAATGGAGGATCAAAAGGAAAATCCAGAAAAGCCTTTTCTGCCGAAGCTTTCGAGCCACTCCTAATCTTTCCGTGGCTCTTAAGAATAGAGTTTCGTTTCCATGCCCATGTCCTTTCAAAAAACTAGTGATAAAGGACATTGGAGATCCACCTTGTTTCAAATAACAATAATGCTTGTAAAGTATATGCGTGTCAAAACTATAAGGAAATCAAGTGAGGTAGGGGTGAGCATCAGTGCAAGGTTAACCGTGGATCAACCTTGGACCAGTCCAACCTTATTGGCCTAATTTGGTTCTCCGGAGGACTGGGTCGATTTTTGGTTATGGGATTCTTGGACAAACACTGTGCGGGTTGGTCCTCAGTTGGACTAACCTGGAGTATATATATATATATATTTTATAAAACCCTAAGTCAAATGGTGTCAACATCATTAAATGGCTTCTCACATCATCTAAAATGGCATAAACATCATTAAACAACTCCTCACGACATCCTTCTCCAATACTCGTTCTCCTCTATCTTCTTTGTTATCTTAGTTTTCAATTTGCTAAAATCAAAAGGAATAACTTCCTCGCTCACCACTAGACACTCGCCCTGCTCAATTTCGTCGCTTGTCGCTCAACTTCCCATCTTGTCTCATATATCTATGAATGGTCTTAATCGTTTTTATGATTTATTGCTTTAACAAGTGTGGAATTTCTATTGTTGCCTTATATTAAATTTATTGAATATGCATTGATATTTATAGTTTGGTTGCACAATACTGTATTGTCAATGGATATGTAATTTGAAATGATAGATTTGCCATTTCAGGGAGTACGAAAAATGAAACAAAAAAATTATCGATTGGTCTCGCGTTAATTCTGGAATCAGACCAAACTCATTGGGTCGGTTTGGTCCTCAGTCTCTGGTTCAATAGGATCGATCTTCGATCCCAGAAATTGAGGACTAATACTGTTCGGGTTGGTCCTAGGGTTAGGGGGTGGACTGGACCCAACTTAGACCATGCTCACTCCTAAGTGATGGCTTAGCCCTCGTTACTGTCGCCCTACCATTGTCGAGAAGGGCTTGTTGAACCCCAACCATTTTCCCTTCCCCTTCCATTTTCTATTTTCCCCCCTCTAATACAGAAAAAGAAAAAAAAAGAAAAAAAAAGGAAAAAAATTTTAAAAGGACAAAAATGCCCTTATTAGCTGGTGAGTTAGGCCATTTTTTGAGAGTGACATAGTCACTTCAGACTCTTATTTAAAATAAAATTCACATTAAGCCATTATTTGAAAAAATCAAAGTATTTCAGGCCCCTTATTTGAAATTTTTCCTTAAACTTTTGATAAAAATCCAAACGCCGCATCCCTAGAAATTAGGTACAATTTATCTAGAACCGTAGGAGAGCATTCAACCATTTCAAAATCACCATGTTTGATTCCATGTGCGGTTGTAGATAGATAGATTTCTATGCTTCTATGAGTGAGGTCGACTCTCTTTGAATAATTCACTGAGGTTAAAACTATAAAAAATCCCAAATTGATATTTTGTATCACATTTACCACCAAATTATTTTTCATGTCCAAAAAAATTCCCAATGCTTAACCCATAACGTATTTACCCTAAACTAACTTTCAACCTAACACGAATGGAGAAGATTAGCACTTAATTGCAGAGTTTCTCAATTGCTACCAAAAATATGAACCGAGTGTACATCCAATAGAACATCATGATTAGGGGTGTGCATGGTCCAGGTGGGTGGTTCCTGACCTAGAACCGAGAATCGCCCGCTAAGAATCGATTCCAAAAAATTGGAACCGGGAATCGCCCGCTAGTTGCATGGATTCACCCGGGAATCGGACCAATCCATAGAACCGGTCCAACCTCCGCGCCTTCCCCTTTTCGCTCTTCCCACATTTACTCATTCTGGCTCTCCTGAGTATGGTAGCTTTATTCTCCTCAAGTATTAGCGCAGTGGCGGCGGCGGTTGCGACCCTTGCGCCGCTTTTGTCCTAACCACCACCACCATCTTTGCCATCGCCTCCATTGTCTCCCGCTCCTCCCTCGAGACTGACAATGAGGAGGACAATGGGGACGATTTGCCATTCTTAGACTTGGAGTTCGCCTTTATCCCCAAAAATGAGGACGATGGAGGCCTAAGGAGGGGGAGGAGGAAGAGGGGAGGTAGAAGTGGGACAAGCCCAACAAGAAAGAGGACGATAGTGACAATGAATGCGGAGGTGGCGACGAGGATGGCGATGACGTGGAGAGAGAGTTCAAGTTTGATGGAGGAAAAGAGAATCAATTCACTGTTTCATCGAGTTTTAACTAGGACTCCAAGGCATATGAGTAGATCAGGAGGTGAATTAAAGACGAAGAGGGAGCTCAGGGAGATTTTGAACTAAGAGAGACAAGATAGAGTAGGAGAATAGTGAATTGAGACAAAGATAGTGATTGAAACCCTAAATTTTAAATTTGTTAATTTTGAATATTTTTAATATTAAAAATTAATATATTATTATAATATAATCGATTCGGTTCGGGTGGACGAATGAATGGTTCCACTGGAATCGGGAACCGGATCGGTTCCCTAAAGACAACCGGTTCCGAGCGGTTTTGACGGATCCCGTTCTTTTGCAAAACCCCTTATCATGACCAGGCGAACGGCCTCGTACTCAAAAACCATAGGTGTATATCCATTTTCTGATGAATAATTGTACGCGAACGGCCTTGTACTCAGGCTCTCTCGCCTTCCAGAGAGTGAGCTGAAGTGGAAGTCAGCCGATGAGCTCGCCCGGCGAAGCGAGCGCCCCGTCCGCTCCGACGAGCGGCGGCGGCGGCGGCGGCTCCGCCTTTGCGGAGAGAGCCTCCGAGGAACTCCTCGCTCGCTACCGCTCCCTGCCGAAGAAGGCGAAGCCCCAGGGGCGCGAGGTCACCGTCTCGAGGTGCTTCTCTCTATCGAGCTCGGAATCGTTGCTTCGATTCGTTCGCCGGTTAATAGGATGGATCATGATTCTGTTTCTTATCCTGTGAATCGCTCTCTCAGAACTGGAAGTGGTTTCGCTCGGGACGGGGACGAAGTGCATCGGGCGTTCTCTGCGGAGCCTCGACGGCGACGTCGTGAACGATTCTCATGCTGAGATCATCGCGCGGAGAGCTCTGATGAGGTCGAGCATCGTCGCCGGTTTGCTTTTGCCACTGAGAGCAAGTGTTCTGCGCTTCACTTGTTGACGATTGTTGATGACTTCTGAGGCGTGAGTTCATTTCGAACCAGGTACTTGTATGCTGAGATCCAACGACTTAAGATGTCTGACGGTAATGATGGAAACGGCCATGGGAGCGACCGATTTCGATGCGGGGGTGATGTTCGTGATCGTGAATCGCCGCTCGAGCCGATCCTAGAAGGCCACGGCGAGGGGAAGTACAGAACGAGGGTGGGTTGGCAATTGCATCTGTACATATCGCAGTTGCCATGTAATTCCTGGAAATAGCTCATGGCTTCCCCTACTATGTTATGGTGCTAGGACTCTTTTATTTGCTGTCGCAATACAATTCATGGACTACTTCTTTTCGAGAATTGAACAGTCGGCAATGCGGTTGAATTTTATGAGCTTATGAATCTTTGTGTTGTATGCGTAGGCGGAGTTGCTTCTCCCCCCTCCCTGTTGCCTCATAAAATATCTGCAATGATGGAAGAAAATGAAGTAAAGGTACCATCAATGGTGGAAGACACAGAAGGAAGGGATTCAGAGGATATGTTGAGGAAACATGGTAATGGAAGATTTAAGCTCCTTGCTGATAACATTTCTTTTTTGGGTTCCTCCTGTTTGTGAATTATCTGGATGATTCATTTTCATGCAACGTCTTGCTCTGGTTTTCGAAAGCGCCGGAAAGATTTTTGTTGGTCAGGATTCTATTACATGTTACAATTGATGCTGAGATGCTAATAATTTATATTTTATCTACAAAAGAACACAAAATGATCCCGTGTTGAAATGCATGAGAAATGTGTGTGAATGCTGGATTTTTATGTATTTTTGGGTTTAAGAGGGAGCCGGAGAATAAGACGTTGGATCATATTAGAGTGGACCAAGAAGGATTAGAATTCCTACATTTTGGTTTTCTCTGGTTGTCATTCTAGTACATACTTTAATTCAATATGTGTTCCTTTCTCTGCAAATTCATGTGTTAACAATGTGGATCATTAGTTGGTTTTCTGTTGTTCGGCCTGTTGAATTGAGCAGTGAACTTTACATATTAGCAATTTACAACTTTATTGTGCAAAAGCTTGTGAGAAAATGACATCATGTAACTATTCTTTGACAAGTGATGCTGCTTTGGAATAATTTCTCCTTACTAATTCTCTCTCTCTCTCTCTCCATAAATCTGTTCATATGTTCAATTACAGGAGATGACATACCAATTGTTGCCTCTGTTCAGAGAAAGCCTGGACGTGGTGATACTACATCGTCAGTCTCTTGCTCAGACAAGATAGCAAGATGGAACATTGTTGGTGTTCAAGGTTTGCTCCTTCTATCTAGGAATCGTCAGAAGCTAGGGCTGGCTGCTTGTAGCATAATGAGACATAATGAACCTCCTGCTACTTTATTGGATTTTCCCTGTTTCTTGGGCTTCCATATGTCTATTCCAGTCCCCTGCCTTTATATAAGGCTGCATTTTGCGATATCATTGTTCTGCTAGATTGACAGTTAGGTACAATGACCGCTTTTACTTGGTAGCATTCTCATTTCTCTCTCTTCAGGTTCTTTGCTTTCCTACTTCCTCGAACCAGTTTACCCGTCTTCTGTGATAGTTGGACGGTCTCCAAATAATTCTGAAGACATTTTGGTGCAGAAGAAGCTGCAGCATGCTCTATATGAAAGATTATCATGCTTTCCACAAGAGCAATTAAATCCCTTCCGATTGAACAAGGTTTGTACATTTTTAGTGTTTATTAGCAAATTAATATTGAGTGGGGACAACTGAAATTTTATTATCCTCTTAGCAGCCATTGTTCCTGGTGGGCCCAATACCACTGGTGGAATTCCAGCATTGTGAGAGTGCTGCGGCAACTCTAACATGCGGGTCAGTTCAACCTCCTTTTTTCTGCTGAAATAACTTACATCTGCTAGATTTTTTTTTTTTTTTTTAAAAACACAATATGCATTCATTTTCAGGTATTCATTATGTTGGAACAAGTCTGGGTTGCATGAGGTTTTTCTTGGAACCACAGGAAGGAAACAAGGCACCTCTGCCAAGGGGGCATGCTATCCATCAACAGAGTCATCTTTGTGCAAGTAAGTGCAAACTATGTTGAACGGTTTTTGACTACAGTAGTGCTAAAATCATTGTCAATATTGGTTGTCTTCTTTGCTCAGGAGGCGGTTATTGTTGATATTCTTGTCACTCGAGCATGAGGGCGCAGCCAATGAGCCATGCAAGGAGACTACTTATCGAGAATTCAAGGTGAAACTCCTTAGCCAAATAGTTATGCAACTCTTCATCTTACCGCCAAAGCTCCCATTAGATAGCAGGCATGTCAATAGGAGTTTAGAGGATGGAAAAACAGAATGGGAAGTGGTTGCTTTGTCCAACAAACATTTAGCAGTTAATCGGTTGTTATCAGCTTATGCATCTCATTAGGTCTGTGAATGGAAGATGGACCTAAGTGTAGAACTCTCTATTGATAAAGAACAATTTCATCCACGATGAGATGGAAATCAATGTTGACAGTTTGTTTGCTCTCATTTTGACATTGATGTGGCTTTCCCTCCTTTTTCATTCTTTTGCAGGAAGGAGCTCAGCCTTACAGGTTAGCTTCGAAGGCTCTAAAGATACACCCCCTTTTAACAATTGGCTGTTGAAACCACTCAATCATGAGGCTTTTACCATCATGAGATAGTATGTTGTCAATGATCATAAGGTGTTCTTGCTTTGGTTATCATTTCATTTTCCTTTAACTATACATTTTTGTAAGAGAATATTTCTTTAGTGTTTAACTCATTATCAGGACTGTCCAGTTAATCCGAATAGTGACAAAAATGCTCTGATTTACTGGAAAGTAGAGGTTAAGCATTTAACTCCCTCCGTAACTAATCTGGATTCGCATAAAACTGCTGAAAAAGTTTTTAAGTTTTGCACTCAGCTATTCTTCTCATATACAAATTGTATGTCCCACCTTCCGAACATGCAATCCTACGAAGTTTCTGGAGACTTGTTATGTGATTACATGTTTCCCCTTTTGTTGTCATAGTGAAACATCAACTTGTAGCCAAGTTGTCTCTAAAATATTTCTTTATCTTCTGTTCTCTCCAGTTACTCTATCAACGGTTATTCTTTTCCCGGGTACTTTGAAAATAGAGGAGAATACAGAAGGATCTGATGGTGAAGTGGGATGCATAAAATAACTCCGTAACTCTCCAGTTTTCACTAAACACGTCTGCTTTTGTTGTTGTCGTCATCGTCCAAGGAATCAGAATGCTTGATGAAAAGCGGAAGAAGGGCAATAAGATTCCTTCGCCAGGCGTTACTGTTAATTACCAGAAGCGTTAAAAAGCAGGTGAAAAGCGCTTCACCGCTTGACAATTTTCGCCTTTGTGCTCGCCTGACGTCCCCGTGAAGATGGCAACGACAGTTTATTTAGTCAGTAGGAATTGAATTGGTGGGCTATTTCTTCTTTGAAAGATGATCCAACTTTTTCGTAACTAGAGAATACAACTTGGCCTTTTTCGGGAGCTTTCTGGTTTGTTAAATGTATTGTTTTGCGCGTGGAGCTATACGAGTCGTGAGCTCTTTGAAGACTTTTTAACTTTGCAGCTCATTGCGAGAGTATCAACGTTTTTGTCCCCATACGTCTCTTGGGGAGTTAAACGTGGGGCGGAGGTAGACGAGCACTAGAATATAAGTTTAGGTGGCCGCGGAGGTAGAGGAGAGAGGGAGAGGTGGGGCCGTGAGACTATTGCCTAACTGTTTTGCCACCTACCTATTCTGAATAATATAGAGCGAAGCGTCAAATCAAGGAACGGCTGCTGTCGGACGCTCTTCTTGAGTTGCCAACCTTTAAGAGAATAATTCGTTCGAAGTTCCCATCCCTAACGTGAATGCCCGGCACTATCCAAGTACAGATGATGATATTTAGTCTGCTGTGCAGACGAGTTGCTTAGAGCGCAAAACCGAAGGTGGGTAGCCAGAATTTACCAAAGGCGGGACCCCACTAAGATCGCACGCAGAGAAAATGACGAAATAAATGAAAGATGAATCGTGTTGGCACCGTTTAACTTGTGGGGATTCTTTAAAAGACTTTGTCAAAAACGTTGTGGCGCAGGATTGACGAATGAAGTTTCGACCGTGCCCATAAGATTTGACCCTCGGGTACATTCAAATCACATGGAAGGAACGTGTTCGTCTCAAGAACATTGAGGCTGCTGGCCGAAGACAATCGGGGGGGGGACCTCATTTCTCACGTTTCGCTTTCTCTGATGTGCTGGCTTTATCTGGGCAATTACCCTCCTGTTAATTTGCTCGTTTGGAGTCCGATGTGACTTGGAGTTGAAATTTTTGTCCAGACGATTTCATCTTTGAAACCCATCACGTCACGCATGGCACTCGGTGAAATATAATTGGTTGTGCACATATGTGATTCTACTCCTCCAATTCAAAAAATCCCCATATCTTTTTTGTATTCCGTTAATTTCATGAAAGTACTAATTAAATTCTATTAAAAAAAAGAAAAAAAGAAAGTACTAATTATATTATTAAAAGTCATGCGCGTGATGGTCCAACCGATCAAACACATTTAATATAAGTTATCCAAGCGGGTTGGATATGCACGAGTCTGACTCCTAGAAAACCCCAAGAGGAATTAAAAATTTACTAGGATAAGGGTATCGTTTAGCTCAGGTATTATCTATAGGAGTTCCTAACCCTTTGTTTATCACCTAAACACCTTTCAAACTCGCAATATTCTAACCGAGAAGCACGGAATGCCGAGGGAAGCACACGAATCAAAACCCCAAAGTCGTTGCCGATGCACGTCGTTTCCTATCGTGCTCTCTCTCTCTCTTTCTGGGGATGTGTCGTTCGATTGTAGTTTATGGACGACAAACAATGCCAAACGACCCCCTGACAAGCACGTCGCCGTTGGGGAGTCTCTCCTCTGCCGTTGCTCGTAGGCTATCATTGTCACGTCCCGTCCACGTCCTCCAATTCTCTCCTCTCCTCACCAATGGACTCTGCGGATTGGTCCTCGAAGTCGTCCGACGGCAATAATTAAACTCCGAATCGAGTAAAAATAAAAAAAATAAGAAAATTCCAACCCGAGATGTCCCCTCCACCGAGAATCGCCAAATTCGCCAAGGACTAAACAAATGCCCCGCGAGCCGGCCCGGTGCGCACGTAGAACTCAAGAAAGGAAAAGTCAGAATATGCCCGCGATTCCAACCTCTCCACATCCTAGCTTTCAATTTTTTGCCATTTTCTTTTGTTTCCTCCATTTATGTGGCTTCAGTTGAACGCCTGGTCCGTTGGGGGAAATTTCTCAGCGCACCGGGGAAGAGGGTACGACTGGAATTTTCCATGCCTCCAGTATGGTATAATGGCGTTTTGGAATTTGATGACAGTAGATTTTTGGGATGATATCTCTGTCCTTTCGAGGCTTATTAACGGGTTGCTTGCCGCTGCTGCTGCCGCCGCCGGAACAGTAAGCTGGTCGGTCTCTCGTCCATGGAAGAGGAGAGCAGCTCGCGCGGATGCTGCGGTGGCAAAGCTTGGAGGCCGGTGAAGACGTGGGCTTCCGCCACCGTCTTCGTCCTATTCACGGTGGTCCTTCTCTCCGGGGTCTTCATCTCTTGGATAGACATCGTGAGTCTCTCTTCTTCATCATCATCTCGCGCCATCCCTTCTGATCCTCTGCAAGTTGGTTTTCCACCTTCTCCAAGCGGTAGCTTCTCGGGAAAACAAAACAAAAAAAGATTGATTTTTCTTGTTCTTTGGCAACTCTAAGATCGTTGCAGACCATTAGCTTTTCTGGGTTCGGGTTGATATGTTATAATTTGTAGTTGATCTCAGTTTGTCATCATGCGAAAGGAAGGAATTTGCAGAAAGCTAGAGCTAATGGAACTGCTTTTAGAAAGTAACTGGAAAGAACGGAGCCTGTTTCATCATGGCTCCACTTCCACATGCTAATTCTAGTAATCTGCTGCTCCGTTTCTTGTTTCTTCTGCGTAACTTTTCTCTCTAATAACAGTTAAAGACAGAATCGCGGTGATCGAGTTGATGATGATGCTATGGATGGCCCACGACCAAATAACGTGTGGCTTCCTTGCACATCAGTCATTCCCTCTCGATGCATTGATCTCTGATTTTCCTTTTTTTCATGTTTCATCTCTCTGTTTTGATCTTGGCAGCCATAGATATTGCTAATGTTACGCAGATACTGAGATTCTTCATGACTTTGTAGATCTCACATATCAGCTAATCTCATATCCATGAATTAACCTTGGTATTCCTTTTTTATTTGTTGGGTGGTCTGTAGCGTACTTTTACTTTTCCAGGCGCTTCACTTTTCAAGACTACCGCCAACGAAAGCCCTGCGCAATCATCTCTGAAAAAAACCGAGTTTCCGAAAACCGAGTTTCCACCCGAGTCTCCGGAGACCGAGTTTCCAACCGAGCCTGCGAAAAAAGAGTTCCCGATCAAGTGCCCGAATGCAACCGCGAAGCAAACATGCCCCTTGGATTATCCCTTGAAACACGAGACCAAGAACATAGACGCCGAGGTGTGTCCCGAGTACTTCCGGTGGATCCACGAGGATCTCCGGCCTTGGAAGGCCGCGGGAATCACCAGAGAGATGTTGGAGGGCATTAAGAGGACTGCGCATTTTAGGATCGTGGTTCACAAGGGGAAAGTCTATCTGGACAAGTTCGGGCCTGCATACCAAACGAGAGAAGAGTTCACATTCTGGGGGATCGCGCAGCTCGCGAGGTTGTATCCCGGTAAGTTGCCGGATTTGGAACTGATGTTCCAATGCGAAGACCGACCGGCGATCAAGAAGGAAGATTACAAGGGCTCGAAAGCCACCAAGATCCCGCCATTATTTCATTATTGTGGACACCACACAGCGTTTGACATTCCGTTCCCTGATTGGTCCTTTTGGGGTTGGTAATAACTCGCTCCTTTAGCGTTGCAGCTTCTTTAATTTTTTGTCATAGCGCTAAGAAACGAGAGCATTTTTTACCAGCTTAACCGTCGGCTGTTCGAGCTAAGTTTAGCCCGTGTCTTAGCAGATTCGGTGGATGAGTGCAGCATAATAAGCTCTAAATGCATGATTTCACTCAATGCATACAACTCACCACACCAATTCGGTTCATTCTCAACTGTTGAGCCAAAGATGATCAGGTCGCTGTCTAGTTCGTAGGGAATTTGCGAAAGCAGTTCCACTGAGCAACCTTTTTGCATCTTTTAGTGCTCTCTCTTACGGAAAAGCATCATGTACAAAGTGGGAAGTGTCTCATTCAAGCACGTTTTATGTGGTAGGCCTGAGGTGAATGTAAAGCCATGGGAAAGCACATTATCAGCCATAAAAGAGAAGGCAGAGATGATGCCATGGAAGGATAGAGAGCCCTATGCTTATTGGAAAGGCAACCCAACTACTTCTCGAGGCAGGGGTGAACTCCTCAAGTGCAATGACAGCAAAGAAATCGATTGGAAAGCTCGCGTGTACAACCAGGTACAATGAAAAAGAAAATCACTTTGTTCAACTCTTGAAATCATTGATGATAACCGATCCTTATTCGATTTGGTCGGTGCTACCTATTGTTACTTGGATCGGATACTAAACTTATGACATTAAAATGTGAAACTTGATGCGCTTGCGATTTCCTTTTCTAGGACTGGGGTCGTGAGATAGCAGAAGGATTTAAGCATTCGAATCTAGAAGATCAATGCACTCATAGGTAAGCCAGTAACAATTCCCCTCCTTTCTTTGTAAATGAGTTGTCAATGTAGTCGATTCCGCTCTCTTTGTAAATGAGTTGTCTGAATATGCTTGCATGAACTATAAACATGGAGCAGGTATAATATCTACATTGAAGGAATCGCTTGGTCAGTTAGTCAGAAGTATGTTCTAGCATGCGATGCCATGACATTGCGGGTAAAGCCAGACTACTATGATATCTACTCAAGAGGGCTGATGCCCATGGACCATTACTGGCCCATTAGGCCCCATAACAAGTGCCGGGACATCAAGTACGCCGTGGAATGGGGAAACGAGCACCCTGCACAGGCGCAGGCCATCGGAGAGAACGGACGCAGGTACGTCGCCGAGAGCGTGAAGATGAAGTACCTGTACGACTACATGTTCCACCTGCTCAGCGAGTACGCGAAGCTCCTGAAGTTCGAGACGAAGGTGCCTCCGGGGGCGGTCGAGATGTGCTCGGAAGCGATGGCCTGCCCGTTCAGCGGCTCAATCAGGAAGTTCATGGACGATTCCATGGTGATGTCCCCTAGCGACGTGCCGCCGTGCTCGTTGCCGCCCCCTTACAAACCCGACGAGCTCAAAGCTCTCCAGGAAAGAAAAGAGAAGGTGACCAGACGAGTGGAGATGGAGGAGGCTCGGTACTGGAGAGATTTCAAGAGGGGCACGTCCCCTTGGTGGTCGCGGATATTTCATCATTAGAGTACAAAAGTTGGACACGTTAGTTTCCATTGTCAGTCCACTTATACCTTAGAAACGATGAGAACACAGAAGCGAGCAGCTACATTAAAGCAGCATTTTGTAATCTCTCTCTCTCTAGGCGTACCTTTAGAAGCCACTTCCTTGTTGGTTAGGCTGTGCATGATGGCTACAGGCGCAGATGAATAGGGCTTCACTTTGTGAATAGTTCGTGCAAAAAGGACAGAATCATGTTCTCAAAAATTAGACCTTCAGCCCATTCGTGCGATGAACTTGGCCCACGCTCAAGGAATTCTTACTCGTCGTGGTACGGTAGGGTTCATTCTAAATTTCCCACATATATGGTCACATTCATCTCTCATGAATTCAACGCCTTTCTTATCTTATTGTACTTTGAAATCCTGAAGATCACATGTTTTCCATACTTATGAAATTTTATTCGAGTAGATATTTGCATGAGAGAGCAATCGGATGTGTACCTATTTCATCATTCGTTGCATGGATTTTTTCTAGTAAAGATACACGGCTCAGGGTTGACCAAGATCGGAGGTGGGCGTACATGATGGTGGCAATCGTAGCCAATCGCTGTTGGATGTGATTAGTCTATTGTTGGTACACCAACGAGTCCAACGTGGTATAAAAATTGGCATGCAGAGAAAATGGCTTGAGAGTACAAATCGATCGCCAATGAATAAAGGTGTTCTTAAGGGTGGCGCCTAGCACTTATGAGTAGCGGCAGTAGCGACAGCGATAGCATCTAACGCTCTAGTGATATTGACACTTATACAATCTACCTTTAAAGGATGGGAAGTACGAAATTTAGGTACTGACTATGTGTTGCAATAAAAGCAACTTTATGATCGTACCTTTGCAACTAACCTATATAGATCAAACTTCATACTAGGGGTGTGCTATGTAGATCAAACTTCATACGCAGGCCCATTTTGTTCTCTACCAAAAACAATTTTGGTTTTCAATATAGAATGACTACGCGACATCAAAGCAAGCCAAAGAAAAAAAAACCAAATTTAAGTACATGGAACAAACTCATCAAGTAGAGTAAATTAGACAAATTTACATTTTACAACGACGCAACAATCGCAACAAGATTCTTTACAAAAAAAAAAAAAAAAACAATCACAACAAGATTCGCGTAAAACTTCACGACTTATAAAGCTTGTGAATCCCAAATTTTGAGCTCTAAAATTCAAAGTTCCAATCGCCTAAAACAGTCACAGAGCGAAACCAAAGAAGTCGAAGACAGAGGAGAGAAGTCACGCTCGGTTAGGGTTTGTTTTGTTTTAGTAATATTTTAATATTAAAAATTAATTGGTCCGGTTTGGGTGGGCGGGCGGGCGGATCCGCCCGCGGAACCAAGAACCGGACCGGTAACCGGTTCCCGTAAATTGAACTGGAACCGGACCGGTTCCCTCAAGAACCGCCGGTTCGGCGGTTCCGGTCCGGTTCGGCGGTCCTGCGGTTCCCGGGTATTTTGCACACCCCTACTTCATACGCAGGCCCATTTTGTTCTCTACCAATTAAATTTTAGAAAAATTCCAAGTAAAGATTTTAAGTGCTTTTGTTTTCTTAAATAAGGACTTGACTTGATTATAGCAGCTTCAAATAAGAGCATAAAGTGGGTATGCCTATTTCAAATAAAGACTCGCCTTGTCGGTCGGCTAAATATTTCGATTAATCAAGGATATTTTTGTCTAATATAATTTTAAATTTAAATATTATTTAAATACAATTTTTTAAAAGAAAATTTAAAATAATAAAAAGGAAGGAAATCAAGTGAGGTAGGGGTAAGCATCAGTACAAGGTAAACCTTGGATCAACCTTGGACCAGTCCAACATTGTTGGTCTTAATATGGTTTTCCGGAGGATTGGGTCGGTTTTTGGTTATGGGATTCTTGGACAAGCACTGTGCAGGTTGAGGACCCGAATTGTATATATTACATATAATATATCTAAAATATATATTATATATATTATATATATTTTTATAAAACCCTAAGTCAAATGGTGTCAACATCATTAAATGGCTTCTCACAGCATCTAAAATGGCGTAAACAACATTAAACAGTTCTTCATGACATCCTCCTCCAATACTCATTCTCCTCTATCTTCTTTGTTCTCTTAGTTTTCAATTTGCTAAAATTGAAAGGAATAACTTCCTCGCTCGCCACACGACACTCGCCCTGCTCAATTTCGTCGCTTGTCGGTGAACTTGCCATCTTGTCTCATATATCTATGAATGGTCTTAATAGTTTTTATGATTTATTGCTTTAACAAGTGTGAAATTTCTATTGTTGCCTTATATTAAATTTGTTGAATATGGATTGATATTTATAGTTTGGTTGCACAATACTGTATTGTCAATGAATATGTAATTTGAAATGATAGATTTGCCTTTTTAGGGAGTACGAAATATGAAACAAAAAAATTATCGATTGGTCTCGCGTTAATCTTGGAATCAGACCAAACCCATTGTGTCGGTTTGGTTCTCAATCTCAAGTTCAATAGGATCGGTCCTCAATCCCAAAAATTGAGGACCAATACTGTTCGGGTTGGTCCTAGGGTTAGGGGGTGGACTGGCCTAACTCAGACCATGCTCACTCCTAAAGTGAGGGCTTAGTCCTCGTTACTGTCGCCCTACCAGCCGAGAAGGGCTTGTTGAACCCCTACCATTTTTCCTTCCCCTTCCATTTTCTATTTTCCCCCCTCTAATACAAAAAAAGAAAAAAAAAAGAGAAGGAAAAAAAATTCTAAAAGGACGAAAATGCCCTTATTAGCTGGTGAGTTAGGCCATTTTTTGAGACTGACATAGTCACGTTAAACTCTTATTTAAAATAAAATTCACTTTAAGCCATTATTTGAAAAAATCGGAGTATTTCATGCCCCTATTTGAAATTTTTCCTTAAACTTTTGATAAAAATACAAATGCTGCATCCCTAGAAATTAGGTACAATTTATCTAGAACCGTAGGAGAGCATTCAACCATTTCAAAATCGCCAAGTTTAAATCCATGTGCGGTTGTAGATAGATAGATTTCTATGCTTCTATGAGCGAGGTCAACTCTCTTTGAATAATTCACTGAGGCTAAAACTATAAAAAAATCCCAAATTGATATTTTGTATCACATTTATCAACAAATTATTTTTCATGTCCAAAAAAATTCCCAATGCTTAACCCATAACATATTTATCCTAAACTAACTTTCAACCTAACATGAATGGAAAAGATTAACACTTAATTGCAGAGTTTCTCAATTGCTACCAAAAATATGAACCGAGTGTACATCCAATAGAACATCATGACCACGCGAACGGCCTCGTACTCGAAAACCATAGGTGTATATCCATTTTCTGATGAATAATTGTGTCTATAATTAGGACGAAGGGAAGATCATGGTTTGCTAAAAGTTAAGAGGTGCAGGGGATCCAGACTTGGAAAGGAATCTCACTGATCTTAGAGGAAATATCTTATCTCCAAGATTAGGCAGCATCTTCACAAATATGGGTATAGCTAAGATATTTTGCAGGTAAACGTGACATGGATGAATCGGTTTGTGATTTTTTTATGGTGCGAAGATTGCTCTTGAGATAAACATGGCACGGGTATACCAATTTGAAATTTTTTTGTGACAAGAAAATTAGGTTGGGGGTAAATATGGCGCGGACGCACCGAGTTGAGATTTTTGGTTATATTAATCATGATCCAATATAGCCTAGTTTCATCAAAATTAGGTAATAAAGCAATAGCACAATTAGGTAATACAGCCATAGCATCAGATTATTATTCAAATGGGGCAAAATATAAATGACCAAAAAAAGAAAAAAGAATCAAGTCATAAATAATGTTACTTCAAATGCAAATGTATAAACTAATAAGCAAATACTTACAAGTTAGGAAGTCAAATTCCAATCACTTAGTCTTCAAGCCTTCAGGCCTCCTTTTTGCAAGTGCATCGCCAAGAAATTGGACTCCTATCATGTGACAAACCCTACTTAACGGAGAGTTTTTCTTTAACCAAAACAAGAGCCAGATAAAATAAAAAAGAAGATTGTTTTTGGCAAGAAATCAGATCACCCCAGATTACAAAAATCAAATCTACGTTCTTGCTCTTTGCTGGTGATCGAAAGAAAAGCAAAATGATGCCAGGACTCAATTTCATCTGAGCTTTGCTCATGTAAATCACAAGCCAAGGAGTGCACAGCAACACTAGGGAAGCCAAAAAAAGAGAAGGGGAGATCTGACTTTGCAGTAGTTTGATCAATCCATCTCCCTCAACAACACAGGAAAGAAGGAGAAGAAGAAGAAGCTGTAGCATCTGCTAGCCTTGATTCCTAGCCTTTCTGGTTCACGAGATCAATGGAAGATGAAGAAGAAAGGTTCTGTCGGAAGATTGGCCCAGGGTTGCACGAGGTTCGACCGCACAGTTTGTCGAGTACTAGCCATCCCCTGAAGTCGTGGACTCCGGCCGCTGTTTTCGCTTCCTTTATTGTGATCATCCTCTGTGGGAGCGTCGTCTGTTGGGTGGACATTGTGAGCCTTTCTCAACTTTCTGGTCTTTGACAGTAATGAGTCTGTCCTTGTGGCTTAGGAGTTTCTTTCGATGTGAGTCATGACCCCATGTAATACTCAAACGGAGATCTTGGCTGATCAAGATGACGAAATCGAATGATGAGAGCCCTCTTTTGAAGTTATTACACTCTTTCCACCTCTCTTTCTGGGCTCGGTTCGTGCAATCATCTTTGCTCATTTTCTTGTGTTGAAGGCTGCAATACATACCTGACAAAACCAGGGACAGCAAGTTGTACTCCTATGGCGTCCACGCCTGGTTCAGGGAAACCGCAGCTTTTGGACTTTGTGTAGACAGAGACTCTGCTTTCATCTAATGTATTGCTTACTGAACCGTCCTGATATTCAGACTCTCTAGGAAAATGGGTTATGCTTGAATCCGGCATTTTGCCATAGAATGAAGATACGATGAGACTCTGCTTTCATCTAATGTATTGCTTACTGAACTGTCCTGATATTCAGACTCTCTAGGAAAATGGGTTATGCTTGATCCGGCATTTTGCCATAGAATGAAGATACGATGAACGCAGTTTAATTATTGCCTGTGAACTGTGATGTATTTGAATCCATACATTCAACTCGAAACCGCCCATTTGGGAAAAAGGGAAGATGTCATCGAGATTCTACTCAATTTGAACAGTCTTTCATATTTTTCCTTCAGAATTTTGTTGGCAGCTCTAATGGTTGTATGCTTCGCAGTAGATATAGACCTGTCAATTGAACCTCAGGACCTGTTAACCCAACAGATTGTGATGCCGAAAGATTTTATGTATTCGACCATTACAAGATATCGGAACTTACTCTTTCCACTGTGTGTGCACTCTCAGTTTGTATTTCCAGGATTTTCCTCGAGGCAAATGATTACAGCTAAGGGAGGCCAGGGAGAGCCACCTCAGAAGATGGAATTCCCTCTCAACTGCACCAATTCATCAACCGTGCCCCAGATATGCCTGAAGAACTACCCGACAAAACATGAGCCTGAGGAATCATATGCCGTGGCATGCCCTGAGTACTTCCGGTGGATCCACGAGGATCTACGGCCCTGGAAGAGCATGGGGATCACGAGAGAGATGATGGAGAGAACCAAAGACATCGCCCACTTCAGGCTTGTGATTAAGAATGGCAAGGCTTATATAGAGCACTACAGGAGGCCCTTTCAGACGAGGGATTTGGGCACCATTTGGGGGATTTTGCAGCTCCTGAGGTTGTATCCTGGGAAAGTGCCGGATTTGGAGCTCATGTTCTATTGCAACGACAGGCCGGTGATCATGAAAAGTCACTACCAAGGACCAAATGCTGGGTCACCCCCACCACTTTTCCACTACTGCGGGAACGAGACATCGTTGGATATTTTATTTCCTGACTGGACATTCTGGGGATGGTAATAATCTTATTCTTCTTAGAGATTAACGTAGCAATGATATATTTTTTTCGAAAAGATAATCATGTGCATTGTAGTTCTCATCTTGGGATTGAAAACGATTATGTGAATCCTAGTTCCCATCTGTATTTTATAGGCACGAGGTCAATATAGGGACGTGGACAGATACATACCAGGCCATCAAAGAGAAGGCAAAGGAAAGCGAATGGAAAGATAGGATACCTTATGCGTACTGGAAAGGCAACCCGGGCGTGTCGCAAAATAGGCAAGACCTGATGACATGCAACGCCACTGAAGAACATGACTGGAATGCTCGTCTATACGTCCAGGTAATTCGACCTTGTCCATCAAGCTCGTAGTCAAGTTGATCAAACTCAAGTCCAAATCATGAGGTGGTGCTGAACTATTCTCACTTAAGAATGTGTAGATCCTGTTGAGTGGTCATTGGCTTGTGATAGTCCCTGATTTTGGTACGGTATCAGTTACGGAAATGTACTAATTTTTCTGCTCATCGTCAGATGAGCTGCGGGGACCATTTTATGATCCATCTCTCCAACAATTAAGAAATGAAAGACAGCAACTGATAGATGGATTCTGTGATTATTTTTCGTATTCTCAGAATTGGGCTGCTGAATCTAGGAAAGGATTCAAGGAGTCGAGATTGGAAGATCAATGCATCCACAGGTAATTAAGCAATGCAACTCCTGAGTATTCTCACGATCCTCTATATATGTCCTGTGATTGAACAATCTGATGAGCAAGTTCCTCTTACTTCAATTCATTTTCAAGGTACAAGATCTTTGTGGAAGGGAAGGCATGGTCTGTGAGCGACAAGTACATTCTGGCATGTGATTCGACGACTCTGTTGATAGAGCCGGTTTATCACGATTTCTTCCTAAGAGGGATGATCCCAATGGAGCACTACTGGCCCGTTAGGCTCAACAACAAGTGTAGAGACATCAAGTTTGCTGTAGAATGGGGCAACAACCACATCGAAGAGGTACTAAATTTATTTCCAAAGCGATGTCGAGATTCCCGTTCGATTCGAGCACCTGCATACAGTATTACGACTCGAGCATTACCGTTACCCCACTTCTCTTTCCCTTCACCTTTCTGGGTTGCTACTAACATCTTTGCAATTCCTGGCTCA
The DNA here is from genome assembly GCA_014182365.1 of Eucalyptus tenuipes. Lineage (NCBI taxonomy): Eukaryota > Viridiplantae > Streptophyta > Magnoliopsida > Myrtales > Myrtaceae > Eucalyptus > Eucalyptus tenuipes. The sequence goes on along the minus strand of CM024541.1, from coordinate 1,285,956 downwards.
TTCAGGCACGAGCCATTGGAGAAAGAGGAAGCAGATTCCTGGAGGAGAATCTGAAGATGAAGTACGTGTACGACTACATGCTCCACCTCCTGGTCGAGTACGCGAAGCTCCTCAAGTTCAGGCCAGAGGTGCCGGTGGGGGCGACGGCGATGGCGTACTGCGCCGAGGCGATGGCGTGCCCGGTCGGCGGCCTGTTCAGGGCGAACATGGAGGACTCCATGGTGAAGTCCCCCAGCGAGTCGCTGCCTTGCGCGCTGCCGCCTCCTTACGACCCGAGAGAGCTTCAGGGCTTCATGGAGAGGAAGAGGAACTATACCAGGCTACTGGAGGAGTTGGGAGGATGAGTACTGTAACAATCTCAACAAGAAAAAATGAAAATGCCGCTCATCGCTCGTGCATTCTTCCTCATTTTTCGTGCTCCTACCGGTACACGAAGGAGCAAGAAGTACCTTCCCCGGATGACCCCTGACCTTTCATCGCAGGATTCGAGAAAGGCTTGAGTTGCATCTCCACGTCTCCCTTCGTATCGAGACTCGCGTTAATGATTCAGCGTCTCGAGTTGTCAAATGTTCATATGCAAACGATTTTAACCTCGAAAGGATAATGACATGAATAATTCTCGAATTTTGGCTAATACATAAGGTGGTCTTTGAATTTTCAAATTGTTCAATGTGGTCCCTACATTTTAACTCAATATGCAATATTATCTCTAAACTTTTAGTTTGTTTAATATAATTTGTGATTTTTTTTTGATAAATATTTAAAATAGTCCCTAAAATATATGTAAATAGTCAATGTTACCATTCCATTAAATTAAGGACAATATTGAATATTTCATATAGTCCAGAATCAATTTGAATATGTATCAAAAGTTTAATAATACACATTAAACAAATTAAAAATTTAGGAATGACAATGTAAGTTAGGTTAAAGTACATAGACCCCATTAAATAAATTGAAAGTTCGAAGATCACGTTACATATTGAGTTATAGTTTAAGGATCATTTGTATTATTTTCTCAGTTAGGAACTCTTGTTTCCTGCTCCAGAAGAATTTGTTGATCCACAAGATAGATATAGGCATGTTCCTAAAATACTTGCCCCCACTGATGTGGATGAACATGGAAGACAGAAAAGGACTCCTGTTACTGAAGCTGTCCTAAATTGGCATCAGAAACTCTTCTAGCACATAACAATGCGTTCAAGGCGATTGATTCCAAGATTGTGCATGTGTAACAAGATCTTCGAAGATATGATCCACCAAGAAGATGTTTTCGGATTTCCAAAAGAGGCTTCATGCCTTGAAATCCGGATAACATTTAGGGTATCATTATCTTGAAAGTCCTAATGCGGAAATAGAGAAGCTCAAAAGGCAAATCCAGATCCTTGAAGAAGGAAGACTTGATCCATTTCCATCACATCTCCTTAAACTTCACTTAACCACCAAAAGAAGAAAAATAAATAAATAAATGACAAGGGAAAGACTTCAAGTCTTGAACAGGTACCGAGGAATCGAATTTCTCTTCCCACTATATCATGTACGCCTCAGGTGGAATTCGAGTAATTTAAAAGTCGGCATGCAATGAATGTACATGCCCGACTTTATGGATGGAAATTATATGTTATATGGACCAAGCACGAATCTAGATAAAGTGTATTTAGGTCTTTGAATATGAATATGTGATTAATTCCGCTAATTAATTGGTGCAAACACGCTAGAGTGCAAAGTAGCATTGGAAAACTTACCAACAAAGTTTTAAACCTATTATATAGATGTTAATTCAGTCATTAACTCTAAATTTTACTAATTTAGTTCTAAATCTTTGAATGATTTGCCAATATAGTCATTTTGGCTAATTTTGATCGGAATTTGTTGACATGAATGCCAGCTGTTTGGCATGCCGTCTTATAAGGTATGACTGGAGTTAATATGGACAATTTTTGCAATTTTTTTAATGAATTATATATATTTATTTTATTTCTTGCTTTTTTTAATTTTTTTTCATTGTGACCAGCAAGTCCCCAGCCACCTTTGCCGCTTACAGTGGAAAAAAAACACAAAGAAAAAATAAAAAAATAAAAAATTCAGAAAAATTGCAAAATTGCTAATGTAAACTCCGACACCGCTTGTACCACCATGTAGGATGGTCGGCATTCTACATCAATGATTTTCGATCATAGTTGGTCAGAAGGATTTTATTGGTAAATTATCTAACGGTTCAAGATTAAATTTATTAAATTAAAAGGTTTTAATCAAATTGGAATTTGTACAATAGATTTGAGGCTTTCTTAGCGATTATCTCTAGTAGTAACTCTTGCGCACGAGGTTCTGGCAGAAAATTGAATATGATAGGTCTCAACAGTAAATCTCACTGAGACAAATATATTTTAGGGTAAATGTAGTACATCTACCTAATACTTTTTCCTAGACCATTGCTAAGTCGACCGTGGGATTTCAAAGAGAAAGCTTGAAGTCTATGACTGCATATTGGAATTGACCTGATAAAATTTACGTACTCTTACCCTCTATCCGCGCCAACCCAAAACCCACAATTTTCATCGCATGAAAGTTTTTTCAAGTTAAGCTAATTGATATTGTCTAAAGGATGATTAAACAAGTGTTCTCCAAGCAATGCCTGGTTGCTAGATTACCGCTGACGCTAATGACTGTCCGGCTTGACCTGACAATGGCTTCAAGGATCAGCAAAGAAGCCGCGTACCGAAAATCTTCGCGCACTTCTTCCTCATACCAAAGCGAGAGAGGCTGGTCATCAATGGGGGAAGGGAAGGACGGTCGCGGCGCGAACCTGAAAGACTGTAGCCGAGCGGCGTCGACGATGAAGACATGGCGTATTTCGTGCACCGTCTTATTGCTCTTCCTCGTTTTCCTTCTCTCTGAAGTCTTCATTTTATGGATGGACAATGTTAGCCTTTTCTTCTCACATCTCTTTCGAAACCACCTGTATATTTGAATTTTCTTCTCTGTGAATTACCGGTTTTATCTACTAAGTATATTGGTGATCAGTATATGACGAAGCTCGAGTAGTAAATTGCGAACTTAAATCCTCAACTTTAGTACTAATCTGGCTATTTTGTTTTCCTTTTCTCTCTATATTTTGCAGTCTACTTCAGGTCTTTTGATTCTCAAGACTACTACAACGGGAAGCAGTGAGGATTCCTCCCGGAATTTCACGTACCCACTCAACTGCAGCGCCACCGCCAGCGTGCCGCAGACATGCCCGGGGAATTATCCTACAAAACATCGGACCGAGAACTCGTACGCCGAGGCATGTCCGGAGTACTTCCGGTGGATTCACGAGGATCTTCGTCCCTGGAAGGGTGCGGGAATCACGAGGGAAATTCTCGAAAGCAGCAAAGAGCACGCGCACTTCAGATTGGTGATCCTTAACGGAAAGGCCTATGTAGAGAAGTACAGGAACTCGTTCCAGACGAGGGACGTGTTCACGATTTGGGGGATCTTGCAGCTCCTAAGGTTGTACCCCGGTAAGGTGCCGGATTTAGAGCTCATGTTCAATTGCGCGGACTATCCGGTGATCCTGAAACGAGACTACAAAGGCTCAAAAGCCGCGACTGTCCCACCATTATTTCACTATTGCGGACTCAATACAACCTTGGACATCATATTTCCAGATTGGTCCTTCTGGGGCTGGTAATGCCTCCAACAACATTGAACCCCGACTAGTGATATAAGTGCAATTCCTGAAGTCATAAACGATTGTAAATTTTCCGCATCATTCGCATTGTATTCATATAAAATTGTAGTATAATTTGAATTATTATGGTCAGGCCTGAAGTAAACATAAGGCCATGGGAAGGCACTTTAGGAGCCATAGAAGAGAAAGCAGGGAAGACAAGATGGAAGGACAAAGTGCCCTTCGCTTACTGGAAAGGCAACCCTGTGGTGGCCCAAACCAGGCTTGATCTCATGAAATGCAATGACACAACTGAAATTGATTGGAAAGCTCGCTTGTATACCCAGGTTCTTCTATCTTTTCTACATCAGTTGAGCTAATTTTTGCCTATGCACGATTAAAAAACGCTCGTGACTTGTAGCTACTGGATCGTATGGAAATCATATGACACGGATGATGAACACATAGAATCTTTGCTCGTTGCTATTCAGGATTGGCGTCAAGCGACGGCAGAGGGATTCAAGGACTCGAATCTAGAAGATCAATGCACCCACAGGTAATGTGGACGGATTTCCACTTCTCTACCTTTGAAATCCAATTTGTTCGCACGTACTGAACCGATTTAAACATCAAAAGGTACAAGATTTACGTAGAAGGAAGTGCTTGGTCCGTCAGCGAGAAGTACATTTTGGCATGCGATGCCGTGACGCTGATGATAACTCCAGAGTACTATGACCACTTCACGAGAGGGATGGTACCGATGGAGCATTACTGGCCGATTAGGCCAGACAAGAAGTGCAGAGATATCAAGTTCGCTGTTGAATGGGGAAACAATCACACCAAAGAGGTCGGTCTCGATCGTATTTCACCCCATCCAAATTTCATTTGACCCTCTCTCTCTTTATCATCTGTTTTACAATCTTGCAAACATATGCAGGCGCAGAGGATCGGCGAGAGCGGGAGCAGATTTACCTCCGAGAGTCTGAAAATGAAGTACGTGTACGACTTCATGTTTCATCTGCTCAACGAGTATGCAAAGCTCCTGAAATTTGACGTCAAAGTCCCCCCGGGAGCGGTCGAGCTGTGCTCGGAACTGATGGCGTGCCCGGCCGGTGGGTCGATCAGGAAGTTTATGACCGAATCGGTGGTGGAGTCCCCTAGCGACACCCTCCCGTGCTCGCTGCCGCCACCTTATGAAGCCCTGGAGCTCAAAGCTTTCATGGAGCGAAAAGAGAGTGTCACTAGGCAAGTGGAGAAGTGGGAGTCTGAGTTCTGGCAGAATCTTGAGAAGAAACCGCAGTAGTGCTGCTTTTGATTCATTACATATCTCATACACACGTTTGAATAGTTCATGCATTAATCTTTCTGGACAAGGTATATAGAAACTCCTCAGATGACTGGGGATGAGGAGAGCATGGCTCTTTGGCTTATGTAATGTAATCTTTTCATGCTCATGCACTCAATAAACTACATTTCTTATCTCATCGACTGGTTTAACAATGGAGGACTTTAATTATGGGCCATTTGTTTTGCGGAAAATGAATAAATTAAAAAATAGTTTTCTAAAAATGATCGCTTACAAAAATGAATGAACGAAAAATATATTTATTACCCATGAAAATATTTAGATATAAATTGTTGCCGATAATGAAGACATTTCTCATTGGTTAATTATTTCAAACGATACAAGCGATCATTTTTAGAAAAATGATTTTATGAATTATTCATTTTCAAGCGAAACAAACGGAGTCTAAATGGGTAATCGAATTGTACCCATGTTCTAGGCCCTGATGCTACACCGCTGCTCAATACCTTGGGGGATCGACTTTATTACATAAATGGATTCCTAACTTTTATCTTCTATCATGACATATTGAGAGTTTTTTTCGAGTCATAAATCCAAACATTCAATTCAGTTCAATCAAACAAGTCCGGCTGAGATTTATCCTACCTTGTAACAAATACATCAAACACAACACCTTTTTAAATTTATTTTTCTTTGGCTTAATTATTAGAATCACCTTAAGTAACCTGTTTAGTTTACTCTATAAGTTCCACCATAAAGCAAAATTGAAATTTGAATTGCCTAGTTACATTTTACAAATATACTATCTTAGGAGCATTACTATAGGACACCTGTTTACTTGTGTTATGTAACCAGATAGATATAACCATCGTCTCAATTACTGGTTTTTCACACCAGCTTTCCATAGGATTAACTTTACAGTATGCTCTTCGAAATTCTCAAGTTTCAGATATGCTGATAGGAAATGTAATTCATTTACTAAAAGGGGAAGATTCTACAAAAACGGTGTCATTTAACTAAGCCATTTAGAAAGTTAATGACATAATTAGTGAAGTTATTATAATATGATTACTAACACGAAAAGTTACTACGTCACAATGAATATTATTCCTGAGTATTTTCTCCGCCATATCAGTGATTAAAAATTGACCCACAGAAAACTTTGTGTTGAACACTAAATGCAGCATGCACAAATTGTTTTAGATTCGACGTCAATAGAAATCTTTTTGGCCCTTCAATGATATCTTTCAAACCATTAATTAGATCATTAACTGATACGGATGACTTGCTTTTGACTGGATGGAAAAGTTAAACTTAGTCTGGTACAAAAATGTTGACTCGTGACGCCACCCAAAGTCCACTGTATCCTCGAAACTAAATCATTTCTTCACACGTTCCTTCATGAGTACATAAAGGTAATTAGGAAGTCAAATCACTTGTGCGTGAAGTCAAATAAACCCCCCCCAGAGCAAAAGACTTTGGGTCATGGGTCTTTCTCTAATTGGACGACTACCTTAGAGAAGTTCCCTTTTGTGTGCATGGGATTTCAAGAAAACTACAATATCAGCATGTTATGACAGCTTCCTTCATTGAGAGGCATCGTTCACTTTGATCAAGTATGTATTAATCGATTAATTAATCAGCCTTTCGAAAATGAATCTCTAAAATTAGGAGATTTTTAATGCTCCCAGATACTTCTGGCTTCATTCCCCAGGCCGAAGAGTAAAGAGAGTGAGGTCGAGGTGGTCGGTCGTCCATGGAAGATGAACACTCCCATAAATGTTATGATCGAACCAAGACTCGTCAACGTCTTGAAGAAATTCAAGATGAATTATTGCAAAACAGTTGAAAAATGCTTGTGACAAACAAGAAACTACTAAAAGAAGATGGAGTAGAGAAGGGAGCATCTTTATGTGGAAGCCTTATTGAAAGTATACTATATTTCACCGCTACAAAACCAAACATCATGTACGTGACATGTCTATTGTCACGCTTTATGCAGAGTCAAAGCCAAATTCACTTTGGAGCTGCCAAAAGAATTCTAAGATATTTACTAGTAAGAACAAATTATGGTATTTGGTAAGGACCAAGTGCAATCGCAAAATTGCTTAATTACATTGATAGTGACTGAGTAGGCTTAGCCGATAGTGTATTACAGGCTACATATTCGCACTAGGTGCCAGAATGTTGTCATGGACACCGAAAAAGTAACACTTAGTTGCACAATCTACCGCAAAAGCCGAGTACGTTGTAGTTGCTACCATCACTAGTCAAGCAATATGGCTTTGAAAAATACTAGAGGACATTGGAGAAGTGTAGGCTGAACCAACTCAAATATTGTGTGACAACAAGTGGGCAATCACTATTCCAAAAAATTCAATTTTTCACATGAGAACTAAATACGTTGCCATCAAATGTCACTTCATAAGAAAGTGCAAAGTTAGAGAGAGATCGAACTAAAGTATTGCAAAATTGAGGATCGAGTCGTAGATACGTTTACTAAAGCCTTACTGCAAGCCAAGTTTGACACATTGCGGAGCGTGCTCGGAGTATTACAAAAATTGATCAAGGAGAAGCGTTGAAGCATCGATCACTTTCCTCTAGGATTCATGCTCTACAGTTATTTAATTTGTGTGGTCATGAATATGTCCAAGGATAAAAACGAGTAGATTATTTCAGACAAATGCAGAGATAATGTTGTATATATTGGTTGATTGAGCCTATAAATAGGCTTGGGAAGTTGAGTCAGGTACAAGAGATTAATTCATATACCTCGTCCCATTGCCGTTACATTTGCCGAGAATCCCCACATATTTTTACATCCCAAAATACAAATTAACACCAAAATCTAACAAAACTTAACATCCTCTTAATTAGATTCATTGGCAAGTGCTTAAGCCGATTATGCCTTCAAGAATTGTTTGCCACCTAGACATGTCAAAATGGTTCTAAACCCATTTCTTAACTCATATTTGATGAGCTAAATTGTTATATGGATTGATTATATTTAATAAATTGATCATAAATGAGCTTCAAATGATAAAGTCTAGACTAATATAAGTATCAAATGGGCTCACAGCTTAGTTAGACCCAACCCACCTATATGACTCTCTTCACTCTATCTTACCCTCACTCTAATGCTCACTTACTCTGCACTCGCACCTCCATTTGTTTATAATATGGAAATGTTTTCCTAATATGGGTTGAGTCATGTATAAGTTACTAGATTTGTATTACATGAAAATATATCAAAATAGATTAAATGAGTTAATTTGGGTTGGACCCAAATCTCACCTGGCCCATCCATTTGACACGTCTAATACCACCTAACAGCCGCATTACATTAGTTTTAGAGCTTTCATAAATTGAAACTGTTCGAAGCCGTCGCACTTTCCTTCATGAGTAGATAAAGGAAGTCAATCACTTGTGCATGAAGTCAAACCCAACACCCCACACAAAATCGAACCTGAGAAAAAAGCCTTCGGTTCCTCGCGTCTCTCTCTTATTGCCCCACCATCCAAAAGAGAAGTGCCCCTTTTGTGCATAGGATTTCTTTAGAAATACGTGCATAGCACCATGTGCGGATGGCTTCTTTCACAGAGAGGCACCATTGACTTTGATGGAATGCGTGCTGATCAATCAATTAATCAGCCTTCCGAAATGAGTCCCCAGATTAGGAGATTTAATGCTCCTGAGTACTTTTGGCTTTCGTTCCCGACGCCCGGAGAGCACAGGGAGAGATAGGCTGAGGCGGTCCATCATCCATGGAAGACGGACAGTCTGCTGAATGTCGCGATGGCACCAAGACTCGTCCACCACCGGTGAAGAGGGCATGGGCTTCGGCCACCGTCTTGATGCTGTCGATTGTGTTCATTCTGTCCGGCTTCTTCGTCTCCTGGATAGACATTGTGAGCTTTATCCTGATCTTTTTGTTTTCATATTTCCCTGCTTTCTTTGATGTTTCGGTATTACTCCTAGAGCAAAACAACATGGTATTGTCTTGATGTATCATGGACTAAACTGTAGAGATTTTTTTTTTTTTTTGGTCGCAGTCTACTTTGACAGGCCCTTTCATTTTCAAGACCAGGACCGCAGAGAGCCCCAGAAATTCCACTCGAAATGTCGCATACCCGCTCGTCTGCACGAATGACACCGCGCTGCAGACATGTCCGACCAATTATCCAGCAACGCATGCAATCGAGAATATATACACCGAGGTATGTCCGGAGTACTTCCGGTGGATCCACGAGGATCTCCGGCCCTGGAAGGCTGCAGGGATCACGCGAGAAATGTTGGAAAACAGCAAAGAGCACGCGCAGTTTCGGCTCGTGATACTTAAAGGAAAGGCTTACGTGGAGAAGTACAAGCCTGCCTTCCAGACGAGGGACGTATTCACCATCTGGGGCATTTTGCAGCTCCTGAGGCTGTACCCTGGGAAGGTGCCGGACTTGGAGCTCATGTTCAACTGCGATGACAGGCCGCTGATCCCAAAGCAAGAGTACCAGGGCTCGAAAGCAGAGGAGATCCCGCCGTTGTTCCACTATTGCGGGCACAACACGACCTTTGACGTCCCTTTCCCGGATTGGTCCTTCTGGGGTTGGTAATGGCCTTAAAAATTATCAGTTCACAGTTCTCATTAAGCTCCTACCAATCTGTCACAAACCCATCATTCGCTATTTGCTGCAATTGACTATGGCTAGGCCTGAAGTGAACCTAAAGCCATGGGAAGACATTTTATCGGCCATAAAAGGCAAGGCGGAGCTGATCAAATGGAAGGACAGAGAGCCCTACGCTTTCTGGAAAGGCAACTATGGACTGGCCGAGACCAGGCGTGATCTCTTCAGGTGCAATGACCATTCAAAAACCGATTGGAAAGCTCGCGTGTATGCCCAAGTAATCTCCTATCTGCACATGACTAAGATTTTGATGGTGTTTCATATTTCCACTATGGTTCCTACAATCAAGATCAGGAGACGAAAGGTCGATACATAATTGTTATGTTGGCTATTATTCAGGACTGGCGTCATGAAGTAGCAGACGGATTCAAGCACTCGAAATTAGAAGACCAGTGCACTCATAGGTGAGCAATAGTGCGTTCGATTTCACTATCTCTATTATCTTTTCCGTTTACAGTTTCAGAATTTTAGGTTTGCATGGTCTCAACCTACGCATAATCTGTATTAGCGTGCAATTATAAAACAAAATCTGTGTTTGCCTGCATGAACTTGAAACATGGAAAGGTACAAGATCTACATAGAAGGAATCGGCTGGTCAGTGAGCGAGAAGTACATTTTGGCATGCGATTCCATGACCTTGCTAATCAAGCCGGAGTTCTACGATTATTTCGTAAGAGGGATGATGCCGATGGAGCATTACTGGCCAATTAGACCGAATAATAAGTGCAGAGATATCAAATTTGCTGTCGAATGGGGAAACAATCACACTGAAGAGGTTAGCAGCATTCCCATATTTTTCTCTAGGCCTTCTTACATTCTTTCCTCATATTCGTTACGATTTGACAATTAAAACAGGCACAGAGGATCGGTGATAGAGGGACCAAGTTCGTCGAGGAGAGCCTGAAACTGAAGTTCGTGTACGACTACATGTTCCACCTGCTCAGGGAGTACGCGAAGCTTCTGAAGTTCGAGGTAAAGGTGCCTCCGGGTGTGACTGAGCTGTGTTCGGAACTGATGGCGTGCCCGGCTGATGGGCTTGTGAGGACGTTCATGGTTGAGTCGATGGTGAAGTCGCCTAGCGACGCGCTTCCGTGCTCATTGCCGCCTCCTTATGACGCTGTTGAGTTCAAAGCTCTCATGGAGAGAAAAGAGAGTGTAACTAGGCAGGTGGAGATGTTGGAGGCTGAGTTTTGGAAGAATCTTGAGAAGCAACTCTAAATTTACCACTTTACATTTATTCCCCATTTCACTTTATACCTTGAGAATCTTGAGAAGACAACTCTAATTTTACAATTTTTTTTTTTTTTTTTTTTATGTACCTTGAAGAATCAAGCAATTGCGCCCTCACCTGGTACCTATAAATGAATCAAAAGGCTTATTTTGCCATCAAATTGACAAGTCTCCCGTCAGATGAAAAAAAGATAGTATTTCCATGTAAATTCTATGTGGCCGTTGGCTAAAAGATTGAAGTTTGTTCTTTTCTTATTTTTTCTTCTCTTCCAATTTAAATTTTGGAGCTCTCTTCTCTCGATTTTAAATTAGAGAGTTTGAACTCTCCTGATTTAGTTTTGGATATGGGAGCTATTCTCCCCTGATCTAGATTTGGGAATATAATAAATATGCTTTCAGGATTTGATGCCCCTATGCTCTGTCAGCATACAAATCCTTTGTTTCCAATTTTAATGATGATTGCAATAACTCTAGTGTCTTGTTAAATTATAAAGATTTGCTCCTCCAAATATCATATATGTGTCATTCAACTTGTTTTGGTTGTCTTTGTGTGGCGATGGTGCAGAGGAAGCCGAATCTAGGTGTACATGCAATACAGTAGCCATTGGAGAGAGAATTTTTGGCATGTGCTCATTATTAATAAAGATAATCCAGTGCCGACTACTTGAGAAAATTAATAGGGTTCATCCATTATACAATAAGAAACGGGCTTTCCATGGAATTTAGGTAATTGAAACCACCAATGGATTTTTTATTATTATACAGAGAGATAATTTTTTTTTTTACTTGGCCAAGAAAAAAAAAGTTAGGCTTAGATGCATCACCACTCTAAAATCGGAAAAAAGAACCCTTGAAATTGAGAGATGCTAGGCCAACTGGCCTAGGTTAGATTCATTGGAAAAGAAAGAATGGTTAGGCCCAAACAACGGTCACCATGCACCAGCCTTCGCAATTTTCCTGTGGACACTCTTGACGTTGAGCGTTCTTCGTTTGATTAGTCAATGACCAATGACCACGGATTTGGACTAGTCACTGGGGACGAACGTTGATGGAAATTATGCTCTTTTGGTCCATGTGATTTGTACCGTTTTTCCAGCTGATCAGTTCAATTATCCGGAGAGCCAAAGGACCCGTTCGGAAACTTCAAGCACGACCAAGCCAAGGCATCAAAACTCTGCACCGTCTTCGCGGGGACGTGTTTCGTGTCCAGTTGGATGAATAACCAATCCATCTTTGTCCTAAGATAAGGTAAATAGCTGTGCCATGTGTCACACCCCAAATCCTATAGGGATAAGGGGTTAACACGGCCATCCTTTCCCTAAAGGATGCAACCTTACACTATACCCCACATATCCAGCTCCCAATAGTCCCCGCAATAATGCTCTCGCTTTATCGATCACTAACTGATACACCTGAAATACATGATAAGAAAAAAGGAATGAGCTATCACGGTTCAGTGAATAATACATTTTTTCTAAATAGATCGAGCAATCACTATGAACTTTAAACACAAATATAACTCATTTTCATAAATAAATAAATAAACCTGGAATTGAACAAACCTTCATGACCGAAAATACAATATTTATTACTTTAATATAATATGTCCAAAGCAAAAATATTTAAGATAATAGCAAGCAAAATACCAATGGTTCAGCCCATTGGTCAATCTCATAAAAATGTATGTCAATGGTCATTCCATTGACCAATCTCATAAGACACATGTCATTGGTCTATTCCATTGGTTAGTCTCATGCTACACATCAATGGTTCATCCCATTAATCTATCTCATATGAAACCATACGTTGATAGTCCATCAATTGATCAATCTTTTGCTCAAGTATCCAACCCTGATCACCCATAACACCCGTGATAAGGCGACCAACATTACCCCTTGATTAGGTCTCCACATACTATTAGCCGATGGTTCAATATACAAGAATATCCTAGACTAGTATTTACATACCCACAAACCCCTCACTGGGCTCACGACGACATAGAGCATCAACACCAATTCATAATAAACTCCACAATTCACAAAATAAAACATATAATCTTTCTACAACCCAACTCATTCACCACAAATACTTTTCGTAAATCATTTCTCAAATCATTTTAGAACTTAAAATAAAAATAAAAAACCAGAACAAATTTAACGTACCTATTCACAACAAATTTCATAAACCAAATTCACAAATCAACATATATAAATATATACATATAACTTTTCGCAACAACTTTCTAAAAAACATTTGGCAAGTCATTCACATATACCAAATTGTAGTAATACTCGATCTAGATTTTATGCAACAAAACATGCTTTCAATAACTTATTATACATCAAATTTCCATAACTTTCAAGACATGCATTTACAAACTCATAGAAGAAATAGTATCACTTACCTCGGAAAAGCCGAAAATCAACTACGGTGATTATTCGAGTCGACGTACTCGAATTCCTAACAAATAATTGAAAAATGATATTAAAAAACCAAGTAAAACAATGTTCTAATGAACAATACAACTATATCACGCCTATTTGTCGATAAAACGGGGAAAAGTGCTTAAAAAGTCCTAAACCTTTTGTATTTCTGCCAATCTAGTTCTCAACCTTTTTTTGATGCCAATTTAGTCATAAACATTTTTACTTAGTGCCGATTTAGTCTTTTCTAGCCAATTTTGGCCCGATTTTTTAATATTTTTGAATTTTTGAATTTTTGAATTTTTATTTTTATTTTTGGTCCTTCATCTCAACACCTGGTCGAACTGTGAGATGAAGGATCTAGGACGGAATTTGGAAGTTTCAGTTGCCATGGAAAAGCTTGAGAACATGATGCAGGGTTTAAGGAAGAAGACAAAAAAATATAGAGAAAAGGACAGTAAGACGTATACTTCTATTCAGAGTAGAAGGCGACGATTGAAAAATTAAGATATCTTTCAGAAGCTGAAGCGACGTGTCAAGAAACAATAGGAGTTGTTGATTTGTCTTGGCTGTGGATATGTCAAAGACCTAAAAGGTATGATCATCATGTGTAGTAGATCACGCACAGAATGAGGTCTTTCCTTTAAAAGAAATAAATGTCCAATTTACTTATTTTAAAAATGGCATATGTTGACATCCAAAATTACCTTTATTGTTATGTGCTAGTCACGAGGGAAGAAAACATTCAAAATTATCCTCACTGTCATGTGCGGGTTGTTATTAACATCAACCCAACCCATGTAACTCGTGGAAACGAAGGATGGCCAAGAATTTCAAAAGCCTTTAGGCTAGATTTCGATGGGCCTACAAGTGGAGATACACGATTCGACGATAAAGCAGTTGATTGCCACGTATCCAAGCCAAGAGAGGCTACTGAAGACATAGAATTCAAATGAAATTGGCGTCAAGATTTAGGTGGGAACGGTTCATGCTTAAAAGGGCGCATAAAATCAAAGGAGCGGTTAATACTTGCTGAACAAGTTATGTGAGCATTGTCGAACAAGTTAGAAGACAATAAGATATGGATAAAGCAGTTAAGTACAGAATGTGGAGCGATTTTCAAGGAGGAAGCAATTGACGACCGACAATTACCAAACTGGCCTATAAATACCGCAAACAATCCAACAGAAAGCCCTCCTGCACAACACACAAAATCCTTTATCTTATTCTTTTAGTTATCTTAGCCTAGCTTAGTTTAGTTGTAGTTTCAAATTCCCGTCATAGATTCAATTCCAGCGAATATCTATATCCTAGATAGTGCCTTTGATTAGATTCCAATGTTGTCCAACCATCTAGTATTGTCGATTAGATTCCGATATTATATCCTCACATCCATTAGGAACACTACTACTAGGTGTTGTTTCCACCGTTCAGCGTTGTCGATTAGATTCCAAAGTTTTATCCTCATATCTATCTAAGAGCAGTACCTGGCAGGTCTTATCTCCATCGTTCAATGTCGTTGATTAGATTCTGATGTGTGTCCTCATATCCATCTTGAAGTAGTACCTACTAGGTGTTGTTTTCACTATCCAACGTCGTCAATTAGATTCCAACGTTGTGTCCTTATAACCATTTAAGAGCAAACTCAAGTGATGTTTTCACTATCTAAGGTCTTCGATTAGGTTCTGACGTTGTGTCCTCTAGCCCAATTAGGAATAGTGCTTTCCCGGTATTTTTTTCAATGTCCAGTTTTGTCGAATAAGCCTCGATATTGTACGAATCACTTTGATTTTAATGAGTTTTCATTAGTATGTTGAAGTGATTTTGGATTAAACTGTTCGTTAGATTATGACATTGGTGGGAAAAGTGCTAAAAAAGTCCTAAACCTTTTGCATTTGTGCCAATTTAGTCTTAAACATTTTTATGTTGTGCCAATTTAGTCATTTCTGGCCAATTTTAGCCGGATTTTGTTAACTAGACGCTGGCCGGCTTACATGCCATCATCGGCGCTGACGTGGACAACTTTTAATAATATTTTAATATTTTTGAATTCTTTTTCTTTTTCTTTTTTCCTTCTCCTCCTCCTTCCTCTAGTCAGTCGTCGGACGTCGACGACCAGCTAGAGGCGATAGCCGGCGAGGTCGAGGTCGACCTCACCGGCCACCTCGCTAGTGGCCGCGAGCGCGGCCTCGCGCTAGGTGGCGAGGCTCACCCGCTCGCTGACCATGGGCGAGGCTCGAACCTCGCCGAGCCTCACCGCCTAGCACGAGGTCGCCCTCACGGCCACCGGCGAGGTGGCCGGCGAGGTCGAGGTCGACCTCGCCAATCGTCGCCTCGGGCGGTTGCCGACATCCGACGACCGGCTAGAGGAAAGAGGAGGAGAAGGAAAAAGAAAAAAATAAAAAGAATAAAAAGAATAAAATATATATATTAAAATATTATTAATAATTGTTAACGTCGGCGATGAAGCCACGTCGGCCAGCCGGTGTCTAGTTAGCAAAATCCGGCCAAAATTGACCGGAAAGGACTAAATTGGCACAACGTAAAAATGTTTAGGACTAAATTGGCACAAATACAAAAGGTTTAGGACTTTTTTAGCACTTTTCCCCGACATTGGTTATCATTAATTTTAAGCTTGTATTAAGTGACTCCATTAGATTTGGGACCATATAATATATATATATATATCCATTAGCTTTAGATCATTTCTATCTAATACTAGCCCAAAACCTAAGTCCCCTCTAATAAAAATCAAAATATAACACCTGGTGAAAGATATTTTGTTGCGGGATTTAAAACTGGCAAAACAACAGAACTTCAGATTACTTATGCACGATATGTAATAGCTTGCACTTATAAAACAAAATCTGCAATTGGCTGCATGAACTTTAAACATGGAAAGGTACAAGATCTACATAGAAGGAATTGGCTGGTCGGTGAGCGAGAAGTACATTTTGGCATGGGATTCCATGACCTTGCTGATAAAGCCAGAGTTCTACGGTTACTTCGTAAGAGGGATGATGCCGATGGAGCACTACTGCCCAATTAGGCCGAACAATAAGTGCAGAGATATCCAATTTGCTGTTGAATGGGGAAACAATCACACTGAAGAGGTTAGCAGCATTCCCAATCTTGCCCTAGGCCTTCGTTACATTCTTTCCTCAAATTCGTTATGACTTGACAATTGAAACAGGCACAGAGGATCAGCGATTGCAGGACCAAGTTCGTCGAGGAGAGCTCAAAACTGAAGTTCGACTACATGTTTCACCTGCTCAGCGAGTACGCGAAGCTTCTCAAGTTGGAGGTAAAGGTGCCCCCGGGAATGACCGAGCTGTGCTCGGAAATGAGAAGCTTCGAGGTAAAGGTGACTCCGATAATGACCGATCTGTGCTCGGAAATGATGGCGTGCCCAGCTGATGGGCTTATGAGGACGTTTATGGTCGAGTCGATGGTGGAGTCACCTAGCGATGCGCTTCCGTGCTCGTCGCCACCTCCTTATGACCCTGTTGAGTTGAAAGCTCTTATAGAGAGAAAACAGTGTAACTAGGCAGGTGGAGATGTTGGAGGCTGAGTTTTGGAAGAATCTTGAGAAGCAACTCTAAATTTATCACTTTACATTTGTTTCCCATTTCACTTTATATCTTGAGAATCTTGAGAAGACAACTCTAATTTTACATATTTTCCATGTACCTTGAGGAATCAAGCAATTGCGCCCTCGCCTTATCGCCTGTAAATGTCTCAAAAAGGCTTATTTTGCCATCAAATTGAGAAGTCTCCCGTCAAATGGAAAAGAAGATCGTGTTTCGATGTAAATTCTGTGGTTGTTGTCTAAAAGATGGATGTTTGTCTTCTTATTTCTTCTCTCCCCCAATTTAGATTTGAGAGCTCTCTTCTCTTGATTTTAAATTGGAGAGTTTGAACTCGCCCGATCTAGATTTGGGAATATAATAAATATGCTTTCAAGATTCGATACCTCTATGCTCTGTCAATATACAAGTCATTTGCCTTCAGTTTCAATAGTGATTGCAATAACTTTGGTATCTCATTGAACTATAAAGATTTGCTCTTCCAAATATTAAATCTGTGTTCACTCAACCGGTTTTAGTTGTCTCTATACGGTGATGGTGCAGAGGAAGCCGAATTTAGGTGCACACTACAACACCGTAGTTATTGCTTATTGGAGAAAGAGTTTTCGGTTGTGCTCATCACCGATGAAGATAAACAAGTGATCAACCACTGATTATTTTGCTTGAACAATCCATTATTGTGGAACATGCATATGCTTAACTCTACTAGTACTCTGTCAATCCTCTTTGTTTTCTAGATTTGGATTTGTATTATAGTATTCTGAACTTTGCTCTATTTCGATTCGTTTTGTTATGAGATCCATGTTCTTATTTTAAGTAATGACTACAATTTTCTTTTGATAAAAAAAGAAAAACTAGGAATTTCTTTTGAAAAATTTCTTAATTATGAAGTAAACTTGCCGCACGTCTAGACTACTCGAGAAAATTAAAAGGGATCATCCATTAAACAATAAGACACGAGCTTTTCATGGAATTTAACAGGTAATTGAAACCACCTATCGATTTTGTATTATTATACAGAGAGAGAATAGCTTTTAACTTGGCCAAAAAAAGGGTTAGGCTTAGATGCATTATCACTCTAAAATCGGAAAAAAGAACCCTTGAAAACGAGAGAAATTTAGGCCATTCATTGGAAAAGAGAGGAGTTAGGCCCAAACCTGGTCACCATGGACCAGTCTCCGCAATTTCGGTGTGGACTTTCTTGACATTGACCGTTCTTCCTTCGATTATTCATTCGATCAATGACCACGGATTTGGACTATAGTCAGTCACTAGGGACGAACGTTGATGGAAATGATGCTCTTTTGGTCCATGTGATTTGTAACGTTTTTCCAAACTGACTAGTTCACAGATCCGGCGAGCCAAATGGACCTGCTCGGAAACTTCAAGCACCACCAAGCCGGCATTAAAACTTTGGACCGACTTCGCGGCAACGTGTACAGTGGATGAATAATCACTCCATCTTCGTCCTAAGATCCGGTAAGAAGCTGTGCCATGTGGATCTGTTTAATCACACTTGCACAAATTACGCTTCTTCCTGTGTTCCTTCCGGGGGCAAAAAGAGGGTGACTGGAAAGTCAACCACTTCTACTTCAAGTCTTGCTTAGCAAGTGACCTAAAATAAATGGTTCTTTTTACTTGGCATTAACCCAGAAATGGGGAGACAAGACTTGACAAGTCTACAAGTGTCTTCTACGTGCAGAACCCCAAAAAATGTCTCCACCTGTGCAGTGATTTCCAAGAAAAAGCATAACCAGACCAGACATGTGATGGGGCTTCCTTAATGGAGAGGCATTGACTTTGATTAAGATGTATGGCCATGTTAAATTCTGATAAGACCAACTTTTCTTTCGCGCTAATTCAGTCAAACTAGACTCTAAAGCACCGATCTAATTTCCAGGGAAGAGAATGATACGGTAGACTCCAAGCAAGGCAGTATTACTAGGGATTTTGCTTCAACATGGGCTAATCACGTGGCTTCAAAACGAATTCTAGTTTATTATTAGATAGCCTTCGGTTCAGATGGATTTGATTAGTCGTAGTAATCTGTGAATGAATGATGAATGCTTAGTAGGAATGTGACATTCTTGGTTTGACGGGCATGAAGTAAAGTTGGCAGACCGAGTGAGGCGTTAGCTAAGATCAAATGGAGGAGGAGAAGCTCCATGGTTTGCCCTCATCCAAAAGAACTCCTCGGTCGCGCAAGGTGTCAGCTTCAGCTGCTGTTTTCGTCTTGTTCTTGATCATAGTTCTCAGCGGCTGCATCATTTCAGGGCTAGATATTGTAAGTTCAGCGCCACTTACCTTCTTTCCCGTTCTGCTATTGAACTCGTTTTATTCACTGATTTCCTGATCAATCAGACATGAATAAAATGATGATTGCCATGGATTAAGTTAGCACATAGCCACTAAGTTGTGAGGTGCAAATTAGCTAATTTTAGATGCTGCACACGTTTGTGTCTTTACTAGCAGATCCAGATCAGACTGCAAACTTCTTAAAAACAAAAGTTTGCACTCTGTTATTGCATACTGAAAGTACCAACGGAACTTAGATGTGGAATTAACATTCGTATGCTCCTAGTCTAACTTTGCATCTGTCTTGGTTTATCTGCATTGCAGTTTATTTTTCCAGGTGGGTCATTGAGGGAAGTATTTAATGTCAATAAAATTCCAGAAGATTCATTGCGGTCACCCCAAAAGATTGAGTATCTTCTCAACTGCACCAACGCAACCGAGCCACAAACATGCCCAATAGATTTTCCAACGATGTTCCAACCCACGGACTTGCACGCCACAGAGTGTCCAGAGTACTTCCGGTGGATCCACGAGGATCTCCGGGCCTGGAAAAGCACGGGAATCACAAAGGAAATGGTGGAGAGGACAAGAGACTTTGCACACTATAGGCTAGTGATTCTCAAGGGGAGAGTCTATGTGGAGCACTTTAGGAAGCCCTACCAAACAAGAGATGTGGGAACAATATGGGGGATTGTGCAGCTCCTGAGGTTGTACCCAGGAAAAATTCCAGATCTTGAGTTGATGTTTTATTGCAATGACCAGCCGGTAATCATGAAGAACGACTACCAGGGGCCGAATGCCACGTCGCCTCCACCGCTATTCCGCTTCTGTGGAAATCAGTCAGCCTTCGACATCACGTTTCCTGATTGGTCATTCTGGGGATGGTAATGCCTTACACTGACCATCTAGTTATGAAATTGATCCTTAGGTTGTTTTGAATATATTTTGGAAAACCAACTTGCTTTAGGAATATTAGTCAAGAATTTGTGGTTTATTTCGTTTCATTTTGTCCGATATAGGGCTGAGATCAACATAGGGCCGTGGGAAAGTACTGTGAGAGCCATTAGACAGAACTCCGAGAAAATCGAGTGGAACAATAAAGTACCTTATGCTTACTGGAAAGGGAACACAGGTGTCGCAGCCACTAGGAGAGACCTAATGAAGTGCAATGCAACCAGTGGACAGGACTGGAAAACTCATCTGTATCACCAGGTAAATTCACTTCAGCCAGTCAGTCCTATCGCACTTGAAAGATAATCCAGGAGATTCTTGAAACACCCTGGCTTTAGCATATGTAAGGGACTCGTTTATGGGATTCTGCAAAAAACAGAAGATATTGGTAGCACTCACTCATCAGGTTGGGTAGTACACGAGCCAAAGTTAGCCTGTTTACTTGAAAGTAATTCAAGCTGAGGGAGATTAGAGTAACTTGAAAGGGGCTAGAGTATAATGTCTAAATGCGAAATGCAAGGAGGACCGTGTGCCTCATATAAAATTCTGATAAAAATAACACAAACCTTTTTTTCCACTGAACTGGATCACGTTACATGAATCCTCGTTTTAGGAGGTTACAAAGAAGTATATAGTGATGATTGAGAATGCGAAAATGACAAGCTGGTTCACAACCAGGAATGGTCTCGTGAAGTTAGTCAAGGATTCAAGCAATCAAAGTTAGAAGACCAGTGCACCCACAGGTAAGCAAATGGACCCTTCCGAGTTTTTTCCTTCATCCTTCCCCACAAATTGACTGACTGATTTATCTCGCTGTTTCAACAATATTTGTGTAAAAGGTACAAGATATACGTGGAAGGAGAAGCCTGGTCGGTGAGCGAGAAGTATATTATGGCATGTAACTCGATGACATTGATGGTAAAGCCTGAATTCCTCGATTTCTTCACAAGAGGGATGATCCCTTTGGAGCATTACTGGCCCATTAGGCCAGACAACAAATGCAGAGATATCAAGTTTGCAGTTGAATGGGGCAACAATCACCCTCAAGAGGTAAGGAAAATCTTTTCGAGTTAATTGTTCTGCCCTCTCTGATTTTTGTTCTTTTTTCTCAGCAAATGATATTGTGGATTGCATGATTAAACAGGCCCAGGTTATTGGGGAGAGTGGAAGCAAATTCATGGAGGAGGGTCTGAAGATGAAGAATGTATATGATTACATGTTTCATCTTCTCAGCGGATACGGCAAACTTATCACATACAAGCCAGAGATACCTCCAGGAGCGATTGAATACTGTACAGAGACAATGGCATGCCCTGCTCAAGGGTTGTTTAGAAAGAACATGCTTGAATCAATGGTTAAGTCCCCCAGTGATTCGCCTCCATGCACACTGCCACCGCCTTATGAGCTGGGAGAATTTCAAGCATTTCTCGGGAGGAAAGAGAGCGTCTCAAGACAAGTGGAGCAGTGGGAAGCCGAATACTGGGAGAAAATGAACAAGAACTGACGGATGCTACATTAACTTTGTTTGGCATTCTCGGGATAATTTTCAGTCAAGCCTTTGTACTTATCTTTTTTGTTTTTTCAAACTGCATATTCTTATGTTCCAGTTTCTAGGCTGCTGGAAGAAGTTTCCTATGGATCAGACATGGAAACATGAGTAACACATAGGTTGCAGTGAATATGAATAAATATCGATTCTCTACCTGGAATTTGTCTTGTCCTCTCTGACTTCAATACCCTGAAAGCTAGGTCTATATATACAACACTGAAAGATTGGTCTGGTCAAACTGACAGCATCAGAACACACTACATAAGAATGTTTCCACTGAGTTGAATTTCTTATGGCAGGTCATCGTACACGTTATTTGTTAAGCCAGAAAAAAGAAAGAAACGACATGTATGGAAGGGCCGAACATGACTAAATGGATGCTAGTTTCCCTTCAGTAGAATGGTACATGCGTGATAGACCATCATAGAAGAAAACGAGCACGCTACAAAGAAAAATGATGTGGCCGGGCTCAAGATCATCGAGAGTAGGCATTGGAGGTTTAACTGATTACAGCGCTCGTCCTCTTATGATATCGATGCTCATCTCGCTAGGATCAGTAGCTTGCAGCTCAACTTGAATGCCGTCCAATTCTCTCTTGAATCTGTCCTTTGAGCTGGCATAGAGCATCTTGCTCCTCACCCTCGATGTTTCAGGCGACCTAAGACAAGTTGAATATTATGAGTTAATGGATGAAATCAATCGGGTGCTGCATTAGACTCTACAATTTGGACCAGGAATGGATGATTATCATGGATAAGATACTCATCCAATTCTGTTTCTCTGACAAGAAACAGGTAATTCCAGAGAATTGTTTTATTTACGCAGTTACCGTCAGTGTCTGTTAAGATCCTAATCTAGTTTCAATCAATCATAGGATAAAATGACAAATATTGTTCTCACCATGCAATGAAGAAAATCTTGCTTTTCTGGCAATTCTCATCAGTCGTGAAATCAAAGTCAAACACAGCGTATCGGCACTCATTGGCGGGCAAACTGGCGGTGAAATCGTCATAGGTTTCCTCTGGGTTACCAAGTTTCTCTATCGTCACCTGTTGGATCTTCTCTTCAATCTTGAACACGATGAATCTGTAAATCCTCTTTGCTTTTAGCTCCAAGAACTTAAGCTTGCACTCGTCATCCACTGCCATTCCAGATGATGAATTCGCCTATACATATATTGTTGAACAATCAAACCATCATTGCATGCTAGCGACCACTAAATTGAAACTAACATGCATATATTGAATGGCAGAAGCAGGTTATATGGTCGTTATACAATTGCTCAACATGAGAATTATATCAACATTGTCAAAACTTATATAAGATACCAAATCACCAACATGGGTTCTATTTCTTTTTAAGTCCATAGAATCTGCAATCTCCAAATCAGATAATTCACAAATGCGGATTGATCTGGTGCATTGCACAAAAGATGATTCTAGTTTGCAAGAAAATGCACATCATTATTTATGCGGACTGATCTTGTCTAAGCCATGAAAAACATCAAAACGTGCACTCAAACGTGCATAATGAAAGAAAATGAAAGAAGGGCTTTACTAGAAGGAGGAGAATAGGGGCAAAGCAGTACCATGTTGATGCCTGCCAATGAGAGATGATCCTGATGAGAAGTGAGAAGCAGAAAAGCGAAAGATGGAGAGACCAAAAATCAATGAACAAAGAGACCCCCAGATATATAAATATGGTGTATTGTGGAGGTCAATGTGTGAGGGAAAGAGGGGGGAGGTGACTGGGAGAGAGTGTTTTAAGGGGAAAATAAGGGGTTAATTTTAGTATTCATTTCTTGGCTCCTGACAGTTGATCATCTGCATGAGCTTTTGTCCAATTTAGCAATTAGAGTTAAACACAGCGATGGGCTTTTGAGTTTTGACCATGTTTGTACTCCATCTGATTCAGCTCGCCAAAGGTTGGTTCTCCGTGTACTTCGCCAGTTTGTTTGTTCCTGTCCTGAAAAAGCAAACTAGGAAAGGTAAGGTCCAATGGGTTGGTCCTTAAAAAGGCCCTTTCCAAACAACCACTTTTGTTTTGAGCTTAGAAAGAAGTTGCAAAAGAACTAAGCTG
Source organism: Eucalyptus tenuipes (assembly GCA_014182365.1). Lineage (NCBI taxonomy): Eukaryota > Viridiplantae > Streptophyta > Magnoliopsida > Myrtales > Myrtaceae > Eucalyptus > Eucalyptus tenuipes. The sequence goes on along the minus strand of CM024541.1, from coordinate 1,262,208 downwards.
GAATTTCAATTGTGGAAGATTTCAAAACCCCATTTCTTAAGTGAGGGAACTATCAAGAAAAGAGGAATAGAAACGAAAAACCCTTAACCAAATAATTAGATGGAAGATAAGTATGAATTCAGTCCTTTAACTCGCTAATAAAGATCCGGAAAATTAAGAATTAGATATAGAGACGCATAATTAGGCGTTATGTTCCTTATATGTAATTTATATTATTCTTTAAATTTTATGTGGTCACATGGTTTTAATTGCTTGCTTTTCCTTTTAATCTTAAAAGCTTAACACTAATCAGGATTGGCTATCTTTGTCATGCATGAAGGCGGAACAATATGTCGAATCGAGTTTGTTTGAGGAAAACTAGGGGAGAATATAGTGATTATCAATTTAATTTGGAGCGGGTTTTCAAGATCCGTTGTAGTCTAGTTGGTTAGGATACTCGGCTCTCACCCGAGAAACCCGGGTTCAAGTCCCGGCAACGGAATTTCCTCTTTTTTTTTTTCTTTGATTTTGTAATGATCTGTCTACTGCTATGGAAGCTAAGAAAGCATAGAAAAATGAAAGGCGACCATATGATTGTGCTACTTGCAAGTGAATCAAGGTTGTCGCCAAAATTCGACCGCCTACCTCTTTTTCAATTCTTTTACCTTTTACTTTCATGACATATAGATCATTAAATTGGAATTTGGGCATTTGCAGGAGTCCATCTTCAATTTCGATTGTAGTTATATGTAGCAAGCAAAGCAGGCTGATGGATTGTTTTCCAGTTTGATTCTGCTAAAAACAGAGGAAAAGACGTCAGTGCAACAGAGATGTTTCGTGACGTCGTTTGTTGGTTGAACTTTTAAACCTTAATGGGCGTCTTTTAGGATCTTAAGGCGGCAAATGAGTTCCGTGACGGGAATGGAGCCTTATTCGCTAGCAATTAGAGGACGATTCCAATCTAGACGTCTGCAAATCAAATGTTTAATCATGTCTCTGTGATTCGGATGAGAATTGGACAAAGTCTTTGGCGGGGACGAATCCAAGTTCTTCACATCCGTGAAAGGATGGACTAAAGTATATATGAGATAGTGGTCTAACTTTTTTGCTTCTCCGCAATGCCGTACCGCTTATGCTGATGGGAAGTAATTTTCGTCAGTTCCTTCTGTATTATGCAGCTTTCCATTACCTTTGAGAACTGTCATGCCTGTTTGTGCTGCTGTCTTATGAGTACCACCTTTGATTTCTTATATATAGCTCTGCATGACTCCGTTCGCAAGCATCGAGAACTAAAAGGCAAGAACATCTTACAAAGGCACAGAAAATGAATAGCTTTAGCTTGAAATGCTTGATCTCATTGCTTTTTGCTCTTCGGGCTATGAGTTGTATGGAAGTTCAAGGTCAGTCCTGCAGACCGAGCGGCAGAGTCAGAGGAAAGAATCCTCCTCCTGGACAATGCAACACCGGGGACGACTCGGACTGTTGCAAAAACGGGCAGATGTACCCAATTTTCAAGTGTTCGCCACCGGTGTCAGGCCACACCAGGGCCCACCTCACTCTGAACAGCTTCGCAAAGGGCGGAGATGGAGGTGGCCCATCCGAGTGCAACAACCACTACCATTCTGATGACACACCCGTCGTGGCTCTATCCACGGGGTGGTTCGATAACATGAGCAGGTGTCATAAGAACATAGCGATCTATGGCAATGGGAGGAGCACCCAGGCCATGGTGGTGGATGAATGCGACTCAACTATGGGATGCGATGAAGAGCATGATTACCAACCTCCGTGCGATAACGACATCGTCGATGCGTCTAGAGCTGTGTGGGAGGCCCTGGGGGTGCCTAAGGACAATTGGGGTTGGCTTGACATTACATGGTCCGACGCCTAGTTCTTTAAGCTATGCTTGTCATAATACTTATATGAAATCTATCGAATGATGTACATGTAAGAAATAACCTGTACTAAATATAAAGATACTTCGTTTTATGGAGAACAGCTTCTCCGTGCAGGATGTTGACTTACAATCGCTTACCTGGAAATTTTCCATTATATATCAGCCTTGATGTTTAGGACGAGCTCAGCTGTGATGATACCTGACTAAAGAAATAAGCATATGCAACGAAAACGAGAGAAGTGATGAGAGGCCTGTCCGGTATCTGTGCCCAATTTGCTGCTGCCTACGAAAATGCTTCTAGTCAGTAAAGTTTCAGCCCCTGAAGCGTAATGCTGAAACTTATTCCCTCTTTGGGCAGTAAGCTAGTGCTTTTGCAGCTGAATCATGGGCATTGACAAGATGGAAATAGGCTGGCTATTGAAAATGACAATACCGGTTTGCATATTGGGCTAGATGCCGCCTAGTGTTATTCAAGCTATACAAGATCAGCACTCAGCATGATAAAAAATGTCTTCTCTTGTCTTTGACAGATTTCTATCTACCTTTTTTTGTATGCTAACAATTTAAGTTCACAAATTATTAAATGAAAGTATCAAACTTTATTCAAGTGACTAACCAACTATTATTTGATTAAGTTACCAACTAATTTTGGATTACTAACTTTCATTTGAGTCATTTATCAACTTTTTTTGTTGAGGTAATCTAAAAAAAAAATGCTTGGTGATGCTTATGCTTTCTTCTACTTATGCAATTAGTATGTGATTATGTAATATTGTAAAGTCTTGTCTGTAATAAAATATATAAAACTTATACTATCAAAGCGAAAGTACTTCCAAGTTGGGATTTCGGTTCACATCGATAGTATCATCAAAAGAAGCGCTGAAAAGGGGTTAAACAATTGAAAGTTCTTCGGTTAATTATATCATCTCAAAGCTCTTTCTTAGTTGGACTTGTGGTTCATCATCTGAGCAGGTCAATACATCAGGCAATGACCACCAAGGACCTGCCTGGTCCGTAACTTGGCGCATATTCAAAGTAATTTTTTTTTTATTTGTGTTATAATTTTGAAAGGTCAATTGTGGGCAAATATAGCATCTGATATAGTCAACACAACAAGCTTCTGACATAATACTTAACTAGCTCAGGATTCTCAATAAATGAGGATGCAGAGAGTGAAAACTACCCCATTGGAGAAACTAATATGAAGATCATCTAGTTGCAGGATTTGACAGATGATCTAAGCCAAAGGAGCAGGAAATAAGTGAAAAAAGAATGCTGCTTGCTCGACATTTGACAGAGAAAGTACAGGAGAGAAGTGTGATCCAGCTTCGCCCCGTTAAATCCAGTAGAAAAAGGACGTCGAGTGTAGAGAGAGAGAGAGAGAGAGACGTGGCCGTTTCGGGTTCCGCACGAAAACTGAAATGATTACGGCGGGAGTGATGGAGGCGAACGGCAGCTCGAAAGAGATGGGTAGAGAGAGTAAAAGTTCGGAACTTTGAAGAGCTTTTGGGCCGCCTGGTCCCTCCTCTCCAAACGTTACGCCATGCGACTTCCTCCTCGACCCTCTCTCTCTCTCTCTCTCTCTCTCTCTCTCCAAGCATCATTCGAGGACGGGACTAATCTAACCAGTAGAGAGAGAGAGATAGGGAGGGAGGGAGTGGAGGAGGGAAACGATGGTGTTCATTGATTAACAAAGTTTCTTGAATTATTTCACTACCAGCAACACCAACAACGACGATACCCACTTGTTAAAATAACGTGAAGATTCTGCGGCTTTCAACAGAAGTTGGGAGCATGTCGGAGAAATTATTTGTTCCTTCTTTAGTTTATCATCCGCAACGAACCAGCCTCGTTCGCTCAATGTATTTTATTGGGTATATTCTGTATACCGTTTCGTTTTGCTTTCCATGGTTTTGATCCCATCTGATAACGTTAAACATTCTCAGTCCATTCGGAGTTCTTTCTTTTTCTTGGCCCCTGCATCGGCTTGACCAGATCTCTCCTCGTCAAAGCTATAAAATAACCACGTTTTTTCGAAGACTGATCATAAATTAATCGACTTTTGGTAGTTCGAGGAGGTGGAGATTCATGGGAAATTGAGAAGCAGGTACTTCGATTCGGTTCCGAGTGTTTTCACCGTAGCGAAAGTTTGGATCTTGTTTGGAGAATCGTTGGTTGGACCGAGAAAGTGAAGATTTTTTGCGTTGTGATTGGCTCAAGGTTCAAAGCGACTTCACGAGTTCGTTTTTCAGTGGTTTCGTTCATTGGAAACTGGAATATATATATATCTTCTTTTTCCAATGTTCGTGGTTTAAGAGCTGATCAGTGGCAGATAAATACTGGGTTTAAGGTATTGGAAGCTGGGTTTTTGTCGTTTCATTGATTTCTGCTTCACTGACCCTGAGTTGACTCTGAAGGTTGAAGCTTCTTAGCTGGTAATGATATTCCCCAATTGCTCTCTCTCTCTCTCTCTGTTTTATGTCATGCTTGAAGAGGTAAAGAAATGTCAACTTGTGGATTTTGAATGTTTTGCTAGAGATACTGAACATGGGTGTAGTCCAGAGCAGTTTTGGATGATGATACACAACATTTCTTTTCCTTGACCATAAACAAGGTTCCAATTCACCAACTCTCTCTCTCTCTCTCATTTCTTTTCCTTGTCCATAAAACAACGTTCCAATTCACCAGCTCTCTCTCTCTCTCTCTCTCTCTCTCTCTCTCTCTCTCTCTCTTTTGTGTATCATCATCCAAAACTGCTCTGGACTACATCCATGTTCAGTATCTCTAGCAAAGCATTCAAAATCCACAAGTTGATCATTTCTTTACCTCTTCAAGCATAACATAAAACAGAGAGAGAGAGAGATGTAAAATTTGCTGAGATAGCCGCTTTGTTGAAGAGGGTATTGAAGATCCGCATATTTGGAGATGGGGTGCCAGTTCTCCAAATTGGCACCATGTTGCTGAGAGTCGCAATTCAAGGGATCGGTCCTCGAAGTTGCTGATTCTGGTGCTTAAATCACTAGTAGCGCTTCTTCCTCGTAGGAACTTGAGCATATCATGACTCATATTCTGACATTCTTTTCATATTTTTCCAGAGAACAATGAGATGGCCGAACCAAAGTCCTTGTCCGCATTCCGAGAGTTCATGTTCGAGCAGCTTATTTTGAATGGCAGAAGCAGTTTAAGTCAATATAATCTGCAATCTCCAAGCCAGATAATTCGCAAATGCGTATTGATATGGTGCATTGCATCAAAGATGATTCTAGTTTACAAGAAAATGCGCGTCATTATTTATGTAGACTGATCTTGTTTAAGCCTTGAAAAACACTAAAACGTGCACAATGGAGGAAAATGGAAGAAGGGCTTTACTAGGAGGAGGATAGGGGCAAAGCAGTACCATGTTGATGCCTGCCAATGAGAGATGATCCTGATGAGAAGTGAGAAGCAGAAAAGTGAAAGATGGAGAGACTGAAAAACAATGAACAAAGAGACCCCAAGATATATAAATATGATGTGTTGTGGAGGTCAATGTGTGAGGGAAAGAGGGGGGAGGTGACTGGGGGAGAGTGTTTAAAGGGGAAAATCGGGGGTTAATTTTAGTATTCATTTCTTGGCTCCTGACAGTGATCATCTGCATGAGCTTTTGTCCAATTTAGCAATTAGGAGTTAAACACAGCGATGGGCTTTTGAATTTTGACCATGTTTTTACTCCATCTGATTCAGCTTACCAAAGGTTGGTTCTCCGTGTACTTCGCCAGTTTGTTTGTTCCTGTCCTGAAAGGGCAAACTAGGAAAGGTAAGGTCCAATGGGTTGGTCCTTAAGAAGGCCCTCCCAAATAACCATTTCTGTTTTGAGCCTAGAAAGAAATTGCAAAAGAACTAGGCTGGACATTTAATTGTGGAAGATTTCGAAACCCCATTTCTTAAGTGAAGGAACTATCAAGAAAAAAGGAATAAAAAAAATGAAAAACTTAACTAAACAAATAGATTGAAGGTAAGCATAAATTCATACCTTTAACTTACTAACAATGATATGGAAAATTAAGAATTAACATGGAGGCACATAGCTAAGCGTTCCGTTCTTTATATGTAATTTACATTATTCTTTGAATTTCATGTGTTCACATGATTTTTTTTTGCTTGCTTTGCCTTTCAATCTTGAAGCTTAACATTTATCACGATCGGCTATCTTAGTCATGCATGGAAGTGGAGTAATATGTAGGAGCGAGAGAACTATTTTAGTCATCATTAATTCTATTTTGCCACTGCTGACCAACATCCGTTGTAGTCTAGTTGGTTAGGATACTCGGCTCTCACCCGAGAGACCCGGGTTCAAGTCCCGGCAACGGAATTTCCTTTTTCTTTTTTCTTGATTTTGTAATGATCTGTCTACTACCATGGAAAAAGAAAAGGCCGCCATATGATTTGTCCTACTTGCAAGTGAATCAATGCTGTCGTCAAAATCCGACAGCGTAGCTCTTTTTTCATTCTTTCACTTTTTACTTTCATGGCATGTAAATCATCAAAATTGGAATTCGGGCATTAGCAGGACTCCATCATCGATTTTAATTGTAGTTGTATGTAGCAACTAGCAAGCAAAGCAGGCTGATGGTTTGTTTTACAGTTTGAGATTCTGCTAAAAACAGAGGAAGAGGCGTCAGTGTCACGGAGACGTTTGGTCATGTCTTTTGTTGGTTCAAGTTTAAGGCCTTAATGGGTGTCTTTTAGGATCTCAAGGCAGCAAGTGAGTTCCGTGACGGGAATGGAGCCTTATTCGTTGGCAATTAGAAGACGATTCCAAGCTAATCGAATTTTTAATCATGTCTCTGTGATTCGGATGAGAATCGGACATAGTCTCGGTCAGTGACGAATCCATGTTCAATCATCCGTTAGGGGATAGACTAAAGTATATATGAGATAGTGACTTTTTTGCTTCTCCGCAATGCCGTGCCGTACCGCTTATGCTGATGGGAAGTAACCATCGTTAGTTCCTTCTGTATTATGCAGCTTTCCATTACCTTTGAGAACTGTCATGCTTGTTTGTGCTGCTGTCTTATGAGTACCACCTTTGATTTGTTATATATAGCTCTACATGACTCCTTTTTCTAGCATCGAGAGCTAAAAAGCAAGAACATCTTACAAAGATAGAGAAAATGAATAGCTTTAGCTTGAAATGCTTGGGCTTATTGCTTCTTGCTCTTCTGGCTATGAGTTGTATGGAAGTTCAAGGTCAGTCCTGCAGACCGAGTGGCAGAATCAGAGGGAAGAATCCCCCTCCTGGACAATGCAACACCGGCGACAATTCGGACTGTTGCAAAAACGGCCAGATGTACCCGACTTACAAGTGTTAGCCGCCGGTGTTGGGCCACACGAGGGCCCACCTCACACTGAACAGCTTCGCGAAGGGCGGAGATGGAGGTGGACCATCCGAGTGTGACAACCACTACCATTCTGACGGCACTCCTGTCGTGGCACTATCCACGGGGTGGTTCGATATCATGAGCAGGTGTCTCAGGAACATAACGATCTACGGCAACGGGAGGAGCACCCGGGCCATGGTAGTGGACGAATGCGACTCGACTATGGGATGCGATGAAGAGCATGATTACCAACCTCCATGCGATAATGACATCGTTGATGCGTCCAGAGCTGTGTGGGAGGCCCTAGGGGTGCCTAAGGACAATCGGGGCTGGCTCCACATTACATGGTCCGACGCCTAGTTCTTCATGCTATGCTTGTCATGGTACTTATACATAATCTATCAAACGATATACATGTAAGAAATAACCTGTACTAAATATAAAGATACTTCCTTTTATGGATCATAAGCAATTCGGACTACGGTTGTGAGCACAGCTTCTCCGTACAGAATGTTGAGTCATTTTACAATCGGTCACCTGAAATTTTCCATTATATTTCAGCCTTGATGTTTAGGATGAGCTGACCTGTGATGATAACTGACTAAAAAACGAGATATGCAACGAAAACGAGAGAAGTGACGAGAGAGGCCTGTCCAGTCTCTGTGCCCAATCTGCTGCTGCATGCGAAAATGCTTCTAGTTTGTAGAGTTTCAGCCCATGAAGCATTAATGCTGAAACTGGTACCCTTTTTGGGCAGCAAGCTAGTGCTTTTGCAGCTGAATTATGGGCATTGATAAGATGGAATTAGGCTAGCCACTGAGAATGACAATACCGGTTTGCAAATTGAACTAGACGCCACTTAGTGTTATTCAAGCTATACAAGGTCAGCACTCAGCATGATAAAAAATGTCTTCTCTTATCTTTGACAGATTTCTATCTACCTTTTTTTTTTTTTTTTATGCTGATGATTTAAGTTTACAAATTATTAAATGAAGGTACCAAACTTTATTCGAGTGACTAGCCAACTATTCTTTGATTAAGTTACCAACTAATTTCAGTTTATTAACTTTCATTTGAGTTGTTTACCAACTTTTTTTGTCGAGGTAATCTGAAAAAAAATGCTTGGTGCTTGGTGATGCTTCTGCTTTTTTCAACTTATGCAATTAATATGTGATTACGTGGCGTTGTAAAGTTCCGTCGATAATATAATCTGTAAAACTTTTATTATTGAAGTAAAAGTACTTCCAAACTGGGATTCCAGTTGACATCGATAGTATCATAAAAAGAAGTGCTGAAAAAAGTTAAACAACTGAAGTTCTCGGGTTAATTATATCATCTCAAAACTCTTTCTTAGTTGGACTTCGCGGGCATTGTCTAGTAGGTCAATACATCAGGCAAGGACCACCTAGGACCTGCCCTTGCCTGGTCCATAACTTGGCACATATTCAAAGTAATTTTTCTTTTTATTTGGGTTATAATTTGGAAAAGTCAACTGTGGACAAATATAGTATCTGATATAGTCAACGAGTTTACTGACATAATACTTAACTAGCTCAAGATTCTCAATAAATGAGGATGCAGAGAGCGGAAACCACTCCATTGGAGAAACTAAGATGAAGATTATCATGTTGCATGATTTGACAGATGATCTAAGCCAAAGGAACAGGAAATAAGTGAAAAAAGATTGTCGCTGGCTTGACATTTGACAGAGAAAGTACAGGAGAGGAGTGTGATCCAGCTCCCCCTTGTTAAATCCATAGAAAAAGGAGGTCAATTACAGAGAGAGAGAGAGAGAGAGAGAGAGAGACGTCGCCGTTTCGGGTACCGCACGAAAACTGAAATGATTACGGCGGGAGTGATGGAGGCGAACAGCAGCTCGAAAGAGATGGAAAGACAGAGCAAAAGTTCGGAACTTTGAAGTGCTTTTGCGCCGCTGGTCCCTCCCCTCCAACTGTCACGCCATGCGACTTCCTCCTCGACCCTCGAAAGTTTCTCTCTCTCTCTCGCCTCTTCTTGAAACGTTACGGTCCAAGCATCCTTCGAGGGAGGGACTAATCTAACCAGTAGAAAGAGAGAGAGAGAGACAAAGGGAGGGGAGGGGTAAAACGATAGTGTACATTGATCGACAAAGTTTCTTGAATTATTTCGCTACCAGCAACGCCAACAACGACGATACCCACTTGTTAAAATAACGTGAAGATTCTGCGGCTTTCAACAGAAGTTGGTGGCATGTCGGAGAAATTATTTGGTCTCTCTTTAGTTTATCATCCGCAAGCAGCCAGCCTCGTACGCTCAATGTATTTTATTGGGTATATATAGTTTGTATACTGTTCCATTTTCTTTTACGTGGTTTTGACTTTTGATCCCATCCGAGCTGATCCAGCTACGACGCTAAACATTCTCAGTCTATTCGGAATTACTTCCTTTTCTTCTCCCCCCGCATCCGCTTGACCAGATCTCTCCTCGTCAAAGCTATAAAATAACCACGTTTTTTCGGAGTCTGCGCATAAAATTAATCGACTTTTTGTTGTTCGAGGCGGTGGAGATTCATGGGAAATTGAGAAGCAGGCGCTTCGATTCGGTTCCGAGCGTTTTCACTGTAGCGAAAGTTTGGATCTTGTTTGGAGAATTGTTGGTTGGACCGAGAAAGTGAAGATTTTTTTTGCGTTGTGATTGGCTCAAGGTTCAAAGCGACTTCACGAGTTGGTTTTTTAGTGATTTCGTTCGTTGGAAATCAAAAAAAGAAAAGAAAAAGAATCTCTTCTTTTTCCAATGTCCGTGGTTTAAATAGCTGATCAATGGCAGATGAATACTGAGTTTAAGGTATTGGAAGCTGGGTTTTTGTCGTTTCATTGGTTTCTGCTTCACTGACCCTGAGTTGACTCTGAAGCTTGAAGCTTCTTAGCTGGTAATGATGCTAACCTGGTTGCTCTCTCTCTCTCTCTCTCTCTCTCTCTCTCTCTCATGTTTTGGTTGAAGAGGTATAGAAATGAGCAACTGATTGATCTTGAATGCTTTGCTAGAGATACTGAACATGGGTATAGTCCAGAGCAGTTTTGGATGATGATACACAACATAGAGAGAGAGAGAGAGAGAGAGAGAGAGTTGGTAAATTAGAACGTTGTTTTGTGGTCAAGGAAAAGAAATGTTGTCCGTATTAGCCAAATCAGTTTCTAAGTGTGAACAGATCGAGGATGGTTGCTCCTTTTAAGTTGTGCCTGGGATTGTATAGTCTAATTACGTCAACACTTTCTCCTTTCATTTCTGAGTTAGTTGCTTGTGGATAAAAAGAAGCAAGGAGTTCTGAGAAGAACACTTGTTTTTATTTTCTCATTTTTTCGGTTCCCCTAATGTTTCTACTGCTGAATTCTCCTTGTTGTGTGCTAGATGTAAAATTTGCTGAGATAGCCGCTTCGTCGAAGGGGGAATTGAAGATCCGCATATTGATTTTTGACGTGGAGATGGGGTGTCAGGTCTCCAAATTGGCACCATGTTGCTGGGAGTCGCAATTCAAGGGATCTGTCCTCGAAGTTGCTGATGTTGGTGCGTGAATCACTGGTAGCGATTATTCCTTGTAGAAACTTGAGCATATCATGACTCGTGTTTTTACATAATTATGCAATTCCAGAGAAAGATGAGTTGGCCGAACCTAAGTCCTTGCCCGCATTCCGAGAGTTCACGTTCGAGCAGCTTAAGAAGGCGACGTCAGGTTTTGCGGTGGAGAATATTGTGTCGGAGCATGGAGAGAAGGCTCCCAATGTCGTTTACAAAGGAAAGCTAGAGGACCAGAAGCGAATTGCTGTCAAGAGATTCAATAGAAATGCTTGGCCTGATTCCCGGCAATTCTTGGTATTAAGTCATTCTGTTATATGTTTTTCTCTCCTCTTCCTCATGAAAAACATCGTGTTTTATCTTTTTTTTTGGTTTCTTTCTCCCATTGCATATATAATTCTTTGTGAAAGGGACGACATTCACTCTCAATTTCCGCAAGCAAATGTTAATCATGAGGAAAGGGCAATGTGTGCGCATTTTTTCTCTGTACCAGCACATCAATTTGATACATTCTTTTGTGGGTGCAGGAGGAGGCAAAGTCAGTTGGTCAGCTGCGAAGTAACAGATTGGCAAATTTGCTAGGTTGTTGCTCCCAAGATGAGGAGAGGTTGCTTGTTGCAGAATATATGCCCAACGAAACGCTCGCAAAGCACTTATTTCATTGTAGGTCCTTTTATGAAAAGCATAACTTTCTGTGTACAATTTGTTTCAACGTGTGTTCTGGTAATCTGGTTAAGTGCTAACTTTCTCAGTGAAAGTATGTCGTAAATGGCTTTGCTAACCCATAAACAAGTTCAAGGCGCTCTACTCTCAAATCAGATTTGATCTTTTGAATCAGGGGATTTGCAACCCATGAAATGGCCTATGAGAATGAGGGTCGTCCTTCATATTGCACAAGCACTGGATTATTGCACAAGCAAAGGGCGTGCGCTATATCATGATCTTAATGCATATAGGATACTGTTTGATGAGGTAAAAGTCTGGTTAATCCCGTCGGCAAAATCATTCTGCTTCATGTTTTATTTGTTATGTTCATGATCAGATCTTTTCAGGATGGTAATCCTAGACTTTCGACCTTTGGCCTCATGAAAAATAGTCGGGATGGCAAGAATTATAGCACAAATTCGGCATTTACACCTCCAGAGTACCTGAGAACGGGTACAGAATCCAATGCAACAAGCACTTATCGATTTATCTGTTTCTCCTGGTTGTACAAGTGCTCATGCGCCATATATTGTTCTGTTTTCACAGGCAGCGTAACACCAGAAAGCGTTATATATAGCTTTGGTACTCTTCTGCTTGACCTTCTAAGTGGAAAACATATACCCCCAAGTCATGTGAGTTTCTAAATTCAAGCATTATCTGGAATGAAAATTTGATTTTCTCTTTGATAAATGAGGACACTGCATCAAACCTCTTTTTCATATGCTCCATGGAATAAGTATTGCCTTTATTCCCTTTATGTATCTTTTAAGCTTTACCCCTTTGACCCTGAATCTCCACTGATCTATATCAGGCCCTCGACTTAATAAGGGATCGGCATCTGCAGACGTTGATAGATTCTTGCTTGGAAGGACAGTTTTCTGATGATGATGGGACTGAGTTGGTACGCTTGGCTTCCCGATGTTTACAATATGAACCTCGAGAACGTCCAAATCCAAAGTCCTTAGTTGCTGCATTAACTCCATTGCAGAAGGAGGTTGAGGTATGCTTTTCTTTTATTTCGAGAAAGAAAGGGTCTGTGTGCCAACTTGAAGAAATTTGCTTGCTGAGATTTCTCTCTGTGGTTTTCAGGTTGCTTCTCACATACTTATGGGAATCCCCCACAGAGCTTCTTTATCTCCTCTATCGCCTTTTGGGGAGGCTTGCTCAAGAAAGGACTTGACTGCAATACACGAAATCCTGGACAATCTCGGATATAAAGACGATGAAGGATTAACAAATGAGGTTTGCTCATTCTTTTTGTTTAGAGCATGTAGAAGCATCCATTATTGAAGTCTAATATTTGCCTCGCTTTCATGTTCAAGCATTCAGACATTTAAACCCTATAGGAGCGCCTCTTCATTAGCTTAGTCATGCATTTTATCTAAATTTGTGTAATCCTTGTCGGATGTGAAGAATGTTTAACATTTTGTTCCGTTCGATACTCTGCAGCTCTCTTTTCAGATGTGGACAGACCAAATGCAGGAAACATTGAACTTGAAGAAAAAGGGCGATCTTGCTTTCCGGCAGAAAGATTTCGCAGCAGCAGTTGATAACTACACACAGGTTTGTATTTCCTGTCTTGATGAATATCCAACCCTTGAACAAAAATTATTGTTCTCAATCTTCTCCATTTCGATCATTATGATGCAACTGGGATCTGGAAGTCCTAGCTATCATCTGGGCATGAACGCCCTTTGAATTTCCTCGCATCTAATTTCAAGGAAAAAAGAGTTCATGAAATTTACGATGACTGTCTGAAAATCCTTACCATTTCATTAATTCGTTGGGTTACTCGATAAATAAGATCTAAATCAGCTTTTGCCTTCAACATGCAGTTCGTCGATGCGGGAACCATGGTTTCTCCAACAGTTTTTGCTCGTCGTAGTCTGTCTTACCTAATGAGTGACATGGCTCAGGAAGCTCTGAACGACGCAATGCAAGCCCAAGTCGTTTCCCCGGTGTGGCACATCGCATCATACCTTCAGGCTGCAGCCCTCATAATGTTAGGGATGGAGGCCGAAGCACAGGTCGCACTAAAGGAAGGTGTGGCTCTGGAAGTTAAGCGGAGTACAAACACCGGCCAAAAATGAACTAGGACTCTACAATACAAATTGGACACTGCTGTCTGCTCAGATGAACGATATTTTACTGGAGCACGCAACGAGTAAAGCATCCTCAATGTTCTAATCATGATGCTCCGATCTACTCGCACATTTGTATAGGCTACATCAGTGTTCTTTTATTTCCCAGTGTCCTTTTGTGTTTCTTTTTTGTCGATTAGGATGAGATAGAAGGCTATTTATTTAGAGAAAAGGTTTGCAAGCTTACATCTCTGTATAGAGACAGTTTCTATCCTGATTTGGAAATTCAAGTTGAGCCTGAGAGAGACAGAGAGGTCTCCTTTCTGTCTCTGTCAATTTTTTATTTCCCAGGGTTTAGCATGGTCTGGAGGGTGATGTCCATCGTATAATTAGGATGACAGCTTTTCAGGACAACTCGGCAAAAGAATCAGTAACCTCTCTAACATAGTCGACACACATTTGTCTTATCATCGGTTTTCCGGAGAACTTCAAGATGTTTTCAGGGGCCTTCCAAAGCTCGAGCACTTCTCTGCCAGATCAAATAAGTTTTTCTGGTCAGTTGCCACCTTCACCGATGAGCTCTCCGTCCCTTTCCAGGGTTGACTTGAACAGCAGGACTCTCGATGATCGTATGAGAATCAAACTGTTCTTCAATGACTCGTTCAAGTTCTCTCAACCTTAAATCCTTTTCTTTTTTTTTTCGTGAGGTCTGCTTCCTGCAAATTTATGTGCTTGTCATGGATTACATGTTCTAAACCTTGTGCGAACAATCGCTTAGGTGGAGCTATTGTTTCATGCTTCCGGGTTCCCAAACCTCCAGGCATTCACATCCCGGTATCCCTCTCAAGCACTGAGAGAATTCATCTGTCTAGTGCTGCTCTCCATATATCAGAGCAACGCATAAACTCGAGCGTGTCGGTCATTCCTATGAGCTTTCGAGACAAAGAAATGTAGCGGCAAGACGCAACCGTGTTGACCCATCTCGAACTGCGGACGCAACTGGGTTTGAGACGAAGTAGTGCAGAAGAAAAGCAGCTGGCAAGATGAATTTCAAACGTGAGAGAAAGAGATAAAAATAAATGAATAAATAAATTATAAAAAGGAAGGGGGTGGGGGGGAGAAGGGCCCAACCGGGTTCGAACCGGTGACCTCTTGATCTGCAGTCAAATGCTCTACCACTGAGCTATGGACCCATGCGTTGAAGTTAAGCGCAACTTCAAAGTATATAATTGTATATATTTATATTAATTATTTTACAATTGATGCCTGACCGTACCTGCCATCTTTTGAATTAGTTCAACATTGATCCCCTTTTGGACCTGGGCATGTTCTTAAAACGTGTCAATTGGAAACGCATCGATTGCGACTAGAAGGTATTCGAGTTTTAAAAACATCTGCATTATTATCACAAGTTAATGCTTACAAGTCTTTTTGATAAAAAAAAAAAAGGCATGAGCTTGATAATTAACATGACAAGTAAATTCGCAAAACTATACATTCCATAGCACCTGATATGAAACGAGGAAAGTGATATGACCATTTGGAAATTAGGCCAAAAAGAACAAAAGGGCACATGGAGTTGCTTCTAATTGAAATTCTCAAGACGACCCAAACTAATTCACCGCAAAATGAGGCAGAAACAGCATCCTCACTCTATGCACATCGAATGAATAAAATATGCAAATCAAAACAAATTCAAGATGACAACAAGAGTTCAGTCGATCAGCAGGGCAGCAACATCCCAAGAAGAATTGGCTACAGGTCATCAAAACACCTCCTTTTTTCCTTGAACAGAAACGGAAGGTTGGAGTATAGGGAAAACCAAAACGTGAGGTCACATTACAAGAGAATCACTGGGTAACTAAACTGGTTTGTGAAGCTAAGACTGGTTACATCCCTAAAAAACTGACGATATTGCTTCCAAGACTCGATATACAATTCCACGGCGATTTGCTTAGCCAGCCAAAAAAGAAAAAGAAAGAAAATCCACAGTGATTCGTAGTTCCTCGCCAATCCAATGTCAACCAGTACGGGGAACAGAAGCAATTCTCTTTTCTTGTAACTCCACTTGTGAAGCTCGAAACAACTCTTTTGTCGGGCCGTAGTACTCGGGTTTATGGCCAGGAAAGGTAATAAAGTTCCAGCCGAAAGCTGATCCACCAACAATGTATGTTCCCCGAGCCTCGAGCACTTCGGCTTGCCGCTTTTCAGTGTCCTGGTTCTCTCCTTTCACGCGCTTCCCTTCTTTCACATTGTTACGTTTCGTAGAAGAGATTGTTTCTGCACTTGCAGTCATCTGTCCGTATAGTTCCATAAACAGCTTCAACTCTGTAATAAGAGACAGTACGAAGCACAAAACCTTAGGCGCACAAAAATTATTTCACCCCTAGAAAAAAGTCACTTTCTTATAGAGAGACGATGCTGACACACTTCATTGTGACATGAAACCATGAAATACGCAGAGGCCAGAAGATGCGTTGCACTACACACTACACGTTGATTACAATTTAATAGACAAAGGAGTATGAGAACTTTCCGAATCATATAAAAGCACTGCAAGTCGAACATTTTGGAGCTTACTTTCTTTAATTTCTTGAGCCGCGCTGCAATTCCGAAAGTCAGGGGTTGCAAGCACCTTCAAATGGATAAACCCAGAGAGGCATTAGGCTTTGCTAGCTTATGCAGCAACAGAATCAAACACGTGCAATACAGTGAAGAGCTCAATTTTCTCGTACAGTCATCATCTACCTATTCCGCAAAGTTAGATACAAACACGCATGCTCCAATATGATATAAAACCACCAAGCAAGATTCAAACCATTTTCTGTATTGAAACAGAGAGACCTTCAACATTCATCACATGCCAATACCACACCAAGCATACCCGTTTACGTCCAGAATTTTTTAGACTTTCCCTGTGACATTCCCTTTAAACTCTGATTCAGAACCCCATGTAAGGGTCCGCTTTGTAATTTCCAATCATCAACTCAAGCCACGTTTCTTAAGCATCACGAAAGCTTGATGGCAAGAACAATTTGTTGCAGAACTCCAAAAAAAGAGACCCAAAAAGATGTGATTTCCGGCCATATTCACAGCAGATACTGGAAAACATACAATCGCCGACCAAGCCAAGCAACGTTTCCGTCTACTGTTTCACCGGGGAGCGGGAAAATTTCCCCCCCAAGAAAAGGAAAGAAAGAGTATCCAAGAGAACACGCGAAATATACAGCAAGAAAATCAGGAACCCAACATTTTTTGAAGAGAAAAGGAGGGCATCCCGACATGTAACACCGCCAGGAGCGGATATGGAAAGCGAACCTCGATGAAAGAAGGACGAAGGTCGTTGAGCAAAGAACGCATCTTGAAGTAAGAAGAGGCTTGAATCCGAACATTGGGGTCGAGGGCTCGTCTCTTGTTGCTCTTCTGGGGCTGAGGCTGCGGCGGCCGTGGCGGCGGTTGCGGCGGAGCCGCCCGGGGCGGTGGCGGTTCTTGCGCGGGTTTCGATGGGTCCATGTCGGCGAAAGCTTCTGGATGGTGACCCCTTACAGGCGAAGGCAGAAAGAACAACTCGAGTTGTCGCCTTTTCAAATAAGCGATTACATCCTTTGACTTAAACAAAGGATAAATACCAAAAAAAAAAAAAAAATTCCAAATTTTATGTTTTTTTGGGCCAAAAACCCCAAACTCGTAACATAAAGGGAAAATATCACAGACAGTCCTTGAACTTTCATTTAACGTGCAATCTCGTCCTTAGACTTTTAATTTGTTCAATTTGGTTCATAAATTATCGATAAGTGTTCAATCTAGTCCCTGACTATTTGAAAATTGACTAATTTCGTCTCTGAGATTTTGATTTTCTCAATTTGGTCCATGAACTATTAACAAATGTTCCATCTAGTCCTTTCGTTTGTTCAAACTGTTAAGTGATAACGTGTAATATTAATTGATGATGTGGAACTAAGTTGAATTACTAGAATTATGATTCAATACATATCTTAAAAAAGGAAAACAATTTAGGGGTCGGCTAGAGATGAGAGCACTGATAACAAAAGCAGAGAGAAGAAGTGGTTTTGTATCTTTTTTTTTACGGTGGCAACAATTTGACCTGTTTTAAAGGTAATTTCCATGTGTATATTCCACGTCATTTTTTATTTTATATTTAAAAGACTAAAAGCCATGGAAGCCAATTTCGTTAACTTTAACTAAGGGAATGATGAAATTGGTCAATTTTCAAATAGTTAGGGATTAAATCGGACATTTATCGATAATTCAGAGATCAAATTAAACAAATTAAAAATCTAGGGACGAGATTGCACATTAAGTGGTAGTTCAGGGATCAAATTGAACAAATCGAAAGCTCATGGATAAAATTGAATATTAGATGAAAGTTCAAGGGACCATTTGTGACATTTTCACTAAGATAAATGCCTTCAACTTTTTTGTGTCACGAAAACACCCAAATTTATACATGTCACATACACTTTCTAAATAACCACTAGGGTTTACCCCAGTAGCCACCCTTCCAACATGGAAGGGGGAGGTGAAGAGTTCGAATCTCTACCTTTTCAAGGGGTTGGGATGGGGATGATTTAGTTTCAGGAGTGAATTTCGACTCCCACGTCCTGCAAGGAGGTAGACAAAAGTTTGAGAGTGAGTGTTAGAGTAGAAATTTAGTATGACCGACTAAAAAAAAAAAATACACTTTCTAAATCAATTGTCGCACTTATATAAATTTGGGCCTTTTTTTTTTTATAGGTTTGGGTTATGTGTCATGATGGGTAAGTTTAAAATTTTTAGTAACTCAAAAAAAGTTCGGGACATTTATGTTATAATGAACATAGTTTGAGACTGACAAAAGAAAAAAACATATTTCGAGACTTTTTATGCCATATATATTAACCTAAACAAAAAGTGATTCCCTTGTACTATGGGCTCAAGAATGAGTAAAATTGAGGGCCCATTAAATGACTTGAAAAAGAAATTTGAGAGGTTGCACGTATTTTTCTAAGGGAAGATTTCACCAAAACCTAGATTAAACTCACTGTGACATGAGTATCCTAATTTTTTTTTTATCACAAATACTCCAAACTTTTTTTTTTTTTTATAACCAAAAACCTAAACTTGCTAACTGTGACACAAATACCTTGACTCTTTTTACTTTATGAAAAAATCTATTTTAGTTCAATCTAAGCTATATTTGTTACAACGGTATAAGTTTTGGATTTTTAGTAATACAAAAAAATTCATGATTTGGGTCATGATAGACATAATTTAGGGTTTTCTGTGGTATTAATCATTTTTTTAATCATGCATGAATATTGCTGAGTAAATTTAAATATGCAAATAACTAATATGAAATCTTATTAGTCACTTGACTAAGCTACCCATCATAGTGAAATTGTCACTTTCATATTATTAGTGATTAAAGTATTCAAAACCCACTTTTTATATTCGAAAGTTACTGCCAGTTTTAAATGATAATAACTATAGACAGGTTGATTTTGAAAACCACGACTGGATTGAAAACCATCCTTCCTAATGCGAGTTCTTTTAATTCGATGGAGAGGGTATAGTACTTATTTGGGCATATACATACTTAACCGATATGAATGTCACTAATTTTGGTGAAAGAAGTTAGTCTTCCTTATTACCTTTTCTATATAGAGTTACTAATTTTGCGAAAACCTAGCCGCTAAATAAAATCAATGCGTAAAAACGCCTGTTTGATGCAACTTACTAGAATAAAGGTTTTTTTAAATTTGAAGAAAGTATAAAATGATTGTACGTGATTCCTCATGTTTTTGGTTGGCTGTCACCTGAGCGTATGAAGGTAACTGGTGACTCTAGCACCAGCTTATCACCAACATATTTTATTTCAACCTGTAAAAAAACCTCCTTCACAAAAAATAACTGTCATTAACTAACCTTCCACTCATCTCTCTTCCTCAGCCCTTCATCACTCCTTGACACCCTCTCTGCTACTCTCTAACATGTCCTCACCTCTCTCCAAAACCCTAATTCCAGTTCCTCTCAATGGCGCAGCCCATCAACCTCAAATCTCACTCCATGCATTCCCAGTTCACACCAAAGTTCATCCCCAAATTGCCTTCAACTCTTCACTCTGTTCACAGCAACACCGTCTCCTTCAAGGTTCTCTCTTCTCAAGCAGAAGAATCAGATCCCCAAAAGCCCCCCGCAATCATCTCGATCCTCCGCATGATACCCGACTGGGCCGATGCCTTGAAAGAGCAAGGGATGCAGCGCAAACGAACTCTCTACAACCACGAGAACTGGCTCCAACACCGGAGCTCGCAGCGCCACATCCGGCACTTGCTCTCGAGTTTGTCCTCGCGAGTGATCCTCTCACTGATACCTCCGGTGACAGCTTTCACTCTGGTAGCGGTTATGATCGCGAGTTATAATACCGCTGTGCTGATGGAATGGTTGCCGGAGTTTTTCCCGGTGCTGAGGACGTCGTCGTTGCCATACCAGCTGACAGCACCAGCGCTAGCACTCCTGCTGGTGTTTAGGACGGAGGCTTCGTATTCAAGGTTCCAGGAAGGGAGGCAGGCTTGGGTGAAGGTGATTGCAGGGGTTGATGATTTTGCGAGGCAGGTGATCAGTACGGTGGAGAGCAACGAAGATTCGGCGCTGAAGAAGGTGCTTCTGGAGTATATCATGGCGTTTCCCGTTGCACTTAAGGTCTGTTGGCATTGACTTCTCTGTTGAATTATTGCACAGAAAGTTTGCTAAGTTTAGAAGCCAGAGCTGAGATTATCTATGACTTATATAAATTGCTGTGACTTTTATCGATTTAAATGCTCGTCTCTGCTTTCGATGCTCGGAGATAATGGACTTTACATATGCAGTGTCATGTGACTTATGGCTCGGATATTGGTCAAGACCTAAGAAACCGAATTGAAGGGGATGATCTAGCTGTGATTCTCAAGTCAAAGCACCGGCCACGGTGCATTATTGAGTTCATTTCCCAAAGCCTCAGACTGTTGAATTTGGAGGAGTCGAAGAGAAGTGTCCTGGTAATTCATTGCTCAACTGACAGATTTAAGTTTCTGAGTGAGATAAAGCACGAGGGCCTTGCATTTACAGATTCTTTATTTTACCAATACCGGATGGTGACCATTTGTTTTATGCAGAGAGTGGAGTGAACTTAATACCCCTGCATTCACTTTAATTTCGGATCTTAATCATGCAGGAGTCGAAAATATCTTGCTTCCATGAAGGAATCAGCACCTGCGAGCAGCTAATTGGCATTCCAATCCCTCTCTCCTACACCCGTTTGACCTCAAGGTTTCTGGTCCTTTGGCATCTGACTCTTCCTGTCATTCTTTGGGATGACTGCCACTGGATTGTGGTTCCGGCCACTTTCATCAGCGCTGCTTCCTTGTTCTGCATCGAAGAAGTATGATTATTATTTCTTTCTATTACCTCACTTAACGATCCTGCCTCCACCGTTATTAAGTTTCCTAGTGAATTACTTGATGATACAATCTTTATTATATGGCGAAAGAACATGTGCTGCTGATGAGTTAGGTGGGCAATGGTAGTCCACAAACATAAGTTAGGGGAATTCAGGGTCTTTTGATTGGTTAAATATGAACATCTTTTTTAGAGCTAATATACAGAAGACTTTTCTGTTCTCAGACTGTAGAATGCACTCCTTCAGGGAAATTTATTACCATTTCTTGTTTCGGGCTATTTTCAGCTGTTCTCAAATTGTATTAAAAGTTTCACCCTCTCATGCGTTTGACATTTCCTGGTTACTGCTTATTAATGCCTTGGCAAACTGTTAAATGCATAGACAAAACCCTCTCGAAAGCATGAGTTTGACTCAGCGCTGGTTTCTGCTTTTTAGCCTTTGCTAGGATTTTATTCAATTGTAAAATCCAAACTGAAGGTTGTTATGTAAAGTGCAAAGTAAATAGAAAGAACAGTCTAATCCCGACACAATGGCAATCACCTTGCAATCCCACCAATCCCTTTCATATTGACATGACATGACTTCGGCCTTGACATTGTAGGTTGGTGTTCTTATTGAAGAGCCATTTCCAATGTTAGCGCTCGATGAGCTCTGCAATCTAGTCTGCCAAAACATTCAGGAAGCGATCCGTACCGAGAAAGCTATTGGCAAGCGTCTTCTTGCAAAGAGGAAGAGCCCCATACATGAGCAATCACCTAATGGTAGGCCCAAGCACAAAACTGAAAGGAGAAACAGGTCATGACATTTTCGAGAACGTATAGTTTGTCAAAGTTGCCATTACCTTGCCACTGGCATATACACCATCAGCATGATTCCGGTATCCAGATGCGCACTTGTACTATTGTCATGAAGGAAGACATAAAGCTGTTATGATGGAATCTCAGGTACTTCAGCAGTCGCCCATCTTGGCGCCACTTCGTATACTGTTCACTCACTGATGGGGGATCATGTTCTACATGACCGCACATTAACATGCCATTAATTCTCCATGTGAATGGCGTCCAAGTCACCAGCATCAGGTCAAGGATCACTAATTACAAGTTTCTGCTACAAAAGGAATTCGGCACGAGACACAGCAAAGGATCTTTCTATTCCCTTAGCATTAAGTAGTACCTGAAGAACATTGTCGTTGTGTCCAGAGATATTGTACTTAGACTTGGAAATCAGAAGCAAAATTCTACTTTAGCCCATGAAAACTTGCTCCTGTTGAGCTTCTCTTGAGGGACGGTAGTAGAGATTTGCCTTCGTTAAATTATTCGGCAATGAAATGTGATCAATATTGTTATTGGTGGCTTTTGTGCTGATAGATTCCTGGTCATCCCAGCTTGGTTAAAATTCAAGTCATGCTTGACAATAAGATCATGCAGTGGTCATGCAGTGGTCATGCAGTGGCCCAAAAAACTGATTTTGAGCAGGAATTTAAGTTGCAATCTCGCAGAAAGATATGATTATGGAATTAGAAAAAAAAAAAAAAAAAAGAGTTGCCCTGAGAATAGGACAAGGAAAGAATGAAAATATACAGCATAAAGAGAAGGAAAATGAATGTCTGAGCCCGGGTTCGAACCGGGGACCTCTAGTGTGTGAGACTAGCGTGATAACCGACTACACCACCCAGACCTTGCTGGCAGCAATCCCCTTACAAAAACTTTTGAACGACTTACTAATGGAACCGAAATGAACTCTGGATTGATCTGAAGATCCTTTCAATTGGCTAGAGTAATTCGGAAATACATCGAAGGTTCGAAATGAGTAACATGGTCGATTTCGACACGATTATTGCAGACACTAATAAGTTCTTATCCATCTAGTTCTTGCAATTTAGCTTGGGAAGTTCCAACGTATGACTCGCGTCTGACATTATTTTTCTAACCTCTCTCTCTCACTCTAAGTCTTTACTCAACTTGGATAATTCCAGAACAAACTCAATGAGAAAATGATTTTCGACTTCTCTGCTTCAAGCTTTCCCCGGCATTGCTTCTCTTTGTTCTCACCTCCAGTATTCAATATTGACCTTTGCATACATGCCTTTATATGAAAAAGTGAAGCCAACCCAGAGTAGTGACCTGTCCATTTTGCAAGCCCTTCGACTTCAACATTCTACTTCGGCCCTCACAAACCCGTTTAAATAAGTTGTCAAAATTTTTTATTTGAGACTTAAGGCGCTACAAATTTCTGATGCTGGCAGTTTTGAGAGAGTTTGTAGAAGGATACGTGCGAGAAGGCATGCCCAAAATGTCGAATGTCTTGGTCCATTTGGAATCGTCCCCCGGAGTTCAAGCCGATCCGTTGCAAATGTTATCATACAGATGCTCGTGCGGTGGAGACCTTGTCGCAAGCACCCGCTCTGATCTGGTAGAGCAGTGGCTCGAGATGGTGGTAGGAGCGTTCTGGTCCGTGCCATGGCCTTAAACATTGCCAGGATATGGTGAGGAATGTTGGTATATGCAAAAGGGACGGCGGTAACATGCCCCAAACTCGCCTTGAGTGAAAGACAACTTATGAAATGATACACGAGGTGTTCTCTGTCGGAGTTTGAGCCACTCGTACCCGGAACACTGGACACATGTTGCAAGCTGCTGAACGAAATTACCTCATGGTGAACCGACTACGATGGCAATAGCAATGATGTTTATAATCTAGATGAATAATGCTGGAGGTTCAAAGGCTGGTCTACACAGTCAAGATTTACAAAACGCAGCAAAACGCTTGGATGGAGTCCATTTGTTGAAATAACTGCTTGAATTTGGCACGTCATTTCAGAAATCAACAGTGAAATGAAGCCAGTTTTTGTGAGTCTAGGTTTACTCTACAAAACCACGCTCAAGCATTTTTTTTCATTATTCTTCCCCAATATATATATATATATATATATATATATAAAAAGAAAAAAAGAAAAAGAAAAAAGATGATACACCCACCCAGATATGACAGGAATATAATACAAGATTGCAGAGAGAGGAAGTGTCATATAGGGTTGCCGAGCAGCTGGTGTCCTTGTTCTTAACCATATCTCTCATTGAAAGCTCTGAATGAAAGAAGGATATGCATATTCCATATATGCTGCAGGCTGTGACTCGTGTCATAAGATAGCACAAGAACAGCAAACCCGCATTTTCGCGTCATATTGCATGCTCTCTTGGATTTGCTCTAGCTGTAAGATTATCTCTTCAAACGTAGGCCTGCAATCTGGATTCTTGTGCCAACATTCTCGAAGGAGCCTAATGAAAGTGAGCATTTACACAAATTTGTCACTTAGAACAAGCATCTCGAATCATGAAAATCATTGATAGAAACCACTTGCATGAATGACATCCATGGGTTTCCAGTATCTTAAGTTGTTCCTCTTGAATGTTGAAGGATTCTTAACAGTTTACACAGTACATAACACAAGCAGTATATCTTGTCTGGCTATATGCAGCTTTTTGTGAAGGAAATGGTTCAGAAGGAACAACTTACGCTCTAACTGATTCAGGGTGTACGTATGAAGAGAGTGGTGGACGATGATCCTCGTATGCTCTTCTATCAGCCACTTGTTCTGGGGTTAGTGCCCTATGAGATGGTCCCCCGTAAAACATCTGGAGACAATTTTGCTTCTCTTATGAGGAATGCAGTCATGATTAATGTGTCTCGATAAATTGAACGAGCCTTCGAAATACCCAAGCAGTTGATAATCCATGCAAATAATGAAATTTAACTAAGGTGCGAAATATTTCAAGTATAGAAGAGAATAGTCCTTGAACTAATCATGAGAAGAGCATGCACCCACAGTCTTGTGTACCTCATAGATGATCATGGCAAATGAAAAGACATCAACACTCTTCCCATATGATTCTCGACGATAAACTTCTGGAGCCATGTAACGATCTGGATCAACAGCATATAGTTTATTTACCTATACGGATAAAAAATCAGTAACTAATCAAAAGTTCATGAACAGTTGATCTAACATGAGCCAGTGCAACCAGTCATTTTGTAACCCTCTGCATCTTTAGCCAGTGCAATCTTGCTCAAGCCAAAGTCTGTCACCTTAAGATGGCCAGATTCATCTTGCAACACATTCCTGCAAGAACTCCAAAAGTGCGAAAATCATTAATTTTTCTGATTTAAATGCAAAAACTGCACCACTAGATGCCAAGCTTTTATCAGCACCATTGACAATGCCTCCTCTAGAAACTTAGAAGCAAAAGGCTAATCATCCTAGCAGAAACTCACCAGATTTTATTTATGGCGAGAGGGGCTGAGCTTCTGTCTAGAATAAATCTAACCCACATCAATCAAGCTGATTGAAAAGCTAGTCTTGCAAACATGTGCTTTTCTTACAGAATGGTCTCCTGAGTTCAAAACCTAAGCTGAATCAAACTTTAATATACATAGATAGTAGAGTTGCTTCTGTTGGAATTATTCAGGTATGCAATGCCAACTACCAACAAATTGATGTTACTATTCTGTGGGTGGGTTATGTTGGGAGAAGAGACCTCAGATTGACCAAAGATGACCTTCCTTCATAACAAAAACCTCAGTGAACCATAGCTCTCTAAGCACAGAATGGTTGCAAGCAATATTACTATGAGTTTAAAAATGAGAGGGAAGACCTTGACCACTGCCACCCTCACCCATGCACTGTGGCAACACATTTTGTAAGACACCCCCCCTCCCTCCCTCTCTTTTCCCTGCTCAAATTATATTGCAAAAGAGAGTTTAATCGAAGTAAAAATACCTCGGCGTCAAATCTCGGTGTATTATAGCATGCGGTTTATGTTGATGGAGATAATTCATACCCCTGCATAAATCGCGAGAATTCAGCCGAACTGGAATCACATAATGTGAATAGTAAACCACTAACAGATTCAGCCAGACACGAATAGCTATACATGCTTTCATAGCAGAAGCCATGGTTTTCAAGCATGATTCCCCATATCAATTTTCAAACATCACTGCAGTTCTTGTTCAATTGTTATGTTAGTATTTGATAATGGTGCCAAAAATATCAGCTGGCCTTAACTTTATCTTCATTGGGAGGAACTGTCTCTACCTAACCAAAATTAAAAGAAAATGCTAAAATTCCATCACAATTCAAGAACCTAAGGAAGACACTGGAAACAAATAGTGAAACTATTGATTGGATTGAACACAAGCATGAGCAGATCCACGAGGTAAGACCTATTGCAAAAAAGAAATATAACTATAATTATACCATTGAAAGGCTACTCAAATCAAAATGCTGAAAAATGATAAGTAAAGGAGAACATTGAAAAATTTTGCTGGCTGAAAGAAAAACTTCCTCCAAAATGACAGCTAAATTGGAGAAAGATCACTTCACCATCATCATTCAGAATAGCAGGACCGACAATATATACCTTGCAATATCCAAAGCATATGCAACTGCAGTCTGTGGGTCAAGTCTTCCTCTCTTCCTCAGTATATCAAACAAGCTTCCCTGAAGCAACACCAATAATGGGAAAACGAGACAACCAAACTACAGTTAACTCCATTAAAATGTAAAGACTCACATTGCGGAGATACTCAGTGAGAAAGATTAAACGATCAGATTGCTTTAGAACACCAAGGAACTGCACAATATTAGGGTGGCGCAGCTTCTGCCAAAGAGCCAATTCCTTCATGAAGTCACTCCTGTGATACAACTCCACCGTTCACAATTAAGGTAAAAAGCATAAAGTTTAACAACACATTAATTAATCAGAAGAGACCTGTGTGGCTATCAAACATTACTATCGTATCCTAGATTTTTCAGATTCTGTCATCAACTTTCAGTAACGGGAGATGTTTTTTTCCTGGAGAAAACTTTTTATGAAATGAACAAGAAAACAAGCACATCTTGAATGAAATTTCACTTAACAAGTGAGTAAACTAACCTAACTCTTGGATTTGAGGCAATGGAGGAACGTATTGTTTTTGCTGCAACTTCTGTACCACGCCATTTCACCATATACACTTCACCAAACGCTCCCTGGAATCCAACAAAGTAAAGTCAATGCAAGGCATTACATAGATTACATGAAGTACTCTAAAAGACTTTCACGAAATCTCTAGTTCACCAAGGTGACAAGGCAGTGACAGTCTCTTTTAGGATTGGACTCACAAAAGTTGGCCACAAACATCGATCAATTTCTTACTTCTCCAATTAGAATAGCCCCCTCCATGTCAATCTCATTGCAGTCAATCTCATAGCATGGATTTTGTGCATCAAGTCCGACCTGTTTCAAGCAATAAGATGAAAGATATACATTGTAAACTATCTACTCCGCCCAAATTGTGGCTGGACTGCCAAATTTATGTGCCCTAGGTTACTGATGGATGTAAAGCCATATATAAAAAGCATCTGCAAACTGTCGAACAATGAGTTGGCTGAAGTACACACATATTCTACAAATTGACAAGCCAGCAGGTTCCTAAGTTTTGATCATACGGTGGCAATCTTAGAACATCTCTAATTTTCCCTTTATGAAGTTTACTTTCGTGCAGAAGATACGCAAAGTTCTTTCCTTGAGTTTATCCCCTTGTGAATGGAATGCCTTAGGAAAGGCTTCCCCCTATAGCGAGGAAGAAACCAGGTCCTGATCTTTACCAAGTTTAAATATTTGTAATGAATGGATGTAGGAGAAGCGTCATATGGAGAATCTCCCAAAGAAGAGTTATCAGGGAAAGAATTCTTCAACCTTAAATGATGGAAGTCTTGAAATCGAAGTCAACAACTCACACGAACAGCCTAAACAAATATCAACACTGAAAAAGGTGGACTTTTTGCATGGAAATAATTGATAGTGTAGAAATGTCACATTATATACCAGCACTCAGGAAGATAGCATACCGGATCTTTTCCTCCCCGAGCCATCAGTATCTTACAAATGTCCTCGTGACCAAAGCTACGGGCATCTGACAATGGCTGCAAACTTACTGACATGAGCGAAAGCTCTGCTAAGGAAAATAACAAATTGGAGAAGTAAATTCTCCCAAAAAGTACTATTGATTGCTCCAAACACTTCCTTAGAAAATCCAATTATAATGAGAAAATGCATATTTATGGATAAGTATCACGAGGTAAAAAATGTTGATAAGAATCATGCTTTGTTTAGGTGATAAAAGGCAGTTGACATACTCCAGTCCTCCTCATAGGACGGGAGTTCTCTATGAGATTGAGGAGCATCTTTCAGAAAATGTGAACAGGCTAAAATAATTGAAAGAGGTGAGAAGCATTCTAGATAGTTGCAAAATAATTGACATCCAACCATGCTATTCTTGAAGAGATTACAAAAGCCTGCTACATTTTCATTCTCAACTAAGAGCTTCATATGTGTTGGTGTTTGTGCGGAAGCGTGTGTTAATGTGTGTGCAAGGGAGTGTTAGAAGAGAGGACAAGGGAAAGAAAAGAACTTTTTTATTATTGATTATAGTACAAAGGGAAGGGGAGGAGCTTGCTTACATTTGTTGTTCTACTAAGCTCTCCCCTCTTTCCTATTTATAGGGTGCTCTACCAACATTCTAGATTTGTGTAGAATGTTGTCCACTTAGGCTTAATCTAAGGAGTTCTAGATTGTAGTTAGGCCATTCTTCTTCTAGGAGATTTTAGTTTGTAATTTATCCTCTCTTCTTCTAGAGAGTTCTACACATATGCTTCTACATTTTTCTTTGCCACCTAAGTTAGATTTTCTTAAGAATTTTTCTTGACTTTTCTAGCTAACATCAATCTTGAAGTTTCTATAAATTGGATCAACAATTCAACACTCCTCCTTGATCCAATTTTGTGTTACTCCAAGCATTTCCCGCAAAGTCTCGAACTTGGCTAGCGGTAGTGCTTTAGTGAAGATGTCCGCTACTTGTTCCTCGGTTTTGCAATATTTCAGCTCGATCTCTTTGTTATTTTGCGCCTCTCGTATGAAGTGATATTTGATGTCGATATGTTTGGTTCTTCCATGGAATACTGGATTCTTTGATATAGCGATTGCGGACTTATTGTCACACAGTAACGGAGTCGGTTCTATCTGTGCTTCTCCAATGTCTTCTAGAATTCTTCGAAGCCATATTGCTTGACTGGCGGTCATTGCAGCGGCGATGTATTCAGCTTCGGCAGTAGATTGTGCCACTGAGTCTTATTTTTTGGATGCCCATGAGAATATTCCAGAACCTAGTGTGAATGCATAGCCACTAGTACTTCTTCTATCATCAACTGAACCAGCCCAGTCGCTGTCTGTGTAGCCAATGAGCTTGGCGTCTGCACTTGGGCGATACCGAATACCGTAATCTATAGTTCCTCGTAAATATCTGAGAATTCTTTTGGCAGCTCCAAAGTGAATTTGACTCGGACTTTGCATGAATCGTGATAGTAGACTTGTTGCATACATAATATCCGGTCGTGTAGCGGTAAGATATAGCAAACTGCCAATCAAACTTCTGTAGAGGGAGGCATCGGCTTTCTCTGCTCCATCTTCCTTCAATAGTTTCTCATTTGTTATGAGCGGAGTTGAAACTGCTTTGCAATAGTTCATCTTGAATTTCTTCAAGAGGTTCTCGGTATATTTCTTCTGCGAGATAAACACTCCTTCATTTTGGTCAATCTCGATGCCAAGGAAGTAATGCATCAAGCCCAAGTCCGTCATCTCAAAAGTCTTCATCATTTCTTCTTTAAATTCTTGGATCATTGTCTCATTGTTTCCTGTATATATGAGATCATCTACATATAGAGAGACAATGAGAGTGTCGGACTTACCTTGGGTCTTGATGTAGAGTGTTGGCTCACTCATACTCCTCCTGAATCTTTGCTTGATGAAGTACTCATCGATTCTACTATACCATGCTCGTGGTGCTTGTTTTAACTCGTATAGGGCCTTCTTAAGCTTTAAGACTTTTTCTTCATTGCCTTTGATAGTAAAGCCTTCTGGTTGAGCTACATAAATTTCTTCTTGAAGATATCCATTTAGGAATGCTGATTTTACATCTAGTTGATGGATCTTCCATTCTTTTTGTGCTGCTAGAGCTATGAGTGCCCGAATAGTATCAAGGCGAGCAACAGGAGCGAAAGTTTCAGTATAGTCAATACCTGGTTGTTGCAAGTATCCTTTCGCCACAAGCCTTGCTTTATGCTTCCGGATTGATCCATCCGCATTGAGCTTCGTCTTGTAGACCCACTTGACGCCAATGATCTCTTTGCCTTCGGGTCGATCGACAAGCTCCCAAGTTTCATTTTTCTCGATCATCTTGATCTCTTCCTCCATGGCTTTTATCCAGACTTCTTCTTTGGATGCTTGTTCGTAGTTTTCTGGTTCCAAAATAGCAAAGTTGCATGTGTCAAAAATTCTTCTAAGGGCTTTTACCCTTAGTACTGGAGACTCTGGAGTAGATTCTTCTTGTGTCACTCTTGGAGAGCTTGGTGGAGTTATGTCATGAGTGGTGGAATCCGATACTTCTCCTTCTTGTGACGTTGACTCCTCTTGAGCAGGTGGTATGTCTGGCAAGATGATGTACTTCTTCTCGATCTTCTCATCCTCCCAATTCCAGGTAGCATTTTCGTCGAACTCGACGTCTCGACTAATCATAAGCTTCTTGGTTCTTAGGTTGTAAACCCGATAGCCTTTTGATTGCTCACTGTAGCCAAGGAATATTCCTTTTTCTGTCTTTTCATCTAGCTTACTCCTTTTCTGAGCAGGGATGTGGACGTAACAAATGCATCCAAACACTTTGAGATGCTTTGCTGAAGGCTTCCGTCCACTCCATGCTTCGACTGGAGTTCTATTTTGAACAGCTTTAGTTGGACACCTGTTTAACAGGTATACTGCAGTATAAACTGCTTCTACCCAAAAAGTGTTGGGAATGCCTTTCTCCTTTAGCATAGACCTTGCCATCTCCATGACGGTTTTATTTTTTCTTTCAGCTACTCCATTTTGTTCTGGGGCGTAGCCAACAGTTAGTTGATGATGGACTCCTTCATCTTCACAAAATTTATTAAACTCCTTCGAATTGTATTATGTGCCTCTGTCACTCCTTAGGACTTTGATTCTTTGGCCACTTTGATTCTCGACGTGGTTCTTGAGTTTTCTAAAGATAGAGAAAACCTCAGATCTTTCTCGAAGAAAGTATACCCACGTCATTCTTGTGTAATCATCAATGAATAGGATGAAATATTTATTTTGACTCGGTGTAGGTGTCCTCATCGGACCGCACACGTCCGTGTGGACAAGTTCCAATGGCTTCTTAGCTTTCCATGCAACTCCAGATGGGAAGGACTGTCTTTGTTGTTTTCCAAGAAGACAGCCTTCACAAACATCTGAAATTTCTGTGATGGCTGGAAAATCTCTCATCATATTTTTCTAATGGAGAATTTTTAGCCCAGCAAAATTGAAGTGGCCAAATCTTCGATGCCATAGCCATGAATCATCAAGTTGAGCTTTCATGGCTATATCTTTGACATATTTCCATCGAATAGGAAAATTGTTATTTTTCATCTTAACAGAGGCAATGACATTTTTATATTTATCATAGATACTGCAGGCATCTCTATTAAAATATAGAGAATACCCACTTTGTATCATTTGGCCGACACTTAAGAGATTTTGTGCAAGACGAGGGACTAGATATACATTATGTATATATTTGGGGCCTTTATTCGTTTCCACGGCGATGGTGCCTTTTCCTTTGACATCTACTAATGCACCATTGCCCATCTTTACTTGGGATTTCACCAACTTATCAATATCAGTGAATATAGATTCGTCTCCCGTCATGTGATTGCTACACCCACTATCGATGTACCATGTTTCACTTTTATTGTCATTTGCCGCTTGGCCTGCGTAGAATGTATTCTCTTCACTTTCTTTTTTTTCTACATAGTTTGCTCGATTATTTGTTTTCGAGCGACAATCTTTTCTACGTGGCCATATCTTTTACAAAAACGGCATTGTTTTTTATTTTTAAACCAACAATCCTTCTCCAAATGATTTGTTTTCTTCCAAATACCACAAGGTGGATAATTTTCCTTTTTTTTTTTATAATTTCTCCTCCTCTTTGATTTTTCCATGAGTTCCTTCCACCATTTTTAGTTTGATGAGACCGTATATTTACTTTAGACTGAAAGGCACTTTCAACTGAATCTTCATCTTGTGCCATTAGTCTTTTCTCATGTGCTTCTAGAGAGCCAATTAATTCACTCACCGATAGGGTTGTCAAGTCCTTAGTTCCTTCTATAGTTGTGACTATGGAGTTGTATTTTTTGGTAAGTGACACCAATATTTTCTCAACAAGCCTTTGATCAGTTATCCCATCTCCATAAGCTCTCATTTGATTAACTAGTTCCTTTAATTTTCCACAATATTCTTGTACAGTCTCATAATTTTTCATTTTAGAATTCTCAAAATCTCTTCTCAGAGTTTGAAGGCGAATAGTGCGTACCTTTTTCGATCCTTGAAATTCTTCTCGTAGTATATCCCAAGCACCTTTTGCAGTCCTTGCTCCAATTATTCTCGAAAATACGGTTTCCGAGAGTGCTTGCTGGATAAAATATAGCGCCCTTGCATCCTTTTGTAGTTGATCCTTCGAAACACTTGCACCTTCTGGCGGAGCCTCGCAACCTTTTTCCACGATGTCCCATAAGTCTTGGGCCATCAAGAATGTAGTCATTTTTATGCTCCAAAAGTCATAGTTGTTCCCATCAAAAATGGGAATGGGAAATGAGGATGAGGTAGAGTTGGCCATGGTTTAGTTAGTGGTTATTTGGAAAGGGTAGTTTTAGGAATGGGTAGGTAGGACAAACGCCCAATACCAACCAAAGACGTGGCTCTGATACCACTGTTGGTGTTTGTGCGGAAGCGTGTGTTAATGTGTGTGCTAGGGAGTGTTAGAAGAGAGGATAAGGGAAAGAAAAGAACTTTTTTATTATTGATTATAGTACAAAGGGAAGGGGAGGAGCTTGCTTACATTTGTTGTTCTACTAAGCTCTCCCCTCTTTTCTATTTATAGGGTGCTCTACCAACATTCTAGATTTGTGTAGAATGTTGTCCACTTAGGCTTAATCTAGGGAGTTCTAGATTGTAGTTAAGCCATTCTTCTTCTAGGATATTCTAGTTTGTAGTTTATCCTCTCTTCTTCTAGAGAGTTCTACACATATGCTTCTACATTTTTCTTTGCCACCTAAGTTAGATTTTCTTAAGGATTTTTCTTGACTTTTCTAGCTAACATCAATCTTAAAGTTTCTAGAAATTGGATCAACAATTCAACAATATGTAACTTATGATTTCTGTCGTAATAAAAATCTTCTGCAGCTAAGTAACAAAAAATACACTCTTTCAGGTACCAAATGAAAAAAAAGAAAAACTTACAGTTCGACCCCAACGGTCAATGGAGTTCACATCAGCTCCTCTCTCAAGAAGTAGCACAACCACCTCAGTGCAACCTTCGCATGATGCCAAATGGAGAGCTGTCCTCTTATCATAGTCAGCAAAATTTGCTTCCACGCCCTTCTCTAGCTCCTGTAACACCCCTGCTTTGTCATTTTTACTCGAGCAAGAGAGTAAGCTGTACGGTCCTGAGTCGATAGTGTGTCGCAGCATTCTCTGTGCAACAACACAAAATCTCACAAAATCATTGATTGTACACGCACCTTTCAGGCCAAAAGTTTCAGCATCCATCAACAGGGATAAAAATTCCTGGTTAGTTGATCTCTTTTAATAGAACAAGTACGACACTAGAATTGCTCAATGACCCCAAAGAGAATATTAAAATTGGTCAGGGGACAAGCAACACAGAAGACCGTAGATTACTGAGACTTCATCTGCCAGATAAGCTATATTACATGTGTGCTTTCAGGGGAAAAATAATCACTCGAACTCAAAGCCACATGACCAGAAACAAAACACGCACTGGTAGTAAAGGATTAATATAAATTCACAGCTTGCAATGGAAACCGAATCTGAAAAATCTTCAAATAACCAACTTCAAAAGAAAACAAAAAGACAGAAATTGTCACAACCAATGTGAGATGCAACAGCACAACACACTCGTTCCATTTTTTGTAGATACTGCGTAAAGATTACTACATTAAACCATCAGCGAATGACAAAGAACAGCAAACTAGCAGAATTCAGCAGAAAAGTTCACATTAGCAACGTAGACCCCGTACCTTGGGAGGCGACAACCGGAGATCCCAATCCTCCATCACCGACTAGCGACTCGCGGAGCCACTGAGCCGCCAATGTAGCGGCGGAAATGGGAGTCCAATACGGGTCCAGGAGTGTACTAACCGACGCTGCGACGAGAAGCGAGACCGCAGCAATATCATCGCAATGGCAACAACTGTGCAGCGACTGACGTAATAATCCAAAAGGGTCTTCATCCCTTCCAGCGGACACAACGAGGCCTCTCTTTGAAAATTCTTTTCCCTCCCCGCCCCCTCACAGCTCACTCCTGTCTTCTTGCAGAGAGCGCGCGCCGCGATGGAGCCTCCCCGCTTCGAGGTGTCCGCCGCAGCGAAAGGAGGGATTTTGAAGCCGACCCAGAGCGCGCCTCCGCTTCGTTTCTCGTGAAAATCTGCAGAGGATGGAAAATTTCAGAGACGTCGCCAGGCGACGGCGTTCTCGAGCTCGACGTTCATGGCGGACGAAAAGGTGACGAGTTCGAGCGCGAGCTCGGCGAGAGGAGGGCGGGGCCGGCTCCGGCGACGTCCGAGTCAACTCGGACAAGCTGACTACGTGAGTCACTGAGTCTTCGACATGCAGCATTACCGCATGTAATGAAATTTAGGAACTCTCCGACGTGAGTATTTATATGTCTATGCTATGTCGACATGATGTTCCAGGTAGATTCTTCGTTCTGATAAATCCTTCTTGTTAGTTTTGCTTCTCCAACGCGAATCTCTAGGGAATATTCTCATTACGCTCCCGCCCCCTAAAAATATTAAAAGCTAAGCTTTGGCAAGATGCCTGATATATTCGAGTCCGGCAAAATTGAGATAAATGATCCATAAACTTTAGTTTAATATATAATGTGATCCTTAAATTTTTCATTTTTTCAATGTCATCCCTATCTTTAACCTAATATGTAATGTGATCTTCGTGGTATTAATTAAATTTAATGGGAACTAATGGAGAATAAATTTGTTACAAATGTACTAGTTTTAGGGTTTTTTATGATAAAAAAAATTAGTTTAGGATAAATTTGTTAGGAGTGTATTAATTTGAGATTTTTCGTGATTTTAATTTTATAATATATATATCCACAGGCTGAGGAAGTCTTGTGCTAGTTGGTCAAAAATTCTATGCCAAGTCAAAATAGGCAAGTAGTATTTCTCTTTCTTGTGCTACTCCAATTTGATATCACCGAACAAGAAATCTTGATTTCCGAAGCGCAAAACTGGACGTCCACGAAATCCAACTTTTGGAATTTTCTATAATTATGGGCTCAAATTCGAGACTTATTATAACAAATGATTCTTGAACTTTGTAGTTTATTATTGCTTTCTGTTTGTTCTCTGATGTCTTGTTTTTTTTCCCTTTGTTAAGCCTTAGTGGTATATTTTCTTCTAGGCTTTGCTGCCATTCTTTCTCTGATTTGGTACTGTGGCTTGCAATGGATGTGCTCTTCCACTTTGCTTTGTTTTGAGGAATGCAAGCTAAGTTACTTACCCAAAAAGAAAGGTACGGAAGCTAGGTTAGTTCTTGAGGGATCTCTCCGGAGAGCATGTTTTAAGAAAGGTGTAGAGATTCCTGCGCAGTCATCAGCTTTGCGGACCGGTGACAATTTTTGTTTGAAAGGCTAAGCATGTGAAGGAAGTGGCTTCAAATCCCAAATTTGTGCGGATATCCATTTCTCGAACTTCTTGTTGGATAGATCAATTTCCGTGAGGGCATATTGAATTTTTCGAGTATTCCCTTTCCGTCCCATTGTTCATAAGTTTCATTCCACGTGTCACCCTCTCCCAACCCAAGGAAGAAAGTTTTTGTAGAATATCCATGAACTCATATTCATCAACAATAAATTCATCTGTAACAACTTGGATGGTAGCTCGCCATTGAAACCATTGTTGGAAAGGTCCGCGATTTGCAAATTCATGAAGTTAAATTGGCCTGACATTTAGTTCCTATCAGACCATGGAGCTTACTGGAATGCAAGCCAGTAATTATAGCTTAGTCAAACTTAATAGCCAAAAGGGCAAGCGATCACCATTTTGATTGTTACCAAGATTCACTACCCTAGCATTCTACAATTGACCAAAGATCTAGGAACAGACCCTTCGCAATCAATTCATCCTATGGTCTACCATTTTCAATGCCGAACCATCTGTATAACTATGAAAAAAAATCATGCCCTCAAGCTTATTTTTCCCAGGATTCAAATATGGCAAACACTCAGTATTTGTCAAACATGAAGAAGCGTGCCGTTTAGACTATTGTTGAACAAATCTATCATGGTGATAAATAGATGGAATTTGGACATATGTTGGAAAAACTTTATAAAGTTATATATAGGCAACAATAAAATATATTTGGGCATATGTTGAAAGAAAAATTGGGCAGATAAAGTGGAAATCGGAGCTCGAATTCTGCCGCTAGGCTTAATGGTCATATTATATTCTTTTCACATCTTTGCAGTCAATAGATTGATCATTAACGACATTTACTAAAAGGGCGCATCAAGATTTGACATTAGGGTTCATATCTGTAGGCTTTGATTATGGACGAGTTTATCAAGATCGAGGACTCTGTTGTTAAGTCCACATTTTTTCTAGATGGATTTGTGTTTTTTAAAAGAAGTAACAAGACAAGGGCCAGTGATATTCATACGAGTTACTTTTTCCTCACTTTATGATTCGAACCATGGATCCCTTGTGCTTTTTTTTTTTGAAATTCCATTCATTATCAAAATGATACATAATAGAAGATCTCAAAAGTCATAATAACAAGACAAGCCCAAAAAATTCCAAAACAAACCAAAAATCAGAAATCAATGCATATCATTGGAGCATGGTTGGCACAAATAATCATAGGCTCATGGTCTGTTACTACATCCAAGCGAAAGGATCGGTGGTCAATCACAAAATCACACAATGTCATTAGTGGTAAGCACATGCTAGGATCTCCATTTATGGTTACGACTTTGCCTTTCGACGGCGTGCACCTAGATTCAATGATGTACACCTAGATTCGTCATCCCCAACACCATCACTGTATAAAAGCAAAACACGTTGAAGAAGATTAGATTTGACACTTGTGAGAGCAAGTTTTGTAGCCAATGCGAAGCGTCATAACTTAAATAAGCATAGATTTGACACCAAAACGGTTGTGAACACCATTGAAAGTGGAGGCGGAGTACTTATTCATTAAAACTCTAAAATCTATAATTAGATTGAAGAAAAAACTCCCAGATATAATATCGGGAGAGCAAAGCTCTCAAATCTAAAACTAAATTTGGGAAAGCAATGAAAGGGAAAAAAAAAAAAAAAGCAACCAGGAGAGGAGGGAGAGATCAAGGTTAAATCCCTCCCTTCCGTGGAAGAGATGAAGAAAGGTTGAGGGAGGGAGAGAGGGAGGGAGGGAGGGAAGGGGTTGGGAGAGGAAAAGACATAGTGTCAATTTTGATCTCTTTTGCTTTAAAGAGGGAAAATCGATGTTCAAAATATATCTATTGTTGATAGATTGGAGGCCCAACAAAGAGCAAAGTCGAATCTTTGCATTGAGTAGCGCTTCTGTTTGAAGGGTTTCTAGTTGAGTTGGTGAGAGATTGTGTTCGGAATATAAACTTCGTGAAGCTAAACATTCTTCGGAACATTGGCAAGAACTAGTGATATCTACAAGTAACCAAGTCGAGCAATGCCAAACCTTGAAATCCTCATTTTTCCAGTTGATGGTGAATATCTCACCTATGCATGCAATGCTAACAGGGTAGGTGAAGTACCAAAATGCGTACATGCCATTAGTGAAGAAAATGTCTAGCTTCGAGTAGGAATTTCAGAAAAGACGAGATTAGTAATGAGTGGATTCGAGACAAAGCTATAGTGATGTCAATCTGGGATGAGGCTGAGACTGATGTGATGTGTGGAACAATGATTGTAGATGATCTAATGAGGAGATACTAACTGCTCTATAATGGGCCAACGAGGAAAAGTGGAGTAAAATGGAAGAGGTGGACACAGATTTTATGACAAATCTTGAGTTTGTAGATCTTTTCAAGACTCCATACTAGAAGAGGGTAAAAAATTGTTATCCTTCAGACCTTTCATTTGCCATTATTGAGAGACATTAGACAGAGTACGAAAATCACAGCAAAAATAGAACATAAATTTTTCTTTGACCAGACATATCTCTAAAGCAAGCACTCACTTAATTTTGAAGGTGAAATAATTTCTCTTATTTTGAGGTAATTTATCAACAAATCAAATTCTAATTGGCATAAGTATGCTGAAAGAGTGTCGTGTTGATTGTATGGAAAGAAAAATTACCATACACATGTGACATGAACAATGCAGCCTCAAAAAGCTAGAGATACCATAAAATCAACAATCCCAAAATAAATTGAGTTTTAGAGAATATTAGTTGTATATCCACCTTGCCAAAACTTAAAAAATAATAGAATTCCACCATAACTAGAAATGTCAACTATTTACTATGTAAAAAACTAACTCTACCGGTAGCCCACTCTGTAATTAGAAATCAAATTGCAGCTTTACTCCCCACACATTCTGCAATGAAAAAACTCTAAACTAAGTTGTTCTTTTCCTCTCGTCTAGTTACATAACAATTTTAGCTAAGAAAATAAGAGATATACTCAATACACATATTGCATTACAAATTCAGTATGATTAATAGATAAACAGCTGCATTTTGAATTGCTTCTTGCTTTAACTTTGCCTTCACTACCTACATTACGCTATTCCCCACAAAAACCAAACTTTTAGCCCCTCCCATTTTACATTGCCGAAAGAACGCCTCTCTCTTTTATGCTAAGTACAATATTCAACAAAATCCTGCAATTATATTAGTAGTAGAATCTTTAATGCCAAGGTGACAAAAAACAGCTTTTTCCAAACTATCTCTAAACATAAATCACAGTCAGGCCCAACCTTTTCCTATATTAACCGGCTTCGGTAACAAAAACAGAGATGATGGTGTCTTTACTCTATGCACTTCTTACTCATTCGTCCTTCTTATTTCGATTCACACTTCACTTGCCAAGCCACCATGCCATCCGGATGAGAGCTTTGCCTTGATGGAATTCGACCAAGTTTCAGAACTTACAAAACAGATTTTCAATGTGTTTATGCGAAGGTTTATCGGGGTCACATGGAGATTGCTGCTCATGGGATGGCGTAGAGTACCACAATGCCATTACAATTGGACAATACTTTACAAACTTCCATGCTTAATATATGTAAATATTCATGACTTCTTAAAGATGTTATTTCAAGTATCACGGCATTGCACGGGATAAAATGCAAGTGTTGTTATACAATAGGAGTGAAGAACGGGAATAAAATATTCTCACGTCAAAATTAACATTTGAAGCGATAATAATCTAAAAAAGGAAAAAAAGAAAAAGAAAAAGAATGATGAATGCCTAAACACAGGAGGTGAAGCTTTTCTTCTCCCTTTCTTTCGAGGAAAATCAGAATGACATTAAACGAAACAAATCAAGTTACATTGTCTAATATAAGCGTGCTCCGACCCCTTAAAAAACATCTGGAACATAGGATAAATAACAAATTGCAAATGTTGTTCCATTCCAAGTAGTGCTAAAGCGACCGACCAACCGGGCTTGTGAGATTACTTGCACCCATTAAGCTATAAAGCCCATTTGAAGAGGACTAAAACGATTTGAACAAGTTGTTAGTCTTTCA
Source organism: Eucalyptus tenuipes (assembly GCA_014182365.1). Lineage (NCBI taxonomy): Eukaryota > Viridiplantae > Streptophyta > Magnoliopsida > Myrtales > Myrtaceae > Eucalyptus > Eucalyptus tenuipes. The sequence continues at coordinate 1,222,301 of CM024541.1, read as the reverse complement.
ATTTGATCTCGGTCCAACTCACTCATTCTTATAAAGTAGAATGAATGAACTAGCATTGCCTTAGTACTCCCTTTTCCATGACAATGATGTACGTCATAGATAATTAACTCGCAGATGCATGGAACTCATATGTATGCACTAAGTAATAAAATGATTCAACACTAAGGTGGATAAACCCGAAGATGGAAATTGTTTATACCATATGTTCATTCTTTAACTGTTGAGTTAATCTCTTTGGATCATGCCCCGATACTTGGTATTTGTTTGTGCTATATGTAAATTAGGTGATTCCACTTCTTTGATTGCAAATTGATCCCTTCCTCAGAAGAAACCATTAAAGTTTAGGAAAATAAAAGGTGTATCACAATTATTAATGATATTAAAAGCAATGAATGGAATAATCACAGAAATACTTTGGAAAATTTGAGGTACTTGCTGTACCTATTAATTAGAATGTGTGTCGTGTAAGTGAAGTCGACATTACATTTCATCATTGAGTCCGCGTTCAGCGTAAGATGTCAACCTTACCTTGACTCGAAAGTCGTCTCCCAAGTCTTCCACTAAGTTGAAAATCTGAGACGGCCACTTCAACTTGCAAGTCACGCACATCTTGTGAATGTAATCCTGCACAAGATTTGCTAGAACCCTGTTTGTGCGTGTATATCTAAGGGTTAAAACAAAAGGTGGGGTATAATAATATTTTTGTACCTAGCTTCTTAATCTAAGTTTCGGCATTGCAACTTGACTTTTGAGTTCAACCAACAAACCCCAGAAAAAAAATCAACTTCTATGTAACATTCTTTTTTTTTTTTTTTTTTTTTGTAATTTGGTAGTGAAGTACTATACATATTTTTCTAGGCGATCTTGAGAATGTACTTCCTCATATCAATTTGGTACAATTGCAATTTTACTCCTAGGGTGCTCCCAATAAAACTTTAATTCAAGATCATAAGGAGAAGAGAAAACTTCTGGCAAAGTTTTTCCAACACCTTGGTGGTTTAGGGTAGCAATTTCAAGTTTACCAACTAGATCGAAAATAAGACAAAGATCAAATACGTATTGTATTGAATAAGGATAATGCGTGATTACGACAATCATATGTTAAACTTTTTGAAAAAAAAAATGTAAAATGACTTTTGTTTGTCAATCTAAAAGTGGTAAAAGTCTTTGTGCGGGTCTCTCAATTTTGGTCTATCTGTGGAAAAGGAAATGAGATGCCATTTTAATGGACTAACCATGCAATCATGATTGCACATGAACCATCAATCACGCCATGAGAATTCAACCTGAAATTTCCACCTTGTGAATGTGTGACCATTTCTTTCTCTTTCTGCAGTAATAAAGTAATAATGATGATGATGCCTCAATATGCTTATACATATCGACATTATTATTATTATTATTATTATTTTTTTAAAGGAAAGGCAGTGAGAGGCAATATGCTGAGCATTTTCTGAATAGCCCAAGAGTAACATAGGAATTCTCTTGATAAACCCATCTCCTAATAATAAGATCCTTTACCATGTATGCGTGCGTGGCTAAGGAGCGCCAAAATTCCTATTTACAAAAATTGCCTAGTATAAGAGCAGTGGCATTGCAATCTCTTCTTGCTCTCTGACATACGCGCTCTAATAAAAAAGCACAAAGAGAACAACATAATCATGTCAACCTCAATACTGCACATGCTTTCTACTCGGGTCGTTTTCATTGCGGTGTTCTAATTTCATACTCGCCTTGCTAAGCCAGCATGCCATGTTGGAGAGAGCTCACTCTTGATGCTACTCAAGAGGCATATCAGGACCAACACAATTGATTGCATCATTGGCCTCGACCTCAGGAGCAGTTGGCTCTCTAGTAAGGGTGATCGGTTCCCAGTCTGGTCTAATTCCAAGGTGAAATCGGGAACCAGATCGAGAGAACTAGTTCCCAAAATTGGGAACCAGGGATTGGCCCGTTTGGTCCTAGGACCGGGAACTGGCCTTCCACTTTTCTTTTTTTTTTTTTACTAAAGAGTGACCATGCTCCGAACCGATTGATCTAGTTCGGCTCTTGGTAGTCCAATAGAACCGATCACACTTGTTCCCACGTGCAAAAAATTCAAACTCCACTTGTGTGAGCATCGATCACATTTTATGTATTTCATGCTCAATCTTAATCAAAAAGGCCATGAATGATATGTCTAAAGGTCATCCTTGACTTGGGTCTTATAGACAATCTCTCTTATGATCTTTGAGTATTTGCTCGATGTGAGACTTTTGGAGGCTTGGAGTACCTTGTCTCTTGCAAGTGAGGGGGTGAGAGAGAGAGAGAGAGAGAGAGAGAGAGAGAGAGTGAGAGTGAGCATAAGGAATGAGAGTGTGGCTCTTGGAGTCTTAGTCCCACATCAAATAGAAGAAGAAACTAACAAGTGCGCTTCTTCTTTAAGTAGAGAGGAACAATAAAAGTTTTGGTGGCCTCTTGGACACATGTGAAGTTGCTATCTCCATTACAATTCCAATTGCGATTGGTTCGATCGGTCCAATTCTCACCTTGGAATTGCAAACTGGACCGCCGCCCATGGGAATCGCCCAAAATCGACGATCGGTCTGGTCCGGTTCAGGCAGTTCCCAATTTGGATTGTTCCTGTTGCACACCCCTACTCTCTAGTACCATAACTTCGAACACCGAGGAGCTAGTTTCATTAGTTGGTCAATGGCATTTTCATCATTTACTTTTTCTTATTTTCTTTCATTTTTCCTTTTTCTTTTTTTCAAAAAAAGCTTAAAAAAAAAAGAAAAGAAAAGACAAAGGCTAAAATTGGGAAAAAAAAATTACAAGTAGTAGAGCTGCCAGCCCTCCCTCGCCTTTGGTCGCCACCTCATGACTCGTGGAGCATCTGCCATGGGTAGCAGGGTTGCCAATGCCTTGTTGAGGGTTGGCGACCCTTGCTAACTAGAGGCGAGGGCTTGCCAGGAAGGAGCCGCAACCCTCTCCCAAATTTGGGTGAGGGTCATCGGCCCTCCCCCTAGTCTGGGCGAGGCTTGCCACCCCTCGCCAAGGCACTGGTGACCCTGCTAGCCATGGTCGACGACCCGTCAACAACGGGGTCGCAGCCACAGGCAAGAGGGTTGCCTTTTTTTTTTTTTTCAAATATGTGTTTTCTCTTCTTCTTTTTTTAAAGTTTTAATCTTTTTTTAGCTTGTTGTTTTATGGAAAGAACAAAAAAAGAAAAAAAAAAGTGAAGAAAATAAGAAAACGTAGAGGACAAAAATGCCCTTGAATAGCCGGCAATGTTAGGTTTTTCTTTGAAACCGATATGGTCACTTCATGCTATTATTTGAGAAAATAATGGCACTTCAAACTCTAAACAATGTTCACTTTGGGCTCATATTTGAGGAATTGATGGCACTTTAAGTTCTTTTGGAATTTTCACTTATTTCAATTAGTTCCTTTCTATCTTTTGAACAAGGTGAAAATATAGGAGGGACATTTTGGCACAAATTCTTGCGTCAACTAAACATCTCGTAATGACCCAATTTTGCGTGGACTTGGCTGCAAAGGCAATTTTTTTCCACATCTTGCTGTGATGTAATCCATCAACCACTTCAGTTCAAAATTATCAAAATTGGTATCGAAGGTTAAATTTGACTAAAAAAATTATGAAAGTTAAAGGATCTGAATAGATATGTTAAAGTTCAATCACTCAACTAAAAAAGTATGTATAGTCAGGGAAGAAAAGTAGAATCACCTTTAACGGGTACACTACTCATTTTGAAATTGCAAGCAGGTTTTCTAGTCAATTTTTCTTCTCTCTTGTCTCTCTCTTTTTCCCCCTTTAGAAGGAGGCGATAAAGCTTCCTAGACAAAGCTTTCTACTAGTTCTTTCAATTGGTTCCATGAACCTTTGTGTCTTTTGAAGGTGGAAGATAAAGATGCGCATTTTGGTAATTTATATAAGTTCCATGTAGCCTGAATTATTACACTCAACCTAAATATTCATTGAGGAAAGACATTTTGGCACTAACTTGTCCCCCAGAGCAAGTCTTCTTTTCCCACTTCGTACTCTCGAACGGTTTGACGGAGACGTCAGCTCAAATTTATTAGGATTGGTGGTAGGGGTTGTACTTGATTAGATTAATCGAAAGTTCAAGACCTTAACCCGAAAAAAGCACATAAATTAAGAGACGAAAAGTCGAATTTTCCATTGAAGAGATAGTGGATTCACACCGCTCATCTTGGAATTCCAGGCAAGTTTTCAAATCAATTATTTTTTCCTTTCCTTTCTTTTTTTCCCTAGTATAATATGGAGCCAACGTTTACTAGCCAAAGTTTCGTGTGGATGGAGTAGCCCATTACTTTACAATTTTCATTAATTTATGTTCTATGACATGTCCTTCATTAAGCATGGAGAGGCCCGTGACATGCTCTTTATGAATCGATAGGTTATGGAAAAATTTGTCCGCGTCCACACTAGCTATGCCATATAGGACGGCTGACGTCCACATAAGCGATATCCGGCTAAAATTAACAAAATGAATTTAATTGGCAAAACCTAAAAAATGTTTAGAACTCAATTCGCATGAGTTAAAAAATTTATGACCGAATTGGAAAAAGTGTAATAAGTTTAGGACTTTTCGAACCATTTTTCCCTATATTGATAAATAACATGAAATGGCATAATATTTTTTTCGTGAAATCATCAAACCTTTTATAACACCAACTTGACATGTTGCATTTGAATTTTCCAATTCATTTTTGTAATAGATTATCCTATATCTCTATGACATATCAGAGTCATATGAATCTTCCCATAATTCTATAAAGGATGATTCAGTAAAAACGTATTCCAACATCACAAAATTCTATAGAGAAAAAGAACCTTTCCAATGATTTTAAATAAAGTTAAGAGTTTTTTTTTTTTTTTTTTTTTTGGTAGGAATAATTAGTATATTGGGGCAAGACCAAACTTTACAAAAGATCAAGGCACCAAAAACTTACACTCAAGATGAGATAGATAATTATGAGTGGAAGGATGCCAAGATGTAAAAGAGAAAGCAAGAAAGAGCAAAGACGGCAAGGACAATTGTCAGCCAGAGACAATCGGCAAAAGCTAAACACCTAAAAGACTAGAAGCACGGGCACGACATAAACAACCGGCAGCCAGATACTGATAGGACTAATACGAGCACCTAGAGGGGGGTGAATAGGTGATCAAAGAAGTTTTTGCAAAATGTAACAAGACAGATTAGTCTTCAATGATTAATAGACTAAAAGAGCGAAGACAATAAACAGACGTATGAAGCTGAGATGTAAAGTAAGGAGATAAGGGATAGAAAATCAAGACTCTAAGTTTATAGTGGTTCGGCTTAGATCAAGCCTACGTCCACTCTCCCGCACTGACAGCCTATTGGCTGGATTTCACTAAGAATCAAAAGAGAATTTACAGTCTCACGTGCTTGATTCCACAGTGTAAAGACTCTACTACACTTCCTCAAGGTCTCATAGATATTAATTCTCTCTTTTGAGTACAAGTATAGTTCAATCGAATAAGATCGCAAAAGAACAAAGAGATTCAGACTTTGGAATTTTTCTATCGGGCACTCTTGAACAATTTGAACGTCTTCCTTATGTACTCCTTCATGCCTTCATTACCGTTGGCACCTTCCAAAGGAATTCTTCCAATCAACCCGTTGGATAGAATCAATTAGGGAGATCTCGAGCTATTCAAGGAAAATGACGATACCCCACCAATCTTGCTCGCCCATACAATCAGGATCTAGGTTTCCATAGGTAGAATCTTCCAAGTGTGTTTCGTGGATCAATTGAATCTAAGTTACTCGAATTAATCAATATGAATAACAGATCTTGAAATGCTATCTCCAGCCTTGAGATCTTCCTTAACCATACGAATCAAAACCTTAAAGATATGATTATCTTAATTCAATCGAATAAAACTTTTTTTTCGTCGGTCTGGAAACTGTCAATGAGGGCAGACTTTGAATCTTGAGTCTGGAGGTCTTCAGACTTTGTCAAAAGAGTCTTCAAGTCTCCAGACTAGACTGATGGAAATGTTTTGTCAACTTCAAAACAAATCGGGAAGTTTTCTCTAACAATCTCCCCCTTTTTGATGGTGACAAAACTTTCCTGCAGATTTGGATACTTTCGACCTGCAATACAATACTTAAGCTAACAAAGATATCTCATAACAGATTAGAATAAAGATAATGGCGATTCTGCATCCACAGAAAACAAGTTAGTCCTGTAAAAGCAATTATCTTTATCAAAACCATCAACATAGCTTAAAATACTGCAAGCATCAAAAGTTTAAAGCAATCCAAGATCCAAACCAGTTCAACCAAACAAAAGATAAAGTCAATCCACAAAAGATAAATCAAATCAAAAGATAAAGTCATAAAGTCAAATCTGCATCAACTTCTCCCCCTTTTTGTCAACAGCAAAAGGTAGAGAAGATAAAATCAAGATGATTTGGGAATGCGAATGAGCTGAAAATCTCCCATAGACTTGACAGTCTCTTCCAGCTTCTTCATATCTTCCTGCAGTTGTGTGAGATCCTTGCCCTTTGCAGTTGCTTGAATATGAAGATTAAGAGCTTGAACTTGATCTTGCAAAGTAACTGAAATGGCATGAAGAGCATTCTGCAGAGTCTGGAATTCACATCCCAAAGCATAAACCTGGCCTTTGAGCTCCATAAGAATTTCAAGCAACCTTTTAAAGTCTGCTTTAATTGTCAGTTTGTGTGCTTGCTTCAGCATGAATAGATTGTGGAGTAAAGCCAGATGATGGAACTTCAGCACGAGCATCCAGACTTGGCGATGAAGCCTCATGATCTTCTTCAGGAAATTGAGAGGCATACACATCCTCTGAATCGGCAAGAGAACGACTAACATCATCACTAGGAAAAGCAAGTAGAGGAATACCATCTTTAACAGCAGCTCCCCCTGTTTCAGTGCCTTCGGGTTGTTCTTTAGTGTCACGATGTTCTTGTGCTTATTTTTCTGCCGGAGAATCTCCACGACATTTTTCTTCAGTTTGTTCTCCTCCTTGCTCGTTTTCTTCTTTTCTTCCTTCTTCTTCTTCCTTCCTCATCAATTCCCTTTATTCACTCCTTTTCTCCATCTCTTCTCTGTCTCGATTCTCTTGTTCTGCAGATGCTGGAACAAGACGTTGTACATTCTGTAAGGCAATAGTGGAGATAGCAAAGTCTTCCTCATCTTCTTCATCCTGTAGAATGATTGCTCTCCTTCTTTTGGATGGAACAGTCATGGGTTCCTTGCCTTTTCTCTTTGCAGCCGCAGAGTCTTGTCGAGACTTGACAGGGGTCTTCTCCTTAAATTGCTCTAATGCCTTGTTTAGCTCCTTCAAACGCATCTTTGTAACCATCTTCAGCCCTATCACCATTTGATCAATGGTTCGAACACACAGAATTTTGGGAGGCTGAATGTTAAAATGTCTGAATAAACGAGTAATGAGAGCAGAATAAGAAAGTTTTCCCTTGTCCTTTGCCATTGACCTATACATGTGAAACGTGATAGTGTGAGGTAGAGAAAATTTGTAATCGATTTTGATGGCGTACATCAGTTTTGCTTCGAGTTTGAGACGTCAGTCTTTAATGTGGATTTGGGCCTGAGACAGTTGATCACAATCTTATGGAGTAAGATGTTAGAGACACTCATTCTCATATAAGAAATCCGACCTTCTGCAATTCTATCTCGAACAAGCTCCATAGTTGCATGACCAACAGACACACTTATGGATTGGAAACTCCCTCTCTCCACTCCAATCACATCAGCAAGAGTGTCCATGTTTACCACATAATCTTGATCCCTAACGTTGAAAGAAAATCTATTCGCATCCAAAAAGCTTAGATTGGAATAGAAGTATACTGTAAGTTCAGAGTGAGCAATATCGGTCTCATAACAAAAATGCTCAAGTTGGAGTTTCGCAAGCTTCTCTCGCAAATTGACGTTTAAAGAGTCGAGAAAGTCAAAATCGACACTTCTAGGGTTCATCACCCCTCGCTTCAGCAACTTAGAGTAAACTTGTTTGTGTTCTTCAGAACGAAACAAATCTGCTCTTTTTCCTCGAATTTTCGCAGCAACACCCATCCTTGGCTTAAATTGCATGAACATCTTTTCATCATCATCTTTTCCCTTAGGTTGATTTATTGTTCCAAAACGTGGATCACTAGGAAAATTTGCAAAAGTCCTTTCTGCCGTACCAACAGGAACAATTCTCGAACGTTCCATAACTCTTAAAAAATGGGTCTCATTCCGATACCCCTTCTCTCTCAAAAATTCATCAATGAAAGTCATTACAGAACCACCTTCCTTCAAAGCGGAGTAGAGTTTGTAAGTAAATGCAGGCTTAAGAGTCCTTACAGGTTCGACATCCTCAATGATTTCTTCCTCTGCTTGTTGGTGATGATGCTCATGTGATCTAGCAGGAGAAGAATGGCGCGGTTGAGAATGTTGTTGTTGACTTTCCTGCTGCCTTGGAGAGTCTTCTTCCTCAGTTAGATCGAAGTGCGCAGGTCCCTCACGCATAACCTGTGGTCCCCTGCTTGCAATCCTTGATGACTTTCTTTGGAACCACATTGTCACAGTCTTTGAGAGGGTTTTCGAACTCGATTCGCGAGAAAGATGAAAACTTTAAAGATTAAACTAAAGAGAGAAAGTAAGAAAGTGAATATCTGTGCTCTAGGGTTTGTGGGTAAAAATGGAGAAGAAGAATAGTATATAACTCAGTCGAAACGGAGTATTCGAATCATCACAAAAAGGAAAAATAAAAAATGCATTTTCAAAAAATAACTGCCTTTTTGAAAATAGATAACTGCCTTTTTGAAAATAGATAACTATCTTTTTCAAAAAAAGTAACTGCCTTTTCAATATTAATTAGTGATTAACATACAGTCTTACCTTTTCGAGATTTTTATTTAAAGATTAAAAGACACTGTAACCGTAATAACTTATAGTCATAACCTTTGGTTTTTTGGGTCTGTGTTTTTTCAGATTTTATCCCTGAGTCTGAGCTTCAACAGTCTTTGAGAGACAAGATATTAAGTCTTGAACGAATAGACTCAAATGAGCTTTTCTCCAGCGGCTTTGTAAATATGTCCGCCAGTTGATTCTTTGAGTCAATGAACTGTATCAAGACTTCTCCATTTTGAACATGATCTCTAATAAAATGATGTCGAATCTCTATGTGCTTTGCTCTCGAATGAAGAATAGGATTCTTTGTGAGATTGATTGCGCTGGTGTTGTCGCATTTGATCTCGGTGCATGAGTCTTCGATTCCAAAGTCTCGTAGTTGTTGCTTTATCCATATAATTTGAGAACAACAACTTCCAAGAGTTACATACTCTGCTTCTGCTGTTGAAAGAGTTACAGTACTTTGCTTCCTTGAAAACCAAGATACTGCCCTATTACCAAGCAATTGACAAGTGCCAAATGTGCTCTTTCTATCAACTCTGCAACCTGCAAGATCTGCGTTTGAATATCCAAGGAGAATAAAGTCTCATTCCTTGGGATACCATAGACCTAATTGAGCAGTTGTTGCAATGTATTTGATGATGCGTTTCGCAGCACTTAGATGTGATTCTTTGGGATCTGATTGAAATCTAGCACAAATGCAAACACTAAACAAAATGTCAGGTCTAAAAGCAGCAAGATAAAGAAGTGAACCAATGATACTCCTGTATAGTTTTTGGTCGACTTTCTTTCCTCCTTCATCTTTGTCTAGCTTCAAAGAACTTGACATTGGTATATCAGTCTTTTTGCAATTCTCCAGTCCGAACTTTTTAACAAGGTCTTTTGCGTATTTCTCTTAATGAATGAAAATTCCTTCTCTCAGTTGTTTCACTTGTAGACCAAGAAAGAAGGATAATTCACCCATCATGCTCATCTCAAATTCATCCCGCATAGACTTAGAAAATTTCTTGCCTGATTCTCGTTAGATGATCCAAATATAATGTCATCAACATAAATTTGAACAAGTAAAAAGCTTTTACCTTCCCTTTTGATAAACAATGTAGTGTCTACTTTTCCTTTAACAAAACCATTTTGAATTAAGAACTTACTTAACCTTTCATACCAAGCTCGAGGTGCTTGTTTTAATCCATATAGAGCCTTTTTCAGTCTGAACACATAGTCTGGTTTCTTTGGATCCTCAAATCCAGGGGGTTGTTCTACATAGACTTCTTCTTGAATAAATCCATTTAGGAATGCACTTTTGACGTCCATTTGGAATAACCTGAAATTCTTATAGCAAGTAAAAGCAAGTAATAATCTAATTGCTTCTAACCTTGCTACAAGAGCGTAAGTCTCATCATAGTCTATCCCTTCTTCTTGCGTATATCCTTTGGCCACGAGTCTTGCTTTGTTCCTTATCACTTTTCCTTTGTCATCCATTTTGTTCCTGAAAACCCATTTAACTCCAATAATAGACTTACCTCTTGGTTTAGGAGTTAATTCCCAAACATCGTTAATGCTGAATTGCCTGAGTTCTTCTTGCATTGCTTCAATCAAGCTTTCGTTAGTTAAGGCTTCTTCTATATTTTTGGGTTCTATTTCAGAAATAAGTGCCACAGCACTAGACTCTTCTCGCCTTTTGGATCTGGTACAAATCCCCTCATTAATATCACCAATAATGAGTTATTCGGGATGACTAAACTTATGCTTCCAGTTACTACACAATCTGACAGGTTGTTGATCTTTTTCTTGAGTTGATCCTTCATCATCCGTTCGTTGTTTTTCTACTGGAGTTTGAACTGTTTCAGGGGAGGTAGACCTTGTAGAGTCTGGAGCAGGTTTAGATTCTTCAGTTTGAATCTGAATCGGTTGAATTTGCAAGAAGTCTTGAAATTTGACGTTCATCGATTCTTCGATAGTCTAAGTCTTCTTGTTGAATACTCTGTAGGCTTTGCTAGTAGTTGAGTATCCAAGAAAGATTCATTCGTCTGATTTTTCTTCAAACTTACCAACTCGATCATTTACATTTTTCAAGATAAAACATTTACAACCAAACACTTGAAAATACGAAACAATTGGCTCTTTTCCTTTAAATAACTTATAGGGAGTTTTCTCAAGAATTGGCCTTAAGAATACTCTGTTAATAACATAACATGCTGTAGAAACAGCTTCAGCCTAAAAACGTGAAGAAATATTGCTTTTAATTAAAAGAGTTCTTGCCATTTCTTGTAAAGATCTATTCTTCCTTTCCACAACCCCATTTTGTTTTGGTGTATATGGAGAGGAGAACTTATGTTAAAAACCAGATTCATCACAAAATTTAGTAAAGTCTTGATTTTCAAACTCACCTCCATGGTCTATTCGAATGCTTGAAATAGTATAACCTTTCTCATTCTACACTTTCTTAACAAACTTTGAGAAATGAGAGAAAGTCTCAGACTTACTTGCAAGAAAGTATACCCAAGTAAATCGTGAAAAATCATCCACTATTGCTAGGCAGAATCTTTTTCCACCAATGCTTTTAGTTTTAGTTGGACCAAAGAGATCCATATGCAGGAGCTGCAGCACACGATTAGTGGAAACTTGATTTATTAGTTTAAAAGAATTTCTAACCTATTTTCCCAACACGCATGGTGTGCATAAGTCAGACTTTTGGTATTTTAGGTTGGGTAAACCTCGAACAAGCTTCTTGGAAGAGATTTTGGCAATTTGCTTCATGTTGATATGGCCAAGCTTTCGATGCCATAGATTCACTTCATCTTGTACTGATATTAAGCATTGTGATCTCTCTTTATTAATATCCAGAAAATAAATATTCCCATGTCTACGCCCAGTAAAAGATTGAGAGAAATCTTTACTAGTTCCTGAACATGTTCCTTCCTGGAAGTTGATTTTGAATCCAGTGTCGCACAATTGGCTTATGCTGAGTAGATTGTAATTTAATCCTTCCACCAAGGAGACATTGCTGATTGTTAGACTTTCAATCTTTACTGTTCCTCGTCCAATAATCCTTCCTTTGCTATTTCTACCAAAAGAGACTTTTCCTCCATCTACTTGAACAAGTTTTATAAAATAGCTTGAATCTCCTGTCATGTGTCTTAAGTAGCCACTATCCAAATACCATTTAATCTTCCTCTTGATAGTGATCTCGATTTCACTGTCTGAGTTTGTATCTGTCTCAAGGTCTGAATCTGATTCCGATTTTGCCATTAGGCAAATGTTGGCATAATTATCATCACTTTCTTCACATTTAGCATCACTCCATGTTTCTGCTTTAAGAGCCTTTTTGTATTTCTTAGTTTTTCCTTTCTTCTTCTTCAATAAAGGACAGTTGGGTCTGATGTGTCCTTTTTTCTTGTATTCAAAGCAAATCACGTCTTTATTGGATTCATCATCCTCAGTTGATTTGTTCTGAAATCTTTGAGTACTTTATTTCTTCCAATTGAATCTTCTTCCCTTTTTGTTCAGTTTTCTGAACCTCTTTATCATAGGTGCTAGCTCCTCATCGTCTAAATCTTCTTCAGAGTTTGTAACATCAGAATCATCGTTAAACTTTAAAGCAATAGACTTCTTACCTTTGGGATCTTCTTCATCGTTGGTGTGCTCCACTTCGTAAGACTGAAGTGTTCCAACCAATTCATCTATATAAAGTGGCGCAATCCTTTGTGTTTCCCTTATCAAAATCTTTATATAATTCCAGTTTTTAGAGAGTCCATGCAGCAATTTATTAACCTTCATTGGTCTTGAGATTGGATGTCCCTGATATTCTAAACCATTCACAATTTCAGTAAAATGGCTAAACATATCTGTGATTGATTCTCCTGGTTTCATTTTGAAGACTTCATATTGTCCTAGAAGGATATTGATCTTTGTCTCTTTTACACGATCGGTTCCTTCATAGGTAATGTGCAGCCTGTCCCAGACTTCTTTTGCCATTTCACAAGAAGATATTCTGTTATACTCAGTAGGAGATAATGCACAATATAAAGAGTAAATTGCTTTAGCATCAAGAGCTTGTCTCTTGGTTATTTCTTCTTGAGTCATCTCGATAGGAACTGCAATTTCTTTTCCTCTCTCTTGATCCTGATGCAGCTGTAGGAATGATTCATTTTTCTACCACATCCCATTCCAGAGGATCTTTTGATCTTAGAAATGCTTTCATCTTGTTTTTCCATATGCTGTAATCCTTTCCATCAAAGGAAGGAGGTCTAGTGTTGCTTTGACCTTCAACCAACCTTGGAGCCAACATACTAGCCATAGATCTTTAACTCAAAAGTAAAAACACTTCAATTAAATGAGTACGCAAGCTCTAATATCAATTGATAGGACTAGTACGAGCACCTAAGGGGGGTGAATAGGTGATCAAAGAAGTTTTTGCAAAACGTAACAAGACAGATTAGTCTTCAATGATTAATAGACTAAAAGAGCGAAGACAATAAACAGACGTATGAAACTAAGATGTAAAGTAAGGAGATAAGGGATAGAAAATCAAGACTCTGAGTTTATAGTGATTCGACTTAGACCAAGCCTACGTCCACTCTCTCACACTAACAACCTACTGACTGGATTTCACTAAGAATCAAAAGAGAATTTACAGTCTCACGTCCTTGATTCCACAGTGTAGAGACTCTACTACACTTCCTCAAGGTCTCACAGATATTCAGTCTCTCTTTTGAGTACAAGTATAGTTCAATCGAATAAGATCGCAAAAGAACAAAGAGATTCAAACTTTGGAATTTTTCTATCGGGCACTCTTGAACAACTTGAACGTCTTCCTTATATACTCTTTCATGCCTTCATTACCGTTGGCACCTTCTAAAGAAATTCTTCCAATCAACCCATTAGATAGAATCAATTAGGGAGATCTCGAGCTATTCAAGGAAAATGACGATAGCCCACCAATCCTGCTCGCCCATACAATCAGGATCTAGGTTTTCATAAGTAGAATCTTCCAAGTATGTTTAGCGGATCAATTGAATCTAAGTTACTCGAATTAATCAATACGAATAACAGTTCTTGAAATGCTATCTCCAGCCGTGAGATCTTCCTTAACCATACGAATCAAAACCTTAAAGATATGATTGTCTTAATTCAATCGAATAAAACTTTTTCTTCATCGGTCTGGAAACTGTCAATGAGGGCAGACTTTGAATCTTGAGTCTGGAGGTCTTCAAACTTTGTCAAAAGAGTCTTCAAGTCTTCAGACTAGACTGATGGAAACGTTTTGTCAACTTCAAAACAAATCGGGAAGTTTTCTCTAATAGGTACAACACACACACAATGAGCAGGCATGAGGGAAAGACGCCCCCAGCAGAGGCCGCAACAACCTTGAGTGAGAGGCAAAACCGAGAAGAGGCACCGGGCACTAAGGAATCCTCAGGTAGGAGGATCAAGATCTCTAGAAGAGAAGATAATCAAGTCACAACCCCAGTTGCGCTGCAACCTCCTATTCCGACTAGAATCCTCCACATTCCTGAAGGTGAGAGATTTGTCTTTGACAACTTTGAAAAGATGAATCTTCATGGCCGGGACGGAAAGGGGCTCATCTCAAAAGAGAATGTTGTTCCTGTTCTTCCAAATGATATAACAAAGCGCCCCAAAAGAAAAACGGGCAATGCTCTTATAAAAATCATTGCCCGTCAGCAAGGTAGGGTGCGCATGGTAACGCTTCTTGGCTGGGGAACAGTTTTTTTTCAGAAATAGTTCTTTTCTATTTCTATTCCGGGGAACAATTTCTGAGTAAAAGAACCCGTTTGGTAACTATACAAAATTTCTACTCTTGGAATAGAAAAAGAATAGAAATGTGTTTGGTAACGTAACGATTCTTTTCTGTATTTATTTGTTTTTTATTCTTGCTCATGGATCGTCGACCGCCAACCGCCGCTCGCCGCCCGCCGCCCGCCGGACGCCGCCACCGCCGCACGTCCGCCGCCGCAAGTCCGCCAGCCAACGGCCGTCACCACCGACTGCCGCCCACAGCCCATCGGCCGTCGACAACCACCCGCCGGCCGCCGGAGGTGGCGGCCGATGGGCTGTGCGGCGGCGGTCGCGGTGACGGTCGGCGGCGGCGGGCGTGCGGCGGCGGCGCGGCCCACGGCCGTGACCGGCGGCCGACGGTTGATGGCGACGGGCGGCGGCGATGGCGGGCGATTGGAGGTGGCCGCAACAAGAGAGAGAATAAAAGAAAAATAAAAAGAAAATTGGCTTATTTCTAGAAGTTGTTCCCGGGAACAAGAAGCAACTGTTTTTGGTTCTCGTTTTTGCTCCAAATCTATTCCCAGGAACAAAAAAGTAGAGAAATTGTTCCCGGGAACAAAAAAGTAGAGAAATTGTTCCCGGGAACAAATGTTTTGCCAAATGAACAGAAATTTTTGTTTTTTTTTTTTTTATTCCGGGGAACAAAAGAACATAAATTGGGAGAAACAGAAACGTTACCATGCAGACCCGTAGTGGCCCAACGAAGATTTTCGGCCCAAGACCTGTTGTGCCAAGGAAGATTGCATCTGGCCGCCCAAAAGAAAGCAATACCGGCCGTGACACGATACCCAAAAAAGAGATGGTCCATAGAATCAGGCACTTCATTGCAAAAAGGACAAGATCCACTATCAATCCTATAGTTAGACAGCAGAAGAGCTTGGGTAGGAAGCCTACCCTTTGCCATAATCCAAAGGTTGAACCGATACCTAGGCGTGATGGCATTGTTCTAGATGAGAGCATGCCAGAAGACATGGGGCTTCTTCCACCTCAAGGCCTCCCAATGGTAAGAGTTCATATGTGTAGGTTTTTAAACATTTAGACTGATCATCATTAAATAATAGTTTTATTTTTTAAAAATTAAACACAAAGGTCCTACTTCTAAATACAAGTTTGTGAGTCAGTTTCAATCTATCACTATTGTCGTTAATTTAGTACAAACTTATCTTTGCTCTTTTGCCATATTTTTCGTCATTTCTTATTAAATGAGTTGGCATAAATATAATCCTTTTTTCTCATTGTTCTAATAAGCAACCTTGCCCCACACTTCGCAGGGGTGGGACGAGTATAGAGATGGGACTTCCCTGGCGCCTGCTCATTCGGATCATATAAATTGGATTTTTATGATCAATTCAAGAAAGTCTATTAAAATCGTTGATTTTTTAGATTTCGTGTTTACGTTTATACTCATAAAACTAAATCACTTTTTAAATTATATGCTCCTTAAGCGAAGAATTTTACATTTAACTTAAGATGATCTCTATGAAATTATCTTTCATGTAGGATACCATATTAGTTTAAATAAAAAATAGTTTCAAAAGCTCTTGGTAACTCGGTTAAATTGCAAGCTAATGTCTGGAAGAGCATGGGAAGTGGCATCTCCTTGGTGACTCAAACACAAATACAAATTTTCCAAGAAAAGCACAAACTTGATACGACTACACTCAAAATTGACATGTTTTCGTTCATTTTAAAGAAGAAACAATTTGTAATCAATCACAGCGTAACATTGGTCTACCAACAGAAAATGACATAAATAACCGACATGAATATCTTGACACTACACAGATTGCTAATGCTCTGTTATGAAAGTTCCATCGAATATACATTCAAATGAACAAAAGCAAGGCTTTTTCTATGTGTGAACCAAGAGAACCTTTATTCCAATCTTCTTGGTTTCCATGGACAACAAAATATTTTACAACACCGTCCACGATGTATATTAATTGGCTTTTCAATAGTATCTACTCATCTCAATTACGTCTCTATATTACAACAAAACATTCATTCATTGCTGATGCATATATGGACAGACACAGGTTAGAATCTTCAAAAGAATTATAATTTTCATGAGCAAGAAAACAACATCTCCATATTACTATAGCAAATAAACATAGATCAGAATCTTCACATACGCATGTATAACTTTTCTCGACGATCTACTTAAAGACAGAGCATTAAATATCTAGCTGCATAATTTCTTGTCTGCCAGAGCTTTCCTCACCTTTTCCCATCCTTTTGCCATTTTCTCGGAGTAGCACAAGAACCACATCCTCTTCTTGTCAATGATCAAGTTCTCTATCACAATACCAACCAAAAACCCGACTCCGGCGCCAACCAGCACGATTCTCCAATCCAAGTTGAAGAGACACTCTTCTTCATTATCCACTTTGAAAGATGATGGTGGTGGTGGAGCATCCTCACCATTTGTGCATTTATTTGGCAAGGGGCTTCCACACAAACCATTATTCATCGCAAATGAACTACTCTCGAATGTATCAAATTGCGTTCCATGTGGTATTGGTCCTGATAGACGATTGTGAGAGATATTGAAAATCGAAAGAAATGTGAGGCGGGCTAGTTGTTGAGGAATCTCTCCCACAAGATTGTTTTGGGAAAGATCCAGTGCTTCGATCACTGTCAGATTGGCCAAGGAAGGAGGGATGCTACCATTGAGGAGGTTGTTTGAAAGGTTGAGCATGCGAAGTGATTCCAAATCTCCAATGAGTTCAGGAATGAACCCTTCAAACTTGTTGTTGGAGAGGTCAATTGCGATGAGGACATCCGGAATCTTCACATATTCCCTTTTCATGCCCTTATTCATCAATTTCATTGCATAAGTCGTACTTATGGAGAATGAAGCATTAGGAAACAATTCAGAAATATCCAAATATGCCAATTTATCTTGACCAACCATGACCTTCATGGCGTGGCAACTCTTCAACAAGTTGGAAGGAAATTCGCCATTGAAGCCGTTGTTGGAAATATCCAGGATGTGTAAACTGGTGAAGTTGAGCTTGCTTAGATTAGATTCTATGGGACCATGGAAATTATTGGACCGCAAGCCAATTACTTTTAGGTAGGTCAATTCCGATAGCCAAAATGGGAACGTATCATTAATTTGGTTGTCACCAAGATTCAAATACTCCAGCATTCTGCAATTTCCTAAAGATCTCGGAACAATACCATTTAGTTGGTTTTCTCTGAGGTCAATCATCCTCAAAGCACAATCATCTAAGTAAACGTGAGGAATCATGCCATCGAATTTATTTCTTGCAAGGTTCAATAAAATCAAAGGATGAATACTTCCCAAACAAGGAGGAAGTGTGCCATTCAGAGTATTGTTGGACAAAGCGAGCACCGTAAGAGAGCTCACTTCACATATGGATGTTGGAACTTCCCCAAATAGGAAATTGTCGGAGATGTCGTATACCATGACTGAGAGAGGTGGGACAGGGAGGGTTGTTTTTAGCAAGTTAGAACTAATGTTAAGATAGTTCAAGTTCGGCAAAGGAAGATTGGTCTGGTTATTTTCGAAGCCGGTTAAAAGATTGTGAGAAAGATCTACATACTTGAGAGATTCTTTGCTATTGTTCCACATCCATCTAGGAATGGTCCCTCGAATTTTGTTGTGTTGTAGGTATAACACCTCCAATTTGCTCAAGTAGCCTATAAATCGTGGGAACTCGGTCAAGTTGCATGAATCCAAGTATAAGTAGGTCAGCTTCGATGTCGTGGCATTGATGAATGACTTGGTGAAAGATATGTTATTGTTGGACACAACTAAGTATCTCAAGTTCTTGAGAGTGAATAGATCATTCACATCGAGAACGCCATTGAGATTAAGCGACTCCAGATAAAGCACTTCGAGATCCTTTAGATTTCGCAATGCACCCAAAATATCACCATGCAAGTCGTTGCCAGAAAGGTCGAGACGAATCAACTGCTTCAAGTTCTCAAATGAAGATGTAAATCCACCGCTTAACCGATTTTCTACCAAACAAAAAGAAAAAAAAAACACAAGACAAAGGAGCGTTAGTTACCCCATCAATTTCAATTTCCTTTTTCTCTTTGGCTAAATAATCTCCTCGCCTAAAAATATTAGGTCCAAGTCATTATGCACTAGCCCACTCAGATAAATAGGCATTGGAGGGGCCCACCGTCAAAAATTGGAAAGTCCCTCTCGCTCTCCTCCTCTCTACACTGATCTTTCGAGCTCCACTACTGCTCGCTCCCTCCCGGACCACCGCCAAAACCCCTGCCGCAACGGCCACGGGAAAAACCAGAGACAGGGACTTCCTCCTCCGCCTCGAGGCCTACCTCGACAATGCTCTCAAGATCTCCAGGTATGCCACAAAGATCATCCTATCCTCCTCCCTCCTTCCCAAAACCCTAACCCTCCATCGCCGTCTCAAGAGCTTCGAGTCCAGCGTCGACCTGAGCCGAAAGGCCTTCCGGCTGGCCTAGTTGTCGAGGACGTGAACGCTTTCCGGGCCTCGCACCTCAACTCTGGGCAGGACCCGATCCTCTCCCCCATCGCCTATGGCGGCGAGGGGACATACTACGTCATCGAGTAGTTCGTCTGATTGGCGAAATCGGGCTTCATCGATGGCCACCACTCGCGTGTTCGATCAGCGCGTAGGCCGAGTTCTTCGAGTACAGTGGGAGCGTCAATCTAAAAATTAGGGAGTTGAGGAGGTTACGGGAGGACGAGATGCACGTCGATCCGACCATCAAGATCACGACGTCCCGGGGGATTAATTGAGGAAGTGTTTTTTTTTTTTTTTGTCTTTCGGTCTAAAAATTGAGGAAGTTGAGGGAGAAGAAGTTGATGAAGAAGTTGTTCATGGTTCAGGACCTGGCTGAACTTGTCAAGCTAGAAGGCCTTCCAGCTCAGGCCCTTGCCGGAATCGAAGCTCTTGAGGTGGTGATGGTAGTTTTGCTCGCGGCTGTCGCAACGGAGGTTTTGGTCATGGTTGGGGTGGGAGCAAGCAGCGACGGAGCTCGAGAGATCGGGTTCCATGGAGTTGTAGATGGAGGAGGAAAGAGATCCATCCAAACCGGCAAAGAGAGATTTATGATGGTGGGCCCCCATAATGCCACATGTCGTCCATTGAGTGGGCTAGTGCATAGATGACATCACAATTGCGCTTAATATAACCAAAAAGAAACTATTACCTGAAAGTCTCAAGACGGTGAGTTTTGTCAAGTTGACCACCCACTCCAAAGAATCACCGCTCAAGTTATTGAAAGAGAGCTGTAGCTCCGATAGCTGGGTAAGATTAGCAAAGGAAACAGGGATTTGACCTTGCAAGTTATTTTCATCAAGGTATAGTTCAGTGAGATGAGAAAGATTACCCATTGAAGAGGGAAGCGATCCTGAGAAATAGCAATTCTCTGCTCCTAACTCATTCAAGAGACTAAGATTTCCAATTGAGGTAGGTATTTCTCCCGAGAAGTTGGTATAGGAAAGGTATAAGGATTTCAATGGAGAACCCCAGTGTGGCCTGGGAAAAAACCCAGAAAGGTCGGAATTGTCAGCAACGGAAAGGACTTCTAAGTTTGGCAGCTGGAAAATGCTGACCGGAAAGTTTCCACTCAATTCACAAGATTCTAGCCTAAGCAATGTCAAGGCAGAGAAATTCGCTAGCATAGGTGGCAAAGGTGATAACAAGCTTACCTGAGAAAGATCAAGATCTTTTAGCCCAGTCAAGTTATGAACGAAGCCGCCCATGTTGGGCATACGAAGTGGCTCATTCCAATAAGTTGATAAATCAAGAGAAACTAACTTGGAGAGTTGCGAGATATCGCGAGGAATTTCACCGGAAAATTCTGAGTGGGAGAGATTGAGGTATTGTAACTTTGAAAGATTGCCGAAGCCGTACGGAATGGAGGAGAAGTTGAAGCTGTTGAAAGCGAGATTGAGCGACTCCATGTGAACGAGTCGAAAGAGAGTGGTGTTAGGACTCATGGTGCCTGAGAGACAACTGCTACTAAGGTTGAGGGCCATCACTCGGCCGGTGACTTCATCACATTCGACGCCGTCCCATGAACAACAATCTCCACTTCCATCCAATGACCAGGAATGGACTTTTGGATAAATGCATCGCCGATCTGTCGTGTTGGTTTTGAAACTTCTCTTGAATTCCATCAAGGCAGAGCTCTCGTCCGCATGACTAAGTACCTCAGCAAACCTAGTACGAAAGAGAGACAACAACAATATCCAAGTAAGCAGCAGATGTAATGATAAGGCTGCCATATTTTCTGCTTTTGTTTCTGTTATTTTGGTTATTGAAGTGAGTTTTCGAGGGAGAGTGCAACGTAGAAGGTTTTTATAGGCAGCAACAATTGGTTCTGGCAATGGAAATTTCTTGCTACTTGGCCATTCATAGTGCTTGACCTTAGAACTTTAAATGATTTACGTATGCCTTCTGTATGGGTTTGAAAATTGCAGGATCTTAGACGTATAAACATTTCTTTTATTATATAGGGCACAAGCGCAGTGGCTTGGCATTCTCCTTTTATCCATATTTCTCTGTCATACTTTTAATATAGAATCCATCCGTTTCTTTTGGTGACATATTGGAAATTGGCAACAAGCTCCCATGTAAATTGTTCATGTCGTTTGACTTGACTCATAGCTTCATGGCTAAATTTCAAGTACAGATGTTGTTCATTTTCAACAACATGGGTTGCTTGTGCAGACTTCCATCAATAAGCCATTTATAGGTGGGCTCATGTGTCTCTATAATTTTAAACTCACCTATACATCTGTTTTAAGTGTGAAATGAGAAACACCCAATTTAACATAAAAGTATCGAAAAAAATATCAACACAATCAGAACATAAAAAGATGAAAGATCAAATTATATTATTGACATAGATGGATGTGCACTCAGAATAATCAAATAAGGACTTTGAAATAAGTGGGTACTGCACCTTTATTAGATAAAAGCAGGGCATAGAAGAAAAAAAAAAGTCGTATGTGCGCATGTGCACGAATGAACAGAAACAGATAGAGTTATGTGCGTGTGCATGTATGTGAACAAAATATATATGAGCCATGATTAAATTTCTTAACAATCTAATGTATTTTTGCTATCTATAATCCATATTGTTTTTTAATTAACTTTTCTGCAAAAAGGTTGGCTTAGTTTCATTTTTATGCTGCATTAGTGTTATCTTTTTTCATCTTTTCATTTCGTAAACCTTTCTATTTTATTCAAATTTATAAAAAGAGCAGATACGGCTCTATAAGGGGGCAACATGAAGACATTGATTTTATGGAAAAATCTTAAGTCGCACACCTCATTCAAGACTGCAACACTAAACTGAGGGCTACGAAGAGGGTAAAAACTTGCTATTCTTCAAGCTTTCATTAGCCATTATTAAGAGACATTAGACAGCGAAAGAAATCACAGTAAAAACAGTACATTAAGTTCTTCTTTGACCGGACAAAACTCAAAAGCAAGCGTCCACATAATTTTCGAGGGTGAAATAATTTCTTTTATTTTGAGGTAACTTCTATCTACAATTCATGTTCTAATTGGTTCTGGCAATGGAATTATCTTGCTACTTGGCCATTCATAGTGCTGGACCCCAATACTTTAAACTGATTTTAGTTATGCCTTATGTATGGGTTTGAAGACTGCAGGATGTTAGGCGCATGAACAATTTCTTTCATTATATAGGGCCCGAGAGCAGCAGGGGCTTGGCATTCTCTTTTTTATCTATATTTCATACTTTATTAAAAGTATCCATTCTTTTCTTTCAGCGACGTATTGGAAATTGGCGACAAGCTTCCAGGTAATTGTTCATGTCTTTTGATTTGACTCATAACTTCAAGGGTAAATTTCAAGTACAGAAGTTGTTCATAGTTGTTTGTTCATCCATATGGATAGCCTGTGCGTACCTCCATCTATAAGCCCATTTGTGGACTCATGTCTCTCTAACTTTTATCTTTGCTTGGATGGACGTTCGCCGATAAACTCACTTGTAAATCTGTCCCCTCCCTACACTTACCACCAAAAAAAAAAAAAAGTTTAACACTGATTTTCTCAGTCATGGTTTCATTTTTAATTTTTAAGTAGGGATGTTTCTCTCTTAATTATATCATGTGTGCTTACACGTGTCTAACACAATTTGTGTAAATACTAGGTAATAAATGTAAATCCATTTAGAATTTTTATAATTTTGCATAATATAACAATAACTTGACCGAAAAATATCAATAAATATTATCTCAATCATTAATTAAGTGAATTTTACTGTAGGGCAGATGTGATCCACGATGGGGATGACTTTGATCTACTGATGCGAAGGCCAGATGATACTTTCTCAGAAATGACGGGGAGACTCCAGAGTCCAAGCATAGATGAGGCATCATTTGTCAAAAAAGCTATAATTGAAAATTCACGTGGAAACTGAAAATTTTGTCTTGCCGTGCTCGTCATTCATTGCTAGTATTATTGGTACGGTCCCCTTCCCATTTCTTTTTCACATAGAAAAGAAAAGAAAAAGACAAACTTGACAAACCTCAAGAAAGAATTTTCTTCCTTACGACAAACCAGTTGTACCAACCTAACCACCGGTATTGATATAACACTTCCCCGTCAAGTGTTGAGCTGTCCAAAGACGCAGGTTCTTTGAACCTTCAGTCAACGAAATCAATTTTACGTCCCGTCGTTTAGGCTGCGCGTGTTAGGCTGCGCATGATAAAATTTCTGAAACAGAAATTGATTTCAGCCAAATCAATTTCTCATTTTTATTCCGGGACAAGTTTAAAGCGAAGAAAGCTCGTTTGATAACGACTTCAAAATTTCTATTTCAAAGCAATCCGTTTGATAATAGAATAAAATTTATTTCTATTAATAGAAATTGATTAGATAATAACATAGGAAATCCTCAAATACAAAATAATAGTTGAAATAATACTAAAACAACATTGGAAATCCTCAAATACGAAATAATAGTCGAGATAATACTAATACATTACAAAAGTTGAAAATACAATTTCATGGAATTTCGGGCATATTATTATCACTTGCCATTTTATTGGCAATGGTCTTCCTAAGCATATTTATTTGGTTTCCCTCCTCGATCAATATATCGTTTGCAAGCTCATCCTGTGTAGGTTCAAACAAGTACTGCGGAAGCATGAATATGGGTGCCATCAATAGCGCCTATACAGCCCTGTCATTTTATCAAAAACTAGTATTATACAAGATTATCAACAAAATAAAATTGATGGTGTAAAGAAATATATGAGAATTCTACCTTGAAGTAATGTTTATGATTAGGAACCAATCGGGGAAAGGTCGATTTATTTTCATTCTCGAATTAAATCAGTCCAGTTGCTCATCCCTAATTTTTTTATTGTTGCTCAATGAACCTTTAATGGCCCTTGTATAGCAAAGAGAGAGATTCTCTTGAATCTCTTGCCTTCGAATTAAAATTCAAGATTGTGTAACAATCTAATTATTTTGATTTTGCAAGAATTTTGAATCCGTAAAGAAATAAGGTTAAATTTCTAGGCACGTTTTTTATTCATCTATTACGTAAGAACTTTTTCTTTAACTAGCCATGCGCGTGCCATTTCTAGGAGGAAAGAGCCCCATTGTTTTTAAGTAAGCATTTAAGAACTTTGGTCGTTTTTAAAAATTGGGCACCCATTCGATTGACTTTCGTCCTAAAGAGGAAGTTATAAAAAAAAATTGAAAAAAAAAAAATGAAAAAAAAAAAAAACACTAGCAAAATAAGAAAAAGAAAGTTAGCAATAATTTGTGAAGTTGTAGTTATGAGTGAATTAAGTTAGCAAGAAAGCGCAAGGTTTTTTTTATATGGTTTGATTTCAACTTCTGATTTCTATCTCAAAAACTGAGAAGTTAAAAATTTCAGCTTCTGATTTCTTCAATTTCTCTATTTCTGGAATAGAAATCTGTTTCAGAAATAGAGAAATCAAATTGCGTTACCAAACAGATTTCTGTTCCAAACCTATTCCGGGGAACAAAGAAATAGAGAAATCGAGAAATAGAAATTTTGTCATGCTTGCCTTTAGTGATCAAGAAGGTCTTAAAGGAGGATTCTAGCCTTCTGGCATTTACCCAAGTCAAGAAGAATTTTTGAACATTAGTTGATGGATCTCCAGGGGAATTTGGCCACCTGAGAAGAGTAGAGTACTTAGACCTGTCCTTCAATAAATCCAAGGGGGTCATTCCTAGATGAATGAAGAATATTAGCAAAACGAAAGGCCTCTCTCATTACATAATTTGTGCCACCGCCATTGAACCTTCAATTATTCATTGTGTCTCCAAATAAGCAAAGCTGAAAAAATTACCCAGTGATGTATTAGGAAATGAACCTGAGAAATGACATCTACCGACTAATAACTTATTCAGGAAACCAAGGTTTCCCTAAAGATAATAGCTCCAGGAGATTACCCCAATGTATTTTCGGAATAAATCAAAAAGGAAAACACAAGAGACTAGTATGCGACCTCGTGTCCCAAAGAGAATAATTTTTTCAGGAAATTACACCAATTGCAATCAATTCACATTGACACAACCCTCGGATAAGGTCGGAGGATGACTTAAAATAAGAAGGTTTTCTTTATCTCAACGCCTTGTACGTCGAGGCAAACAATTAACTGTGGCATTTCCATAAAGGAAAACATTTACATTATTTTCCATGGTGGTTTGTTTGTGGAGGTTAATTTTTTTCCACGTCATACTCTAAAATGATTTGATTGCCGCATTAGATCGAGCTTATCAGAACTAGTGCCAAAGATCAAACTCAATTAAAAAATTTATGCAAGTTTAAGGAATTGATTAATTGAATTAAAAGTTCAAGAACTCGATTGAAAAAAAAAGTGTAAATTAAGGGAGGAAAAGTAAAACTTTACCGCTCGCACATGCTGGACCAAAACAACGGTGCGCTGCTCATTCTGGAAGTCCAAGCAAGTTTTCTAGTCAAAAGTTGTTTATTTTTTTATTTTTTATTTTTTTATTTTTTTATTTTTTTATCCATCTCTTTTTACCCCTTGTACGACGGGAGAAGAAAAAGCTTCCTAGACAAAACTTTCTTTTGATTTTTTAAAGTGTCTTTTGAACAAGGCGGAGGAAACGCGTTTTGGTATTTGATGTAGTTTCGCCTGTGGATTAAATAATTACACTCACTCTTAATATTCTTTAAGGACTCATATTTTGGCATTGACTTGTGTGCTCGAACATTGGCATGGTTGATTAGAAAAATTATGCAAATTTAAAGACTTGATTAGATAAATTCTAAAAACATAGACTTGACTGTAAAAGAAAAAGAATACTATGTTTGAACTTATCAAAATTTGTGTCTTTTGAAGGTTGAAAATAAGGACGCACATTTTGGCACTTCATAGAAGCTTGGTGTGGACTGAATTATTATACTCAACCTATATATTCATTTGAGGAAACGCTTTTTGACACTAGTCCACAAAAGCAAGTTTGTCTTTCCCATTTCGTACTCTAAAACGGTCCGACAAACAAGTCAATTCAAATTTATTAGAATCAGTTCTAGGGGCTAGATTTGATTAGATAAATTAAAAGTTGAAAAGACCTTAACCAAAGAAAGCACAAAAACTAAGGGTCAAATTTTCCCTTCAAGAGATAGTGGACGGATGTTCACACCGCTCATCTTGAAATTCCAGGCAAGTTTTTTAAATCCATCTTTTTTTTTTCTTTTTCCTTTCTTTTTTTTCCCTGGTACAACGTGGATCCAACGCTTCCTAGCCAAAGTTTCACGTGGACGGGCTAGCCTATAACTTTACAATTTCATTAATTTGTGTTCTAAGACATGCCCTTTATTAAGCATGGAGAAGCCCGTGACATGCTCTTTATGAATCAATAGGTCACGGAGGATCACCCTTACTTGATAAGCAATGCATTTATCAAACTCAAAAATGAATAGGAAAGAGCAGATTTTATTCCGCTCTATATTGAAAATCAACGTGCAATAGCATAACAATTTTTTTCAAAGAAATCATCAAACCTTTCATAACACCAACTTAGCATGTCGTGTTTGGACTTTCCATTGCATGCGCATAACAGATTATTCTATATCTTTGTGACATGTTGAGTCATATGGACTTTTTTTTCTCATAATTGATAATTTGGTAAAAATGTGTTTCGACATCACAAAATTCTATAAAAAAAACACTTTTCAGTGATTTGAAATGAAGTTAAAATTTTGTATATGTAGGTTTTTTAAAAAATTCACTATTCAGTATTAAATAATTGTTTTATTTAAAAAACGCAAAGGTCATTTTTAAATTCTTATAAATCATTGACTTTTCCTTAGTAATTCCTACTTCTAATTACAAGTTTGTGAATCATTTTCAATCTATCACTAATGTCATTTATTGGTACCAACTTAGTAAATTACAAACGTATCTCTCCTCGTTTGCCATATCTATTCGTTGTTCTTATTAAATGAACTGGTAAAAATATAATCCTTTTCCTCATTGTTCTAATAGCCAACCTTGCCCTGCACTTCGCAAGGTGGGATGAGGATGGAGGGGGAGAATAACAGAATTACATTAAACAAAACAAATCAAGTTACATATGGAACATAGGAATATTGTTCCATTTCAAGTGGGGCTAAAGCCCAGTGGCCACCATTCCAAAATGGAAGGGAGGGGGCTGGGGGGTTCGAATCCTTACCTTCTCAGGGAAGGTAAGGGTGAGGACGATTTCGTTTGAAGTGTGGGTTTCGACTCCCACGTCGTGCAAGGAGGCAAAGCAAAAATCTGAGAGTGAGAGTTAGCGTAGGAGTAGAGTAAGACCGAATAAAAAAAAAAAAGTTGGGCCAAAGTGACCGCACAACCAAGCTCGTGACAACACTTGTGCCTATTAATTGGTAAAACGTGAAAATTGTTTAGAACTCAATTCGCATGAGTTAAAAAATTTATGACCGAATTGGAAAAAGTGTAATAAGTTTAGAACTTTTCAAACCATTTTTCCTTATATTGATAAATAACATTAAATGGCATAATATTTTTTTCATGAAATCATCAAACCTTTTATAACACCAACTTGACATGTCGCATTTGAATTTTCAAATTCACTTTTGTAATAGATTATCCTATATTGCTATGACATATCAGAGTCATATGAATTTTCACATAATTCGGTAAAGGATGATTCAGTAAAAACGTATTGCAACATCACAAAATTCTATAGAAAAAAAGAACCTTTCCAATGATTTTAAATAAAGTTAAGAGTTTTTTTTTTTTTTTTTTGGTAGGAATAATTAGTATATTGGGGCAAGACCAAACTTTACAAAAGATCAAGGCACCAAAAACTTACACTCAAGATGAGATAGATCATCATGAGTGGAAGGATGCCAAGATGTAAAAGAGAAAGCAAGAAAGAGCAAAGACGGCTAGGACAACCGTCAGCCAGAGACAACCGGCAAAAGCTAAATGCCTAAAAGACTAGAAGCACATGCACGACATAAACAACCGGCAGCCAAATACAACACGCACACAATGAGCAGGCATGAGGGAAAGACGCCCCCCGTAGAGGCCGCAACAACCTTGAGTGAGAGGCTAAACCAAGAAGAGGCACTGGGCACTAAGGAATCCTCAGGTAGGAGGATCAAGATCTCTAGAAGAGAAAATAATCAGGTCACAACCCCAGCTACACTACAACCTCCTGTTCCGAGTAGAATCCTCCACATTCCTAACGGTGAGAGCTTTGTCTTTGACAACTTTGAAAAGATGATTCTTCATGGCTAGGATGGAAAGGGGCTCATCTCTAAAGAGAATGTTGTTTCTGTTCTTCCAAATGATATGACATAGCGCCCCGAAAGAAAAACAGGCAATGCTCTTATAAAAATCCTTGCCCGTCAGCAAGGTAGTGGCCCAACGAAGATTTTCAACCCAAGACCTATTGCGCCATGGAAGATTGCATCTGGCCGCCCAAAAGAAAGCAATACCGGCCGTGACACAACACCCAAAAAAGAGATGGTCCATAGAATCAGGCACTTCATTGCAAAAATGACGGGATCCACTATCAATCCTACTATTAGACAGCAGAAGAGCCTGCGTAGGAAGCCTACCCTTTGCCATAATGCAAAGGTTGAACTGATACCTAGGTGTGATGGCACTGTTCCAAATGAGAGAGTGCCAGAAGACATGGGGCTTCTTCCGCCTCAAGGCCTCCCAATGGTAAGAGTTCATATGTGTAGGTTTTTAAACATTCAGACTGATCAGCATTAAATAATAGTTATATTTTTAAAAAATTAAACACAAAGGTCCTACTTCTAAATACAAGTTTATGAGTCAATTTCAATCTATCACTATTGTCATTAATTTAGTACAAACTTATCTCAGCTCTTTTGCCATATTTTCGTCATTTCTTATTAAATGAGCCGGCAGAAATATAATCCTTTTTCTCATTATTCTAATAACCAACCTTGCCCCGCACTTTGCAGGGGTGGGACGAGTATAGAGATTGGACTTCCCTGTGCCTGCTCATTCAGATCCTATAAATTGGATTTTTATGATCAATTCAAGAAAGTCTATTAAAATCGTTGATTTTTTAGATTTCGTGTTTACGTTTATACTCATAAAACTAAATCACTTTTTAAATTATATGCTCCTTAAGCGAAGAATTTTACATTTAACTTAAGATGATCTCTATGAAATTATCTTTCATGTAGGATACCATATTAGTTTAAAGAAAAAATAGTTTCAAAAGCTCTTGGTAACTCACTTAAATTGCAAGCTAATGTCTGGAAGAGCATGGGAAGTGGCATCTCCTTGGTGACTCGAACACAAATACAAATTTTCCAAGAAAAGCACAAACTTGATACGACTACACTCGAAATTGACATGTTTTTTCGTTCATTTTAAAGAAGAAACAATTTGTAATCAATCACAGCGTAACATTGGTCTACCAACAGAAAATGACATAAATAACCGACATGAATATCTTGACACTACACAGATTGCTAATGCTCTGTTATGAAAGTTCCATCGAATATACATTCAAATGAACAAAAGCAACGCTTTTTTTACCTGTGAACCAAGAGAACCTTTATTCCAATCTTCTTTGTTTCCATGGACAACGAAATATTTTACAACGTGGTCCACGATGTATATTAATTGGCTTTTCAATAGTATCTACTCATCTCAATTACGTCTCTATATTACAACAGAACATTCATTCATTGCTGATGCATATATGGACAGACACAGGTTAGAATCTTCAAAAGAATTATAACTTTCATGAGCAAGAAAACAACATATCCTAATTACTATAGCAAATAAACATAGATAAGAATCTTCACATATGCATTTATAACTTTTCTCGACCATCTACTTAAAGACAGAGCATTAAATATCTAGCTGAATTTCTTGTTTGCTAGAGCTTTCCTCACCTTTTTCCATCCTTTTGTCATTTTCTTGGAGCTGCACAAGAACCACATCCTCTTCTCGTCAATGATCAAGTTCTCTATCACAATACCAACCAAAAACCCGACTCCGGCGCCAACCAGCACGATTTTCCAATCCAAGTTGCAGAGACACTCTTCTTCATTATCCACTTTGAAAGATGATGGTGGTGGTGGAGCATCCTCACCATTTGTGCATTTATTTGGCAAGGGGCTTCCACACAAACCATTATTCATCGCAAATGAACTACTCTCGAATGTATCAAATTGCGTTCCATGTGGTATTGGTCCTGATAGACGATTGTGAGAGATATTGAAAATCGAAAGAAATGTGAGGCGGGCTAGTTGTTGAGGAATCTCTCCCACAAGATTGTTTCGGGAAAGATCCAGTGCTTCGAGCAATGTCAGATTGGCCAAGGAAGGAGGGATGCTACCATTGAGGAGGTTGTTTGAAAGGTTGAGCATGCGGAGTGATTCCAAATCTCCAATGAGTTCAGGAATGAACCCTTCAAACTTGTTGTTGGAGAGGTCAATTGCGATGAGGACATCTGGAATCTTCGCATATTCCCTTTTCATGCCCTTATTCGTCAATTTCATCGCATAAGTCGTACGTATGGGGAATGAAGAATTAGGAAGCGATTCAAGAATATCCAAATATGCCAATTTATCTTGACCAACCATGACCTTCATGGCGTGGCAACTCTTCAACAAGTTGGAAGGAAATTTGCCATTGAAGCCGTTGTTGGAAATGTCCAGGATGTGTAAACTAATGAAGTTGAGCTGGCTTAGATTAGATTCTATAGGACCATGGAAATTATTGGACCGCAAGCCAATTACTTTCAGGTAGGTCAATTCCGATAGCCAAAATGGGAACGTATCATTAATTTGGTTGTCACCAAGATTCAAATACTCCAACATTTTGCAATTTCCTAAAGATCTCGGAACAATACCACGTAGTTGGTTTTCTCTGAGGTCAATCATCCTCAATGCACAATCATCTAAGTAAACATGAGGAATCATGCCATTGAATTTATTTCTCGCAAGGTTCAATAAAATCAAAGGATGAATACTTCCCAAACAAGGAGGAAGTGTGCCATTCAAAGTATTGTTGGACAAATCGAGCACGGTAAGAGAGCTCACTTCACATATGGATGTTGGAACTTCCCCAAATAGGAAATTGTTGGAGATGTTGTATATCATGACCGAGGGAGGTGGGACAAGGAGGGTTGTTTTTAGCGAGTTAGAACTAATGTCAAGATAGGTCAAGTTTGGCAAAGGAAGATTGGTCTGGTTATTTTCGAAGCCGGTTAAAAGATTGTGAGAAAGATCTACATACCTGAGAGATTCTTTGCTATTGTTCCACATCCATCTAGGAATGGTCCCTTTAATTTTGTTGTGTTGTAGGAATAACTTCTCCAATTCACTCAAGTAGCCTATAAACCGTGGGAACTCGGTCAAATTGCATGAATCCAAGTATAAGTAGGTCAGCTTCGATGTCGTGGCATTGATAAATGACTTGGTGAAAGATATGTTATTGTTGGACAGAAATAAGTATCTCAAGTTCTTGAGTGTGAATAGATCATTCACATCGAGAACACCATTGAGATTAAGCGACTCTAGAGAAAGCTCTTCGAGATCCTTTAGATTCCGCAATGCACCCAGAATATCACTGTGCAAGTTGTTGTGAGCAAGGTCGAGAGTAGTCAACTGCTTCAAGTTCTCAAATGAAGATGGAAATCCACTACTTAACCGATTCCCTCGAATTCTGTTGTGTTGTAGGTATAACTCCTTCAATTCGCTTAAGTAGCCTATAAACCGTGGGAATTCGGTCAAGTTGCATGAATCCAAGTATAAGTAAGTCAGCTTCGATGTCGTGGCATTGATGAATGACTTGGTGAAAGATATGTTATTGTTGGACAGAACTAAGTATCTCAAGTTCTTGAGTGTGAATAGATCATTCACATCGAGAACGCCATTGAGATTAAGCGACTCCAGATAAAGCTCTCCGAGATCCGTTAGATTCCGCAATGCACCCAAAATATCACTGTGCAGGTTGTTGCCAGAAAGGTCAAGACGAGTCAACCGCTTTAGGTTCTCAAATGAAGATGGAAATCCACTACTTAACCGATTCCCTTGAATTCTGTTGTATTGTAGGAATAACCCCTCCAATTCGCTTAAGTAGCCTATAAACCGTGGGAACTCGGTCAAGTTGCATGAATTCAAGTATAAGTAGGCCAGCTTCGATGTCGTGGCGTTGATGAATGACTTGGTGAAAGATATGTTATTGTTGGACAGAACTAAGTATCTCAAGTTCTTGAGTGTGAATAGATCATTCACATTGAGAATGCCATTGAGATTAAGCGACTCCAGATAAAGCGACTTGAGATCCTTTAGATTTCGCAATGCGCTCAGAATATCACCGTGTAAGTCGTTGCCAGAAAGATCGAGAGTAGTCAACTGCTTCAAGTTCTCAAATGAAGATGGAAATCCACTGCTTAAGCGATTACCTACCAAACAGAAAGAAAAAAAATAATAAAAAAAAAAGACACAAGACAAAGGAGCGTTAGTTACCCCCATCAATTTCAATTTCCTTTTTCTCTTTGGCTAGATAATCTCCTCGCCTGAAAATATTAGGTCCAAGTCATTATGCACTAGCTAGCTCAGACAAATAGGCATTGGAGGTGCCCATTGTCAAAAATTGGAAAGTCTCTCTCGCTCTCCTCCTCTCTGCACCGATCTTTCAAGCTCCACTGTTGCTCGCTCCCTCCCGGACCATTGCCAAAACCCCTACCACAACGGCCAGGAGAAAAACCAGAGACAGGGACTTCCTCCTCTGTCTCGAGGCCTACCTCGACAATGCTCTCAAGATCTCCAGGTATGCCACAAAGATCATCCTATCCTCCTCCCTCCTTCCCAAAACCCTAACTCTCCAGCGTCGGCCTGAGCCGAAAGGCCTTCCGGCTGGCTTAGTTGTCGAGTACGTGAACGCTTTCCGGGCCTCGCACCTCGACTCTAGGCAGGACCCGATCCTCTCCCCCATCGCCTATGGGGGCGAGGGGACATACTACGTCATCGAGTAGTTCATCTGATTGGCGAAATCAAGCATCATCAATGGCCACCACTCGCGTGTTCGATCACCTGGCTGAACATGTCGAGCTAGAAGGCCTTCCAGCTCAAGCCCTTGCTGAAATCGAAGCTCTTGAGGTGGCAATGGTAGTTTTGCTCGCGGCTGTCGCAGCAGGGGTTTTGGTCATGGTCTGGGTGGGAGCAAGCAACGGTGGAGCTCGAGAGATCGGGTTCCATGGAGTTGTAGATGGAGGAGGAAAGAGATCCGTCCGAACCGGCAAAGAGAGACTTAAGATGGTGGGCCCCATAATGCCACTTGTCGTCCATTGAGTGGGCTAGTGCATAGATGATGTGACGTCACAATTGCGCTTAATATAACCAAAAAGAAACTATTACCTGAAATGTCCAAGACGGTGAGTTTTGTCAAGTTGACCACCCACTCCAAAGAATCACTGCTCAAGTTATTGTAAGAGAGCTCTAGCTTCGATAGCTGGGTAAGATTAGCAAAGGAAACAGGGATTTGACCTTGCAAGTTATTTTCGTGAAGGTCCAGTACAGTGAGATGAGAAAGATTACCCATTGAAGAGGGAAGCGATCCTGAGAAATAGCAACTCCAGGCTCTTAACTCATTCAAGAGACTAAGATTTCCAATTGAAGTGGGTATTTCTCCCGAGAAGTTGGTACCGAAAAGGTATAAGGATTTCAATGGAGAACCCCAGTGTGGCTTGGGGAAAAACCCAGAAAGGTTGTAATTGTAAGCAACGGAAAGGACTTCTAAGTTTGGCAGCTCGAAAATGCTGACCGGAAAGTTTCCACTCAATTCACAAGATTCTAGCCTAAGCAATGTCAAGGCAGAGAAATTCGCTAGCATAGGTGGCAAAGGTGATAACAAGCTTACCTGAGAAAGATCAAGTTCTTTTAGCCCAGTCAAGTTATGAACGAAGCCGCCCATTTTGGGCATACGAAGTGGCTCATCCGAATAAGTTGATAAATCGAGAGAAACTAACTTGGAGAGTTGCGAGATATCGCGAGGAATTTCACCGGAAAATTCGGAGTGGGAGAGATTGAGGTATTGTAACTTTGAAAGATTGCCAAAGCCGTACGGAATGGAGGAGAAGTTGAAGCTGTTGAAAGCGAGATTGAGCGACTCCATGTGAACGAGTCGAAAGAGAGTGGTGTTAGGACTCATGGTGCCTGAGAGACAACTGCTACTGAGGTTGAGGGTGATCACTCGGCCGGTGACTTCATCACATTCCACGCCGTCCCATGAACAACAATCTCCACTTCCATCTAGTGACCAGGAATGGACTTTTGGATAAATGCATCGCCGATCTGTCGTGTTGGTTCTGAAACTTCTCTTGAATTCCATCAAGGCAGAGCTCTCGTCCGCATGACAAAGTACCTCAGCAAACCTAGTACGAAAGAGAGACAGCAAGAATATCCAAGTAAGCAGCAGATGTAATGATAAGGCTGCCATATTTTCTGCTTTTGTTTCTGTTATTTTGGTTACTGAAGTGAGTTTTCGAGGGAGAGTGCAACGTAGAAGGTTTTTATAGGCAGCAACAATTGGTTCTGGCAATGGAAATTTCTTGCTACTTGGCCATTCATAGTGCTTGACCTCAGAGCTTTAAATGATTTACGTATGCCTTCTGTATGGATTTGAAAATTGCAGGATCTTAGACGTATAAACATTTCTTTTATTATATAGGGCACAAGCGCAATGGCTTGGCATTCTCCTTTTATCCATATTTCTCTGTCATACTTTTAATATAGAATCCATCCGTTTCTTTTGGTGACATATTGGAAATTGGCAACAAGCTCCCAGGTAAATTGTTCATGTCGTTTGACTTGACTCATAGCTTCATGGCTAAATTTCAAGTACAGAAGTTGTTCATAGTTGTTTGTTCATCCATATGGATAGCCTGTGCGTACCTCCATCTATAAGCCCATTTGTGGACTCATGTCTCTCTAACTTTTATCTTTGCTTGGATGGACGTTCACCGATAAACTCACTTGTAAATCTGTCCCCTCCCTACACTTACCACCAAAAAAAAAAAGTTTAACACTGATTTTCTCAGTCATGGTTTCATTTTTAATTTTTAAGTAGGGATGTTTCTCTCTTAATTATATCACGTGTGCTTACACGTGTCTAACACAATTTGTGTAAATGCTAGGTAATAAATGTAAATCCATTTAGAATTTTTATAATTTTGCATAATATAACAATAACTTGACCGAAAAATATCGATAAATATTATCCCAATTGTTAATTAAGTGAATTTTACTGTAGGGCAGATGTGATCCACGATGGGGATGACTTTGATCTACTGATGCAAAGGCCAGATGATACTTTCTCAGAAATGACGGGGAGACGCCAGAGTCCAAGCATAGATGAGGCATCATTTGTCAAAAAAGCTATAATTGAAAATTCACGTGGAAACTGAAAATTTTGTCGTGCCGTGCTCGTCATTCATTGCTAGTATTATTGGTACGGTCCCCTTCCCATTTCTTTTTCACATAGAAAAGAAAAGAAAAAGACAAACTTGACAAACCTCAAGAAAGAATTTTCTTCCTTACGACAAACCAGTTGTACCAACCTAACCACCGGCGTCGATATAACACTTCCCCATCAAGGGTTGAGCTGCCCAAAGACGCAGGTTCTTTGAACCTTCAGTCAACGAAATCAATTTTACGTCCCGTCGTTTAGTGATCAAGAAGGTCTTAAAGGAGGATTCTAGCCTTCTGGCATTTACCCAAGTCAAGAAGAATTTTTGAACATTAGTCGATGGATCTCCAGGGGAATTTGGCCACCTGAGAAGAGTAGAGTACTTAGACCTGTCCTTCAATAAATCCAAGGGGGTCATTCCTAGATGAATGAAGAACATTAGCGAAACAAAAGGCCTCTCTCATTACATAATTTGTGCCACCGCCATTGAACCTTCAATAATTCATTATGTCTCCAAATAAGCAAAGCTGAAAAAATTACCCAGTGATGTATTAGGAAATGAACTTGAGAAATGACATCTACTGACTAATAACTTATTCAGGAAACCAAGGTTTCCCCAAAGATAATAGTTCTAGGAGATTACCCCAATGTATTGCCGGAATAAACCAAAAAGGAAAACACAAGAGACTAGTATGTGACCTCGTGTCCCAAAGAGAATAATTTTTTCAGGAAATTACACCAATTGCAATCAATTCACGTTGACACACAACCCTCGGATAAGGTCGGAGGATGATTTAAAATAAGAAGCTTTTCTTTATCTCAACGCCATGTACGTGGAGGCAAACAATTTAACTGTGGCATTTCCATGAAGGAAAACATTTACATTATTTTCCATGATGGTTGGTTTGTGGAGGTTAATTTTTTTCCACGTCATACTCTAAAATGATTTGATTGCCGCATTAGATCGAGCTTATCAGAACTAGTGCCAAAGATCAAACTCAATTAAAAAATTTATGCAAATTTAAGGAATTGATTAATTGAATTAAAAGTTCAAGAACTCGATTGAAAAAAAAGTTTAAATTAAAGGGAGGAAAAGTAAAACTTTACCGCTCCCACATGGTGGACCAAAACAACGGTGCGCTGCTCATTCGGGAAGTCCAAGCAAGTTTTCTAGTCAAAAGTTGTTTATTTTTTATTTTTTTATCCATCTCTTTTTACCCCTTGTACGACGGGAGAAGAAAAAGCTTCCTAGACAAAACTTTCTTTTGATTTTTTGAAGTGTCTTTTGAACAAGGTGGAGGAAACGCGTTTTGGTATTTGATGTAGTTTCGCCTGTGGATTAAATAATTACACTCAAACTTAATATTCTTTAAGGACTCATATTTTGGCATTGACTTGTGTGCTCGAACATTGGCATGGTTGATTAGAAAAATTATGCAAATTTAAAGACTTGATTAGATAAATTCTAAGAACATGGGCTTGACTGTAAAAGAAAAAAAATACTATGTTTGAACTTATCAAAATTTGTGTCTTTTGAAGGTTGAAAATAAGGACGCGCATTTTGGCATTTCATAGAAGCTTGGCGTGGACTGAATTATTATACTCAACCTATATATTCATTTGTGGAAACGCTTTTTGACACTAGTCCACAAAAGCAAGTTTGTCTTTCCCACTTCGTACTCTAAAACGGTCCGACAGACACATCAATTCAAATTTATTAGAATTAGTTCTATGGGCTAGATTTGATTAGATAAATTGAAAGTTGAAAAGACCTTAACCAAAGAAAGCACAAAAATTAAGGGTCAAATTTTCCCTTCAAGAAATAGTGAACGGATG
Source organism: Eucalyptus tenuipes (assembly GCA_014182365.1). Lineage (NCBI taxonomy): Eukaryota > Viridiplantae > Streptophyta > Magnoliopsida > Myrtales > Myrtaceae > Eucalyptus > Eucalyptus tenuipes. The sequence continues at coordinate 1,184,807 of CM024541.1, read as the reverse complement.
TTCACACCGCTCATCTTGGAATTCCAGGCAAGTTTTTTAAATCCACCTTTTTTTTTCTTTTTCCTTTCTTTTTTTTCCCTGGTACAACGTGGATCCGATGCTTCCTAGCCAAAGTTCCATGTGGACGGGCTAGCCTATAACTTTACAATTTCATTAATTTGTGTTCTAAGACATGCCATTTATTAAGCATGGAGAAGCCCGTGGCATGCTCTTTATGAATCAATAGGTCACGGAGGATCACCCTTACTTGATAAGCAATGCATTTATCAAACTCAAAAACGAATAGGATAGAGCAGGTTTTATTCCGCTCTATACTGAAAATCAACATGCAATAGCAGAACAAGTTTTTTCAAAGAAATCATCAAACCTTTCATAACACCATTAGCATGTCGTGTTTGGACTTTCCATTTCATGCGCATAACAGATTATTCTATATCTTTGTGACATGTTGAGTCATATGGACTTTTTTTTTTCTCATAATTGATAATTTGGTAAAAATGTGTTTGGACATCACAAAATTCTATAAAAAAACATTTCAGTGATTTGAAATGAAGTTAAAATTTTGTATATGTAGGTTTTTTCAAAAATTCACTGTTCAGTATTAAGTAATTGTTATATTTAAAAAACGCAAAGGTCATTTCTAAATTCTTATAAATCATTGACTTTTCCTTAGTAATTCCTACTTCTAATTACAAGTTTGTGAATCATTTTCAATCTATCACTAATGTCATTTATTGGTACCAACTTAGTAAATTACAAATGTATCTCTCCTCGTTTGCCATATCTATTCGTTGTTCTTATTAAATGAACTGGTAAAAATATAATCATTTTCCTCATCGTTCTAATAGCCAACCTTGCCCTGCACTTTGCAAGGTGGGACGAGGATGGAGGTGGAGAATAACATAATTACATTAAACAAAACAAATCAAGTTACATCTGGAACATAGGAATATTGTTCCATTCCAAGTGGGGCCAAAGCCTAGTAGCCACCGTTCCAAAATGGAAGGGGGGTGGGGGGTTTGAATCCCCACCTTCTCAGGGAAGGTTGGGGTGATGACGATTTAGTTTCAAGTGTGGGTTTCGACTTTCATGTCGTGCAAGGAGGCAAGGCAAAAGTCTGAGAGTGAGAGTTAGCGCAGGAGTAGAGTAAGACCGACCAAAAAAAAAAAAAGTGGGGCCAAAGTGACCGCCCAACCAGGCTCGTGACAACACTTGTGCCTATTAAGTAGTAAAAGCCCATTCGAAGAGGACTAAGACGATTTGAACGAGTAGTTAGTCTTTCAATTTGGTCTTAGTCCAAGTCATTTATTCTTACAGAGCAAAATGAATGAACTAGTGGTACTCCCTTTTTCCACGACAATGAAGTCCATCTTAGATAGGTGAATTGCAAACGCGAGAAATTCTCATGTACGGACAAATTGAGTCAAATACCAAGGTGGATGACCCTAAAATGGAATTATGTATTCCAATGTTATTTTTCAACTGTTGAGTTAAACTCTTGGGTCATGCCTCGATACTTGGTATTTGTTTATGCTATGCATAAATTATGTGATTCAACTTCTTCAGTTGCATCAAATCCTCCCCCTTAACAAAGGCTAAGAAAATAAGAGGTGTATCACCAACCGTCAACGATAACATAAGCAATTAGAGCAATACTCATAGAATTATGACAGAGAATTTGAGGCACTTGTCATGCCTATGATCGAAATCCTTGCCGTGTAGGTGAAGTTGATGTTTGTATTTCATCGACTTCGCGTTCAGCGTAAGTCATCAACCGCACCTTGACTCGAAAGTCGTCTTCCAAGTGTTCCTCTAGTTGAGAATTTGGGGCGGCCGCATCAATTTGCACGTCACACACATCTTCTCAATGTAATCTTGTACAAAATTGCCAGTACCCTACTTGTTTATGTATATCTATTGGTTAAAAAAGAAAAGTTAAAAAAAAAAAAGTTAAAGTATAGCAATTCTTTTGTACCACGCCTCCTAATGTAAGTTTCGGCTTTGCAACTTGACTTTTGAGTTCTACTAACAAAACCCATAACGATCACTCCTACGTAACTTTCCTTTTTTGTAATTTAGCGGTGAAGTGGTATCCAGAGGCACTTTCGTGCACTTCAATTAGTTCATTTTGTTGGCAGATCTTAAGGGTGCATTACATCATATAGACTTGGTGGAATTGGGATTTTATTTCCAGAGTGCTCCCAATAAGATTTAAGCCCAAGTCTACAAGGAAAGTAGAAAATTTCTGGCCATCTGAACCAACTAAATAGAGATAAGACAAAGATCAAATACGTATTGTATTCAATAATTTTATGGATCGTGCGTGATCAGTACAATCATCTATTAAAACATTAACTTTTTGAAAAAAAACAAACTATAGAATGACCCTCGTTTGTCAATTCAAAGTGGCAAAAGTCTTTTTGTGGGTCTTTCAATTTTGGCCTATATGTAGAAAAATAAATGAGATGCCATTTTAATGGACCAATTATGTAATCATGATTGCACCCGAACCATCAGTCACGGCATGAGAACGTTAGGTTATTCTTGTATTATCTAAACGTGATTCGGACAACATTGTGTGAACACAATTGATTTAGTTTCACCATTCCGTCATATCAACAGATCAAGTATTACTTCTAGAATAATGATTTCAATATCAATCCACATCTCAAGACTTTGGCATTGCAAAGCACGGGTCTATAGACAAAATTTAGTGCCAGTGTCTTTTCAGATGTGTCTAGTGCATGAATCGCCAGCAGAATGAAATTTCGACGCTCGAATTGCTTATCGTTGCCTACAAAAGCTTCTCCACTGAAAATGAAATCTACCTAAAAGCAGTAAGAACAAAACAAAAATATGGCCCCCTCATTATTTTCCCTGTTTTGTACTATGATCGTTTACCTCCCTGCGTTTCCTACTTCCGTCGCTAATTATCTTGTATGGTATTGACTCCTCATTATAGGGCCGATTACTCATCAAATATAAAATATATTAGATTATTATTTTTTTTGTTGTAAATATAATTAATTTATCCACCCATAATTTGACACACGAGTAAATCAACTAAACAAATATCTCGAAAAAAGCTAAAGTACAACAATCTCAACTCTCAAATGCTTTCTACGGCAGTCCATCACCATATATTTACGAGTATATGTGACTGTTGTTTCACATGCTCATAAACGCGGAACACCCTTTATCTTCCAAGTCGTTCCTTGACTTAGTTTTAGCCACATCATAATAAATAAAATCGATCGATTCCAGTTTTTGTTTTTTTTTTTATTTGGGCACCCCCGCCGACAGATGTAAAGGGACAATTGCCAGTTTCCAATTACGAGACCGGGCCTGGGATTCGATTAGGCGGCCCAATCGCGGGCTGAAGGCCCATTACCTAGCGGGCCCGTTTCTCTCCGGTCTAGTAAAAAAGGGAAAAATGCGGGTCGAGTTTCCAGCAGAATTCCAACCTGTCTGGAAGTTCACCTGAGCTAAGCGCACACCTTCTCTTCCGCCCCCCTCCCCCTTCTCTTCTTCTGTTCGATCTTATCCGTCTCTCTCGACAATGGCAGCTTCCAGCTCCGGCAGTTCGTCCGGCAATGCTCATAGCTCCCGCTTGCATGATGCGATGTCTCCGAATCTCTGTCTCCTCTCCCGTCCGTGTCATTTCTCTCCTCTTGAATTTCTCTTGCTTTGGGATTTGTAGAGGCCGTTCAGCTCCGGTCCGGGTCACTTTTCATTGATGTTGTATAGTGTAATATACTAAATTAAGGACACTACAAATGCTATAACTTTCGTACGGTACTCACTTGAGTATCATAACTTTTTTTTATATCACCTGAGTGCCATAATTTTGGTACGGCACTTATTTGTGTGCCGTTGTTTTTTTCTAATCACTTGAGTGCCAGTGCAATTGCCGGTCATGACTTTTAACAAAAGAATGGACAACACTGATGGGCCTCAACCTCCAATTCCCAAATTCCAGATTTAATTAGTAAAATCCATCAGCAAATTAATAGAAAGAATTGTTTTTCTTCAAATTACTAATATGTCTTTGATGTTGATCTACCCAAATATCTTTGGGAGATTTTCGTTTGAAAAATGTTAGAGTACCCCTAAGGCACTCGTCAATAGTCATTAATTGTGCTTTGGTAATATTAACATTACGATATATTTGTAATGGATGCAGTCGAAATACACACCCGAAACATAGCTAAATTATAATGTAGTCTTCGACACTATTAACGTGATGAGCCTCACTAAAAAATTTCCACAAATTCCATTTCCAACAGCAGTCTAATATCTGCATGGCGAGAGACGTCAAAAGAAAAAAAATATTTCGAACTCACGGAAGAAAAAAAAAGTCAAAATACAGATGGAACTCTCAAAAATCAAGGTCGTTTGAAATTGACTGTGTTAAATACTCATTAAAAACATGCTTTTAACCAAAAAATGAACCGGCCTCACTACTTATCTTCCTTCTCGGCCTTAGCGGCCTTTTTCATCCTTGGCCCATGTGACGTTTGTTTTTTCATTTGCTCAATATGGTGATATTATTTATAATGAAAGGATAGCATTGAATATCTTTACATCGTTTAGAGATTAAATTGAACACATAGACTTAAATGAAAATTTTAAGAATCATATTGTACATTACAAATTAAAAGTTTAAATATTACATTACATATTAGATTAAAATTCAAGAATCATTTGTGTCATTATCTCTTCAACTTTTGTATCATATCATCTTTTATCCTTCTCAGTGCTCGATAAGTAGCTGGCCAGCACGCGTGCATGTCACACAGGTACCTTTTGTAGGCATTTTCATCTGAAAAGTTCAGTCACCGCGTCCCACGGAATGCGTTACGATCCATCTGAATCGAAATTCTTCTGTTCCTTCTGAACGTATCAATTCCTCCTGGAGCAGCACGGAGACGAAGGGCCTCTTCCGACAAACTTCACGTCAATATCGTACCGGCATCTCTCAATCGGTAGCTGTTTCGAAGTGAAGGAATATGCTACGTTCATCATGCCCAAAAAGAAAACAGTGGGAACCAAACTCATCAAAAAACAACGAGTCCAATGCCGGAACCACTAAAAAACAATAATTTTTCACGCTATTTCCAATCACCTGTATTCAATTCGTCGTATTAGATTTTGGGTCGGAATCTCTCTCTCGTGAGGTTGTTACTACAAGTCAACGACAACTTGTGAAATCTTGGAAATGCAGGATGGATCAGAGCAGCGTTTTCATGAAAATTGCTATCCATACTTACGTGTAGAAAAGAGAAACCACTAGCCATTTCTCTAACATGTCAACTAATGTAGCAGGAACAACCTTGTTCATATTTACAAAAGTGATATACATTCACTTCTTCGGCGTCCATTCTCAGAAAGAAAAACCCAACATATTTACCGACCACAAACATCATAAAAAAGGGGGCCTTTGGAGTCACAAATGACAATCCAACAAGAATTTAAATGAGCCTGAGCAACTTTATAGTGCTACAACTTTACAGCTAATTACATCATAATCAGAAGTCAACTTGGATATAGAAGATCCCACCATTATTCCTCCTGCGTTTTCACTCTGGTCCACATCGAACATCAGCGTGCTAAGCCCCTTCCCTATGACAAATAATCTCTTGCCAATTGCAACAAGTCGGCAAGGAGGTTGAGTTAATAGCTGTGACAATCTCTTAACCACCACCCAATCCTTGCTTTCCTTCTGCCACTTCATCAGCCTTAGTCCTGAACTTTGATCCAAAACATAAAGAGTCCCATCTATGACGACTGCTGGACCTTTCCAGCCAGATGCGATGTCAGCATCCACATGTTGCCACGAGCCCCTCGATGGTTCGTACACAATGGCATAGACATGAGACAAAAGTGAAGAACCACCACATCGGATATATATTTGCCCATCCAATACCACAGAATCTTCTATGTCAGGAACGAGGTTAGGGTCCACATGAGAGATCCAACCATTTGTGCTGGGATCATAAGTGTCCCAAGAATTGGGACCACTCAGATTTGTACTTAAACCCCCAATTGCATAAATTTTCTCATCCAAGACTTCACAAGCAAAATAGCACCTGAAGAGCTTAACTAGTCAGATAAGAAGCTATATAACCTTCAGTACATGAGAAAAGAAAAAAGAAACCTGTGGAAGTTCAGTCTACACAAAATTCCCATCAAACAATCAAATCACCAGCTTTTATTGTTCTTATATTTCCCAACTGGTAGAAGGCAAGAAACACCACCGCCAGTCAAAAGCATGAGGGTTCATTATCATTCCCTTATGGGTGACAAGTTGACCTTGTATCATAGAGATCATAAGTTCTCTCCTACCACATAGAGTTTCAGAGGTTATTTACTTACTACTCCCTCCTCTATTGTGTCTATCAAGTTCTATTGCTGCTATATTTTCCTAGCATTCTAATATGTGTCCTCATGAAGATGAATTGTCCTAACACGTGTCTAGAATCTACCAAAACATCGTTATCTGCAAAGTTTTGCACTTATAGATGAATGAGGAGAAAAAAGGCCAATCTTTCGTTGAGTAGAAATTCAGATATAAGCACTACAAAGAAGATTAAACTAAATGATAGCAAGAAACGCCATGCCCAGGAAAATAAAAAGAAAACCGCAATGTTTCAACATGCAAAGACAGTGCATGGCCATTTTTATAGATTAAGAACATTAATATCACCATGTACCTCGCAATTGACAATGAAGTAGTTTCATTCCATGTGTTGGCAGAGACATCATAGCAGTACACTTCATCAGTGGGCTCTTCAACCCAACCACAACCTCCCAAAATGTAAATCTTCTTCCCCAGCGTTTCAAATCCCATGCCTTTTCGCTTTGAAATTTGTGGGGGAATGCCTTGAATGTGCTTCCAACATCTTCGCGAGGAATTGGGGTCTAACACATAACAGAAACTACGTTCGTGTTTGTCTCTACACAAAGCATAGATCCATGCTTCGTCAAGTTTATGCTTTCTCCTGTAAGAATACCACTCATCACTACAAACTAAATCTCTCCATCGCTTAGACACGCATTTCAAGACTGTGTGGAACTTCCTTGGAAGTCTTGCCAAGCAGGAAAGAGCGACGTCATCAGGAAGCCCAGGTATCAGGGGCATTTGAGCGAGTTCATTTCCAGCTGCCACTTGAGACGTACTTTGAATACATTCCATGACAGTGCCTCAGCTAGGTACTGTCAAATTTAGGCTAAAAAGACAAAATTTAATCCTTTCCACACCTTCTCTTGAAACAAGCCAACAAAAACTGAAAATTGACTATCGCTCTAGGCACCGGCAGACCACCACGTAGAATAATTAAGCAAGGAAGATTAGTTTCATCCGTGCATTTCGCCTAAATGTGGTATGCAGTTGAGAGCAAAGCAATGTAGAAAGCGACCTGCAAATGAAAGAAAAAAAGACTCAGAAAAAGAGCATCCAAGGATATATCTCAACTTAGGATGATACCCATATGGATTTCGTTCTAATTTCCTCTAGCGCAAGTAATGAAACGACTTCATGATAAAGCACACAATTAAGTCAGGGATCGAGACTGATCGAGACTGACACTGAAACCTCCTTTTTCTGTGAAATGCAAATGACAAATCAACTCAATCAACTCTTAATCGACGCTCAGCTCAGCGTCACTCTCTCGAACACAGGGAGGAAGAAACCCACGAATCTCTTCTAGGTCGCGAGCTTGCCCATTCGCTCGACCACACTCGAAATTTCTACATCTCACGCATCCTCGAAACGTCGAATAGCCTCCATTGCAGACGAATGCCGAGGAATCACGGCGACTTCCCGGAACCGAAAAAACAAGAATTAACGCGAACCCAACTCGACCCAGATCGCAAGCAAGCTAAATCGCGAAAGAAGAACCGAAATCAGGCCGCAGTGACGTGGGACACGGACCGTCTAGAAGCCAGAAAGAGCAGACCAGACCACCTGATGATTCCACGATTGGGAGAAACTAAGAAGAGGGAATTGGTCGAATCGAAGAGAAGCGAAGCACAAACCTCGGGTTCTCCGATGATCCGACGAGACGAGAGCTGCAATCTCCCTCCGATCTGCTGGAAAATGCAACGCAGCGAGAGAGAAAATTGGCAGGCAGAGTGTTGCGTACGTAAGAACTTGCAAGGAAAGACAATGGCATTATAATGAAGGGAAAAAGCCAAAAAAAACTCCAAACTTTGCCTCGAGTGACAAATTTACCCCAAACTTTATTTTGTGACGTGAAAAATCCGAACTTTCTGTGCGATACATTTACCCCAAACTTTTATTTGTGACACAAAAACCCCGAACTTTCATTTGTGTGACACATTTACCCTAAATCATAGGGCATTTTGGTCTTTTTACTTTTAAAAACTTTTTTTCTTTTTTTTTTCGCCGGCGGAGGAAGCCTCGCCGGCGTCCGGCGAGGGGCCTCGCCGGCGTCGGGCGAGGGCCTCCTCGCCCCGATCCGCGAGGGCACCCCTCGCCCGTGCGGGCGAGCCCTCGCCCGACGCCGGCGAGGGCACCCTCGCCCGACGCCGCAAGGGCGACCCTCGCCGGACGCCGCTTCCCTCCACCGGCTCTGGCGGAGGGAAGAGAGAATAAGAAAAAAATAAAAAGAAAAAGAAAAAAATAAGGAAAAAGACGAAAATACCCTTAATGGGGTAAATGTGTCGCGGTTTGCAAAAGTTCGGGGTTTTTCACGTCACAAAACAAAGTTTGGGGTAAATCTGTCACTCGAGGCAAAGTTTGGGGTTTTTTTGGCTTTTTCCCTATAATGAAAGTGCGAACTTTCGTCCGTGGACCGGATTGGATCGGATCGGATCGGTCGATTTTGGACGGTTCCAAAGAGAATGGTCCGGTTCCCTGGTTCCCACTTTTGAAACCGATGGCTTTTATCGATCCGGTTTTCGATTTCAAGGTGGGAATCGGACTAATCGGATGGGACCAATTAATTATATAATATCTTTTTAAATTTTTTAAGAAATAAACTGTTATTCATTCCAATTTTTCTCATTTTTTATTTTATTTTTTATCCAAAATAACAAATTTATGGGTTCCGTCGGACCGGACCAGTTAACCAATCGGTTCGGTTCTTGGTCCAAGACCGATCAACTGGTTCCCGATCTTGGAATCTAGGACCCGGTCCTCCCGGTCCGATTCTCAATTCCACCTCGAAATCGGACCGAATCGGAATTAATCAGTCCTACTCATGTCATGTCTAAATCCACCTATTTTTCACTAAAGAAGCAAAAATTACCTTAATCGACCATTCGAAATTTAAAGTGATGGACTCTAAATTTATTCACTTTCTATCATTTAAATTTTGCTATTTCTATGTAGTGACTAATTTCTCGATTAAGAATAACACGTGTTTTCTTTTCTTTTCTTTTTTCAAAAAGAGTTACGTAGATATTACTATACATATTGAAAGCATTATCTTTTCTTTTCTGTTTTTTTAATTTTTAATTCTTATCGTCGTATGTATTAGCTTTGTCGTATAAAGATATTTAAAAAAAAAAAAAACTAGTCTTATTCCATGCTGTTAAGCAAATTTATGGTATAATTGAAACATAAATTATTCAGAAACTTTTCTTTTTATGCATATTTCCGCCAAACTCTTTGCTGTTGATAGTGTTTATGTACACATAATAGAATGACCGGGACAAAACAAAGTGATCTTTTTAAAGATTTGCACGATAAAATGGCAATCGCAATCCCCAATGCTAAATTTGTAAAAGATGAAATAAACTATGAAAATCAAAATAACCATTACATTTCATTCATTTAAATTGGAAAATATTAAAACCATTCATGGGGCATTTATGAAAACTATATCAATTTGCCTCAATTTGCATAGCTTTTTTATGTCATTGTTTTCTTTTTCTCTTTTTATGTAGATACTCGTATAACTTATTACATGCTCCATGTGAGGTGTCTCGATAGAAAAAAAAAATTACTTTTTAATAAATAAAGAGATTTGAATTATTCTTAGACTAGTCAAATAACAAATTCACTGCAAACTGAGCCTTTGAGGTAGAAATGCAAAAAATGAGCAAGTTGTGATTAGATCAATCTTGATCCAGATTTGAAGGAAGCTGATAAAACGAAAATAACTAAATTGCACGAATTGTGCAAGTAAGGAAACCATCAAGAACAATTTTGCTTGTCCAGTCAAACTAGAGTGGATTTAGTCATATGAAAAAAACTAAGTAACCTCTTTATATGAAACATTATGGCCGACCCGATCCATGATGGATTAGATGGACTCCCCTAACCGCAGATTTAGTTGTTAATTTTCCATTTCAAAAGTTACTAACGAGACTGAGAAATCATTAAGTACTAATAGTTTGAAACATGCTTTTCATCAAGTAAATTTCCAAGCAATAGGAAAAACAACTTATCCCGGTAACAATCATACGTGAACCATACCATCCACAATGAACATCAATTTAAATATATTTGTATTTATAAGCCCTGTAACTTTCATTTGAGCCAATTTTATTGATGATAGCAAGCAATTTAGGCCACGAAATTCCTCGTTTTTCGGCCACGAATTCCGGATCTTGTCATCTCTCGATCCTGGCCACAAATAAATGTGCATACCGCAGTGACACAGACAACACAAGTCCGCAAAGCCAGATCTGATTACCGGGCAAGCCAATTTCGATACCGAGCCTGAAGTCCTCACCTTGGCCTGAGCAGGCCTTGGTGGCAAGGCCGGCTAAAGAAAGAAACTACTTGGTCAAACCTGTTAAAATTGGATCTTTTCCCTTTTCCTCATGACATTCGCTTCTGGCCAAATGCAAGTGTTAAATCACAAGCATATGGGCTTGGCCTTCGAGTTCGGTCGGTCGCATTCAAGGTCTAATATATTCAAGAGTTGAAACTAAGCAAAACTCAAGTGATGCCTGGAGGTTGGTGGCCTCCGACAGTAACTTCCGTTACAAGAAAAGGTTCGCCACCCTTAATGCGGTTTGTAGGAAGGCCCAACCCGCAGTCCTCGTGCATCATCTAGAACGCTATTTCTGTCAACGCTTCAAAGAAAGGCAACTACGGAACAGAAAGCGAAATTCGAAACCCTATAGAATTAAACAAGAGGAACCGGGTATCTATGCAATGCCTTGCTCAGACATCAGAGCTTTGATGTAGCAAGCGAAGCCGATGGTTTAGCCTTCCTAATTAAGCCCTCCTGCGTTAGTGTCACGAGTAGCTGCCATCACGAATGATCAGAAACACTCTGTGAGTCCAGATAGAAGAAAAATGACAGAGAAGTATAATAAAAAGGATAAGCAGAAAGAGGAGAGCAGCCGAAAGAACAACTTTGGTGATTACCTCCCCATTCCTACTAAACATTCGACCAGACACAAGGCCACGGGCATTATGGGCAATGGGACTCAAAATCTGTAAATCAGTATATCCATTAGCTTCTTCACATATCTAAACAAATCAAACCTTTCCAGTGATCTTACCTCAAATAAAATCCAGTCATCAGCTCTTAAATTTCGGTGGAACCACATCCTGAGAAAATGGAGAGGGAGGGGACAGTTAATGTATTCTAAGATTAGTTAAAATTACTATATGCTCAGGGTCACTTGAGAAATCAGCAGCATATAATTTGGAAGTGGATTTCATAAGTCTAGAGACAACCTTTAGCCCAGTTAATTTCATAACGATAAATATATAATAGTTTGCTCGCATTAGTAATATAAGAGCCACAAGGATTAGGAAAGAAAATGCCCCACTCAGGAAATGGTGCAATCCTTGCAATAACCCAACATCATGAGACCCAACTGAAGATTAATAGAAACATGATACTTACGCGTGGTCGAGACTAACGGAATATGTCTTCAGACCCTTTCTACGGTGAGGATTCAAGCTAGTCCCCAAAAATATTAGATCCGAAGCAAATGCCACCACACATCTGCAAAAGATTGCAAAGAGATCATCTAGTATAAACCAGTCGTTCTTCTGATGCTCAAAGACTCTAAAGTCCGATCCACAACTAACAATTTGACGATCCATTTGGTCATTGTCATAATTATATGTATTACACAATAATATGGACAGACACACCAAATTGACTTTAAGAAAACAAGCATCTCCTGAGGCAATTGAAACTGAGACTAAAAAGCAATTTTGAAAGGGGGCAACAGACAATCAGATACCCTCTGAGTCAAAACAGGATAGAAGTCACACTAATCTGTCCCTGTGATTATTATTTGAACCCACACGACATGCAATTGTACATCTTAAGGAAGTACCTACCTATGCAAGGCCTGGTCATCTGAGAGCTTCCCTTTTGCTTTGAACCAATACCTCAAACTGTCACATAATCAGATCAGAAGTAATTCAGATGGCCACATTTCTATGCCAAATGGAACACGTATCAAAGCATCGCGACCTCTTGTACAAACAAACTGTGTATCCGACTATTAAGTTATGCCTGACCTTGGAGGGGTTTCAGTCTGATTGGTGGCGTTGCTAGGCTCACAAAATCGTATCTCTATAGGCCACGGAATAAACTTTGTTGTAGCCACTTTGTTCCGGTAACCCCTGAAATGTTGCCACCATTCATATGATATCAATGTACAAACAAAAAGGCATGTAATTTTCTTCAAGATAAATATGCAAGTGGCACCATCAAGACAACTCATAATATATATATAAAAAGGGGAATCAGTCAAGAACATATCCAGTGACTAATATGAGGGAAGTTTGCTGGACTTTCTTTTGACAAAAATAACATACAGAATGAAAATCATCATCTTATTTTGAAGGAATAGTAAGGGATGTGCACAAATGCACTTGTGCAGATTTTCCGGAAATATAATGGCCAAAAACAAGCAAATGGGAACAGAAAGACTAGAATACATCGTGTGCATCAGGCAATAATTGTTATCACAGTATATAACCTTACCTGGGTAGGCGAGGATCAATAAGGCGCCTTTCTCGTAGCTGTTCCATCGATAGAAGCTGCAACAAGCATGGGTGTTAAAAAGTCAAAGAAGCAATCGCATGGAGAATGTAAAGAAGTGCAGTAATCCGTGTTTAATTCACTTACTGTCTCTGGAGCAGGAACCGATGGCATCGTTACGACCTGATGTTCAAATCCTTCCTCTTGTGTCTGCAGAATTGTTTACACAGAGTCAAAAGCATCACATGATGCTGAGAGCATCTTTCTATTGTTCTTAGATAATTGACAGGATTATCATCAATCAATTGGATGCTTGAATTATGGCTAAACTTTCATTAAAGGGCGCCTGTGATACCATGTGATTCTTGACAAAACTTTTAACGGATGGCGTCAAATCCATCTGAAAGCTACAAGCAGACTTTAGTTTGGTTTTTTACATCTTTAAATCTTATTCGCACTTGTATCTCCTAGGGTATAATACTTGTTATCTCAGTTCACTCATGTAATTCAGAAGCAGCTTCAATGAGAGCACAATGGGTAATATCCCCAGACCAATGCAAGGGGTCCCATGACATCCTCATAAGATATTGATTTTAAGAAAGTTTTTCACTGTTGACTTCTTAGATAATTTAACTCAATGACATATCATGGCACTCAAAATACAGAAATTCACTTCTACAAAAGTTTTAATTTCTAGAAATGGTACAAAACAGAAACTAAAACACTATCTAGCCGATCCAACAGATAACAGCAATACCTGAAATGAAGCAACCAATGTGAAGATGATTGTTCCTTTTTGGATTGCATCTACTCTGCGGGTTGCAAAATTTTTACCATCACGTAGTCGATGAACTTCGTATATAATTGGCACTGCAATGAAGATTAATGTGCATGATGCAAAAGCAACTCAGAACAAATTTTTCAGAAAAAGAGTAGACAATGCTTATTCTCTAATTTCCTTATATTCCAGACAGCTGTTGCACTGTGCACAGGTAGAAATAGACTGGCACAACAATCATAAATTAATGTGCATGAGGCAAAATTGACTCAGAACAAATCTCCAGAAAAGAGCAGAAAATGCTGATCTCTAATTTCCAAAAATATTGTTGCACTGTGGACAAGCGGACATAGAATTGCAGTAAGAGTGTAAAATGGAACCCAAAAGCAATTTTTTATTCTAGCATGTCAACTCAATGAAAACAAAAATTGCAGTAAAGGGTGATCTAAGACTAAGAAAAGGTCCACGGAGTTTTGTTAGTAGCTGACAGTTACAGGACCAGATAAACCATAACACCATAACTACTGCTGCAAGATTTTTAGAAAGAAATGCAAAAAGTCAATAAAAACTTTGTGAACACAGATGTTCAATGAAAAAGAGAAAGGACAGGAAATAGCCAATGAGCATACTACACTACTAGGTACTGAAGAATGTACAATGAATACTTACTAATAAGGTCCCCAACCAGAAGAAAATAAACATGCAAACTGTGAATAACCTTTAGACAGTCAACAGTTTTCGACGCAGCAGCTGCAGCCTGCATTATCAAGTACCCATACTGATTAGGATTAGCATAGCTGCCTACAAATAAACATAAAATATGCTACCACAATCAGCTTTGAAGTGAGATGAAGAGATATATCTGCATGATGCAGAACTAAATTTTAGTCAAGATTATAAATTGATTTTTGTTGAGCGAAACATTTCTAGATCTGACACCATTAGTCATGGGATGCGAATCTACAACAACCTTGCTAAGCCAAACTAGAAGACTGATCAGACAAGACATATCTCATCTTCTGTCAACTATTGATTAATGAAAATGGACGGAGGATTTCAGAAGTTCCAATGTCCTTCTGGAGGGAAGAAATTGCTGCAGATGACTTGACATTAAGTACTTAATGAAAGCTATATAAGAATAAATTGTGAGTCAGAATGACGGTAACGGCCACTCAATCAACAGAGAAACTCAATGCTTTTGTAAGTTTGCAATATCTGGAATTACACAGACAGGAAATCAACGGTCTAACAGATTAAGCATACTGCATATTTCAATCGAGTAAAAATTGGTAAATGTTGATGCAATGCACATGAATCAATGATTATGGTCAGTGAAACTCCACAAGCCAGAAAGGATTTCTTTCACATAGGAATAGAACATAAAGCCAACAATTGCCACATGTTGTTTCATCATGATATGAAAACACCAACATCAGCATCTACCAGTCATTCAATACTTCAAAAAGAGGGATTAGATGGTTATGCCTGAGCAATGAACTGCCCGCCAAAGACTTTCCCAAATCTCGGAGCCTCCGGCAAAGTGATCCCTTGAAATATGTTAACCTTCAAAACAAACATGTAATGACAACTTATTCACGGATAAAGACCAGCTGTCTGCTGTCCCATATTTAATCTTAGAATGTGTGGCAAAACTGTAAATAGTAGCTAAAGGCCTCTAAGATGAAAATAAGGGGATGCAATATAAATCTTGTTTCCAAGAATAACATGCACATGCAAATAAGTTCACGGAAACTAGAAATATCCTTTTCTTAACATCACCAAGTGACACAAAGCATATCAAGTAGTGGATTGGATTCCATCACATAAGAACTATGTAAGCAATGGACAATGAGACAGACCATTTGGTATCGTCATTGACAGTAAAAGGAACTATATCTATAGATTCAACTTAAACGATTATAGGACAGCAAGAAGCATAAAATATGGGAAGAACAGGAAAATGTGGTATCTATAGACTATTCCAAAAGAGGACAACTCTTGATAGAACTGGTTGTTGAGGCGATATATCATTAGGACATCTAATCTTTGACTGATTTCTGTTAAGTTACAGTTCTTTGAAAACATTCATAGTCATGTGACACCACTAAACAGGTACTGTGTAACAGTCATGTAGCATTTATCAGCCATGATGATAAGTACTGAACAAGTACTGAACAATGTGATGTAAAGAAGTTCAATTTAAATATGTCTATTTGCACCATGGACGAGTGGGACATTGAAGCGTGAGAGGAAATCCATGACTAATTTAGCACAAAAATGAGGCTTAAAAATGAAAAGCGACCTCTACGCAACTATTTGAAACATACTTCAATGGGTTCCAGGTGCAGTATACGCTCAACAAGGCTGCACGTTTCTTTTGTTTCATCCGAACTCCATATTGACTTAGGCTGCAGCAAATGGCAGAGCTCATGCGGTAGCACTACGCAGGTAAGCTGCCGATCAAAATTAAAGCGCCAATGTTATGAACTATAGCAACCGGAATGGAAATACAAGAGAAACACGAAGAGGAAACAATCAGTCACCTTTGACAAAGCAGTTATATCAGCAGCATGAACCGCTATTGTTGTCCCTGAAATGATTAAATGAAGACAGTCATTAACGCAACCAAAATAGACAGTTCAGGAAGCCAAAGCTGGCTTTCTAAAGCTCATGTTGACAAATGACAGGGACACATATATTAGATGGATTTAAACCCACATCATACCATATCCCTGCTATCTTAGTCTGAAAAAATATTATTCTCATGTCCCTATCTAATCAAGTAAATATAGATGCAGAGATGAAGATACGCACACCAACCCCCCCCCTAAAAAAAAAAAAAATGAACTTTAAGTTTCAAGAGGAAGATGTCGCTGTCTAGAACAAATTCTATAATTAGTGAAGTTGTAGATTACTTCAGCCATAGTCCTGAAAGAAATGATCAAACACCATATTATCAGTTATATTAATGGACAAATCACAAATACAGTGATGCAGATTAGGATTGAAAAACACCACAACAAGTAATCACAATCCCCAATACACATGAGAGAAGAAACTCAGTATCTCACCGTGGCCAAAATAATCATATTTGCTCAATTTGAAATCAGGGTCCTCTGAGTCAACCGGTCCAGAGACTTCAGCCTGTCATGTTAGCACAGAGTAAGCGGGACAATCAATCTCCACAACATATTCCTATGGATGGACACAAGCGGTGCAAACAAATTCACCTCGCCCTCCCAGATAAAGTACACTCCTTCCCCAACATCTCCTTCATGAACAACATAGGCTCCTTTATCTGCACGTCCACAGACCAGCAATCACTCTTAAAACACCGGGCATAAGTAAGACACACGCTCTTCCTTAACAATTACAATAATCAGCACAGGCAAAAAAAAAAAAAAAAAGAACAGAAACCCAAATAAAATGATATCACATCATTCAATGAAATGATGACCAACTCATGGTTCACCCCCTCTTTGACTCTACTTCAGCTACTCTATATCACCAATCGCATAGTCAAGCACGATTCACTAAACTCATTTCTTAACCCATATTTGATGGGCTCAGTTGTTATATAGTTTAATCATATTCAATAAATAAGTCATAAATGATTTTAGAACGGTAAAGGCCAAAAAAATATGAATGTTAAATAGGTTCACAATTGACTTACACCAACCCACTTCAATGACTTTCTCCACTCTTGATCTTACACTCGATCTTACACTCCATGCTCTCACCTCAGTTTGGCTATAATTTTTCCTAAATGGGGTGAAATATGAAGGTGTTATGCATCACATAAAAATGAGTCGATGGGTCAATTTGGGTCGGACCATTTTCGCTCCGACCCAAACCCAACCTAACCCGACCATTTGACGGTCCAACGATTCACCCCGCACATCGCTCACACGAAACCTCCAATTGCCCACAAGAAAGCAACGCGAGCCGAGAGGGAAAACGCTTACCGTAGTGCTTGAACGTCACGGCGTCGGCGATTCTCCGGAGCGACGAAGTCGGGAGCTTCTGCAGCAAGGGGACGCAGCCCAGGAACTCGACCACTGCGACACAGCCGAACTCGAAAGGAGTCACGATCCGACGCGCGGAAATCACGCGGCCCATAATCACGCGCGGCGTCATCTCGAATTCCCACGTGACGAATCGCGCAAAAGGCGAAACACAAAAGAAGGGGGACGGGGGGGATCTCCGTATGGATCACGTACCTGACTGGGAATCCATTGAGCGGGAGTGGAGCGTCGAGCGTGACGGAGGGAGGCGGTAGTCGCGGCTGCAATGATGTCGATGATCCGCTTACGCTTACGCTTTCCTCGTTCCGGGAACCGTTGATAGTGGGGGAGCCGCGCGATTTCTGCTAACAGAAAAAAGCAGAAGGTGAACTGCTCACGTGTCGCGCGGACCACGGGCTTTTACGTTGCGACCCCTGTTGCACGTGAATCATATGTGATTCGTGGGCGGGTTTGCGTTTGTTCAGGTTAAATGAATTTAAAAAAGTTGCTTTATTTGATCCAGTGAACGTGTCCGAAAAAATGGCAAATTGGCGTTTTTACCTCTCTTCTTAGACCATGTCAACCATCCCATTTCGAAATTTCACTTATGAAAAACGTTAAATTCTAAGGAGATTATATAATCACGAGTTTCGACATATAATCTAAAGAATATGACGCTGAAAAACGACCGCATGCTTAGAAGGAAAAATGTGGTTGGGTTTTGTGAAGAGCCTGCGAGAGTATTTAAAGTCGTCGTCCTTTATACGCAAATGTGGAAAAGAAGGGCTGGGAGGGGAGAATCCCGTAGAGGCGTGCGATCGATCACGATGGATGGCTAAATTGGGTCTTTTTTTAATTATTCTTCTCTCTAATATGTTGACCACCCGATCATCCAATACCAAACACATTTAGAGCGTGGACCATCCTTGTTGCAGATAAGTCCGCACGACTCCATTAGTCAATTCTAGGAGATTTAATACTGCCAAAAACACTAAATCAGTAAAGTTCATATCACGCCACCTTTAATTTAATTTTTGTATGTCACAACAACTTTCACATTGATAAATTTATATGACTTTTACCTTAAATTAATTTTTTGTATCGCAAATCGGTGCACCCATGCTACATTTATACTAGTATTCTAATTACCCAAAATTATGGGAAATTTAAGTTTTTTTTTTAATATGAATGTGACACGGGTGCACTGATTTTGGATAAATAGGTGACATAATAATACCAATTTTTGTAGAACTGATATACTAATGTTGAGGTAAACGTGACATCAATTCAAGAGTTTTCATGATACAAAATTAATTTAGGATAAATGGGAATTTGATATATCAATTTGAGATTTTTTGTGGTATTAATGCATTTAGTGCTGTTAGAGTGGGATTGATTTAGTCAAGTTACGTCCATGGAGTAGCTGCTTCTAGGCGAACCTATTGATGTTTTGCCACAAGGCTAGCTAGGTTGGGCGAACAGAATCTTTTATGAACACACCATTTGACTCCGGTTGGATAAATGGGTTGGCCTCACATTGCTTAAAGATGGTTAGGCTTGGGCCCAAGTTGGGAAACCACCTTTATAATAGATCAATCGCAAGCCTTTAAGGAAGCCCACTAACCTAATCGCTTTCCACAGGCGAAGAGATCGGAGAGGCGATGAGCTGTGACTGCCCAATACCATCATGAGAGCCCCACACTCGTATGTAATAGGGGTGTGCATGGTCTGGGTTGGGCCGGTCCACCCCTAATCCTGGGAATCAAACCGCAGATGCGATCTTGGTCCTCAACTTTTGGGATTGAGGACCAACTCTATTGAGCTTGAGACCGAGGACCGAACTGATCCAGTGGGTTTGGTCTGGTTTTAGGGTCAACTCGGGACTAATCGACAATTTTTTTTATTGCATTTTTTATACTCCTTGAAAAAGCAATTGAAAATCGGACTGACCTAATGGGTTCGGTCCGGTTCCAAAGTAAATCCGGGACCAACCAATAATTTTTATTTCATTTTTTGTACTCCTTGAAAGGGCAACCGAGGTTCGAACCGACTAAATGGGTTTGATAACGAGCGAGGTCAGCTAAGAAAGGTAAGCGGTGAGGGTTGAGTGGGGTGAGGATCGAGTGAGGTGAGCGTCGAACATAGTGAGCATTGAGTGTCGAGTGGGGAGCAACAAGCCAAGTGAGCATTGAATGGTGAGCAGCACGAGTGACCTAAAGCGAGCGAGGCGAGTGTCGAGTGACGAGTAGAGAAGTTGTTTCTTTCGATTTTGACAAATTGAAAACTAAGACAAATAAAACAAAAGAGAACGAGTACTAGAGGAGAATGCCATAAGGAGCATTTATGCCATTTTAGACGTCGTGAGAATTTCTCACAAAAACATTTTCCTCCTTCGTAAATTATGACTATTGACGCCGTAAAAGACATTAAAAATTTAAGTTATTATAGAATAATGTAAAATTATTTAAACTCATCACTAAATAGCTATTTAATATTGTTGACGTTATTTATTTTAAGGTTTTCTCTAAATAAAAAAAATATAAAGAATATATATAGTCGGGGTTGGTAACCGACCCCGAACTCCCAAGACCGAGGACTAACCCGCACAATACTAATCCGGAATCCTAGGACCAAGGATCGACCTAGTTTCCCTGGGAACCGGACCAGGACCGGTAGGTTTGGGCCGATTCAAGGTTGACGCTGAACCGATTTTCACCCCTAATACGTAATCCTCGATTTCACCGGAAAGCCACTGGCAACCCTATATATTATTTATGTTCGTGAGAAAATGCTTTCAATAGACGAGAACATTTGATAATGGACACATGTGTCGCACAAAGTGAGAATCGGAAGAAAAGAGAAAACTAGATTTTTCTTTCCTCCCCCTTTATTTATTTTTTTTTTATATATTTACATTTTAACTCTTCTTTTATTGAAAATTTTTAAAATTGTGTCGAATTCCGACCCAGACTTGCATGTCAAGAGAGTTGATCAGATGGTGGATTTTCCGAGACTTATTGATCGAGTGTTGAAGAGTGTCCGAGAGTGTCTCAGAATGTCAGACATGTGTCAAAGTGTACGATACAATACGAAAGCTCTCGAAGAGTGTCAATGCTTTTTAGCATGCAAATTTCACAATGAACAAGCCAATCGTTAGACATCACAAACTTCAAAATTGGAACTCCTTGATTTGCACTTCCTTTTTTTTTTTTTTTTTTATGGTTGAAGATTTGCATTTTCCTTGCACAATTTAATGAATAATTAAATTTATTTGTACATAAGAAGCCAACCTCAATTATAGTCTTCTTATGTATGAACATGATTTAGTGCCCAAAGGTTGGTGCTGGTGCTGGTCCAGGGCTTGCATACGCTTAACTTATAGTCCAACCACAGTTCATCCACAGACTTCCCGAGTAGCTGCGCAAAGTACGCGGCGCTGTACGAGTTGAGCATCATGGCAATGGGGTACGACGCAAACCCTAGTCGGAGCCCTCCCCAATACTCTAAAAAGTTCGCCGTGATCCCGTACCCCTCATCCCATCTCAACCCCGACCCTCATCTAGGCCAACCCTTGTATTCCCATCCAGAAGTTAGCCTCATGTAGTCAGCGATCCCGGTTATGAGGCCCGCTGTGGCGCTGCCATTCCCTGTCCACTCCCAGACTAGGCCACTTGTGAAGTATACGAACCCCGTGAACTCGTCTGTCAAGTTGCCGAGGAATGTCTGGAGGTAGTCCGCATTCACGAGGATCCATTGGTAATTGCGATGGCGAAGGGTTTGCCAATTGCACGAAAGCTCTCGACCACTAGCAGAACGAAATCATAGCCTCCCCTTTCGCTCTCGCTTTGACCGAATGTCCTGAGGACAAACTCGGTGGCGGCTAGCAAAGCGTCCGCACCGTACTTTGTCCAAACCTCTCTCCTGAACCGAGTGTCCGGAGTCCCGGAGGTGTTATCAATTACCTCGCAAGCGATCGGATTGCTTGTGTTGATTTCAGAGCAATCGCGAAGAGGATGATGAAGAGAGAGAGTTGGGTAGGCCTCATTTTTGGGAAGGATGATTTTAAGAGCTCTTGCTGCGCAATCTCTCGAGTCTATTCGTTCACTATAAATAAGGTTAGCCAGAGATGAAAACCATGATATATGTTCCACTTGATATAGGTGGCGACTATGCCTTCGAAAATTTGGCAAAATGTCATGGTCATAGATTATTTCTTGCTCAATTGAATTGCCCTAAGTGCGGTGTCAATACAAATGTCATGATGACATTCGTCTCTTTTTTCGTTTTTAGTTAGGGTTTGTCTCGTGTTAGAATTTTAGGGCCTCCCACTTCTCTCTGCGAAAGACCAAAGCAAGGCGTAAACTCTGACGAGCCGTTCTTCTTGGAAGAAACAATTTCATGTACCAATTGTCAGCCGTTCTTCTTGTAAGAAACAATTTCATGTACCAATTGTCAAAAGACGTTAATGCAATTTAATTAGCTAGAGACACGTAAATACAAATTGCATAAATCCATTCTACCAAATGAAGTTAATCACTATCTCGCCATTGTGTACATAAACTCGTCACAATAAGTTAACTTAAGAGCAGAAAACATAAAACCGGACCGAACTAGTTTTGAACTGGGACCTAACCGGTTTTGTTGAGTAATGTATGCCTTTTTAATGGCCATTTTTCTCTTCCATTGCTGATTATTGGCAATAAACAAGCATTTTTCAATGGTGGCATAGAAAATCAATGTCTTGACGGGATCAACCTTTTTTGATATAATGTCAATCTGTAGCTTGAGTTAACATATTGTGAAGGCATATTGTCTTTTAATTTCTTTTGTGTTCCCAGACTATTTTCTCCAGAATGCGTCTTCCTCTTCCGTTATTCAGTTGTGACATGGAGAAGCTGTTGTGGTTGTTTACATAACTTCACTTTTTCAGTATTCTTAATCATATATAATTGCAGCAACCGATAATGACTTCATTATATAATAAAAAGAAATTATAAACAAGACGGTTCAAGGCTCAACGGGTTCGTCAATTCCAAAAACTGGGAACTAATTCCACTACGAAACTACCCACCTTGGAATCAAGAATCGATCACCCTTAGTTCAACTAGCTAGTAAATAAAGAGAGCCGATCAAGGTCGACTAATCATCATCCTAATTTTTTAATTGCGTATCTTTGCTAGATATGGATGACTATGGAATGATATTGCCTAATTTCCATGAGCATTGATGCTTAGTAATAATTTTAGAAGTTATTCACCGATACTGCACTTCCCTCGAATAGTTAGTGATTTCATCAGATTTTGTATTGTTATCATATATTCATGTGACACGGCCACGGACGAAGCATGATCCAAGACCGTTCGTGATCCGGCCATGTCACTCATCAGGGCCTTGTTGTGGACAGCCCTGATCGATCCATGCACAATCTGTGAACGGTGCGCTATCCGTCGATGCGCAATATGGGGATGATCCGTGCACGACCAGTGACCGACTCTTGATCAATGATCGGCCAGCCCCTGCATAACTTGGAGTTGTTCATCTACTCCGTGTCAGGTGCCCATGCTCGCTCATGCTGGCCCTGATCTTGCTTTTGACTTGCGCCTGTGGCTATTTCCCAATGCCTGCAGACATTGAGTGGCCTGATATGTAGATTTAACACAATTCAAACTCCACCGTTGGATCGGAGGGACGATCAACGGTCGGGATTAGACCTGAACTTGTATAAATAGGGGTCCCTCCCCCTCATTTGAGCTCAGCTCGTTCATAGTGGATACATTTGCCCCTTTGTGCAGCCGGCCCTTGTGTTCGTGCATGCAAGTGAAAAGGCTGACTTGGGATCACAAATCCTAAGGCCGCATAGTGTTTGATCGATCGTGTTTGACCGACCCATGACACATGCATGTTACATGTTTTAGGTCATATCTAGATTACATTTAAATAAATCAAATCTCTTGTCATTAATCTAATAGTTCATGCATGTTAATTTAGAATTCACAAAGACATAACTTAGATTAAAATTACATTCGTTGTTTTAACGAACCCAAAAAGAATTAGTTAACGTTGTACAATCATACTTAGAAATCACGTCTAGGTTAGGCATTGCATTATTGTCTGCTACCTAGTTAATACCTTGCAGAACCTTTTTCACGTTGAATGATAATAAAACTTCGCCTTTGCTTTGCTCAACATTTCAAGGTTATTTTTCCATTTCTAGCAATTTATTTATTGAGCGTTAAATTCTTACTTGGACACCCACATAATCACATTTCACGCATTAGTGGTTTAGGTTTAAAAATTGACTAAGATTACTTGCAAAATATTCTTGACATAAGAAGAAAATGTATCAAAAGGGCATTGAATTTATATAGTGTAACCAAATCACCATATCCATGATATTTTTGGTTCGCAAAGTAAAGTATAACACTTTCCTTGAGTTTCTTATTGATCAGTTATAAATTAGTGACAACTCCTAAATAAATTAATTCGTATGTTCAAATGATTTAATTGAAACTTCAAAGTTATGATTGGTATGGTTTTGGAAGAGTCCGCGCTATATGTAAACTTAGTAATTTATTAGCTTTTCTTTTGGTGGTTAACTTGAGAAAGGTCGCGGTCAAATATTATATTTTATGATAGAAAATAAAGTTTAGGAGCTAAAAAACAAAGCCAAAAGTTCAACAACCTTAAATTGAATTCACCCAAAGGAACTTGGATGTGGCAAGTGATCATTAGAGGTCACTTTAAGCAAGACTTTTGTGGAAAAGGAGGTCGTGCTTGAATTAAACAGCCAAAAAAAAAAAAAAAAAAAAAAAAAAATGGAAAAAGGGAAAGCATAGAGTCACTCTGACCGGCCATGACCGGCCATGCAATTGCTATGATGAACATGCCAATCATTAGACATCACAAACTTCAAACAGAAACTCCTTCCTAATTCGCACTTACTCGACACGATTTATTGAACAATCAATTTATTTGTACATAAGAACCCAACCTCAAGTATTGTCTTTTTATGCATCAACATGATTCAGCACACGAAGGTTTGTGCTGGTGCTGGTCCAGGGCTTGCATACTCTTAACTTATAGTCCACCCACAGTTCATCCACAGACTTCCCAAGTAGCTCCACAAAGTACACATCACTATACGAATCGATCATCATGGCATTGAGGTCCAACACAAACCCTCGTCGGAGCCCTCACAATACTCTAAGAAGTTCGCCGTGACCGCGTACCCCTCATCCCATCTCAAACCCGACCCTCTTCGAGGCCAACTCTCGTATCCCCATCCGGCAGTTAGCCTCATGGAGTCCGCGATCCCGGTCATGAGGCCCACTGGGGCGCTGCCATTCCCTGTCCATTCCCAAACTAGGCCACTCGTGAAGTATACGATCCCCGTGAACTCGTCTGTCAAGATGCCGGGGAACGTCTGGAGGTAGTCCGCATTCACAAAGGATCTGGCTTCCGTTGGTGGTTGCGATGGAAAAGGATCTGCCATTTGCAAGAAAGCTCTCGACCTCCAGCAAAAATGAAATCGTGGCCTCTCCCCCCCGGTCTCGCTTTAACCGAATGTCTTGAGGACAAACTCGGTGGCAGCTAGCAAAGCGTCCGCACCGTACCCTGTCCCGACCTCTCTCCCGAACCGGGTGTGCGGAGTCCCGTAGGTGTGGTCAAAGACCTCGCATTCAATTTCCCGGATAGCTCGTGTTGATTTCGGAGCAATCGCAAAGAGGATAACGAAGAGAAAAAGCTGGGTAGGCCTCTTTTTTTGGAAAGAATGATTTTATTAGCTCTTTGCTGTACTATTTCTCGAGTCTATTTGTTCACTATATACAAGGTTTGCCAGCGATGAAAACCATGAAATTTGTCCCTTCTAATATGGCTGGCGACCATGCCTTCAAAATTTCAGTAAATGTAAAGATTAAATTTGTGTCTTTTTTTTCGTTTTTAGTTAGGGTTTGTCTCGTGTATTAAGACTTAGGGATTCCTTCTCTCTGCAAAAGAGCCAAGCAAGACGGAAACCCTTATGAGTTCCTTCCATTCTTCTTGAAAGAAACAACTTCATGTATCAATGGTCACAAAACATTAAGGCAATCTAATTAAGACCGCGTAGATACAAATTGCATAAATCCATTCTGTTAAATGAAGTCAATCGCAATTTCGCTGCTCAGAAACCTCTTCCCCATTATGCACGTAAAAATGTGCAAAATTCCGAATGCCTCTCTAAAATTAAATGACTAGACATGAAATCTAGAGAATCGATGAAACGTAACTCATATGCCTGAGACATGGAGGGGGATAAGTATACAGATCCCAAAAACCAATTCCAAAATAGTGCTTAACTTTCATATCATGTAGAGAATCATTGAAATTGCTTATCAGTTCGCCTTGCCACCCGCATTATTTGATGCAAAAAATTCCATGTTCCATGTTGAGAAAATATGTCCCGAACTCAGAGAAGTGTTAAATTATGCACCTTTCACACTAAAGGATAACCTTACCTATTAGGAGAAAACAGTTCGCATTGTAGACAGGGACACATAAAAAATTCAATGAAAAAATCATATCAAAAGAGGGAGCAAGACATAAATATTCACTTTTGTTTGAGAATTGAGGTGTACACCTTCTTCTTTCACTGTAAACATAGATGCTATAGAAAAGGTGAGCTTCAAATTTTGTAAGTGCAATACTACAGTAAACCATATACGTTGCTACCCTACAGTCTGACGTTACTGATAGTAAAAGTGATGTTACAAACTATAAATGCCATTCAGACAAGTGAATCATATTTTGAAAACCAACAAAAATCCAACACATTCATTATAAACTAGTTGAGATAAGTCTAGCATTGTCCCTTCAAAATTGATTCACATACTTAAAAACCCAAAAGAACTCGCAGTTACCCAAAAGGACTCAAGAAATTGAATATACCCAGTCACTTGATTACTGAAAAACTCAATTTTCTTTGGAAGGTTTCACTTCATAAACACAACCCATTTTGGTCTAAACCCCTTTTCCTCTTAACATTAAGAAAACATAGAACATGTTCAAAGGAGTCTTGTCTTTCGATACTGAATTTACTACTTTGGACCTTGGTATGTATAGTTTACAGACTCTAGACCAGATAAAACTCATCAAAACCGTTTGGACAAAATGCAGCTCCTACACATGATTGCATTGTCCAAGGGCCTGCTGCGCCTTTGCTTTTGGTGACAAAAAGAACTATTGGAAGTCAAAATATCACGAGGTGTTCGACCTTCGTTTTCTCTTGTTACTCCTCCTTTTATTCAAAAACCCCTTCTGAGCCATTGTCTTACGTTTCTGCTTTTTACGTTCTTTCACCTTCTCCTCAAAGCCATCATCCATCATTTTCATTGAAGCCACTCGTCTGGCCTTGTAAACCTAGTACAAAGAATTATTAATAAGTTAAATGAATAAAAACCACATTTGATCACACAGGTAAAAGTACATTATTTGTTACCAAAAGAAATTATATCTTGGTGTAAGCTATTCCATTGCTGGTTGAAGGCAATAAAGAAACAATAGTAAAGGGAATGCCATATCTTCCAAAATACACCTCAAGTAAATTCTGTTGAAGCCTTTTCTTTGCAAAGATTATCTCAGTAATATCTAGCAAAAACCAAATTCGCTACTGATTATCCACTTTAATAATATAAATACACTAAAGCGCTGGAATTTCAGCACTCAAACAAACGGATGGAAATACATAAGATAAAAAAAACATCAGAGCATGCTGGGACATCTGGCTGACACCATTCACAAAATGGTTTGTCATTCCTTTATGATTATGCCCAGGAAACCAACAGTAATGACTGCAAGATTTAAAAAACCAGGGATATGTGGACAAGCAATCCTATGAAGGTAAAATGCATGAATCATCTAGCAATCAATTTTTGCACATCTAAGTCATCATCAACACCAAATGGTATTTCAGAGCAACATACCTTTGTAATGTCCGAAAGCACCTCATTCTCTTTACAGTCAAACTTCTCAAGTTGTCTACCAACAACAGCCTCAATTTCTTGAATCAATGTAATGTCATCCTACAGAACCAGTGTTCCAAGGTGAACAGGTCAGAAAAACTATATTACAAATATCATGGAACAGAAAGTTCGAATATTAGAAATGCCGAAGGCACTCAATATGCCATCTGCTCAAACAGAAGCGCAAACACATAATTGGAGATGCATAAGTATGCTACATGTAGAGCCCGTGTTGGGCTGGGTGGATGAGAGGCAAGTGCACAATTGTACCATGCCTGTATGTATATACCCACATGTGTACATGAAGAGGGGAGAAGGGGGGAGAGAGAGAGAGAGCAAAGGATGATGTTACAAGCATCATCCCTTATTTGCTATATACCTGGGTAACAAAACTAATAGCTAACCCTCCTCTGCCTGCTCTTGCGGTACGGCCAACACGATGGACGTAATCTCGAGGAAACCTACCAGCAACCGATAACTTTGTTACTTCTGAAATATTTAGCAGAGAAACTTATAACAGAAAAGAATGTCGCAAAATAACTTACTGCGGGATGTCATAGTTGATGACAAGATCAACAGTTGGTATATCCAGGCCACGACTTGCAACATCAGTTGCAAGTAATATAGAACTTGGCCAGATTTGAAACGATGTAGAGCAGAAAGCCTTAAATTCTGGGATTTTAAAGAATGCAACGCTGCAGCTTCTTGATCAAGTTCTTCCAGCAACAAACTTAGAAGGTGACAACTTCTGCTCGACATCACCAATCAAGACATCACCAATCAAGAAGGTTAATATTAGTCCAATGAAAATCTCATTGAAACCAAGTATATTTCTTCTCTACACCAATAAGAAAGCATAACCACACAAAATTCACCACCAACAAAGCATGCCATATTATTGTCAAAACCAATGACAAGGATCCACCAATACTCTCACGACTTGTCCACATCAACTAGTTACTGATACCTTATACAGAACCTGGTCAGATGAGGTTCTGTTATATGTTAAAACAGAGTTGACACGGTTCAAACAGACAAAACAGTTCAACCAGACAGGGGCACTTCAAAAATCTAAAGGTCTTGTGGTGGAGCAGGGTCTTGGACCCTCCCCTGGCCAGGCGATTGCCCAATGCTCAACCCTTGGAGTAAGGCAGCTCTTCGGAATAATGGTAGCAAATAAATTATTTATACCACAAATCTTTCATAGCTTTACCCATGTAGTGTGAAATTGTGCAGAAGACTCAAAACCCACAACGTGAATAATTTTCTAGCACCTAAACACCAATTTAAGGGTGGCGATTCATGTCCAAGATTACATTCCATCGTTCAATTTAAGGTACATTGTTAAAGGGAAGATACCAAATACCATCCTCACTTTTTTCTGTCTGACCACTTTCCTCTATTTTTAAAAATACCACTTTGCATCCTGAGTTTTCACCCTTGATACCAAGCTGGATCTAACATCAGTTGGCATCCTTTAATTATCTACCAAATCGCCCCTTTTTTCCCCAGATTGCCCTAACCATAACTCTAAACTTCCCACTCTTAAAAAACAAAAGCTACCAATTACAAAACCCTAGCCATTCCAAGCTGCAGCCTCCACAGTCCACTGCTGCCACCCCGGCCACTGTTTGTCAGCACTCAGATTAGCCGATATCAATCCATCAATCTTGTCAAGCAGGTTTATTATGACAGGAACTTTATTGAGATAAATTCAAACACACTAACTTTATGCATGTCATGTCAAGAATTGCCACACCTACCTAACACATTGGTTGAGCTGGAATTTGCATTTATGGGTAGCACAATTCTACAGATATAGAAATGTATTGCATATTTTATTCTTAACAAGAATTTAACTAAATCAGCTAAGTTTATAAATTAACCGCCAGCCTTACTTCCACTACGACAGTTTAACGACATTGGCATCTAACAATTTAGATTAACTAATTAACAAACAGAAAAAAAATTATTACAGTTTAGACAGAGTCTATATGGACAAGATGGGTGGACTTTAACTTTCAACAATATAATAAAGACAACAAAAAATTCCTGTGCTTTAAAAAGATTGCAAGTATAAACTGCAGAAATATACTAAAATTCAATTCTCATGCTAAAAGAAGCTGTGCCAATACAACTATATCGCTAAGATAATTTAAGCTATCAAAGGTGAAAAGAGTAAGGCCATTAGTCTAGTCCATCTACTAAAACAATAAGGATCATTTGGATAAGTCAAACACATAAATCATCAGACATCACAGTTAAATAACTGTATCAAAATGAGCAAAAACTTACCACGTATTTTTATATTTCCTACAGATGTAGAGAAGTAGAAAAAGACAACCCAAGTGTTCGGAAAATCAGGCAGGCGAGAATAAAAAGATTCAAACAATTATGGATGGCGAGTAAAGATGATAAATGCATGCTAAGATCACACATAGTGAAGGTTGAGAAAACCCATAAATACCTGCAGGTGGAGACAAATATCATGACCGAGCGGATACCCATGTCTTCCATTTTGGACAAAACATGAAATAAATAGACATCCTTGACATTTTTTGGGATGAATACATACTGCTGCTTGAGAGTGTCAACAGTCTTGAAACCTTCATATGCCTCATAAAAGAAAGGCTTATTTGAAGAAAGCTCAAGTAACGTCTGGAGATCACTGGTAATTGTAGCAGAAAATAACAGGGTCTGCCGTTTCTTTGGCAAACATTGAAAGATTACTCTAAGCTCCTCTTCAAAACCAACATCCAACACTCTATCCGCTTCATCCAAAACTAGGAACTGAAGCAAACATATAGCAACATATCAAGATGATTTCTTCAGATCCTGGGAGAAGTTTCTTTTCAGTACCACAATACCATGCATGACCTGGTTTAATAGATTCTTACCATGTCTTTAACAGAGAACTATGAGATGTGCACTTCTAAAATGAACTCTGGATTCAAATCAAAAATGAAAAGAGAAAAATCCCAAAACTTAAGCAACACAAAGCAGTATTTGAGTGGTTCTTTGTATTGTAAAGCAATCCAATGGCTAAAACACCGATAGCCAAGATAGTAAGTTCCAAATTCTGCATTGTGAAAGCATGTAAGAACAAAATAAGAATGACTAGTTAACTACTACTTCTTTGGCATCATAAGTAGTTTTCAGGGGAGGATTTCAATGCTAATCAAATATGCATTTGAAATCAAAACTCTTTGAATGCTTAATCCCAAATAGCTTCACAAGAATGCATCTAATAGCAACCATATAAACCAGTCTTTCTACAGGAGGTACAGTCATGAAGAAAGAAAATTCAACTTGCGCATTGAGATATTCCAATCATACAGCTAGGCTGTGAATGTTATCTTTTTAACGCACTGATCATGGCATTTCTAACTAATATATAAAGGGGAGGTTTACCT
This sequence comes from Eucalyptus tenuipes, assembly GCA_014182365.1. Taxonomy (NCBI): domain Eukaryota; kingdom Viridiplantae; phylum Streptophyta; class Magnoliopsida; order Myrtales; family Myrtaceae; genus Eucalyptus; species Eucalyptus tenuipes. The sequence goes on along the minus strand of CM024541.1, from coordinate 1,153,685 downwards.
TGGTGTTGGAGAAAAGAGGAGGGATGTCAGGATTCTCATCAAGCAAGATCTTAATCCTGCCTGGGGTGGAGATGACAACGTGAGGCCTTTTCATCAGACTCTGGGCCTGGGTCAACATGTCCATCCCTCCCACTATCACAGTACACCTCAGGTGTAGGCACGACCCCAATGCCCTAAACTGCTCAGCCAGCTGATAAGCCAATTCCCTAATACTCAGAGCTTTAAAAAACATATACATACAACTTTACAGGTAAAACAAAAAAAAATACAAAAATGAAGATGAGACAATCAAACCTGGTGGGAGTGATAACGAGGGCGAATATGCCATAGGGGTCAAGAGACAGGCGGTGGAGAATGGGCAGTGCAAAGGCAGCCGTCTTTCCAGAGCCAGTCTGGGCCAAGCCTAGAACATCTCGACCGGCCAGGATTTGTGGGACGCAGTGAGCCTGGACGGGAGTTGGCTTGCGCATTCCCAGCTCCTTGCATGTCTGCACTGCCCACTCAGCCAACCCTAAATCTCCAAACGTCACGGGATCCCCTGGCGCAGTGCTAGTAAGGCTAGTATCCTCCTTCACTTTCTCCACTAGCTTTATTGATGTCTCGGCTGCAAGACCGGAGGAGGAGGAAATAGCTATCGATGATGGTGGTGGCACTTTAGGTTGTTTGGAGCATTTCCGGAAGAGGGGGAAGTCCTCATCCACTTGGGACTCTTGGTCCATTACAAAGCAAAGAAACAACTAATTACGAGCCGTCTTTTTTCTCAGAGGATGGCCAGCAGAGCAAAAATTGAGTTGATCAAAGCCCCTCAAGCACGCCCCAGCCGAGTGGTCGAACCAAAGCTGCAAACCCACCACAGAGAGAATCCAATGTGTTAACAAAAACTAACGCAAAGTATGAACCCTTCCAATATTAACATAACCCGACACCGAAACTTCAATCACAACATCCAATGAACTTGTGATATCACAGACTTATAGCATAATCAGAACAAGAAAACAACTAAAGTTCATCTTTTGAGCTTCCAAGGCATGACCCAATACTCTGTTCGGCAGAACTTGGAACTTGCTATCTTGGCTATCAGTGTTTTAGCCATTGGATTGCTTTACAATACAAAGAACCACTCAACTACTGCTTTGTGTTGCTTAAGTTTTGGGATTTTTCTCTTTTCATTTTTTATTTGAATCCAGAGTTCATTTTAGAAGTGCACATCTCATAGCTCTCTGTTAAAGACATGGTAAGATCTATTAAACCAGGTCATGCATGGTATTGTGGTACTGATTGGAAACTTCATGCATGGTATTTTGGTACTGATTGGAAACTTCTCCCAGGATCTGAAGAAATCATCTTGATATGTTGCTATTTGTTTGCTTCAGTTCCTAGTTTTGGATGAAGTGGATAGAGTGTTGGATGTTGGTTTTGAAGAGGAGCTTAGAGTAATCTTTCAATGTTTGCCAAAGAAATGGCAGACCCAAAAATTAATACCGGCAAATGTTCTGATGGAGCTTGTCTTGAAGATCAATGAAGCTGTTATAACTGGCTTCATCAAGTGTTATCCCTCTTAAGACAGCAGAAACAAAACTAAACCCATCCCACTGAGACCAACCGAACAAAATCTATTAAGCCCGTCCCATTTTTCTTTTTCTTTTTTTAATCTCATCTTCTTCTTCATCTCTATCGATCCTATTCCATCTCCAACAACCACTAACACGGCCAAGCAAGCACACACGAGCCTATGAACGCGAGATAGAACAGAAATACGAGGAGCTAAACAATAAGAGTATCGACCCTGAACATTGGGACTAACATCAATCTGACATCGATGCTGCATTAGCAAAACAACGTAGATTTGCTGATGGAAGTTCTCTGTAATTGGGACTAACATCAATCTGACATTGATGCTGCATTACCAAAACAACGTAGATTTACAATTTGCCAAGGAACATGACCAGTAACAGGATGTATCTTTCAATTTCCACCCTTCCAGGGACTGAATTGTAAAGATTGTACTTTCTAGGGATTCCATGTATTCTTAGTTTTGGCAGACTAGGATTTATCTGCACATAAAGCAAAACTACTTCACAAGTTAAGACACCAACAACAATAATAGAAGAGCAAAGAAATTTACATTAGGTACACCGGCAGTGTAAAATTTTCTTCTGTGCAAACGGTCATGGAATAAAAACTCTCATCTGATGGAATGAATTCATTTACCAAAATTAAAACCATATATCTGTCAAATGATGAACCCAGCCTATTGTACCAAGTAAAGTCTGAGATTTATACAACCACACGTTCTACTAGTTATTGCCGGCCTGATGGAGATTGGCCCTCGTGTGCAAAGGCAGACGGACGAGCCCTTTTAAACGACAATTGCACCCTCCATCTTTAATGACATGCACCTTCATGGAATTACAACAACAAAATTGAGTTGGAGGCAGAGAGTTCACAGCTACAGGTACTCCAAGAACCTAGCTCATACACTAAACTCGATGCGAAACCGACCCACCAGCTTCAATGATCCAGATCCGATTCAAATTGTAGTCTTTAGTTCATATACAAAACTCAAATTTAGAATGTACACTGCACTCGCGTTCAAGAGAGAGAGACAATAAGGAGCTTACCCAAAGAGGCGTTGCACAGAGAAGGCAAAAGCTCTTTGAAGAGGCCCAGCTGAACTCCCAGAGACTCGTTTCCCCTCGAAGAAGCTCCCGTCAAGCGCCGTCGCTCCCCCCCACCGCGAAATTCACGCCCTTCCTGAAATCCTCCACGCTCCCTCCGCTATCATCCCCGTAGTACGGAGCCGCGTACGGAAGCCCCAGCCACTCAGCTGCAAGTCGCGACACCCACCGCAACCATCAGAACCCGTCAAAAGAATTTCCCACCGCGGCAGTAATCCGGCTCCGAGCGCCGGAACCCATTTTTCGGCGACGGTTTTCCGACTCACCCACGAAGTCGATGACCAGGCGGCCGTCGGAGAAGTGGCCGGTGGGGCGGCGGAAGTAGGTCTGGTCAGTATTGTAGCTTCCTTGAACTCTGGTCACATGGCGAGCAGGTTATCGCAAACTAATATGAATATAAGAGCTGAGTAAATGGGCCGGCTCATCTCGGGAATCGGCCCAAATCAGCCAGTTAAAAAAGGGGAATCGATCCAATTTCAAGTTACAAAAATTGAGAATCAGTCTTAACTGGTTCGATTCCTGCTTTTATTATATCCTGAGTTGGTAGGTTTTACTAGAGCTTAGAACTTAAAATAGTTTCAAGGTAGAACCCATAACTTATAAGGTGAATTACAAGGTAGAATTGAGAAACGAACCGATTTATCTACGATCCTAAGCAAGCACTTTTTCGTATTTTTCTAAAATAGGAAATGTTTGTTCGAAATTGAATATGTTTAACCTATTACCCTCAGATAGAAAGAATTGCATTCACATTTCATACATACATATATATTATATATATAATAAGGATACTAGTTAGACATGTAGGTTTTAGATATTGTAAGAAACATGAAGCAAACTTCCAATCGGAGCTTCCAATGATAGTTCTAGTGACTCAGCACCAGTCCGAAATGCATTTTTTATTTTAACGTGCCGGCGTTCGCACGCCTTGTTCTCCCAATTAAATAAAGTTTTTCTTTCTTTTCCCCATGAAAAAACCCTCAAATTTTATGTTCAGAATTCATAAGAAGCAATTTTAGGACATACTCACGTCCAATACATTACATATATCTATATATAACAAATGGAACAAAATAAAGCAAAAAGCCATGATCGGTTCTCGACCGGTTCAATTCTCGGCCGGCTCCATGGTCAACACAAGATTTCCTTAACCACGCCGCTGGCTGGTAAGTTTCATCGGACATCGAACCTTGGCTGGCGCATTTAATGATTAGAAAAATTCTGAATGACGACGGCACGACAAGTCGACAAGCCCGGGGAAGGAAGAAGAAGACCGCCCGCCATTGGCGTGAAGTCGACTTCTGGAATCTAAACCGCATATCGGCCGATAGATTCCCGAAGCACCCCCCAACGCTCCGCGAACCAGAAACAGAGAACATGGCATTGACCCGTAGTTGCGCACGCAAACTGTTCATTCCCTCTCCCTCCTCCTCTTCCATTTTCTTTGTTTTCCGCTTCTCTTTCTACGAAATGCTCGATTTTTCATGCGACCATCGTAAAGTTTGATCGAAAGGAACCCGACCCACTTTTTATTTTCTTTGTTCTCTGTTGTTTTGTTGTTCTTCTTCTTCGGATCTTGTTGACTCTTTCTGCTGATCGCCCTTGTGGGATCGCGCGAGACGCGCGCGGAATCGAGTGGAGTTCGTGCGGGGTGGAAAGACTGGTTTTTGGGCAAGTTCGTGAGATGGGAACTTCGAGCTGTGTTGATGGGTCGGATCGTGTGGGGGTTGTGGGAGGTTGAGCACGTGAGGATCCCAGCTTCTCTCGCAATTACGGGTCTTGGTCAATCCATCGGTCTTCGACTCCCATCGTTCGTGGGTAGTGATCAATTTGAGTTTTTTTTTAACGTTTGACGTCTGCCGTAAGTAACTGCTTTGAAGTCCTCGGACGACGCACTTCGAGCATTAATTGCTGTTTCTTGCGAGGTGTTTTCTGGTCCAGTGCTCGGCCCGGTCTGGACAGACAGACGTTTCTCGCGCGATGATACTGGGTAATCCCCTGTATAAAAAAGTTGCGTCTTTGCCGAGTCTGTCAGTAAATTTGACCTCATCTCCAGCTTATAAAAGCACCTCTAGTAGTATGCACTCATGTTAGCTCCCATTGCATTGTCATGCTTGCTTGGTAGCCATCTATGTCGATCACCTGCTGCCTTCCCATCGTCGAGTCAGTGTACTGTCTGGCGTGTGCCCGTTGGCTGTGGAAGAAATGCCTCTACTCGGCAGGCCACGAGAGCGAGAACTGGGGGCTTGCTACGGCGGAAGAATTTGCGCCCGTACCTCGCCTCTGTCGCTATGTTCTAGCTGAATACGAGGAAGATCTTCGTAATCCAATATGGGCGCCCCCTGGAGGGTATGGAATCAACCCGGATTGGGTCGTGCATCGTAAGGACTATGACGAGACACTAGGCCGTGCTCCTCCTTACATGCTGTATATGGATCATGAAAGACGGATATTGTGTTGGTCATTAGGGGACTCAATTTAGCGAAGGAAAGTGATTATGCAGTTTTGCTGGATAATAAACTGGGACAGACGAAATTGGACGGTGGGTATGTCCACAATGGGTTGTTGAAGGCAGCTACGTGGGTATTTGATGCTGAGTGTGAGGTTCTTAAGGAATTACTCGAGAGTTTTCCAGAGTATACCCTCACTTTTGCTGGACACTCCCTTGGGGCAGGGGTGGTGGCCCTGTTGACTATTGTGGCGGTCCAGAATCGAGAGAAGTTGGGAAATTTTGACAGGAAGAGGATTAGATGTTACGCTATTGCTCCTGCAAGGTGCACATCACTGAATTTGGCTGTGAGATATGCAGATATAATCAATTCCGTTGTTTTGCAGGTATAGTACTACAGCTTAACGTTCTATGTTCTGTCTAAAGTAGTGGATTAGACTGTCATAAGTGTGGCTCGTAAGAAATGCGGCTTAGTGCCATCAGTTGCATTATTGGGCCTTCACCTTCTACGGATCTTTACATCGTTTTCTTTTTCAGGATGCAAGCTAGATAGTAATTCCCTCTCAAAGAAGTTACTCTACTGGACAGTTTTCATTGGTAATATATAGCACATCTGTGGCCAATAATGCATGATTTATGACAATAAGGAGCTTAAAGTGAATGATGGCATAAAAAAGTAGCCAAAAACGAGATATAGGGCTTTACATCAAGTTCAAAACACGACTTTTTGGTACCTGAAAAATGCTTATTCTTTCTTGAAAGACCAGCATCATGGGTTTGGATTTATCTCCTGTCTGGATCAACATTTTTGTCTATGTAAAGTTCACTGATGCATTGCTTTATGTTCATGTTCATTTCATTAATTGATTTACGGCAATGGAACAGGATGATTTTTTGCCTCGGACAACAACTGCCTTGGAGGATGTTTTCAAATCCGTTCTCTGGTAAATGATCGTATGATTATTTAACTCTTCAGTACTAAATTATCTTGCATCCACAATTAGTCATTCAGAGACATGCACATGTAGATCCAGTATTAGTATGTTTCCAATCGGTGAAAAGGCAAATTCCATACTTATGTATCCTAGAAAAGAAAACAAGTCCAGAGGTAGTTTAATTGAAGTTCTAGGTGTTGTCACATGGTTAGTCAGATAGGTTGGCCACTAAATTTTAAGTATGAAAGAGAAAATCAAGGTACTGACCTTGCTGGCTTTTGCCATTTGACAGTTTGCCATGCTTATTATGCCTTATGTGCTTGAAGGATACGTGCATCTTGGAAGATCAGATGCTCAGAGATCCGAGGAGGTTGTATGCTCCTGGACGATTATATCACATCGTTGAGCGAAAGCCTATGAGGTACAGTTACAGCTTTTAGCATGCTGCTGGATTCTGCTCAAATTTGGAATGGTCTATCCAGTACTACATGCCCCCTCACTGTGTCCACATTCAGTTCACTAAGTAGGTGATTCTGATATTAGGTGCATGTGCCAGCCATGCGGCTTGCTTTCTTCAATGTGTTTTAGAGCATTGGGTACATGAACACTGTCCAAGACTATTGTCATCTTGGTTTTTGCCGGTGGTCTGCTGGAAAAAGAAATTGAAGGTCGTGTCTTACCAGGACTAGTCGCAATGCTTGAGTCATAAAAGATTATTAATTGTGGGCGTTTCTCTTTCAGTGTTATGCAAACCTGCTCTATCTTGATTGTAGGTTAGGAAGGTTTCCTCCTGTTGTGAGGACAGCAGTTCCTGTGGATGGGAGGTTTGAGCATATGGTCATTTCTTGCAATGCAATTTCTGACCATGCTGTCATTTGGATCGAAAGAGAATCTCAAAGGGCTCTCGATGTACGTTTCAGCTTCTAAATTATCAAGTACTACACAAATTATCAATTTTACACTGGCATTAATTTCCTTCTCAGAATCTGGTGATATGTTCTTCATGTTATGGTTGCCATATAACCGGGAACTGCTGTGAAACCGTTTCAAAAGCCCGCACTGCAGTGAGCCATTCTGATGAAAACAGTTCTACTTTGTGTGAATTTGTGAACCTCATAGCATCAAGGAGCACCTTAGTCATCAAGTGGGAATCCCATTGAGGGGATGTAGAAATAAAAAACTTCATCGATTATTCTAGCCAAAAACATGGGGGAGATTTTTATGCTTCTTGGTAAATTCAAATTCTTTAATATGTTCGATTGAAAATTTAATCTTTTAATGCACATTGAACTATATGACCTAATTACTATTATTATTATTATGTTACTAGATGCAATCCCTTTGAGTGTTGCTTTTCATGTACTTAATTATTAAGCCGGAAAGGACTATGATAGTGAATGAAACTCCTGTGGTGACCGTGAACTGAATCATCATGCTTGTAAGGGATCGGAGACAGCAATTTACTCCTGTAACTTAATGTTTTTTCTTATTTTTTTAGTTAATGCTGGAGAGAGATAAGACGATGGACATACCAGTGAGCCAGAGAATGGAGCGGCAAGTGTCCGTTGTGCGAGAACACGATGAGGAATATAAAGCCGCACTTCAGAGGGCAGTTGATTTGGATATTCCTCTGGCTTACCCACCTACTTATGGTACATTTGATGAAGTAGAAGCAGAGAGTTCTGAAAGATCCAGAGAGGAACCTCCATTGTTATCATCCAGTGAAAGGAAAGAAAGTTGGGACGGTTTTGTAAAGCGCCTCTTTCATGTCAATGACTCTGGCCAAATGGTGTTCAAGATATTATAGTTTTGTACATTGAATTTGCAAGTGTCTCAGACGACAAAACCCATTCTTTCATTCAAATTGATGTCCCTTTCCTATGTATTTAGAATATTCTATTATAGAGGGTCAGTTTTGGTCTTTAATCCAACCTGTTCTTATTGCAAAGGCAGCTTTAAGGTGCTTCGGTAAATTTTTTCTTCCTCCATGAGAATCAAGCAGGTCAACTGCAACTTTGGTACTTAATTTTTTCAGCCAGCCAAAAGCTAACCTAACCGTTAGCAAATTTACATGAATCGGATGCAAGAAGTATAGGATTTCATTTCCTGAAAGAAGTAATATCGGTCCAGAGACAATGTTCTTCATGTTCTGGCAATCACACTGGTTTTCCCTCTCAAGATTACGATTGAATTTGATTTTGTGAAAAAAGCTAAATTCTAGGAAACCTCAGATAGTATATCCTCAATTAAAAAAAATAAAATAAAATTCAATATGTTACAGTAATTTGTCAGTTGTGATTGTTATTTCATGCTACTAAATTTCAATATTCAGTAAGGCGTTAGCAAATTATATATCTGTAAACTCGTCCATGAGGAGCTTAACAAGGGGGACATCTGCCAAAGTATTCGAAAAGAACGTGAGAGGTACTACTAGTAAATAACCAACAAAAAGAACATGGAACGAAGATGTCGGGTGAAGTGAAGTCTTGACGTCGAGTGAGGCCCTTGAGCTTTAGCAAGTTTGTGAAAAATTGGAGTTGTGACGTGTAAGCCGGTAAGATGTTCGTATCTTTGTGGGATATGACGGATCGTTGTTCTTCAATAATTACATAAACTAAACGCTTCTATTTGCGGCTTCATTTACAGAATACAGTTAAAGCTACAGTAAAATGCTAATTTTCTACTTTGCTAGAGAGTAATTCCCCATAATTCTGGGGAAAGAAGAATAATAAACATTCAAGTGCACTAAGCACACTTTCTTCTCTAGTGCTATTGCTGTAGATCGCGAACTGCCTCACCTGCAGCAACCAAAAAGGAGTAGAGTAAAATCATGCTTTCACACTCCTCACATTTTTCCAGTAGTTGCGCATGGAACATAAATCCCCTACCAGAATAGGAGTTCAGTTCCTGGCCAACCACAACAAACAACAATAGCCGTATCTCATTAAGTGATATCTGCTATGAACCCTCTTAATAATCGCCTTTTTTGTTGCATCAACTGTAAATTAGAGAACAATGCATCATAACAGCAACTTCTATATGGTCAAGGTAAGGGATTTACCATGCATTCTCTTCACAAATCGTTCAAACTCTAATAAGTTCTGTCTTTCCATAAGGATGGAGTTTAGCCTCAGGTAGGTGAAGGATAAAAAGTGCCTCCCATCCGGATCATTCAACAGTTTGGCACCATCCAGCATCTTGTTGTATCCAACACGAGTGTGACAAGGAAGAAAATTCTCACCGATAACTGGGATGCCATAATCCCAAGCAGCATTCAGCACCTAAGACACAAAACACAGTTCCATAAGCCACTGGAGGCATGATACCCTCTAGTTCCACGTATAATCCCGATTTAGTAGGAAATATCAGTAAACTAGGGATAAAGCTAGGAGTTCTTTTCAGGGGAGGTGATGAAAAACGAGTGCAAATCACTCTTTGCATCCATATATTTGTGATTATTTATTATTCTTATGAGATTAATTATCTTACAAGAAAGGGAAAAAGCCATAAAATAAACCAAACTTTGCCCAGAGTGACCTTTACCCTAAACTATTTTTTGTGCAACTAAAAACCCCAAACGTTGCTCACTATGATGCATTTACCACAAACTTTTTTCTGTGACATCAAATACCCTAAACTTTTACATGTGTGACACATTTAACCTAAACTTTTAATCTATAACACAAATTTTTGGGGTAAATGTGTCACATAGATAAAAATTTGGGGTTTTTTGGTGTCAACCAAAAACAGTTTTGAGGTTTTTGGTATCGCAAAATAAATGTCACATTGTATAAGTTTGGGGTAGATGTGTCATATGGGCATAAGTTTGGAGTTTTTTGTGTCACAAAAAAAAAATTGAGGTAAATGTATCACAATAGGCAAAGTTTAAGGTTTTTGGTGGCTTTTATCCTACAAGAAAATTATAGAAAACTCCACCATAACTCAGAAACACAAATAGTGTAACATCATCGAATTGTCTCATGCTTTTATGTACAATTGCGGTCGTTTGTAATTTTTCTTTTGGCAACTTTTGTCTTTTCAAGCTCTAAGAGAGTTCCCTTTCTGATGTTGAGAACCTTGTGAGGTCAAAACCCACAAAATAGTAGAACAAAGTAATACGTAGCAAAAAGCTTCCGAGTGTTAAAATGATAGCATTAAAATTTCAGCAGGTGCTATATGCTCCACAAAACAAATTTAAGCTTCGTCCCTGCAGTTATCCCTCCCAACCATATATGGTCATACAAAAGAAGAAAGATCTCAGGGCTTACTTGCCAGGCCAAGCCATCAGGATCTGCCAGTGCACTTGAGAAATCCTGCTGGTCTAGCACGTGCAACTGAGCACATGTGAAGTTCAAGGCAGCTCCATGCTTCTTCAGCATTGCTGCAATTGTGGCATAACCATCACGATTGGATGGGTTGTAAAATCCAGCAGTTGATTCAGCAGCATGACTAGCTGTCCTATACCACCAATAAATACCTGATAGCTGCTCAGCAGTTGAAATAGCACAGTCGATCAAAATAAACTTTACAGCATTTCAATAACACAATTCCAATTGCAATATCCTCATGATGACATTCCTGCTTAATATGAATTTTTCAAGGAGAAAATCTTCCACCAGTATCACATGAATCACCCAGCACATTGAGGGAATTATCTGCATTCCAAATGACTTAGGTTCCTGTTTCTCACACTAACTTCATTGACTGTCCAACATTTTACCAATATCTACATAATTGAAGAATAAAAATCAAACGAAAGGCCTGCAATTTTACACCCATATGTCTACTTTGTAATGCATTCCTATTACTACTTGAAGTAAAGCCATATTTATGCAAAGACTAACATGGAGAGAGTAAGGCGAAGCAGCTTTTGATGGTAAACTTTTTTGATTGGAACAGTAAATATGTGTTTGCATTTATGAATATCAATCTAAAAATTGGACCTACCTTAGCAGCAATGCAAGTACCATCAAAAGCTAATTTTGCCAAGGCAAGTACTCTATCACCATGATCAATCAACACCTGAGAGTACCACTTAAGGAAGAACCTTCCAAAATAGCCATCATAATCTCCTCCATCACAGAAGAAACCAGTTTCTTGAGGCTGTGAATTATAAGAACCTGCATTATCTGGACCTCTAGCCCAAAAAGCCTGACCCCTTGCCTCTGCTGCCTTTCTGAGATTCTTCAGTAGATACTGATCGTAGCACTTCAAGGGGAGAAATTATAGCCATTTTCAGGAAAAACTCTTGAACAAACTCCAAAACTATATAAGTACAAAAGAGATAAGTGAAAGTGATTTTGATTATGTTACTTATTTTGCATCTCTCACCTACCAATTTAACAGTGCCAGAGAGAGCCACAAAGAGATCAATTAGAAAAGGAAATAAGATTGCTCTTGACAAGCTCATATATTTCCACAATTTACCCCGAAAAAAGAACTTGCACAAATATTTCAAACAAATTAACTCAATGCAACTGTTAAGAAACAGGATGTTTGATCATGTTAAGAAAAAGGACTTTTTTCTACAAAAATAACAAACTCCGTTCAATATGATATTTACACTACCATTTTCCACTCAAAACTGCAAAAAAAGAGGACTTCTTAATTCCATCTTAAGAACAATATTACTTACCTGAAATTCACCTATCCCAGGATATCTCCAACCATTTTTTACAGGGTTTGATGGGTACCGTAACTCCCCACAAGGACCCAATCCAACCTCAATCATCGATATTATACCATCCTCAAAGTAGTCATTGAACTCTGCACGAAAGCTTCTCATGTAATCGAAGTAAACCTACATGGAGTCAAAAAGGTGGAATTTCTGAGAAATCTTTTTACAAGTTCCCCTTGAATAGAAGAAAAAGGAGGGAGGTACTTATTCAACTCCTTTCATAGGACTTAAGGATATACCTCGACAGCAGTCCGTCCTCTCAAAACCCGCTCTTTGTCAATACCCCACGAAAGACATTCGGGGTTGCGTCTTCCCTCTCTATCAGTGAAAAATATGTCAGGGTTGCTCCTTCCAATTTCTGCCACCCAGTGGGGCAGTGGGATACAAACATCATCACCAACATTGCCTCCACATTCATGAAATGACATTATAACCTGAGGCAATATCAGCTGGCAATTTGACTATTGAAACTTGATAAAATCAACAAGAATGTAGTAAAAAGTCAATGGGCCCAGTCAATTAGCATTCTTTTGAATTATTTTACAAAATGTAAGGTGTTACATATAAGAAACCTGCTCCACTGCTAAACACTGAGCCTGCAATTTGGTTAAGAAGAACTGAATCTCGGTGTTTTGTCCTCTTCATCTATCAATGACCTCAATTGATAAGTGGAACCTGTATACTTTAATGCTTACACACTATGATCTAAAAACTATAGCAGCATAAAGTGTGAAGCCCAGGGAGCAGCAAGATCATGGCAAAATCAAAAGGGCCACAATCATCCAAGATTAGTGCATAAGTTAACATACATGCCAATCTAAAGTAATGCATGGTGGAGCTCTGCACTTTGGTTGAGCAGTTGGTAATCAGTATTTCAAAATGTCATTGTAAAGCAACCTTTACATGATTGTCATTTGATAAACTTGCAGTTACAAGTCTTTTGATTGACTAAATTGTCAATTCAGATTTTTCTGATGATATATCAATTTAGATTTTTACTTATTAATATTTAAATTTAATAACAAAACTGAAAATGTGATGTTGTTTATTTTAATTAAAGGACAAAATACTTGAATTTTCAGTCTTATAATAATTCTCATTAAAAAAATAAAACAATAACAGGTCCTACTAAACCCACCAAACAAGAAAGAATAAAAGAAAAAGAAAAGAAAAAAAATTAAAAAGCAAAACAGAAGCAACGGGTTTGAGATTGAGAAGACTTGAAGGGCAAGCGAGTAGGACGTTAGTGGTGGAGCTGTCTCAGGCAACGGGATGTGCCTCATGACCTCGGTGCAGCGAGACTATTGGCATCTCATGACACAAGAAAGATCTTGCCTAATTAGCTCGCCTAGGTTGACCTAGGCAATATCCACCTTGCCTGGAATGCTCAACAACAGCATTTGGATTACTCGAGTTTGCGCTACCATGGAGTCAGCTTGCCTAGGGGTCATGTGACTCCACGATACACTTGCAGGCAGCGTCGTATCTTCCACACACCCCCCTCCCCCTTTTTCTTCCTCCTATTTTTTCTCTGTGTCCAACTGTGATTGGCGGATAATTGATGGCAACTTCAGTGGCCAAGTCAACGGCCACTTGGGTGCTGACAGCGAAGTTGTCAACAAGGCTTGAGGCCATTGGTCTGAGGTCGATACAACTGGCTTGAGTTTGTAGTGCTTAGGGGCCATTTAGGGGTAAAAGTGGAATGTTTGTAAACTTCTGAGGGCAAGAAAGGAAACTGAAAATATTCATTAATCCTTGGAGCGAGCTGTCTGAAAATGCTCCAAAACCAAAGCAAGGGGAACCTGCCTTGGGCTTTGGACTTTGCCAAGACAAAGTTTGACTAAAAGTGGTCCAAAATTTTTTCACCAAACACCACAACTTTCGCTCAAAGACTTTGGAGGCCCAAAGTTGCTTTGTATATCATTCCCATGCATAATCAGGGCTTCAAAATGAGTTTAGTCAATGGTAAAATATGGTAAGAGTGTAGACGGTCACATGATACTATCTCAGGCAGATACAACACTGCAAATAAATTGTTGCAGAGAAAGACAACGAAGTGCAATAATCTCCACTTCCATCTCAACATAATTAGGGCTTGAAAACAAGTGTAGAAATCAAAGAATGGTGCAAGTGTGACAATGGGTGCATTTCCTATTTCGGATTCATATTATGGTGAATATAAATCATAAATATTTGTCACTAGCTTCTCCAAGATTTTCACTTCAAAGAGGGCCTCAGGCCGTCAACTTCCCTGAAAGCAATAATGACTCTCACCTCTACTTTATGCAATGACAGTAATATGCAAAGCTACCACCAAAACTTTCAGTTATCAATGGGATGATATTAACCTGTAATTTAAACTTCAGCTCATGTACCATCTGGAATAGCCTCCTGTAACCGTTCCAGTTGTACTCCTGTGGAGCATGAGCCTCTACCACTCCCCACCAACAGTCCACTGTGACACCATCGACATTAAGTGACTTCAAAATCCTTAATTGCTTTAGTAAACCATCTGGGTCAACCAGTTCACTCTTTACATTGATGACTCCCAACTGTCAAAAAGGATCATAATGAAAACCATTGTTGAGGCTGAAGAAATACCCAATCAACAATTAAGTTATCTAAGAAGACCTAAACGATCAATTACTGGCAGTCTGCATAAAATTGAAAATGAAGGACAGAAATAAGCATCTACTCTTAAGGCAGGTGCAGCTGACCGACATACGAGTATATAAAGCACATAAAACAATCTGCAAATATTCAAGATAACTACTAGGTGCGGTAATCTTACAGGTAGCATCACAAAAACAGGAATGTGAGGGGTGGCAGCAAAATCACGCTCTGGTAATTTTGAGGGTACATCAACAATCTGCAGAAGAGACAAAATCAGCTTGACAAGCATGGGAGACAACAGTAGGAGGACATCAAATTGGAAGAACTGTGTAGGATCTTGTCGTTAGAGTTAACTAATGAAACTTCTGTGGAAATACAAAGATCTAGTGTGGATGATTGAGGTGATTGGCTTGTAAGATAAGGAACAAAGACTCATGTAACGTGCATAAGGATCTTCGGTCAAGATTTATGCACATGAAGTACTAATCATTTATGTAAAACATACTCACAGCAACACATGGACTATAACCACGTTTGAACCATTTGATGTCGACAAAGTAAGCATGGCATAGAAACAGAAAGATAGATATTCATTAACTCTATTAATTATCCTTGGATATCAACTATACTACCTGCTTGGCATCGACACTTTCAACAGAGCCACCAATAATTGCTTGAGTATTCAAAGGCTCTCCTCCATCCCCCAATGCAGATGAAATTTGAGATTGACCTCTTGAAGACGAATCATAAGGAGACGAGTTGGGCACATAGACACCTTTCATTCGAGATGCATTATAGTCCACTGGACTTCCATAACCGGAAGAGATTCCTCTAAGGGAAGTCAGAGGAGCTTGTTGCGGAACCATTTCGGAAGACGGTGGAGTAATGGCTGCAGAAGTGCCACTAATAAGTTTTGAACCCTGTTCAAGATGAAGAAAAGCATTGGCAGTGGCACCAGGATAATCCTTATCAACTACATAACTTGGGCAACACATTAGCATATAAAGAACATACAAAAACCTAAAAGTGAACTGTGCAAACCTCTTCAGGAACATGTTACACATGATAAATGCATGACAGACCAGACATATTTAACAGTCACAAGGGCGACATGCTGGTCATTTGGCATAAGAAATATGGATAACACCACAGTTAGCCCTTGGTAAATTCAGTGAAGAGGGAACGTGGAAGTGTTAACTTCAATATTTCAGAAGGGTAATATGCATTTTTGGGGAACCATTAAAGGCAAAGCCTCACTGCAGAGGATCTCTATTATTGATTGCAAATCTTTATGTACTGCGACGTCTGTTGTCACCACATCGCCCTAAATACAACAATAAATTAAAGTCATTTAACACATAGCTTCAACCATCAAATAGAAGTACCTGAGATCTTGAAGGAAAGGTCGTCCCATCTGGAAGAACCACCCAGCCTGCTTCCCTAGCTAAAGCTGCAATCACATCATTGATATCAGCTCTAACCCTTAGATTATAGTTTCCATGCCTGCGCAGTCCTGCTAAGATCCTTGCAGTGATTGCCCGACGGTGCCTCTCTCTCAGCTTCGTTCTCTCCTTCTCTTCGAGTGGCCTACTCCTTCGAGCACCACCTCCAGAGTTGCTCCCTTGTTCATGAATTTGGGGATGATGAAACCTACTATTATTACTACTTGACCCCATTAGTCCATCAACACCAACTAGTGGAGGAGTTGCAATATGCTTCTCCATGTCATCGTCTTCATCGTCATCCTCTTCCTTCACATCCATCTCAATATCTTCCTCATCCTCATCTTCACTCGTCCCTACTAATCTCTGCATATCAGTTGCCATTCCGGCTCCGCACCTGACTATTGCAATCCTCTGATCTCTTCACCCCAATTACTGTATGACCGTAGATTTTTTTGTCTCACATGCCATGAAGACAACTCGAGTCTCTACTCCTCAGTAACCACGTTCAGAAACAATTCCAGCTAGGCGGGCCAATGGAAAACGGCTGATATGACCAATTCTGCAAGTCTGATGATTGACTCCAAACCGAGTAGCACCCATCTTGAAGACCAAGACAGCAATCACAAGAAAAGGTTGAAGTCAGTGCAACTGAGAATACTTAATTTCCATGTCAAACAGCATGCTTTAGTTATTTATAACGCCAGGAAGCAGAAAGTCCACTATATAGACAACCTGGACAGTCTCACCACAGAAACAATAAAAACACGAAATTTACTAAAGTTTTACGCTAAAAAATTCATAAAATGTTTTCACCAAGCTAATTCCAGAAGGAAAAAGATATGCAGGAGCTGCAACACCTGAGGAAAGCGTTTCCTCGCAGTTCAATTACAGACAACCTATGCCTCTTTTTATCTTCAGAATATGACCATTCAACAAAAAGCGTTAGCCATGTTCAAGAATGACATTAAATACTCAAGTTTCCACTGGGGGATTAACTATTAGACAAGTCCTGCGAATTCGAAATGTCTCTAAACCTCAACATTTCCTCACTCCAATATTGCACCAGTCGGGGTAAAATTCAGCAGAAGAAAGTAGACGCACCCATCATACTGAGCTGCAATCTAGCACTTCATCGGATCAACATACGAACAATAAACTTCTCGGAGCTGAAATCGCAACCCAAACCAACTCGCAAGCTTATCTTACCGTGGTCATAGCCAAGCACTACGAATGCCCGCAAGTTCCGACCTTGTACATCGACTCCGTCTTCCGACTACGAGAACACCCTCCCGACGACGGATCCCGACTATTTCATCGACCTTCACCGCGCGGAGGCCGACCGGGCTCCGGCGACCGGAGAACGCCGGCGCGAGCGGTAGCGAGCCACCGGAGCTCCGCCGGGGGGGAGCGGGACCGGAGCGGGGAGGGAGGAGGCGCGGGCCGCTCCGGCGAGGCGGGGAGACGAGCGGGGCGGCGGCGGGGGAGGGGGCCGCGCGTGGGGCGCGTGGGCGGGGGGATGGCGCCGGGGGCTAGGGCTTTCTTTTTCCCCCTTTTCGCGCGTGCGGAGGGGTGGCGAGTGTGCGAGGGAGGCGGGATTGGCACGGACGGGGCGTGCGGGGTTTAACACGGAGGGGGCGTGCGCGGGGCCACGTGTGCCGCGAGGCGCGTGGGGTTGGAACGGGATCTGCGGGCGCGTTCCGGTTTCGTTAGGGAAGCAAAAAGCAAGCGAGGCGTGGCCTGCGTGAGCTGGGGAGCTCCGAAGGTGCCCGCGGCGTGGGGATATGGTGAACTCAAACTCTTGCCGGCATGTACAGTACATCCCGTGTGATGCCTCATCATGCTTTTTTTTTTCTTTTTTTTTTTTTTTTTTTTTTTGGGATGGAGTCTTGGGACTTGCCTAAATATTCTTTGAGATGGACACAATATGGAGGAGAAAAGTTATTAAAAAAAAAAAAGTGATGGAATTATTATTATATTTATATTAATTCAATCGTAAATTTTTCAAATATATCAATTTTTTGTCGAACAATTGTATAAATTAATTTTTAGATATTTTGACAATTTATCAATATAATTTATTCGATTAATTTTGATTGAAAATCGCTATCATAAATGCTAATCATCTTCTATGATACGATTAGCATTGATATGGATAAAATTTTTAATTTTTAATTTTTTTCTAATTTTTTATTCTTTTTTTTTCTATTTTTCCATTATGGTTAGCTAGGGCCGTCGGTGATCTTCACCAGCTATTGAGTGAGGGCCTGGAGCCCCTACCGGCCATCAGCAAGGATTGCCAAGCCCCTCATCAATTTTGGTGAGAGCAGCCCTCACATGACTATGACAGTCGAGATTCACAATATAATGGAATTTGCCTTTCATTTCTTGTCTATGATGAAAATTTCCCTATGGAAATGTTTTCATTTGGCAATAGCACTTAGAAATGAGTTGTCTTTGATTGGTCCTTCTTAAGCCTCCGTAAAGAGAACAGGTTTGTCCGTTCGAGATTCAATTGTGCTTTGAAAATCCTGATCCTCATCAAATCTTTCTTAAACTAAGTCTGAAAACTACAGTACAAAGAACATCTTATACCGATTGCTCTGCTTTAGGTATGACTCAAGCTACTCTTTGCAAATCTATCTGTTTGCCAAATACTATTCACTCCTCTCTTTATGTGCTTTGACATGTGAAACTGCAGGCGTTAAACGTTCATTTGACTGCAAGTTTACAAGCTTCATTTTCCAATGTTGCAGGTTCCAGCCTGTCAATACAACAGACTCAAATCCGTTTAACATCGTCCAACAGATTATTTACCAATTATTAAAGCCTTGGAATTAAATTATTTTATCGAATAGCATAGAAGACCGACCTTCACGGAATCAAAAAAGCAATTGGTTATAGGGAAATGAAGAGAGGAAGCAAGACTACAAATATAACTTGTTCAGCTTTATTGATATGGATAATACTTCTTATTACATGGAGCTCTACATGATCTTCTATACATCAAATGCAGTCATCACATTTTATATGAACTTGGTGCACCACATAATGTATTCAAGCATCAAACTAAGGGGACGCTTAGTGTGTAATCCACGAATGACCATATTTCTTAACTCTCTACAGTATTCCACCATTCAGTTTTCTAAGGGCAAGTAGTAAGTACTGCTTCTTAACCTGTTCCCAAAACTAAATGCATGTTTTTCCACCATCGGCTGTGTTTTATCCATCGTGGAAAAGAATGCTGACAATTAGCTCAGGTTACCCCAGATAGGCGTTATATGTAAACTAGGATTGATAACTATCTCACGTAAGTTTATCAAGAATGGTCTCACCATGCATTCTCTTAACAAAGCGCTCAAATTCCATCAAGTTATTTCCCTCGGTCAGAGTTGGGCTGAGCCTGAGATATGTAAAAGCAGATAAATGTCTTCCATCGGGGTCATCACGAGGCTTGGCATTCTCTAATATTTTGTTGTAGCCTTCTCCATCGTAGCAAGGTAAGGCATTCTCACTCGCGACAGGTATTTGAGCATCCCATGCAGCATTCAACACCTGAAGGGTGAAAAAGATAGGCTTTTCAAATAGGCATATCACAAAAAGATTTGAAGTATACACTAGATGTTGCGTCATTTGAAGTCAGCTCCAAATTACTGACACAACAGTAATGCCTGTTTTGGTAGAAGGAATTTGACTTTTCTTATTAGAAATGAGGAAAGTGGACACCATACATTAACAACATTATTAAGGGATGTTACCTGCCAAACTAATCCCTCGGGATCTGCCATTGCCTCTGGAAAGTCCTCGTATTGATCCAATGTGCGTAATTCAACACATGTAAAGTTCATCGCTATCTCGTGCTTCTTTAACATCGACACAATTGTAGCATAACCATCGCGATTGCATGAGTTGTAGAACCCAGCAGTCAATTCAGCAGCATGGCTGGCTGTCTTGTACCACCAATGAATTCCAGATAACTGCTTCAGACAGAAGAGATAGCAATCATTGGATGCGAGGAGGTTCGATCAGCAAAATAATCTATAATGCATGATTACCACAACAGTGACTCACCTTCACAGCTATGCAATATCCTTCAAAAGCCAAATTGGCCAAAGAAAGTACACGATCTCCATGATCTATTAAAACCTGAGAATACCAATTGAGAAAGAATCTCCCGTAGTAACCATCGTATTCACCTCCGTCACGAAAAAAGCCAGTCTCATGTGGCCGAGAATTATAACAACCCGCATTATCTGGTGCCCTACCCCAAAAGGAGTGCCCCCTCACTTCTGCTGCCTTTTCCAAACTCTTCATCAAGTACCGATCATAACACTGTACTGAAACCAACAAGCATTAGTGCCTATTACTTTTGAAAAATCATATCAACAGCAAAGTTTCCTTAGTAGCAAGTAAAGATTACTCAAGATGCAACAAGAAAAATGAGGGCTCCTCCAACATGAAGAAGGAACAACGGCTTATCGTCAATTCCTCTTCCCATATGTAAACAAGACACATAAAATAAAATAAAAGGAGAACAGCTGGGATTTACCTGAAATTCACCAATGCCGGGATATTCCCAACCATGTTTGGCAGGATAAGAAGGATACCGGAGCTCCCCACATGGGCCTAGTCCAATTTCAATCTCAGAGATGATTCCGTCCTCAAAGAACTCATTGAATTCCACACGAAAGCTTCTCATATAGTCAAAATAAACCTGCATCATGTCATAATGCAATATTTAAGGCCCAAACATCATGATTGCTCATAGAAAATTAGCACCATCAGAACCTGAGTGGTCATGTAAGTTCCTTTTTGGTATACGACATCATATATGTTATTTCACTTGGCCACGAATGGTTTGGTGCCTTCAGAGTGCCTACTCCCCAGGATAGTGGACTTTGGTTAGTTAGTTATATCACTGTTTTTCGCAGAATCTCCTTGTGAGATTTTGTGGGACTATGACTAACTGTTCTAAAAGCTTAAGCTATTAAATGAAGGTGTGATTTAATATTTATATATACCAACACTCTCCCTCATGCTTAATCTGGTCTTTTTGCCTAGTACTGAACATGAAAATATTTAATTTGGGAGGCAAATGAGGCCCTGAAAGATTTGAGCTCAGGACCTCAAAGTCCGATATCACGTGAGATTTTGTGGGACCATAACCGATTGTTTTAAAAACTTAAACTATTAGATGAAGGCTTGGTTTCGTATTTATATATTCTAACATTTCTCATGGTTGGTAATCAAGGCTAGTGAGTTGGTATTACTTTCAAGGTGGAATCCAAAGTATTAAATGGACATGACTTTTGAGATGGTTGACTTGAATGCTTGCGGCAAAGATATTATATTCATGAGCTACAATCTCACAAATATCTCACAAGCTATGAGAATAGCCTTAGGTTTAAGTGACCAAACTTGTCCAGCCTAGATAATTTTTGAAGAGATTCAATCCCTTTTCTACATAAAATAAGAGCTCATAGGTTGCATAGTGTACTCTCAAGACTTGTATAATATTGTTCACTCACACAGCAAAAGAAGTAGCCTTTAGCATGCCCATGATATAGGTGAAGTAATTAATTTTAAGGTGCTTTCTTCAATAAGAACATTCTACATATGAAGCCTAGCATAGCAATCAACAAAACTATTTCCCAGCAGATACCTCAACAGCAGTACGGCCTCTCAAAACTCTTTCCTTATCAATTCCCCATGTGAGGCATTCCATATTGCGTCTCCCTTCTCTGTCGGTAAAATAGATATCGGGGTTCTTTTGACCAATTTCCATCACCCAGCTCGGCAGTGGAATATGTACATCATCGCCAACATTGCCTCCACAGTCGTGGAATGACATGACGACCTGTATGAAATGCCAAGTCAGATAGGATTACTCTTTGAAAATGTTTATTTACTGTGTTGAGAGCCAGCAAGTCCTTCATAACATAGGCCTGTCCATCAATCAGTTGAAGGAAAAATATTACACAGAAAAAAAGCAGAGCATGTGACAGCAGTAAGAAAAAAATTGCCCTATAATACGTCACAAAATTAGCAAATGATCTAACAACAAAAAGAGAGAGCCCACCCTATAATACAAAAACGGAAAAAAGCATTTATTTCTGGCTTCACATACAATATGCAGAACGTATGGTAAGAGAGTCCATGTCTAAAATTTCAGCAAGCAAATGTATGATCCATCGGTTAGATGTAATTTTTCATATGCCAGGAGATATTTGGTTCAACTGCCTTCCATTGGAATGCAGGAAAAAAGCTATCTCTCAGAAACTCACAGGCAAAGTTAACAACTTCATCCTAAGCATTGATAGTAGGACTTAAAAGTTGGTAGCTGCTCCACTCACCTGTAACTTAAGCTTGAGGTCACGCACCATCTGGAACAGCCTCTTGTAGCCACTCCAATTATATGCTTGTGGAGCATCTGCCTCGACTATTCCCCACCAACAGTCAATCATGACACCATCAACATTAACTGACTTCAATATCTTTAACTGCTCTAGCAGACCTTCAGGATCAACTAATTCGCATTGCAAGTTCACAACACCCAGCTGTGATCCCAAATGAAACAAGGTTATGACCATTCCACATGAATAACAACACTACATGCTATCCTGGAAAGCCGACAAGACATGCAGCAGGATAACATCGCTGCTTCTTAATTCGAGTTAAAACTCTGAACATGTCTTGAGGGAAGCAACCCATCATAAGATTGATGCATAATGGTATGGGAGAACTCACTGGCAGCATCACATAGACAGGAACATATGGCGTGCCAGCAAAGTCACGCTCCGGAATCTTGATAGGCACCTCTGCAACCTGTTAGATGAAGAATAGGACTATGGTCATGCCTCTCGTTGAAATACATCCAAATCAGTACTCCATCGGATAACGTACAAAATCAAGAGGCTCCAGATCCTCTAAAGCCGGTTTCTATCTAATTTCCACTATTTTTAAAGGATAAGCGGAGACTCCAATGCTCGATTTGTTAGCTGACTGGTCTCGTTTCCCCATTTCCGGTATCAACAATTAAATCGTCCTTCACCGCCACTTGAACTTACCACTTTCCTCTAAATCCAAACTCAAAATATACCACTTAACATCTTAGTTACCTCGAATTAAACCATTTCTCATTCAGATTGCAAGGACTGTGTAGTAAGATAGTGGCATGGCAACACTGATAGGCCATGAAACGCAAATGCTAATATTATGCATTATCCTCAATGTAGCCATGATCACTTAATTAGCATGTATTGAGCAGCAAATTAGCAGAAGATTGCAGACAAGGAAATCCTCACTAGCAAGACTTACTTCACAATTTTCCTGGAAACTAGAACAGAACATGTTTCCGCAAACCGACGGCATTACCTGCTTGTCCTCGGGAGCGTCCACAGAATCACCGGCAATGCGGCCGTCTTCACGCTCGCGGGCCATGGCCCGCGTCCTCCGTCGCCGCGCGTCCGCGACCAGGCACCCGTCCCCCGCGCGACGAGGAGGGCACCGGACCGAGCCTCGGCTCCGCCAGTCCGCGGCGCCGACCCGCGGAAGACTCGACCACCTCCACGCCCGAGCGTCCGGGCACGACGCGCCGGACCTCGCGAGCCGAACGGAAGGTGCCGGCGCCGCCGCCATGTTCCTCGTTCCCCGAGGAAGCGGGAGCGGCCGGGGCGGGGGCGGCGGAGGCGGCGCGGCGGCTGTGGCGGGGCGGCGGTCCTCAGGGAACGGGTCGGGAGGGCGGGGAGAGGAGGAGGTGCGGGGGAGGAGATCCTCGATCGAGCTTTATCGGCTTCCGCATCGTTGAATGATGGCAGGCAGAGAGCTTCACGGGAAGAAAGAGAGAGAGAGAGAGAGAGAGAGAGAGCGTAGGAAGGAAGACACGAGTGGGAGTGAGAAGCGGGTAAAGGAGACGGGGAGAAATGGAGTTTGCCAGATCCAAGACCAAGGAGCAAAAACACTACATCCATGCGTACCGTCTCCTTAAAGGCCATCTTTTTCCTTTTTTTTTTTTTTTTTTCCAAGATTAGATTACTTGGAACGAGAAAATCCTAAAACTTATCATAAAAAGTAGAATTAATATCATGAAAAATGATGCATATATGATAAATTTATCAAAAACTAATTTTTTCATTATGAAAAATTTCAAACTGGTGAACATATGACAAATTTACCCCGACTGACCATAAAAAAACTTGGTATGTTTATGATAAATTTACATTAAACTAATTTATTCGATCGCCAAATACTCTATACCCTATGTTAAATTGATTAATACCACAAAAAAAATTGTAAACTATAACAAACAGAGAATAAAATTCCAAATTAATATATCAATCAATTGTCAATTGTCATTTAACTTAATAATTTGAGAGTAAAATTTAACGGAAATTAATGGAGGGTAAATTTTTCACAACTGTACCAATTTGAGGTAAATTTATAAAAAAATGTACCAGTTTTGAGTTTTGGTGGTCAAAAATTAATTTTAGATAAATTTATCATAGATATATCATTTTGGGATTTTTCAGGATATTAACCAAATAAAGTAAGATCTTCTATTAATTTCATCCAACTCATCTAACCAAAAATGATAAAGAACAAGGTCGAAACGACACCAATGCCACTTGGGAGAAAGGAAATGATAAAAATAACCAATCGGCATTTTTTGTTAGCAAAATTAGACAAATTAACGGATTGCACAAATTTGATAAGTTTTAAGACTTTATTATACTTATTAGAAAGTTCTAAGACATAATTGCACATTCGTGATAAGTTTTACGACTTCCAATACATTTATTCCATTAGATTATGAACAAGTGATGACTTTTTTTTTTTTTGGAGGTTATTGATAAATTGCATCAATTCTTTTCAGCTTTCTAAATCACGTCAATGAATAACGAACAAGAATAATCACATTTAGTTTAAAAGGGTATTTATTGGGGTATGTTAAAAAAGTGATTTCCATTTGTCGTATTTCTTCAATCTATCATCAAAATTTCTAATTATGATAGAGGATATGACATAAAATACAAGGATTTTACTATATCCTATCAATTATATGATGATTGCAGTCGGATATATTTACATCATATTATGTGTATTATTTGGTACAAATGACATATTAGTATAAATGAACAAAAAATTCTATAAATAGAGATGGTAAAAGTCTTTGGTGATATGTTTGCCTACTTTATTTTTATTTTCTTTTTTGATATTATTCTCCTCTCCTTTTTAATTAATTTCTTTGTTATTTCTTTCTTCCCCTTCTATCACAATCTGATAAAATTTTATTAAATAGGCAACTATACTAATGTACCTAAAATATGTAATAACTATGTTGAATCTATACTCTAAAATAGAATTAAATTCAAATTTATAAATAAAAATAAGATTAAATTAAAATAATTTTTTTTTTTATTTTTTACTTTGAATTTATTAGATTAGAATTCAATTATTATTCATATATTGAAATATATTTTTAATTTTGTTATTTTTTGGTCAAGTAATTTTAATTTTGTTAATTTTGTTAATTTAAAAGTTTATTATTTGAGAAAAATAACTTTCCTAATATGGATATTAGAAATCCTATTTACATTTATCCCACCTCTTTCATGGAGTATTTTTATTCGGTCAATATTCTTTTTGTATCCGATTTTGTCTTATATCTGAGCAGACATCAAACGTAAAATATAATAAATTTTATCATATTCTAAATTTTGTATGTCCACGGTCGGGCGGCTTAAACGTTATGGACAAGCAATTTCTTTCCTGAGTGTACCCCGAATTTGAGTACCATTTTTACGTTATAGGCAGGCAATGATTGTTAGGCCCATTGCTAAGCTCGACCTGCCAATTAATCCAGTAAAAGTTATCAAGTATGGCCTTTAAGGGCGAGTCACGCATATATGAATCACTAACAAGCTTTCTCATGCACCGCACAAATGCCATCGTTTGTGTTGTTCACACCCTCATTAGTAATTTGGTCATAGAAATCTTGGATGAGCCGCGATGATCGGCGCGCTCTCTCTCTAACGGTTCTCTCATGCCATTGTCCAGTTTTTTGCAGGGCTAGGGCGAGGGGAGGTTTAAGGCACACATGACAACATTTCTATTTCTCTATTTATTTGTTTTTCTGTTCTCCGGAATAAATTTGGAATAAAAATCCGTTTGGTAATGCAATTTCATTTTTTTTTTTATTTCTGGAACAGATTTCTATTTCAGAAATAGATTTGGAGTAAAAATCATAAATTAAAATTTTTAGTTTTTTATTTTTGGAACAGAAATGAGAAATCAAAATTTTTCTCATCGTTCACTCTTGTCACCGCCCGTCACCCACTTGCCGCTCGTGAGATGCCAAATGCCCGCAGCTTGGTTGCCAACCGCCCACCGCAGGTCGGGAGCCGCTAGTTGCCGGCCCTCGGACATCGGCCGTTGGCCACCGCACTCCGACCGCCCGTCGCCAACCGCTAGTCGCCGGATGCGGACGCCCATCGGTTGTTGGCTGCTCATCGCCAATTGTTGGATGCCAAAGGCTCACCACCAACCACCGGATGTTCGTCGCCAACCATCCGCCACTCGCCACCGGATGTCAACCGCCCGCCACTTGCCGTTGAACTCCGCCACTAGCCACCCGCCGCCGGCCTCCTATTGCCGGACTTCGGATGTCGAACGTCAGACGTCGAACTCCGGACGTTAGACATCGGTTGCCAGACTCTGGACTTTGGCCGCTCGCCACCGGTCACCGGACTTCGGCGCCGAACACCGAACGTCGGACTTCGGACTTCGGCCGCCCACCAATCACCGAACGCCAAATGCCGGTCGCCGAATGGCGGACTCTAGCCACCGGACGTCGGTCGTTATTGCTCTTAGAAATAGAAATTTTATTCTATTATCAAACGAATTTTTATTTCAGAAATAAAAATTTTGAATTGTTATCAAACACGTTTTTTTGCTCAGAAACTTGTCCATGGTTTAGAAATTAATAAATCAATTTCTGGCCATAAATTGATTTCTATTCCAAAAATTTTGTCATGCACACCCTTAAATGACCAACGCTACTTTGTCCCCTTTACCTCTGTGGACAACTTTTTCATATCGTATCAAATTCAAGACAACTAGTCCATGTTTGAGTTAGGTACTCTGATCTCAAAGGCATTGCACTAAGAATTATGCCCTTTTTGAGATCTAAAGTCGCCATTGCTTTCTCAACTCTCTCTAGCCATGAAAGAGAATGTTGACTTGAAATCAGGATTCCTATGTCAAAGGGGACAAAGTCTTTGAGCAGGCAATGCAAATGTCCACTATCTCAAAAGTCAAGGCGAAGGAGGATGAATGGGACGCACGTCTTTGTGATTGTGCCTTGCATATGGCTCAGTCCTCTTACAGTTTCCCCTTCAACTGCGCAATATCGAAATCATGTTCAAACCGGCGAGATGACAAGATAAATACTCGATGGGAAAGTCGTCTTCTCGACATCAATCAGCAAGGGCCTCTGCTTAGGGAACCTGTTTCAAACGGTCTTCTGCTAGCTCAATGCCTTCATTGCAATAGTTTTGAATTCGAAAATGGCCGCTAAAAAAGGTAACTTTACAAACGTCGAGTTCTTTCTATTTCAGTGAGAGCGAACCCACATTTTCTTTTTGACCTTCGCTTGCACGGTTCTTGTCTTTATCGCAGCTTGAAAAGGGTACTGCAAATTTCATCCGATTATCAACGGCAACGTGAAAAACCGACTCGCTTTTCGCAACTTCCTTGAAAAGTAAGCTCTTTTTGTCTTTTCCCTTTTCCACAGTGGAATATTCGATCTGATGTCGGCTTAAGTTCCCATTTTGCAGATTGTGTTGATCGCAATGATGATTCATGAAGTCCTGAGAATCTCCACATTGACTTGAGTTGCTCGCAGGTTAATATATTGAACAATTTGAGGTGGCTTCAGGACTTGATTCTGAGATGGAGCATTTGTCGAAGTGTGACGATACCTCGGTGGATCAGAATGATCAACCGTCCACGGGAACTCCGGCGCACTCGACTATGAGTACTGATTCAGCCACAGCATATTTTCGTACTAACTCCAACGCTTCAGCATTTTCGGAGACGGTAGATGATAGTAGCTACTCTAGCGAAGCTTCTCCTATGCACTGGCCGGCTGTGAAATCCGATCGCCTGAACAATCCCGTCCTCGGCACGCTTCGTATGAAGCAACACAAGCATGACATGAACGAAAACTATGACGACTTCGAGGGTGTAGATCCAGGTGGGCACGGTACATTCTTCTCAAAGATAACTTAGCTTTTATGGGTTGGGAAGACGAACAAAGTTTAGTGACCTTGAGTGCACATTTTCTTTTTCAAGAACTTGAGATGATGAAGGAGCGGTTCGCAAAGCTTTTGATTGGTGAAGACATGTCGGGGGGAGGGAAAGGCGTATGCACTGCTGTTACAATCTCCAATGCCATCACAAACCTATACGGTAATTTATTTTTTTGCATCAAGAAATTACTACTGTCGAGTGGATATTTGCTGTGCATTGCCTGAGACTGAGGGGCTTGGCGTTGCAGCTACCGTATTTGGGCAGAAATTGAGATTGGAGCCTCTGAATCAAGAGAAGAAGGCAATGTGGAAAAGAGAAATGAATTGTCTACTTTCGGTTTGTGATTATATGGTAGAAGTCACCGCTTCCACACAGGAACTACAAGACGGGACATCTGTTCAGGTGAATAAAATATCAATTTGAAACTGCCTTCTCTGAAAGATTACGATTAGCCCATCGTTTTTCTTCAACGCAATTTGGTCAATGCCCTTCAGGTGATGACAAGCAGACCAAGATCAGACATTTATGTTAATCTCCCTGCATTGCAGAAGCTCGATGCGATGCTTTTGGTAAGGCGATTCTTTAGGTGACAGCAGTAGAGCGATTCGGTTAGCTTTGTCACAGACTTGAATTACAGGAAAGAAAGAATTCTTTGACAGGAAATATTGGATAGCTTCCAGGAGACGGAATTCTGGTATGCAGAAAAGGGAAGCATGTCATCAAATTCGATTGGTTCAGGGTTGTGCGGGAGAGTTGCTCAGCCGAACCAGGAGAAATGGTGGTTGCCAGTTCCGTGCGTGCCTCCTGATGGCCTCTCTGAAGAATCAAGAATGAACCTGAGGCACAAGCGTGACTGCGCCAATCAGATTCATAAAGCAGCCATGGCAATCAATAGCAATATTCTCGCTGAGATGGAAATCCCAGAAAGCTACCTGGCTAGTCTTCCAAAAGTTAGTGCATTAGTCTTTCTTGTTTTCAAGATTATAGTTTGGCATTTTCATCCTTTTTCATCCTCACCACCGAAGTGACATCGTGTAACTCTATATTCGTACGGAAACAATTTATTTCACTTGCAGAATGGCAGAGAAAGCCTTGGAGACACAATTTACCGTTACATCAGCACGCCAGAGAAATTCTCCCCTGATTACCTCCTTGACCACCTAAGCATAACATCTGAACACGAAGCACTTGATCTTGCAAACAGAGTAGAGGCTTCCATGTACACGTGGAGGCGTAAATCGTGCAAAAGCCATTCAAAATCATCGTGGAACATGGTAAAGGACCTCGTGGCTGACATTGAGCGAAGCGACAAGAATCAAACCTTAGCAGAGAGAGCTGAGAGCTTACTCTTTTGCCTGAAGCAAAGGTTCCCTGGGCTTTCACAGACAAGCTTGGACACATGGAAGATTCAATATAACCAGGTAAAGTGCATTATAATGCCTTACAGGATGAAAGCGGCAAATTATGCTGCATTCTCCTTCATATAGATAATTTACACTAGCTTATAAGATACCATGACTATGAATCAATTATTTATCAAAAGAAGAGATAAATTAGACTAGCTGCTACATCTTCAAGCTGACCTCTCTCTCTCTCTCTCTCTCTCTCTCAATCCAACATTCTGTTGTGTCCCTTGCAAGAGATTGGACTGAAAGTGAGAAAATCATGCCTTGCAGGATGTGGGGCAAGCAATTTTAGAGAGCTACTCTAGAGTGCTTGAAGGTTTAGCATTCAACATTGTCACTCGGATTGAGGATGTATTCAGTGCAGATGGTGCTTGACCGTTGAGCGTCCTACATTGTTGCTCTGATTGACAGTATACACTGGCATACAGATAGCTTTGTTAGCACTCATCATCAGTAGAGATGTTGGCGAACAGTTTGACATCAAGGTTGATAATTGGGAATAGTTGCCTTGTTGCTACCCTTGTGCAACTTTCTGCAGAAGCATATTGTGGTAAACGACACTGAATGTGGCTAAGTTTGATAAGCTCAGATGAATCACAGAAATCACAGTGCAGGTGTTCCTGTATGCATCTTTACATCACCTTATTAAGGTACCAGGAAATTAAACATCTTTATAGCAGCACTTCCATTGCACAGAATGAGATGAGATGAGATGAGATGATTGCATGGTTTTCCACTTTGTAAGGAGGAAACCAAGAGGACTTTTCTTTGATACACTACTCACAAAATATCGGTTCACACGTACAGTACTAGATGCATGGGTTTTGCTTTTCTGTGGACTAACATATACATTTTTCGAGTTGAGATGTGTAGATCTTATATGCTGAAAATTCATCTTTTCAATGGTCGTGCAGGATGAAATTTTAATAAATGTTCGCTCCTGTAAGGGAGAGAAAAACATGTTACAAACATAAAATCGGGTACTAAATGCCGCACAGAGTAGCATACATTCATATAGTCATATCAGGCTAGTGACGTGAATGTACTACATAAGCTTGCAGACGAAGAAGATCGACCTTAAACGTCAAGAGATTTCTTTTATCCTGGGGCATCTACCAAACATGTTACGAACATGAAATCGGATACTAAATGCCGCACAGAGCAGCATACATTCATATAGTCATATCAGGTTAGCAATGTGAATGTACTACATAAGCTTGCAGACGAAGAAGATCGACCTTGAACATCAGAGGTTTCTTTTATCCTCGGACATCTGCCAAAGAACCACTCCTCAGCGTTAAAGGACCAAATGGATTTCTTTTTGCATTTTGGATGACCGGAACATTTCATATTCGTGCCTGCAATTTGATTATCTCGGTCGTTCCCCCCCCCGGCATTTTTTTTTTTTATAAAGAGCTAAAATTTTGGATGTTGCCTCCACTCTGTTAGCAGCAGGAGCGTTTCGCTTCTTCTCATTCAACATTGCACAAGAATTCATTCCAAAAACTGAATTAGGATAAGAAAACACTCTTAATGAGCGCAAAGAGATCGAACCTTACGAGGAATTACAAAAATGAGCTGAACTACACATGGTGAATGCGAAGACTGGTAGGAATCTGAGAATTATGAGACGAATAAAATTAACTAAGAATTGACATGGCTCAACATGTTTTAACTCAGTATTTTTCAAAAAGCACCACTTCATCATGCTAGGAAAAATTCATCTACCTTAATTGACATTAAGACTCCATTCGCTTCATGAAAAATAACTTTCAGGAAAACCTTTTTCAAATTTTCCAACATTCGTTTTACAGAAAATGAACTAACCAAGGAAAACATTTTTCACTATCAAAAAAAAAAAAAAAAAAAAAAACACCTTCAAAAGTGAGGAATTGCTACATTTTCTGTGAAAAGTTGGAGAGTGGTTCTTTTCCTAGAAAATGGCTTCTTGGAAAATAATTTCCAAAAACGCCACATTTTTTGCGAAACGAATGGGCATAAATGATAAGAACATGACAACAGCACAGAGATATGTTGGCATTTCCGATTCTTGAATGGGAAACAAAGTGTAGAGGTGTTGTCTGCACAAGACACCGAGAGACAGACCTAGAGAGAGATGTCACACGAAAGGCAATTGCAATTACCAATTACCAACTCCTCCTTGTTGTTATTGCAAGCTTCCATTCTCAGGACATATACATATTAGTAGAGTCCGCGATCACCTACTTGTTAATCATCCATATTGACAACAAATATGAATGCTTTTAGGCATGGTTACTACATAAACAAATTTGCTCTATGTTGGTATGTCGATAATATCATTTAGGCACTACTGTAATTTGCTAATGTAAAGTTAGTGCATTCGATGGGAATTGCTCGATCGATCTATTAAAGAAAAGCTTTCTTAGGGAAATTATTGAGCAATACTTAGAGCAACCGAGGGCTATATACAATATTAATCAGCTAAGTATCATGGTACATTATTACTCAATGATTAGACGGATAGGCAGGCACTCAATGCATCTTTTTGTAGAATTTAAACCAGTCTTGCTATCTATTCTACGACGGTATTCGTATCTATTCTACAACGGTATTTGTAAATATCAAAGAAAAAACTAATCTTATGACGTGCTACGCCAGATACGCATGGCCGTGATAAGCTCCCACGTAAGGAGAATCGGGTAATATTCGAAAGCAAGAAAAAACTTTAATATTCTAAGATACTTCGTGGCAAGTCTTATGATATGTGTTGGCACATGATTCTTGACTTCATGATGCTACTTATGACAAATTCATCACCCTTTGGCAAAGCAAAATACAGTCACATACTGCCACGAGAAAAGGACAATCTCCGCACGTTGGCAAAAGTCAACCGGAACGAGGCTACAGGCCTTAACCACCTTATCCGAGCGATGCAGCATAATACCGACAGATTCGTACCCTCGCATCAAGTTCTCGTTAACTTGTGTCCGGTATACTTGTTAATCCAAATCTACACTTAATAAGGAAATATTTTAGAACACTAATTATGTGATAACATGAGAAAAATAATGCATCGGCAATTGTGAACTTTATTTATATGGCTAACAAGTGCCGAAGGGACACTTTTAACAAGATGCAATTGAAATAATCTAACATGAAAGAGGAAAATGCCAACTGACATACTTGCAATGAGGAAAAACCATGAGGCGCGACAGATTATTTCAGTTACTACCACCATCGTTTACCACATAAATATCCTGCATTTCCCAGTTTACAGCTTCGAAATCTCCCTATGGACAGCTTGTTCTAGAAAAGCTTAAGTAAAACAAGGACCTGACAAAATATTGAGTAGATAAAGCAGGAGAGGAGATACAACAAGAGATCTACGAGCATGAAGCAGCTCAAAACACTGTTTTGATTTACTCGGCTCAACTAAAATAAGTGAAACAATTAATCTCTATATATACAACAGACCTCTGAACTGCACCCACAAGGGCTCCATCCAGATGGGAAGTAATCAAAGGGTTAGCAGAACGAAATCAGTCTCGAGACCCGATATGATGGGGGCTGCATGTGCAGATTTCCTCGCTTCTTCCATCTTTTACAAGCAAAGCATGCGCCAAAAAATCATTTACCTCTCGACAGCCTCCGCGCGACGGCCAAGGTGCTGGTTTTCCAAGGTAATCTCGACTTAGATTGAGCGAGAAACCATGCATTCGCAAGATTACCTTCTGTGGGGCATGCCCTGACAAGATCCATCCCAAGAATATTTTCTTAAGCTTAATCAGCTGTCATCGTCCACAGCACCAACATACATCAGATCTGCCCTCCTAACCCTCACGGCCCCCTTCAGCCAGCTGGCAGCTCGAAGATTAGCATTGTCAGCGCCGCCTATACCAGTGGTGCTGCTTGAAGATGGGCCCCCGCCTACACCATCTTCAAGGAGTGTCCAGGCATCAACTTCCATATTGTAGTCCTGCTGCGGTGGCACCGGCCTGGACTTTCCAGTTGTGGTAGTAGAAGATCTAGCAGAAGAAACTGTATTCCTCTGCGACAAGTTCGAATTTCCTGACAATGCTCCTGGAAGTGAGATGGTCGATTGCACTGTAGTGAGAGCAGCAGCTGGCACAGAAGGGGGTTGGCATGAGACAGAGCACCGGAGAGAAGGTAGGAGGATAGGCATTGCAGCTTGGATTCGCCAACGAATTTTGTCAGGAAGTTGCATATTGTCCAATTCATTCTGCATTAGTTTTGATAAGTGAGACATCCCAGAACAATTGGTTTTAAAGAATTCACTACACTACAAGTAGCAAGGATTTTAAGGGCTCATGAAGCAACATATGCACTCCAAGGAACAACGAGCCTACCAGCAAATTATCGGTGGCTTCCTTATCTATTCCAGCGAAGTCCTTGATGAATTCAGGTGCTGACTTCGAGGTGGGCTTTGGCTTCAGCCAACTGGGCTGAGAGCTACTCAACAACCCATGCAAGACTAGCAGTAATCTATCAAAAAGTGTGTCGCCCAAAAAGTTTGAAGGAGCATTATGACCAGGAGCTTCCACTGGCAAGTCTCCCTCTCTTTTGCATTGTGAAGTCTGCAGAGGATGGATGGCCAGGTCTGCATAATCATAAACAAGTTGATTCCCAAGGAGGCGAAGTATTACAGAGGCAAGCATGTGCCTCATGTTCCGTCCTAATGGCTCCCTGTATGCAATTGGAGTAACTGTTGTTTACCATCATTAAGAAAAAATAAATAAACAGACTCTCACTACAACTACATAAAAGAAAAAGGTAACAACATTTCAATAAAACGCTCATGAATGACACCTATCATTGCTAGTCTATTGTTCTTCAATAGTCATGGTGATTAGAGTGAATCGATAACGCAAAAAGTTCATTATATTAAATGGTGGATGGCAGGTGAAAGCTACTGAATCATTTGAATAAGTACCTCACTAGGCTCGAGCAATATGTGCCTATTGATGTCCAATTTCATGACTGACATTAAGAACATGGTTAACCAATTGATTTGACAGGAAGTTGTAGGAAGTATCAGCATTGTTTACTAGCCAATGATGAGACAGTGCATAGTATAAGTCTAACATTGTTCGAGAAGCCACTATGAAAGGTGAATCCTACTCCCAGACAAATTAATGATAGATGGCTGGAAGATGCAGCCTTCACTAGATAATTTTATTACAAAGAACATGGCCAAACAATACCAGAAAATGAAACATCTGAGTGCAGAAAGTAGATTTATGAATTTGGAATCTGAAAATGAAGCTGACAAAAATAGATGAGAAGAGAAGTATCGAAGGCCACTCAATAGCACTATCGACCCATCTATACAAAGCAATAGACATGCATGGTAATCTTGAACACAAAAAGTTTCTAAGCATCGCAATGTCGAGGTAAATTACCTGTCTGCACAAATAATGGGAAGCAATCTCAGAAGGAAATGCAACCGCAATGAAATGGATGCTCGCAAAGCAGCAGGAGGAGGGGCAGAATCTGCTGCTGCTGCTGCTGCTGCTGCAGCTGCCACCGCTGCTTGTCTTCTGGCTAAACCAGGACTACCACCTTCATACCTTTCCGGCTATTGCTCTTGCCAGCAGGACCTTCCGTTCCAGGAGTAGTTGTCCCAGTGTTCTTACTTGTCACACGAGCTATTGCACTTATATGTTGTTCGATAGCATTCAACTGCTTGATCAAATCACTAGCAAAAGTATTGCGTGATTCATCGGAACTTTGATCAATACAAGGGAGAACAAGTTCAATAAGGGCCTTTTCAGTCGCAAACTGCTGCATGCTCCTAGAACTATAACCTTCAGCATCAAGCTGCACTTGTATCGACCCTTTACCGAATTTTTTTGGATCCACACCCTCTTCAACAACTTCTCCTTCCTCAATAGAGGCAACTTCATGCTTCTTCTTATCATTGTTGGCGATGGTACCCACACCTGAGGTTGACCAACCCCAATGCTTCCAAATCTGGGGCTTGGTTGAAAAACCTTTACTCTCAGCAATGTTCATAAGACGTTGCCTAATTGTCTTCCGTCCAAAAAGAACATCATGGCCCTCAAGAAACCACTTTGTGAGCAACAGCATGGAGTCCTGCAATGATCTCCCAAAAAGATGAACCACCTCAGAGAAAAGGGGAGCAGCATCTGGTCTCACAAGTAACCTTGTAAGAATGATCTCAATTAAAGTATTCTCATTCTCAGAGACAGCAGCTCTTTCAGAGCTAGGAGCCAGAGAGCGTATAGCGTCCACTAAAGTCGTATCATGGGCCTCCAGTTTGTCTATTAAAGCCTGTTCATTCAAAAGAAGCCTCAGCTCCAGCCACTGCCAATGAAACTTGGCAGGTTGCAGGGTATTCAAGACATGAACAATCCTATCCAAAAGTTTGCTTCTGTTTTCAGCAAACCGATCTTTCAGAACCCCGTGTCCAGTTATCCGACTCCGATCATCCTGTGTAACAAGAGCAGGTATTCGACAACTAATAATCGCATCAAGAAAAAGCCTAGCACGAAGAGGCACAAACGCAATTGACTTCAAATGCAAGTCGGTTCCATTCAATTCCAGCATGGATGCAAATTCAGAATCACTTGTATCTGCAGATATTAGATCATACAGACCCACAGAATCTCTCAAACAAACGTCCCTGAAGGGAAGGTGTTTTAGTGCATCACTCATGGCCACTGACAGGGATTGATACAATTGATGTATGTCTTCACGAACAGCAAGATTCGAACTCAGAATGAAAGGCCTCCACATAAGGAATGCCATTATCGCGTAGGCAGGTGGAAAGACCAGGCCAACAGGTAGAGTCTGTTGCATTCTTGAAAGAGCAACGATACAGGGCTCCCCTAAAAGTTCAACAACTAATCCATCAGAAACTGTTCTGCAGTTCCCAACAAGCAGACGGAACCAATGAACGTGACCTTCAATTGGACTCTCTACTTTGAAAGTCCCAGGAGATCGGATACTACCATTCGAGTTTGATCTTATGCTCCTCATAAATTGAACCACATCAATGCTCTCCTTCAGTCTGAAGACGGAGACCATCCTCTCCAGGCTAGTAATCCCTTGAATGACAGCTCCAATGATAAGAGCTGATACAGCAGCAATGACTTTTGCAGCTCTACCAACTACACTAGAAGTACTTGAATTGGAATCGTGAGCTTCAGGAGACAACTGATATTGGTTTCGAGATGACTTCCCAGGATTGAAAACTCCAGCAAGAGCAGAAGATGCTTCTGTTGCAAGAGCTATCTCAAACACTCTGCTTTGACGCTCACCAAGAAAATCCCTAAGGAGGCATAGGCATGTTATATTGATGCGCAAAATTTGCCTTGCAACATTGAGTGAGCTTGTCAAGATGGAGAGTTTGTACAGCTACTGCCTGTGGTAAAATCAGGTATTTTGGCTAGAGTTGGCCCAATACTGCCAATAATAGCAGATATAGAAGAAGACACCAAAGACGGGTCACCCTCCTGAAAAGAACCTCCAGTTTGCATCATGCAATCTTTCAGCTCCAAAACAATCTGTTCAGATATCTGAAATCCGTCATCCCCTTTTTCCAATGAAGGCCCTTTAGGCACACCGGCAGCAAATACCTTTTTCTCCTTCCCAGAGAAAAAGTGAAAAGCCTCTTCAACACGTCTCTGCACGATCTCTCTCATATTCATACCAACTCTGGACAGCCTACCGGTATTCATTTTCTGACGGAGAAAATCATCAAGATCATCAACTCCTGCTGGAACCCCAAGAGGAAGTCCAAACTCACCATCTGAGGGTCGTCCAGATTCAAGTTCTGCAAGCAGTCTTTTGTCACGATTTGCCTTGGATGTCTTGCGCCACTCCAAAACACTGGTCACGTTCCCATACTTCTTCAATAAATATCGAGCATAAGCCCATGCTGATGTATTTGACACCCTTGCATTAGAGGCGGCAACTGTGGCAACTAGATCCATTGAAGCAGATAAGGCTTGTGGAATAAGATCTGCAGCAATAAGTGTGCTTTCATACCTGACCAGTTCACAAGCAAAAATTGTCAGAACTAATCGTTCTGCTTCCTACAGGCAGACAAAAAGAGGAAATGGCAAAACATGAGAAGAAATAAATGTGCACATTCATTTACGAAAAATATGCCAGTAAAACACTTATAAATGTGCAGCTTAGTATGAGAGAGGATAAATGGAAATAAAACCAGTGAAAAAATGCTTGTTGTAAAAGGTATAATTCTTCATTCTCTTCTCTACAATACCAACTGTTATCCTTCCCTCAGAGAGGGCAAAAGAAAGCACTATGGCATGATGCTCATCATGATGACATGATAAATTCCACAAAAATTTTAGAAGAGGGAAACCAAAAACAAAAAAAATCTCAAACTACAGGTAATAAATCAAGCAAACATATCTCCAGACAAAAGAGCAATGAGTTTAAATATCAATACTGTACCTTCTTAGGGATGATAAAAGAAACGTCTCCCGTATTTCACACACATGGCTTTCCACCTGCCTTTGCGGCATCAACACATTTCTTCCACTATGAATTGCCAAACTGGATGTACGAAAAGCCTTTGGCAATAACCAAAGGATGAATTTGACTGCTGAAACTAAATCATCAGATACATCTAATAGATACAGTATATTTGATAACTCATCCTCACTCAGCTTCCATTTCAAGGTGCTACGATCATTAAGAGAGGTAAAATTCCTATTAAACTGCCCAACCTGAGCTGAAGTTTTTTCAGCTTCTTCAATCAGCTGCTTAACTACATCTAACAACCAAACTGTAACAACCCTCCTCTTTGCAATACACAGCTGCTTTAAAGCTTTTCCAACAGTAATAACGTCACATGAGTGAGTAACTCTGATCCCATCCACTGATTTGGGTATTTCTCCATCCACACCAGTTCCATGATGAGAGCAGCTTGTTCTACTATCACATACATGACTAGTCGAAGCTCCTAGGCTGCCCTCAATTCTAGCAGCTGCCAACTGAGCAAGACTTTGCGTTTTACGCACAACTTTCTGTCTACCTCTAGATGCCTGCTTGGTTGATTTTAGTGGAGGATCAACTTTCAATGACTCAAAAGATTTTGGGCCCTTCCTCACCCACCATAAATCCTCATCATCTGAAGGTATTGGAGAGTGCACCTGGATGTATGCACTCCTCTCCTCAGTTAATTTCTGCTTTTTGACTCTTCTGCATTCTTCACATCCAGGACTGCTGTCTGTGAAATCTGACTTATTGCATATCGACCCAGCTGTTCTCTTAATGCTCCCTTCAGACTCATCGGTCCCCATGCACAAGGGGAAAGAAATTGAATTTGGAAACTGCAAGAGATTTGAAATTAAGGTATTCACTTCTTCAATGTCAGCTTTCTTGGGATAAAAAGAACTGGATGGTGACTCTACAGCTTTCCACTGATAAACTGATGTAGGGGACGGACCACTCCTACTATTGTGCTTCTTGTGAGCTGAAGTATGTGCGTTGTCTAAATTTCTGCGTTCACCATTAAGCTCTTGGAGCACTAGGCGTCTTTCACTTAAATAAACATGCGTACTCTCGGGAAACTGTCTCCGATCAGCTATTCTTGCCTCTTCCAGAGCATCATGAATCAAAATTCCTGGAAGCTGCTTCAAGATGCGATAGTGCCGCATTCGTCTATCCCTGTCAGCATGTCCACTCGAACTCATAATTCCACTGATAAGTAGCTGCCTTACATATGAGGGTGGGTCGAAGATGCCACAGCGTGTGAGTTCCACTATCAGCAGTTGAAGACGCTCAAAACCCTCTCCTTTAGGCACCTCATGTTGATCGATCCAGCACACCAATATATCATGTAATGGACCAGGGCTGTTCAAGCCACCAGACAACCTTCTACTTTTCTTATCTACATTTTCTGGATTGTTGCCATTTTCAAATACGTTTAACATGGAAGTCCTCCCAAAGTTATTCTCCTGGCTTAGACCTTTATGACTAGTGACACCACCGACATTGTCATTCCTTCGTCGGGATTGATTCTCTAGATCTCTTTTTTTCAGCTTCAAAAACAAAACTGCAACATACACTTGAGAGAAGTCTTTTCTACCAGAGAAGTTCACATCAGCCAGAGGAGCAGCACGAGAATTCCTAAAATCGCATGTAGCCCACTCACATAGAAAGAATACCGAGTAAATGAATGACAACTTCAGGCTCCCAATCCACTTCAAAGATGCTCTTAAGCATGGACTGACTTCTGCAATCCATCCTCCATCCACAGCTTCTTCAGAAACGTCTTCAAAAAGGAACTTATAAGTTCCCTTCAGGTCACCATGCACAAGAGCTTTATCCAAGGCTTGGACAGCTCTAGCATAGCCACAAGAAGCGTTACCAGAACTAACAACCTTTGCCAGCTTGTCTGCATGTCTTTGTATAGATGAAACAACATGCCCAAATGACACAGCCTGGTAAAAGGCATCAAAACCTTTTCTTCTGAACAGACAAGCTACCTCTGCAGAACACATTTCCATCTTTGCTACATCTTCAGATGCCTTGGATAGATAACCCCCATCATTCACCGTGTGAGAAACAACATTAGGAGGCAATGGAAAGCAATCCAAAGCAACAAACGTGTCAGGAACAGCAAGTATCAGATACCGAAGCATCTCAACTACTGCAGAGCAGGTGTACTCCCGCCGTGAGTTATCAACTAAGTCAGATCCACCTGGAGAAGGTTCGCAGATAAAACGAATGGCCACTCCAACAAGGGTTCGCACATACGTCTGAGACAGAACAATAGCCTCAATAACAGCATATATGATAGGCAGGAGCAATTGTAAAGTCTCGAACAACTCTTTATCCTGAAAAGGCATAAAGATAAACTATGAGCTTGAACAACCAAATTGATCCATAGATCAAAAAGATGAGCATAGAGACATAAATGGAAAAAAAAGAATAAAGCAAACCTGTAGTTGGCTAAGAACCCAATCAATGATAGGAGAAGGAAGAACCAGCCCTTCTGTGTGGTGCCACTGCAACAGTCGCACCATATACCACCACTTAAAATGTAGGGAGGGCTCGTCTGCATCGAGAGTAGAGGATGCTGCTTCACCTTTTTGTTGTGTTGGCCCAGCATAAAGCATCTGTGGAGATCGTTCTCGAAGGTGAGAATTCGAATTATAATTGTTTCTGCGAAATTCTTCCAAGAGGCTCTGCAAGTAATCAATAACATCCTTCGTCCACAGCTCTGCACGTGATAAATGACTTCTGTCGGGAGCTCCAGAAGAAATAACAGCAGAGCCTGGGCGGACCTGCATATTATATGATCGTAC
The DNA here is from genome assembly GCA_014182365.1 of Eucalyptus tenuipes. Lineage (NCBI taxonomy): Eukaryota > Viridiplantae > Streptophyta > Magnoliopsida > Myrtales > Myrtaceae > Eucalyptus > Eucalyptus tenuipes. Next base: position 1,112,870 of record CM024541.1, on the reverse strand, counting down.
GGAAATACATATTATGCATTTGAGATAAGCATAAGTAGCAGTAGAGATCAAGAGTCCTGTACCTGATTAAGGTAAGTTACTTTGATGAACCAAGTAGCTCTCAGAATAGGCACATTATTCTTGATGAGAACTTCAAAAAGAGACTTCTTCCTATAACCATGAGGAACATGCTCACCTAAAGAACGCAGTCTTTTGTGAGGTTGTGACAAAGCCTGAAATGAAAGACAGCAATAAATGTCAGATTTTTCGTTAAGTCTCATCTGGAAACTCTTCAGGCAAACTCAGCTAAAGCATCCCACCCAGTATATTAACATATCTATGAGATCTGATATAAGATTTCTATTTCATCTGCACCAGTACCACTTTTAAACATTGACCTGCTCATTCAGCTAGATTAAACAGGAACTGCTCACATAGGAACAATTTAAGGACCACATTCTGAAGGCAAAATTTCCTTGCAAATCAAAAGACAGCAACCTTGTTATTCCTTTTCAGTAATTTCCATTTCATGTATCATGAAAATTCACTTGATGTTTTCATTCAGACCCAAGCTCAAGCTTGATGGATGTTTATTCTCGACCCTCGGGCTCATCAAGTAATCAAATATTGTATTAATAGCAAGTATATGTCTTGTTAATTACTACATTCTATCTTCCTGAGGACAATATTGAACTATTATAAGAACGCATTATCAACATTTACAGTACCACTCAACAACCTGCTGTGTCCCTCTAATTCAATCAACTACAAATAAATACACCACAATGATAGCCACTAGCTTCTGTAGGCCAGCATCGTGCATCCAAACATTTTAATAGTAACAGAATCTCAAAATTCAATCAACTCTAGCCATGGTTCAGAAGAAGAATAAAATATAGAGATTTCTAACTGAGATATCACTGAAATTTCTAAAGTAGATATCACTGAGATATCTAGCTGTCCGATTTCTCCATGCTCCTTATCAACTGTGAGAAATGATTGTTAGAGATTTGCTGTTTCATTTGAGTTCCCATTGTCAAAAATAAATGAAGCATTAGATATATCCTAGATCAACTTCTGAATGCCTTCCATGACAGGTAAAAAACCCAATTGTTGCAATCACCATGGCAAAAGTGCTTTTTAGTTTTGACATGGTTCCCACCAAATTTTTTGAATCTCTGCTTAAACATTGTTAAAGACAGGTAACATAAGTAGGACACGACATCACAAGCCGAATATGGAGCACTTGCCCGTATTCACTTGATAATACAGTAGGAAGCATACCTCGATCCATCTTTTCTTGAAATCTTCACCAAATGACCTTTGTTCAGGAAAAGCGGCAGACTTATTCAATAAGGAACCAGACAGAGGTACACCATATACTTGACCAGCCTGTCACAAATGTGTTTTAAAGTACTGAATTTAATCACCACCTTGCATTGTAATAAAAAAAAAAAAAGGCTCCTCAAAGAGCTAATGACTCAAACTAAAGCCGTCTGTCATGCAAAAGATTGTCTGAAATACTACTTAGATATTGCGGTTTGCCAGATAAAATCCAGTATCAGTAAGAAGAAACAGGGAAACAATACCTTCCTCTTCTGGGCTCGAGACTCATTAATAGCCCTTAATCGTTTTCTTATTGCCTAAAAAAGTTGCACCAAACAACCAACTGATCAGCTCCAGCCAAAGATGCAGTCACCACATGGAAACTTCATAGCAGAAAAAATAAATTAGACAAGGCTGTTCACAGCCTAGCAAGATAAAGACATTAACCTCCTTGCACTTCAGAACAACAGGCTTTACAAACACCACAGCTTGAGATAGTGAAATTTCTCTGGCTTCCTGACATGATCAAATTCATGATAAACTTATTAATCAAAAAATCACAATACTAAGCTACTTTGCATTATATTAACTCCAAAGCCAATATAAAATGACTATTAGGACTGATTTGACTATCTCTCTCAAACCAGTCTGGGCTCTTCTACGATGGATCGAGGGATAAAACAAGCTATTTCAGCCCTATTTTATGCTACAAAAGGTCATCACAATCTTCATTTACAGTTTGATTAAGAAAGCATACCAAGAATTAAATTTGGAGCATATAAAAAATTTTAGAAAAAAAAAATTACATTTAGTGATAGCTGGTTGGGAGGTCCAGCATTCAGTGTTTGTTGAGAAAAGACATCGCCATAAAATAGAGAAAGCACACATTGCTCTTCTAAACCACTGTCAGGTATCATTTCAGTTACAAGACTGAAATGGGTTTTCTTCCATATTTAGGAGGACAAATCATATTAAAGTACCCTTTCAGTAGAAACACCCCAGAGAGAGCTCGATAGCCCACCATATAGGCATGTGAGATTACAAGCATACTAAGTGCCCAGCCAAATTTTAGCAAATTAATGATAAGAAATTGGCAAACGCAAGACAAGAGAAGAAATTGACAGCGTGTACACATACTACATGGGAATTGCCTTATCTAGACTTAATGAAAGGTAAAAGTTTTGATTTCTAAAGATACCTCAAGTCCTTCAACAGTTTCCTTATATCCAGACTGAACATACTCTTTTGTGAGGGTCTCTTCAGGGCAATCAGTAGTCTGAGGATGGTAATCGGGAGGCCCAAGTCTGTCATCGTAATGCAATAAAATAAGACAAAGCAACATAAGCTAAAACAAGAGGGAAAGGAAGTAGTAAAAGCTGTAAAATGACCAATAAACATCACCATCCCAAGTACCTGACCAAATCAAATTTTGTTGTAAATAGCAACTGAGAAACAAAATCTATTGGTAACTGATGTGCTAATCAAAATCAATGACAGGAACAGCTTCCTGCTCAGACCATTGGCAAAGGAACAACAAAAGCATCCTACTTCATTGCAACAATTACCTGGAGTTCAGAGGCTTCCTTTTCACACTTCAGTTTGTAAGGTGAGAGTTGAAATTGCCGCCTGTGTAATTGAGATCGTTTTTAAAGTTCCAGAGAAAGAGGAAAAAAAAGCCCTCAGTCGAGAAGAAATTACAGTGAAAAGTTAACAAATCAAGTGATTCTTCAAAACAAAAACCTAGTTGCAACAATATCAAAGTCCTGGGTAAACAAAAGGAAAATGGATGTCATTAATGGGAAGATGTGGAGATTAAAGAAACTCCAACAACCCTAAGCTGGATTTGTTCCTCAAAAAGCCTTTTCTTTTCTTTTTTTTTTTTTTTTTTTTTTTCAAAAGAACAGACTGGTTGTTGAACCCATGGAGCTTATCCCACCCTAGCCTCTCTTACTGCAAGCTTTGATGGGTTCTCAGAAGGCCAAATACTGGAGAACAATTCACATTATTTCTTTTCATGACACATGCTCAGGTCAAGGAAATTGTAAAAACAAGAGGAAATAATTGGAAACGCTTCCCACAATATTACAGGACAAAATACTGAAGGGAATAGTGTTATGCAAAATTGTAGGTACCAACATTATAAAAGCTTAGCGTAAGCGAAAGGCGGGCCGGTGGATCCTCGGTATCAAAAAAAAAAAAAAAACATTACAAAAGCTTTGCTGTGGGTAAATTGTATGAGCCTAGTGATATCGATTACCTTGAATTTAAAGAAAAGTTAGAACCTATAGAAGCTGATTCAGCACGAGCAGTATCTCTAGATGACGGCCCACCAATGGTACTGTTATTTACTGCATTACCGCAGTTGGCAACATGATACCTTTGCATCTCTCCCGACTACCATCAGCATACTGCCCCTAGCATAGATCACAGCAAGCTTTGGACTGCCATTGAAGACATCCTTGCCTTAGTTAGCAAACTAAGTCATAGAAAGAATGTGAAAAAAAAATAAATGGGCGCTCATACATAATTTGGAAAAACAGAAGTAAAAATCACAAACACGCCTGAGTCTTCAGAGTTGTCTGTTCTAGTGATGATTACAAAGGACTTCTTGTCAATTGGAGGAACTTAAGTATCCCATTTATTTTTATGTCTAATAATGTCCTTAAAGAACTATGTTCACAAGACTTTTTTCCCCTTGATCAGAACTTCGTGATATTGGACAGAGGAGGATGCACAAAGATCTAAAAGACACAATAAAGGGTAGAAAAAAAACCAAAGCTTATGATAGCTCTCGGCTAATCAGTTCTATTAAGATCAACGTAAGTCATAGTGCAGCATATCTGATACCTGTGGCGGAAAAACCATATTAAACAACTCTACAAAAATCACGGAATTTTATGTCCCATAAACAATAGATAGTAAGGACATAAAAAATCACAGAGCAAAAGAAAAAGAATGTCAAAAATCACATTACATCAAAAATAATACAAGAAAATAAGTTTATTAAACTCCAATGATGGTATTATTACATCTCATGCGAAAGAAACATAAGGGGGTTACGAGTTATCAGCACAAAATCACCCACATCATAGCACAAAAGCCACCTATATAGCAGCAGGACTTCGCAATTTTGACAATGATTTTCTTTATGCCATTTCCCTTGACTTCCGTCCTTCCCTATAAATTCCCTCAAAATGCAGTTGACACACCTCAATTCTACAAGAATTTACCTTCTATGGAACACAGCAGAGACTACTTCTCTCAAGTGTTAAACAATACTGTGACTGACATAATATAAGAAATGTACCGATCAGCTGACCAAACACTTTTGTTTTTTCTACTCTTCAATAAAAACATGACCATATCATTCGACAAAACCCAATGTATCAGCTATCATAAGCAGTACGCTCATCGATTCCACAGCTTTAATCCAAGACATTCATGCTTACGTTACTTATGCTTGAGCAGGCTCCTCAATGCCACATATGGAAACAACACGAACACATCATAAGCATCTCTCTAGAAGGACCAAATTGTTAAAAGTAGAACTTCTCAATAACCATCCTAGCAATATCCAAACTTTAAAAGAAAAACAAGTTTCACTAGGAAAGAGCACAATCGCAACACCGTATCCCAAGACATGCCACATTCACATTTGCACCCAATGTGCCTCACCAAAATCCCTCCTCAGAGGAACCACAGCATCCACGACCAAAGAATCACTATGATCCGCACCACCCGCTCGGCTATCAAACCTCACCCTCCAGACAAGACCTCGACACCAGCTAAAACAAGCTGAAATACTAACGAACCCGGAAACCGGAAACGAACGCCAACACTATGCTCAGTCAGCATCACACTCCAGACCGCCAAATTCCACTGAATCAAGCCACACGCGGGAGCCAACTTCAAAATCCGCAACTTCGACTCACGCGCCCATCCCCGGGCGCGGAAGAAGTCAAATCTGGCACCCCGGCAGCTACAAACGAGCTAGGGTTTGCGCCAGGACTCGATTCGAGGGCTCGACCGCACCCCGACGGATCGGATTCCGACGACCAAGTAGGAGCTAGGGTTTCGATGGCAATTCCGTAAATAAACAAAGAAAAAGACAACAACCCACGAACAACAACGGGGACTCCTCGGACCCAGGAACCGGGCGAGACAGGGGAGGAAAAATCGGATGCGAGAGGAGCGAGAAGAAGAGGCATACCTTTGCCCTAAGACGCGAGATTCGAAGAGCGAGAAACGGAGCAGCAATCTACAGAGAGAGAGAGGGAGAGAGGGCTAGAGAGAGAGAGAGGAAGAAGAAGAAGAGAAGAGTCTTGGGGTTTGAAAGTCGCAAGGTTTCCTTTTCCTCTTTTTAATTTTTTCATCGCGTGTTTTTTTCTTTTTCTTTGTTTTTTTTTTTTTTTTTGCTGCTCCTGGTGCTGATGATGATGATGATGACGATGATGCCTGCGCTGTTGCTTGCTTCGCGCGAGGGGTGAAGGCGATCTGAGCGGAAAATTAATATTTATAATAATTAATTAATCCCCGATATTATAAATGACGATTTTGTTTGTTTGTTTGTTTAAATACGGGTGCGTATGGCCGGCGTGAATTTCCGGATTTGTACCCGCGGGGGAGCGGGTAATTACCGGTCCGGACCGAGCACTCCGGCGTGCGGCAAGGGGCGAGATGGTAAAAACGGCAGGAGCCAACCCCCAACTAAACAGTGCTTGCGAATGCTTTGAACGGCTGGTCCAGATTTTGATTCCGATGGAATTGCGGCGGGCGCCCCCTCCCGGTTGGCCGTCGGATGGATTTCCTGGAGCTAAATTTCCAGCATTACGGCAATAGGATCAGTGTTTTTCAGGGAAATCCGTGCGGATTGATCGGATTAGATTCGGTAAATTATTTCAAAAGTCCTCAATCTTATTATGATTTTACCAATTCAATTATAAGCTTTTTAATTTTACTAATTAAATCATAAATTTTTTTAACTTTTTACTTGAGTCTATCCGGTCAATTTTGGCCGAAAATTACTATGTGGACAGTAAAGAATATTGTCGTGGACAAATTTTTAATAATTTTTATTATTTTTCTACTTTTTCCCTTCTTTCTTTTTTTCTTTGTTTTGCTGGTGGCCCCAACCGAGCCAAATTTGGCAAGACCTAGCAAGGGTCAGCCTCGCCTAAGCCAAATCTAGCAGTAGGTAGCAAGGCCAACCCACCGGTCATGGCCAGTGGCTGGCTATAAACAAAAGGAAAAAGAAAGGAAAAAAAAGGAAAAAATTGAAAAATTAATAAAAGTTCGAAAAAATAAATTATTATTTAAAATTATCCTCATGAGTACCGGCCGTGTCACATATGATGATTTGCATCTATTCTAGTGAATTGCGATTAAAATTAGCTAAATAGACTCAATTGGCATAATGTGAAAAAGTTTAGAATTAAATTAGCAAAATTTAAAAGTTTAAAATTGAATTTTGTAATAAATTTAGGACTTTCTAGACAATTTTCCTGATCTACATTGGTTGGGCCAAGATACAATTAGCATTTTAGATAAATTTCTTAGATTTGGATATATGGGCTGATTCGATTATTCTATCTCGTGGTCCCATTTTGATTTCTGGTATGATTTCGGAGTTATTGAATGGAACATGGTTAAACTCAAATCATTAGTTAACTTTTCGCGAGCAATATATGCAGTAGGAGAGCATTTTAAGTATTTGAGGATGCTGGAGATGTTGAGTTATATAAATTTATAAATATATTTGACACTAGAGAGAAAAAGAAATACTGTTTGAATTGATGAATGACTATAAATTGCATTTAGTGATGGAAAGATGACTTGAAGTCGCAAGATTACATCAATACATGACATGTCTACATATTTATCTCGTGTTTCATTCAAAGTGTGAGTTTGTCTTATCAGCTTTTGCTTGCCAATAGGGGCGACGATTTCCGCAATGGCCGCCATGGTGGACCTAGTGGGTGCTCGATGGCTAGCCTTAGAGCAAAGTTTTCGCATCAAATGAGATTGGACCTTCGAATGATCCCTGGGAAGAAGCCTATCTGCAAGGAACGGAGCGATTACTCCATCTATCAAGAGAAAACAAAGACAAACCCTGGAGGATTTGACTTTCGTTTGCTTGTCAAAAGGACAAAAACACTGTATACCTTGCCAATTACACAATGGTTTGCAACAGCTATCTCAACTCGCCAATGAGGACATTCTTCGCTGACCGATCAATAATGATTTAGTTTATAGAGATTGAAATTTAATATGAGACAATCATTTTTTGTCAAGTGAGACGGGATACTTTAATTTCACAGATGAAATGCGAGGTGGGTCCACTTATTCGGTAAGTTTCCAATGTGTTAGCCATGTTTGGCTCGATGCTGTAGCTAGTCCTGGTGGCAATCTTTGATTTTTTCTTATTTTGCATGTCCTGTTGTACAAGTTGCTCTGTTGGTAACTGGAGAAACCAGGCCTATCTGTTGTCAATGGAGAAATAGCTGAGGTAAATTGACCTTTAGCTCACTGAAAGTCTGACATCGAAATGATTTTCTTCGCTTTATTGCTTGTCAACTTCTGTGAGATAAGATGGCGCAGTAGAAAATAGAAAAAAAGAGAAGGAAAAAGTTAGCTCCTGTGCGATAATGACATGCACTATCGAATCGCCTTCATAGATGGCAAACTAATCGGCCATCTCTCTCTCTCTCTCTCGATCGATCGTCTTGGATTTCAGTCTAACTCTTCGGGTTACTTCTCAAGCTTCCCATTACGTCCCACTGCTATTGATTGGCTATTGAAAGTCCATTGCAGGCTACCGGGGTATATCGAGGTCGAGTTTCTGTAGGCAAATTTACTCACATATGATGGACTCAATCCGGCGGACGCAAGGTCCGAGCAGGAAAATCCCCTTATTGGGGCCTAGCAAAGTACTAGCGAAGAAGAGTTGTACACTAAAGAGAGCACGAGAAGATTAACAACTTGCACTACCATTTTTGTTATTCAGCAACTCCTGCTGTTTCCTTTGATATTTACAGCTACAGGGTCTAAAACCTGGAGGACTCCAGATTGACCATAGTAGAACGGAAAGAGCAGGTAAGGCGGCAGCAGAAAACAGTCAATACGGACAAGCTGTACAACAGAAAAATACCCTATTGGCCTCAAATAACACCGTAAAAATGCCTCATGTGCAAAGGTCGGTGGGTAGGAACGTGACCAAATGTCGCGTTAGCGGGAATGCAGTCGCCATTGCAACCAGTCAGCCTTCTTTCTAGGGAAGGACACAACAGAACGAACGCCATCTGATCATATTTATTATGAGAAAGTGGGGTCAGGCTTCCATATTCATATGACCCAGCACCAACTGGAGGGCATTCGCTCTTTGAACACTCTCATTCACACAGCTCGGCATGATCTCGTCCATCAATTCTGCAATAATAGCTTCACTCACTTCGACGCCAATATTTTCGGCGTCAAAGCGCAGGTCCATCCAAGTTCCCGTTCTACTCATGTCCTTTTGGACGATCTGTTCCAAAGATCGTGGCAGAGGAAGAGGGAGGAGATGCCAATGAACTCCTCTGCATACTTCGAGGACTGCATATTTCATGGCCGGGATTCGCCTAATTCTCCGTTTCACAAAAAAGAAGGAGGGATAGCAACTGTTGCAGTACTCAAAAACCTCCAAGAGAACCTCATTGATGCAATCGAAGAGAGGCTTCTGATCATAATGAAGGTGGTCACCAAAGAAATCAACCTTATCCAAGACTGACGGTTCAATTAACTGGTCGGAAGATTGTGACTTCAAGTAGAGATCATCACAGTTGAGGTTAGAGGCTTCCAGTACTTTCTTTACATATTCGAAAACTAGTTCCTTTTCCACCTCAAAGTTTCTTAAATAGATCTCCTTATCTGTGGTTGAAAAGTCATCTTCAAATTCAACTAGTAGAGACTCTGTTGAGAGCTCAACTGAGAAGCATTAGAAGTTTCAAATTAGATGACAAAGATTTGCTAGTAATATACCAATCACATCAGAAATCGTAACCCCAACAATTTGCTGGCTTACCAGGAGCAGGACTTGCAGGACTAATGTCATACTCTGTGAATGGTGGCTCCAGAACAGATACGGGACTAGGTCGGTCCGATCTATCGATGACAAGTTCCAGATCTTCAACTTTTTTTATCGTTAAAGCATTTGGAGGAGATGAAAACAAAGACAGTGGCTGCTGCTCCATCCCATAATATTTCTGGATAAAATGAGAAAATTGCACTGAGAATGATGAGGCATAATCAATCCAAAGTGTTCACACACACATGCAAAGCATATCAATTGAGTTTGTGATGTGATTCAAATTTTGGTTCAGATGGATATTTGTTCCTTTTGTTTCTTCCCAAGGAAGAAGAAAATGGAGTGATAGCCATCCAAAATTCAGTTGCTGCTTCAAAATGTGATCTCCCGCACTTGATTCTCAATCAATTAATAAAAACACTAGCATGAAAATGTCAACACTTCAAACATGATGCGATATGTGATCTCCCACGCTTAATTCTCAATCAATTAATAAAAACACTAGTGTGAAAATGTCAACGCTGCAAACATGATGCAATAATGGGGCATATGCTTCCTAAGGTGGCAATATCTGATTTTTTGACCATTTGATTACCAAATAAAATTGCAGTGAAACGAATGCAATATATCTGGTGTGTGACGCTAGCAAGCAGCATTAGTTCACCTTTTTCATGGGTTTGGAACATTCATCTTCAGGTATAGACTCAACTGACATGCCAGGTGATTTGACTGGTTCTGAAGAAGGACAAAAGATGTCGCAGTCTCCCTGGATTTCCAGTCTAGTAGCTCCACAAATATCTGCATTATTTCCTTAGAGTACATAATTCTGGAAAACTTACCCCAACAATAAATAAAAGTTTTCCCAGTGACAGTTTGTTTTAAAAGGGATTTACCTTCAGAAATTATCTCCTCTCTGGTAACGGCATCGGTAGTTTTTACTTTTTCACTTGAAAGAACCATCTCTGAGATATTTAGGTCAGTCTCCAGAGTTTGAACACCTCTAGAGAAACTCTTGGAAATGCATGACTCCGTAGTTCTCTGTGTTGAACCGTGCAGATGGTTTAGGATGCTCTGCTTTGAATCCCTTCGAGGACCTATCGGAAAACAGTTTAACTCGGGATTGGAAAGAATCCTCCCTAGGGTTTCTGGATACTGTCTGCTCAAAGAAACTGCATCTGAATCCCCATGGTTGAGCATCTCGAAGAGATGCTTCTTGGCCTCAACATAAATGTCTGATAACCTATGCTGGTGGTTATCAGCAGCTTCACTTTTAGTCCTCACTCGAATATCTCCTGGTTTATCTTTGCTCTTTTCTCTCTTGATTCCTGCAGGCTCAACATAGAGGTGATCTTTACTTGCAGAACATTTTCCTACATTTTCCCCAACACTTCCTAAGATTTGCTGCCCCTTTTGGTGCCGTTTCTTGGGACCATCTACAGTAATTCCCCGATGCTCCTTCACAACCATATTTTTCAACTTCCTCTTGATATCACTAATGAAATAATGGGCACTTGCTCTTGTGCTCTGCCTCTTAGCGGTGTACATTATTTGAGGTGATAAGCGTGGGTTGCACCCCCTTTTGAGCTGCAGTGGATCTGTCATCCCAGGCTTCAAGATGACAATCGTGTTAGAAAGTGGAGATTTCGCATTCCTACTCAAAGACTTCTCTTCCTGAGACTTGGCTCTTCTTCCGAACTTGCCGAGTTCTTCATGATGAAGAGAGTCTTCGTACTGCCTCAATGCATCTTCGTCTCGCAATGAGTTCAATTCCTTAAGTGAGTCCAGATGAGAATCTTGCAACCTCTGAATATACTGCATTACTGTCTTGTTTGGATCTTGTAGAAGATCTAAAAGTGAAAATTCGGCCGAAGTCAAAAATTGGAGCATCTTGACATCTGTGGAGCATGGAATATTCCCATACTCATCGATATACTTCCCACTAGTAAGCTGTTTATTGAGAAACTCAGTTATCAGCTCAAACAGATTTTCCTCGACATCTGAATGCTTTGGGTTTAGCTGTACACTAACTCTACCATAATGAACACACTTTTTGCAACCACTACTTTTTCGACTAATCTGCTGGCAGAGATCCTCCACTATTTCATTTTCATTGTGGTTAGCGGCTAACAGTTGATATGTGTTCTGATCACAGGAGCACTCGAGTTCTGAGCCTTCAGTGGGCCCAAAATTATCCTCGTCCAAATCACAGCTTTTCTTCGAACTTCTCTTACTTCCTCTATGGTTCTTTTTCCTTTGACTCTCCTGTACTGAACTAGATCTTTTGTGCTCAGTTCCAGTTTCCTCACTCCTGTCATCACGTCTTCACCGACCATTTCTTTTTCTATGAGTGTTTTCACACTAGTCTTTCCAGCTCCACCAATCATTTCCCTTCCTTCTTTGCAATCCTGGAAAATTCATCAGCCGATCATGAATAAATAACTTATTATCAATAGAAGGCCATCTGGGCTACAGCAGTATAGGAGATATTGCAGATATGATCTTCAAAACTATTCTGACCATGCTTACCAGTGTGCCTGTACGATCTTCATCGCAACTTTTTAGCAATTTAAGTTTATTTACTGGGTTTGCAGCACCTGCAGAAGGAAAAAAAGTACAGTTCAGGATATGTGCACATTGCCCCATTATCAAGCTAGTTTCCATGAGCTCATTATTAGGAGACGATGGCATAACTTTCTGTATACACGTAACATTCTGCTTAAGAAAACTAAGAAAGGAAAAATAATGCATAGCAATTGAGTGTTAGCAAAAGCCTTTATTTTTATCCCAAGTAAATACAGGACAAAGAGCTAATATCTTATGCATATGTGCCATACTGAAGAAATGTCGTATGCTATAAAAGAAATGCTCACCAGCAACTAGGCAATTTTGCCTCCGTTGATCTGTTAGCAGCTTCCTAGAGGAACGAAAATCCAATATTCTAATCAGACCCCACATACAGCTTGACTGATTTTTCTCACGCTGCACGGGCCGCCTTTGCGACTTCTTTGCCATTGCAATTTGTTAGAATTGTGCGGGATATTGACTGCTGTACAAGGAAGATGCAGCAGTTAAGGGAAATTTGCGCAAGACAATCAATGTCTATGAGCTAAAGCAAAGAACATACGTGTCAAACCACACCGTAGCAAAATCACAAGAACAGCCCGGTGACTTGATCACAATCTCATCAAATTCAGTCGCAGCAAAATACATGTCTACAGGACTTTCTGAATCTTTGATACAACACGCTTTAAATATATAAACATTCTGAATTAATTGACTGGCAATGCAGGAATTATCAGCACAGAAACTTAAAACTTCCAGCAACCCTTTCGAAATAATTCTCTAATTTATGCAGCAACACCGTGTCGCACAAACAAAGCTACGACTCAATACAGGGGAATCGACGAACAGTTTAATCAACAAAAGAGATGGGCTTCCAGGAAATTACTACCACAGGAGAATCACTCCTCTGTTCTGATAACCGTCATCACCATACATGCAGATAAACATAAGGACGAACAAGAAGCAAAGAAAAAAAAAGCATTAAATGACTTGCCTCCCAACTCAGATTGCCTTAATTAATAGGACGAAATCAAATAGAGCAAGAAGCTGCTTCTCGAGAGAGAATGCAATAAAGACTCACTCGGATTGTTCAATCTCTCGAACGGGTAAAGCTCGAGATCAACTTCCCTCGTAGAAGAAGCAACCAAAGGTCGCGCCTTTATTCGCTCCCAAGCCTCAACCAGCGCCCAACGCTTCCTTCACGTCACGCTCACTTCGCGGGTAGTTCCCATCTTACCTTCAAAGAAACACGGAGCCCGAAGAAAAAGAGGGTCACTCCAAATTCTGCAGAAAGTTCATTGATTCCCATGCGAAAGAAAGAATCTCTGCAACTCACCATGCAAAACCAAAACAGAGCCGAAAAAGTTCCAGCTTTTTGGACGAACGATGGACAGGGTCAGCTGCTTCGAGCGAAGAGCGAAGAATTGCGGCGACCCAAGAGCCCCCCGAGCGCGACCTTCCTCGAGCGGCCGAGCTCCCCGCGAGCACCGACAGCGCTGACTCCCCCCCTGAGAAACCGAGGACCACGGTTTGCCGCAAGCGGCGGGGGGGAGGGGTCTCGAGACTGGCCGAAGGAGGGGAGGGAAGACTTCAATGCTCCTCGCGAATTGGCATCGCGGATTCGCTCAGCGTGACCAATCTCGACACGCGAGGCCGAAGGAGAGAGAGAGGGAGGAGAGCTCGATGGAAAGCGTTGCTGCTGCTGCTGCTGCTGCTGTTGGCGTTGGGCGAGTGGAGAGAGAGAGTACGTGACGGTTGGGGTAGCATGAGTGGGCCCCTCCATTAATGTCTCTCTTTCTTCCTATTCCTTCTTTTTGGTTTTTTCCACACAAAATTGGTTCTCCTTTCTATCGAAAAATATCAAAACAGCCGTACACCTATTATATTAATACTAATTTTATCATGAAACTTTCAATTAAACTAATTTAATTTTAAATATTTTCGTGTTAATATCAATTTAGTTTATTTGATCAATTTAACTAGAAAATCGATAACACGGACGTCAATGATTTTACGTGGCGAGGGCACCCCTCGCCACCCTCGCCCGCGCAGCGAGGGCGGCCCTGTCGGCGTCGGCGAGAAGCGGCCCTGAATATTTTAAAATAATTTTTTTACTGATTCTTTTTATTTTTTATTATTTTTTTGAAAATTTTTTTTAAATTTTCCTTTTTTTAGTTCTTTTCTTTGAACTATGGCGACAATCGACAATCATTTTTTATTATTTTTTCTGAAATTTTTCAAGGGCTATGGCGACAATCGGCAATCAGGGGCGAGAGCCTTGCGGCCTTTACCAAGTCTAGTAAGGGCTTGCCTCTCGCCGAATTTGGTGAGGTTGCCCTTGCGGCCTCTGGTGATGCTTGACCCTTGCCACCCTCGCTTAGGCTGCGAGGGTCTCGCTCTCGCCAAATCAGGCAAGGGCGACTCTTGTCCAAGCGACGAAGGTCAAGCCCTTGCTTAGTTTGGCGAGGCCTACCCTCACCCACGTTGCGAGGGTCAAGATTTGGCGAGGGCAACCTTTAGCTGTGGTCAGTTGTCGACAATGGTTGGTACCGACCACAGTTCAAATAAAGGAAAAAAAGATTTTTTTTTAAATAAAAAAAAAAAAATTTAAAAAAAAAAAATTGGGTAAAAAAATATTTTTATTATTTTTTCAATCTTTAAAATGTCAACATTAAAGTCAATACAATATGTTTATGACTTTTTTGGTATTTTTCCCTTCTATCTTTCCTTCCCATGCTATTAGGGAAGCATCCCCTAGTTTTCAAGTGATTAACTTTAATTAATCTCCTTCGACCTAAAAATATTTATTTGTTAATTAATATTTGTTCGATGTGGCAATTCATTTATTATACCAAAAATTAGTTGTTAGAAAATAGGCTTATTACATTGGTAAACCTGCGATGAAATTGCATTATAAACATTTCAATTGAACCTATTTAATTATAAACTTTTTCATAGTAGTACTAATTAAGTCCATAACAACAATTTATGATTAACTATTTTTGTGGCTAGTGAATAGATTTTGCATTCATCCATTTTTGTAAGCGATCGATTTTCGAAAAAAAATTTTTTTAATTCTTGAGTGTTATAATGAAACAAATGCACTCTGTGTTGCTAGGTTCTTAACCCTTTCATTATTCACGTGAAGGAAGTCAAAAAATACACATTCTTCTCTTGAACTCGAAAGAAAAGAGAGCGGTATTGTTATTGTTTGCTCTAGCTCAGAGTAATTATTTTCTTACATAGAAAAAAAGGTTCGAATTTGACTATGCTCGCCTTTTGGTCCTAAGACTGGTAGTTAATAAGTCGTTCACAATAGGAAATTTTCTTATTATAAAATGATTAAGAAAGCACCAACTAAGTGACAAAAGAGAAACAACAAAAACACCAAAAGTCAACCCCAATCCAATCGAGGACGAGAACTTTCCTCAAGCGAAAATCACAATAAGAAAACGTTAAAAAACACTAAACAGAGATTGATCGATTGTCATGTATTTTGTCATTTCATGGCAAAATAAATGATTCTTCGAAATTTATGGGTACATCACTTGATTTCTCAAAGTAGAAACTAGTGGAAGAAAATAAATCAATTGATTTCAAGTCTTAATTCGCCGAAAGTAACGCTAAATCCGAACGGACAATTGTTTATTTGGTTATTATGATGAGTTAGGACATCAATTCAATGGTCTCACCAGCATCTCTTTCCACCATATTTAACTCGTTCCTTTTAGTATTTTTTTTGAAACTTTAATTATACTTCTCCTTGCTTTATGTCTCATTTAATATTCCCACTTCTCTATTGGTGATAAATGGTCAATGTCTTGGGGACATAAATGAGACTCTAGGACCCCCGAATTTGCTCTTCCCTAACTCCAAAGCACCAATTGAATAAACCCCACATCTCCAATTTCCACAAAATTCCACTCCAAGCCTATTGTTGATGTCCCACTGTAATTTCGGACATGAAATCTTGGGATTCCAAGTGCACGTGAGGAGTAGTTGGGCCTAAACACCCTCGATTGGTGGGGCCCACTAGGAAAAAAGTTGGGCCCACCATCTCTTTTACTGTTGTACAAGCTCCAATCGTAAGTTCTTATACCATAAGAAAAAACTGGAATTACTAACGCACCTTTATTTATTTATTTTTGTATATTATGGGTACTCTTGATTCTTTAAGTACTCGGTCTATCTCCACAGCACATGCCGATCCTTTGTCTGCACACACGGAGTAATTATTGGAAGCACACGGTCCTGTAATCCTTTAATGGCCCCAATCAATGCGCCAAATACCGTGACTTGAAACAAGACACGGAGGGCATGCTTATTATCAAGGCAACTTCTTAGGGCTTTTGTTCATACTCACTACGTAATGGAAGGGCCGACGGCATGCATTGGGAACCGGTCACTTGATTGAGCTCGATACCATATCAGTATGACACCTATTGTGAGTGTTAGACGAAAAGGCTTTGGCCTATTGGACACCGAGTCAAAGCTTTTACCTCTTGATTTTTCTTTTCTTGGGGACTATACACCAGACAAACCCAATGGAGATTATCCTTTTCCCTCGGGGTTGGTTGGAGAACAGTAGAGAAGCTAGATGTTGCCAATGAAGGGCCACCGGCTATCCTCTCATAGGAAATAAATAAACGCTAGTCACCTAGCATCAATTGTTAAGTACTTATCGAGAAGTATGGGTTTGCGACTTCGCGCTTTAATTACTCGAGCAATTCGACAGGATGAGATTGGTTTTCAGATATATATATTTTTTTTTTTCCGTGTTTCTCCAAGGATTTTGTCTCGAGTGCGGTTGATAGAGAGCGTTGGTGGGTGCGTGCGTGTCTTTTTGCATGATGTATGGGTCGCTGTTGCAGCCCCAGCTTGCCGTCAGGGACATGCAAAGATAAATTTGTAGTGGGAGGACCACAAGCGCACTGAAGTCTCCCGAGTTCAGTCATCACTTTTATCGACCCTGCTTGTCCTGCATGCAAATGGAGACTTGAGAAGGAGAGCAATGAATGCCATGTGCACGAAGCTTTATCAATGCATAATACTACAATTTACTTCAAATATTGTTCTTCTTCTTCTTTTCTTTTTTGGGAGGAACGTCCGTTCGCTATTGGTGGACAAACCGAACACCATCGGGAATTTTCATTTGAGGGATTACACTAAGTTGGAGATATCGATATAGCCGCTATATTTCAGGTCTTCCCAATTTAGACTCGCCCATCTAGGGAAGTGTCGAGGAGCTTCTTTCTCGATGTAAACTTAAAGTTAGCTACTAGAAACAATGCTATGTATATTGAGATCTTTTCGGATAAATTAGTATGTTAAGTGATGCAGTAAAATTATAATTGGGAATTTAATTTAAGTGGCTCGTCTTTAAAACCTCGTAAAAAAATGTCACACTCACGTGGCTTAATACTTATGTTGGTGATCAAGAAAGAAAGAACCTGTCTTGCTTCTCTCATCACACTATCCTTTTTCTACGTGCCGAAGAAGAAAACTTATATGCGGAGAACAACTGGCACGAAGTAACCTAACCCCTCGAGGTTTATGTCGCGGTTTGTTGCCTCAGTGGGTTGCCATGTCAAAGAGTCGCACCAAACGCAAGCGATAAAACAGAGCCATAAAAGAGTTGACCACACGCGCCGCATCCGTGAAGCCTCAAGAAGCAAATGGTTCATTGCCGATCGATTTGTTTATGAAGGTTCTGATGGGGAAATCATTAGTTAATTGCTGCAAAACCCCTAACCATCCTGGCTGGTGAGCAGACAAGTGACATCAATGGTCGACACGACTTTCTTTATGATATGTTGGACACTCCCATTTCAACCACTCTTTTCCTCATTGGATGCTCTTTCCTCTCTAAATCAAAGACGTTCATGAACAAGAACAAGAAGAAGAGGGGAATGAAGACTTGTAGGGGCATTGTCCAGTCAAAAGAAGCAGAAGTCGTGCGGGTTAAATTTGCACTGGCGAAGGTGAAACTGGAGGGGCTTTTGGTGCAGAAATCGAACCTCGAAGTCCTCTTGAACAATGATGATTTGCCTCGGCCGACGGTCACTGTGTTGGTAGTGGAATCATGACGGGATATTCATGGTCTTGGGCCATACAAGGTTGAGTGGAGGGGTCGGATTTCGCCATTTGGTTCATTTTCTATACGTTCCATTTGCGAGCCCCACGATCAATAATTTCACGGAGTTCAGACAAAATAAGGAACAATGAACTTCATTGGTGGTTTATAAACCTAATGTTTTCTCCTTAGACATATCAAAAAGACCCTTTTCCCGAAGCGTTTATGATCTAATCATCACGCTAGCTACATAACTAAGGAATTCTGGGTCTCCATCATAAATTGTAGCGTTGAAATCCCGATTGGGAGGGTCTTTGTCCGCTTGTTGAAGTTGCGGAGGATGAGCTTGAAACAGGAAACACCTTTCTCGGATCGTCGTCCCTGTCGTCGTCACAATCGGTAAATCGGGATTGAATAATTGAGTTAGGCGCTTCCTGGGGATGATTATCACAAGGTAATTGGAGAGCGAGTCTAAATCATGGAAAATTTTGGGGGGGGGACTTGTCTTGTTTCCTGATCCCTCCCCCACCACCAAGATAAGATAGCTCAACCATCGGAAATAAACAAATGCATCGTTCGATGAGCAAGATTCCTCCAACCTAGTGATTAGTCAGCAGGACAAAAGAGCTTAGAAATAATTAACAAGAGTTTGATCATCTTCCATATGGACTCAAGCCCTTTGGAGCGTTTATTTATAGTCGTGTGACAATTTGCAACTCATGGTGTCGGCCGTGGAAAGAAAAAAAAAAAGGACGATGAGACTTTCCCATGTAAGAATGCTCTGTCAAATATCAAAAAAAAAAAAAAAAAAGGAAAAAAAAAAAGGAGATTAGTTTTTTATTCATTTTTGACAGAAAGAGGAGATTAGTTGGAAAGTGCTTCTTTGAGTGAGGCCCATCGAAACAAGCCCATCACTTTCTGTCTCTTCCTTACTTTTTCTTTCTTCCTTTTCGATATCAAATTTTTGGTTTTGGGCCATTGGACATTGCTTTTCGAGACATCGAATTGACTTGCGTCCTCGTTTCGCATGTGGGTCTGTCGCATATTTCATCACAGTGCCGAAAATACCTTCTCTACGGACTCCGGGAGAGTGGGTCGATCCCACTAGCGTCTCATGCATTCTCATTCGACCGCGAGACTACTCACTCTAAGGGATTCGGCGAAAGAGCCCACAAACAAATCGAAATCGTTCATTTGATTGTAAGGAATCCTCAATAGTAGCTTATTAGGGGAGGAAAATGCAAATGGACCATGAGACTTATCAATGACTTTGGTGTACGAAGGGAAATGCTGCGCAAGGAAAATCGTGAGATGCCTTTCACACATGCCTTTCTACTTATTGAATTTGCACAGCACAAATTTGGTGAAGCAATAGTTTACGCACCATGCTTTGCACGGGCTCATTCTAAAATTTTGCTTGAAAAGCGAAATCGACATAAACAATGCCTTGAGTTCTGAACTTTGATCTTTGTCCATTGAATTGGATGTTTATTGATATGAGTTTTCTTCTTTTCAGCAACAATTATCAAGTCACAAAAAGTACGTTTGAAGATGAAAATTAGCAATTTTTTTAGGGAAAAGACATCACCCATTTCGAACCTACTACAGAAATGCAAGTTCAACTTTTTTAATATTTACTTGCGCGAAAATGTGTTTCTTACATGAATGCGTTGATCATTTGTTTGGACTTGAGGCCAATGGACGATGCTCTTTTTTTTGTGCCGATTTAGTCCTAAACCTTTTTTTTTTGGTCTGGATTTAGTCCTAAACCTTTTTAATATTTACTCGTGCAAAATGTGTTTCTTACATGAATTGAGTTTTTAATATTTTAATATTTTTGAATATTTTTGAATATTTTTTTATTTTTATTTTTATTTTTATTTTTCTTATTTTATTTTTCTTCTCATTATGTTTGGACTTGAAGCCAATTGGGAACAAATAATATTCTAATATTTGGTCACAAGACAAGGAAAAAATATTAAAATATTATTAAAAGTTGTCAGAGGGAAAATCAAGCTAAACCTACTCGTGCTTGTACCTACGGCATTAGACAAACCGGATCGAAATGGGTCAACTCAAATTGCTTGCTCCTCGTGTAAGAATTTTCATTCAGACTTTACTTCATAGTGATAAGGTGATCTTGTGCAATGTGACTAAGGACATAAATTATATCGTGCAACCCTTGGTAACTCCTATTAGAAACTTCCCTTTGCTCACTTGTGCAATGTGACTAATAAAGGGAAAATGACATCATAGGTGCCATAACTTTTATATGGTGCACACTTAAATATTATAACGTTTTTTTTTTATCACTTGAATGCCATAATTTTTTTTTAATAATTGTTAACCCATCACTCCAGCTCGGGAATCCACCCCAACTCGACATTCCATCAAGCTCCACCGATACTCTGACCAGTCCTCATGAGTCTTCGAAAAGACAAAAATCATTTGAATTAAAAGCATAAGTTGCTCTAGAAATTGAAAACTTTTCTGAATGGTTGCATTTGTTCATTTTTCAACTTCTTCCGAATGGACACCTTTGTTCATTTAGGCAACTTCTTTCGGAATGATACACTTGTTCAATTTGCAATCTTTCACAAAGAGTTGCATATGTTCTTTAAGACCGATTTAGAAATACTAAAATTGCTATATAGTATTTTCATTTTGAGATTTTGTTGTATCTTCGAGAATATTTGCCGCTAACCATTAGCAACTTTGTGGGGTAAATAAATCCTTAAAAAAAGTGATATCACTCCTCAAAATCCAACTCGATTGCTCTATTGATTTGAAGCCATATTTTTTCAACAAAACTCTCGTAGACTCTAAATTTTAAATTGAATCTTCTCGTTTCTTTAACAATTGAATTTGCTTCGTTGAATGAGGCAAACCAATTATTAATTCTTTTCTTTTTTGTTCATGCACCCACATGCATGTTTCCCATTTTTTCGCTACTATTTATAAATCGACTTGTTCCAAGGTAAACGAGGTTATATAGAAAGAAATTTATGATTGCCTAAAGTAACACTAATAAGAAATAGAAAAAGTTTGCATTATTCTCTCGGGTGGAGCTGGTTTTCCATCTTCAACTAGCTGCATACTACTTGAATTTCTTCATTTGTGTAAAATGAAAATATGTGTTTCAATATTATAAGGAAAATGAGTGGCTGAGGGCACATCAAGTTTGTCCGATATCCTTGAGAAATCGAGATTCCCACCCGGTGGGATGGCTTACCCTCCTTAAATAATAAAACTTGGCCCAACAAATCCCACCAAGTGGAGTTCTTTTTTACATAACAAACTTTGGCCACAATAAGAAGGGAACTATGGAAATTTACAGTTACCAAAGAACAGGATTCAATTAATCGCAAATATGAAATAATATTCATTCGATCTAATTCTTGTATTACGGTTTAAGGTGATTTCTTTTTTGTTTTGTTTACGTCAATCTTCTATTGCATTTAAACAATCAAACATTCTTTAGTTATTTTACCTTTTACATGAGTTTAACACTGTAATGCCAAGACCCACGTTGCTGTGGGTGCGTTGGTTTGGGCCTTTCCCCCTTTAATTGCAAAGGGGGAATGTTCGAGTCATCGCGTGCGCATTTAGCGCGACTTAGCGGAGCACCGTGGGAGGTGGGTTCCCGCCCCAGTGCTCCCTGAGGGTTTATGCCGAGCGCTCGCTATGAGGCGGTTCCTCTAGTTAAAAAGAAAAAAAAAACACTGTAATGCCAAGTATAAATTTCTGGTATAATATTATAAAATGGATTCGTTTCAAGAAAAAATAAATATTTGATAAACAACAACTAAAAGATGATGTTCAAGTATCATCTACTCTTGTGTGAGTAAAGTTGATGAGAGATTCGTAATATTTATTTTCCACAAAGAGAGACTAACTTGATTTTCAGCATGTAGATAAAAGAACTTAATTGTTGCGTACGTGATCAGAAAATGTTACAAGTTGAAAGTGCACAAGCCATTCCTAATATTTACTTTTCTTATTTATCAATTCTCCAATTTTAATATTATTTCTCTATTTTTTTTGGCAATGCTGACCTAAAAATTATGAGATATGAAATCAAATACGTTTGAAACCGTCGTTTGATATTTAAAGGATTTGGCTAACTTTTGATATTTACTGTTAATCTCAGCGGTTTGAAATGAATGCCCCACAATTGGAAACTAAGGCTGCATTTGGCAACCTTTTTGTTCAAAAATTGTTTCCGAAAATAGAAATAGAAAAAATTATTTCTATTCCGAAGAACAATTTTTGAACAGAAGAACATGTTTTGTAAATGTACAAAATTTTTGTTCTTGGAATAGAAAAAGAATAAAAATATGTTTGATAAATTTGTATAATTTTTTTGTTTATTTTATTTTTTAATATTTTTAAAAATATTTTTCCTTTTTCTTTTTTTTTCTTTCTTCATTTTGGCCGGTCGTCGGCCTTGGCCATTGCCGACGACCGGTTGATGAGGGCTGGCGGCCTCGCCCAGCCACGGCGAGGCTCGCCGAGCCACCGTCAGGTCGGCGTCGGCCAGCGGTGGCCCGGTGAGGTCGAGCTTCGCTAGGGGCCAGTGACGCTTCGGCGAAGTCGCCGGCCCTTGACGGTCGGTCACCAACCATGGCTGAGGCCGGCGACCGGCCAAAGAAAAAAAGAAGAAAAAAAGAAGAAAAAAGGAGAAAAAAAGAAGGAAAAAAAGAAGTGTTTCTCGGAATTGTTCCCGAGAACAAGAAACAAGTTTTTTCTACTTCTTTTTTCTGTTCCCGAGAATAAAAGTGTAAATAAACGCGTTTCTATTCTTTTTTGTTCCTCGGGACAAAAGAACAAAAAATTGTGTTCCGGGGAACAGAAACAAATTTAAACAAACAGCCCCTAATGGTTTGGTTGCCCATTTCATGCCGAGAGATAATTGTGTGATAGTTTTTAATATACTGTAAGAATAACAGTTTATTCTGGACTACAAAAACTAAACCACAAATAAGTATAAATTATCGTGGGATCCACTTCTTTAAGAATTTGTGGCTTACAATAGATTATTATTCTTAATATCCAAGGACTATTATGCTAACAAAGCCATTCGAGGCAAAAGAGAATTTGTGGTCCTCCAAGCACTATAGCATTGTTACTATTTGTCTATAACGATGCTGTTATGCTAGCCAATCTCTATTATAATTCGTTTAAATATTTTTGTTCCATATGAATCTTCCCCCCCTTTTTTTAATCTCCATTCATACAGAATGTGTTGACTTGATAAAGAAGGTATGGTTCCTATAAAAATTCGAGCTAAATTCGATTATTTGTCTAGGGGACGCTCTCCTATCCTAAGCCCAAACATTCGGTTACCTTTGCGGAGTAAAATACAAGGACTTGATGATGGTTAAATGTTCTTAATTATCATTATTATATGACCTAGGAAGATTTTATATGCAATCAATAGCATGAATGCAATACTGAGATAAAATAATAAGAATCATCAAAAGAAATACTCAATAGGAAGAGTTTGCAACATGAAATCTCATTAAAACCAATGGGATTAAATGAGACAAGCACCTTGCAAGGGCGGAATCCTAGTTAGAAATAAGATGAGTGGTGAGTGTAAGGAAAATATTTGTTGCAAGAAAAGTGCTTGACACCTTGCAAATTATCGATTGAAGTTGCACTCGTGAAAGACACTAATGGGAGTACTTTGCATTGCTACGTTTATATACAAATGATACCATGGCGAGCCCGGATATGCAAGGTTATGGAGCTCTGCTCCGTCCTAGCCTACCTCCACGCCTGCAAGATTGTCCACGGGGACCTCAAACCAGGGAAGATATTACTTGACGCGCACCTCGTGTGTAAGCTCGGTATTTTGGCATCTGCTGACTGCTGTCCCGCGGCAAGCAGTCGAGCAACAACACCACAGTCCTGTACCCGGCTGACCTGAAAGGGACACGTGGGTACATGGACCCCGAATTCTTCGACACGCGAGAGCTCACGACAAAGTTCGATGTTTATTCTTTTGGGATTATACTGCTGGAGTTATTGACTAGGAGGCCCGGAGGATTGGTTCTAGTGGACGAAGTGCAGAAGGCAATCGATGCAGGGACTTTGAAGGCCATTTTGGACCCTTTGGCTGGCGAGGGGCCTATACGCTGGCCAAGGAGTTGGCTCGTTTGGCTTTGAGGTGCTGCGAGATTCACAGAAGGGATCGGCCGGATCTCCGGTCAGACGTGTGGACAGTGCTGCAATCGATTGGAGCTTCCTGTCGATAAACCTAGAGTTCCGAATACTTGGGAAGTGAATGATATACATGTGGATGGGTACTTGATCTTTTAATTAAATAGACTTACCGAGTCATGGATGGCAGTCGTCAGTGTGGACCGGCTCGTTTGTGTATATGTATATACATAATTTTTGTTACATCATTTATTAAGTCATCTTGTCGAGAGTTCTTCCTGCATGAACCTATTGTTAGAAAAATTTGGATGTGTGCGCTGCGGAAGTATGGTTTTGGTATTGATGATAGTTTTTGATTAGTAATGTGTGTGCAAGTGTGTGATATAATTTATAGTGGATGGACAAGGGATAAACTAGGATAATTGAAGGACAAAGAACATGGGATATGGGAAATAATTTCATTAGTTGGATAAAATAATTTTACAATAGTTGAAGGAAGTGTTGGTGGAGAAGCTTCATGAAATGGAGAGTATGCTCCTCTCACCCTCTTACATCAATGGGTTACAGCTTTTTATAGGCATTTCCACCGACTAAGTATAACATTCTAGATTTGTGTAGAATGCTGTCTACTTAGGCTTCATCTAAGAAATTCTATTTTGTAGTTTAGCATTTCTTCTTCTAGAGAGCTCTACACATGTGCTTCTACACTTTTCTTTGCTACCTAAGTTAGATTTTCTTTTTTTAAGGATTTTTCTTGTCTTTTATAGCTAATATCAATCTTGAAGTTTCTAGAAAGTTTTAGAGAAAATGGATCACAATTTCCAACACTCCCCCTTGATCCATTTTTGGGATACTCCGAACTTGCGTTATAAAGCCCTGAACGTACCTTGAAATTTCTCTTGTAATTTGTCCCATGCCTTTTATGTCGTCTTGGCTCCACGATCCCTTGCATGATTTTTGTTGGAACACTTGCACTTGCCTTTGAATGTGCATGTTTTTTCTTCAACGATGTCCCATACGTGTTGGGCCATCAAAATATTCTTAGTTGTAGTTGTTAGCTCGGCCTCCGGCTCCTGCTTTGGTTCTGGCTCTGGCTTCGGCTTTGGCTCTCTTGGCTCTCGCTCGGGCTCTGGCCTTTTTAGTTGAGGATGGTGAGGACAAACACCCATAACCATCCGATATGCCTAGCTCTGATACCATGTTAAAAATTTTGGATGTGTGCGTTGCGGAAGTATGGTTTTGGTATTGATGATAGTTTTTGATTAGTAATGTGTGTGCAAGTGTATGATATAATTTGTAGTGGATGGACAAGGGATAAACTAGGATAATTGAAGGACAAAGAACATGGGATATGGGAAATAGTTTCATTAGTTGGATAAAATAATTTTACAATAGTTGAAGGAAGTGTTGGTGGAGGAGCTTCATGAAATGGAGAGTACATTCTCATGCTCCTCTCACCCTCTTACATCAATGGGTTACAGGCATTTCCACCGACTAAGTATAACATTCTAGATTTGTGTAGAATGCT
This sequence comes from Eucalyptus tenuipes, assembly GCA_014182365.1. Lineage (NCBI taxonomy): Eukaryota > Viridiplantae > Streptophyta > Magnoliopsida > Myrtales > Myrtaceae > Eucalyptus > Eucalyptus tenuipes. Next base: position 1,087,175 of record CM024541.1, on the reverse strand, counting down.
GTCCACTTAGGCTTCATCTAGGAAATTTTAGATTGTATAGCCTTTTTTCTTTTAGAGAGTTCTACACATGTGCTTCTACACTTTTCTTTGCCACCTAAGCTAGATTTTCTTTTTTTACGGATTTTTCTTGTCTTTTATAGCTAATATCAATCTTGAAGTTTCTAGAAAGTTTTAGAGAAAATGGATCACAATTTCCAACACCTATTATTGTTCTTATGAATATATTTTCTTCTGCATTCAGTGCACGGACAGTGAGATACGATTGGCTAACTATATGCAGAGTCAGATGCACATATATGGCAGCAAGCAATCCAATGCCATGTTTTGCTGTTTAGTCCTATTGAATTCTTTTAACTTCCCAGAATAATTCGCATGGGATAGGTTGGCTGATTATGCAGCATATTTTCCGACATGCGCCTCTTTACTCGGACAGTTTTATAAGTTATGATTTTCGCTAACCACGACGTGCGTTGTATGAAGATGTTTTTTTTTTTTTTCAATGTGTGTAAAATCGTATGAAAATTCTTAGTTTGAATCATACATTAAAGTAATATATACATAGTTCATAATAGTTATAAAATTCCTCATTGTCGTTGTGATGAATAACAGTATTGTAATATTGAGATAATATAATAATAAAAATCAAAAGGAATACTTAATAGGAAGAGTTACATTGCTAATTTTGCAAACAGTAACTCATTAAAACCAATGCTACAAAATGAGACAAGCACCTAAGAGAGGGAGGAACCCTAGATAGAAGCAAAATGAGTGTACAGCGTAAGAAAAGTTCTCAATAGTAAGGACAATTGAGAACTTTATGCAAGTTAAAAGTCCAAGTGACACTCATGAAAGACACTGTGTACTTTGCAATTAATATGTTTATATAGAAAAAGGTACGTAAAACACGAAGGAATTGGATTTCATATTACCTAAGAAGCAAAAGATATTAGATAGAACAATATCTCTTTGGGTGAGTGAGATGTTAACCCTCCATCATCCAGTAGGAAACGGGCAAGCTACATTTCCACTCTCAGATAATAAAAAAAACTAGAGATAGAGCAAAATAATTTAAACAAACATTTCGAGTAATTGAATTTTTGCTTTTGTGCTTCTGAATAAAGATAAATAAGTGACCGTCCCTATTTTGTCGCCGACGACTCATTTTCTGCGACATAGTTAAACAAGTTAGGGGAGCTGTCCTTGTTGAGATGGCAATAGGCCATGCCTAAAGCACCAAAATTAAAAATAGACTTCTCTTTCTTTGGTCCTTTTGCTCTCTCCTATGTGTGTTAATATCAAGACAGGATAGCGACGGATATCATAGGAAAATCTTCCCCAAATATCCTTAATTTTTTATATTGTGAATGTTACCTGCGTAGGAGAATGCGTGAATTAATGTCTTTATTAGGTCGCTTACGCGTTTCGACATTAAAATTTGAATCTTTCGCTGCTCTTTATGTGCTAGACTTTCTCTCCCTTCTTTCCACTTGAATTTCTACCTCTATGGTCTTGACTTACGGAATATTACTTTACAGTTACTATTCGTCAATCCACTTCCGTCTCCTCCATGTATAACTCTCGAGTGTCGTCGATAGTTACCTGATCGTATTGGAGCGGGCAAGAAGATTTGGTCTTGCATAGAAAAACTAATTAATGTGAATATTAGGGGTGAACATCGGTCTAGGGTCAACCCTGGATTGACCCTAGACCGGCCAATCCCGCCGTTTCTGGTTTCGGTTCCTAGGGAGACTAGGTCGGTCCTTGATCCTAGAATTCCTAGAGTAGCACTGTGCGGGTTGGTCTTAGGTCCTAGGAGTTTAGGGTCGGTCCAACCCGGACCAACCCTGACTATATATATATATATATATATTATCTAATATATTATTTATAATTTTTTTATATAGAGAAAACTTTAAAATAAACGGTGTCAACAACATTAAATAACTCTTTAGTGAGGAGTTCAAGTAATTTTACATTGTTATTTAATAACTTAGATTTTTAATGTCTTTTACGATATCAATAGTCATAATTTACGAAGGAGTAAAATGTTTTTGTAAGGAGTTCTCACGGCGTTCAAAATGGCATAAATAGCTCCTTACGACATCCTTTTCTAGTAATTGTTCTCTTTTGTTGTATTTGTCCTCTTAGTCTTCACTTTGCCAAAATCAAAAGAAATAACTTCTCCGCTCGTCACTCGACACTAGCCTCGCTCGCTTTGGGTCAATCGTGCCGCTCGCCACTTGATGCTCGCTTGGCTTGTTGCTCTCTGCTCGACATTCGATGCTCACTTTGTTCGACGCTCACCCCACTCAACCCTCACCGCTTGTCTTTCTTAGCTGACCTCGCTCGTCATCAAACCCATTGGTTGGTTCGGTCCTTGGTTGCCCTTTCGAGGAGTACAATAAATGAAATAAAAAATTATTGGTTGGTTCCGGGTTGACCTTGGAATCGGATCGAACCCATAAGGTCAGTCTGGTCCTTAATCACTTTTTTAAGGAGTACAAAAAATGAAATAAAAAATTATCGGTTGGTCCCGGGTTGACCCTGAAACCGGATCGAACCCACTGGGTCGGTCTGGTCCTTGGTCCCAAGCTCAATAAGGTTGGTCCTCGGTCTAAAAAATTGAGGAACAGCACTGTGCGAGGTGGTCCTAGGGTTAGGGGGTGGATCGGCCCAACCCGAACCATGCTCACCCCTAGTGAATATCACCTAGTCTTATTTTAAAAATGATAATACAATGAAATGCTCTTATCTTATATTACTACTTAATACTCGTTTTGTTGGTTTTGTTTCTCGCGAAAATTCCTTCACCAAATGATGCGTTTTGGTTTTATTATAGGATACTTAGGTTCTGTGTTAAATCTAAAAAGAGAATGTCAAATGCAAGGGTAAATTTTATTCTTAACTTGTATATAGAACCTTGATAATAGATACTCAAATGATTAAAGACCAATAGCTTTCGAGCACAAATTACACCAGAGTTTAATCAACACTATAATCTGAACACAAGTAGCTAGATAGTCTACACTTCAAGCTCAAACTATGCCGGAATTTAATCCATGGCACAACTTGTTTTAGGCATATAGCTGGAAATTTAATTAATAGTAATATCCTTGGATAGAAAAAACAACGCCGAAATTTAATCAACGACACCGAGCTTGTGGAACGACACCAAAATTTAATCGATAATGCTGAATAAGATAAAGACGCACATAAGAATTTAATCTACGACGAGAATCTTGGAAACTACAACTAAAACACAATAAAGTAAAGATAAAATAAAGATAGTTGTTGTATTGTTTGAGAGTTTTCTCTGTTGAACAAGTTGCGGTATTTATAGGGCGACCTGGTAGCCATAAGTCAATTACTTCTCCTTAGGCACCACTCTTAGCATTCCCCACATTTTCCTTTTCTTCTTGGCAATCTGATGCATAAGTAACTGTTTCGTGACTTATCGACGACACTCGTATTACTTGCCCATCAAGTAAATAATGGCTTCTCTATTTTTATGCGCATTTTGTGTAGCAATTATTCTTGCTTGGGCTTTAATGCTAATTTCACTTTCTATAGCTTGATACATGGCAATTAATTATCTTGCCGTCAACACAGGTATTTCCATCTAAAATCATGTCGACACTTAGCTCAAATTCCCTTCACAAATGCTGGCTGGCCTCAGCTTTCACAAACAAAATGGGGGCATATCACTCTTATTATTCCCCTCGTGGCCAGCACATGACGACATGGGGTAATTTTGGGTGTCACCAATACCCATAAACAGTTTTTTTAAACATAGGTCATGATAAAATTCTAGTATCCACGCAGACAAAAAATATCCTCTCCAATACATGCAAACAATTATTTACTTTCCTCTAAAAACACCTAAATTAAGAGGTAAGATTTCATTTGGGCAACGCCATAAAGATGTCATTTGTTGCTTATTACTTCATTAATTAAATAAGAAGTGACGTGGTATGGTTGTGTGTGGAGAGTCAAAGTAAAATGGCTCTTGGAATTGGAAAACTATGATAACGGATCCAGTAACATGTGGCATGACCTTTGCTTCGACAAGAAGTATATTATAACGTCTCTCATTTTTTTTTTCCAACGGCGTTTGACATTTTCTCTCGAATATTCCCACATCACTATTCGTATATACCTCTCCGAATTTCCTTGCTTAGGAATGTCGGAGACATACAATACATTTTAGCTTAGTAACGATAGCCTCATTATGTCCGCCAATGCGAGCAAAGGATAAGGTGCACGTATATACGAACCTTTTTTCCCTCTTTTTTATTTTAACAGGACTAGAAATATGTCTTAGGATGACGTTGGTGTCGATTTTTTATGACTTAAAATCAGGAAATGGTCTATGCTTCTTAGGGATTGATCTCTAATCTTTTTTTTTTTTTTTTCTTTTAGCCTAAACAAAATTTTAAAATAATTTGGTGCCACGCCTTGCGATATAGAATAGTTCGACGCGGCTTCCTCTCTGAATACCTGCGGACAAGGTCCTTTTCGTGTAACAGCCCCAACCGAGGAAGGTTCATAGAGATTAAAATCCTAAATGCACATAAAGAAGAGTAAATGCTCTTCATACCAAACGAGTTTGCACTAGGCTCGGCAATCTGCCGACACTTTGCTCACTGACAGATAAAGGTCAAAGTCGTCGTTCTTTAATTCCAAGTAGAGAAGTCGTCCTAGCATTTGATGCGGTAGTGTTTTTATTAGGAAAAGACCAACCTCGGAAGAGAGGTTCACCAGGAAATTCTAGGATGGAATCCGTTGCTTTTTTTTAAGCAAGAAATGGAGGTTTCCACGAAGTTATCAGCTAAACATTCTTAGCCGTGGTACATGAAATTATATCTGGCTGCCAATGAAACAACTGACGAAATTAATTTCCACGTGATAGCTAGTGAATTGTGTTTCTGGTATCTATTAGAATCATGTTCATCTATGTCATGCCATAAATACTCGATCAACTATATCTAGATTTATTGATCGGCTTTCATTTTTTGTCCAACTAAAGAGTACAACCATAAATAAGGTGTCTTTCATTGTTTTTACATGTCGATTATCAATATAGCCTCGTTACTCATATTCCATCAGACAAACCTTCCTCTATATAACGGTTTTGGTCTGATCGGTGGTCCTATTCCATGGAGAACGGAATCACACACGAGATCAAACATGGGTGCCAAAATAGGGAGCTCTGAAGGTATTAGTAATTGTAGAGAGGTCAAATAATATTACACAAAAAGGGCATCTCTTCTAGCTAGATGGAAGTGAATAAATCTTTCTTAATTAGCATCACCAATGATACTATAGTCTTAAGTGAAGCATCAGCCGCAAATCTTTCCATCGTTTGAACTTCCCTCATCTTTCACTTTAAGGATATGTCTGCTAAAGGGAAGGATATGTCGAGTGAATCAATCATGATCGCAGAAGAAGGCGTTAAACATGTTGCTTTTTAGTATGGAATCATGGGAAAGCCTTTATTTCTGTCATGATTAGTTGAATTTACGTTTTTACATAACCAAGTCTTCTAGCAACAGGCTGGATCTTTTCATCCAATGCCAACGAGGAAAATCAGCATGAGGTGTCAATAGACGGGTTCCTAACTTTCCTCTTTTTTAGGCAAATAAATATATATACTTCATAGTACCGTCCTCAAAAGTCAAGATAGAAACTTCAAACTTGGGCTCCAAGGTTGTCCTTCGATCCAAATCAAGCTTCGAGGAGAGAGAGGGAGGAGAGAGAGAGAGAGAGAGAGAGAGAGAGAGAGCTCCATTGCCACACGATATGATGCTTCTGCATTAAGGAAGAAAACAATCCCACACGCATCACACACGTGCACTTGACTTATGGACCTCAAGGACAGAACCTTCCCCGCCAAAGATTGCAGTAAATAGTAGATAAACTGAAGGGAAGTCAATGGTTTTCTCGGGAGAAAACTAAGAGAAAGTGACCGCGAAATACTATATATGTTGTATATGCGATTCATAGAGAAATGATATGATGATTCATGATTTTCTTTTATATATATTTTGCAGCTTACAAAATACATAAAGCCATTTAAGATTCAATTATTCATGAGTAGATTTGGGTATAATTTTTCATTATTATTTAAAAATTACAAAATTTTAAATAATTAGAAAATTTAATCACGATTCTGACTTTTATGTCGACTTCTTTCTTGTCGATTGTTACGCAGAAACAGAAAGCCAAGAAGACGATGCCAACTTCTTGATTTTTAGCAGACGTTTGCTAGGGGAATACATGATAACATAAGATGAGGCCAATTTCTTTGGTTGGATTCAGGAAATTGATACAGAAAGCTGGATGAGACATTGAACAAATAATCAAATGCCACGTGACAGTAATATTTTTCTCTTATCACGTCAGTCGATTTCAATGAGGGCCGTACCTACGTAGGGTTTTCTCTTCTGAAATATTTTATAATTGCTTTCTCTCCTTCGGGAAATAAAATGAATCTATCCCCCAAGATTAATTAATTGATCGATGGATGGACAGACGGACGGATTCAGAGAGTTCTCTGGTTAGCAGTTGTCAAGAAGCTCCTGACTCGTTAGAATTCGGGTAAACGAATGTGCTCAAGTTAACCACTAAAAGCTTTGGAAAAGCTAAGCACTTGCGTCATCGTTGATGGACACTCCCTCGGTTGTGATCCCTAAAAGCAGTACAGGGAAGGCACAAGCTCATCCGGAGGAAAATCGACATGAAAAATAAAGTATTACAATAAATAAGAAAATCAACATTTGGATTTTCATAGCATTGAAACTCTTGTTAATGATGACACGCAAGGCAACTATTTTTGATTAAATGTTTTTGGTCATGTCTGTCAATAATTTTCTTATTAATGATTCACCTAACTCCATAATATCTTGCTTTTTCATGAACACAACAGTTTTCTTTTAATCCAAATAATTACTAAAAACAATCGTATGTCATACAGCACCAAACTTGATGGTTCCTAACGTGAAATTGCTCACTTATTGCCCGTGGAAAGAGATTCTTCGTCGGTTTCTTGGTAGGTATAGTACGGTCTACGCAAGCTTTAGAACAAGCCATCTCTTTATAACCCAACCATATTCCCCTAAAAAAAATCTCAATTGAGACGCTCTCTCCTTTACTCAGAGAATTCTCATGTCTCGCTTTCTGTTTCTCTCTCTTCTCTGCTCTCCCTGGCTATCTATCTCCATTATAGACACTCCAGAGTCTGTTCAGTTTCATTTTTGTTAAGATCGTCTTCGCCATCGTACTTAGCACGTGTCAATATGGCTGTGGTTGACCGTATGATTACATTTCCCGAGTTCGGAGTCCCGGCGGTCTTGCCGAGCTTTCGCAGGGTTGCACCTGAACTGGTGATGCCGGATTTCGAAGACGTGATTTATGTTGCAGCTGGGAAGGATGTGATAGAGGGCAAAGCGAAGGTTGTCTGGACGTTGCATCAATCTAGAGGCAACGTCAAGATCTGCATCATTCATGTTCTAGTACCTTCGAAGACGATCCCGGGTAAGTGACGTTTTTGCTTTTTCTTCTTTGCATATTACCCCATCATTGTTCAGTATCTTCTTTTGTTGAACGAGCTTTCGTTAATAGTAAAAATGAGAGCTTACCAAGCTCTCATGGATATAACACGGGGATCTTCCATGATGGACAATCGACATGTGAAAAAATTGATCTCCCTTCGAGGGTTTCGCGAAGTTGGACCATATTGGATGTCCCATTGCTTTTACTTAACCCTTTTATTGTCGGTATTCGTTCTTTCACCAGCGTTCGTTCTTGCAACGGATTGATATTTTTGTGCTGTTAATTTGCCTTTGGTTTGCAGGAGGCCTGGGTGCCAAGATCCCCGCGAACTCGGCGAATGAGATCTTGTTGAGGGAACACAGAGAAAACGAGAGGATAAACGTGCATAAGATCTTGGATACCTACCTTCACGTTTGTACAGAAATGGGGGTATATTTAATTTCTTCTTCTTCTTCTTCTTGGATACTTACCCGCACGTTTGTACAGAAATGGGGGTATATTTAATTATTTTTTAACGGTTAATAGGTACCAGCAGAGAAAAAGTACATAGAATCGGACAACGTTCAAAACGGAATTGTGGAGCTCATACGCTTACATGGGATCAGAAAGCTTGTAATGGGTGCAGCAGCAGACAGACGCTATTTCAGGTACGTACAGGAACAAGAAAACACGCCCACATAGGTCTTGGACTTATTCATTTCAAATCTGTCCTCTTCGTAACTAAAAGAACATGTTTGTTTGGATCCATAATTACAGCATTAAACCAGATACTTACTTCTATGTCAATCCTTAGATGTGTTGTACACGTCCGGTCTTTGAGGAATACTTGGTGGCGCTTCTTGAATGTGATGTCTAGTTCGCCCCAAGACCATCACTATACATTATGTACTATGAATCATCTTACGTTCCTGCTTAGTGAAAAAAAAAAAAAAAAAACGGTGACATATCATTTTGTGAATCTAAACGTCTCCTTTGTTGTGTCTACAACCTTTTGTTTGGTGTTATCTGAATTTACATCAGATTAATTCGCTATCTTCTCTGGGTTTGATTTGGCAGGAGGATGACAGAAATCAAGTCCAGGAAAGCCATCTCCATTCGCGATGAAGCGCACGTCTCTTGTCAAATTTGGTTTATCTGCAATGGACACCTCATTCACATAAGGTAGACCTCCCACTATTTTACTTGTAAATTTGTCTTCTTTGAAATCATTCTATGCGCACGTGAGGGTGTTGTGAACATAAGTTCTACAACAAATAATCAGTTAAAATCTTGTTGCGATAGTTGAATGCCATAGGAGACCTAGTACGGATGAGGCTGGGACAGACAATTGTATTCAGGTTTTCCATTGTTTCTTATTTCTTTGAATAAGATGGCTAAACACTTGGGAAATTTTGTGCTGGAGCGCAATGGCAACTACCTGTGTCCCTAGATCCGCTAACATCTAATTCTCTCAGAAAACAATTAATGAAATTTCTGAATGAAATTTAGTGCAAGTAGGGGTGCTTCCGGTGGGGAGTCATAGCGGACGATCAATTTATAAAGAGAGGCACCAATTTTGGCTTCACCTCAAAGTTGTTTTGACTCCTTGTCAAAATAGGGAAGCTGGAAAGTCAGTTTTCTTGAAATCACAATCCGCCACACAGCGAAGTGGTACGGCAAAGTTGAGCAATCCAGTTCAAGACCTTATGAGAAGAGCGTTCTCCTTGAACGCCGATCGACGTTCAGTGAGGCCAATAGCTTCTCCTTCCCCAGATAGCACTCCTTCCGATCAGTCTAATGCGGAGTGCATGCTGGAGAGGCAAGACACTCCCCAAGAACTCGCAACAAGCCTTTCCCATCATCTGCAGTTGATTCAGTCGGTCTATCATACCGGCCATTCATCATTTTCCAACACTCCGGTATGCACAGCTGTTTTCATGTTCTCTAGCCAGGAGGCCATGTCTCTAGCTTAAGTTGTCCTGTTTTGGAGCTAGGAATATCTCATTCGTTGTCCTTTAGAGGAATATTGCAAAGTTTAGCTAATTGTAACAGGATTTGGATGAAAACGACATGCAAGAAGTGCTTGAGGAGGGAGCGACGACTGGTGCTGAAGAAGAAGTAGGTATCACTGAGGGCAGGCGAAAGGATCCCAGGAAGGTATAATGTCGATATAATAACTGGACCGCTTTGCTATACATCGACCTGGACCCCCCGAATTTTTTTAATTTCTTGTATTAAAAATGGAATATTTCGACTGATTTTGCTGAAGTCTGTTTGTTGAGGACCCGAACTCCATGGAAACGATTCATCCTAAAATGTAATACATAAATAAAAAGCATGACATAACAAACATGAGGAAGAAAGATGATTTATTGATTTGTGGCAAAAAAAGAAAAGGAGATGATCTATTGAGTGCAGTATTATGGGTAAATTTTCAGTTGGAGGAAGAACTCGAGAAGGTGCAGGATCACCTAAACAAAGTGAATGAAGAACTTCACAGTGCCCTGGAAGAAAAATTGCAGCTCGAGAGCCAATTCGCTGACGAGAGCAGAAAGGAATTGGAACTGAAAATCATAGCAGCCAATGAAAAGTTGCCAAGAGCAAGAGCTGTTGCAGATCGAACTCAACAACGCACTCCAAAAGGCCGAGGAGATGAGCAGAAGAAAAGGAGATTCCTCGGGCACAAAGTACTTCTCTGAGTTCTCCATGACCGAAATCAAGGAAGCTGTGCAGAACTTTGACCCGGCCTTGAAGATTGGAGAAGGCGGTTGCGGGAGCGTGTATAGAGGATTGCTTCGACATACGTCGGTGGCCATAAAGATCATTAAATTTAATAGCATGAATAGTTCACAAGAATTTCAACAGGAGGTAAGAGTCGGTTCACTATTCACTATGGCAGCGCGATTTCCCAGTAAGAGTACATTACTCACAGTAATCGAGATTTTCAATGCCGATCATCGAACTCTTGATTGAATGTCTCCCAGGTGGATGTGTTGAGCAAGGTGAGGCATCCCAATCTCATCACGCTCATCGGTGCTTGTCCAGAGCCCTGCACTCTTGTTTATGAATATATTCCGAACGGTAGCCTTGAAGACTGGCTCCGCAGCAGCAACGGGACAAAGCAGTTGCCGTGGCAAGCTCGGGTACGTATCGCCACAGAGCTCTGCTCCGTCCTGGCCTTCCTCCACTCTTGGAAGCCTAGCATCGTCCACGGGGATGTCAAACCGGGGAACATCCTACTGGACGCACACCTCGTGAGCAAGCTCAGTGATTTCGGCATCTGCCGACTGCTGTCCAGTGGCGAGAGGTCAAGCAACAACACCACAGTTGTGCACCTGACCAACCCAAAAGGAACGCTCGGGTACATGGACCCCGTGTTCCTCCTCGAGGGAAAGCTCACGATAAAGTCCGACGTATATTCTTTTGGGATTATACTGCTTGAGTTATTGACGAGGAGGCCCGCCTTTGGAATAGCAAACGCAGTGCGAAAGGCAGTTAGCGCAGGGACTTTGGAGACCATCTTGGATCCATCGGCTGGAGAGTGGCCCTATATGCTGGCCAAGGAGTTGGCTCATTTGGCTTTGAGGTGCTGCGAGCTGAGCACAAGGAAGAGGCCGGATCTCCGCTCAGATGTGTGGACGGTGCTCCAATCCATCGGTGCTTCCTGTCAATAAACCTAGACTTCTGTATACTCAAGAATTTACCGATATACTTGTTCGAGTGTGTGCTTTGAACTTCAAATAAGTCGACTTTCGGGGTAATGTGTGGCAGTCGTCGGTGAGCACCGACTGGTTTTTGTAAATATAGGCATAGATGTTTTGCTACGTCATGTATTGAGTTGTCTTGTTGAAAGTTCTTCCTGCATGTACCCACCATTGTTCTTATGAATAGAGTTTCTTCTGCATAAAGTACATGGAGAGGGAGATCGGACTGCTTAATGACATGCGAAATCAGGTCTACATTTATAGCAGCAAGCAAATCCAATGCCTTGTTATTCTGTTCAGTCCCATTAAACTCACTGCACTTCCATAAACAATTTCAAGGAAGAAATTCAATTCTCCCAATCTTTCCTAACGTGCTGGAGTTGCTCTCTCTTATTTCCACTCGAATTTCTATCTCTATGTTCTCGACTTTAGGTATTATTAGGGCCAGTATTCTTCACCCATTTTCGGCTCCACCATATTTAACCTTAAGAGTGTTGTCCATAGTTACATGTTACTATTTTATTGGAGGGGCAAGTAGATTTGGCCTACCTCACCTTATGTTAAAGACGAAAAGATGATTAAATGCTCCTATCATATTTTGCTTAATGCTCATAAGTAGTCAATTCAAACATGGAAAAAAGAAGAAGATCATAAACCTATTGCAATTATGTCAATTTGTCATAAACCTTTCAATTGTACCAATTTAGTCCTAAACATTTTCACATTTTGTCAATTAAGTCCATCTGACTTATTTTGGTCGAAAATCGTTGGTGTGGTCGTCGATTGTCTTACGTTGTATAGTCGGCGCTGATGTAGACATTTTAAAATAATTTTTATAATTTTTTTTCTTTCATTTTGGCCAGCAACCTCACTCAACCACTGGATGAGGGCTAGCAAGCCTAAGGGTTGCTCCCCTCATCCAGATTTGGCAAGGGTTGCGATCCTCACCAGCAAGCTCTTGTTGGCCAAAATGACAAGAAAGAAAGTAATTTTTCATAAAAAAATAAATTATAAAGTCCACGTTAGCACTAGCTATGTCATATAGAATGGTCAACGTTCATATCAACGATTTCCAACCAAATTTGATTGGAATGACTCAATTAATGACTAAATTGATATAATTAAAAGGTTTATGACTTAATTAGCACAAAAGCAATTGGGGGGAAATTACCAAAAAAGCCTTGAAACAATTGCATTGATATAAATTCAGTCTTCAATTTTTTAATTGGACCAATAATCCTAAATGTTTTCACATACGTACCAATTTAGTCTTCCAACAAATTTTGGTTAGACATCATTGATGTGGATAGCCATGTTATGTGGTACCATTGGTGCCAACGTGGACATTTTTTAAATAATATTATGAAATTTTTTTAGTTCATTTTTTTATTCTATGAGGTTTCTTTCTCTTTTTTTGTTTATCCTTCATTTTGGCCAGTGAGGGTCACAGCCCACCCCTAAGCTCTCACCAAATTTGGGCGAGGGCCACCTCGCCTAAAGCTAGCAGGGTTGAGAAAGCCCTAGGGGGGGTCTCCCCAACCAAAATGAAGGAAAAAATTTAAAAAGTGCAATAAAATATTAAAAGTTTATGAAAAAAATGTTCACGTCAATTCTGCTTTTACCATGTAAGATGGTTGATATCGACGTAAGCAATTTCCTGCTTAAATTGGTGCCGATGAAATTTAGAACTAAATTGATTTAATTAAAATGTTTTTGACTAAATTAGTACTAATGTAATAAATTTATATATTATTTGGTACTTTTTCGGTATAATAGGTTTAAGATTTTTTTGGTACTTTATCCATTAAAACATAAATCATGATAAAATTCTAGTGTACATGCAGCCCAAAGAGTTTCTTCTTAAACACATGCAAACAATAATTCACTTTCCTCTCAAAAACACCAATTTTTAAAGGTTAGAGTCAATCGGGCGAAGTGTTGAAGATCTCATCTGTTTCTCGTTACTTCATTAATTAATTGAGAATTGATGCTGTATAGGTATTTGTGGAGACTCTTATTTAAAAATTTCATGGAATCGGAAAACCATGATGAAGGATCCAGTATAACTCTATTGGATACAGTGCTTTGCCGATATTTGATATGGCATAAACTGTTTTTTTTTTTCAAAAGAAGTATGTTGGGAAGATTCTTTCTTGCATTGTTTGACTTTTTGTTTCGAATATTCCCAGATGATTATTCGTATATACCTCTCGGAATTTCCTTGCTTAAGAAATCTCGTAGACATAAAATACATTTTAGCTTATTGATAATTTTCTCATGAAGTCTGCCAAGGCCTGCAAAAGGATAAGGTACACATATATACCAACCCTTTTTTCCACTTAATTTAACAGGACTACAGCTATACATTTCAATGACGTTTGTCGATTTTCTTTTAATGACATAAAACAAGGAAAAAGTCATGCTTTTTGGTGCTATGTTAATTCTGGTTGTTTCTTTTAGCCTAATTTAAAAAAAAAAAAAAAGAGAGAGAGATGAAGATCTATCTGGGGCTCTTCTAATTCCATCCGCCAACAATCGAATTTGGTGAAAATAAAATTTCCCGAATTAATTGTAAATTCATTTAGTGGTCCAAGCATAGCAGTGCCTAGTTAGGTAATCACTCTCTGAACTCTTGTCACCTCTTGTAGCCTAAATAGGTAGAGAATGAAATGAAGACTTCTTTGCAACTTTCAAATTCCATTCATTAACGATTGATTTAGGTAATAATAACATTTCAAGAATTTACATTTGAAATAATTTGGTGGCTCAAGAATAACGGTGCCACGCCTTGCTTATAGAAAATAGTTCAACGTGGCTGTCTCCTTTGGATACCTGCGGACAATGTCCCCTTCATGATATAACCCCACCGAGGAAGTTTCATAGAAATTAAAATCCTAATTAGCTGCGTTGGAAATTCTAAGCCCCAAACAAATGAAGAGTAAACGCTATTCGGACCAAACTAATGTCGACTGACCTCGATCATCTGCCGACACATTGCGAGTAGAGAAGTCGTCTTATCATTTAATGCGCTCCTGTTTTCATTAGGACAAAATCAACCAGAAAAGAGGGAGAAAAATCCCATTATCTTTCATTCACTAGGAAACTCTAGGATGAAACCCGTCGAATTTCTTAACTGGAAATGGACTTTTCCGCGGCGTTATTGGTTTCGCATTCCTTTCCATGGTACAGGAGATATTATCAAGATTGACAATTTATCAAATCGTAATATTTAAGGAGTTAGGTGCCGATGAAACAATAGACGAATTTAATTTATTACGTGATAGCTTGTAGATTGTGTTTGAACCATTATTTCTAGATCTATCTATCGGCTTTCATTTTGGTCCAAGAACCATAAATCGGGTGTCTTACTTGCTCCTAAACTTGTCAATTATCAATAAAGCCTTGTTTTGTTAGAATACGATTCTACAATGGAATTTTTTTTACCGAAAGTCGTTTTTTGATTTCTAATTTTTTTTTCATGAAAGGAGACATGTCATGTGACAAATCCAGATAGTAAATACCACAAATAAACAAAAGAATCGATAAATTCATTTCAAATGAAATTGAATGTACACAAATTATGTCGGAATTTGATCGACGTTGTAACGACCCAATTTTCTATAAAATTTGAATATTGAATAAGTATATAAATTAACTTCATTGCAAATCTCCAATAAATAACTAACTTATCCTCAATTGTACAAGTAATTTAAGTGTAGCTAATCAAAAAATTATATACAAAAAACCATCTCCACCTTTGCTGCGCATTCTGATCCGATCCTTATTAGTGATCTTCAAAAGCATTAACCTAATGCCCTTGAACTCCTAACCTGACAAATCCGTAAAATATATTGGGGTGACCGAATAAATGAATTCTTTAGATCTAAGATGGAAGATCATCCTACCACTTGATCCAAGAGCACCACAACATTATAACAACCAATATTTCATCATGAAACATTTATAGGAAGCCTCCTAGGGGTATTAATGGATTAGGATTGACCCCATAATACATAACCTGTAGGTGAAACCTCTCGCTTAATACTAGAATCGACAATTAGAGCATCTGAGGCTACATTAATCGGGGATACACGACAGAAGGAATTTTTTTCTTTTACAAACTTTACCTTCAAAAAATATAGATTTTTTTGCAATAATTTTTTTTTTCTTTTCTATCCCAAATCATGTGTCTTTCTTCTAAGACTGAAAGAAAAGTGGTAAATAAAATAGAAAAAGATACTTAAAAAAAAAGGATAATCAAATCGCACCATCCTTATAATAGGTAAATGACTTTTTTTTTTTCTCTTGAAGTTGTCAAAATTATTCATAATAAGATATTGGCTACAATTGAAAAGGTCTTATCAATAAAAATTATCATTTATCCTCGATCTAGGCATAGATAGCATCACTATAATTCAAGAAATATCTTTCATTGTTTACGTAAATATAACCGATTCCTTAATTTATCTTATATTTATAACTTAATAATACTAAAAAAGGACTAGATGCATCATACATGATTCAAGCGCTTGTCGTCCAACCCAATACGACATGTCAAACATTTCATCTTCTATGAGCATGGGTCATAGTACATCAAAATCTACATCTTCAAGCACATATTTCGATTGCTAGTCACTTTCCTACTTTAGTTGCAATGATATTAAGAGAATAACATGAGTTCGAGACAACAACAAGGTAATTATGTTCAACAACTGAGGGAGCAAATGCATAGCCTTTCCTATCATGATATGCCGATGAAAATCATTAATAATATTACGTAAGATATTCATTCAAACGAAAGCAAATGACATATTATTTCAAGATACATAGATACCATATAATAGCTTATCGACATATACAGGTGAGTTCATATTCGTCACTGACCAGGATTATCTTACTTCATGAGGTATCTCGACTAATGAGGCATCGTCACCACCAACTCATGGGGAACGAAATCATACATTCCCTTTACTACACCTCAACCAATTCATCACGAGTGTCCTCTACATTAGCAATAATAAATATACCACTGTGCATTTGCATAATTATGGTCATTTCTTAATATCATACCATGACGACAAGAATCATGTCATATCATGACTACAAGAGCCATGTAATAATAGGATTTTATGTTATCTCAACCTTATAGAAAACTGTCTCATACGATAGAGCATCTAGCTAATTCTAGAGTCTCATCCACATTCTCATGGAAGGGAATTTGCTATGTAGCGAATAGGTCGTGGCAAAGGTATTAATCAAGTGGCATATCATTCACATACATTTCACAACAACATAACAATTGCCACGTACTTCTCAATAATTTGCCATTTTTCATGCAATTAATGATAGACAATTAATTACATGTGTTTCAACACATATATCCTCATTCTTTCCATGCCAAGCCATAGTCGTTTAATCGGAAGCCATAGAAAGGCAATCGGTAACTTATGAATGGATGCTCATAAATCAACCACGTGAACATCAACAACTAAAAGAATCGATCACATGAGTAACGACAACTCAAAGAATCAATCATGTGATTAATTGGCAACACTTAACTAGTATTTGGTAACTTAATCAAATCACAAGAATATTATTATCAAATCTAATTTCGACACTTTCACATTTTCACTTAATCAAGCAATATTAATTAAATTAAACACCAAGGTTCACTTATTTGTCATCCAATATATATGAGTATTTTATTTACACTATAGACATGCCACATAATTTATAAAATATCCGAAATAGCCTACTTCCAAATTAATTACATAATTAGAACCGATTTTGCATAGTTAGACACATTGTCTAGATTAAGAAATTATCTCTCAAAATAACTTAACCACCTATCACAATAAGGTTCCTCCTACTGTAAACAACCCCTAGAATTTTTAGTTTTTGTAGATTCGTCCCTCAACTTGGTCAAATTACAAATTTTCCCTTAAATCTTCTAAACTCATTTTTTAACCAGTTTGATTTTCCTTAATTAATATTACTTAATAAGCCACTAATTAATACTAAAAATCATAAAATAACCCTATTCACAGCCCCGGCTCACTTATGCAAATTTCGAAATTACCCCTAACCTTCGATTCTTTGTCCATTCGGGATCGAAACAACCTACGAAAAGTTGTCTGCCTACATAACCGACTTCTCAATATATATGTACCATCTCAATTCATCCTATTTCATCATATCCAGGATATGATTTAGTTCTGAAGGATGAACATGGGGCCTATTTGCACTTAAGATCTTTAAACTAAACTAAAAGACATCAACCAACCAAGTATTATAGGAGGGACCATAACAAATCTGGGTATTTAGAGTTACAAATGGGAAAGGGGGGAAGAAGTCAAGCGTGACGTCGATGGACGGCTTCCTGGCTTTTCTCTTTCCTGAGGCAGATAAAAAATTTTAGTTCCAGAGTCTCGTCCACAAAAGTCAAGATAAAAGCTTTTAACTTTGGGTTTCAAGGAGAGAGAAAGCTCCATTTCTACTTCCATCGATATGATGTTTCCCCTGCATTAAGAAGAAAAACTCCCACACGCATGACGCACGTGCACTGGACTGACAGACCACACAGGACAGAACCTCTCCTAAGATCGCCCTAAATAGTAGAAATGTGCAGGGGATTGTACTGCAAGATGGCGCTTTGTAGAGAAAATAATTTTAAAAAAGAATGCTAATTGCTGCGTATCCTATTGATATAACGTGGTATCGTGGTATGAAATTTGTTTGTTTTGAATTATCTTTTCAGTATCTTTTTCTTTTTTTAACATTTTGCAGCTCGACAAAGTATGTAAAACAAAATATGATATAAATATCCATGTGTGGATTTGGGTTAACATCCTCCATAATCATTTAAAATCAAAACATCTCTAATTGTTAATATTTTAATCAGAAAAGTAGGATTTTTTTAATCCCCTAGCTATAAGTCTTCTTGCCTTTTTGTCTCTTCCAAATCGAGGGTTTTGCGGAAAGCAGAAAGTCAAGGAGATGAGGCCAATTTTTTTTTTTATTGGATTACATTAAACGAAAGGTATCACGTTAACCAATTTGGACTGCGGGTGTTACATGCATGTGACACAGCCGATGGACGAAGAATATCCAAGACCGTTCGTGATTCGACCGTGTCACGCACAAGGGCTTGCCCGCGGACAGCCTTGATCGATCCTGATCGATTACTGACCAATCCATGCACGACCTGTGAGCGTGCCCGATCCATCCATGCACGATACAGGGGATGATCCCTGCACGACCAGTGACTGACTCCTGATCAATGCTCGGTCAACCCCTGCACAACTTGGAGTTGTTCACCTGTGCCGTGTTAGGCGCTCATGCTCGCCCATGCTGACCTTGATCTTACTTCTGACTTGCGCCTGTGGTTATTTCCCAATGCCTACAACCATTGAGTGGCCTGATGTGTAGACTTGACATAATTCAAACTCCACCGTTGGATCGGAGGGACGATCAACGGCCAGGATTGGACCCGAACTTGTATAAATAGGGGTCCCTCCCCCTCATTTGAGCTCAGCTCATTCATAGTGAATACATTCGCCCCTTTGTGCTGCCGACCCTTATGTTTGTGCGTGTGAGTGGAAAGACTGACTTGGGATCACAAATCCTAAGGCCACACGGTGTTTGATCGATTGTGTTCGACCAACTCGTGACAAGTGGTATCAGAGCGATCGTTCCAAGCGCAATGGCTGATCCTTGTGCTAATGTCTCGGTCATGCAAGACGATGACAGAAGATCGTGGGCATCCAGCCGAGAAAGGCACCCGGTCGAAGAAGAACCGTGCTGTCTCGAGCTCGAGGGATCCAAAGGGTGATCTGGAAAACCGAATGACGGTCCTAGAGGAGACCGTCACGGACCTCCAGGCGTTGGTGGACGACCTAAACTAGACCGTCGAAGGAGCAGAAGCCGGTAGGGAGGAGTTCTTGGCCGAAGCGCAAGAACTCAAGGCCGGCATAAAAGAGCTTTGCGTTGAAGTGTTGGGATCCCTCATGCACAAGCTGTAGCGGCAGGATGAGACCAGGGAAGCCGCGATGATGGCCATGTGCGTGGAGATGGCCGAGATTAAAAGCAAGCTCACCGAGCTTGAAGTTGCATGCGTGAATGGGTTGATCATTGTGCAACCCCGTGACGATGCACCCAAGCCGAAAAGAGTTCAAGAGCTCACAAGTGGCAAATGACGTGGACAACTTTTTGTGGTACATGGAATGCTACTTCTAGACCATGGGAATGACCGACAACGTGATTTGGGTAAACACCAGCCATGTATTTAGTTGACGATGCGTTATTGTGGTGGCATTGTAGGTTGGATGAAAGGAATGGTGACCCTATCACGACATGGGCTCGATTCGTCGAGGAATTTCGGCGAACCTACTATCCCGCTTATACGGAGGAGGAAGCTCGTGGGGAACTCAAGTGCCTAGAGCAAAATAGTGGAGTCCGCGACTATGTGAAGCTATTCTCAGAGCTGCTGCTCCAAATTCCGTCCATGACCAAGACGGAAGCATTCCATCAGTTCATGAGCGGACTCTAGCCATGGGTCAAACAAGAGCTCAAATGATGCCATGCACTGGATCTCTCAACGGCTACTTCCATGGCCGAGTCCCTCGTGGAATATAAACCATCATCCTCGACTAAGCCGGACTCTCGTCCGAGAGAAAAGACCAATGGTGGAGGAGATCGGAGCGGTACCAAAGTCCAAACGGAGGCAAACCACCATCGGTCCCTCCTAGGATTCAACCCGAATCAAGCCATGGAGGATACCATCGCATGGTACGCACCGCAAGTGCTTCTTCTACGACAGTCCTCATATGGTCCAGGATTGCCCGAAAAGAGGAAAGTTGGCGGTCTTGTGGAAGGAGAATGAACCGCGAGAGGAGGCATGGTTGGGATCATTGCGGATCCTCGGGCCGATCAAGCCAAGAAGGCCAAGAAATCCAAATGGATGATGTTCGTGGATGTGAAGATCGGTGGTGCCACGATGAGTGCGCTCATGGATATCGGGGCATCCAACCTCCTTATATCCAAAGAGGCCGCGAAGAAGTTGAATCTTCCGGTCGAAATGGGAAAAAGTGGTTGGCTCAAAACGGTGAACTCAAGGGAAGTCCCGACTAAGGGCGTGGCTGGGGACGTAGAGCTTCACTTCGGTCCATGAACTAGTCAGGAGGATATCAAGGTAATCCCCCTTGACGACTATGATTTTGTGCTTTGGTTTAGGGTTCCTCGATCGGATCAATGTGGGCGTTATGCCATTTGTGGATTGTATTTGCATCCTAGATAAGCAGTGCCAATGCATGGTCTCCGATCTACCACCAATCGGGATGCGATAGGAAGATGCTATCGGCCATGTAGCTAACAAAGGGGTTATGAAAGGGTGAGGTGACCTTCTTGGCAGCATTGAAGGAGGAGGGCGTGGAAGAAAGTGAGGTGCCGGGAGAGGTGGCTCGAGTCCTCGACGCTTTTCAAGATGTGATGCCGCCCGAGTTGCCCAAGAAGCTGCCTCCTCGAAGGGAAGTCGATCATCGGATCGAGCTAGTGCCCGATGCTCAACCACCGGCCATGGCTCCCTATCATATGGCCCTGCTCGAGTTGGAAGAGCTGTGGAAGCAACTCAAAGAGCTGCTCGACACAGGGTACATTTGGCAATCTAAAGCCCGTTCGGTGCTCCGGTTTTGTTCTAAAAGAAACATGACGGATCATTCGAATGTGCATCGACTACCGGGCATTGAACAAGCTCACCGTCAAGAATAAGTACCTAATCCCTCTCATTGTAAACTTGTTCGATTAGCTCGGGGAAATCTGTTGATTCTCCAAGCTAGATCTTCAATCGGGGTACTACCGAGCCTGGATTGTCGACAAGGATGAGTCAAAAATCGCGTGTGTGACCCGCTACGGATCATACGAGTTCCTTGTCATGCCTTTTGGCTTGACCAACGTGCTGGCTACATTTGCACTCATGAACAAGGTACTTCATCCGTTCCTTGATTGGTTCGTTATGGTTTACCTTGATGACATTGTTGTATATAGCCGGACGCTTGAGGAACATGTCGAGCATTTGACACGAGTCTTCCAGCTCCTATGGGAAAATGACCTATACGTGAAGCGTGAGAAATGCTCTTTTGCGCAAAAGGAAGTCCTCTTCCTTGGGCACATCGTTGGGGGCGGACAAGTGTGGATGGATGCAAACAAGATCCGTGCCATCGTTGAATGGGAGCCACCGACCAAGGTAATGGAGCTGAGATCCTTTCTCGGACTCACATATTACTACCGGCATTTCATTCGAGGATATTCGAGCCTCACCATGCCATTCACGGATATGCTAAAGAAAGAAAGGCCGTGGGAGTGGATGGATTGGTGTCAAGAGGCATTCGATCGGTTGAAGCGGGCCATGACCAAAGAGTCGGCGCTTGTACTGCCCGACCACACCAAGCCTTATGAGGTAGAAACCGATGCTTTTGATTTTGCTATCGGTGGTATCTTGATGTAAGAAGGGTATCCGGTTGCCTTCGAATCTCAGAAATTGAATGACACCGAGCAACGATATACGATCCAAGAGAAGGAAATGACCACGGTGGTGCATTGCCTTCGTACGTGGAGGCACTATCTCTTGGGATTGCGGTTTGTGGTGAGGATCCGACAACATGGCCACGAGCTACTTCCAAACTCAAAAGAAGCTCAACCTGAAACAAGCTTGGTGGCAAGACTTCCTGGCCGAGTTTGATTATGGGCTGGAATATAGGCTCGGAAAGTCCAGTTTCGTGGCTAATGCCTTAAGAAGGAAGCTGGAATTGGCCAATGTGGTGAGCCAACCCGACTGTCCGTGGATAGATTGTATTAAGGAAGGCTAAAGCATGACCAAACGGCCCAAGCCCTCCTTTGCTACGCACAAGAGGGCAAGAGGAGGCGGTTTTGGTGTGAGGATGATCTCCTCTACACCAAGGGATGATGACTATATGTGCCGTTCTATGGGAAACTCCGGAAGGAGGTGATGCACGAGTGCCACAATTCCAAATGGGCGGGTCATCCGGGAATCCACCACACCATGGCACTCATTGAGGATCAATATTATTGGCCACACATGCGGAATGAGATCGAAGCTTATGTGCGGATATGTCTTGTGTGCCAACAAGACAAGATAGAGCATCGGTCTCTGGCATGGCTCCTTGAACCGTTGCCTATCCCGAAACCTCCATGGGAGAGCATCTCCATGGACTTCATCGTAAACTTGCCGAAGTCCAAAGGGTGTCGGACCCTCATGGTCGTGGTGGATCGCTTCTCCAAATATGTGACGTTGTGCTAGCCACGAAAGATTGCCCAACCGAGGAAGCAGCCAAGCTATTCCTCAAGCCTGTCGTCAAGTTGGGGTGTACTACACACGATCGTGAGTGATCGCGATCCTTGATTCATCGGGCGGTTCTAGACCGAGCTCTTCAAGTTGCTGGGGATGAACCTCAACTTCTCCATGAGCATGCATCCCCAAATCGATGGACAGATGGAGCGGGTGAATGCACTACTGGAAATCTACCTCCGGCACTATGTGAGCAACATGCAAGTGAATTGGGTGCGGCTGATCAATGTGGCCTAGCTCTCATACAACTTGCAGCGGAGCGAGTCCACGAACTAGAGCCCGTTCAAGATCGTCACCGGGCAACAACCGCTCACACCGAGCGCAATCGCTTCGGGATATCGAGGAAGCAACCCCTCCGCGTACAAGCTCGCCAAGGAGTGGGATGAACATGCGGCCTTGGCACGGACGTGCCTAAATAGAACTGTAAAGCATACGAAGAAGTGGGCCAACAAGAAGCGACGGCACGTGCAATTTCAAGTCGGGGACTTGGTGTTGGCCAAATTACACCCGGTCCTTTGGTACCGTGATTTGCACAAAGGGCTGATCCGTCGCTATGAAGGCCCCTTCCAAGTGTTGCAATGGATTGGGAATGTGGCATACAAGCTAGACTTGCCAGCCAAGCTCAAGGTGCACCCCATGTTCCACGTGAGCATGCTGAAGCCTTTCTCATGAGGACAATAACGATCCGGATCGAGGCGAATCACAACGAGCGCCCCTTGGAGCAAAAACCTCTTATGATCGAGACGCTGAGTGCATCATGGCGGACCGGATCATATGGAAGAGATATTGTGCGATAAAGAAAGAATACCTCGTCCAATAGAAGGGTCTTCCCGAGAGTGAAGCAAGTTAGGAACCCTTCGAGGCTTTGTGGTAGTTCAAGATGCACGTTGAAGCTTCCCATGCCACCGACGCGATGAGGGTGTTGCCTAATTAGGTGGGGGAGAATGACATGACCGACAAACGAAGCATGTCCAAGACTATCCATGATTTGGCCGTGTCACACACAAGGGCTTGCCCGCGGACACTCTTGATTGATTACTGACCAATCCATGCACGATCCGTGAGCATGCGTGATCCGTCCATGCGCGATATGGGGGATGATCCCTGCATGACCAGTGACCAACTCTTGATTAATGCTCCGTCAGCCCCTGCACAACCTGGAGTTGTTCACCTGCTCCGTGTCAGGCGCCCATGCTCGCCTATGTTGAACCTAATCTTGCTTCTGACTTGCGCCTGTGGCTATTTCCCAATGCCTATAGCCATTGAGTGGCCTGATGTGTAGACTTGACACAATTCAAACTCCACCGTTGGATCGGAGGGACGATTAATGGCCGAGATTAGACCCAAACTTGTATAAATAGGGGTCCCTCCCCCTCATTTGAGCTCAGCTCGTTCATAGTGAATACATTCGCCCCTTTGTGCTGCCGACCCTTGTGTTTGTGCGTGTGAGTGGAAAGGCTGACTTGGAATCACAAATCCTAAGGCCGCACAGTGTTTGATCGATCGTGTTTGATTGACCCATGACACATGGCTCTCTCTCTCCCCCCTCTCCCTTCTCTCATTAGGAAAAGTAAGTAAATCAATCCCACAAGGTTTTTTATTTGGCTGATGGATGAAGACAAAGATGTCCCATTGGCTATGTGCAGACTTGAAAGGTTCATTGAAAAGTCCATAATGGCAACATCCTAGTAGCAACTTTGAGAAAATATTGGACGCAGCTGGATATCCACCTCAACAATATACAAGACCATTCTATGAGCAACACATGTTGCTTGTAGACCACTTCTCCGAAAATTTGAACCCCCCCCCCCTCCCCTCTCATTTCTCTCTTCTCTCACCGTTTCTTTGTCCCTTGTCTTTCTTGTTTTTTTTTTCCTTTCCCTTTGTCCTATGACCAGTGACTGACCATAGGTGAGGGTTGGTGAGGGTGTCGTGGCCCTCGCCTAGGCCAACGAAGGTCAATTTTGTTGGATTCAACAAGGGCTCAACCATTGTAGCTAAGGTGAGGATTGCCCTCATTGGATCCAACAAAAGTGACGATGCCCTTGGATGAGCGTGCTCGAACAAAACCGACAATAGCCATGAACGAGTATTGGCATGCTCATGAGTGGTTTGTCCATGGCTGGCTGCTGCAATCAAGTGACACTACGGCCTTAGAAGGCAAAAAGAAAAGGAAGAAAGCAACGGTGAAGAAGAGAGAGAAAAGAAGGAGAGACAGATAGGGCCTTTGACAATAGAGGAGTGAAAGTGAGTGTAGAGAGAAAATGAGGCTCGTGAGAGTTTAGAATGTTTTTGACTTGTGGACTTGGGTACAACACGTGTCACAAGATAAATGGACTAAGATTTTGTTGAGTCGCCTACAATTTGGGTATTCAATATTTTCTCGCTTTCAAGAGGGCTCTCGCTTGAAGAAATTCATATAAGAATATGCTCAAGATGACCACCAAAAGCTTTGGAAAAGTAAGAAATGGCGTTCATAGTAAAGAAGTAATTTTATTTTAAAAAATCATCTTATGTATTTTTTTAAAAACCTAAAGAAGGAAGTTTTTTTTTTTTTTGAACGTAAAGAAGGAAGTTAACCATGTTCAAATCTCGGTACTCTTATTGTTGACACATGGTGTGACTTTTGAGAAAATATCTTTTGAGTCTTTTCTTTTGGGTTCCAGAGCTTTCGATTCTTTTACTTACATTTTGGGTCGAGTTATTGGAGATCCATTTTGTGTCCTTTGATCGTCTCCTTGTTGATGATTCATTTTACTTTATAATATCCTGCTTTTTATGAACATGACGGTTTGTTTATTGTATCTTGGAAATAAAACTGTGTCTAATTTAATTACTACAAGAACATTTAAATTTAATACAGGAGTGATCTTTTAACAGGGATTGGTTATTCCACATGAATCTTGCTTTTCACTTATGCTCGGACACTGTTCAATTATGTTACATAGGACCTAACTTGATGGAGCCCGCAGAGAAATTGCCCATTTGTTACCCGTCGAAAGACAGTTTCCGTTGGTTTCATGACAATGCTAGGACAAGCTCTACTTTATAATATAACCCAGCCACAACCCCCCTCATCTGCGACCTCAACACAGAACCTCATCTCAGAGACAACCCACTTTACTTCGTTTTCGTTTCTCAGAGAATTCCCGTGTCTCGCTTTCTGTTTCTCTCTCTCTCGTCTTCTCTCACAAGTTAGCTATCTCCCCTCAAGACCCTCCTGAGTTTGTTCCCTTTCGTTCATCCTCATCATCTTACATAACGCCCGTCGATATTGCCGTGGTTGATCTTATTCCCTAGTTCAGTGTCCCAGCAATCATGCCGAGCGCTCGAGGGGCTCTATCTGAACCGGCAAATCCGGTGTCTGAAGACAAGATTTATGTTATGGTCGAGAAGGATATGAAAGAGAGCATATCAAGGCTTGTTTGGACGGTGCAGCAATCAAAAGGCAACTTCAAGATCTGTATCATTCATGTTCTAGTTCCTTCACGGATGATCCCAAGGGGCAAGTCAACGTTTTTTCTTCTGTTTTCTTTGCATATTTCCATCCACCGATTTAGCTATCAGTTTTTGCTTCAAGAGTTTTCATTGATTGTAAAAATAATAACTTGCCAGGCTCGCAGGGATATTATACACGGATCTTCCGTGATGGACAATGGTTGTGCCATAAATTAAAATTCCCTAGGGTTTCGCCATGTGGGACCAAATTGGATATCCTATTGCTTTTACCTGTTCTATTACTGTCGATCTTCATTTTTTTTAGGTGCTCTTTCTTGCAACGAATTAAAATAATTGTGCTGTTAATTTGCCTTCGGATTGCAGGACTCCTAGGTGCTGGAATCCCCGCAAGCTCGGCGAACGAGATAGTGTTGAGAGAACACAGAGAAAACGAGAGGAAAAACATGCATATACTCTTGGAGAACTACCAGCTCTTTTGTAGACAAATGAGGGTAAATTTACCTCCTCCTCCTCCTCCTCCTCCTAGATGATTACTTGTCCTGGTCGATGACCATATATATATATATATGCGCGGCACAAGTTTACATGACTATATATGTTTCTTTATTTAGAGAGGAGGAGGATAGTGAAGCAAACTCATTGATTTATTGGTTAACAGGTACAAGCAGAGAAAGAGTATATAGAATCGGACAGCATTGAAGAAGGAATCGTGAAGCTTATTCGTTTGAATGGGATCAAAAGGCTTGTAATGGGTGCGGCAATGGATAAGCGCCATTTCAAGTACGTACAAGAACCACAATACACTCCCACATGGGTTGTGGACCTATTCATTCCACAACACTCCTCTTCATAACTAAAAGGACATGCTTGTTTGGATCCTTATTGCATCATTAAAATTGATTTTTAATCCTTAAGAATGTGTTGTACATTTCTGATCTTTCAGGAAAATTTGGTAGCGCTTCTTGAAAGCAATGTCCTAGTTCGCTCGGAGTCCATCACTATGCATCATGTATTACCAATCAGTCTTATTTTCCTACAGAGTAAAAAAAAAAAGAAGATAAAAACTGGTCACATGTCTTTTCGAGAATCGAAAAGTCTCGTGTCGTGTCTAAAAGTTTATGTTTGGTATTGTCTGCGTTACACCAAATTAATTCACTGGCTTCTTAGGTTTCAGATTGGCAGGAGGATGATAGAAATCAAGTCCAGGATAGCCATCTTTGTTCGCGATAAAGCGCCCATCTCTTGTCAAATTTGGTTTATCTGCAACGGGCACCTAATTCACATAAGGTCGTCCTCCGACTATTTTACTTGTAAACCTGTCTCCTTTGAAACCATCGAATGCGCACGTGAGGGTGTTGAGAAAATGAGTTCTACAACAAATAATCAATTTTATAATACAATTCAGCTGAAAATCTTGTTTTAATAATCAATTGTTTTGTTGTTTTTCATTATATCTTCTTACTTTGAATAAGATGGCTAAAAACTTGGGAAATTTTGCACTGGGGGCCATGGCAACTGCCAGTGTCCCTGGATTTGCTAACTTCTAATTGGCTCATAACACAATAAATGAAATTTCCGAATGAAATTGATTGCAAGTAGGAATGTTTACGGCGGCGGAGTCATAGCGGATGATTGATTCATAAAGTGACGCGACAATTTTGGCTTCACCTCGTAGTTGTTTTGGCTCCTTGTCAAAATAGGGAAGCTCAAACAGTTGAAGCCCTTGGAGAAGCTCCTACTGATGCACCATCACCAGCGACTCCAACCCCTGGAGCTGGGAAGTCGGTTCTCTTGAAATCGCCATCCGCCCCACTGCAGAGGAGTGGTACGGCGAAGTTGAGCAATCCATTTCAAGACACTCTGAAAAGAGCGGATACTTTCCAAGAACTCGCAACAAGTCATTCCCATCGTCCACAGTTGATTCAGTCAGTCTATCATACCGGCCACTCATCACTTTCCAACACTCTGGTACGCGCAAAATAAGATAAACATTGTATTCTTTGTCCTTAAGTTGTTTTGTTTTGGAGCTAAGAATATCGTATTCTTTGTCCTTTAAAGAAATATTGCAAAGTTTAGCTAATTGTAACAGGATATGGATGAAAACGGCGCTCGAGATGTGCTTGAGGAGGGAGTGATGACTCGTGCTGAAGCAGAAGTAAATATCATTGAAGGCAGGCGAAAGGATCTCAGGAAGGTATAATGTTAATATAACAACTGGACGGCTTTGCTATTTATTGAGCTAGATCCCCTGATTTAAGAAAATTTTTTATATTAAAAATAGAATATTACTACTGATTTTTCTAAAGTATGATTGTTTAGGACCATCCCGAACTCCATGGAAACAATTCATTTATGTTACACATATATAGCATGCATGACAAAATTAACATGAGGATGAGAGATGATTTATTGACTGGTGGCCAGCAAAAAAAAAAAAAAAAAAGAGATGATCTATTGAGTATACTATTACGGGTGGATTTTCAGTTGGAGGAAGAACGTGAGGAGAAGAATCAGCTAAACAAAGTGATGGAAGAACTTTGCAGTGCCCTGGAACAGAAATTTCCGCTCAAGAGCCAATCCGCAGAGACATACAAGAGCAGAAAGGAGTTGGAGCGGAAAATCATCGCAGCCAATGAAATGTTGCGGACTTATAGACAAGAGCGAGAGCTATTGCGGATGGAACTCGACAATGCGCTCCAGAAGGCTGAGGAGTTGGGCAGCAGAAAAAGAGATTCCTCGGGCACCAAGTACTTCTCTGAGTTCTCCATGACCGAAATCAAGGAAGCTACACAGAACTTTGACCCGTCCTTGAAGATCGGAGAAGGAGGTTGTGGGAATGTGTACAGAGGTAATCTCCGACATACGTTGGTGGCCATAAAGATCATGAAATTTCATAGCATACAAGGTTCACGAGAATTTCAACAGGAGGTAAGAATTCTCGAGTATCCTCTACTTCTTTTCATGTTTTCTTCGAACCAAAATTAAGAATAATAAGAAGATATAAAGACTCAGTTCATCAAGAAGTAAATTCGGTTTTCACGAAAACATCACCATGGTATCGAAAATTCACAGTAAGAGCACGTTAGTCAAAGCGATCGTGAAAATCATAGCTGGTCATCGAATTATTGATTGGATGTATCACAGGTGGATGTGTTGAGCAAGGTGAGGCATCCTCATCTCATCACACTCATCGGCGCTTGTCCTGAGCCCTTGACTCTTGTTTGTGAATATTTTCCAAACGGAAGCCTTGAGGACTGGCTTGCCAGCAGCAACAGAGCGAAGCAGCTATTGTGGCGAGCCCGGATACGCATTGCCAGGGAGCTCCGCTCCGTCCTGGCCTTCCTCCACCCTTACAAGCCTCACAGCATCGTCCACGGGGACGTCAAACCGGGAAACATCCTACTGGATGCGCACCTCGGGAGCAAGCTCAGTGATTTTGGAATCTGCCGACTGCTGTCCCGCGGTGAGCAGTCTAGTAGTGGCACAACAGTCCTGTACCCAGCAGAATTGAAAGGAACGCGCGGGTACATGGACCCCGAGATCTTCGTCACACGAGAGCTCACAACGAAGTTTGACGTTTATTCTTTTGGGATTATACTGCTGCAGTTATTGACGAGGAGGCCTGCCTTCGGAATAGTGGAGGAAGTGCAAAGGGCAATTAGCGCAGGGACTTTGGAGGCCATCTTGGATCCATTGGCTCGATGGCCCTATATGCTGGCCAAGGAGTTGACTCATTTGGCTTTGAGGTGCTGCGAGATGAGCAGAAGGAATAGGCCGGATCTCCGGTCGGATGTGTGGACCGTGCTCCAATCCAACGGTGCTTCCAGGCGATAAACCTAGACTTTGTATACTCAAGAATTTAATGATATAAATGTTCGGATGAGTGCTTGGAACTTCGAGTAAATTGACTTTATGGGTCATGTGTGGTAGGTCGGCGACGGGTGACCGATTTTTGGGGATGCATGCATAGATGTTTTGCTACCTCATGTACTGAATTATCTTGTCGAAAGCTCTTCCTGTGTGTACCCACCGTTGTTCTTATGAATAAATTTTCTTCTACATAAAGTACATAAACAGTGAGATCGGATTGGTTAATTACATGCAGAATCAGATCCACGTACATTGCAGCAATCAAATTCATTTCCTTGTTATGCTGTTTAGTCCTATTAAATCCACTTCACTTCCACGAACAATTCTCATGGAAGAAATTGGCAGATTATGCAGCATATTTAAGGACATGCTGGTCTCACCTCTGTACTCTGAAAATTTTGGTGAGTTCAAATTTTCGCTTTTCGCGTCGCTCCCGTTATTGCCTGCCCCAGCTACATTTAAACCCGAAATGTGAAAATCGTGCGAGATTAGTCCGATTCACGGATCTCCGAATGTGCTTGTGTTGAGATGCGTGAATTTTTTTATACTTCGTAACTGGGAGTGAATGATTGTAGTCTTTAATGCTCATAGGCCCAAAGGTGTTGTCGATGGTTACATGTTACTTTCTGATCGAAGCAGGCAAGTAGATTTGGACTATCTAATCTAATGTCAAAAACGAAAAGATGCTTAAATGCTCTTATCTTATATTACTTAATAAATATGAGCAGTCAATTCAAACGTAGGTCGTGATGAAATTCTAGTGTCCATGCAGTCCAAAAAGGTTTCCTCTCAAATGCACGCAAACAATTATTCACTTTCCTCTCAAAAACACCAATATTTAGAAGTAAGAGTCAACTAGATAAAGTGACGAAAATATCATCTCTTTCTCATTATTCCATTAATTAGATCATAAGTGACACCGTATAGGTCTGTGAAGGGAGTGAAAGTGAAAAAACTTATGGAACTGGAAAACTATGACGAAGGATTTAGCATAACTCGATAGACTATCATATAGCCGGTATTAGATTGGCAGAAGACTTTTTTGTCCGAATAGAAGTATATCATAGTGTTTTTGTTCTTCCAATGTCATTTGACTTTTGGTCTCGAATATTCCCACATGATTATTCGTATATACCTCTCCTTCCTTGCATAGAAATCTCCGTAGATATAAAATACATTTTAGCTTAGTACTCATTCTATCATGATGTCTACCTCCATTGACAGGACTACAAATGCGTACTAGGAAGAAGCTGGTGTCGATTTTCTTAATTCAGGAAGAAGTCAATGCTTTCCAGGGGATCGCCCTCTCTGCACCATCGTCCTAGACATACAAAACTTGAGGCAAGATTTATTTGGAGCTTTTATAATTTCATCCTTCAACGACCAATTTTTTGGTAAAAAATAAGTCCTACGAATTATAGTGGCCTAAGCAAGGTGGTGCCACAGTTAGGGGATTGCCCTCTGAACTCTCGATATTTCATCTTAATATCAATTTGATTTTTATTCACGTTGCTAAATGAAGTCATCATTCTTTGGCTCCGAATGGAATCGAGAGAGATTACGGGATATATTTTCAAGTGGAAAAGTTGTCTTAGCATTTAATTTGGTCTCTGTTTTTATTAGGACAAGATCAACAACAAAAGAGAGACAAATCCGATAATCTTTTGTTCACTAGGAAACGCTAGTTCATGAAAATAAAGTCTCTTGCATTTGCAATCGACAACATTGAGAGTGTTTAGGTGCCACAGAAACATTGGATGAATTTAATTTCTATGCGATAGTTAGTGAGTTGGGTTTGTGATATTTACTAAATTCATGTCCTTATCTATTTCATGTCATAAATATTTGAACAATTATTTCTAGATTGATCCATCGGCTTTCATTTTTATCCAATTAAAGAGTAACAACCATAAATAAACCAATATTATTTGGTGATCATGATGCCTTCTAAAGGCAGCAGGTAGTTGGAGAGGGACGACTACGACTGTAGGTTTTCTCATTCAACGAGGTCCCTTCCCGTGTTTTTAAATTCGTCGGTTTATCAATAGAGCATTGTTACCCTTATTTTACTAGAAGAACCATCCTCTACTCAATATTTTATGTCCGATCAGGGGTTAATTTCCATAGATAACGGAGCTAAATTTTTTCAAAAGTATAACTTGTGATAATTTAAGATAACGGAATATGCTGATATGATTTCTATTTTATGAACTTTGAAGTTAAAAATGAAAAGTTACATGTGTAGTATTCAAGTAAGATTATTAAGTAACAGTGAACATGTTAACATCA
This sequence comes from Eucalyptus tenuipes, assembly GCA_014182365.1. Classification (NCBI taxonomy): domain Eukaryota; kingdom Viridiplantae; phylum Streptophyta; class Magnoliopsida; order Myrtales; family Myrtaceae; genus Eucalyptus; species Eucalyptus tenuipes. The sequence goes on along the minus strand of CM024541.1, from coordinate 1,054,961 downwards.
TATTTTTTTCCCTTTTATAAAGTAGATGGATATAAAATGGATATTAGATATTTTGACTTATTATTTTTAAAAATTCAACTTAATTTATATTAATTTACGTCATGAAATAACATTTAATTTATCATTCGAGTAAATAAAATGACTACTTTAGATATTAGTCAATCATCAAATTAAAAGTTTTGGGACAATAATTTAGATGGAGTCCGAGTTCCTGAATCTGTCAATTTTTCTTATTTCTTTCATGAAAGGTTTGACTTGACAAAAAAAAAAAAAGTTTTTACACGACGAGTCTTCCAAAAACAGGTCAGATCTCTCCATCTCACTCTGTCCGTACAGACTGGCTGAGATGGTTATGTCCCATGGGCCCACTTCATAGAGAGAAAATATTGGCTGGGTCTTACCCTCCACGTAGGCGTAGGGTAAGACCATTCAGAATTCGACATGTGGCTCCACGTAGGCGATGGCGTCAGAAGTTCAAAATTTGCGCGCGTTGCTCCTGGGGCCCACTACTCTGACGCTCTCTCTCCTCTGCTCTCCTCTGCAACCGGTGAGAAAATATTGGCTGGGTCTTACCCTCCACGTAGGCGTAGGGTAAGACCATTCAAAATTCGACATGTGGCTCCACGTAGGCGACGGCGTCGAAGTTCAAAATTTGCGCGCGCCGCTCCCGGGGCCCACCACTCGATGCTCTCTCTCCTCTACTCTCCTCTACAACCGGTCGACTCGTCCTCTCTCTCCTCTCCCTCTCTCTCTTTCCCCGTTCTCCGTTCCGTTGCGGGGGGAGAACAAAAAATGCAGGTTGGCTTCCATTTGCTCTTCCCCCTCCCCTGCTCTCTCTCCTCCCCTGGTTGCCCGCGACGCCGACGCCCTTTTTACCTCTGCCGACGCCTCTGCTCTCTCTCCTCCGCTGGTTGCCCGCGCCGCCGACGCCGACGCCCTTTCCCCCTCCGCCGACGCCCCTTCGCCTCCCTCTCGCGACCTCTGCTCTGCTCTCTCCCTCTTTCCTCTGCGGAGCGCCCTTGCTGGCAACCCGACGCCGACGAACCCCTGCTCGCGTTTTGGCCTCCCTCTCCGTGAATGAAGGTCGCTCTGCTCACTCTCTCCCTCTCTCTTTCCTCCACGAAGCGCCCCTACTCCCGAACGCGGACGCCGCCGATGCCGTCGCCTCCCGCCGTCGCCTTCCCAAGATCCACCGACAGGCACCCCATTGGCGACTCCCATACGTCCGAAGGTTCGTTTTGTTTTTTTTTTTTTTTTTTTTTTGGATTCCACTTAGTAGAATTTGGTGCAATGTTAATGTTTAAGTTTATAGATACATCTGTATTGCTCCTCTACTAAACCCAAAAGCATATTGAATGAAGAGCCATATTTTTCTGTCGTCTCTGCTCGATGCGTGTGGGAGAGAGAAATGAACATGTGAAACTCTTAAGCTGACAAATTGTCTGAGATGATAGGAATTGATATCTGCCACTAGCGTCTGCATTCTCGGAGTGAATTTTAAACTCCTCATTCATGTGGCAGGTGGATTACTCCGGATTTATGACGATAAATCCTCAATGGTTTGGACAAAAGTATGTTGGAAAGGTAAATGCATATTAGAAGGTGCACACTGTGTAGTCTTTGATAGCGCTACCAAAAAAGGAGTAATGATTTTTCTTTTTGTAGGTTGCTAATCCTCAAGATATTTTAATCTTCTCTAAGGCTTCAAGAAAGGGTCGGAGTGAAAGTGGTACAGATCTTTTGACAAGTGAAGTTCGATGATTTTTCTTTTTTGGGTCAAAGAGTTGAAATTTAGTAGGCTATGTTTTTGGCACTATTTGTCCTTCTTTTTCCAAGTCAATATTTGTATGCCTTTCTTATTGCCTTTGAATAAAGAAATGACTTGTCAAATGTATAATGCCTATGCCAAATTCTATTTATTCACCCTCTTTAATTGCAAGACATAATTATCTACTCAAAAATAATTGTATTAGTAAAGCTTTGATTCTCAAGCGTATATTGCATTTAAACATTCTTTATCATCTTACCAGCCATTGAAATTGTTCGTCTTCCCGATCTCGTAGCACAATTTGAAGATTCTAAGCGACTTCGCCCTGAGGAGCTAAATCAACAAAACATGGAGGCGCTTGTTGCCGAGAATAATCTGGTAATCCTGATTCTTTTATGCTTTCTAAATGAATTTTTCATATTGTATAAATCTCTTATGGTCACCAATGAAATCCATAATAATAACACGTGCTTTGCGTTGTGATTTGTTGTTGCACACACATATTTTAACTTTAACTATAGTTTAATTGAGTGTATTGTTATGGGTAGAATGTTAGAAAGATATGCTGATAATTGTTATCAGTCTCTTAGTTTTCTTAAGGTCTGTACATAGTTTAATATGCTGTTATGCCTTGCAGAAAATGGAGATACTTCCAGTCAATGATCTGGATAAAGCATTACACGAATTTGTCAATAAGGATGATAAAACGGCATTTTATTCTTGCGTGCAACTAAATCTTGAAGAAACTCGTGTAAGTATCATACCCTGCTTTTGTTGTTGTGGAGGCATCACTCTTAAGCTGTCAGTTCCTCATGCTATAGTGTGAATGTTATGTTTCTGTTATGCTTCTGTGTTGATACTTTTTTGTTTATGAACATGTGCAGAACAAAATTGCTAGGGATTCCAACACCTTGAAATGCGAGAAGGAGGATCTAATTCTTTAAGTCGGCGAGTGTTTGGAGGCAAGAAGTTATCTATTGAGACTTGTTATCCTTATAATGTGGTGAATTTAGTCTCATCCAACCATTTAATGTGTGGAGTTCTTCCAAATTTTTGGGGGCTTTAGCTCATTTGCTTCAATCTCGTAGTCGGGCTTTAACTTTCTGCTATGATTGTGGCTGTTATTAGAGTAAAGCAGGAATTTCTTGTATATCTTATTGTAAGGTCTTTCCAGAAGTTACAGAAGGGCATTTCAATGAGAGAAACTAGGAGCTTGGATACAGTCTCGAGCATTATTTTTGCCTGTTGTTTTTAATTCCCATTGACGATAGGCTGAAGTTCTTTTTAACTCATCTTCTTCCTGCCAAGTGCTGCCTAAAGTAAAGATTGATGCTTAATTGACTTTTTTCTTTTTATTCAGGAACGCGTCAAGGAACGTTCTGTACATCCTAGTGACACCCCACATGGAACATCTAGTGCACCTTCTGTGGAGGTAAATCTAGCTGTAGCGCTGATTATCCTTCTTGGATTCTTATGAGTTTCTCTGTGAAGCCATTAAGTGATAAATTTTTCATGTTAAATTCTGCCCAAGCTGCTAGAAATAGGAGTGCTGCAGGAATAGGAAGCACAGTTCCTTTTAGCGATGATGAGGACACGCGAGAGACACTCGGCTCAAACTCGCCACCGAGTCCGGAAAGGATCATTGGGAGTTTCTAGATCCTCCCGTGCTACTTCAGATCTAGGAAGAGGGAAAACTTCTACAAGAGGAAGGGGCGGGGAAGAGGATCTCTAATTTGAAGCAAACTACTCTTGATTCAGCTTTGGTATCTCGCCGTCGTGAAAGGTTAGTAGCGGATGTAGTCATGAACTCGAGCTTATGGATTAAAGTTGTCAAACTCCAATGTTCCATATCCCGAATCACCTAGCTAAAGATTATTTGCATCCTCAATGATCTGGCTTTGCAATTGAAGTGCTTCAGGGAAATAATCAGCATTAGCGACTGGTGTAATATGTGGATACGGTAGGCTCTCTGATAGTGATGATTTGTCTGCATGGATTAAATTAAGTGATGGTATTTTCAAATGGCAATCTGGATAGTCATTTGTTGAGATCATTAAATCGAATGTGCGAGCTTTTGTACTCGAGAGAACTTGGATAGAGTGCAATGTAGTAATCTGTGGACAAACTAATACTTGGAAAAGTGCCAGCATTATAGCATATAAGTTATAGCTCGCTCACTGTGTGTGTATGTGTATGATGACCGGCTTCCTATGGCTTAAATTAAGCCTTTGAAAGAACAAGGATGTGAAATCGACTAATGTCCGTAAGCATCCGTATTGAGTCTGCAGGTACCCCCAAACTTCTTGTTTACATGGGTTTTTAACTTTAAATGATGGGATGCCTTTCTTGCTGCCGAGTGGTTTATAAAGCCATGTATATGGAAGATCTATGTCTTGTGTGCAGATGGTAGATGAATTATACTAGCTCTCGGTGTTCTACTTAATGAATCTGCGGTCCTCTATATCGGTACTTGGGATAATTCTGTCTTTTTCTTTTCCCGCTATAGCACCTCTCGGCGGGGGCTGCAAAAAATGCTGCCGAAGTATTCTTGATGATGAGGACGATTTAAATTCTGCCTCTAGTGAAGAAACAGGAAGATATGTGAGCAAGGATCCCGAGGAAAGCTCGGTAAGAAAGAATGCCTTTTCTCCCTATAAATAGATTCTTCCATTGGGTCAAGATATGGTTTCCCACAATCGGGCAATCATGAAAATCTTTATGTTTGCTTTACCTTGTTGAGTTTATGTATATTTGATCTTAACGAGTTACCATTTCCAAATTAATGCCTGTTTGAATGTAAATATTGTCTTGTTCCAACTAGGGCCATTTCATATCAACTGATCTTAAAAACATGTGACTGGTGGGCTTATTCAGTCTTTAGATTGGAATTTCCTTTTGTTGGTCTGACTATGCCTTGTAGCAAAGTTGCGGGTCTTTTTTTGGCCAATTATCATTCCCTCATGTTAACTGTGAATTTCCTCATAATTATTGTCTCCAAAGGGAAGTGATGAGAATCTGCACAGAAAAGGACGCAAAAGAGCTGCTCCACGGGGAAGGGGTAGAGGTACAGGAGCATCTTCCAAGCGTGGCAGAAAAACTAACAATTACAAACTGCTCTTGAGCAATAATGACAACGATGATGATGAAGATGATGTGGGAAAGAGACCAAATAAGTTGCAAACCAGGGTAAGTAGTTCTCATGGTCTTGAGAGTGATTTATTCTCTTCCCATAATCTATATGTGCTATGAAGTCTACCCTCTGCTTTTCAAGATGAACGTCCTAAGCGTTGAAGTCTTTTGCTTATTATTTGCTTATAAGGCTTAATAATCAGACTCATAATTGCTGATTGACGAAATTGTGCAAAATGCTGAGTAATTCTCTGCCAATATCAATTTCAGCTTCATTGTTGACTTAGAAAAGAGACTCATATTGGTTAAATAGCTGAAGTACTTCATTCTCTATAGCTCTGTCTTCTTATTCAAAAAACTGATGAAACTTTACATCGTATGTCCTAGATGTCCATCAGGCTGTCATTAGCATGCCAAGTGATTTCATATTTTAATGGCATGTCCTTTCCAATCTCTCACTATATGGAGATACATAAATGAATGAAGAACCTGATTCATGTGACAAATGAATGAAGAACCTGATTCATGTGACGCTTCTGTAACTACAGTTTTTTTTTTTTCCATAGATAGATATAAGTATGGCTGAAAATGTTTCACTCATTAAGCTCCATTGTCTCTCTATAGGATGCATCTAAAACTACAGTTGAAATTCTATGTTCGTCTCTTTATCTGAATGGACCTCATTAAGGTGGATAAGATGGAGAGCCTGTTTGCAATGTCAATGCTTTACGCTTGAACCGACAGCTGTTTTCGGTTCCTAGGTAACGAGAAACTACGGTGCATTGAGAAGATGGGGTACTATGGTTCCATGCCTTGTCACCGGTGCCTTTCGCATGTTGCGTCCATACCATGGCCGAGGCAGTGCATTTATTAAACTTTGACCTATATTGCTTCTTGATTGAGGACCGTGCTCTTGCTACGGTTAAGGGGATGCCAGAGTCGCTCCTGTTTTCACGGGATTATCTCTTATGGCTGTAGGGCGGAATCCCCATTTCTGAGTTTCTTGAGTAATGTATGCTATTGGCAATGATAGGCTATGTAAATTTTGAGAGCGTACATGGCTTATGTGGAAGGTTCATCTTGCAATGGTATCTATCGTGCTCGTTGCTTGGACTTGGCTCTTTCCATCATCATGTGTGCATTGAGAAATCTAGTTGTATTTAGTATGGTTAATGCGAATTGCTAATACTCATATGGGCATATGCTGAGATGTTGAATACTCATTTCGCAAGTTTTAACGGAGGATTCAGTGTTGAAATGGTAAAATATTCTAAAGACCGTCCTTCCGCTCAAAACTTTCCGAGTTGTTGGTCGACTGCCCTATATGTAAAATTGGCATTTATTTGCCATCAAGCATTTATGTGTGCGTTATAATTGTGTATTAATATATTTTTTTGAACATTCAAATCTAATTTCTTCATTTTGACTTAGGAGTGTACATCAAAGCTTAAATTCTAAGCCCGATTATGATTCAATGCGACATTTGTCCATCATTACGACATCTTACTATCAAGTAATCAACGACTAAATTGCGGAGAATGATCGATAAATCCGTGATGTCCTACTCCTTTGGCACTTGAGTTCACTACTAAAGATAAGAATTAGATCCAAATATGATATGAATGTGGAAAAAATGTCCGCCGCTCATCTTTTCATGCCCTGTAGCTTCACTACTAATTCACATCTTGGTGCTACTCATCAGCATTGTTTAAGTAGACATTGGTATGAAAACTTTCTAACAAAAAATAAGTCTTGGTGGACATTGTTATATGAAACTCCATAATCATTGACAAATATATATTCACGATACATTTTATAAAATTAATTTATTAAAATACGAAATATTAACATCAAATGACTAAATAAGTAAACACTTTCAAGCATCAAATAGATTTTTAAGTCCTCCTTGTTCTCTGCAATCTCATTGAACATCTCAATGCACTTCTTGACAAGATTTTTCCCGATGACCTTCGAGAATCTTGTTCTTTGCAGATCTCACGAGAAATGTTGAGGGGCAAGTCATCGAATCGGCAACTCCTTTCACGAATCCAAGATACTCGGAATGAGCTCCTTGTAGTTGTCCATAATGAAAACCCTCCTAACATAGAGCTTGATGTTGTTCATCTTCTTGCGAGTATCGAAGAGGTCGAACGGAGCACGTTTTGGGACGAACAAAATAGCCTTGAATTCAAGCTGCCCCTCAACGAGAAGTGCTTCACGGCAAGATGGTCTTCCCAATCATTGGTCAAGCTCTTGTAGAAGGAAGCATACTCCTCCTTGGTGATCTCCTCTGGCTTTCACAGCCAGATGGGTTTCAGTTTGTTGACGAGCTGCCACTCATGAGAAACCTCCTTAATCTTCTTCTTCTTCTTGGACTTCTTTTCTTCCTTCTCCTCATTGATGTCCTCAACATCTCCTTCCTCTTCCTTCTTGGGCTCATCGTCCTCATCATCACTGATCTCTTTCTCGGTTGTCTTTTCAGTCCATAGATAGATGGGGTAGCTAATGAACTCGGAGTGCTTCTTCACAAGGTCCTTAATCCTTCTTTCTTCCAGGTACTCCAGCTAAGGAAAACAGAGATGTGACGCTGTTAGCATCATGTATCATCCAAAACCATAGTAAATCTTCTCCACCAATTCATAAAAGCAACCATAAATGAACTCACCTGGTCCTCCTTAAGGAAGAGGGTGATCTTGGTCCCTCTGCCGAGTTGCTCCCCACTCACATCTCTCGTAACGGTGAAGGAACCACCGGCCTGGGACTCCCAGATGTACTGCTCATCATCATTGTGCTTAGTAGTCACAATGACTTTCTCAGCCACCAAATAAGCAGAGTAGAAACTGACACCAAATTGATCGATCATGCTCACATTAGCTCCCACCTGCAATGCCTCCATGAATTCTTTCGTCCCCGACCTCGCAATCGTACCCAGGTTGTTCACAAGATCTGTCCAATTCATCTCAGACGTTAATATCTACCAACAATCTCACAACTTAAATGAACTCAGCGTAACAGTTACCGTTATCACGTAGTAACATAGCCATAGCCAAAAGACGTGAGCAAGAAAATTGATCAATCTCTGTCAGCCAATTACATTACCTGCTTTAGTCATGCCAACGCCGCTGTTAATGATCGAAAGGGTCTTGTTGGCCTTGTCCGGCACCAGCCTAATGAACAGCTCGGGCTGCGCATTGAGCTTGCTCTTGTCCATGAGGCTCTCGTATCTAATCTTATCCAACGCCTAAAGCACACACAAACCGATCACATATCAGAATCAATATATCACCTTCAGCATCACAATATCGCATTTCGATCATGATTATTTCTCAACAATGCCTAAGGCGAGCCATCCAATCAACTAAAAATGACACTCTTAAGTCTTCACTAGGCATCGAACAACTACTTCAAGCAAACATAAATCTCTCTGATCTTCAAGCCTGCAAGCCATTACTAACACCTAACGGACAAAAGACATTGAACAAGGCAACCTAGTACTTCAAAGCGAGGTGGAGGAGACGTACATCGGAGGAGTTGCTGATGAGCTCACGAAGGAAGATCTCCTTGTTGCTGTAGAAGGTGTTGATGATCAAGCTCAGGAGCTGGTTTATCTCCGCCCGAATGCAAACGTCTCCGCTTCCGCCATTTTTTAATCAACCTTGGATACACAGGAGTAACAGGTTTCCACAGCATCAGTGGAAAGCGGGGACAAGTTTTGTAGTTATAGTTTCTACCCCTAAAAAGGTATATTACCCCCACCAGATTAAGGAAAAGGGTCACTCTCTCCATTGACCAAAGGGTCACTCTCTCCATTGACCCATTTTCCTCGACCACGTTCAGAAAATTGTGCGGTTTCCATGTTCACTCCCATGGCTGCAAATACTATGGCAAAATTGTCCTCTTCGTCATCCTACATAAATTTGCAGCACATCTTGAGAAATGATATTGAAAGAGAGTGTTTGGAATATTAGAGCAAGATGAAGACTTAGAGCATCGATTCTCAAAGAAAAGAAACAAATAAAATAAGATCAGGAATCTTCACAAAGAATGCATTTAGCAATTGAGAAGTCTAGCGGATAATAGCAGAGCTAGTACATTTTAGGTGAATTATGAACCTTCACTCCAAAACCGTAGGAAAATTCCGTGAAACTAATGGTAGTTCATTAAATTATCGAGGCAACAAAACTCTACTCAAATCTGTGGACGTTGCTGATCGTCAACGACTCGCTTGCCGATTCCCACGATCCCAGAAGTCCTCGAGTTGGCGGCCATACAAAAGTTGTCTCTTCTCTGTGTGCTGAAGATGAAGAAAAAGGCGATCGTCGGAAGAGGGGGAGACGAGAGATCAGTTTGATATCCAAATGAGGAAGTGGCCCCGCGTTATATAGAGGGATCGCAGAGAAGCTCGGAGAAAAGCCAACCACCAAACTAGGTGGCCAGGTACACCTACCTAGTCCCTGTAGTATGGCTATGTATTCAATTGTACCGTCCGCTTTTCCTTTCCCTCGCTGCCATCACTTTAACGGCGAACAAATGTGAAAAAAAAAACTAAAAGACACGGATTCGATTTTCGGGGCTATTCATTTAAAAAGAATTACATGGAGAATGATTTCTTCCGTTTTGAGAATATGGACGCGACCACCCAATATTTAAACAAAGTTTAGAAAAGCATAGTTTACCCCTTCAACAATTTGTGGATGTCCACCTTTAGGATTGGCAGCATTATTTTGATTTATACCCAAACCAGTAGCAGGTGTCCTTGCAACATCTTCGATGTCTCTGATTATTGACTTCAAAAGAGCAACATGTAGTTCGCCCAACAATCTTGAATCCTGCCATGAAGTAGAATGTGTAGATGGGCATAAAAATTAATAAAAGGAAATCTTATGAGAAACAAAGATATCCAATTAGAGGGAACATTGCTTACATAGTCGTGAAAAGCTTGACCTGATAGAGTGCAAACGGATAATGCAACACCCATCGTCCCAACCATTTCGATGCACGCTTCGCCTCGCTGCAACATCCTTAAGTGAGAGCCCAGCTGCGGCTGCAGCTCCGGCGACCTTATATTGACAAATGAAAGCAAAGAATCATATCAGTATTCTTCACTTTCACTACTCATAAACATAGGGCAAGAAGTGTGGAGTCTCTCAACAATAATGAACCATAGATATTGCTAGATGCATGAAAACTTCAGAAGAATAATCTGAAAGGGATGTCCTTCTGACTTTCTTAATTAAAAATTCAAAAACTTTTTACAAATTGATTTGCCAAAACAGGAGCTTCCTATGTTAAAGATCTATTACAACAAGAAAATACGAGAGTTTTTAAAGTTGACGTAGTCATTCGAATAGATGAAAGTGATGGTGGCAAAAATTAAGGATACAAGCTTGGACCATGAGAAGTGGGGAAGGAAAAGATTCTTGTTTAGTGCCAAAAGGGACATTTAAAGTACAACCTTTCAAACAGAAAGAGACCACAAACCTTGTGAACTAGAATAGTCCTTGCCAATCCTCTCCTCCTGACTATGCCTCGAGGGGGAGGTAAAGCACAATCATCTCCGACAATCACCATCTGCAATAAGGCATAACCTTTTGACACCAGTCTCCAGCATATGTTAAAATCACAATCACATCTAGAAGTAATTATAGGGGAAGTACCTCAACCATGTAACCTTCAGATTTAGCCAGCTCAGCAGCCAATCCAAAGTTCAAGTGATCAACTGTATAATTCTGCAAAAGGGAGATTGTAATCCTTCTTCTGTTCGATCTTCTGTTTTGGACATATGTCATAGCATAGGGAAATAAGTACTTGTGGTCTATGCAGCTACTAGAACTGCATAAACGCCTAGAATTTCCGTGGCAATGAAAGTGCCGTTTACAAAATTTTTAGTTTTTCCCTTGTATACACAAGTTTACATGTATGCCAAAATACTCTATAAGGTGGTAGGATAAAGTAAAGGAAGTACCTTGACAATAAGTAGACACCCCATTGGACCAGTTACAGCTCAGATGCCCTGAAATATATACAATAGAGCAAAATGAATCTCATAGACAAGGAGACAAAACATAAAGCCTCACTAAAACTGAGCTGTTGGAGATGGGAATTTATTCTCATCTTCCTTAACTAACCAACACAAAACTAATCAAATATGAGATACCATTGTTACCTTAGCGAGAGAGACAAGACAACCAAGTCTTCCAAATATTATTTCCATGAAAGTCCGAGAAAGACAAAATGCTGACCGCAAGAAAAGACTCCAACCAAATAATGTACAATAGCAATTAATTTTCCTTTTATTCCACAACTTGAGACAAAAGCAGCAAAACTCGAGAGGATGAAGGTACCAATATTCCTTGCAATTATGCTCAAGCATATTAGTCTCAACGAACAATGATTAGATAAACGAAGTAGCTTTTCCACCAAAAGCATCCATGCTCGAGCTCCCCGCAAAGTTACAACGGCATCGAAACGAATCCGAGAGATTTGCACTTAATGTATTTCAAATCCTTTCAGCTTAAGAATCAATCCGATGGAAGAGATGCTCTACAATTGCTGAGAGAGACACCATGTAAAAGCATCCATGATAAAGAATACAAATCAGAATACCTGATTATTTAAAGGGTGAACAAGATGCTCGAAATAAGTGACCACATAATAAAATTAGCAAGGGCACGCATCAATTTGTAAACCCAATTATTCATACACTAAGTTGACATTTTTGTTGTTAGATAAAATTGATTCATTATGCCAACCTATTCTAAACTGTCTCTACATTCCAAATCCCTCTCGATATCTTTTCTTGTAGCATTTTTATCTCTTTCATTAATAATAACTTCCCAAAGCATCCCTTCGGATGCATAAATCTTCACTAGAACATTACGAATATTTTCTCGGTTATCAAATAGCTTTGGGAGAACAATTAAATAATCAGTACAAATCTCTATTAAACCACAGACCCCCTAAAAAAAAAAAATAAGAACACCAACCACCACCACCACCACCAATAACGCAAAATGTAATTTCGGCGAGAACAAGCGGCGGACCTTGCAAAACTCAAGTTGTTGATCAAATACGACGGTAGACCATCATTACAAACTTACAATGATGGTCTACTGTTGGATTATCGCCCAAATAGAAAAAAATAACATGATCACAAAAAGGTAAGAAAAATGCAATATGTGAACCTCTCAAGTGAAGTAACCAATTGTGAGTATTAATATATTTAGGCAATACTGACAAATATCCATTCAAGCACCAAACTTACTAAAATGTTAAGCATCTCCAGCTTCAAACAAACTTTTCGTGCATGTGTGCACATTTGGACAGAGAGAGAGAGAGAGAGAGAGAGAGAGAGAGAGTGAAGCACTTAATATCTTTGTAGCTCTGCAATTAGATGATGCATTTAATTAGACTTAAGACATCACTATACATGAAGACAGCTTTATTATAATAGCACTTTAGCAAACATAAGTATATGAGATTTTTTTCTCCTATGAAATTGTCAAATGTGATTGTTAAGATGAAATATCCAATTTCTTAAAAATTTCTAAGAAAACTAAACTTACAATATTTAGCCCATCTTGTTTGACACCTACGCTAATTAACTATATATTCTAAGGGAATAAAATATCCCAATCATTATCGTTTATGAGTAAAATGACATAATCCTACTACTAATATGCATGGGCTAATAATGAGACATTGGGACTAAATTCCACATGAAAAACAAACAGTCACTTAATAAAACTAGATGAACAAATGCCTCCAGCTTTCAAATGCCTCCAGCTTTGTCACCATCTCTACCTATTACTCATGCTACATCAGGCGAAGAGGAATCAGGAGCTTTTGTTGCCGCATTCATTGCCTTGTATGAGCAAAACTCTACAAAATTCCTAGGGTAGACTGAAGGTTGCCTAGCACTTTCAGGTATCTCTTCATCAAAACGATGGCACAGTTCTTCAGTGGAAACTTTAAGGATCCTGAATATATAAGCAAGTAGATAAATCAAATCAATTTATAAGAAATACAAGAAAAAGCACCCAATCAGGCTAATAGTTAGATCGAGGTAGCTACACGAGTGCAAGACTACAATCCTAAAAGTGCCATTTTCATTTTGAATGCCGATACCACTTTTTATCTAAACTCCCGAAGCCCACTTGGACTCATCATTCAGGTCCCCACTCAAGTAGAGTCAAAGATAAGCAGTGGCATATTCTAAGCATTGAGGAATATCAAATATTCCATTCGAGCAACTTTCTAGGATTAAGTTAAAGCTCCATATCTGAAACAATACTAAAGTAACAGTATGTACTGCCGCACCCTATCAAAAACCACTTCTCTCTCCAGAATATTTGCCCAAAACCATCAAAAAGCAAGAAGCTGCTGACTGCTTGCCCAAAACACATGGAAACACTCACGTCCGCACATGCATGTGCACATCAGAAACAACTGAATGATTCCCTGAACATCCTTCATCTTCTCCAAGTTCATCATTGTTTAATCAGCACTAAATAAAAGACCGAAGGCAAAGGGACAGATGACTTAACACTCAGTTACAGACACTTCTCATCGGCATCTCGTTGAGCGAAATCATCAATTACATGCCTTAAACATCAAGCAAGCGTGAACAATAGATAGGTTCCTCACAATCTCACACAAACATTTTGGCAGCAACTACGATAAACAAGCTCCTGTACGATTTCAGTCACTTTCCGATGCTAACATAGGCCTAATATCGAAACCGCCATTCAAGCCCAATCAAGTCAGCACAAGCCATCATACATTACAGCTGCCGTCACGGATTCAAATTTCACAAGCATTCCTAAGTCCACACTAAATTTTCAAAAAGCAAAATGCATATCGCGGCATAGTCTGAACCTAAAGCCGCTGCCGCTCTTTCAAACATTGCGCACCGAGCAGCACAAACCTCTGCCGACACCTCGAGGTATGTTCACTCGATAGAGAGTTCGAATCTCCCGGGAAAGCACATTCACTTTCAGGTTGGTCGCGAGCAAGCGAGCGGAGAAAGGAATCGGAAGCGCTCACCTGGAACAGCGAGACGCGACGGAGTTGGCGACGGGGAGAGGAAGGGGAGGGACCTGGGGTGGAGGCGGAGGGGCGTCGCGACGGCGTCGGGGCGGAGGCGGAGGCGGAGGGGCGTCGGCATCGGAGTCGGGGCGACGGAGGCAACGGGCGGAGGGGCGTCGGCATCGTGGGCAACCAGCGGAGGAGAGAGAGCGTTGGCGGAGGGGGAAAGGGCGTCGGCGGAGGTAACCAAGGAGAGAGAGCAGAGGCGGCGTAAAAAGGGCATCGGCGTCGCGAGCAACCGGCGGAGGAGAGAGAGTAGGGGAGGGGGAAGAGCAAATGGAAGCCAACCTGCGTTTTTTGTTCTCCCCCCGCAACGGAACGGAGAACGGGGAAAGAGAGAGAGAGAGAGGAGAGAGAGGACGAGTCGACCGGTTGCGAGAGGAGAGCAGAGGAGAGAGAGAGTCGAGTGGTGGGCCCCGGGAGCGGCGCGCGCAAATTTTGAACTTCTGACGCCGTCGCCTACGTGGAGCCACGTGTCGAATTTTGAATGGTCTTACCCTACGCCTACGTGGAGGGTAAGACCCAGCCAATATTTTCTCCTTCATAGAAGGCTGTGATGACAAAACAAACGACAAAGGCAGTGGAGTTCGACCAAAAAAAAAAAGGCAGAGGAGAAAAGTCAAACCATGGTTGATATTTGCATTTTGAGATTTTTACCCATTGGTGGCGATTGAAGGCTTTGCTCGACTTAACTGCATTTGGCATCGAATTTCTGTCAATGGAATTCTGCAATTGCATTAGTGTCCTTGGACGACCATTGTTGTCCTCTTGCCGAATTCAATCTAATTGTATTAATACGCTATCGATAAACCTAAATCATGTGAATTTATCATGTCCAACTCATTGCCAAGAGAGATAAGTTTCTTGTGGCCTAAGAGGAGGTTATTTTGATTTTTCTACCTCTTTTACATGGTGGGGTTGATGGAAAAGGGGAAGAAATTCCGGCACAAAGGCGATAGACGGTTTCCTAGCTTTTCTCGAAGCTTGATATGGATCGAAGGGCAAAGCTTGAAGCCCGAGTTTGAAGTTTTCTATCTCGACTATGAAAAATAATAAGTTCATTTGCTCGAAAAGGAAAAGCTAGGAAACCGTCTATCGCCTTTGTGCCGGAATTTCTTCCCCTTTTCGAGCAAATGAACTTATTATTTTTCATAGTCGAGATAGAAAACTTCAAACTCGGGCTTCAAGCTTTGCCCTTCGATCCATATCAAGCTTCGAGGGGAGACAGAGAGAGCGCTCCATTTCCACGATGCCATGCTTCTGCGTTAAGGAAGAAAACGATCCCACGCGCATCCGCATCCTTTTCTTATATTATCATTAGCGGTAGATGCAGGTATCAAGTTGGGGAGATAAGACGCGACAAATTATGTTAAACTTCTAGTCGGGGAAACAGGCGAGGATGAAGCCTTGTCTACTACAATTCTACACCGAATGAAACTGAAATATTTTACATTTCAACTGCGAGAAATTGCTCAAGCATGACGCAACTTCAGGGCAGTGCAATGCCCGAGAAAAGAGAGTTTTCGGTGGTTTCGTGGTATAACAAGACAAGCGATCTCTTTATAACCCTACCATAATCCCCCTCAACTGCGACCTCAGCACAAGACCGCGTTTGAGAGATTCCCCACTTTACTTCGTTTTCGTTTCTCAGACAGTTCCCATGTCTCGCTCTGTCCCCCTCTCTCTCTCTTTCTCGTCTTCTCTCACTATCTAGCCATCTCCATTTTATTTTAGAGTCGTAGTCATCGTTGTCATACTTAACACGTGTTGATATGGCCGTGGTTGATCGTATAGTTAAACTTCCTGATTCTGGAGTCTCGGCGATCATGCAGAGCTTCGGCATGGTCACACCCGAACTGGCGACGCTAGTGTTCGATGACAAGATTTATGTCACGCTTGGGAAGAATGTGAAAGATGGCGAATCGAAGCTTGTTTGGACGATGCAACAATTGGGACGCAACGTCAAGATCCACATCATTCATGTTCCAGTTCCTTCACGGACGGTCCCCATGGGTAAGTCAACGTTTTTATCTTTTCTTTTGCTTTGCATATTACCATCCATTGGTATTCGTTATGTAAGAGACATTACTGACGGTATAAATAATAACTTACCATGCTCGGATGGATAATATACGGATCTTCCATGATAGACTACCGTTATACAAATAAACTAAAATTCCCTTTGAGGGTTTCGCGAAGTGGGACCATATTGGACGTCTTCTTACTAGTTCTACTGTTATCGATTTCGTCCTTTTTGCAGAGTTCTTTCTTGCGACGACTTGATATGATTGTGCGTTTATTTTTCCTTTGGTTTGCAGGAGGCCTGGGTGCCGGCATACCTGCGAACTAGGCAAGAGATAATGTCGAGAGAACTTAGGAAAAACGAGAAGATAAAATGCATAAACTCTTGAATAACTATTTGCACGTTTGTGAACGAATGGGGTATATTTACCTTCTTCTTCTTCTTCTTCTTCTTTAAGAGAACACAGAAAACGAGAACATAAACATGCATAAATTGAATAACTAACTGCGCGTCTGTGATCGCGTGGGGGTTTAATAGGTGTGAGCAGAGAGAGTACATAGAATCGGACAGTGTTGAAAAGGGAATCGTGGAGCTTACACATTTGCATGGGATCAGAAACCTTGTAGTGTGTGCAGCAGCAAGCAAGCTCTATTCGGCTACGTACAAAAACAAGAAGACACGCTCGCATGAGTCGTGGACTTATTCATTGCAAATCGACTCGTATTACAAAACAAACTTGTTTTGATCCTTAATTGCAAGATTAAACCAGATAATTATTTCTTTTCGGATCCTTAAAGAGTTCGCCCCGAGTCCATCACTATACCTCACCTTTTATGTTTTCCTACTGAGCGGAAAAAAAATATAGTCGTACACCATTCCGAGAATCTGAAAATCTCACGTTATGTCTACAAGTTTGTGTTTGGTATTATCCGTACTATCTTCTTCAATTATGAATTGGCAGGAAGGTGACAAAAGTCAAGTCCAGGAAAGCCATCTTCGTTCACAATGAAGCACACATCTCTCGTCAAATTAGGTTCATCTACGACGGGCAGCTCGTTCACATAAGGTCTTCCTCCAACTTTTTGAGTTCTAATTTTGTCTCCTTAGAAATTATTGAATGCTCACATGCGAGTGTCGTTGAAAACAAATTCCACATTAGATAATCAATGTGAAAAAGGAAAAAAAATCAGCTGATAAATCTGGTTGCCAAAGTTGAAGGCCATAGGAGACCTAGAATTTTAGGTTGGGATGAGGTTGGGGAACAAGAGACCCAGAATAACATGGCTAGATACTTGGGAAATTATGAGCAGGGGCCGATGGCAACTTCCAATGTCCCCAGATCCGCTCATGTTTGATTGGCTCATAACGCAAAAACTAAATTTTTTCGAATGAATTGAGAATAAATGGGCAACTAATTGCTTCAGTGATGTGACATATTTGGCTTCACCGTGAAGTCGTTTGGAATCATTCTGAATATAGGGAAGCTTGGACAGTTCAAGCCGTTGCAGAAGTTCCTACTGATGTGCCTTTGCTGACGACTCCGACTGCTGGAGCTGGAAGGTTGATTCTCTCAAGATCGCAATCTGCCATACTGCCGAAGAGTGGTTTGGCAAATTTGAGCAATCCAATTCAGGACATTTCAAAAGAGCGTTCTCTTCCAAATCCAACTGACATGTAGGGATGCCAATAGCATCTTCTTCCCCAGATAGCACTCCTTCATAGCAGCCTAATGTGGCGAGCATGATGGAGAGGCAATGTCACGCCCCGATCCTCGAGTACGTGCCCATCTCTCGATGATCGATAAAATTTGCGACTTCCCAGGATGAGTCACCAACCCTTTCATTTTATTGCACATGCAGAAGCGAATAACAAGTCCCCTGACAGTTATCATCTCGGGATAGAAAAGCGGGACAACAGATTCTCAAACAAAAATATGCTTTTAAATACACACTGAGTCAAGTACAAAAGTCTACAACCATAAGACTTCAAAAGATCGACTCTCAAAAGAAACTGTTATATCTGACCTACATTTCAGATCACCTCAGCTCGGCTACAGGATCTCCACTTTACGGTCTTGAAAAATTAAGCCCACGACGGGGTGAGATATAAATCTCAGCGAGTTCACGCTCTAAACTCTGATTAGGAGGGTAATACGCCTAGGGCGTCCTACTCACACAATCATACAACCACAGAGACTTACCTCTTTTTAGATCCTCCCTGTAGGTCAGTGCAGTTCATATCACACCCCTATGCATATAGCAAATTCACACATCAATTAGAATATCTAAATCAATTACTGCTCACACAAGCAAGAATTACTGACATACATCGGTCCATCCATTTCACTCAACATGCGTTCTAATTAATTACTACTACCCGCAGGGGCAGTTTTACCTAACACACGTCGGTCCTCTATCCACTAACACACACTGGGGATAGGTGACGTCCATCGACACACACCGGAGACGGTAATATCCACCGACATACACCGCGGATAGGTAATTTCCATCGACACACGCCGGGGACAGGTTCTCTTAGCTAGCACACGATCACTCAATTCTGGCCAAAGACATTGTGCTTTGCACTCACATGCCTCAATTAAGATAACGACCTTGGCCTACTTTCTTCTTATTAACAAATAAATAAATATTGTGTGGGTACACGGTCAGATCGAACCCGAAAATTGATATCTTCCTTTTTAACATCCCACTGTTTTATATAGTATATAAAACCATTTTCGGTGTTAAAACCCAACACCTGGAATTTTCTTAATAAATATTAGAAATTCACCAATTTTGGAATAAATAACCCAATTTCCAATCAGCACTCAATTTGCACAAATTACCATTCAATTGCAGAAATTAACCACACCATTGAAATCAGCACGAAATTTCGGTCACCGGCTATCCCGGTCTAATTTCCAAAAATAATTATAATTAAATAATTACAAAAATTAATTAAATAATACAATTAAATGCTATAAATAGGAACTTAGGCTGGAAAAGCCTAATTAAATACCGAGACGGGCCTGGAAAATTCCCAAACCTATCTAGATAAATAGCACATCTTATCTAGGCCTTAATTACTATAATCTAACCACCTAACATGCATAATTGAATAATTAATCCCTGAAACTAAACACCCATTAAACTTCATTAGCCTACTAAGTAGAGTTTAGTACATAAACTCATCGGTTTAACGCGAAAACCGGTTCATGGCGACGGTGGCGCGATGGCGGCCGAAACCCAAGCTTGTGGCGACGCCAATGGAGCACAGACCGAGCTGGAAACAGCCCCACAAACCTTATGCTTGAGTTGAAAACCAATTTTGCTCAAGGGCTGGTCACAGGCTTGGCTTGGCGGCTCGGGACTAAAGACGTGGGCCAAAATTCGTGTGGTTGCAGCAGGGATTTGGGTTGCTGAAGACGGCAACTTGCTGGGCTGAAGATACGAGCCGTGGGCGTTGGAATTTAAGGCCGGGTTATGCATGAACAGAACCAGCGAAGGAGCAGCTTCAGTGAAGATTTTGCTGGGTGGACTCCGTAGAAGTTGGCTTCACTGGCTTCACTAGCTTCATGAGCAAAAGACATGGGCATAAGCTTAGGGGAATTTGCTTCGGAAGTGGGGTAGCTGGCGTGAGCTGCTGCAGTCAACTCCAGGGGCTTCGCTTGGGAGAGGTTTGACATGGACGTGGCAGTTGTTAGAGCTGTCTCGGTCAACTTCGGTGGAATTGGCAACTTGAGGCTTCGGTGGCTTGACTTTGTGCAACTGAAAGGGGGACAAACCGAAGTGGAGCAGTAGAAGGGAGTCGGGAATGAAGCTTCGAAGGGATGGAAGCAAAAGCAAAGTAGAAACCGAAGGGGCTCGCTCAAGCAAGAAGAAGAAAATGAAAGTAAAAGCTGTAGAGGGGGAGGTTGGCAAAGATGGCGTGCTCGAGAAGCCGTGGATGGGGGTGGGGGTGGGGGGGGCAGAAAGTCAATGTGATTATCCCATATTCATCATGAAATGGTCCCCACAAGTCCACATAATTATCCCCTTGTCCCCCATAATTAAATCTTGCAAATTAATCCACAAAAATTCCATTTTGGTGCCAAATGTTGCAGTCCCCATCCTAGCTCCGAAATTCACAAATTGGACTTCAATTTCTTCTCCAATTTCTCAATTTTATGTCCAAATTTTGCTAAGGAAGAAGTCCACACAATATCCACAAGTTCCCATCACCAAATGGCTCGGTAAGGAGGCCAAAAATCCCTTTAATTTGGCTAATCCGAAATTCCATTCGTTTTCGAATCGTCCGAATTGATTTTTCGTAAAAATTCCGAACTTGATGGAATTTCTCCGAAAGAGGAGACGTTTTCCTATAAATGAACCGTGACACGCTAGAACGTTAGAATTCCGAAACCAAATTCAATTTCGTGGTATAAAATTGACCGGACGCGATTTTAGTCCAATCTAACCAATTTAGTAGCTTTTAGGGATTTTACTGCGGATATATCCTTTAACGGCTTCACCCAATAAATTGGTTAACTCATGAGTGATTAGCTTAGAGAAAAAGGACCATAGGCGCGCCAACGAAAAACTCATTTCATTTTATCGGGACGAGTCGAAAATTCAGGATGTCACAACTCTTCCCCTCTTATAAAAGATTCGTCCTCGAAATTTAAACCATTACAATTCTTTTTCAAAATGGTGGGTATTATCATCTCATTGAGTCTTTACTTTCCCATGTAGCTCATTTTGTCCCGTGGTGTTGCCAGACCACTTTGACCAAAGAGGTCGTCTTGGTGCGCATCACTTGTTCATTACGATCCACAATTTGAATCGAGCATTCCATGTATGACACTTTGTCGTCAATGTCAAACTCTTCGAAATTTAGCACATGGGTCGGGTCAGGCTTATACATCCTCAACATCCACACGTGAAAAACATTTTGCACTTGCGCCAACCTAGGCGACAATGCAAGACGATACGTTAGGATCCCGATTCCTTCCAGAATCTCATAGGGACCTACGTACCTCGAGCTCAACTTTCCCTTTCTTGACAAAGCGTGAAGTACCCCTCATTGGTGACGCCTTCAGAAAGGCGTGCTCACCAACTTGGAATTCCAATGACCTTCAACACTTATCAGCGTAACTTTTCTAACGACTCGAACGGTCTTTAATCTGTCCTTGATAATGGCAACTGCATCCACTGACTATTGAACTAACTCTAGGCCTGCGATCTTTCATTATCTGACTACATCCCAACACCCCAACACACTGGCGTTCTGCACACTTTACCATACAACGCTTCAAAGGGCCATTTGAAAGCTCTGCTAGTAGCTGTTGTTGTAGGCAAACTCGACAAGATGAAACTATTCCACCCAGCTTTCTTTAAAATCCAATACGCAAGCTCGCAATACTGCTTCAAGAGCTTAAATCGTCCTCTCAGACTAGCCATCCGTCTGAGAATGATATGCCATACAATACTACAGCTTTGTTCCTAAAGCGGTTTGAAACTTTTTCAAAAGACACAGGTGAATCTCGGGTCTCGATTTGAGGTAATCGTCACCGGCACTCTATGCAGACAAATAATCTGATGCACATACAACTCTGCGTGCTTGTCCAAATCAAAGTCCTTTCGTACTGCAATGAAGTGAGCCGACTTCGTCAGTATGCCGACCACTGCCCAAATGGAATAATTACTTTTCTGACTCCTTGGTAAGCCTGTCACAAAGTCCATTGTGACGTGTTCCCATTTCCACTCCGGAATCTCGGGAGGTTCCAGAAGTCCTCCTGGCTTACAATGCTGTGCCTTAACGTGCTGACATGTTAGACATTTGGCGACATGCTTGGCGATATCCGCCTTCATACCAGACCACCAATAGTATTGACGTAGCTTCTGATACATCTTCGTACTGCCAGGATGAATGCTGTAACTGCTACGATGAGCTTCTGACAAGATCTCTTTCTTAAGCGCTGCATCGTCAGATAACACACAATCACCCTCGGAACCTTAGTGTTCCGCCTTTAGAAATATGAAAGTCAGCATTTCTTTTATTGGTATCCTCTTGCAGGATTTTCTGAACATCTGAGTCTGTTAGCTGAAGCGTCTTGATTCTAATCTATACTTCCGGCTCAATTCTGAGGGTGGCCTTAAGATTTGAAAAGTGGCATACCTCAAATTTGAAAACCGAATCTCGAGCCTTCTCAAGTAAAGTCCATTTCTTGACCATCATATGCGCGATTGAAGATTTCCAACTTAGTACATCTGCGACCTTGTTAGCCTTTTCCGGGTGATACAGAGTATCACAATCATAGTCTTTCAGGAGTTCCATCCAACGATGCTATCTCATATTCAACTCCTTCTAAGAGAATAGGTACTTGAGACTTTGATGGTTTGTGAAGATCTGAAATATTTCTCCACATAAAAAATGTCTTCAAATCTTTAAAGCGAAAATAATCGCTGCGAGTTTTTAGTTATGCGTTGGATAATTCAACTCATGAGGTCTCAATTGATGGGAGGCGCATGCAACAACTCTACCATGTCGCATCAACACGCAAACCAGTCCTCTGAACGATGCATCACTGTAGATCTCGTATCTTCCAAGACCAGATGGAATGGTCAACACATGTGCGGTAGTCAGCTTTTGCTTAAACTCTTGAAAACTACGCTCGCACTTGTATGTCCACGCAAATATCTCTTCCTTCTTCAATAGTCGAATCAATGGTGAAGCTAATGCTGAGAGTCCTTCCACGAACCTTCTGTAGTACCCTGCCAAACCCAAAAAGCTTCTGATCTCTATTACGGTAGTCGATCTTGACTAGTTGATCACTGGCTCGATCTTGGCTGGGTCCACGGAGATTTTTTCGCCTGAAATCACGTGACCTAGGAAAGCAACACGAGTCAACCAAAACTCGCATTTCCTGAGCTTGGCGTACAACTCATGGATCCTCAGAGTCTTGAGCATTATCTTTAACTGTCTTTCGTGCTCCTCAACTGTTGTATGCACAACAGTCGCCAAATAACCCTGGCAACCTTCGTCTAACAAAAGGGTTGCCTCAAGCGACGAGATTGAAGAGATCGAGGGTCCTCCTCGACTTCCGATAAATTCTAAACCTTCATCCGTCAACGGGTCAAAGTGTATCACATTGCGACAACAATTCATTACAACAAAGCTTCTCGAGCGAAACCCTTTTTTATACATGACGTCAAAGTTATACATAAGCAAACTAGTCAAATACAAGTATAGCCAATGATTCTCCTTTCTATGACTTCATTACAACAATTGAGGTTCTATAAACTTAACCAAAATTCTGCTACGCCACTCTGATAAAATTGTTCTGGGAACACTGCCATTCCTGTCTGGTGCACGACTCGATTCATCTTGAGCCGGCGGCCTATTCAATCCACCATGCAGTGCATTCTGCAGTGCAATTCCTCGGTTTTGACCCATCGCGGTGGTGGCGGTAACTGTTGCAGTCCCATCAGTCTTCGAGGATAATTCCTAGCTATGTGACCCTGCTGGCCACATTCATAACACGTACCCATCTCAAAATGGCATGGGGCCGGTCCGTGTCGTTTTCCGTAGAAGTGATACACGCCATTCTGTCTTGGTGCTGACTTTCCGATCCCACCCTTCCTGTTGAGCGGAATAGGATACATTCCTCCAGACATAGGTCTCTTCCCAAACCTATTCCCATCTCTGTTTGAACCAAACTGCGATCCAGATACGGCGGCTCTTTCATTCTGATATCTTTCTATCATCTGGACCCGTTCATGCAGGTCGTTATAGTTCCTCAGGTTGAGTAGTTTCAGCGGACTCCTTAGTTCTGGCCTGAGTCCATCTCTGAATCTCCTAACTCGATTTACTGGATTCTCGACCAATTCAAGAGCGTACTGCGATAATTCAGTGAACTTCGCCTCATACTGATCTACTGTCATTGAGCCTTGGCAAAGGTGCTGGAATTCTGCCATCTTCATTTCTCTGGCAGTCTCAGAAAAGTATTTGCTGTTGAAGACCTCGACAAAGGCGTTCCACTCCGGGATCACACCTTCAGGGAAAACTATCCCTCTGGTGGCTCTCCACCAAGTGCTTGCAATTCCTTGCAGCTGATAGATTGTAAGGACAATCTTTTCTGCCTCAGTGCACGTCGGCAATGCAAAGGCCTTTTCCAATTCCTAGATCCAGAGGGTTGCAGCCTCGGGATCTCCTGCGCCAGTGAACTTCGGCAGTTTCAACTTTAAAAACTGTTCCATGAGCTTGTGTATCGGTCTCACTCTCTCAGCAACCACGTTCCCAGGTGGAACCTCGGCAGGTGCGGCAACGGCTACGGCGGCGGCAGTAGCAGCAGCATTGGTTGCGGTAGTTGTAGCGGCGACGGTAATGGCGGCGGCTTGCTTCTAGGCCTGTTGTCCCATCAGATCTCTTATTGCCTCTAACGCCTGCATGATCCTGATAGTTCCCAGATCACCAGGTGTTGCTACACCAGCACCGACTGGAGGCGGTGCTACTCCACCTGCGCTGGCCTCAACCTACGCTCTACCACGACTGCCTCGAGTATCGACTCTTGTCGGCGTCCTACCCTAAGTTACAAGGCCTACCGCCCTCTTCCTAAGAGTCATTTGCTCCTAGTCACTCATGCTACAGGATCTTCATAGAAACATGTTTTCCAATTCCACACAGAATTAGAAATTGAGTGATCACACAAAACAATCTACCAATCAGCTATCACTCACATGCATCAGCATAGTTAAAAGGCATTTCCTACTAACTATCTCGAGGACCCATCACACCTTATCACTCCATACACCGACCTTGCTTTGATACCACTTAAACGGGGATGTCACGCCACGATCCTCAAGCACATGCCCATCTCTCGGTGGTCGATAAAATTTGCGACTTCCCAGGACGAGTCGCCGACCCTTTCATTTTATTGCACATGCTGAAGCGAATAACAAATCCCCAGACAGTAACCATCTCGGGATAGAAAAGCAGGACAACAGATTCTCAAAGAAAACATGATTTTAAATACACATTGAGTCAAGTACAAAAGTCTACAACCTTAAGACTTCAAACGATCGACTCTCAAAAGAAACTGTTCTATCTGACCTACACTTCAGATCACCTCAGCTTGGCTCCAGGTTCTCCACTCTTCGGTCATGAAAAATTAAGCCCACGACGGGGTGAGATATAAATCTCAGCGAGTTCACGCTCTAAACCCCGATTAGAAGGGTAATATGCCTAGGGCGTCCTAATCACACAATCATACAACCACATAGACATATCTTGTCTCAGATCCTCCCTATATGTTAGTATAGTTCATATCACACCCATATGCATATAGAAAATTCACACATCGATTAGAATATCTAAATCAATCACTGCTCACACAAGTAAGAATTACTGACATACATCGGTCCATCAATTTCACTCAACATGCGTTCCAATTAATTACTACTACCCGCACATGCAGTTTTACCCGACACACCCCGGTCCTCTATCCACCGACATACACTAGGGATAGGTAATATCCACCGACACACACTAGGGATAGGTTCTCTTAACCATCACACGATCACTCAATTCTGGCCAAGGACATTGTGCTTTACACTCACATGCCTCGGTTAAGATAACGACCTTGGCCTACTTTCTTCTTGTTAAAAATATCCATTGAAAATATCGTGTGTGGATACACGGTTAGATAGAACTCGAAAATTGATATCTTCCTTTTTAAAATCTCACTGTTTTATATAGTATATAAAACCATTTTTGATGTTAAAACTCAACGCCCGGGATTTTATGAATAAATATTGGAAATTCACCAATTTTGGAATAAATAACCCAATTTCCAATCAGCACTCAATTTGCACAAATTACCACTCAATTGTAGAAATTAACCACACTATTGAAATCAGCACAAAATTTCGGTCACTAGCTATCCTGGTTTAATTTTCGGAAAATAATTAATAATTAAATAATTACAAATTAATTAAATAATAAAATTAAATGCTATAAATAGGAACTTAGGCCAGAAAAGCCTAATTAAATACCGAGACGGGCCCGGAAAATTCCCGAACCTGTCTAGATAAATAGCACATCCTATCTAGGCCTTAATTACTATAATCTAACCACCTAACATGCATAATTGAATAATAAAATCACTAATCTAATCTAACTAACCACCTAATTCTTAATTAACTTAAACTAAACACCCATTAAATGTCATTAGCCTACTAAGTAGAGTTTAGTGCATAAACTTACCGGTTTACTACGAAAACCAGCTCACCGCGATGGCGGCGCGACGGCAGCCGAAATCCAAGCTTGCGGCGACGCTAACGGAGCACGGACCAAGCTGGAAACAGCCCCGCAAACCCTATGCTTGAGCTGAAAAACAATTCTGCTTAAGGGCCAGTTGCAGGCTTGGCTTGGTAGCTCGGGACTTAAGACGTGGGTCGGAATTCACATGGCTGCAGCCGGGATTTGGGCTACTAAAGATGGCAACTTGCTGGGCTGAAGATGCGGGTCGTGGGGCTGGTATATGGGGCCAGGCTGCGCGTGAATAGAACCAACGAAGGAGTAGCTTCGATGAAGAATTTGCTAGGTGGACTCAGTAGAAGTTGGCTTCGCTGGCTTCGTGAGCAAAAGACACGGGCATAAGATTTGGGGAATTTGCTTCGGACGTGGGGCAGCTGGCATGAGCTGCTATAATCAACTCCAAGGGCTTCGCTTGGGAGAGGTTTGACTCGGACATGGCAGTTGTTGGAGTTGTCTCGGTCAACTTCGGTTGAAGTGGCAGCTTGAGGCTTCGGTGGCTTGACTTTGTGTAGCTAAAAGGGGGACAAACCGAAGTGGAGCAGGAGAAGGGAGTGGGGGATGAAGCTTCAAAGGGATGGAAGTGAAAGCAAAGTAGAAACTGAAGGGGGTCGCTTGAGCAAGAAGAAGAAAATGAAAGTAAAAGCTGCGGAGGGGGAGGTCGGCAAAGATGGCATGCTCAAGAAGCCATGGATGTGGGGGGGGCAGAAAGTCAATGTGGTTATCCCATATTCAACATGAAATGATCCCCACAAGTCTACATAATTATCCCCTTGTCCCCCATAATTAAATCTTGCAAATTAATCCACAAAAATTCCATTTTGGTGCCAAATGTTGCAGTCCCCATTCTAGCTCCGAATTTCACAAATTGGACTTCAATTTCTTCTCCAATCTCTCAATTTGAAGTCCAAATTTTGCTAAGGAAGAAGTCCACACAATATCCACAAGTTCCCATCCCCAAATGGCTCGGTAAGGAGGCCAAAAATCCCTTTCATTTCACCAATCCGAAATTCCGTTCGTTTCTGAATTGTTCGAATTGATTTTCCGTAAAAATTCCGAACTTGACGAAATTTCTCCAAAAGACGAGACGATGTCCTATAAATGAACCGTGACACGCTCGAATGTCCGAATTCCGAAACTAAATTCAATTTCGTGGTTAAAATTGATCGGGCACGATTTTAATTCAATCCAACCAATTAGGTAGCTTTTAGGGATTTTACCGCGAATATATCCCTTAACGGCTTCACCCAATAAATTGGTTAACTCATGAGTAATCAGCTCAGAGAAAAGGGACCATAGACGCTTCGTCGAAAAGCCCATTTAATTTATTGGGACGGGTTAAAAATTAAGGATGTCACGGGCAAGACACTTTCCAAGAGCTTGAACTAGCTTCAGCGAGCCTTTCCCATCATCCACAGTTGATTCGGTCAGTCTATCATAAGGGAAAGTCATCACTTTCCGACACTCTGGTATGTGCAAAATAAGACAACAGATTGTCATTTCAATGTTCTCTAGCCAGGAGTCCATGTCTCTAGCTTTGGTTGTCCTCTTTTATAGCTGAGAATAGCTTATTCTTAGTTCTCATAAAGAATATTGCAAAGTTTAGCTAACTGTAACAGGATATGAATGCAAATTGAGTACTTGAGAAGGGAGTGACGACTGGTGTGGATATCATCCAAGGCAGGCAAAAGGATCCTGAGAAGGTAGAAAGTCGATATAATAACTGGACGGCTTTGCTATATGTCGACCTAGATGATCTGATTTTTGTAAATTGTTCATTTTAAAAATGGAATATTTTTACTGATTTTACGCAAGTCTGATTGTCGAGGACATCCCAAACTCTCCTGGAAACAATTCATCCAAAATGCAGCACAAATAGCATGTATGGCATAATCTACATAAAGGTGAAAGATGATTGGTTGAATTGCGGCAAAAAAAGAAAAAAAAGATGATTTATTGCGTGTAGTATCATGGTAAATTTTCAGCGGAAGTATTTACGGAGATTATATACTGAGAAAGAACTTGAGAAGATGAAGAATCAGCTAGACAAAGTGATGGAAGAACTTCGCTTGGCCCAGGACCAAGATCGCAGCTCGAGAGCCAATTCGTAGAGACTGACCAGAGCAGAAAGGAGTTGGAGCTGAAATTCATCTCGGCCAATGAGATGTTGCAGACTTTCAGACAAGAGAGACAGCTATTGCAGAACGACCTCGAAAACGTGCTTCTGGGCACAAAGTACTTCTCCGAGTTCTCCCTGACCGAAATTAAGGAAGCTGCGCAGAACTTCGACCCATCCTTGAAGATCGGAGAAGGCGGCGGTGGGAGCGTGTATAGAGGTTTCCTTCGACATACGCGGGTGGCCATAAAGATGATGAAATTTCAAAGCATGCAAGGTGCACAGGAATTTCAACGTGAGGTAAGGGTTCTCGACCTCCACTTGTTTTCATGTTTTCTCTGAAATAGTAACTAAAGGATATGTCCAGTGAATCAATCATGACCGCAGAAGAAGGCGTTGAACATGTTGCTTTTTAGTATGGAAATCATGGGAAAGCCTTTATTTCTGTCATGATTAGTTGGATTTACGTTTTACATAACCAAGTCCTCTAGAAACAGGCTGGATCTTTTAATCCACTGCCAAAGGGGAAGAAAATCAGCATGAGGTGTCAAGAGAGGGGTTCCTAACCTTCCCCTTTTTTAGGCAAATAAAAATATATACTTCATAGTACCATAGTCAAAAGTCAAGAAAGAAACTTTGAACTTCGGCTCCAAACTTGCCCGTCGATCCAAATCAAAGCTTCGAGGAAGGAAGAAAGTGAAAGTGCTAGTACGGACACCTAGAGGGAGGTGAATAAGTGTGAAGACAATTTTTCGCAAAGAACAGTAGAAATTATTTACTTTTGAAATTGAGTCTGAAAAACAATAGACTTTGAGTGAATTCAGACTTTAGCAGTTAAATATAACTACGATCAAAATAAATGAGTTTAGGAAAGAGAATAAGAATACATAATTTATAGTGGTTCGACTTAGATTAAGCATACGTCCACTCTCCCACGCTAACAGCCTTCTAGCTGGATTCCACTATGCAATCAACAAGAGATTACAACTTTGAGTACAAACACTTAGTAGTATATCACATTATCTCACTAAGTCACTCTTTTGGTATTTCTCTCACGATTACAAACGTTTAAGCTCACCAAAGACAAGTGTATGATCGAAGTTCGTTTAAACTTTGGAATTATAAATTCTACGCTTCATCTCTTACTTGCTCATTGGTCCTTAATCTACTTAAATACTCATCCACTTCCAAACTAGCCGTTGGACAGTATCTAAAGGATCGTCTTCCAATCTACCCATTGGACAAATCCGTATCAAGAAGATTTAGTAGCCGTTGAGTGATAGAAGTAGAATCTCAAATTGATTCTAATCGCCCATACAAACAGAATCTTGGTTTCCATAAGTAAAGCTCTTTCGTATAGAAATTTGTTGTCTTTAATATCCAATTGTCAATCAATTAGATTGAGTTAATCAAATTTATCTTAATTTAGAATCCAAACCAGATCACTAGCCATTATATGTTTGGGGCTTATGTTACGTTCTGTCAAGTTATCTCGTTCTAAACATGTCTTGTTCTGAATCTGTTACGTTCTGAACTTGTGCGTTATTCTGAACCTTGTCACGTTCTAGACTTGTGTCTCGTTCTGGATGTAAAATCTGAGAGTGTTCTATCGAAAGTAAAGTTTGAGTGTCTTCCGTCTGAAGTAGAGTCTGAGTTTCTTCCGTCTGAAATTGACTTTACAATCTGGACGTAAGTTTGAACATATTCTGCTTCTGAACATATTTACCTTTAAGGTCTGGACACAGTCTAAATAAGTTCAGTTTCAGCATAGAGTCTGTTTTCTGCTTCTTCCAAGTATAGACTTCAATAATATCATTTACATGTTCTATCATCTGCATAGTCTTTTACTCAACATTAAATACGTTAGTAGCCTTTAATTTATTTTATCGTCTTCAAAACATCATAAGGGATTTCCCTAACATGAATGAGGGAGGGAGGGAGAGAGAGAGAGAGAGAGAGCTCCCTTGCCACACAATCTGATGCTTCTGCATTAAGGAAGAAAGCAATTCCACATGCATCACATGCATGCACTTGACTTGTAGACCTCAAGGGATAGAACTTTCCCCGCCAAAGATGGTAGTGAATAGTAATTACGTGAAGGGAAGTCTCCTATGAAATGGTATTTTGGGGAGAAAACTATGAGAAAATGATCGTGAAATACTATATATGTTATATATGTGATTCATAGAGAAATGATATGACGATCCATGATTTTCTTTCATATATATATTTGATAGATTTTGCAGCTCACAAAATACGTAAAGTCATTTAAGATGTATATATTCATGAGTAGATTTGGGTATAATTTTCCATTATTATTTAAAATTTACAAATTTTTAAATAATTAGAAAATTTAATCACGATTCCGACTTTTTTTGTCGACTTCTTTCGAGTTGAGTGTTACGCAGAAACAGAAAGGCAAGAAGGTGATGCCAACTTCTTGATTTTTGGCAGACGTTTGCTTGGGGAATATATTATAATATAAGATGAGGCCAATTTCTTTGATTGGATTCAGGAAATTGATACTGAAAGCCGGACGAGACATTGAACAAATGATAGAATGCCACGTGATAGTAATATTTTTCTCTTATCACGTCAATCGATTTCAATGATGGGCTGTACCTACGCAGAATTTTCTCTTCTGAAATATTTTACAATTGCTTTCTCTCCTTCGGGAAATATAAATGAATCTATCCCCCACGATTAATTAATTGATCGATGGATGGACGGATGGACGGAGAGTTCTCTGGCTAGCTGTGTCTAGAACATGTGAGTATGTTTTAAAGTGTAGCAGTTGTCAAGAAGCTTCTGACTCGTTAGAATTCGGGTAAACGGATGTGCTCAAGTTAACCACTAAAAGCTTTGGAAAAGCTAAGCACTTGCGTCGTTGTTGATGGACACTCCCTGGGTGGTAAAGTAATCCCTAAAAGCAGTACAAGGCACAAACTCATACGGAGGAAAATCGACATGAATGATAAAGTATTATGGTAAATAAGAAAATCATCATTTGAATTTCTTCTTATCAATGACACGTAAGGCAACTATTTTGATAAAATATTTTTGGTCATGTCTGTCAATAATTTCCTTATAAACGATTCACCTAACTCTGTAATGTCGTGCTTTTCATGAATATGACGATTTTCTTTTAATCCAAATAATTACTAAAAACAAACGTACGTGACGTAGCACCAAACTTGATGGTTGCCAACGGGAAATTGCTCACTCATTACCCGTGGAAAAAATTCTTCGTCGGTTTCTTGTAGGTACTGTATGGTCTAGTCAGCTTTAGAACAAGCCATCTCTTTATAACCATATTCCCCTTAACCAAAAAAAAAAAAAACCTGAAAGGGGACGCTCTCTCGTTTCTGAATTCTCACGTCTCGCTTTCTGTTTCTCTCTCTTTTCTTCTCTCACTAGCTATCTATCTCCATTATAGACACTCCAGAGTCTGTTCAATTTCATTTTTGTTAAGATCGTCTTCGCCATTCTACCCAGCACGTGTCAATATAGCTGTGGTTGACCTTATAATTACACTTCCCGAGTTCGGAGTCCCGGCCGTCATGCCGAGCTTTCGCAGGCTTGCACCTGAACTGGTGACGCTGGATTTCGAAGACGTGATTTATGTTGCAACTGGGAAGGATGTGAAAGAGGGCAAAGCGAAGCTTGTTTGGACGGTGCATCAATCTAGAGGCAACGTCAAGATCTGTATCATTCATGTTCTAGTTCCTTCGAAGACGATCCCCATGGGTAAGTCAACGTTTTTGCTTTTTCTTCTTTGCACAATACCCCATCATCGGTCGGTATCTTCTTTTCTTGAACGAGCTTTCGTTAACAGTAAAAATGAGAGCTTACCAAGCTCTCATAAATATAACACAGGGATCTTCCATGACGGACAATCGACATGTGAAATAATTAATTTCCCGTGGGTTTCGTGAGTTGGACCATGTTGGATATAGCTTTTACTTGTTCCTCTTATTGTCGGTATTCATTCTTTCTGCAGCGTCCTTTCTTGCAACGGATTGAAATTTTTGGCCTGTTAATTTGCCTTTGGTTTGCAGGCGGCCTGGGTGCCGAGATCCCCGCGAACTCGGCGAACGAGATCTTGTTGAGGGAACACAGAGAAAAGGAGAGGATAAACATGCATAAGATCTTGGATACCTACCTCCACGTTTGTGCAGAAATGGGGGTATATTTAGTTTATTTCTTCTTCTTTTCTGACCAAAAAAAATATATATATATTCTTCTTCTTCTTGGATACTTACCTGCACGTTTGTACAGAAATGTGGGTATATTTAATTTCTTCTTCTTCTTCGATACCTACCTGCACGTTTGTACAGAAATAGGTGTATATTAAATTTCTCCTTCAACCTGCACGTTTGTACAGAAAGAGGGGTATATTTAATTTCTTCTTCTTCTTCATTTGGAGAAGAAAGCAAGTTAGCTTCTTCTTCTTCTTCTTCTTCTTCTTCTTCTTCTTCTGTATATACTTCTTCATTTGGAGAAGAAAGCAAATTAACTTCTTCTTCTTCTTCTTCTTCTTCTTCTTCTTCTTCATTTGGAGAAGAAAGCAAATTCTTCTTCTTCTTCTTCTTCATCATTTGGAGAAGAAAGCAAATTAACTTCTTCTTTCTTCTTTCTTCTTCTTCTTCTTCTTCTTCTGTATATTCTTCTTCTTCTTCTCTTCTTCTTCTTCATTTGGAGAAGAAAGCAAATTAACTTCTTCTTCTTCTTCTTCTTCTTCTTAATAGGTACCAGCAGAGAAAAAGTACATAGAATCGGACAGCGTTCATAAGGGAATTGTGGAGCTCATACGGTTACATAGGATCAGAAAGCTTGTAATGGGTGCAGTAGCAGACGGATGCTGTTTCAAGTACGTACAGGAACAAGAAAGCACGCCCACATGGGTCGAGGACTTATTCATTCCAAATCTGTCCTCCTCGTAACTAAAAGGGCATGTTTGTTTGGATCCATAATTAGAGCATTAAACCAGATACTTATTTCTCTGTCAATCCTTAGATGTGTTGTGCACATTCGGTCTTTGAGGAATACTTGGTGGCACTTCTCGAACGCGATGTCTAGTTCGCCCCACAACCGTCACTATACATAATGTGCTATGAATCATCTTACGTTCCTATTGAGTGAAATAATAAAATAAAAACCGGGGACATGTTCTGTGAATCTAAAAGTCTCTTTTGTTGTGTCTACAAGCTTTTGTTTGGTATTAACTGAATTTGCACCAAATTAATAACCTATCTTCTCTGGGTTTGAATTGGCAGGAAGATGACAGAAATCAAGTCCAGGAAAGCCATCTTCGTTCGCGATAAAGCACACGTCTCTTGTCAAATTCGGTTTATCTACAACGGGCACCTCATTCGCACAAGGTCGTCCTCCGACTACTTTACTTGTAAATTTTTCTTCTTTGAAATTATCGTATGTGCACGTGAGGGTGTTGTGAACATAAGTTCTACAACAAATAATCAGCTGAAAATCTTGTTGCAATAGTTGAATGCCATAGGAGACCTAGAAGTTCAGGTAGGGATGAGGCTGGGACAGACAATTGTATTCATGTTTTCCATTATTTCTTCTTTCTTTGAATGATATGGCTAAATAGTTGGGAAATTTTGCGCTGGAGCCCCATGGCAACTACCAGTGTCCCGAGATCCGCTAACATCTAATTCTCTCAAAACACAATAAATGAAATTTCCAAATGAAATTGAGTGCAAGTAGGGATGCTTCCGGTGGGGAGTCAGCGGACAATCAATTTATTTAAAGATGCACCAATTTTGGCTTCACCTCAAAGTTGTTTTGACTCCATGTCGAAATAGGGAAGCTCAAACAGTTGAAGCCATTGTAGAAGTTCCTACTGATGCACCATCACCAACGACTCCAGCCCTTGGAGCGAGAAAGTCAGTTTTCTTGAAATCACGATCCGCCACACTGCAAAGTGGTACGGCAAAGTTGAGCAATCCATTTCAAGACCTTATGAGAAGAGCATTTTAAATGCCGATCGACGTGCTGTGAGGCCAATAGCTTCTCCTTCCCCAGCTAGCATTCCTTCCGATCAGTCTAATGCGGAGGGCATGCTGGAGAGGCAAGACACTCCCCAAGAACTCGCAACAAGCCTTTCCCATCATCTGCAGTTGATTTGGTCGGTCTATCATACCGGCCATTCATCATTTTCCAACACTCTGGTATGCGCAGCTGTTTTCATGTTCTCTAGCCAGGAGGCCATGTCTCTAGCTTAAGTTGTGCTGTTTTGGAGCTACGAATATCTCATTCGTTGTCCTTTAAAGGAATATTGCAAAGTTTAGCTAATTGTAACAGGATTTGGATGAAAAGGGCATGCGAGAAGTGCTTGAGGAGGGAGTGACGACTCGTGCTGAAGAAGAAGTAGGTATCATTGAGGGCGGGCAAAAGGATCCCAGGAAGGTATAATGTCGATATAATAACTGGACCGCTTTGCTATATATCGACCTGGACCCCCTGAATTATTTTAATTTCTGGTATCAAAAATGGAATATTTCGACTGATTTTGCTGAAGTCTGTTTGTTGAGGACCCCAACTCCATGGAAACGAATCATCCTATAATGTAATAGATAAATAAAATGCATGACATAACTAACATGAGGAAGAAAGATGATTTATTGATTTGGGGCCAAAAAAGAAAACGAGATGATCTATTCAGTACAATATTACGGGTAAATTTTCAGTTGGAGGAAGAACTAGAGAAGTTGCAGGATCACCTAAACAAAGTGATGGAAGAACTTCGCAGTGCCCTGGAAGGAAAATTGCAGCTCGAGAGCCAATTCGCCGAGGCTAACGAGAGCAGAAAGGAATTGGAGCTGAAAATCATAGCAGCCAATGAAAAGTTGCAGATTTTTAGACAAGAGCGAGAGCTGTTGCAGATCGAACTCAACAACGTACTCCAAAAGGCTGAGGAGATGAGCAGAAGAAAAGGAGATTCCTTGGGCACAAAGTACTTCTCTGAGTTCTCCATGACCGAAATCAAAGAAGCTGTGCAGAACTTTGACCCGGCCTTGAAGATTGGAGAAGGCGGTTGCGGGAGCGTGTATAGAGGTTTCCTTCGACATACATCGGTGGCCATAAAAATCATTAAATTTAATAGCATGCATGGTTCACAAGAATTTCAACAGGAGGTAAGAGTTGGTTCATTATTCACTATGGCATCGCGATTTCCCAGTAAGAGTACATTACTCACAGTAATCGAGATTTTCAATGCCGATCATCGAACTCTTGATTGAATGTCTCACAGGTGGATGTGTTGAGCAAGGTGAGGCATCCCAACCTCATCACGCTCATCGGTGCTTGTCCAGAGCCCCGCACTCTTGTTTATGAATATATTCCGAATGGTAGCCTTGAAGACTGGCTCCACAGCAGCAACAAGGCAAAGCAGTTGCCGTGGCAAGCTCGGGTACGTATCGCCACAGAGCTCTGCTCGGTCCTGGCCTTCCTCCACTCTTGGAAGCCTAGCATCGTCCACGGGGATGTCAAACCGGGGAACATCCTACTGGACGCACACCTCATGAGCAAGCTCAGCGATTTCGGCATCTGCCGACTGCTGTCCGGCGGTGAGCGGTCAAGCAACAACACCACCGTTGTGCACCTGACCAATCCAAAAGGAACGCGTGGGTACATGGACCCTGAGTTCCTCATCGAGGGAAAGCTCACGATAAAGTCCGACGTATATTCTTTTGGGATTATACTGCTTGAGGTATTGACTGGGAGGCCCGCCTTAGGAATAGCAAACGCAGTGCGAAAGGCAATTACCGCAGGGACTTTGAAGACCATCTTGGATCCATCGGCTGGAGAGTGGCCCCATATGCTGGCCAAGGAGTTGGTTCATTTGGCTTTGAGGTGCTGCGAGATGAGCACAAGGAATAGGCCGGATCTCCGCTCAGATGTGTGGACGGTGCTCCAATCCATCAGTGCTTCCTGTCAATAAACCTAGACTTCTGTATACTCAAGAATTTACCGATATACTTGTTCGAATGTGTGCTTTGAACTTCAAATAAATTGACTTTCCGGGTAATGTGTGGCAGTCGTCGGTGAGCATAGACTGGTTTTTGTAAATATATGCATAGATGTTTTGCTACGTCATGTATTAAGTTGTCTTGTTGAAAGTTTTTCCTGCATGTACCCACCATTGTTCTTATGAATAGAGTTTCTTCTGCATAAAGTACATGGAAAGGGAGATCGGACTGGTTAATGACATGCGAAATCAGATTCATTTATAGCAGCAAGCAAATCCAATGCCTTGTTATGCTGTTCAGTCCCATTAAACTCACTTCACTTCCACAAACAATTCTCAAGGAAGAAATTCAATCCTCCGAATCTTTCCTAACGTGCTGGACTTGCTCTCTCTTATTTCCACTTGAATTTCTATCTCTATGTTCTCGACTTTAGGTAGTATTAGGGCCAGTATTCTTCACCCATTTTCATCTCCACCATGTTTAACCTTAAGAGTGCTGTCCATAGTTACATGTGTTGTGAAAATATGGCTTCGAATTGGGTAGAACAAGAAGTCGAATCTTTAGAGTAATCAAGTCAGATTTTGAGGCGTGATATCACTTTCTTTAAGGATTTATTTGCCCCACAAAGTTGCTAATGGTCATCAGCAAATACCCTCCAAGATACAACAAAGTCTAAAAAAATGATAATACTAGATAACAATTCTAGTATTTCTCTAGGGTTACTTTAGAAAAAAATTGAAAGGATAGTTGTAGCTTTCAGAAAGAATGCTCGAAAAGATGAAATGATCATACACTCGTTTTTCTAAAAACCGACATGTATATATATAAAACAGTCTTAAAACATAGGCAACTTTTCGTGAGAAATTGCAAAAATGAACAAATGTGTCCTTTCAAAAATTGCCTAGATGAATAAAGGCGTCCATTTGGAAGAAGTTGAAAAACGAACAAATGCAACCCTTCGAGAAAAGTTGCAACCGAACGAGTATCTTTTCCAAAGGTTATCTTGAAAAGACACAAACAAAAATTCGGAATAATTAAAAATATATATTGTTATTATTTTTTAATTATAAAAATTTCGATTTAAAAAAATAATTTCAGAAAATTCTCAAAAACAAAAACAACCTTTGAATTGATTAAAATTAATAAGATAACTGCGAAAAAGAAAAACTAAAATAAAATAAAAAAAGGATTAGTGCTAATTAAACCGCTAAGTGATAAGTGCTCCAAATAATCGCGCACTCACATGCAGGTATGGTGGGGTCTAGCTCACACCTAATCATTTTTTTAGGTATACTAAAGAAACCTCACACTTATTAATTGACCAACTTCTTCCCACTTTTCCTATGTGGGACAAGGAAACATGCACTTAATTTGTTTTTACAAACAAACTTCCAACAACATGTTACTATTTTATTGGAGTGGGCAAGTAGATTTGGCCTACCTCACCTTATGTTAAAGAAGAAAAGATGATTAAATGCTCTTATTATATTTTGCTTAATGCTCATAAGTAGTCAATTCAAACATGAAAAAAGTATAAAAGCAAAAAAAAAAAAAAAAAGAAGATCATAAACCTACTGCAGTTGTGTCAATTTAATCATAAAAATTTTTAATTGTATCAATTTAGTCATAAATATTACCACATTTTTTCAATTAAGTCCATCCGACTTATTTTGGTCGAAAATCGTTGTCGTGGTTATCGACTGTCTTACATTGCATGTGGAGACTTTTAAATAATTCTTATAATTTTTTTTCTTTCATTTTGGCTAGCAACCTCGCTCAACCACTGGATGAGGGCTAACAAGCCTAAGGGTTGCTACCCTCGTCCAGATCTAGCAAGGGCTACGATCCTTGCTAGCAAGCTCTTGTTGGCCAAAATGACAAGAAAAAATGTAATTTTTATTAAAAAAATTATAAAGTCCACATTAGCATTAGCTATGCCATATAGAATGGTCAATGTTCATATCAACGATTTCCAACCAAAATTGATTGGAATGACTCAATTAATGATTAAATTGACATAACTAAAATATTTATGACTGAATTAGCACAAAAGTAATTGGGGGAAAATTACCAAAAAAGTCTTGAAACAATTGCATTGATATAAATTCAGTTTTCAACTTTTTAATGGGACCAATAATCCTAAACGTTTTCACACACATACCAATTTAGTCTTCCAATCAATTTCGACTAGAAATCATTGATGTTGATAGCCATCTTATGCGGTATGGTTGGTGCCAACGTGGACATTTTTTTAATAATATTATGAAACTTTTTTGTTCATTTTTTTATTCTATGAGTTTTCTTTTTCTTTTTTTTTGTTTTTCCTTCATTTTGGCCGGCGAGGGTCATGGCCCACCCCTAAGCCCTCATCAAATTTGGGTGAGGGCCACCTTGCCTAAAGCTAGCAAAGTCGAGAAAGCCCTAGGGGGGGTCTCCCCAACCAAATGAAGGAAAAAAAAAGTGCAATTAAATATTAAAAATTTATAAAAAAAATTCACGTTAGTTCCGCTTTTACCACGTAAGACGGTTGGCATTGACGTCAGAAATTTCATGCTTAAATTGGTGCCGATGAAATTTAAAATAAAATTGATCCAATTAAAAGGTTTTTGACTAAATTAGTACTAATGTA
Organism: Eucalyptus tenuipes; assembly: GCA_014182365.1. Classification (NCBI taxonomy): domain Eukaryota; kingdom Viridiplantae; phylum Streptophyta; class Magnoliopsida; order Myrtales; family Myrtaceae; genus Eucalyptus; species Eucalyptus tenuipes. The sequence continues at coordinate 1,015,925 of CM024541.1, read as the reverse complement.
ATAAATTTATATATTATTTTGATACTTTTCGATGTAACAGGTTTAAAAATTTTTTGGTACTTTATCCATTAAAACATAGATCATGATAAAATTATAGTGTCCATGCAGCCCAAAGAGTTTCTTCTCAAACACATGCAAACACTAATTCACTTTCCTCTCAAAAACACCAATTTTTAAAGGTAAGAGTCAATCGGGCAAAGTGTTGAAGATGTCATCTCTTTCTCGTTACTTCATTAATTAAATGAGAATTGATGCCGCATAGGTATTTGTGGAGAGTCATAGTAAAAAAGCTCATGGAATTGGAAAACCATGATGAAGGATCCAGTATAACTCTACAGGATATAGTATTTTGCCGATATTTGATATGGCATAAAGTTTTCTTTTTAAAAAAAAAAAGTATGTTGGGAAGATTCTTTCTTGCATTGTTTGACTTTTTGTCTCGAATATTCCCAGATGATTATTTGTATATACCTCTCGGAATTTCCTTGCTTAAGAAATCTCGTAGACATAAAATACATTTTAGCTTATTGATAATTTTCTCATGAAGTCTACCAAGGCCTGCAAAAGGATAAGGTACACATATATACCAACCCTTTTTTCCACTTAATTTAATAGGACTACAACCATACATTTCAATGACGTTTGTTGATTTTCTTTTAATGACATAAAACAAGGAAAAAGTCAATACTTTTTGGTGCTCTGTTAATTCTGATTGTTTTGCCTAATTTAAAGGGAAAAAAAAGATGCAGATTTATCTGGGCTCTTCTAATTCTATCCAACAACGATCGAATTTGGTGAAAATAAAATTTCCCGAATTAATTGTAAATTCATTTGGTGGCCCAAGCATAATTAGGTAATCGATCTCTGAACTCTTGTTGCCTCTTGTAGCCTAAATAGGTAGAGAATGAGATGAAGACTTCTTTGTAACTTTCGAAATTCCATCCATTAATGATTGATTTAGGTGATAATAACATTTCAAGAATTTAAATTGGATATAATTTGGTGGCCCAAGAATAACGGTGCCACGCCTTCCTTATAGAAAATAGTTCAACGTGGCTTTCTCCTTTGGATGCCCACGGATAATGTCCCCTTCATTATATAACCCCACCAAGGAAAAAATCGCTCAGGCCACAAAAAATCAAATCGATGCTTCATCTGCAATCAAAAAAGATACTTTGCCAAAACTTGTCCCCAAGCAAAAAAAGGTCAGAATCATTTGATACATCATATAGAGAATGAAACTGGTATTTCTCTTGAAAATTATAATATTGAATCTTTATTCTCTGCGGATGAAGAACCATCTAAACAAACTCTGTGTCATCCCTTGTTACCAAACTTCTAGTGAAACTGATTCAGATTTGAATTGATTATGAGGAAACATTTTTTCCTGTAATGAGATTTACCTCAATTTGTCTTATTTTGGCAATAGTAGTTAGTATGGATCTCGAACTACATCAAATGGATGTAAAGACTACTTTTTTCAATGGAGAATTAGAAAAATAAATTTATATGGAACAACCCATTGGTTTCATTTTTAAAGGCCAAGAACAAAAGGCATATCGACTTTTGAGATCAATATATGGCCTTAAGCAATCATCGAGACAATGGTATATACGTTTTTATAATGCCATAACGTCATCTGATTTTACAATGATTGATGAGGATTATTGTACATATATCAAAAGATCTAAAGGTCAGTTTGTGATCATCTCATTATACGTTGATGATATACTGATTGATGGAAGTAATATGGAGTTTGTTAATACTGTAAAGAGTTGGTTGTCTTCCAACTTTGATATGAAAGACATGGGTGAGGATGCATACATTCCTAGAGTTAAGATTTCAATGGATCGTTCAAAGAGATCATTGTCTCTTTCTTAAGAGACCTACATAAACAAGGTTTTTGAACGATTTCATATGCAAAACCGCAAACCAATATATACTTCTATTGCAAAAGTTAAAGAATTGAGCCATAGATTTTGTCCAAAGACTCCACAAAAGAATGAACAAATGTAACATGTTCCTTATGCTAGTGTTATTGGAAGTTTAATGTACGCTATGATGTGTACAAGATCTGACATATGTTTTGCAATTGGAATGGTAAGGAGATACCAATCCAATACAGGTCAAGCACATTGGAAAGCCATCAAAAGAATACTGAGGTATCTAAAAGGAATTGCTGATTATACCCTAAGCTATCAAGGAAAGGATCTACGACTTGAAGACTACTCAAATGCTAATTGGAGATGATATTTAAATGAAAGGAAATCTACCCCTGGATTTATTTCCTTACTAATTAATGGCGCCATATCTTGGAGTAGTAAGAAACAAAAGTGTATAGCCTTGACCACGATAGAAGCTGAGTTCGTGGCATTATCAACAACAATACAAGAAGGTGTTTGGCTTAAGAGATTTTTGAATCATTTAAGTATTGTTAACAATGATGTGAACTCATTGTTGATTAACTGTAATAGCCAAGCAATAATAGTGTATACCAAGGATTTAAAATATCATGATAAGACCAAACATATAGATATTAAGTATAATTTTGTCAAAGATATGATTGCACGAAAAGATATGAATTTACAGTACATATCTACACATAGAGTGATAGTAAAGAAGTCAATACCTAGAGATTTGTTATGTGGCCATGTAAAATCACTAGTTATGCGTAAAGGCTAATGTACTAAATATTGTAATTTCCATAAATGGTCACATTTAATGAAATTGTCTTTTATTATTAATGCTTATAGTTTTTTGTTTGACGTTTATGCATCTTAATGCTTAGTGTATCATATAAAATTGAGAAATTATGTTGAATTGAGAAGAGATTAGCCTAGTCACACTGATAATCGTATCTATTTCATATGTGATAAATAAGGATGAGATGATTTTTAAACTTATTATCTAGTGATAATCAAGAATTCACGCTTAAAATATAGATGTTGCCTTAACTGTGTTAAGACGATGACATAATATTTATTATATTCGAAAGTAAAATAACCTACATATTTTACTTTATCTGTTTTTGATGCCAGATGTGAGTTTTGATGGATTTTTTAAGGGAGTAGATACGTGAACTCAGGTTAGACATTAGATATGTCTAAACTATCATTTGTACAGTATTAAAATTGACAACATACGCTCAATGGGAAAATGAGTGAATACCGTAATACGTACTTCATACTATGTATGCATTAGACGACCAATAAGAGTGGCAAAAATTTTGATCTCAACTTTTATACTATGTAAGACTCTTAAGAAAAATAGTTCATCAATTAAGTGCCCACATGACTCTTACTTATTCTTAAAATTTCTATTCAATATATATATATATATTTTTTAGAATGTAGCCAATGATCATGTAATTGCTTCGATCTAATAGGACATTTCTAAAAAAAACAAGCTAAACTAAAATTGAGAGTTTCAAAGAAAGAGGAAGATCAAGTTTAGAGAATCACATTCTAACTTTGTATTCACAAATCAACCAATTATGATTTTTTTTTAGATAATCATAATTGTGAATACAATTTATCATTATTAAAAGGAGATCGAAAGATATATAAATGTGATTGATCAATCTAGGGTAGTGCATACTATATCTACTTAAAAATGTGATGCTCATTTTGAGTTGCTATATATTCTTAACAAATGTATGGCAACAAGCTTTCGAAATATGCTGGTCTCACGGATTATTTACTAGTATGAACATTGTAGAGAGATGAACAAATAGTTCTATTCGACCCACCATGTGCAAATGGAAGATGATGGTTTTTAATTTGATAGGCCAAGTTAAGCCCATCTGCCCATATTGAGCCAAACCCAACCCATAAAAGAAGAGCCCATGAAAGAGGAAGAACGGTTATTTTTTTCAATAAAAATTAACTACTATATAAAGAGAAAAAGAAAAAGGGGAATGTAAGAATTGAATTGCAAAAAACAAAACAGTACGTTCTTTCTCCTTTTTGATAAAACAGTTAACTTTATCTCGAACAACGGAACTATAAGGGCTTCAATCAATTCCTCTAAGACTGCAACAAGTACTTAATTTGTGGTAAATAAAATATATCTATCTTCATAATATGTCTTTTGATCGGTATTACATCTTTCCTAGGCACGTTTCCGCATTTGTTTTTGGTATTCGATCATTCGAATATCGGTTTGTTTTTTAGGAATCCGTTTCCAATAAATATCATTTAAGATCGGAGAATGAGGTATGAAACATATACTTTTGCATGGAAATCATGTGAGAACATTGACACGAGTGGATCAATTCCCATTTTCACGAACCAACCCATCTAGAAACGGACCAGATCTTTCAATTAATGTTAGCGTGTTTAGAATCAAAAGCCGATGCGGTAGCATATTCCTCACACGGGTTGACCAACTCCGTCATCTTCTTTGGGGAAAGGGGCGGAGAATCCAGCAATAATTGCCCCTCTGCCTGATCTAATTGCGTTTGATGTAAATATTATAAGATCTTAAGGGAGAATGAGAGAGAATCATTAAAGACTACATATTTACTTAATTGACTTGACTTTACAAATTATTAGATAAGGGTATTTATACCGAACGATATGCATAAGAAAAGGAAATTAGTTATCTTAGAGAATCACGAAATATTAAATAATATCCCTAATATCTAATAATATTTCTAATAATATTCTCAAAAAAGAAAATATTTAATCTCCATAAATATACTTTTTCAATTGGAATGGCATGCTGTGTTCTTGAACGGTCATCGTTGTCCTTCCGCAATGACAAATGAATTTCATAAGCACCCAGACGAACAAATTCGAATCACGCGAGTCCATCGGCGTGCAACTCATTGCTAACACGACGATGCGTCAGCTGGACAGGAGGTGGTTATCTGTCATTTTCCTACCGCGTTTCGTGTATTCGGGTCAATGGGAAAGGCCAAGAAATCGAGCGTGGAGTCGATGGACGGGCTCCTGGCTTTTCCGTTTCCCGAGGCTGATAAAAAATAATAGTTCCAGAGTCTCGTCCACAAAAGTCAAGATAAAAGCTTCTAGCATTGGGCTTCAAGGAGAGAGGAAGCTCCATTTCCATTTTCCACCGAAATGATGCTTCTTCTGCATCAAGAAAAAAAAATCCCACACGCTATGACGCAAGTGCACTGGACTAATAGACCTCACAAAACGAAACCTTCCCTTTTCAGAGATCGCGGTAGACAGAAGAAATGTACAGGGGGTTGTACTACAAGATGGTGCTTAGGGGAGAAAAATACTTCAAAAAAGACGAAAATCACTGCACATTTTGCTTTGAATTATCTTTTAGATATCTTCTTTTGCAACCTTTTGCAGCTCAACAAAGTATGTAAAACCATTTATGATATAACTATCCATGTGTAAATTTTGGCTATCAATCTCCATAAAAAATTTGAAATCAAAACATCTCTAATTGTTAATATTTTAATCAGAAAAGTAGGATTTTTCTAATCTTCTAGCTATAAGTCTTCTTGTCTTTTTGTCTCTTTCCAAATCGAGGGTTTCGTAGAAAGCAGAAAGTCAAGAAGAAAAGGCCTTTTTCTTTGATTGGATTACATTAAATGAAAGGTATCACGTCAGCCAATTTCGACATCATGGGTTACATGCATAAATCTCTCTCTCTCTCTCTCTCTCTCTCACACACACACACATTGGGAAAAATAAGTAAATCAATCCCACAAGGTTTTTTATTTGGCTGATGGATGGAGACAGAGATATCCCATTTGCAATGTGTAGACTCGAACGGTACATTGAAAAGTCCATAATGGCAACACCTTCGTAGCAGCTTTCAAGAGGCTCCTCGCTTGAAGAAATTCGGATAAGAATGTGCTAAAGATGACCCCCAAAAGCTTTGGATCACCCAAGAAATTGCGTCACAGTAAAGAAGTAATTTTATTATTTAAAAAAACCATCTTATGTAATTTTTCTATTAACGTAAAGAAGGAAGTTAACTATTTTCAAATCTTAATTCTCTTATTGGTGACACGTGATGCGATTCTTGAAAAAATATCTTTTGAGTTTTTTCTTTTAGGCTCCATAACTTGCGATTCTTTTACTTGCATTTTGGGTCAAGTTATTGGAGATCCATTTTGTGTCCTTTGATTTTCTCCTATTAATGATTCATTTTACTCTACAATATCCTACTTTTTATGAATATGACGGTTTGTTTATTGTATCCTGGAAATAAAACCAGGTCTATTTTTTTTTTTTGATGACCCAGGGAAGCCCCGTACGCCGCGGGCGGCTGGAGTAAACCCTGAGGCCCCACGGGAGGACCCACCACCCCCGTGGAACGGGTAAGACGCCAATCGTTTCCGCGGCGAGTCGAACCCTCGCCCTCCGAGAATGAGTCAGTGGGTCCCTCCACGATGAGGAAGACTTTGCCAGCGGAACCACCGCGGCCGGTGGTAAACCGGGTCTAATTTAATTACTACAAGAACATTTAAATTTAATACAGGAGTGATCTTTTAACAGGGATTGGTTATTCCACATGAAGCTTGCTTTTTCACTATGCTCGGACACTGTTCAATTATGTTACATAGGACCTAGCTTGATGGAGCCCACAGAGAAATTGCCCATTTGTTACCCGTCGAAAGACAGTTTCCGTTGGTTTCAAGACAATGCGCTGCACGGACTACGTAAGGATTAGGACAAGCTCTACTTTATAATATAACCCAGCCACAACCCCCCTCATCTGCGACCTCAACACAGAACCTCATCTCAGAGACAACCCACTTTACTTCGTTTTCGTTTCTCAGAGAATTCCCATGCCTCGCTTTCTGTTTCTCTCTCTCTCTTGTCTTCTCTCACAAGTTAGCTATCTCCCCTCAAGACCCTCATGAGTTTGTTCCCTTTCGTTCATCCTCATCATCTTACATAACACTCGTCGATATGGCCGTGGTTGATCTTATTCCCCAATTCAGAGTCCCAGCAATCATGCCGAGCGCTCGAGGGGCTCTATCTGAACCGGCAAATCCGGTGTCTGAAGACAAGATTTATGTTATGGTCGAGAAGGATATGAAAGAGAGCATATCAAGGCTTGTTTGGACGGTGCAGCAATCAAAAGGCCACTTCAAGATCTGTATCATTCATGTTCTAGTTCCTTCACGGATGATCCCAATGGGCAAGTCAACGTTTTTTCTTCTGTTTTCTTTGCATATTTCCATCCACCGATTTAGCTATCAGTTTTTGCTTCAAGAGTTTTCATTGATTGTAAAAATAAGAACTTGCCAGGCTCGCAGGGATATTATACACGGATCTTCCATGATGGACAATGGTTGTGCCATAAATTAAAATTCCCTAGGGTTTCGCCATATGGGACCAAACTGGATATCCTATTGCTTTTACCAGTTCTATTACTGTCGATCTTCATTCTTTTTGAGGTGCTCTTTCTTGCAACGAATTAAAATAATTGTGCTGTTAATTTGCCTTTGGCTTGCAGGAGTCCTAGGTGCTGGAATCCCCGCAAGCTCGGCGAACGAGATAGTGTTGAGAGAACACAGAGAAAACGAGAGGAAAAACATGCATATACTCTTGGAGAATTACCAGCTCTTTTGTAGACAAATGGGGGTAAATTTACCTCCTCCTCCTCCTCCTCCTAGATGATTACTTGTCCTGGTCGATGACCATATATATATGCGCGGCACAAGTTTACATGACTATATACGTTTCTTTATTTAGAGAGGAGGATGATAGTGAAGCAAACTCATTGATTTATTGGTTAACAGGCGCGAGCAGAGAAAGAGTATATAGAATCGGACAGCATTGAAGAGGGAATCGTGGAGCTTATTCGTTTGAATGGGATCAAAAGGCTTGTAATGGGTGCGGCAATGGATAAGCGCCATTTCAAGTACGTACAAGAACCACAATACACTCCCACATGGGTTGTGGACCTATTCATTCCACAACACTCCTCTTCATAACAAAAAGGACATGCTTGTTTGGATCCTCATTGCATCATTAAAATCAATCCTTAATCCTTAAAAATGTGTTGCACATTTCTGATCTTTCAGGAAAATTTGGTAGCGCTTCTTGAAAGCAATGTCCTAGTTCGCTTGGAGTCCATCACTATGCATCATGTATTACCAATCAGTCTTATTTTCCTACAGAGTGAAAAAAAGAAGATGATAAAAACCGGTCACATATCTTTTCAAGAATCGAAAAGTCTCATGTCATGTCTATAAGTTTATGTTTGGTATTGTCTGCGTCACACCAAATTAATTAACTGGCTTCTTAGGTTTCAGATTGGCAGGAGGATGACAGAAATCAAGTCCAGGATAGCCATCTTTGTTCGCGATAAAGCGCCCATCTCTTGTCAAATTTGGTTTATCTACGATGGGCAGCTCATTCACACAAGGTTGTCCTCCAGATCTTTTACTTTGCTCCTTCAAAACAATCCAATGCCCACGTGAGGGTGTAAGTGAAACAAAGTTCCACATAGATCTATCTTGTTACGATAGTTGACTGCCTTAACAGACCTAGAATTTTAGGTTGGGATGAGGCTGGGACAACTAATTTTATTCATGTTTTGCATTATGCCTTCTTTCTTTGAATGATATGGCTAAATACTTGGGAATTTTTTAGCTTTCGGCCGATGGCAAATCAGTTTCCCTATATCCAGTTATGTGACAATTTTGGCTTCACCATTAAGTTGTTTTCACTCCTTGTCAATACAGGGAAGCTCAGATGGTTCAAGCAGTTGTAGAAGTTCCTACTAATGTGCCATTTTCGACGACTTCAAGCCCTAGAGCCGGTAAGTCGATTCTCTCCAAGTCGCAACCCACCACACTGCAGAAGAGTGGTACGGCGAAGTTGAGCAATCCATTGAAGCAATTCTGACAACAACTTTCTTTTCAAACGAATGTGCAGTGATGTCACCTCCTTCTTCTTCCTTAGATAGCTCTCCAGTGCATCCTAATGCGGTAAGTTTTTCCCATCGTCCGCAGTTGTGTCAGTCGGTCTATCATACCAGCCTGTCATCAATTTCCCACAGTTACGTGCACAATAACATAACGAACTCGTGAATGCACTCCTAAAGGCCGAGGAGGAGAGCAGAAGAAAAGGAGATTCCTCCGGCACAAAGTACTTCTCCGAGTTCTCCTTTACCGAAATTGCAGAAGCTGCGCAGAACTTCGACCCATCCTATAAAATCGGGAAAGGTGGCTGCGGGACCGTGTACAGAGGTTTGCTTCGACTTACGCCAGTGGCTATAAAGATCATGAATGGTCCTAGCACGCGAGGTTCACAAGAATTTCAACAGGAGGTAACAATTCTCGAGTATCTTCTACTTGTTTACAAGTTTTCTCTAAACCAAAATTAAGAATAATTAAATTATGTAAAGACTTGGTTCATCACGAAGTAAATTTGTTTTCCACAATAATATCACCATGACATCACGAATTCACAGTAAGAGGACATTGATCAGAGTGATCGAGAATATCATTATTGATCGTCGAACTCTTGATTGAATATCTCACAGATCAATGTGTTGAGAGAGGTGAGGCATCCTAATCTCATCACGCTCATCGGCGCTTGTCCTGAGCCTTGCACTCTTGTTTACGAATATATACCAAACGGTAGCCTCGAACATTGGCTCCGCGACAGTGACAGGGCGAAGCAGCTGCCATGGCGAGCCCGAATATGCATCGCCACAGAGCTCTGCTCTGCCCTGGCCTTCCTCCACTCTTGGAAGCCTCACAGCATCGTCCATGGGGACGTCAAACCGGGAAACATCCTACTGGACGCGCACTTCAAGAGCAAGCTCAGCGATTTCGGCATCTCCCGATTGCTGTCCGGGGGCGAGCGGTCTAGCAACAACACCGCCGTCGTGCACCTGACCAACCCGAAAGGGACGATCGGGTACATGGACCCCGAAGTTCTTCGTCACGGGAGAGCTCACAACGAGGTCCGATGTCTACTCTTTCGGGATTGTACTACTTGAGTTATTGACGAGGAGGCCCGCCTCAGGAATAGCAAATGCAGTGCGAAAGGCAATTAGCGCAGGGACTCTGGCGGCCATCTTGGATTCATCGGCTGGAGAGTGGCCCTATACGCTGGCCGAGAAGTTGACTCATTTGGCTTTGAGTTGTTGCGAGATGAGCAGAAGGAATAGGCCGGATCTCAAGTCGGAAGTGGGGACGGTGCTCCAATCGATCCGAGCTTCCTGTTGATAAACCAAGACTTCCGAATACTCGGGAATTGAGCGATATACATGCTGTGGTTGTGTACTTTATCTTTAAGTCAATAGACTTACGGGGTCACGTGTCAATGTCATCCGTGAGTACCGACTGATTTGTGTGTATTCGCAAATATAGGTGTCTTGCTATGTCATGTATATACGTACCTACCATTGTTCTTATGAATAGATTTTTTTTTTCTTGTGCATTAAGTACATGGATGACGCAAAGGAAGATAAACTTGGAGAATGATTTCAAAGCATATTTTCTTCTGAATAATGAAGTGTCATTTATATTTGTTGATTCCAAAATTTTGACAATCCGGTTATTCATTTATTACATAAAATTTACGGATTAATTTTTCACTCTTAAATAAAAATATTAGAATTAAATTACATAACATGTAGTTTTAGGAGTATTTTTTTTTTTTATTGTAGTTGCATTGAATTGGCGACGAATGGATTTGAATCGATGATTTTGAATTTTAATTTAATGAGTTAGACTAAACCTACGGAGAAAGGGAATTGGCTCAATCATGTTATTCTCTAACAATCAAAAATTGCTTACGAGAAATCACAATTAGATATTTTTGGAAAAAAATTATATTAATTTTTTAGTATTTGGTAAATTTTTCATATATCCATACAATATATACACTAAGGGACGTGTTTCATTGAGGAAGGGAAGATTTCGGATGACATATCAAAAATAAAAGAAGTAAAAAAGATGCAAGTGACACGGCCCACGAACGAAGCATGATCCAAGACCATCCACGACTGATCCATGATCCTCGCACAATCGCATGTGCAATACAAACAAAGGCTCGTGCACAACCCATGATCGACCCATGAGCAATGTTCTACTGTTCAGTCCTATTAAACTCACTTCACGTTCACAAACAATTCTCATGGAAGAAGCACAATTCTCCGAATCTTTCCTATCCTTTACGTGCTAGACTTTCTCTCTCTTATTTCCACTTAAATTTCTATGTATCTCTATATTCTAGACTTTCGGGAATATGACAGCTAATATTCTTTTTCCACTTCCATCTCCTCCATATTTGACCGTAGAGTCTCGTCAATAGCTACAACCTACCTTTTTTTTTTTCTTTTTATCAAAGCGGGCAAGTAGATTTGAACTACCTAATCTTGTGTCAAAAATGAAAACATGATTAAATGCTCTTATCTCATATTACTTGATACCCAGACGAAATTCTATAGTTCATGCAACACAAAAAGGTTTCCAATGCCTAAAACACCAATATTTAAGGGTAAAAGATAATTGGACAAGATAACGAAAATATCATCAGTTTCTTGATACCTCATTAACTCTATCAAAAGTGATGCCTTATAGGCCTGTGTAGGGGGGGAAAGTGAAAAATCTTATGGAACTGGAAAACTATGGTGAAGGATCTAGCATAATTCCATAGACTATAGTACGTAGCCGGTATAAAATTGGCATAAGCTGCATGTGTCCGAATAGAAGTATAGCATAATTTTTTCGTTCTTCCAATAGCGTTTCACTTTTGGTCTCGAATATTCCCACATGATTATTCGTAGATACCTCTCCAGATTTCCTTGCGTAGGAATCTCGTAGATGTATAATACATTTTAGCTTAGTAGTACTCACTCTCTCAGGAGGTCTCCCAGGGCCGGCAAAGGATAAGGTCTCATGTACGAACCTCTTCCTCCATTAACAGGGCTACAAATGTATATCGGAATGACGTTGGAGAGGATCGCTCCCTAAGCTCTTGTCGTTTCATTTAGCCTAAACAAATGAATATGAGATGGAGATTTGTTCGGAGCTTTCCTGATTCCAATTCCCAACGATCGGTTTAGGCGAAAATAAAATTCGAGAAATTGGTTTTGAATTCATTTGGTGGCCCAAGAACGGCATTGCCACCCCTTGCGTATAGAAAATAGTTGGACGCGGCTTCTTCTTTGAAGACGTGCGGACAATGTCCCTTTCATCTTATAGCCCCTACCGAGGAAGCTTCATAGCAAGTAAATCTCATTAGCTGGTCTTTACTAAGCTGGATAATCTGCCGACACATTGCTAAATGACAAATGAAGTCAAAGTCATCGTTCTTTGGTTTCCAAGTAGAGAAGTGGTCTTAGCATTTAATTCTGTCGTGTTTTTATTAGGATAAAACCAACCAAAAAAGAGAGAAAAATCCAATGATCTTATCTTTTATTCACAAGGAAAACTCTAGGACAAAAACCGTACTTCTTAGTTGGAAATGGAGGTTTCGACGAAGTTATTAGTTGTACATTTCCTGCCATGGTACATGAAAATATTGTCTCTTAAACTCAAAATTCGCGACATTAACTACAACGTTTTGAAAGTGAGGTGCCAATGAAACAATCCATGAATTTAATTTGTACTTGATAACTAGTAAGTCATGTTTGAACAATTATTTCTAGATCTATCGATTGGCTTTCATTTTTGGCCAACAATCATAAATTCAGTGTTGCACAGGTTTCCGAGCTTATCAATTATCAGTATAGCTTTGTTGCTCATATTCCATTAGACGAAACATCCTTCCTTTAACAATTTTTGGTCCGATTAGTGGTCTTATTCCATAGTGAATGGAATTGAATTGGCTTGAAAGGATAACCAATTGAAATAGGGGGCTTAGAAGTTATTACTGATTGTGGGAGGTTAAATACTATTATTGAAAATAGGAGATCTCTTCAAGTTTGATTAAAGGGCAATCCACCATTTATCTTTCTACACTTACACCTCACGCATGCACTCCACACCACTTCCCACACATGCACACTCAAGGGGCAAGAGCCCCTATTTATAGGAGGCAAAGTCGGCACATAGGGGTGAGCATCGGTCCAGGGTCAACCCTGGACCGACCCTAGACCGGCCCAACCCTACCAGTCCTGGTCCGGTTCCCAGGGAGACTAGGTCGGTCATTGGTCCTAGAATTCCTAAAACAGCACTGTGCGGGTCAGTCCTTGGTCTTGAGAGTTCTAGATTGGTCCAACCCAGACCAACCCTGACTCTATATATATATATATATATATTAATTATAATTTTTATTAATTATAATTTTTTTATATAGAGAAAACCTTAAATTAAATAGCGTCAATAACATTAAATAGCTATTTAGTGAGGAGTTCAAGTAATTTTATATTATTCTTTAATAACTTAGATTTTTAATGTCTTTTACAAAGTGTCAATAGTGATAATTTACAAATGAGGAAAATGTTTTTGTGAGGAGTCCTCACGGCATCCAAAAAGGCATAAACAACTCCTTATGGTATCATTCTCTAGTATTCGTTCTCTTCCATCTTATTTGTCCTCTTAGTCTTGAATTTGCTAAAATCAAAAGAAACAATTTCTCCGCTTGCCACTCAACACTCACCTCGCTCGCTTTGGGTCATTCGTGCCGCTCGCCACTCGATGCTCACTTGGCTTGTTGCTTCATACTCGACATCCGATGCTCATTCTGTTCAAAGCTCACCCCACTTAATCCTCACCGCTTGCTTTCTTAGCTGATCTCGCTCATTATTGAACTCATTGGGTCGGTACAATCCTTGGTTACCCTTTCAACGACTACAAAAAATGATATAAAAAATTATTGGTTGGTCTTGAGTTGACCTGGAAATCAGACCGAACCCATTAGGTCAGTCTAGTTCTCAATTGTTTTTTTAAGAAGTACAAAAAATGAAATAAAAAATTATCGGTTGGTCTCGGGTTGACCCTGGAATCGGAACGAACCCATTGAGTCGGTCCGGTCCTCAGTCCCAAGCTCAATAGGGTCAGTCCTCGGTCCCAAAAATTGAGGACCAACACTGTGCGGATTAGTCCTATGGTTAGAGGGTGGATCGGCCCAATCCGGACTATGCTCACCCCTATCGGCACATTCATCGGCTTCCCACCCCAAATATCTCTTCTTCCTATTATTTTATTGCAACTTGTTGACCCATTTGTCGAACAATTGCAGCTTCTCTTTGGACAGGGAAATTGGCCGTAGATTGCGGCTTGGAATTGTCTGGAGAGAGAGAGGCGGTGATCTTCTCAACACAGACAATCTGCCGAGACTTTGCTCACTGACAGATGAAGCCAAAGTCGTCGTTCTTTAATTCCAAGTAGAGAAGTCGTCCTAGGAATTGATGCGGTCGTGTTTTTATTAGGAAAAGACCAACCTCAGAGGTTGACCAGGAAACTCTAGGATGGAATCCGTTGCTTTTTTAGCAAGAAATGGAGGTTTCCACGAAGTTATCAGTTAAACATTATTTGCCGTGGTACATGAAATAATATCTGGCTGCCAATGAAACAACCGATAAAATTAATTTCCACGTGATAGCTATTGAATTGTGTTTCTGGTATTTTTTAGAATCATGTTCATCTATGTCATGTCATAACTACTCGATCAACTATATCTAGATTTATTGATCGGCTTTCATTTTTAGTCCAACTAAAGAGTACAACCATAACTAAGGTGTCTTTCATTGTTTTTAAACTTGTCGATTATCAACATAGCCTCGTTACTTCTTACCAAAAAAAAAAAAAAAAAAAAAAAAAAACATAGCCTCGTTACTCATATTCCATCGGATGAACCATCCTCTATATAACGGTTTTGGTCTGATCAGTGGTCCTATTCCATGGAGAACGGAATCACACGAGATCAAACATGGGTGCCGAAATAGGGAGCTCTGAAGGTATTAGTAATTGTAGAGAGGTCAAATAATATTACACAAAAAGGGCATCTCTTCTAGCTAGATGGAAGTGGATAAATCTTTCTTAATTAGCATCACCAATAATAATATAGTCCTAAGGGAAGCATCAGCCGCAAATCTTTCCATCGTTTGAACTTCCCTCATCTTTCACTTTAAGGATATGTCTGCTAAAAGGAAGGATATATTGAGTAAATCAATCATGATCGCAGAAGAAGGCGTTAAACATGTTGCTTTGTAGCATGGAAATAATGGGAAAGCCTTTATTTCTGTCATGATTAGTTGGATTTACGTTTTTACATAACCAAGTCTTCTAGAAACAGGCTGGATCTTTTCATCCAATGCCAACGAGGAAAATCAGCATGAGGTGTCAATAGACGGGTTCCTAACTTTCATCTTTTTTAGGCAAATAAAAATATATACTTTATAGTACCGTCGTCAAAAGTCTAGATAGAAGCTTCAAACTTGGGCTCCAAGGTTGTCCTTCGATCCAAATCAAGCTTCGAGGAAGGAGGGAGGGAGAGGGAGGGAAGGAGGGAGG
Source organism: Eucalyptus tenuipes (assembly GCA_014182365.1). Classification (NCBI taxonomy): domain Eukaryota; kingdom Viridiplantae; phylum Streptophyta; class Magnoliopsida; order Myrtales; family Myrtaceae; genus Eucalyptus; species Eucalyptus tenuipes. The sequence continues at coordinate 1,000,510 of CM024541.1, read as the reverse complement.
GAGAGCGAGCGAGAGAGAGAGAGAGAGAGAGAGAGAGAGAGAGAGCTCCATTGCCACACGATATGATGCTTCCGCATTAAGGAAGAAAACAATCCCAAACGCATCACGCACGTGCACTTGACTTATGGACGTCGAGGGATAGAACCTTCCTCGCCAAAGATGTCAGTGAATAGTAGATAAAGTGAAGGGAAGTCTCCTACGAAATGGTACTCTGGGGAGAAAACTATGAGAAAATGACCGCGAAATACTATATATGTTGTATATGTGATTCATAGAGAAATGATATGATTATCCATGATTTTCTTTTATATATATTGCAGCTCACAATACGTAAAGCTCCGGGAATCGGTTCCGATTGATTACCTACCCACGAACCAGTTCCCGAACCAATTTTAGAATCGGTTTTGTAAATATAGGTTCAAAACCCTATTTTTTCTCATTATTTTTATTCTTACTCTCGCAATCACACGGTGTTTTTCCTCTTGGCTCTCTTAAACACGCTCGACACGTCTCCTTTGTCGTTCATCTCCCTCACTTGCTTCCCTCCCCTCTCGCACTGTCCGATGGACGGGCAGTGTTTGTCGCTGCCAAATTTTTGTGTACCACATGGATTAGCTCGCCTAATTTCTCTTTTATAGGAGGAGTTATGCTTACATAAATGAGTAGTTTCATGTAGTAGTTGTGGGAATAAAACTAATATTAGACCCATATTTATTGTTAATTATTTGTCTTATGATTTTATTTATTATAATTAGCCATATGAATCCTTAATTTTTTGTTTAGTCAAAAAGTTCATGTATTTATTTATTACAAATGCTTAATGTTTCGATACAAATTAGGAGGATTACGTTATTTTCTCGTATTAATATAGAATTTGAAGTCGTATAAGATATTGGGAGATTGCAAAACAGGTTATAGTGGAAATAGGGTTGACCTTGAAACCGAACCGGAAAAACAGGGTAGGTCGGGTATAGGATCCAATACAAACAAGGGGTTGGGTATAGGGTCCAAAAAATGAGAACTGGTTATAACATGGTCGGGCATAGGGTCCAAGTGCCTAAACCCTACTCACTCTAGACCCGATCACCCCTAATTTAAGATGCAATTATTCAAGAGTAGATTTGGGTATAATTGTCCATTATTATTTAAAAATTACAAAATTTTAAATAATTAGAAAATTTAATCACGATTCTGACTTTTTTGTCGACTTCTTTCTTGTTGATTGTTACGCAGAAACGGAAAGCCAAGAAGACGATGCCAACTTTTTGATTTTTAGCAGACGTTTGCTAGGGGAATAGATGATGACATAAGATGAGGCCAAATTCTTTGGTTGGATTCAGGAAATTGATACTGAAAGCTGGATGAGACAATTGAACAAATAATCAAATGCCACGTGACAGTAATATTTTTCTATTATCCCGTCAATCGATTTCAATGAGGGCCGTACCTACGTAGAATTTTCTCTTCTGAAATATTTTTATCCCCCAATATTAATTAATTGATCGATGGATGGACAGACGAACGGAGACAGAGTTCTCTGGTTAGCCGTGTCTAGAATCTGTGAGTTTGTTTCAAATGGTAGCAGTTGTCAAGAAGCTCCTGACTCGTTAGGGTAAAAGAATGTGCTCAAGTTAACCACTAAAAGCATTTTTGGTCAAAAAAAAAAAAAAAAAACCACTAAAAGCTTTGGAAAAGCTAAGAACTTGAATCATCGTTGATGGACACTCCCTCGGTAGTGATCCCTAAAAGCAGTACAAGGAAGACACAAGCTCATCCGGAGGAAAATCGACATGAGTAATAAAGTATTACAATAAATAAGAAAATCGACATTTGGATTTTCAAAGCATTGAAACTCTTCTTAATGATGACACGCAAGGCAACTATTTTTGATAAAATGTTTTTGGTCATGTCTGTCAATAATTTTCTTATTAATGATTCACCTAATTCCGTAATATCGTGCTTTTTCATGAACACAATGATTTTCTTTTAATCCAAATAATTACTAAAAAAAATCGGCACCAAACTTGATGGTTCCCAACGGGAAATTGCTCACTTATTGCCCGTGGAAAGAGATTCTTCGTCGGTTTCTAGGTAGGTTCTGTACGGTCTACGTAAGCTTTAGAACAAGCTATCTCTTTATAACTCAATCATATTCCCCTAAAAAAATCTCAATTGAGACACTCTCTCGTTTACTCAGAGAATTCTCATGTCTCGCTATCTGTTTCTCTCTCTTTCTATCTCTTTATAACCCAACCATATTCCCCTAAAAAAATCTCAATTGAGACGCTCTCTCTTTTACTCAGAGAATTATCATGTCTCGCTTTCTGTTTCTCTCTCTTTTCTGCTCTTACTAGCTATCTATCTCCATTATAGACACTCCAGAGTCTGTTCAATTTCATTTTTGATAAGATCGTCTTCACCATCCTACCCAGCACGTGTCAATATGGCTGTGGTTGACCGTATAGTTACACTTCCCGAGTTCGGAGTCAGGGCGGTCATGCCGAGCTTTCACAGGGTTGCAGCTGAACTGGTGACGCCGGATTTCGAAGATGTGATTTATGTTGCAGCTGGGAAGGATGTGAAAGAGGGCAAAGCGAAGCTTGTTTGGACGGTGCATCAATCCAGAGGCAACGTCAAGATCTGTATCATTCATGTTCTAGTTCCTTCGAAGACGATCCCCATGGGTAAGTCAACGTTTTTGCTTTTTCTTCTTTGCATAATACCCCATCATTATTCGGTACCATCTTTTGTTGAACGAGCTTTCGTTAATAGTAAAATTGAGAGCTTACCAAGCTCTCATGGATATAACACGGGATCTTCCATGATGGACAATCGACATGTGAAAAAATTAATTTCCCTTGGGTTTCGCGAAGTTGGACCATATTGGATATCCTATTGCTTTTACTTGTTCCTCTTATTGTCGGTATTCATTCTTTCTGCAGCGTCCGTTTTTGCAACGGATTGAAATTTCTGGGCTGTTAATTTGCCTTTGGTTTGCAGGCGGCCTGGGTGCTGAGATCCCCGCGAACTTGGCGAACGAAATCTTGTTGAGGGAACACAGAGAAAAGGAGAGGATAAACATGCATAAGATCTTGGATACCTACCTGCACGTTTGTACAGAAATGGGGGTATATTTAATTTCTTCATCTTCTTCTTGGATACTTACCTGCACGTTTGTACAGAAATGTGGGTATATTTAATTTCTTCTTCTTCTTCTTCTTCTTCGATACCTACCTGCACGTTTGCACAGAAAATAGGTGTATATTAAATTTCTCCTTCTACCTGCACGTTTGTACAGAAATTGGGGTATATTTAATTTCTTCTTCTTCTTCTTCTTCTTCTTCTTCTTCTTCTTCTTCTAGTATTAATCATTGTTAACCCTAGATAAAGACAGTGCTCGGGAGGCACAAGTTTACATGTCTATATGTATATACTTCTTCATTTGGAGAAGAAAGCAAATTAATTGGTTTAATGGTTAATAGGTACCAGCAGAGAAAAAGTACATAGAATCGGACAGCGTTCAAAAGGGAATTGTGGAGCTCATACGTTTACATGGGATCAGAAAGCTTGTAATGGGTGCAGCCGCAGACGGACGCTGTTTCAAGTACGTACAGGAACAAGAAAACACGCCCACATGTGTCGGGACTTATTCATTCCAAATCTGTCCTACTCGTAACTAAAAGGACATGTTTGTTTGGATCAATAATTACAGCATTAAACCAAATACTTATTTCTATGTCAATCCTTAGATGTGTTGTGCAAATTCGGTCTTTGAGGAATACTTGGTGGCACTTCTCGAACGCGATGTCTAGACCGTCACTATACATAATGTGCTATGAATCATCTTACATTCCTATTGAGTGAAATAATAAAATAAAAACAGGCAACATGTTGTTCTGTGAATCTAAAAGTCTCTTTTGTTGTGTCTACAAGCTTTGTTTGGTATCATCTGAATTTACACCAAATTAATTCACTATCTTCTCTGGGTTTGAATTGGCAGGAAGATGACAGAAATCAAGTCCAGGAAAGCCATCTTCGTTCGTGATAAAGCTCATATCTCTTGTCAAATTCGGTTTATCTTCAACGGGCACCTCATTCACACTAGGTAGTCCTCCGACTATTTTACTTGTAAATTTGTCTTCTTTGAAGCTATCGTATATACATGTGAGGGTGTTTTGAACATAAGTTCTACAACAAATAATCAGCTGAAAATCTTGTTGCAATATTTGAATGCCATAGGAGACCTAGAAGTTCAGGTAGGGATGAGGCTGGGACAGACAATTGTATTCATGTTTTCCATTATTTCTTCTTTCTTTGAATGATACGGCTAAACACTTGGGAAATTTTGCACTGAAGCGCCATGGCAACTACCAGTGTCCTAGATCCGCTAACATCTAATTCTCTCATAACACAATAAATGAAATTTCCAAACGAAATTGAGTGCAAGTAGGGATGCTTCCGGTGGGGAGTCAGCGGACAATCAATTTATAAAGAGATGCACCAATTTTGGCTTCACCTCAAAGTTGTTTTGATTCCTTGTCAATGTCAAAATAGGGAAGCTCGAACAGTTGAAGCCATTGGAGAAGTTCCCACTGATGCAACATCACCAACGAGTCCAGCCCTTGGAGCTGGGAAGTCAGTTTTCTTGAAATCACGATCCGACACACAGCAAAGTGGTACGGCAAAGTTGAGCAATCCATTTCAAGACCTTATGAGAAGAGCGTTCTCCTTGAACGCTGATCGACATTCAGCGAGGCCAATAGCTTCTCCTCCGCCAGATAGTACTCCTTCTGATCAGTCCGATTTGGAGTGCATTCTGGAGACGCAAGACACTCCCCAAGAACTCACAACAAGCCTTTCCCATCATCTGCAGTTGATTCCGTCGGTCTATCATACCGGCCATTCATCATTTTCCAACACTCTGGTATGCGCAGCTGTTTTCATGTTCTCTAGCCAGGAGGCCATGTCTCTAGCTTAAGTTGTCCTGTTTTGGAGATAGGAATATCTCATTCGTTATCCTTTAAAGGAATATTGCAAAGTTTAGATAATTGTAACAGGATTTGGATGAAAACGGCATGCGAGAAGTGCTTGAGGAGGGAGTGACGACTCGTGCTGAAGAAGAAGTAGGCACCATTGAGGGCGGGCAAAAGGATCCCAGGAAGGTATAATGTCGATATAATAACTGGACCGCTTTGCTATACATCGACCTGGCCCCCCTGAATTATTTTAATTTGTGGTATCAAAAATGGAATATTTCGACTGATTTTGCTGAAGTCTGTTTGTTGAGGACCCCAACTCCATGGAAACGAATCATCCTATAATGTAATAGATAAATAAAATGCATGACATAACTAACATGAGGAAGAAAGATGATTTATTGATTTGTGGCCAAAAAAGAAAAGGAGATGATCTATTGAGTACAGTATTATGGGTAAATTTTCAGTTGGAGGAAGAACTAGAGAAGTTGCAGGATCACCTAAACAAAGTGATGGAAGAACTTCGCAGTGCCCTGGAAGGAAAATTGCAGCTCGAGAGCCAATTCACCGAGGCTAACGAGAGCAGAAAGGAACTGGAGCTGAAAATCATAGCAGCCAATGAAAAGTTGCAGGTTTTTAGACAAGAGCGAGAGCTGTTGCAGATCGAACTCAACAACGCACTCCAAAAGGCTGAGGAGATGAGCAGAAGAAAAGGAGATTCCTCGGGCACAAAGTACTTCTCTGAGTTCTCCATGACCGAAATCAAGGAAGCTGTGCAGAACTTTGACCCGGCCTTGAAGATTGGAGAAGGCGGTTGCGGGAGCGTGTATAGAGGTTTCTTTCGACATACGTCGGTGGCCATAAAAATCATTAAATTTAATAGCATGCAGGGTTCACAAGAATTTCAACAGGAGGTAAGAGTTGGTTCACTATTCACTATGGCAGCGCGATTTCCCAGTAAGAGTACATTACTCGCAGTAATCGAGATTTTCAATGCCGATCATCGAACTCTTGATTGAATTTCTCCCAGGTGGATGTGTTGAGCAAGGTGAGGCATCCCAATCTCATCACGCTCATCGGTGCTTGTCCAGAGCCCTGCACTCTTGTTTATGAATATATTCCGAACGGTAGCCTTGAAGACTGGCTCCGCAGCGGCAACAGGGCAAAGCAGTTGCCATGGCAAGCTCGGGTACGTATCGCCACAGAGCTCTGCTCCGTCCTGGCCTTCCTCCACTCTTGGAAGCCTAGCATCGTCCACGGGGATGTCAAACCGGGGAACATCCTACTGGACGCACACCTCATGAGCAAGCTCAGTGATTTCGGCATCTGCCGACTGCTGTCCAGTGGCGAGCGGTCAAGCAACAACACCACAGTTGTGCACCTGACCAACCCAAAAGGAACGCTCGGGTACATGGACCCCGTGCTCTTCAACGAGGGAGAGCTCACGATAAAGTCCGACGTATATTCTTTTGGGATTATACTGCTTGAGTTATTGACGAGGAGGCCCGCCTTCGGAATAGTAAACGCAGTGCGAAAGGCAGTTAGTGCAGGGACTTTGGAGACCATCTTGGATCCATCGGCTGGAGAGTGGCCCTATATGCTGGCCAAGGAGTTGGCTCATTTGGCTTTGAGGTGCTGCGAGATGAGCACAAGGAAGAGGCCGGATCTCCGTTCAGATGTGTGGACGGTGCTCCAATCCATCGGTGCTTCCTGTCAATAAACCTCGACTTCTGTATACTCAAGAATTTACCCATATACTTGTTTGAATGTGTGCTTTGAACTTCAAATAAATCGACTTTTCGGGTAATATGTGGCAGTCGTCGGGGAGCACACACTGGTTTTTGTAAATATATGCATAGATGTTTTGCTACGTCATGTATTGAGTTGTCTTGTTGAAAGTTGTTCCTGCATGTACCCACCATTGTTCTTATGAATAGAGTTTCTTCTGCATTAAGTACATAGAAAGGGAGATCGGACTGGTTAATGACATGCGAAATCAGATCCACATTTATAGCAGCAAGCAAATCCAATGCCTAGTTATGCTGTTCAGTCCCATTAAACTCACTTCACTTCTACAAACAATTCTCAAGGAAGAAATTCAATTTTCCGAATCTTTCCTAACGTGCTGGAGTTGCTCTCTCTTATTTCCGCTCGAATTTCTATCTCTATGTTCTCGACTTTAGGTATTATTAGGGCCAGTATTCTTCACCCATTTTCGGCTCCACCATATTTAACCTTAAGAGTGTTGTCCATAGTTACATGTTACTATTTTATTGGAGCGGGCAAGTAGATTTGGCCTACCTCACCTTATGTTAAAGACGAAAAGATGATTAAATGCTCTTATCATATTTTGCTTAATGCTCATAAGTAGTCAATTCAAACATGGAAAAAAAAAAAAAGATGATAAACCTATTGCAATTATGTCAATTTAATCATAAACCTTTCAATTGTACCAATTTAATCCTAAACGTTTTCACATTTTGTCAATTAAGTCAATCCGACTTATTTTGGTCGAAAATCGTTGGCGTGGTCGTCGATTGTCTTACATTGCACAATCAGCACTAATGTAAACATTTGTAAATAATTTTTATAATTTTTTCTTTCATTTTGACCAGCAACCTCACTCAACCACTAGATGAGGGCTAGCAAACCTTAGGGTTGCTCCCCTCGTCCAGATCTGGCAAGGGTTGCAATCCTTGCCAGCAAGCTCTCGTTGGCCAAAATAACAAGAAAAAAAGTAATTTTTCATAAAAAAGTTGTAAAGTCCATGTTAACACTAGCCATGTCATATAGAATGGTCAACGTTCATATCAATGATTTCCAACCAAATTTGATTGGAATGATGAAATTGACATAATTAAAAGGTTTATGACCGAATTAACACAAAAGTAATTGAGGGAAAATTACCAAAAAAATCTTGAAACAATTGCATTGATATAAATTCAGTCTTCAATTTTTTTAATTGGACCAATAATCCTAAACGTTATCACATACATACCAATTTAGTCTTCCAACCAATTTCGGCTAGACATTAGTGATGTGGATAGCCATCTTATTTAGTATGGTTGGTGTTGACGTGGACATTTTTTTAATAATATTGTGAATTTTTTTTTAGTTCATATTTTTATTATATGAGATTTCTTTCTCTTTTTTGTTTTTTCTTCTTTTTGGCCGGCGAGAGTCACCGCCCACCCCTAAGCCCTCACCAAATTTGGGCAAAGGCCACCTCGCCTAAAGCTAGTAGGGTTGAGAAAGCCCTAGGGGGGTCTCCCCAATCAAAATGAAGGGAAAAAATTTAAAAAGTGCAATAAAATATTAAAAATTTATAAAAAAAAATGTTCACGTCAGTTCTGCTTTTACCATGTAAGATGGTTGGTATCGATGTCAGCAATTTCCTGCTTAAATTGGTGCCGATGAAATTTAGAACTAACTTGATCTAATTAAAAGGTTTTTGACTAAATTAGTACAAATGTCAAATGTAATAAATTTATATATTATTTGGTACTTTTTTGGTATAATAGGTTTAAGATTTTTTAATACTTTATCCATTAAAATATAAATGATGACGAAATTCTAGTGTCCATGCAGCCCAAAGAGTTTCTTCTTAAACACATGCAAACAATAATTCACTTTCCTCTAAAAACACCAATTTTAGAGGTAAGAGTCAATCGGGCGAAGTGTTGAAGATGTCATCTATTTCTCGTTACTTCATTAATTAAATGAGAATTGATGCCGTCTAGGTACTTGTGGCGAGTCATAGTTAAAAGGCTCATGGACTCGGAAAACCATGATGAAGGATCCAGTATAACTCTATAGGATACAGTGCTTTGCCGATATTTGATATGGCATAAACAGTTTTTTCTTTTTTCTTTTTTCAAAAGAAGTAAGTTGGGAAGATTCTTTCTTGCATTGTTTGACTTTTTGTCTCGAATATTCCCAAATGATTATTCGTAGATACCTCTCGGAATTTCCTTGCTTAAGAAATCTCGTAGACATAAAATTCATTTTAGTTTATTGATAATTTTCTCATGAAGTCTGCCAAGGCCTGCAAAAGGATAAGGTACACATATATACCAACCCTTTTTTCCACATAATTTAACAGGACTACAACTATACATTTCAATGATGTATGTCGATTTTCTTTTAATGACATAAAACAAGGAAAAAGTCAATGCTTTTTGGACTCTGTTAATTCTAGTTATTTCTTTTAGCCTATTTTTTTTTTAAAAAAAAATGAGATAAAGATCTTTCTGGGACTCTTCTAATTTCATCCGTCCACAATCGAATTTGGTGAAAATAAAATTTCCCGAACTAATGGTACGTTCATTTAGTGGCCCAAGCATACCAATGCCTGGTTAAGTAATCACTCTCTGAACTCTTGTCACCTCTTGTAGCCTGAATAGGTAGAGAATGAAATGAAGACTTCTTTGTAACTTTCGAAATTCCATCCATTAACGATTGATTTAGGTGATAATAACATTTCAAGAATTTACATTTGAAATAATTTGGTGGCCCAAGAATAACAGTGCCATGCCTTGCTTATAGAAAATAGTTCAATGTGGCTTTCTCCTTTGGATACCTGCGGACAATGCCCCCTTCATGATATAACCCCACCAAGGAAGTTTCATAGAAATTAAAATCCTAATTAGCTGGGTTGGAAATTCTAAGCCCCAAACAGATGAAGAGTAAATGTCGACTGACCTCGATCATCTGCCGACACATTGCTAAACGACAAGTGAAGTCAGGGTCGTCGTAGTCGGGTTCCGAATTGGAATCTAAAGAGATCGTGATGGGCTCCACTTTGCGAGTAGAGAAGTCGTCTTAGCATTTAATGCGCTCCTGTTTTCATTAGGACAAAACCAACCAGAGAAAAGAGGGAGAAAATCCAATTATCTTTCATTCACTAGGAAACTCTAGGATGAAACCCATCGAAGTTCTTAGCTGGAAATGGACTTTTCTGCGGAGTTATTGGTTACGCATTCCTTTCCATAGCACAGGAGATATTATCAAGATTGACAATTTATCAAATCGTAATATTTAAGGAGTTAGGTGCCGATGAAACAATAGACGAATTTAATTTATTATGTGATAGTTTGTAGATCGTGTTTGAACCATTATTTCTAGATCTATCTATCGCCTTTCATTTTTGGTCCAAGAACCATAAATCGGGTGTCTGCTTGCTCCTAAACTTGTCAATTGTCAATAAAGCCTTGTTTCATTAGAATACGATTCTAAAACGGAAATTTTTTTTACCGAAAGTCGTTCTTTGATTTTTATTTATTTTCTAATGAAAGGAGACATGTCATGTGACAAATCCATATAGGAAATAGCACAAATAAACAAAAGAATAAATAAATCACTTCAAATGAAATTGAATGTACACAAATTATGTCAAAATTTAATTGACATTGTAACGACCCAATTTTCTATAAAATTTGAATCTTGACTAAGTATATAAATTAACTTCATTGCAATTCTCCAATAAATAACTAACTTATCCTCAATTGTACAAGTAATTTAAGCATAGCTAATCAAATATATATACACAAAAAGCCATCTCCACTTTTGCTACGTACTTTGATCCAATCCTTATTAATGATCTTCAAAAGCATTAACCTAATGCTCTTGAACTCCTAACCTGACAAATCGGTAAAATATATTGAGGTGACCCTAAATTGAATAAATGAATTCTTTAGGTCTAAGGTGGAAGATCATCCTACCACTCGATCCGGGAGCACCACAACATTATAACAACCAATATTTCATCATGAAACATTTATAGGAAGCCTCCTAGGGGTATTAATGGATTAGGATTGACCCATAATACATAACCTCTAGGTGAAACCTCTCGCTTAATACTAGAATCGACAATTAAAGCATCTAAGGCTACATTAATCGGGGATACACGACATAAGGAATTTGTTTCTTTTACAAACTTTACCTTCAAAAAGCATAGATTTTTTTGCAAGAATTTTTTTTCTTTCTATCCAAATCATGTGTCTTTCTTCTAAGACTAAAAGAAAAGCGTTAAATAAAATAGAAAAAAAAAATACTTAGAAAAAAGGATAATCAAATCGCACCATCCCCATAATAGGTAAATGCCTTTTTTTCTCTTGAAGTTGTTGAAATTATTCATAATAAGATATTGGCTACACTTGAAAATGTCTTATCAATAAAAATTTCCATTTATCCTCGATCTAGGCATAGATAGCATCACTATAATTCAAGAGATATCTTTCATCGTTTATGTAAATATAACCGATTCCTTAATTTATCTAAATAATACTCAAGAAGGACTAGATGCATCATATATGATTCAAGCACTTGTTGTCCAACCCAATACAACATGTCAAACATTTGATCTTCTATGAGCATGCGTCATAGTATACATCAAAATCTACATCTTCAACCACATATTTCAATTGCTCGTCACTTTCCTACTTTAGTAGCAATGATATTAATAGAATAACATGAGTTCAAGACAACAACAGGGTAATTATGTTCAACAACTGAGGAAGCAAATGCACAACCTTTCCTATCATGATAGGCCGATGAAAATCGTTAATAATATTGCATAAGATATTCATTCAGACGAAAGCAAATGACATATTATTTCAAGATGCATAGATACCATATAATAGCTTACCGATATATACAAGTGAGTTCATATTCGTTACTGACCAAGATCATCTTAATTCACGAGGCATCTCGACTAACGAGGCATAGTCACCAACAACTCATGGGGGACGAAATCATACATTCCCTTTACTACACCTCAATCAATTCATCACGAGTGTCCTCTACATCAGCAATAATAAATATACCACTGTGCATTCGCATAATTATGGTCATTTCTTAATATCATACCATGACAACAAGAATCATGTCATATCATGACTACAAGAGCCATGACGTCATAGGATTTTATGTTATCTCAACCTTATAGAAAACTGTCTCATACAATAGAGCATCTAACTAACTCCAAAGTTTCATCCACATACTCATAGAAGGGAATTTGCTATGTAGCGAATAGGTCGTGGCAAAGGTATTAATCAAGTGGCATCATTTGCATATATTTCTTAACAATATAACAATTGCCACGTACTTCTCAATAATTTGCCATTTTTCATGCAATTAATGATAGGCAATTAATTACATGTGTTTCAGCACATATATCCTCATTCTTTCCATGCCAAGCCATAATCGTTTAATCGGAAGCCATAGAAAGGCAATCGGTAACTTAGGAATGGATGCTCATAAACCGACCACATGAACGTCAACAACTAAAAGAATCGATCACAAGAGTAACGACAACTCAAAGAATCAATCACATGATTAATGGGCAACACTTAGCTAGTATTTGGTAACTTAATCAAATTACAAGAATATTATTATCAAATCTAATTTCGACACTTTCACATTTTCACTTAATCAAGCAATATTAATTAAATTAAACACCAAGGGTCACTTATTTGTCATCCAATATATATATATATATATATATATATATATATATATATATATATCCAATTTTGCATAGTTAGACTCAATGTCCAGATTAAGAAATTTTCTCTCAAAATAACGTAACCACCTATCAAAATAAGGTTCCTCCTATTGTGAACAACCCCTAGAATTTTTGGTTTTTGCAGATTCGTCCCTCAACTTGGTGAAATTACAAATTTTCCCTTAAATATTCTAAACTCATTTTTTAACTGATTTGACTTTCCTTAATTCATATTACTTAATAAGCCACTAATTAACACTAAAAATCATAAAATAACCCTATTCACAGCCCAGCTCACTTCTGCAAATTTCGAAATTACCCCTAACCTTCTAAAAAATATTTACCAAGATACCCATTTTTAAGTCTAGTATTATATATATATATATATATATATATATATATATATATATTTCATCATATCCATGATGTGATTTAGTCCTGAAGGATGAACATGGGGGCGGCAGGAGTATTACAAGAGGGACCATAACAAATTTGGGTATTTGGAGTTACGAAGGCATGGCCGGTGCACATATTGTGTTTTCTAGCTTGTGCTTCTTAGCAGCTATCTGGCATTGGATGTTTTGGGATTTAGAAATATTTTGTGATGAACGTACATGAAAACCTTCTTTGGATTTGCCAAAAAAATTTGGAATTCATTTATTTCTTTTAGGAGTGGCTTGCTTTGGGTTCGGTGCATTTCATGTTAAAATCTCGTCTATTCCAACACGGAACGAAAAGGACAATATACAGGATGGGTAGAAGGGGCGACACAAACAAAGGGACACTTTTTTCATCTAGTTTGTAAGGTATCATACGGCTTAAGAAATTAGAAGATATGTCTATTATACAATTCAAATGTCAAATAGATCTATAAAAGCATTAATTCAAATAAATTAGAATAAGATTATTTAACACTTTTTTATTCTTTTTTTTTCTTTTTCTACTCATTCTTTCCCATCTAAGGTGTAACAAAACCATATGGGTTTTCTTTTAAACACCTTTTAGGCATGTATTAAAGATTTCAATTTTGGCATGGATTCACCATAACTCTATATGTCAATCTTGGAACCTATTTGCCCTTAATATCAAATTTAAACTAAACTAAAAGACATCAACCAACCAAGTTAAAAGTATTGAGTAGATCAATCTAACTTAGTCCCTAGAGTTTTCACTTAACTTGGACAATTCAAAATTTTAATCACTTTCAAAACCAAATAAACAAGAACAAACATTAACAACTCTCAATCTTTAAGAAAACAACAAAACTAGCTTGATAAGAAGAAAATGAAGTCCATGAAGTTTTACCTATAAATACTTGAAAGATGAGATTTAAAGCTCAAACAACTCAAATTGAATAAACTTTGGAACTTGATTGAAATTTAGGGGGAGTTTGCACTTGAAGACAAGAAGATGAAATTGCTCTACCAAAGAGGAGAAGAGGAAAAAAAAACATTTCCTTCTTTACTTATTTTATAGAATAGCTTCAACTCATGTTAATTAGAGCTAGATTATTATGCCATTCGTCATGTCATGCATGATGTAATTTGATAAGCTAAGTTCAATAGCGCCATTTTAGAGCATGTGAGTTATCACTTAAGTGACAAATGACAAGATTTTGAATGGGAATATGAAAATATTTTATTGGAAAGAGAGAGAGAGTGCATCATTGGCCAAGTTAAATACATGAATGAGAAAACATTATTTGAGTTGTAATCATTTCAAGTACTAACAAGAGAGATAGAGAAGACCTTGACTTGTACTTCTCATGAGTTAGAATTAATAGATTTTAGGTAACTAAGGTTAAAAGCCATGATGACATTGGAGTTAAAAAGAGAATGAGAGACATGTATATAAATTGAAAGGTTAGGAGAGGCATAATTGGTCCTTCCGCAATGACAAATGAATTTTATAAACACCCAGACGAACAAATTCGAATCATGCGAATCCATCGGCGTGCTGCTCATTGCTAAGCGGATGTGCAGGAAGGGGTTATCTGTCCTTTTCCTTCCTCGTTCGTGTAGTCGGGCCAATGGGAAAGGGGGAAGAAATCAAGCGTCACGTCGATGGATGGGTTCCTGGCTTTTCCCTTTCCTGAGGCAGATAAAAAATTTTAATTTCCAGATTGGCTAACGTGATACCTTGTTTTTATTGGATTACATTAGACGAAAGGTATCACGTTAGCAAATTTTAGTCCCTTGTGTTTCTTTTTTTTTTCTACTTTCCTTTGTCCTGTGACCAGTGACTGACCATAAGTGAGGGCTGACGAGGGTGTCGTGACCCTCGCCTATGGCCAACAAAGGTCAATTTTGTTGGATTCAACAAGGGCTCAACCGTTGTAGCCAAGGTGAGGACTGCCCTCATTGGATCCAACAAAAGTGACGATGCCCTTGGATGAGCGTGCCCGAACAATGCCGAGGACAGCCACGAACGAGTATCGGCATGCTCATGAGTGGTTTGTCCGTGGCTGGCCGCTGCAATCAAGTGACACCCATGGCCTTAGAAGGCAAAAAGAAAAGGAAGAAAGCAACGGTGAAGAAGAGAGAGAGGAGAGACAGACAAGGCATTTGACAACAGCGGAGTGAAAGCGAGTGTAGAGAGAGAATGAGGCTCGTGAGAGTTTAGAATGTTTCTGACTTGTGGACTTGGGTACAACACATGTCACAAGATAAATGGATTAAGATTTTGTTGAGTCGCGTACAATTTGGGTTTTCAATATTTTCTTGGTTTGGTCTCGCTTGAAGAAATTCAGATAAGAATATGATCAAGATGACCACCAAAAGCTATGGAAAAGTAAGAAATTGCGTTAATAGTAAAGAAGTAATTTTATTTTAAATCTTATGTATTTTTTTTTTAAATTAACGTAAAGAAGGAAGTTAACCATGGTCAAATCTCGATACTCTTATTGTTATTGATACATGATGTGACTTTTGAGAAAATATCTTTTGAGTCTTTTCTTTTGGGCTCCATAGCTTTCTATTCTTTTACTTACATTTTGGGTCGGGTTATTGGAGATCCATTTTGTGTCCTTTGATCGTCTCCTTGTTTATGACTCATTTTACTTTATAATATCCTGCTTTTTATGAACATGACGGTTTGTTTATTGTATCTTGGAAATAAAACTGGTTCTAATTTAATTACTAGAATAACATTTAAACTTAATACAGGAGTGATCTTTTAATAGAGATTGATTATTATACATGAATTCTTACCTTTTCACTTATGCTCAGACACTGTTCAATTGTTATGTAGGACCTTATTTGATGGAGCCCACAGAGAAATTGCCCATTTGTTACACGTCGAAAGCCAGTTTCCGTCGGTTTCATGACAATACGCTGCACGGACTACGTAAGCTTTAGGACAAGCTCTACTTTATAATATAACCCAGCCACAACCCCCCTCATCTGCGACCTCAACACAGAACCTCATCTCAGAGACAACCCGCTTTACTTCGTTTTCGTTTCTCAGAGAATTCCCGTGTCTCGCTTTCTGTTTCTCTCTCTCTTCTCTTCTCTCACAAGTTAGCTATCTCCCCTCAAGACCCTCCTGAGTTTGTTCCCTTTCGTTCATCCTCATCATCTTACATAACACGCATCGATATCGCCATGGTTGATCTTATTCCCCAGTTCAGAGTCCCAGCAATCATGCCGAGCGCTCGAGGGGCTCCATCTGAACCGGCAAATCCGGTGTCTGAAGACAAGATTTATGTTATGGTCGAGAAGGACACGAAAGAGAGCAAAGCAAGGCTTGGTTGGACGGTGCAGCAATCAAAAGGCAACTTCAAGATATGTATCATTCATATTCTAGTTCCTTCACGGACTATCCCAATGGGCAAGTCAACGTTTTTTCTTCTGTTTTCTTTGCATATTTCCATCCACCGATTTAGCTATCAGTTTTTGCTTCAAGAGTTTTCATTGATTGTAAAAATAAGAACTTGCCAGGCTCGCATGGATATTATACACGGATCTTCCATGATGGAGAATGGTTGGGCCATAAATTAAAATTCCCTAGGGTTTCGCCATGTGGGACCAAACTGGATATCCTATTGCTTTTACCTGTTCTATTACTGTCGATCTTCATTCTTTTTGAGGTGCTCTTTCTTGCAACGAATTAAGTTAATTTGCCTTTGGTTTGCAGGAGTCCCAGGTGCTGGAATCCCTGCGAGTTCGGCGAACGAGATAGCGTTGAGAGAACACAGAGAAAACGAGAGGAAAAACATCCATATACTCTTAGAGAACTACCAGCTCTTTTGTAGACAAATGGGGGTAAATTTACCTACTCCTCCTTCTCCTCCTCCTCCTAGATGATTAATTGTCCTGGTCGATGAATATATATATATATATATATATATATATATATATATATGCGCGGCACAAGTTTACATGACTATATATGTTTCTTTATTTAGAGAGGAGGATGATAGTGAAGCAAACTCATTGATTTATGGTTAACAGGTACGAGCAGAGAAAGAGTATATAGAATCGGACAGCATTGAAGAGGGAATCGTGGAGCTTATTCGTTTGCATGGGATCAAAAGGCTTGTAATGGGTGCTGCAATGTATAAGCGCCATTTCAAGTACGCACAAGAACCACAATACACTCCCACATGGGTTGTGGACCAATTCATTCCACAACTCTCCTCTTCATAACTAAAAGGACATGCTTGTTTGGATCCTTATTGCATCATTAAAATCGATCCTTATTTCTTAAAAATGTGTTGTACATTTCTGATCTTTCAGGAAAATTTGGTAGTGCTTCTTGAACGCAATGTCCTAGTTCGCTTGGAGTCCATCACTATGCATCATGTACTACCAATCAGTCTTATTTTCCTACAGAGTGAAAAAAAGAAGAAGATAAAAACCAGTTTCATATCGTTTCCAGAATCAAAAAGTCTCGTGTCGTGTCTACAAGTTTATGTTTGGTATTGTCTACGTCACACCAAATTAATTTACTAGCTTCTTAGGTTTTAGATTGGCAGGAGGATGACAGAAATCAAGTCCAGGATAGCCATGTTTGTTCGCGATAAAGCGCCCATCTATTGTCAAATTTGGTTTATCTACGATGGGCAGCTCATTCACACAAGGTTGTCCTCCAGCTCTTTTACTTTTCTCCTTCAAAACAATCCAATGCCCACAAGAGGGTGTAAGTGAAACAAAGTTCTACATAGATCTATCTTGTTGCGATAGTTGACTGCCATAACAGACCTAGAATTTGTCGTTGGGATGAGGCTGGGACAGCTAATTTTATTCATGTTTTGCATTGTGCCTTCTTTCTTTGAATGATGTGGCTAAATACTTGGGAAATTTTGAGCTTGGGGCCAATGGCAAATCAGTTTCCCTAGATCCACTTATGTGTTGAATCTTGCGGAAATGTGGTACAAGTATAACTCACAAACTATTATAATATTTTCTCACACCACATACAATACTTGGACAACTCTACACAATTTCTCTCACACTCACATGCATATACAACACACACTCTACTCAACACTCTCAAGACCCCTACACACACCCGCACTCCTCACGCATGCGCTCCACACCACTACACACGTACACACTCAAGGGACAAGAACCCCTATTTATAGGAGGCAAAGTCGGTGACTTTGCTGGCTTTCTACACTATTCTTCACTATTCTACAAGTATTATTTTATTATAGCATGACAACTAGACTTCTTTGGAGAAGTCTAGAAGTGGCGCAGCTTATGGATTTTGCTAGAAAATTCTAGAGAAGGGAGAGATATGGAGAACTCTAGAGAGAGATCTAGAGAACTCCAGGAGAGAGAGAGAGGCGGTGATCTTCAACATTATGTGACAATTTTGGCTTCGCCATTAAGTTGTTTTCACTCCTTGTCAATACAGGGAAGCTCAGACGGTTCAGGCAGTTGTAGAAGTTCCTACTAATGTGCCATTGCCGACGACTTCAAGCCTTGGAGCCAGTAAGTCGATTCTCTCCAAGACGCAACCCACCACACTGCAGAAGAGTGGTACGGCGGATGTAGGGATTCCAGGAAGGTAAAATGTTGATATGGTAACTGGAAAACTTTGCCATATATCCAGACGCTCTGATTTTTGTAAATTGCTCATTTTAGAAATGGAATTTTTCTACTACCTTTACTCAAGTCTGATCGTTGAGGACCTCCCTGGAAACAAATCATCCTAAACTGCAGCACAAAGATACCATGTATGACATAATTTACATGAAGATGAAAGATGATTTATTGACTTGTGGCAAAAAAATAAACGATGAAATTTTGAATGTAGTATCATGGGTAAACTTTAAGAGGACATAATTGCAGAGATTATATGCTGAGAAGTTGAAGGAAGAACATGAGAAGGTGATGGAAGAACTTCGCATTGGCCAGGCCCAGAAATCGCAGCTGAAGGACCAATTCGTGGAGACCGACCAGAGCAGAAAGGAGTTGGAGCTGAAAATCATTGCAAGCGAGGAAATATTGCGGACTTTGATACAAGAGCAAGAACTGTTGCGGATCGAACTCGAGAATGCACTCCTAAAGGCCGAGGAGGAGAGCAGAAGAAAAGGAGATTCCTCCGGCACAAAGTTCTTCTCCGAGCTCTCCTTTAACGAAATTAAAGAGGCTGCGCAGAACTTCGACCCATCTTTGAAGATCGGGGAAGGTGGTTGCGGGACCGTGTACAGAGGTTTGCTTCGACTTACGCCAGTGGCTATAAAGATCATGAATTGTCCTGGCATGCGAGGTTCACAAGAATTTCAACAGGAGGTAACAATTCTCGAGTATCCTCTACTTGTTTACAAGTTTTCTCTAAACCAAAATTAAGAATAATTAAGTTATGTAAAGACTTGGTTCATCACGAAGTAAATTTTTTTCCACAATAATATCACCATGACATCACGAATTCACAGTAAGAGGACATTGATCGGAGTGATCGAGAATATCATTGTTGATCGTCAAACTCTCGATTGAATATCTCACAGATCGATGTGTTGAGAGAGGTGAGGCATCCTAATCTCATCACGCTCATCGGCGCTTGTCCTGAGCCTTGCACTCTTGTTTACGAATATATACCAAACGGTAGCCTCGAACATTGGCTCCGCGACAAAGGACAGGGCGAAGCAGCTGCCATGGCGAACCCGAATATGCATCGCCACGAGCTCGCTCCGCCCGGCCTTCCTCCACTCTTGGGAGCCTCACAGCATCGTCCATGGGGACGTCAAACCGGGAAACATCCTACTAGACGCGCAGTTCAAGAGCAAGCTCAACGATTTCGGCATCTCCCGATTGCTGTCCGGGGGCGAGCGGTCAACCAACAACACCGCCGTCGTGCACCTGACCAACCCGAAAGGGACGTTCGGGTACATGGACCCTGAGTTCTTCGTCACGCAAGAGCTCACAACGAGGTCCGATGTCTACTCTTTCGGGATTATACTACTTGAGTTATTGACGAGGAGGCCCGCCTTAGGAATAGCAAATGCAGTGCGAGAGGCAATTAGCGCAGGGACTTTGGCGGCCATCTTGGATTCATCGGCTGGAGAGTGGCCCTATACGCTGGCCGAGAAGTTGACTCGTTTGGCTTTGAGTTTCTGCGAGATAAGCAGAAGGAACAGGCCGGATCTCAAGTCGGAAGTGGAGACGGTGCTCCAATCGATCCGAGCTTCCTGTTGATAAACCAAGACTTCCGAATACTCGGGAATTGAGCGATATACATGCTGTGGTTGTGTACTTGATCTTTAAGTGAATGGACTTACGGGGTCATGTGTCAATGTCATCCGTGAGTACCGGCTGATTTGTGTGCATTCGCAAATATAGGTGTCTTGCTATGTCATGTATATACGTACCTACCATTGTTCTTATGAATAGATTTTTTTTCTTGTGCATTAAGTACATGGATGACGCAGAGGAAGATACACTTGGAGAATGATTTCAAAGCATATTTTCTTCTTAATAATGAAGTGTCATTTATATTTGTTGATTCCTAAATTTTGACAACTCGGTCATTCATTTATTACATAAAAATTATGGATTAATTTGTAATCCCTAAACAAAAATATTAGAATTAAATTACATAACATGTAGTTTTAGGAGTGTTTATTTTATTTTTTATTATTGCATTTGCATTGAATTGGCGACGGATGGATTTCAATTGATGATTTTGAATTTTAATTTGACGAGTTAGACTAAACCTACAAAGAGAGGGAATTAGCTCAATCATATTATTCTCCGACGATCAAAAATTGACATATGATAAATCATAATTAGATATTTTCGAAAAAAATTATATTATTTTTTTAGTATTTGGTAAATTTTTCACATATCTATCCAATATATTCACTAAGGGACGTGTTACAATGGAGAAGGGAAGATTTCATATGAAATATCGAAAATAAGAGAAGTAAGTAAAAAAGATGCAAGCGTGCGGGCATGGAAAATTAAAGTCGGCGATAATCTTTGAGGAAAATGCACTTTCATGGCTGACGGGGGGGTCAGAAAAGGGTGAGAGAGGATTAGACACAGAAGGTGGGTTTTTCCCTTGTTAGTCTGACACGCAAGTGAAAAGACAAGAAAAGCAGAGAGAGAGAGAGAGAGAGAGAGAGAGAGAGTGGTGGGAAAAAAGAAAAGAAAGTGAGGCAGGAACTGTCCACCAACTCTTGGTGTCGTTGCCCAGCTAGTCTTCCCCCCAGCCATCGCCGGAAAGAATCAACTACGAGCTGAGCCCCACCGGACCATCCTTGCCCCGACCATCCTCCCATCGCACCGTTCGTGACCCATGACAACTTGCTGCCGCACTAGGGCGTACGCCAGTCATCCGTTGAGCCAATTACATTGAAGTCCAAATTTGTCAGTATAATTTTTGAAATTAGGTAAAATCTCATCTGGATTTGATTTGGAAATTTTATTACCTAATATATGTTTATCAATATCTCATATGCACACTTGAAATTTTAGGCATTATCCGATAGGATATTATTGAAAAAAATCATTATAATTACTAATTTGATCCGTAAAATTTTGGATTATCTATATTTTTTTATTTTGACTTTTTTTTACGAATTGGTGATGTTTATGTTTAAAATCATTATGATTATTAATTTGTTCTATAAGACTTCGGATCATTTTTTGATTGTTTTGATTTTTCTTGCGTGTTAGTGATGTTTATGGTTAAAATAATTGTTAACTTAATCCATGAGATGATAGAATACTTTTTTTAAATTATTTTAATCTTTTGTTTGAAATCTTGATGAATATCTTGCGGTGAATTGAGTATATTGCTTATCTGTGATAACTGCCATATTTGGAAAACACCAAAATAAAAAGATAGATTGCGTGATAGATTATGGTAGTTTCCTAAATAGGTTAAGATTGCATGCTTAGAATTTATCTAGTTAAATATTTTAAAGATTAGATTGCATGTAGGATAGAATCTACTTAATTAAGATGAGTTTCTGAATTAAAATGGAATTTAATCTAAATTATTTCCTAGTTTGAGTAGGATAACTTGTCAGGTTTTGTAGTCAATTTTCGTTAATTATTTATTCCGAATTTTAATACAAAAATACCAAAAAAAAAAAAAAGATAAGTTTTCATCAAGAAAACCCTAAAAATAATTGCTTACTCTGTTGTGTTTAATTTAGAATGTTATCTTTAATGTTTATGCACCTACATACCTACATGATCACTCTCATGCATGTTAGCGGTTTAGGCTAAAATCAATCCGGACTGCCCATACCACATTTTTCCAAAAAAAAAAAAAAAAAAAGTATCGAAAGGGCATTAGAGAAATCTAATATAACAAAGCCCCCAAACTCATTTAATCTTTGGTTCATAGAAGTGAAGTAATACTCTCATTACTTGGGTTTCTAATCGACCTAAGGACTACTCTTAGATAATAATCTTTTGCATGTTAAATACTTAAATTTTAAGTCGTGAATTGGAATAGGCTTGGGAGAGCCCAAGCTAAGTATAGGCTTAATAATATATTAACCAAACCCTAGGTAGTGCATCCGAGGTTTGGTTACGATAATATTGTCTTAGACGCATGAGGTTGCCTTTAGGAAACAACCAAATAATTAAAATCTAATAACAGAATTAAGGAAGAAATATTGATAAATGGGAAGGCTTTCAAACCGCACACCGAAAATCTTGATAACATATCCAAAATCTTTGAAAATCTGGAAATCAAGGAAAACATGTGAATTTAGAGGTCAAACATTGCTTAAACCGGCATAGCCTATTTGTAGCTTTAAAGCTCTCATAATCCTCTTTGATTTGATTTTCTGCACACATCATAACTCCTCAATAGTGTCATTTATGGTGTGAGTGGGACTACTCACTCTTGTGATGCTCAAAAGTTTTCATACAAGCATTTGTCCACTGTTCTAATGAACAATCAGATGTTTCTTAATTATTACATAATCCAATGCCTTGTTCTGTTGTTTAGTCCGATTAAACCCAACTCACTTCCACGAACAATTCTCAAGGAATTAATTGGCCGATTATGCTGCATATATTTTGACGTGCCAATCTGATGTCTTCACATATGGGTCAAAATACTTGGTTGTAATTTGAATAAGAGGTGTTCAAATTAGAAAGTGGTAAATGGCTTAACTATATGGTTTTCAAAGTAGACATTTTGATCATTTCCGAAGATATTTTGCACTCCGGTAAATAAATGAGGAAACCAATGCCCATTAAAAATGCTGCTTAAGTCCAAAAATATTTTTTAAACTCACTACTGAAAGATAATGGATGCTAAGAAAATCTTAACCTCATAAATTGTAAAATTTGAAAGCCATCCAATATGTATTTTGGAGTGAATATATCCCCATCTATAATTAACATGGCTGTAAATCAATTACCCTTACTCTACACCATCAACATACATGTCAACATCTATCAATTTAATCCTAAAGCATTGCACTCCGGTGATTGTGAAAAATCATTCTTCACACATTCCTTTATCACAAAATTAACAACCCACTTGAGATTTCATATGAGTCATGCAAAACTCCAAGCTACTTAACTTCATGTGTTATATATGTGTGTGTGTGTGTGTGTCGCGACCCTCCTAGAGCCTTATGGGCAGGCATGCGGAGGCTAATGACTAGTAAGCATTAGGTTTAGCATGGGCTCTCTCAAACCCAACAATTCACGACTTATGGATCGAGTTTTTAACTTGCACGTTAATTTCATTTAGGAGTTGCTAATAATCAATTTGGAATTGGTCAATTAGAAACCCAAATAAAATATTGAGAGAAATATTTTATTCTTGCACAACTAAAGAAATTAGAATCATAATTTGATTACACTAATTAATCAACTAATGTCCTTTCGGTATCTAATCTTGTTAAAATCTTAAGATTTGATTTTTTTTGGATTTTCAAGGTTTTTCCATGCATTTGTAGAGAATACTAATCGAACACTATTTTTAGACTTTCTCGCATTTTTGGAAAATATAAAACATTTTTTATTTTTCTATTTTTTTTATTTTTTTATTAATGAAAAACTGGGCCCTTGTCTTGATTTCGGCCGAATCAGGCTCTATCAAGAGCCCAGTTCGAATTCACTCTTCTCAGGCCCAAATCTCACTTGAAAGAAAAGCCAGGCCCACGACTTGCAAGCCCATACACACCCAGACCCAGCCGGCCCGGACAAACGAAACCATACCCGAATACGACCCGCGCCCGACCCGGTTCGTAGCTTCCCCTTCACCCCAACCGCGAGCCCCGACGGAAACGGCCGCGGGGAGCGACGGCGGCTGGCCCGGACTTCTCAGTCGCGGTGGCGCAGCCAGCAGCTCGGCTGGTCCGGGCTTCTCGGTCGCGGTGGTGCAGCGAGCGGCATCGATGACAGATCGGCGAGACAGCGAGCAGCTGTGTCGTGGCAGCAACGACCGTCGGGGGCAGTGACGGCGCGACTTCATTTCGCGCGGAGGTCTCGCGCGGCGAGGGTCTCCGCGGCTTGGCCGAGAGAGGACTCTCCCTCTCTCAGATCTCTCTCTCAGCCACCGCCCCGGATCTCGGTTTCTCTCAAGATTTTTCTCTCTCAGAACAACCTCTCAGATCTCTCTCATCCACTTCCCCACCCCCCCCTTTTTACCGATCGGCCTCTGCCTCCTTTTATAGGCGCGGATGGCCACCGCCGGCACGTAGGAGCAGGCGGGTTTGCCGGCCTGCCCGCGCTGCCCCTCCGTCCGGCGGCATTGAAGGCGCTCGATTCGCGTCCCATCCGCCCGGATCCCTCACCGGTCGCTCCCCACTCCTCGTGCGTCGCTGGCCTCCTCCGCGCATGAGTTGCAGAGGCCGAGCAGGAAGGAAGGAGGAAGAAGGAGAGGCCGGGCCGGGCCGGGAGGGCGGAGCTGGGGCGAGCTGGGCCCGGGGGGCCCCCCTTTTTTTAAAAATATGATTATCTCAAAAATAGGACAAAACAAGGGGAAATAAAATAGAAAATAAAAATTCATAGTGATGCGAAAATCATTTTTATGTGGGCTAAATTGATCCTTAATTTTCTATACAATTTAATTATAAATATTTAGTCAAAATTTAAGCTATTAAATATAGAAAATTTTAGATGTTAAATGGAATCAAATGTACACAAATCATCTTGGAATTTAATTGACAACAACGCCTAAGAATGTAAGGATCAAAATTTAATCAATGATGAGATACCCCAGGAAAATGTTTCTAAATCAAAACAAATGGAGTTTTAATCAATAGCACCAATGATAGCATTTACCATAAATTGTTATCGTTTGAAACTCTCTCTCCTTTCTTAGTAAGGTTATGTCTGCTAAAAGGAAAAATAGGTTGAGTAAATAAATTAAGATTGTAGAATGAGATAAGGTAATCATGTGAGAGCGTTGACACGAGTGGATTGGTTCCCATTTCACGTAACCAAGCCATCATAAAACAGGCCAGATCTTTCAATCAATGCTAACGTTGTTAGAATCGTAAGCCGGCGCGGTAGAGTATTCCCCACGCGGGTAGACCAACAGTGCCATCTTCTTTGGGGACAGGGGGAAAGAGTCCAGCAACGCTGACATCTGCCTGATCTAACTCCGAGATGGCAGGCCGTGTTCTTGGATGACCATCGTTGTCCTTACGCAATGACAAATGAATTTCATAAACACCCAGACGTACAAATTCGAATCATGCGAATCCATCGGCGTGCTAATCATTGCCAAGCGGACGATGCGTCAGCTGTGCAGGAAGGGGTTATCTGTCATTTTCCTACCGCGTTCGTGTAGTCGGGCCAATGGGAAAGGGGAAGAAATCAAGCGTGAAGTCGATGCACGGGTTCCTGGCCTTTCCCTTTCCTGAGGCAGATAAAAAAATTTAGTTCCAGAGTCTCGTCCACAAAAGTCAAGATAAAAGCTTCCAACTTTGGGCTTCAAGCAGAGAGAAAGCTCCATTTCCATTTCCATTTCCACCGATATGATGCTTCTCCTGCATTAAGAAGAGAACACCCACACGCATGACGCGCGCGCACTGGACTGAGACCACACCGGATAGAACCTTCCTCTCCAAAGATCGCCATAAATAGTAGAAATGTGCAGGGGATTGTACTACAAGATGGTGCTTCGGAGAGAAAATTCCCAGCATGAGTTGTCAATTAGAAATAATAGAGAAATTAAAGTCAATCTGCTTTTTATTTTGTCTCTTAATTAAGAGGACGGTTAGGATTGACTCTCTTCTGTGTATATATATACTCAAAAGCATTGTGAAAAAGAAAGATGTACAAAATACAGAGAATATAAAAACTTTCTCCCAAAAGCTATATGCATTTCTTCATGGTATCAAAGCAAAAAAGGGAGATGTACAATTAACCAGTGAGGGCTCTTCGGAAACGGCGATCCTTGAAGATCTGACAACGACCATGAAGCAACTTTTGATCCAGCATCATGCGCCGCCTTCCCAAGTTAAGGCACTAGCTCCACCTATTGTTGTCAAGTTGGATGGCAACAACTATGGCCTTTGGTCTTAAGTTGTTGAGATATACATCTTAGGCAAAGACAAGTTGGGATATATTAATGGGGATCTTCCCCAACCTTATTCGACCGATCCTGGCTTTTAGAAGTGGAAAACCGAGGATTCCATGTGAAAGGATGGATAATCAACTCCATGGACACGACGTTGATTGGTAATTTTATCAAATATCCAACCACAAAAGCAGTTTGGAATTTGGTGGCTACCACTTTTTTTTATGGCAATGATGTCTCCTAGGTGTATGATTTGAAGGGCTAAGTTACTTGGCTAAAGCAAGCAGGAGACCATATCGAAAAATACTACAATGATTTTCAAGGACTCTAGCGAGAGATTGATTTTCACCGTCCATACCACATGGTGTGCCCCAATGATAGTGGGCACTACAATATAGCTTCCCAAGAAGATCATGTCTACACATTCCTTGATGGTCTTGATGATCGAATTGACAAATTTAGGGCAAGTGTCTTACAGATGCAACCATGTCCTGCGGTTGAACAAGCTTATGCATGAGTTCGGCGAGAGGATGTATGCCAAGCTATGATGTTGACTAGCACGGATATGCTCTCATTGCTACTACTATGGTGTCACGTGGGGGGAAGATGGGCTTACAGTTTCTTGAGGAGAACTCAGAACCACAAACTCTGCAGATCGCCTCCATGGGTGCTACAACAAGAGGGGGCAAGTCCAACGTAAGTTTGAAGCACAAGTCGCAACCAGTAGAGGGATGCCCCCATTGTGGGAATCTTAAACATACCAAAGAGACTTGTTTCGAGTTACATGGGTACCTCAATTGGTGGAAAGATTTTCAAGCCAAGAAAAAGACTAAGACTTTAACAAGTTGGTGTAAAGGACAGGCATTGTTGTCAACTACAGACTTATCTCTCTCCCCACCAGTACTTCTGTCTCAACTTTTGAAGGTAGATATGGTTGTGCTTTTGTCAACACTCATTAGAGTGAGGGCAATGGGTGGATTGTTGATTCTGGCACTATCGATCGCATGACATCCAATCCAGGTGACCTTACGTGCTATACCACTCTGCGTCGATAAAGTATCTATAATGCAAATGGCCATAGCTATCTAGTGACTAGGGCCGGAAGTGTTGTTCTCAAGCCTTCCCACTCCTTATCGCACACTTTGCTCATGCCCTCTTTATCTAACATGTTGCTGCCTACTGGAGAGATTACTAATGAATAAAATTGTAGTGTTCTTATGTATCCCAATTTTTGTTTATTTCCAGATATCAACACGAAGAAGATTATTGGACGTGGTACTAAAAGGGAATGGTTGTACTACGTGAATGATTTTAACACTAGCAGAGTGAATCATACCTACAATCAATCTTCTGGTAAAGAGAAAGACATCTGGCTATGGCACTATCTATTAGGGCACCCGTCTTTTGGATATTTGAAGCATTTATTTCCTGGAATGTTCAATAGTTATTAGATTCTATATTCTAGTCTGAAACATGCATCTTGACAAAGAGTCATCCTGTTTCTTTTTTATTGAGTTTCAATAAAAGTGCAACACATTTTTCATTAATTCACTCTGATGTGTGGGGTGCTTCACCCATTACCACTCTTTTGGGAATTCACTAGTGTGTGACTTTTGTAGATGACTGACTGCACACGGATGACATGGTTGTATTTGGTGACGCATAAGGATGAGGTCTCTGAAATATTTCGTGTGTTTCACCACATGATTGCGACACAATTTGGGGCGCAACTTCACGTTCTTCGTACTGATAATGGTGGCGAATATGTTAATCAATATCTTACAGCTTACTTTCAAAAACATGGCCTTACCCATGAGACGTTATGCACCCAAACCCCCTACCTGAACGGTGTCCTATAAAAGAAGAACCGCCATATTCTTAAGATAGTGTGGGCTCTCTTGGTGGATAGTCAATTTCCCAATCGTTTTTGGGATGCCGCCATCGTCACTACAGTCCACTTGATGAATTAGACGCCTTCTCGTGTATCAAAATTTCAAACCCCGTTGCAAGGTCTTTCAGAACATGTTTCTCTTCTCTTGGTCTTGACACTTCCTCCTAAAGTGTTTGGGTGTGTAGCTTATGTTTATCTTCACAATAGCCAACGAACCAAGCTTGACCCTTATGTTGTGCGATGTGCTTTTATTGGCTATGGTACCCATCAAAAGGGCTATCGTTGTTACAATCCAGTCACTAAGAAGACACATGTCACGATGGATATGACATTTGTTGAGTCCAAATTCTTTTACCCCGACATCAATTATCACTTTTCGGGGGGAAATACATCGAGAAAGGGAAAATTGATGGGAATGTGGTGTTTTGGCAGGGGCTGGGACGGGGTCTAACTCACGACAAGCCTCAGCAATGGTGTTGTCGACAGAAAATGCAACGAATTAGGCCGTGACAAGGCCAATGGCAAGAGTTACGCAGGAGGATAGTCACATCATGATAGAAGGTGATCAGCATTTTATACTGGTATAGGGTGCACACGAATAGCCTCAAGAATAGCCCTTTCTTGAAATTGTCCTCTCTTCAATACCCAACCATTCTCCTGAGAATACTCCTGAGGTAAGATCTCTTACCTCACCTGATTCATGTGATGATTCTGATGTGATTGTTGGATATAAATTACCTAATAGGCACAATCGTAGCAAGGCCCTTAGTCGGCTAAGTAGCACCAATACCAATACGCAACACATGACACGACACAACGCACCGACACGACCATTTTTTTTTTTTTAAAATAAAGAATTACGACACATTGTATATTAAATATATATATATATATATATATATACATGATAAGTTGTCTTTTTTATGATTATTTTAATCAAATTAATGTGCTTCAAATTCACAAATAAATAAATAAATAAATAGAAGCCTGGAATGAATTTATACTAACAATATTAATCCACTGTTTGTTAATATAATTCATTGTTTGAATCTAACAAATTCAACTCAATTCTAATAATCCATAAAAATTTGGAAAAAAAAACAAGGAATCCACATTATGGATCGTGTGTCGAGCGTATCAAAAGAGGAGAAAAAACAATTTTGAGGGGTGAATTGTATGTCACGGAAAGTAAGAGTTAGAAGAGAAGAGACAATTAGGTTTTTCTTCTTTCCTCCCTTATTATTTTATTTTTTTACATTTTTACATTTTGAGATCTCATTTATTGAAATTTTTTTAAAATTGACCCGTACGTATTAGAATCATGGGTTGGAATTTCGAACTCGCATGTCGAACAGTGTCAAAAGAGTTGACTAGGTGCCGGATTTTGACCGAGTGTCGGACATGTATCGAGGTGTTCGTGTGACGGCCCGAGCGGCGGTGCGCGGGGAGGAGGGATGGTGGTGCGTCCGCATCGAGGTGTTCGACATGACACAAATGCTCTAGCTAGTCGATACTCACCAGATGTGGAAGAACGAAAATCAAAGTACCCTGTTGCAAATTATGTTTTGACAAGGAGATTGTCAAGACCATTGAATGCGTTCGTATCAAATGTTTTTGCAATCCAAGTTCCTGGTGGGGTGCAAGAGGTTTTAAGGGATCTCAAGTGGGTTCAAGCAATGAAAGAGGAGATGGAAGCATTACAAAAAAACAGACTTGGAGACTTGTAAAGTTACCAAAGGGGAAGATAACAATGAGGTGAAAGCGAGTTTTTACTATCAAATACAAAGCAAATGGCTCCATTAAGAGATACAAGGCGCAACTGGTAGCAAAAGGATATACACAGACTTATGGTGTAGACTACCAAGAAACATTTTCCCCGTGGTGAATCTTAATATTGTGAGAGTCTTATTTTCTCTTGCAGCGAATCTGGACTGGCCGTTGCATCAATTTGATGTGAAGAATGCGTTTCTTCATGGGGATTTGGAGGAAGAGATCTACATGGAAGTTCCACCTGGATATTGTTGTGCCACTCAACCCAATGTAGTGTGCAAGTTAGAACGTTCATTGTATGGGTTAAAGCAATCACCTCATGCTTGATTGGGTCTCTTTAGCTCAGAAATGAGAAGATATGGGTATTCTCAAAGTAACTCGGATAATACATTGTTCCTTAGGCCACGTCAAGCAAAGGTAACATGCTTAATCATATATGTAGATGATATGATTATCACAGGAGATGATCGTGAAGAGATTTCAAAAGTCCAAGAGAAGCTAGCATAAGAGTTTGAGATAAATAATCTAGGAGGGTTGAAGTATTTCTTGGGCATTGAAGTGGCTTGATCAAAGGGATGTACCAAAGAAAATATGTACTGAACTTGCTAGCCGAAGTTAGAATGTTGGAGTGTAAACCTGCTAACACTCCTTTCGTTCAGAATCATAGACTTGGGGAGTATTCAGATCAAGTGCCGACCAATAAGGATAGATATCAAAAGTTAGTAGGGAGCCTGATCTATTTGTTACATACTCGGCTTGATATCGGATATGCTGTAAGCATCATGAGTTAATTTATGCATGCCTCAAGTGATAATCATATGAATGTGGTGAGTCAAATTCTGCGCCACTTGAAGTCGGCTTTAGGAAAAGGCCTGTTCTTTGCAAAGAATGGTCATCTTGAGGTGAAGGGATTTACGAATGTGGATTGGGCAAATAAAATCTTGGATAGGAGGTCTACATCGGAGTACTTCACATTTGTGGGAGGAAACTTGGTTATGTGGAGGAGTAAGAAGTAGAAGGTAGTAGCATTGTCTAGTGCGGAGTTTCAAGGGGTGGCTAAAGGGTCTTGTGACCTACTGTGCTTTAAGAGGTTGATGACAAAACTTGGTTTCCCACTGAAGTCTAAGATGGGATTGTTCTGTGATAATAAAGCAGCAATTGATATTTCCCACAATCCAATTCCACATGATCAGACCAAGCACATTGAGGTTGACAAACATTTTGTCAAGCAAAATTTAGAGGTTAAGGTGGTTTGGTTTCCTTTTGTCAAGTCTGAAGATTAGTTGGCGGACATACTTACTAAGGTTGTATCAAGTATGGCCTTTCACAACTCACTTGTCAAATTGGGCATCAAAGATATCTTTTCACCCACTTGAGAGGGGGTATTGGCATGAGCTGTTAATTAGAGATAATGTAGGAATCCAAGTCAATCTACTTCCTATTTTGGCTCATGATTAGGAGGACTATTAAGATTGACTCTCTTCTTTGTATGTGTGTGTATGTGTGTACAATATACAAAATATAGAAAATATAAAAACTTTCTCCAGGTAGCTATATGCGTTACTTCAAAAATAACTCTAAAAAAGAAGGACAATTGCTGCGTCTCCTATTGATACTGTAACGTGACATTGTGAAATGAATTTTGTTTGTTTTGAATTATCTTTTCGATATCTTCTTCTTCTTCTTTTTCTTCTTTTTTTTCTTTTTTTACATTTTGCAGCTCAACAAAGTATGTGAAACCAAATATGATATAAATATCCACGTGTCGATTTGGGTTATCATCCTCTACAATAATTTAAAATCAAAACATCTCTAATTATTATATTTTAATCAGAAAAGCAGGATTTTTCTAATTCCCTAGTTAAAATTCATCTTGCCTTTTTGTCTCTTCCTAAACGAGGGTTTCGCAAAAAGCAGAAAGTCAAGGAGACGAGGCCAATTTTTTCGATAGGACTACATTAAACGAGAGGTATCACGTCAGCCAATTTCGACAATGGGGTTGAATGCTAAATAGTATCGACACTAACACGCAATACGACACGCCGACACGTTATTTCTCAAAAAAAGAGAATTTTCAACACATGAGAACATGTTGTATGTATATTTTCATATATACATGATAGATTATCATTTTTATAATTATTTCAATTAAAAATTTGATTCAAATTCACAAATAAATAAATAATAATAAAAGCCTAGAATGAATTCACACCAAAAACATTAATCCACCATTTAATAATATCATTTATTATTTTAATTTGACAAATTCAATTTCATTAAAACTTATAGGAAAAAAATAATTCACATTTTGGACTCACTTGCCAAGCGTATCGGAAGAGAAGAGAAAAAAACTTGAGGGGTAAATTGTGTGTATTATGGAAAGTAAGAATCAGAAGAGAAGAGAAAATATTGGGCGTAGCGAGGATACTCACCTCAGCAATACACAACTCCATTTCGCGAGCGACACGTGTCGCTCACGGCCCACTTTTCAGAAAACCTAAACTCCCTCTCTCTCCTTCACTTCTCTCTTCTCTCACCGTTTCTTCATCCTTTGTTTTTCTTTTTTTTCCCTTTGGCTGTGGCCAGCGACTGGTAAGGGTGTCATGGCCCTCACCTATGGCCAACGAGTGTTACTTTTGTCAAATTTAGGGAGGGTTCAACCTTTACAGCAAAGGCCAAGGTCGCCCTCACTGGATCCCAGCGACAATAACCATGGATGAGCGTGCTCGAACGATGCCAGCGATAGCCATGGATGAGCGTTGGCATGTTCATGAGTGGTTCTTCCATGGCTGGCCGCTGCAATCAAGCGGCACCCATGGCCTTAAAAGGCAAAAAGAAAAGGAAGAAAGCAATGGTGAAGAAGAGAGAGAAACGAAGTGGAGAGAAACAGGGCATCTAACATTAGAGGAGTGAAAGCTGAGTGTAGAGAGAGAATGGGGCCCGTGAGAGTTTTAAATGTTTCTGACTTGTGGGCCCACATGTGTTACAATATAAATGGACTAGGATTTTGTTGTGTTACCTACAACTTGGGTATCCAATATTTTCTCATTTTCAAGATGGCTCTCACTTGAAGAAATGTAGATAAGAATGTGCTCATGATGACCCCCAAAAGCTTTGGAAAAGCTAAGAAATTGAGTAATTGTAAAGAAGTAATTTTATTTTAAAAATACCATCTCATGTGATTTTTTTTAAAATTAACATAAAGAAGAAAGTTAACCATTTTCAAGTCTCGGGACTCTTATTGGCGACACATGGTACGACTTTCGAGAAAATATCTTTTGAGTCTTTTCATTTAGGCTTTAGAACTTTCGATTCTTTTACTTACATTTTGGGTCAAGTTATTGGAGATCCATTTTGTGTCCTTTGATCGTCTCCTTGTTCATGATTCATTTTACTCTACAATATCCTGCTTTTTATGAATATGACGGTTTGTTTATTGTATCTTGAAATTAAAACCGGGTCTAACTTAATTACTAGAAGAACATTTAAACTTAATACAGGAGTGATCTTTTAACAGGGATCGATTATGCCACATGAACTCTTGCTTTTTTACTTATGCTCGGACACTGTTCAAAATGTTACGTAGGACCTAATTTGATGGAGCCCACAGAGAAACTGCTCACTTGTTGCCCATCGAAAGACAGTTTCCGTTGGTTTCATGACAATGTGCTGCACGGACTACGTAAGTATTAGGACAAGCTCTACCGCATAATATAACCCAGGCTCTACCGAATAATATTACCCAGCCCCAGCCCCCACAAACCCCCCTCAACACAAAACCTCATCTCAGAGACAACCCGCTTTACTTCGTTTTCGTTTCTCTGAGAATTCCCGTGTCTCGCTTTCTGTCTGTCTGTCTCTCTTGTCTTCTCTCACAAGCTAGCTATCTCCCCTCAAGACCTACCTGAGTTTGTTCCCTTTCCTTCATCCTCGTCGTCTTACATAACACACCTCGACATGGCCGTGGTTGATCTTGTTCCCCAGTTCAGAGTCCCAGCAATCATGCCGAGCGCTCGAGGAGTTGCATCTGAATCGGCGAATCCGGTTTCTGAAGACAAGATTTATGTTATTGTCGGGAAGGATATGAAAGAGAGCACATCAAGGCTTGTTTGGACGGTGCGCCAATCAAAAGGCAACTTCAAAATCTGCATCATTCATGTTTTAGTTCCTTCACGGACGATCCCAATAGGTAAGTCAACATTTTTCCTTCTGTTTTCTTTGCATATTTCCATCCACCGATTTAGCTATCAATTTTTGGTTCAAGAGTTTTCACTGATTGAAAAAATAAGAACTTTTTAGGCTCGGGAAAAAGTGTCAAAAAAGTCCTAAACCTTTAATATTTTTGTCAATTCAGTTTTAAACATTTTATTGGTGCCAAAATAGTCTCACACCTTTTGATTTAGTGCCAATTAAGCCCTAAACATTTTATTGATATCAATTTAGTTTTAAATTTTTTATTGTATCAATTTAGTCTTAAACCTTTTGATCTGGTGCCAATACGGTCCTTCCGGTTAATTTTGGCTGGATATTTCTAATGTGGCATGTCCGGCATTGACGTTGACAACTTTTAATAATATTTTAATATTTTTTCAAATTATTTATTTATTTCTTTTCTTTTCTTTTTCCCTTTTTTTCTTTTCTTTTTCTTTTCTTTTTCTTTTTGCGCGAGCGGCTGGAGGAAGGAGGAGGGGAAGAAAAAAAAAGAAGAGGAAAAAGAAAAGAAAATTAATTGACTCCGCTAAGCTTGCATGGATATAATGCACAAATCTTCCATGATGGACAATGGTTGTGCCATAAATTAAAAGTCCCTTAAGAGGGCTTAGCGATGTAGGACCAAACTGGATATCCTATTATTTTTACCCGTTCTATTACTGTTGATTTTCATTCTTTTTGAGGTGTTCTTTCTTGCGACGAATTAAAATGATTGTGCTGTTAATTTGCCTTTGGTTTGCAGGAGGCCTGGGTGTTGAATTCCTCGCGACCGCGGCGAACGAGAGAGTGTTGAGGGAACACAGAGAAAACGAGAGGAAAAACATGCATGAACTCTTGGAGAGCTACCTGCTCTATCGTAGACAAATGGGGGTAAATTTACCTCCTCCTTCTCCTCCTCCTTCAAGATGATTAATTGTCCTCGTCAATGACTTCTTAACAAAGTTATAGTGAATCACACAAATGTTAATCATTGTTGACCAATATATATATATATATATATATATATATATATATATATATGACAAATGGGGGTAGATTTACCTCCTCCTCCTTTAAGATGATTAATTGTCCTCGTCAATGACTTCTTAACAAAGTTATAGTGAATCACACAAATGCTAATCATTATTGACCAATATATATATGACAAATGGGGGTAAATTTACCTCCTCCTCCTCCTTCAAGATGATTAAATGTCCTCGTCAATGACTTCTTAACAAAGTTATAGTGAATCACAACAAATGTTAATCATTGTTGACCTATATATATACTTCTAGCATGGCACAAGTTTACATGACTATGGCTGCGTTTGGTTCAACTTTGAAGCCAGCTTTCAGCTTTCAACTTGCCTTCAAAATGCTGAAAGTATATATGCTTCTTTATTTAGAGAGGAGGATGATAGTGAAGCAAATTTACTGATTTATTGGTTAACAGGTACAAGCAGAGAAAGAGTATATAGAATTGGACAGCATTGAAAAGGGAATCGTGGAGCTCATTCGTTTGCATGGGATCAAAAGGCTTGTAATGGGTGCCGCTTTGAATAAGCACTGTTTCAAGTACGTACAAGAACAAGAAGGCACTCCCACATGGGTTATGGACCTATTCATTCCACCTTTCTCACCTTCATAACTAAAAGGGCATGCTTGTTTGGATCCTTATTGCATCACTAAAATCGATCCTCAATCCTTAAAGATGTGTTGTACATTTTTTATCTTTCGGGAAAACATGGTAGCGCTTCTTGAACACATTGTCCTAGTTCGCTCTTCGTCCATCACTATGCATCATGTATAACCAATCAGTCTTATTTTCCTACAAAGTGAAAAAAAAGAAGAAGATAAAAACCGGTCACATATCTTTTCGAGAATCGAAAAGTCTCATGTCATGTCTACAAGTTTATGTTTGGTATTGTTTGCATCACACCAAATTAATTTACTGGCTTCTTAGGTTTCAGATTGGCAGGAGGATGACAGAAATCAAGTCCAGGAAAGTCATCTTTGTTCGCGATAAAGCGCCCATCTCTTGTCAAATTTGGTTTATCTATGATGGCCAGCTCATTCAAACAAGGTTATCCTCCAGCTCTTTTACTTCTCTAAGTGAAAAAAAGTTCTACATAAACATGTCTTGTTGTGATAGTTGACTGCCATAACAGACCTAGAATTTGTTGATGTATCAAGGCTACATTATTTATTTTTTTTGTTAAGTCAGTTTGAGGGAAAAGTACCAAAATAGTCCTAAACCTTTTGTATCGATACCAATTCAGTCCCAAACTTTTTAAGTGGACCAATTTAATCCTAAACCTTTTCACATTGGTACCAATTCAATCCATCCGGCTAATTTAAGCTGGAAATTGCCGACGTGGCTGCCGGCGGTCTTATGTGGCGCCACGTGGACTAATTTAATAATTTTTTATATTTTTTTTCAGATTTTTTAAATTATTTTTTTTCCTTACCCTTGGCCGACAAGGTCGCCGACCAGCCGGCCGACCATCGCCGGCCACAAGCGAGGGCGACGGCCCCCGCCCGCTCCGGGCGAGGGCCAAAACCCTCACCCGTTGGCCGGTGAGGGCACGGCAACCCTCGCTCGTGGCCGGCGAGGGTGCGGCGGCCTCGCCCGCCCAGGCGAGGCTCACAACGCTATCGCTGTAACGACCTAGGCTCCACCGTATAATATTATCCACTTTGGACATTAAGTCCTCACGGCTTTAAAACGCGTTATACAAATTAAAGGGACCCAAGCCTTTATAAACTAGCCCAAGACTCCCCCACTAAGCGATGTGGGAAGGGAGACATGCCCTTAGCCTCACCCGCGTACTGCCAAGGCGATCTCGGTCCATCCCTTCGTACTACCCCCGGGTTAGGGTCGTCGCATTCTCCCCCCTTAAGGCACAGCGTTCTCGCTGTGGCCCTCACACACGGTCGGGGTCGGCTTTGATACCACTTGTAACAACTCGGGCCCCACTGTATAATATTGTCCGCTTTAGACACTGAGTCCTCACGGCTTTAAAACGCGTTATACAGATTAAAGGGACCCAAGCCTTTATAAACTAGCCCAGGACTCCCCCCCTAAGCGATGTGGCATGGGAGACATGCCCTTAGCCTCACCCGCGTACTGCCAAGGCGATCTCAGTCCATCCCTTCGTACTGCCCCGGGTCTGGGTCGTCACAATCGCCGCGCTTAATCCGGTGCGAGATCGCGAACTTCCCCACGCCGTTATCCCTCCAGAAGCTACTTGAGCTCGGGATGCCAACCACCTCCTTCAACCTCCAGGGGCCCGCGAAGGCTCGGGTGACCATGTCGCGATCGGAGGCGACGGAGCTCCAGATACGGCAGATGCAGCTCGCCTAGATTTGGGCGAGGGCCGCCGCACCCTCGCCCGCCATGAGCGAGGGCTGCCACGCCCTCGCCTGTGGCCGACGAGGACGTAGAGGCCCTCGCCGGATCCGGGCGAGGGCCGTCGCCCGGATCGCTTGTGGGCCGCCCTCGCGTGGGTGCGGCGGCCCTCGCCAGTGGCCGGCGAGGGCGCGGGGCCCCTCGCCCCGACCAGCTTGTGGCCGGCGATGGTCGGTCGACTGGCTGGTGACCTCGCCGGCCAAGGGTAAGGGAAAAAGAAAAAAATAATTTAAAAATCTGAAAAAATAAAAAATAAAAAATTATTAAATTAGTCCACGTGGCACCACATAAGACCGCCGGTGGCCACGTCAGCAATTTCCAGCTTAAATTAGCCGGATGGACCAAATTGGTACCAATGTGAAAAGGTTTATGACTAAATTGGTCCAATTAAAAAGTTTATGACGAATTGGTACCGATACAAAAGGTTTAGGACTATTTTGGTACTTTTCCCTCAGTTTGATGATGAACTATTTTCTAGAAGTTAGTTAGTCGTTGTTTTTACTTGGTCAGTCATATCTTGTAGGAGTGTTTAGCTGCACATTTTTTTTTTTTTTTTGGTTATTCTGTTAGTTTGCTGCTAGTTTTGTGGACCAAGCAAGCTGTTAGTTAGTGGACAACGTGTGTTTATGGTGAAGTTCTATTTAAGAAAGTTAAGTTTTCTGAATAAAAAAGAAGTTCCCTTCCAATATTTAAAAAAAAAAAAATACAGCTTTTGCTGTCAATTCTTCTTCTGTTCTTTAAGAAACAATAGAATTTTAGGTTGGGATGAGGCTGGGACAAATAATTTTATCCATGTTTTGCATTATACTTTCTTTCTTTGAATGATATGGCTAAATACCCGGGAAATTTTGAGCTTGGGGCCAGTGGCAACTCAGTTTCCCTAGATCCGCTTATGACTGATCGGCTCATAACACAATAAATCAAATTTTA
The DNA here is from genome assembly GCA_014182365.1 of Eucalyptus tenuipes. NCBI lineage: Eukaryota > Viridiplantae > Streptophyta > Magnoliopsida > Myrtales > Myrtaceae > Eucalyptus > Eucalyptus tenuipes. Next base: position 961,887 of record CM024541.1, on the reverse strand, counting down.
GAATGAAATTGAGCACAGAAGGAACATTTACGGGCTCCGAGTCTTGGTATGATTAATTTATGAAGTGCTGTGACAATTTTGGCTTCACCATTAAGTTGCTTTCACTCCTTGTCAATATAGGGAAGCTCGGATGGTTCAAGCAGTCGCAGAAGTTCCTACTAATGTGCCATTGCCAACGACTCCAAGCCCCGGAGCAGGAAAGTCGATTCTCTCGAAGTCGCAATCTGCCACACTGCAGAGGAGTGGTACGGCGAAGTTGAGCAATCCATTTTATGACATTCTGACAAGAACTTTCTCTTCGAACACAGACCAACGTGCAGTGATGCCAACAGCTTCTTCTTCCTCAGATGGCTGTCCAGTGCATCCTAATGCGGCTAGCATGCTGGAGAGGCAAGATACTTTCCAAGAACTAGAACGAGTTTCAACAAGCACTTCTGATTGTCCGCAGTCTGTCTATCATAGCCTGTCATCAAATTCCTGGCCTCTGGTACGTGCACAATAACATAACGAATTGTCATTTTCATGTTCTCTAGCCAGGAAGCCATGTCTCTAGCTTTGCTTGTCCTATTTTATAGCCAAGAGTAGCTAGTTATTTGTCCTTAAAAGGAATTTTATTAAGTTTAGCTAATTGTAACAGGATATGAATGAAAACGATGCGCGAGAAGTGCTTGAGGAGGAAATGATGACTTGTGCTGAAGCGGATGTAGATTTCATTGAAGGCAGGCCAAAGGATCCCAGTAAGGTAAAATGTCGATATGGCAACTGGAAAAGTTTGCTATATATCTACCCAGACGCTCTGATTTTTGCAAATTGCTCATTTTACAAATGGAATTTTTCTACTACTTTTACTCCAGTCTGATCATTGAGGACCACCTTGGGGACAATTCATCCTAAACTGTCGCCCATAGATACCTTGTATGACATAATTTACATGAAGATGAAAAAGTTTTAAGAGGAAGTAATTGCAGAGATTATATGCTGAGAAGTTGAAGGAAGAACTTGAGAGGGTGATGGAAGAACTTCGCATTGCCCGGCCCAGAAATCGCAGCTGGAGGACCAATTTGTGGAGACCGACCAGAGCAGAAAGCAGTTGGAGCTGAAAATCATTGCAAGCGATGAAATGTTGCGGACTTTTATACATGAGCGAGAGCTGTTGCAGATCGATCTCGAGAATGCACTCCTAAAGGCCGAGGAGGTGAGCAGAAGAAAAGGAGATTCCTCCGGCACAAAGCACTTCTCCGAGTTCTCCTTTACCGAAATTGCAGAAGCTGCGCAGAACTTCGACCCATCCTTGAAGATCGGAGAAGGTGGTTGCGGAAGCGTGTATAAAGGTTTGCTTCGACTTACGCCAGTGGCTATAAAGATCGTGAAACGTCCTAGCATGCAAGGTTCAAAAGATTTTCAACAGGAGGTAACAATTCTAGAGTATCCTCTACTTGTTTACAAGTTTTCTTTAAACCAAAACTAGGAATATTTAAAATATATAAAGACTTGGCTCATCACGAAGTAAATCTGTTTTCCCCAATAATATCACTATGGCATCACGAGTTCACAGTAAGAGGACATTACTCGCAGTGATCGAGAATATCGTTGTTGATCATCAAACTCTCGATTGAATGTCTCGCAGGTCGATGTGTTGAGAGAGGTGAGGCATCCAAATCTCATCACACTCATCGGCGCTTGTCCCCAGCCCTGCACTCTTGTTTACGAATATATACCAAACGGTAGCCTCGAAGATTGGCTCCGCAACAGCTACAGGGCGAAGCTGCTGCCGTGGCCAGCCCGAATCCGCATTGCCACAGAGCTCTGCTCCGCCCTGGCCTTCCTCCACTCTTGGGAGCCTCACAACATTGTCCACGGGGACATCAAACCGGGGAACATCCTATTGGACGCGCACCTCGTGAGCAAGCTCAGCGATTTCGGCATCAGCCGAGTGCTGTCCGGCGGCGAGTGGTCGAGCAATAACACCACCGTCGTGCACCTGACCAACCCGAAAGGAACGTTTGGGTACGTGGACCCTGAGTTCCTCGCGACGCGAGAGCTCACAACAAAGTGCGACGTCTATTCTTTCGGGATTATATTGCTCGAGTTATTGACGAGGAGGCCCGCCGTAGGAATAGCAAACGAAGTGCAAAAGGCAATTAGCGCTGGGACTTTGGAGGCCATCTTGGACCCATCGGCTGGAGAGTGGCCCTATACGCTGGCCATGGAGCTGACTCATTTGGCTTTGAGGTGCTGCGAGACGAGCAGAAGGAATAGGCCGGATCTCCGGTCGGATGTGTGGACGGTGCTTCAATCGATGCGAGCTTCCAGTCGATAAACCTAGACTTCCGAGTACTCGGGAACTGAGCGGTATGCATGTTGTGGATGTGTACTTGATCTTTAAGTAAATAGACTCATCGGGTCATGTGTCGAAGTCATCCGTGAGTACCGGCCGATTTGTGTGTATGCACAAACATAGATCTTTTGCTATGTCATGTATTATCTTGTTGAAAGTTCTCCCTGTATGTACCCACCAACGTTCTTATGAATAGATTTTTGGAAAATGGGAAGCTGACGGCGCCATCACTCTGTCGAGAGTGACGGTGCCATCTGCACCTCACATTTCCCCAGGGAGACTGGACTACTTGCTTGTCCGGTTTCCTTGGGAAGTTAGAGTCCCATTTGATGTTCTTGGAACCGCACATTATTTTGTAGGTTCAAAGCTTCTTTCTCTTTTTGGGTTTCCATTGGAGCTCTCTCTACCCCCTTAACCACCATCTCTGCAGCTGCAACTTCTACGGTCTATACTTCTTTCCAATTTTCCCCATATGTGATTGTGAGTACTCGGTGGGCAAAGAGCAACAGAAGCCGAGCAAGTGCTTCTACAGCGTGAGTAGATGCACTTTCTTTATTGCCCCTCCTCCCATCATCTCCTCTGCTTTTCCACGCCTTCCTGTTTAGCAGTTCAGTCCAAAAGGAGAGAGAGAAAGTGCAAACTTAGGTTCTCTGAAAACGACCCAAATTGGTGGGTCTTCTCTCGCCACAGCAAAATGAAGGCCCTCTTCTTGAATGGCCGGTCCCCAGGCTCATCCTTGAGTCCTTGAACTTGACCGGCACATTGGACGGGAAGACCCTGAACCGACCGGACCAACTTTGTGTCCTCTACCTCAAGGACAACTCCATATCCAGCAATGCACCTTACCTCTCTCACCTCATCAACCTCAAACCTCTCTCTACCTCAACGGCAATGCCTTCTCAGGCGGCTTGCCCTCTTTCCTCACCATAATCCACCGCCTCAAGATTCGCGTATTCGCCGAAAACTAAAAGTCAGCAAGACATTTGACAATCAATAACTCATGAATTTCTTTTTCTCGAATATCGGTATATTTGTTTCTTTAAATACTAAATGGATGCAAAAAAAAAAAAAGACGATCTTCTAAAGCAAATATGTGATCCGGTTGTCCATCATACTCAAAACAAAATGACTGGCCCACGTTGCACTGTTACTAGTTGGAAGTGACGGTACCATTCTCCTAGCACCGTCCTAGATTTTTTCACGTGCGTGAGGTACATGGATTGCGCAGATGAAGATATACTTGGAAAATGATTCCGAAGGATAATGTCTATTCTGAATAATGAAAAGCCGTTCACAATGTCTTAGACGCCTATTTTCGATGTCTATTTATAAGAAGGTCATCTTTATGAAACAATCAAATAATTGAAATATAATAACATAATTAAGGAAAAAATATTGATAAACGAGAGAGCTTTCAAACTGCGCACCGAAACCTGCAAAACACATCATAAATCTTTAGAGATTTGGAAATCAAGGAAAACACATGAATTTAGAGGTAAAAAATTACCCAAACCAGCATAGCCCGTTTCCAGCTTTGAAGCTCTCATAGTCCTCTTCGATTTGATTTGTTGTATGCATTATAACTACTCAAAAATGTCAATTATGGCATGGGTGGGACTGCTCGCTCTTGTGATGCTCAAAAGTTTTCATAGAAGTATTTGTCAACTGTTCTAATGGACAATGAGATGGAATTGCTTAATTATATACATAATTCAATGCCTTGTTCTGCTGTTTAGTCCGATTAAATCCACTTCACTTCCACAAACAATTCTTAAGGAATTAATTCGCCGATTATGCGGCATATTTGTCGTCGTGCCAGTCTCACGTCTTCATTCTGAAAGTTGCGTAAGTTCTGATTTGCGCTATTCATGTCGGCCACGTTATTGCCTGCACTAGCTGTATTTAAAACCGAGGTATGAAAACTAGGCGAGATCGGTCACAAGGCCTTAAGCTTCGTTTTTTCACCCGCTTCTCATCGGTCATTCTTTCTTAGTGACGTCAAAAGGTTTCTACACAACATGAACAGGAAAAGTACCAAAAAACTCCTAAGCCTATTGCATTTATACAAATTCAGTCTTAAAAAGCACTAATTGATCTCATAACACATGGATGATTTTACGTGCGAAGTTTTTGCATTGATTGTAGTGTTGAGTAGATGAAACACCTTATAATTTTAAGTGTAAACAAGGACCTAACGTGAGAAACACAATTATTGAAGGTTGAACAGAGGTGTTTCGTTTTGCGGTATTGTCATTGCCAGCATAAGGTAGTGAATTTTGAGTGATCAAATCATGTGAAAATAAATAGTGATAAAACACCGTTGGCATGGAACCGCTAACATCGTATAACCGCGGAATGTAAATATCTAGCATATTCTATAATCAAATGTGCACATTTGTTGCCTATACGCAAAAACTTGACATTTAAAAAATTAAACAAAATCATTCTATTATGAAGTATTCGAACAATTAAAAAGTGAAAAGAATTAATGGTTAAAAATATATAATACAAAGGAATTTTATAAATATGAATGGAAAAAGAAAAATATTTCGAAATTCAAATTCATTTTAGAATGATTATTATAGGGTAAACATTCAAGTTTCAGTATTGGAAAAGGTGAGAAATATAATATGATTATTAATATCCACTTAGCTTCGAAATTGAGTTAAGAAAGTCTTCAATTCGGCTAGCTGTCCTTGTTGAGATAGCACAATGCCATGCCGCCGCTGCCCCTGCAACACCCCCGGGGCGCCCTCGGGGGCGAGGGGCTTCTCGTGTGGCAGGATAGCGACTGATATGATGGGATTATCTTCCCCAGATGTCTCTAATTTTGTATTTTATGACAATATTCATAGGAGAATGCGTAAAATAATTATCTCATATTTCATCTTTCAAGCGTTTTGATATAAAAAGAATTCGAATTTTTCGCATTATTTGCGCCCTAAACTTTATTTTTCTTATTTTCACTTGGATTTATATCTCTATGTTCTTCGCTTTAGGGAATATAACAGCTTATACTCTTCACTCTATTCCATCTCCTCCATATTTAGCCCTGGGAGTGATATCAATTGTGACATGCTACTTTTTTATTGGAGCAGGCAAGAGATAATTAGATGCTCTTATCTACCCATGAGCAATAAATCCCAAGATGGGTCCTGATAAAATTCTAGTGTTAATGCAGCCGCAGAGGTTTTTTCTCAAATACATGCGAACAATCTGTCACTTTCCTTTCAGAACACTAATATTAAAGGCTAAAGTTCCTTGTGTTGCCCATTACTTCATAGATTAAATCAGGAGTGAAAGTAAAAGAGCTCATGGAATTGAAAAACTATGAGGAAAGGATCTAGCAACCCTATATTTATGTGGAATAAACTTTTTATCATAAAGAAGCATATTATAATTTATTTATTTTTTTGGTTCTTGCAATGGGGTTTGACTTTTGGTCTCGAATAGTCCCACGTGATTATTTTTAATACAATACACTTCAGCTTAGTAATCATCCTCTCATGCATGTCTGCCGAGACCGGCAAAGGATAAGGGGCACATATGTGGTGTCGATTTTTTATTTTTTTTGGTGACGATATTTATAAATCAGCAAAAAAGTCGATGCATTTTAAGGGGATTGCTCTCCGAGCTCATTTTTTTTTTTTAAAGCCTGAACAAATGAAAAAAAAAAAAAAAAAGAGAGAGAGAGAGAGACAGACAGACAGACAGACAGACAGAGAGATCTCGAGAGAGAGAGAGATGGAAATTCATTTGGAGCTTTCCTAGATCCGCCCACCAACGAACGATTTAGGCGAAAATAAAATTCCAGGAATTAATTTTAAACTCCTTTGCTGACCCAAGAATGGTGGAGCCACGGTGAGGGGATTGCTCTCTGAACTCTCGTTATTTCATTTAGCTTGAACAAATAGAAAAATGGGATGGAGATTTATTTGGAGCTTTCCTAGTTATGTCCACCAATGATCGATTTTGTTGAAAACAAAATTCTAGGAATCAATGTTAAATTCATTTGGTGGGCCAAGATCGATGGTATCATTGTTAGGGTATCATTAGCTAAATTCTTGTCGTTTCGTTCCGTCTACATTGAGATGAAGATTTATTTGGAAATTTCCTAATTTCATCGACCAACAACCAATGTTTGCTAAAGAGCAAATCCCATGGGTTAATTGTAAATTCATTTGATGGGCCAACCATGATTATGCCATGGTTAGGAGAACTCTTTTCGTCTCTTTTAGCCTAAATGAACAAAAAATGAGTTGAAGATATATTTTGAACTTTCCTAATTCCATCTACCAACGATCGATTTAGGTGAGAATAAAATTCCGGGAATTAATTTTTTGAACTAAATTGGTGGCCCAAGAATAGCGGTGCCTTGTCTTGCGCTTAGAAAATTGCTGGACGTTGGCTTCTCCTTTGGAGAGCTACGGACAATGTCCCTTTCATGTAATAAAGCGCGACCCCACTTGCCCCCAACAAGGAAGGGCTCGGGAATTAAATAATTCATTATTTCGTAGAAAATACACGTTTTAAAAAAAAATTAAAATGATTGGTTATAATATTTGAAATAATTAGTCAATAAAAAATATATTCATTATCAATAATAATTTATGCTTAAATATTTTCATGAATGATAAAAATATTTTTCATTCATTTATTTTTATAAGTGAAATAAGTGATCTTTTTAGAAATAAAATTAAATCATTTATTTTTTTGCTAAACAAACGAATCTTAAATCCTGACTAGTTGGGTTGGGAATTGTTTTCTACTAAGCTTGATCATCTGCCGACACATTGCTAAATGACAAACGAAGCCAAAGTCATTGGAATCTAAAGAGACAAGGGCTCCATTTTCAAGTAGAAAAGTCGTCTTAGGCACCATTTGGTAATCATCCAAACAGTGCATGATTCTGATTTTTTGTTCCCGGGATTAGTTTGGGAACAAAATCGCGTTTGGTAAAATTTTTGTTCCTGGGAACAAATTTATATTTTTTTTTGTTCCTAGAAGTAGATTTGGAACGAGAATCGAAGAATAAAAAAAAATTGATTGTTGTTCCTAACAATCTAAGAATCAAGACAAACTATTCTTCTTCCCTTTTCTCTTCTTCTTCTTCTTCTTCTTCTTCTTCTTCTCTTTTCTTCTTCTTCATCAATTGCCATCTCGCGGTTGCTATCCGCCACCGTTCGCCGATGCCGCCACCGGTCGTCGGCAACCGGTTCAGCGAGCTTGCCAGAGGCTCGCTAGGCCAGGGCGAGGTCCGGTGAGGCTCGCCTAGCTGCCGACGAGGCTCAGCTGACGAGGGCCGACCTCACCGAGGGCCGATGACGCTCTGATGAGGTTGCCGATCCTCGTCTGGCCGGTTGCCGGTCCGACGACCGGCCACAAGAAGAAGAAGAAGAAGAAGAAGAAGAAGAATAGGAGAAAAAGGAAAAAAAAAGTAAAATAATTATTTAAAAATTAAAAGAAATTGATTTGGAACATAATTGATGAGCACGGTACCAAACGCAATTCTATTCCAGAATCAGAAATTTTGGATAGTTACCAAACGGCTTAAAATACTTAGAAATTGTTCCTGGGAACAGAATAAAAAAGAATCATTTCTGATCAGAATATGTTCCCAAGAACAGAATCGTTACCAAACACGCTCTTAGGATCTAATATGGTCCCTTTTTTTCTAGGACAAAACCAACCAAAAGAGAGAGATGAAAATCCGATAATCTTTTATCGATTAGGAGCTCTAAGATGAAATCCATCATATTTCTTAGGCGCAATTCGACGAAGTTATTAGTTATATGTAACACATGGTACATGAAATTAAGTCTCTAGCATTCAGAATTGATGACGTTAATCGTAACATCTAAAGAGTTAGTTGCTAAAGAGACAAAGGACGAAGTTAATTTCTACGTGATGGCTACTAGTGAGTTTGTGTTTGTGATATTTACAAGATTAATGTGCTCATCTATGTTTGCCATAAATATTCGAACAATTGTTTCTAGATCTATCAATTGGCTTAAATTTTTGGTCCGATTAAAGAGTACAACCATAAAAGAGGTGACCTGCGTGTTTTTAAACTTGTCGATTATCAATGTAGCATTGTTACTCATACTCCAGCGAACGAACTATCCTCGATTTAATATTTCTAATCTGATCAACGGTCTTCTTCTATAGTTAATGGGACTCAATTGGCTCGAAAGCATGACGAGAGATTGGACTATAGCAATACAGGGTTAAACACTGGTAATGAAAAGGTATTAGACTACTAGTAACTATAGGACGTTACAAACATATAAAAAGCCATCTAGAAGCAAGTAAGTTTATCAAATAGATAGGTCGAAAATGATCCAATCTAAATTTAATCTGTGTTAACTCAGTTTTCATGCAATACAAATATGTAACCCACACCCGATCTAACTTAAATTGTTAAAATACTTTTATATTTAACCCAATTTAGAAAAACTTAACCGAAACTTAAGTGAAAACACGAAGTGAGCGAATGCTGGAATTCTATTACAAGATGGTGCTTTGGGGAGAAAATAACTTTAAAGAAGATGAAAATTACTGTGTGTCCTATTGATACTATAACATGATATCAAGAAATTAATTTTATTTACTTTCAAATATCTAAAGATTTCCTTTTTTACAAGTATGTAAAATCATTTATGATATAAATATCCATATGTAGATTTGGGTTTAATTCTCCATAATCATTTAAAATTAATACATCTCTAATTGTCAGTATTTTAATCAGGAAAGTAGAATTTTTTTAATCCCATAGCCATAAGTCTGCTTGCCTTTTTGTCTCCTTCCAAATCAAGGGATCAGGGTTTCGCATAAGCAGAAAGCCAAGAAGATTGAGGCCAGATTTTTTAATTGGATTACATTAAATGGAAGATATCACGTAATCATATTTCAATGACGAGTTCACATGCATAAGGGTCCATTCGTTTCGCGGAAAATATCATGTTTCCGGAAAACATTTTCCTGAAAGTCATTTTCCAAGAAAATGACTATTTTCCGGTGTTCGGCCAAAACCTAAAATTTGAGTGGAAAATATTTTCCACCGTTCGTTAACTCATTTAATTGTTTGGGAAAAATTATCAAAAATTGAATTTTAATATTTTTAATTGACCAAAAAATTAATTTTATTTTTTATATTTTTTAAAAATGAATTTTTAATTATTTAAATTTTTAAAAAATCGAAATTTTTTTTATTTTTTTTCTTTCTTTTTCTTTTTTTTTTTTTTTCCTTCCTCCTTCCTCCTCCTTCTTCCTCCTCCTTCTGCCATCGCCGCCTCCTTCCGGCCTGACGATGGCGGGCGCCCGGCGGCCGACCAAGACCGGTGGCTAGATCCGGCGAGCTTGAGGCTCGGCCGATCTCGCCCGAGCTCGCCACGAGCCGCCGGATCGATGGCGGAGCTCGGGCTCGCCTAGATCGGGAGCCCAAGCTCCACCGCTAGATCCGGCGAGCTTGCGGCTCGCGAGCCCGGCAAAGCTCGCGGCGAGCTCGGGCGAGGCCCAAGCCCCGCCCAGCTCGCCGGATCCGCGAGCCGCGAGCTCCGCCCGGGCTTGCGAGCTCCGCCTCGCCCGATCTGGCAAGGCTCGATCTCGGCTTCGCCGATCGGGCTAGGCGGAGCCTCGCTAGCCTAGGCGAGGCCGGCAAGGTCGCCGACCGCCGGCTTGCGGCCGGTCGCCGGCCGCCCGGCCGTCGCCGGGCCGCCGCCGTGGCCGATCGGGCCAAAGAAGAAGATGAATAGGAAAGAAAGAAAAGAAAAAGAAAAGAAAAGAAATTAAAAACTCGATATAAAAAAAAAAAAAAAAAAAAAGCATAAAAATAAAATGAAAATGTATTAATAAAAAAAAAGTAAGAGGGAAGAAGTCATGGAAAACGTTTTCCACTTTTCAAAAGTGGAAAACGTTTTCCTCACTTTAAAGGTTGTTTTTCTAATGATGGAAAACATTTTCGTTGACTAGTTCATTTTCCGTGAAACGAACACCGAAGATCCAAAAACATTTTCCCTAAGTCATTTTTCGCGAAACAAACGGACCCTAAATCTCTCTCTCCATTGGGAAATATATGTCAATCAATCCCCCAAGGATTTTCAATTGGCTGATGGATGGAGACAGAGATGTCCCCACTCGCCGTGTCTGGACTTGAAGAGGACATTGAAAAGTCTATAATGGCAACACCCTAGGAGCAGCTTTCAAGAGGTTCATCGCCTGATGAAATTCGGATAAGAATGTGCTCAAGATTAACACCAAAGCTTTGGAAAAGCTAAGAAATTGTATCATAGTAAAGAAATAATTTTATTTTTAAAAATACCATTTTACGTAACTTTTTTTAATTAACATAAAGAAGGAAGTTAACCATTTCAAATCTAGACACTTTTATTGATGATACATGATGCAACTTTTGAAAATATATCTTTTGAGACTTTATTTTAGGCTCCACGACTTTCGATTCTTTTACTTACATTTCGGGTCAAGTTATCGGAGATCCACTTTGTGTCCGAAGATCGCCTCCTTATTAATAATTCATTTTACTTTGCAATGTCCTGCTTTTTATGAATATGACGGTTTTTTTTTTTTTTTTTTTCTGGAAACAAACTGGATCCAATTTAATTACTAGAAGGATATTTAAACTTAATACAGGAGTGTTCTTCTAACAGCGATCGATCATTCCCCACAAATTCTCGCTTCCTTACTTATGCTCGGACACTGTTCAATTATGTTATATAGGACCTAACATGAATTCTCGCTTCCTTACTTAATCCGTTGGTTTCCTGGCACGTGCTATACGGACTAGTAAGCATTAGGACAAGCTCTACTTTATAACACCCAGCCATAGCCCACCTTAAACTGCGACCTCGACACAAAACCCCATCTGAGAGGCGACCCGCCTTCCTTCGTTTTTGTTTCTCAGAAAATTCCCATGTCTCGCTTTCTGTTTCTCTCTCTCTCTCGTCTTCTCTCACAAGCCAGCTCTCTCCCCTCAAGACTATCCTGAGTTTGTTCCCTTTCGTTTTTTGTTAAGAGTCGCCATCCTCGTCGTCTTACATTATATGCGTTGATATGGCCGTGGTTGATGGTATTAGACTTCCCGAGTTTGGAGTCCCGGCGTTCATGCCGAGCACTCGCGAGGTTGCATCTGAACCGGCGAAGCCAGTGTCTGAAGACAAGATTTATGTTGCGGTCGGGAAGGATGTGAAAGAGAGCGAATCGAAGCTTGTTTGGACGGTGCGTCAATCAAAAGGCAACTTCAAGATCTGTATCATTCATGTTCTAGTTCCTTCACGGAGGATCCCCATGGGTAAGTCAACGTTTTTTCTTCTGTTTTCTTTGCATATTTCCATCCATCGATTTAGCTATCAATTATTGCTTCAAGAGTTTTCGTTGATTGCAAAAATAAGAACTTGCCATGCTCGCATGGATTTAATACACGGATCTTCCATGATGGACAATGGTTGTGCAATAAATTCAAAGTCCCTTTGAGGGTTTCGCGATGTAGGACCAGATTGGATATCATATTGTTTTTGCCTGTTCCATTATTGTCGATTTTCATTCTTTTTGAGGTATTCATTCTTGCAACGAATTAAAATGATTGCGTTGTTAATTGCCTTTGGTTTGCAGGAGGCCTGGGTGCTGGAATCCCCGCGAGCTCGGCGAACGAGAGAGCGTTGAGAGAACACAGAGAAAACGAGAGGAAAAACATGCATGAACTCTTGGAGAACTACCTGCTCGTTTGTAGACAAATGGGTGTAAATTTACCTCCTTCTCCTCCTCCTCCTCCTCCTCCTCCTCCTTCTAGATGATTAATTGTCCTGGTCAATGACTTCTTAACAAAGTGACAGTGAATCATTGTTGAACCTCTATGTAGGTACGTACGTACGTACGTACGTACGTGTGTGTGTGTGTGTGTGTGTGTGTGACACAAGTTTATATGAATATATGCTTCTTCATTTAGAGAGGAGGATAATAGTGAAGCCAATCTATTGATTTATTGGTTAACAGGTACGAGCAGAGAAAGAGCACATAGAATCGGACAGTGTAAAAAGGGGAATATTGGAGCTCATTCATTTGCGTGATATCAGATGGCTTGTAATGGGTACCGGAGCGGACAAGCGCTATTTCAAGTGCGTACAAGAACAAGAATACACCCTCACATGGGTCGTGGACTTATTCATTCCATATCTCTCTTCTTAACTAAAAGGGCATGGTCGTTTGGATCCTTATTGCATCATTAAAAATCAATGCTTATCTCTTTATTAATCCTTAAAGATGTGTGGTACATGTCTGATCTTTTAGGAAAACCTGGTAGCCCTTCTTCAATGCAATGTCCTAGTTCACTCTGAATCCATCACTATGCATCACGTATTACGAATCAGTCTTATTTTCCTATAGAGTGAAACAAAGAAGAAGATAAAATCTAGTCACATATCCTTTCAACAATCGAAAAGTCTCTTGCGTTGTGTCTACATGTTTGCGTTTGTTATTATCTGCATTACACCAAATTAACTTACTGGCTTTTTAGGTTCCAGATTGGTAGGAGGATGACAGAAATCAAGTCCAAGAAAGCCATCTTTGTCCGCAATAAAGCGCCCATCTCTTGTCAAATTTGGTTTATCTACGACGGGCAGCTCATTCACACTAGGTTATCCTCCCGCTCTTTCACCTTTCTCCTTCAAAATAATCGAATGCCCACAATAATTGGCTGCCATAACAGACCTAGAATTTTAGGTTGAGATGAGACTGGGACAAATAATTTTATTCATGTTTTGCATTATAGCTTCTTTCTTCGAAAGATATGGCTAAATACTTGGGAAATTTTGAGCTTGGGCCCGATGGCAAATCAGTTCCCCTAGAACCACTCGTGTCTGATTGGCTCATAACACAATAAATCAAACTTTAGAATGAAATTGAGCACAGTAGGAACATTTATGGGCTCCGAGTCTTGGTAAGATTAATTTATAACTTGATGCGACAATTTTGGCTTCACCATTAAGTTTTTGGCTCCTTGTCAATATAGGGAAGCTCAGACGGTTCAAGCAGTTGTAGAAGTTCCTACTCATGTGCCATTGCCGACAACTTCAAGCCCTGGAGCTGGTAAAGTCGATTCTCTCGAAGTCGCAATCTGCCACACTGCAGAGGAGTGGTACGGCGAAGTTGAGCAATCCATTTCAAGTCATTCTGACGAGAACGTTTTCTTTGAACACAGAACAATGTGCAGTGATGCCACCACCACCTTCTTCCACAGATAGCTCTCCAGTGCATTCTGATGCGGCAAGCATGCCGGAAAGGCCAGACACTTTCCAAAAACTAGAACGAGTTTCAACAAGTCCTTCCCATCGTCCACAGTCTTTCTATTATACCAGCCTGTCATCAAATTCCTACCCTCTGGTACGTGCACAATAACATAACGAATTGTCATTTTCATGTTGAATTGTCATTTTCATGTTGTCTTGCCAGGAAGCCATTTCTCTAGCTTTGCTTGTCCTATTTTATACCCAAGAATAATTGCAACAGGATATGAATGAAAACGATGTGCGAGAAGTGCTTGAGGAGGGAGTGACGACTTGTGCTAAAGCGGAGGTAGATATCATTAAAGGCGAGCCAAAAGATCCCAGGAAGGTAATGTCGATATGGTAACTGGAAAACTTTGCTATTTATCGACCCAGACGCTCTGATTTTGTAAATTGCTCATTTTAGAAATGGAATTTTTCTACTTTTACTCAAGTCTGATTGTTGAGGATCTTCCTTGAAACAATTCATCCTAAACTCTAACACATAGATACCATGTATGACATAATTCACGTGAAGATGAAAGATGATTTATCGACTTGTGGCTAAAAATAAACGGTGAACTATTGAATGTAGTATTATGGGTAAACTTCAAGAGGAAGTATCTGCAGAGAATATATGCTGAGAAGTTGGAGGAAGAACTTGAGAAGGTGAAGCAAGAACTTCGCATTGCCCTGGCCCAGAAATCGCAGCTGGAGGACCAATTCGTGGAGACCGACCAGAGCAGAAAGGAGTTGGAGCTGAAAATCATTGCAAGCGATGAAATGTTGTGGACTTTTATACAAGAGCGGGAGCTGTTGCAGATTGAACTCGAGAATGCACTCCGAAAGGCCGAGGAGGTGAGCAGAAGAAAAGGAGATTCCTCGGGCACAAAGCACTTCTCCGATTTCTCCTTTACCGAAATTGCGGAAGCTGCGCAGAACTTCGACCCATCCTTGAAGATCGGAGAAGGTGGTTGCGCGAAAGTGTACAGAGGATTCCTTCGACATACGCCAGTGGCAATAAAGATCATGAAATGTCCTAGCAAGCAAGGTTCACAAGAACTTTTACAGGAGGTAACAATTCTCGAGTATCCTCTACTTGTTTTCATGTTTTCTCTAAACCTAATTAAGAATAATAAAAATACATAAAGGCTTGGTTCATCAAGAAGAATGTTTTCCACAATAGTATCACTAGGACATTACTCGCAGTGATCGAGAATATCATTGTTGTTCATCAAACTCTCGATTGAATGTCTCACAGGTCGATGTGTTGAGCCAGGTGAGGCATCCTAATCTCATCACCCTCATCGGCACTTGTCCCGAGCCCTGCACTCTTGTTTACGAATATATACCAAATGGTAGCCTCGAAGATTGGCTCCGCAGCAGCGAGAGGGCGAAGCAGCTGCCGTGGCAAGCCCGAATACGCATTGCCACAGAGCTCTGCTCCGCCCTGGTCTTCCTCCACTCTTGGAAGCCTCACAGCATCGTCCATGGGGACGTCAAACCAGGGAACATCCTATTGGATGCGCACCTCGTGAGCAAGCTCAGCGATTTCGGCATCTGCCGATTGCTGTCTGGCGCCGAGCAGTGGAGCAACAACACCACCATCATGCATCTGACCAACCCGAAAGGGACGTTCGGGTACGTGGACCCTGAGTTCCTCGTCACGCGAGAGCTCACAACGAAGTGCGACGTCTATTCTTTCGGGATTATACTGCTTGAGTTATTGACGAGGAGGCCCGCCATAGGAATAGCAAACGCAGTGCGGAAGGCAATTACCGCAGGGACTTTGGAGGCCATCTTGGATCCACTGGCTGGAGAGTGGCCCTATACGCTGGCGGAGGAGTTGACTCATTTGGCTTTGAGGTGCTGCGAGATGAGCAGAAGGAATAGGCCGGATCTCCGGTCGGATGTGTGGACGGTGCTCCAATCGATCCGACCTTAGTGTCAATAAACCTAGACTTCCGAGTTCTCGGAAATCGAGCGATATACATGTTGTGGTTGTGTACTTGATCTTTAAGTAAATAGACTTGCCGGGTCATGTGTCGAGGTCATCCGTGAGTACCGGCTGATTTGTGTGTATTCACAAGCATAGGTCTTTTGTTATGTTATGTATTATCTTGTTGAAAGTTCTCCCCGTATGTACCCACCATTTTTCTTATGAATAGATTTTTTCACATGCATTAAGTACATTATTCTGAATAATGAAGTGCCGTTGACACCTATTTATAAGGAGGTTGCCTTTAGGAAACAATCAAACACTTGAAATCAAATAACATAATTAAGGAAAAAATATTGATAAACGGGAAAGCTTTTAAACCGCATACCAAAAATCTGCATAACGCATAAGAAATCTTTGAAGATCTGTAAATCAAGGAAAAGGCATGAATTTAGAGGTCAAACATTGTCCAAACCGATGTAGCCTGTTTGCAACTTTGAAGCTCTCATAATCCTCTTCGATTTGATAACTCCTCAACAGTGTCATTTATGGTGTGGGTGGGACTACTCGCTCTTGCGGTGCTCGAAAGTTTTCATACAACCATTTGTCAACTGTACTAACGAACGATGAGATGGGATTGCTTAATTATTACATAATCCACTGCCTTGTTCTGCTGTTTAGTCCGATTAAATCCACTTCACGTCCAAAAACAATTCTCAAGGAATTAATTAGCCAATAATGCAGTATATTTTCCGACGTGCCAGTCTCACGTCTTCACTCTAAAAGCTGGGTAAGTTCTAGTTTGCACTATTCGTGTCGGCCACGTTATTGCATGCACCGGCTGCGTTCAAAACCGAGATATGAAAATCGTGAGAGATTGGCCTGATGCGCTTGTGTTGACACTGGAGGTGGCAAATGGGTGGGTTGGGTCGAAAATGGGTCGACCCATATTTGACCCATTTAACCCGTTTTGACTCATATTCTTGTAGTGTAAATCTAATGACCCATACTCAACCCGACCCGTACCCAACCCATACCCGACCCAACCCGTATTACTAAAACCTATTAATATTCTAGGAAAACTCACTTCTACTATATGCTAATTGGATTAAAACTTCAAATTAAATTCAAAATAGTAAATAAAATAAAATAAAAGTTAAAAAACTTATAAATTGAAATATTTATAAAGAATAACATACCATTGAATAACTAAAAACTATAACATGAAATTTTTTTAAATAAACCTAAAAAAAGCTCATTTTTATGATTTTTTATAAAAAAAAAAAAAAAGTATTGTTAAAGCATTTTTATGCAATACAATTTTTTAACAATTTTTATGCAATACAAATTTAATGAAAAAATTTTATAATTCTTTTTAAAATATTTTTAAAATTCGAATTTTTATTTTTTCTAAATATAATTTTTAATTTTTAAAATTTTTAAAATATAATTTTTATATTTTTAATTTTCAATAATTATTTTTTCTTTTTCTCTTTTCTCTTTTCTTTTTTTTTCTTTTTATTCGGCTGGCCGCCGCCACGTCGACGGCGGACCGACCCACGGGCGAGATCGAGCTCGCCGGCGAGCTTGAGTCTCGCCCGGTCGTCGGCGAGGTTGAGCCTTGCCCGACACCGACGAGCTCGAGCCTCGTCGGATCCGACGAGGCTCGAGCTCGCCGGCGTCAGGCGGGGCCTTGGCCTCGCCAGATCGGCGAGATCAAGCGTCACCCGACGCCGACAAGCTCGATCTCGCCAGTCGTCGGCAACCTGCGGCGAGGCTCGGTGCGGCGAGCTCAAGCCTCGCCCGGCTTTGTCGCCGGCCGTCGCCCCCCCGGCGATCGGCTAAGGGAGGAAGAAAAAAAAAAAAGAAAAAGAAAAAGAAAAGAAAAAAAAATTGAAATATAAAAAATAATTATAATTTCGATTTTTTATTAAAAAAAAACATTTTATAAAAGTAAAGAAGGCCAGGGACCATGGGTTGAAAGTGGGTCTAAATAGGTTATTAGTAATAACCCACTTAGACCCATTTATTTTTGTACTTTACTTTCTCAAACCCATTTTTGACCTATATTTAACTTTCACTTGACCCATATATGACCTATTTAACTAAAAATGGGTCATAATATGGGTTTATGACCCCATATTGCCACCTCTAGTTGACACGCGAGAATTTTCAATACCATAGAACTGGGAATGAATGATCGTAGCCGTCACAAGGCCTTGAGCTTCGTTTTTTCACCTGCCTCTCATCGGTTGTCCTTTCTCAGTAACATCAAATGGTATCCGCGCAACATGAACGGATGGACCGAATCGTCTATGGGAAAAAAGAAGACTTGTGTTTATACAAGCCACTCATCAACCAATGAATAATATCGATAGTAAACTGTTAAAACTATAGACCGTATATATCAACAAGATACAGGTGGCTGTGATTTATATAGTCTGTCTACCAATGATGAATCAAATGATATTCGTGGCTGGGCACTTATTCGCGCCCTGATATTCCCCTCCCCTAGCCAATTAGCCTAACTTATTGACCAATGTCCACAAGCAAACCTCGCTCATAGTTTTCATTTTCTTTTGAATTCTTTGAGCCACAAATAAACATCGGTATGTTTGTTGCCAACCATTGCTTTTCTTGCTGAAATTTTAAGCTATTAACCTTGTCAAAAAATCGAAAATTAATCGACTGCTAATGATTGTACGTGGCCATTCGCGTCCTCTCTCTCTCTCTCTCTCTCTCTCTCTCTCTCACACACACACACACACAACGATTTCTTGATTCGTGTATGTTGTCGTACGACTAGGATAGCGATATCAATTGCGCTGGACACATACCGTACACGAGAAGTTATTGTATGCCCTGTGAGAAAAGATACAGGGTAGGTTTGCATCATCTATTACTGGTCATGATCAGTGATGCCTTTCGAATTCATGAATTCTTAATCTTCATTAAAGTGATGTTATCGTCTTGCGGGGCCAATTCACTGAAACAGGTAGCCTGGGAGTGCTGTCTTCTGGCGATGAGGAAAGGAAAGGAACGAGAACCTAAGTGCCTATGGAATGCATTAATCGAATGAAACTAATCTCCTGACTTAGCCAAGTAGAATCTAATTATACATCTGGCAAAGAGTAATTAGAATGGCTATGATTGATCTAACTTTTAATTGAGCTTGATTATCACTACGATCTTATCTCGTAATCTAGATGTTTTTTACGATGGATGACAATGGCAACAGTCATGTTAAAACTAGCAGTTGACCCCTTAAGGCAAATATTTGATTGAATGACTGCGTGTAATTTTCTTTGAAATTCGTTATTAGCAATTTCATCGATTATAGAGACCTTCTTTTTCCACCCTAATGCCAATTGATCGCATAACACATGGGGTGATTCTACGTGTGAAGTATGTACATTGATTGTAGCGTTGAGTATGATGAAACGACCTTATTTTTTTAAGGGTTAGCAAGGAATTAAGGTGAGAAACATGATTATTGAAGGTTGTAAGAGAGGTGTTTCATTTTACACTATTGCTATTGTCATTGCCAGCATGAGCTAATGAATTCCGAGTGATCAAAATCAAGTGAAAATAAATAGTAATAAAACACTGTTGGCATGAAACCACTAACATTTTATAACCTTGGCATGTTAATATCTAGTATTTTATGTAACCAAAGGTACACTTGTGTTGCCCATAGCCAGAAACGTGACATCCAAAAAATTAACAAACTAATTCTATTATGACTTATTCGAATAGTTAAAAAAAGTGAAAACAATTTATGGTTAAAAAATACAATAAAAAGGAATTGTTTGTATATATATAGAAAGAGAAAATATTTCGAGATTTGAATTCTTTTTAGGAAGTTTGTTATAGGATAAAAAATCCAAGTTTCAGTATTGGATTAGGCAAGAAATAAAATAAGATTATGAATTTACACGTTCGTCTATGGATCAATGTTTGTAAAATTATAATTAGTAATATTTCGGGAAAGAACAAAAACGAGTGCATCCCTTCGAATTAAGAGACTCTTTTCACTTTATATTACTAATATAGATTATACTAAAAGAAAAGTCTACGTGAAACACCGCAAAATACAACAATATTAATGGCGATTGACTTGAGCGTGAGGATCGACTTGCCCTCTCGTCAGGGCATCTTTTCCTGCCCAGGAAATGTGGTCAATTTGGGTACTATCTCATGCCATGCCCCTCTTTCTTTGGACCAATTCCTGTCTCTTTCTCTCCCTCTCGCGTACCTTAATATTAAAACAGGATAACGACTGATATCATGAAAAAATCTTTGATATCATGAAAAAATCTTTCTCAGATATCTTTAATTTTTTATCATATAATAATAGTATTCATCCGAAAATGCGTAAATTAATATCATTTTTATTTTATCTCTTAAGCATTTCAGTATTTAAAATTTAAATCTTTCGTATCCTTTGCATACTAGACTTTCTCTCTTGTATTTCCACTTGAAATTTTATTTCTATATTCTTGACTATAGGAAATATTACAGCTTATACTCTTCACCCTCTTCCATCTCCTCCATATTTTTCTAGGAGTGACATCAATAGTTACATGTTACTTTTTGATTGAAGCAGGCAAGGGACTTGGTCTTGGACAGGAAAATTACTTAATTTGAATATCGCCTAATCTTATTATAAATACGAAAAGATAATTAGATTATCTTATCTTACATACTTAACACCCATGGGCAGTCAATCCCAAGGAAGGTCATGATAACATTCTAGTGCAATGCAGCCAAAAAGGTTTTTTTTTTTTTTTTTTTTCAAATACATGCAAACAATTTATTCATTTTCCTCTTGGAAACACCAATATTAATAAGTAAAATTTCATTCAGGTAACGTGATGAAGGTGTCATCCGTCGCCTATTACTTCATTAAATAAATCAGCAGTGAAAGTAAAAGAGCTCTGGAGTTGGAAAACACGAGGAAAGGATCTAGCAACCCTGTATTTGATGTGGAATAAACTTTTTTTTTTTATTTAGAAGAAGCACATAATGTTTTTGTTTTTGTTCTTGCATTGAGGTTTGACTTTTGGTCTCGAATAGTCCCACGTACTATTTGTATATCGGAATTCCCTTGGGTGGGAATGTCTAGGTATACAGTACATTTTAGCTTAGTAATCATCCTCTCATGCATGTCTACCAAGGCCGGCAAAGGATAAGGTACACATACGTTTTAGGGGATTGCTCTCTGAGCTCTTTTTGTTCCTTTTAGCCTGAAATTTTTTTTTTTAAAAATGAGATGGAAATTTATTTGGAGCTTTCCTAATTCTGTCCACCAACGAACCATTTTTTGAATTTTAAATTCCTTCGGTGGCCCAAGAATGGTGGAGCCACGGTTTAGGGAATCGCTCTGAACTCTTGTTGTTTTCGCTTAGCTTGAATAAAAATAAAAAATAAAAATCTGACCACAATTTAACATTTTAACCTTGAAATTCTCTTCACTCGAGGATGTTTTCCTCTCTTATATTGGTCAACTCTTAATTTCTTGCTTGAAGGACTCGATTCCTTACATTTTCACCTTTTGAACGAATCAATGCGCCTACTTTTAAAGCTCGAAGCCCCTTCCGAGCTAAACCAACACAACAAATATATATTTCCCGCTCAAACATCATAAAGCGATCCTCTGCTAGTTCAAGGTGACGCACGGCACCCTCAAGTTCTTCCATAACTTGGTTAAGAGCTTTTAGTACTTCTTGTTTTTCTAGCAAATATTAAATTTTCATATTTAATATCTCATAATTCTCGCTGTTCAATTCATCTCCTTTGTTCAACTCAGTGATTTTGCTCTTAGTTACTAAAACCATTGGTTCTGAACATGTCAGACATACATTGCACGAATTATTAATTCCTTTCATTTATGCATTTATATTGTATAAACTAATCATATTAATAAATAATTTAAAGTTGAAAGGCCATTTTGTTTCCAATCATCATCTTAAAGTCCTAACATGAAATTATTATTAATATAATCATTTATGCAAAAAATAAGTTCATCAAAATCATTAAAACTTTCTTGAACTTCCCATAAATAATTGTAAATTAAAATAATAATTTACAACAGTAGATAACATTGACCTTTCATTAAGTAAACATGACATTTATACGAAGTAATATATTCAGAGAAAACATATCAACATAGAAAGAAATATTTGCACCTAAAACATCTTAAACCAATCTAAAAATAACAATAAATAAATTTAAAGATACTTGTCTATCTTATAAACTGGGAAAGTTTAATCTTTTAATAAATTCCTCTGAAAATTATAAAGGCACATTGGTCAATCATAGAAAGACCTTCGAAGTGCCCTTATGGCTCCTCTAAGGCGCATTCACTCCGAGCCAAGTGACATTCAACTCAAAGGTTGAAGTCTTGTTTGCCTCAATTCTATAGTATTCTCTCACAAAAGTTACCACAAGCCTTTTATAATCCGAAATCACGTTGACCTCCCATAAATGATCTAACACTGCTTGCCATTTTGATGGGAGAGTGTTCATTAGGACCAACACCTTCTGATAATCCGGTATAAGATAACCATTCCAGATGATTTCTTGACTCTAACCATGTAACATTACATTAACATCATTCCACCGATAGTTAGCTAATTTTGTTTTTAGCTCTTCAAGTCTCGCTTTCTATTCATCCGTTCTCGAGAATATAGGCTTGCGTACAAAACGCATCATTGTTCCTGCAACAAATGCAAAACAAAAGAGATTATATATAATCCACAACAAATAAAATTGAAAAACGCATTTTCTTTTTTTTCTTTTTTTTGCATTGGTCAACAAACGATCAAATCTGGTCAACAGTGATTAACTCCGGTTAACGGTCAACGACCGTCAATGGATGACAAGGTCGGGTCAGTGGTCATTTGGGTCGGGAAAACGAGTCAAGGGGTCAGTTAGGGGCAAAACGGTAATAACATGGAACAATAAGGGCATAATCATAAAAACAACAATTATGGGCAATATGGTAATAATGCAAAGAAAAACAGGGCAAAAGCATAAAAGCACGTATGCATGTGATGTGCACATGCCAGCAATTCCACACACTGTCGTGCACACGCGCGCGTGCAATGTACACGCCACGGTTTATCGCCTATACGTGGGGGCACATCCAGAGGCCCTCGGCTGCATGCCACCTGTCTTTTTTCTCATCTCGATGAGAACTACGACCTTACACCATCAAAAATAAATTTTGATTTACAGAAAATCAAAAAAAGAAGTGCAAACAGTAGGCGAGTGTCGGGATTTCCGTCCCCGTGCGTCCAACAGCAATGTTTCTCAAAATTTCGGCCAAATCCAAATTATAAACATCAGCAATGATCGAGAAACATGAACAACATCACTCTGATACCAATGTCAGAAAGGGATTCCTGAAAAAATGAATCAATACTCAAACGATCGAATACCGAAAACAAACGCAGAAACGTACCCAAAAAACATGTAATACCGATCAAAGGCATAACACGAAGACGAACATACCTTGCTTGCCATAGATTAAGTACTCATTGCAATCTCAGAAGAATTGATTGAAGCCCTAGAGTTCCATTCTTCAAGATAGAGTACATCGTTGTCTCAAGGGAATGAAAAGAACTTACTTTCTCAAAACTTCTGTCAACGTTTTTCCTTTTTACTTATATATTGCAGTTATTTTCACTTAGAAAATAACTACCCCCTTCCTCTTATGAGCTCTTCTTTTATGGGCCGATTTGGCCCAACATGGGCAGACCGGCCTGACTTGACCCATCAAATAAAAAACCTATCAAGGGGCACTACATTTGAACCTTGGATGCCAACAACATTGAACCCACAAAGAATAAAGTGATCAATATACTATAAACGGGAATGTATTAGTGAAAGCGGCAGTGGAAAAATTGCTACCGATATAAAAATCACGTCAATATTTTTTGTTAGTCAAATTAGACGGAGCTAACAGTTCCATTATACCAATTTGATAAGTTTTAAGAGTTAATTACATTTTTGAAAAGTTTAGAATTTAATTAGAATTTTTGGTACACTTATCCGAAAGCATTGCTCAATTTGTTTAATCCCAAAGCTACGAGTCTTCTGAAGTTTTTGTCTCCTTCAAAGTCGAGTGTTTCGCAGAAGCAGAAAGCCAAGAAGATGAGGCCCAACTTCTTTGATTGGATTACGGAAACTGATCGGAAAAGCGGGATCAGACATTGGATTGAACATCGCATGACAATAATTTATTTTTCTCTTATCACGTTAATCAATTTCAACGATGGGCGTCACATGCGTAGACTTTCTGTTTTGGAATATCTCATGATGCTTTCTCTCCTTCGTGAAAAATAAATGAATGGATCCCACAAGATTTTTTGATTGATTGATGGATGGAAACACACGGATCTCTCAATAGCTATGCCTAGAAATGAAGAGTATACTGAAATGTCCGTTATGGAAAACGCTAATAGCAGTTTTCAAGAAGCTCCCCACTTGAAGCACTTCGGGGAGAACAAATGTGCTCAACATAACCACCAAAAGCTTTGAAAAAACTAAACATTTGCTTCATCATTGATGGACACTCCGTGAGTTGTGAATCACTAAAAGCAGAACCAGGCACGAGCTTATCCGGAGGATGCTCAAGAGTCTTATGTAACTGGAGTAACACTAACATAAAGAAGCAAGTTAAAGATTTTGAATATATATCATCATGTATCCCAGTAAATTAGAACCTCGATATCTGAATATTCATATCTCAAAACTTTTCTTATTGATGACATGCGATGTAAGTCTACAATAAAATGTTTTTGAGATAAGTGTACCGAAATTTCTAAAACTTGTTATGGAAGTGTAATTCAGTCATAAAAATTTTAAAAAGTACAACGAAGTCCTAAAACTTGTCTTGAAAGTGCAAAGGAGTCTTAAAATTTTCCAAAAGTACAATCAAGTCATAAAGTTTGTCATGAAAGTTTAATTTAGTCCAAAATTTTCAAAAATTTTAATCAATGGAAAGACTTGATCGTACCAATTTGACAAGTTTTAGGACCTAATTGCACTTTTTGAAAGTTGGAGAACTTAATTGTATTTTTTGAAAGTTGTAAGCATTAATTGTATTTTTTGAAAGTTTTAAAATTCAATTGTTCTTTCTTAATATGTTTTAGAACTTCTACTGCACTCATCCCAATATTTTTTTGTTCTTTGTTAGACTCTGCGACTTGGCAATTCTTTTGCTTACATTTCAAGTCGAGTCATTGGAGATCCACTTTATATCCATTGATAATTTCACCAAACTCTATAATATCATGCTTTTTATGAATATGACGGTTTTTCTTAGTATTCCATAAATAGAACCAGCTCGAACTCAATGGAAGAATATTTGAAATTAATACAGGATAGATTATATAACCGGGACGCCGTTCAAGTTGGAGCCCACCGAGAAATTTCTAACTCATTGCCCGTGAAAAGAGAGGAGACTTCGGCGTCATGGTATGGAAGCATTAGGACAAGCGATCTCTTTATAACCCAGCCATACCCCCCGTCAACTGCGACTCAGCACAAGACCTCGTTTGAGAGACTCCGCACTTTGCTTCGTTTTCGTTTCTCAGACGGTTCCCATGTCTCGCTTTAGATTCCTCTCTCTTATCTTCTCTCCCTAGCTAGCTACCTCCATTGTAAACACTTCTGAGTTTGTTCATTTTCTTGTCTTGTTAAGAGCCGTTGTCGTCCTTGTCGTACTTGGCACATGTCGATATGGGTGTGGTTGATCGTATACTTACACTACCCGAGTATGGAGTCCCGGCGATCATGCCGAGCTTTCATGAGGTTGCATCTGAACTGGCAAAGGCCTGGGCGCCGGAATGCCCGTAAACTCGGCGAACGAGATAATGTTGAGAGAACACAGAGAGAAAGAGAGGATAAACATGCATAAAATTTTGGATACTTAGGTGCGCGTTTGTGAAAAAATGGGGGTAATTTACTTTCTTCTTCTTATTTTTCTAGATGTTTAATCGTTCCGTTCAGTGCTTCTTAAAGTGCTAGTGAATTACACAAATACTAATCATTGTTAATCCTTGATATTATATGTATATACATATATACATATGGAAAATTGTCTACAAGGTCCTAAGCTTATTATATTGCAATCAATTCGGTCCAAAACCTTTCAATTGTATCAATTAATATTAAAACTTTTGATAATTTGCTAATTTAGCTGTAAACTTTTTTGATGATTTGCCAATATAATATTTTCAGTCAATTTGGCCAAAACTTGCTCACCTAGTGGTCTAATTAGCATCAATTATCCTATGTGGCACTACCAATGCTAATATGGATAATTTTTACTGGTTAAAAAAACATCTTTTTTTCTTTTTCCCTTTTTTCTTTTTCCTTTTTTTGTCATTTTCTTTTCTTTTTTTCTTTTTTCACTTCACCGACCATCGCCTATCCTCGTGGATGACTGGCAACATCCGCCAGCCTCATGCGAAGGCAACCCTCACTTAAGCTATGAGAGCCCTTGCGCTCGCCTGATCTAGCAAGGGCTACCCTTGCTAACCTAGCGAGGGCAACCCTTACCTGAGACCAACAATGAGGCTTACCTATGGTCGATGGGAAGAAAAAAAATTATCCACATTAACACCAACGAAGGTACATATAGAAAAGAAAACAAAAGGAAAAAATTCATAAAAAAAAAAAAAAAAAAAAAAGTTGCAAAAATTGTTCACATTAGCGCCGACCATGCCGCATAGGACAACCAACAATTTTTCAATCAAAATTGGCCCAAATGACTAAACTAGCAAATCATTAAAAATTTTAAAATTAAATTAGCAAATGATTATAAGCTTTAGGAATAAATTGGTACAATTAAAAGATGTAGGACTAAATTTACAAGTTGTCAAAAAATTTAGGACTGAGTTGGCCTCTGTATAATAGATTTATGACTTTTTCGATAATTTTTTCTATATATATGGTTCTTCATTTAGAGATGACAATAATAATGAAGCAAATTAATTGATTTTTGAAATTGTAGGTACGAGCAGAGAGAGAGTAGATAGAGTCAAAAAGTGTGGGAAAAGGGCATTGTGGAGCTCATACGTTTGCATGAGATAAGAAAGCTTGTAATGGGTGCAGCCGCAGGTAGGCGCTATTTCAGGTACGTACGAGAACAAAAATCCACGCCCACGTGGCCAGGGATTTTTTCATCCAAATCTATCCTCCTCATAACTAAACAGACAGGTTTGGTTGGATCTAAATCACAACAATAAACTAGACACTTATTTCTTTATCGATCCTTAAAAAAATGTGTTGTACACGTCCGATATTTGAGGATACTTTGTCAGCGCTTCTCAAACGTGATGTACAAGTCCACTACTCTATATCACGTAATACGAATCGTTTTAGTTTCCTATTGAGTGAATACATAAATTAAAAATCGGTTACATATCACTTACAAACATGAATGATTCCAAACAAACATCAAAACATGGGAGACTTAGAATTTTAGGTTCTAAATATCTCGTGTTGTGTCTACAAATATCTGTTCCATATCATCTGCATTTACACCAATGTCTTCTCTGGTTTCGAATTGTCAGGAAGATGACAGAAATCAAGTCCAAGAAAACCATCTTCGTTCGCAATGAAGCACACGTCTCTTGTCAGATTCAGTTTATCTGCGATGGGCACCTCATTCACACAAGGTCATCCTCCAACTTTTTTTACTTCTAAATTTGTCTTCTTCGAATTATTCGTTCTTTTTTTTTTTTCACTTTTAAATTTGTCTTGGAAACCGTCTTCGTTCACAATCAAGTCCTAGATTCACTCATGTCCAATTGGCTCATAACACGATACATTAAATTTTCGAATGAGATTCAGTACAAATAGGAACGTTTATAGGCTTGGAGTCTTAGTAAGACGGCTAATTTATAGAGTGATGTGACAAATTTGGCTCCCCAGTGAAGTGGTTTTGACTCCTTGTCAACACAGGGAAGCTCCGACAGTTCAAGCTGTTGCAGAAGTTCCTGCTGGTGCGCCATTGCCAAAGACTCCGACCCCTGGAACTGAAAGGTCGGTTCTCTCATAATCACGACCCGTCTCACTGCGTAGGAGTGGTACCGCAAATTTGAGCAATCCAGTACAACACATTTTCAGAAGAGCGTACCCTTCCAACGCCGACCGACATGCAGTGATGATGCCAGTAGCTTCTGCTTTCCCCGGTAGCACTCCTTCAGTGCAGCCTAATGCGGTGAGCATGCTGGAGAGGCGAGACAATTTCCAAGAACCCGAAACGGTTTCAACGAGTCTTTCCCATCGTCTGCAGTTGATCCAGTCGGTCTATCACACCGGCGAGTCATCACTTTCCAACACCCTGGCATGTGCAAAATAAGACAACGGATTGTCGTTTTCATGTTCTCTAGCCCGGAGGCCATTTCCCTTACTTTAGTTGTCTTGTTTCCTAGCTAAGAATAATGTCCTTCAAAGGAATATTGCAAAGTTTAGCCCTCCCCAAGGCGTGGCCTGGCGAGGCTGCCCTAGCCCTAGCAAGGGGAGCCTCACTGATGCTGGCTCTCACCCGCTCTCACCGGCCATGGCTTGTGTCGCCAGCCACCAGCCAAAAAAAAAAAAAAAAAGAGGGAAATAAAAATAATAGAAAAGGAATAAAATTAAAAAAAAAATAAAGATTATTTATAAAAAAAAATGTTCGCGTCAACACCAGCCCACGTTCCCATAAGCCATTTCCGGCCTAAATTGGCTGGATAAAATGAATTAGTATCAAAGTACAAATATTTAAAATTAAATCAGTCCAATTAAAAGGTTTATGAATGAATTTGTACCAATACTAACAGTTTTAGGACTTTTTCTATATGTTTCATATCAATTGGGTGTAGTGATGTGGGTAAATTTTCAGCCGACGTATCCATTATGTGCTGAGAAATCGGAGGAAGAACTTGAGAAGGTGAAGGGCCAGCTATACAAAGTGAAGGCAGAACTTCGCACTTTCCAGGAGCAGAAATTGCAGCTTGAGAGCCAATTCGCAGAGACCGACCAGAGCAGAAAGGACTCGGAGCCATTGCAGACCGACCACAACAACGTGCGCCAAAAGGCCGAGGAGGTGAGCAGAAGAAAAGGAGACTCCTCAGGCGCAAAGTACTTCTCCAACTTCTCCTTTACCGAAATCGCAGAAGCTGCACAGAACTTCGACCCATCCTTGAAGATCGGATAAGGGGGTTGCGGGAGCGTGTATAGAGGTTTCCTTCAACATACGGCAGTGGCAGTAAAGACCATGAAATGTCCTAGCATGCAAGGTTCACGAGAATTTCAACAGGAGGTAACAATTCTCGAGTATCCTCTACTTGTTTTCATGTTTTCTCTAAACCTAATTAAGAATAATAAAAATACATAAAGGCTTGGTTCATCAAGAAGAATGTTTTCCACAATAGTATCACTAGGACATTACACGCAGTGATCGAGAATATCATTGTTGATCATCAAACTCTCGATTGAATGTCTCACAGGTCGATGTGTTGAGAGAGGTGAGGCATCCTAATCTCATCACCCTCATTGGCTCTTGTCCCGAGCCCTGCACTCTTGTTTACGAATATATACCAAATGGTAGCCTCAAAGATTGGCTCCGCAGCAGCGAGAGGGCGAAACAGCTGTCGTAGCAAGCCTGAATATGCATCGCCACAGAGCTCTGCTCCGCCCTGGCCTTCATCCACTCTTGGAAGCCTCACAGCATCGCGTACATGGGGACGTCAAACCAGGGAACATCCTATTGGACGCACAACTCCCGAGCAAGCTCAGCGATTTTGGCATCTGCCGATTGCTGTCCAGGGGCGAGTGGTCGAGCAATAACACCACCATCGTGCACCTGACCAACCTGAAAGGGACTCGGGTACATTGACCCTGAGTTCCTCGTCGAGGGAAAGCTCACGATAAAGTCCGACGTATATTTTTTCGGGATTATACTGGTTGAGTTATTGACAAGGAGGCTCACCTTCGGAATAGCGAAATTAGTGCGTAAGGCGATTAGAGAAGGGACTTTGGAGGCCATCTTGGATCCGTTGGCTGGAAAGTGGCCCTATATGCTGGCCAAGGAGTTGACTCATTTGGCTTTGGAGTGCTGCGAGATGAACAGGAGTAAAAGGCCGTATCTCTGGTCAGACCGCGTGGATACGGGGCTTCAATCTATCGGAGCTTCCTGTCGATAAACCTAGACGTCGAAATACTTGGGAACTTAGCAATATATATGTTGTCTGTGTACTTTGAACTTCAAGTAAATTGACTTCGCTGGCAACCGTCAGCGAGTACCGGCTGGTTTGTGTGCATATGTGCATAGATTTTTGGCTATATTGTGTATTAAGCTATTTTCTTGTTAGTTTTTCCTGCGTGTACCCATAATTGCTCTTATGAACAGATCTTCTTTGGCAATAAGTACATAAACAGTGAGATGGGATTAGTTAGTTATCTGCAGAATCAGATCACCGAATCCAACCTTGTTATGCTGTTCAGTTGCGAACTACTTGACTTTTTTGCTGAAATTGTGTTGGTCGGATATCATACTGTTGACACCAAAAATTAGCCAAGTCCTTAACTGTAATCGGACTGAATAAGACCAAGCAATATATGATTGAGGTGAAATTCGCTAAAGTCCTCGGCAACTTCAGGTAATTGATAGGAGATGAGAATTGAGGAGTTGCCGAAAGGCGATACAAGGGAAAGTACTAAATGTTGAACAACGAATGTTGGTAAATGAGACTTAGTTCAGTCGGCAACTGAACTGAAACTGAAGTGAAGATCGATGGATCAAGAACAAGATAAGCGTTCAAGTTATGAAGCCAACAATTTCAATCGCAATTGTAACAACTCATTCAATCGTGAAGCTAGCACAACCACCAGTTCTAGGAGCCGTAAATCTTGAAAGCCACAAGCGATAATGGCAGAGAAGCATAGGCTGTTACAACCATCAAGAAGAAGAGTTGCAAGCTATAGAAGAAACCATTGACGTGGGACGAGTGACGAGGCCGTGATCGTCGAATAGTGGGTCTTTTGGTAACTGTTTGTAAATATATGTGAGAAAAATTATGGACAAAGTTTTAACATAATATTCATCTATCACTTCAATGCTAAATTTTTAAAATTGGTAAATTTAGTCTTGTACCTTTTGATGATTTGCTAACGTGATCTTTCCAATCAATTTTGTTCAAAAAAACACTAACATAGACAAATTTTGCAATTTTTTTGAAAAAATTTCTCAATTTGTTATTTTGTTCTCTTTAATTTGTTTCCCTATTTCCCTTCACAAGTCTCTAGGCCTTGAGGATAACTGGCGAAGGTCATTGGCCATAGACAAGAGCTTAGCGAGGGCATCTGGTGATTGACAGAGGGAAAGAGAAAAAAAAAAAAAAAGGAAAAAGGAAAACAAAAAAGAAACAAAGATTTTTTTTAAAATAATTGCAAAAATCGTCCACGTCAGTGATTTCTGGCTAAAATGACTTTATTGACAAATTATCAAAAAGTCTAAAACTAAATTGATCAAATTAAAAAAAAAAAAAAAAAATTCTAGGAGTCACGTAAAATGTTATTTGCCTTCTTTTTATCTGTTGTTAATCATTGCTAGCACCTGTAAGTGTTAAGATTGTAATTCCATTAATTATCGTTAATAAATCAATGAACACCAGTTGTTCAAATATATCTTACCGCTATGTTTATAATTCAATACCCTTTTATAGGGCTGGCTGCGATTAGCTTTAGTCTTCGTACCTCTAATTTCCTTTGTCGATTTTCATATTGATCAAGGGTGCTTTCTCGACAAACACATACATCAAAAGTTATTGTATGCACTATAAGAAAAGAGAAAAAAGGAGGGGGCATGTTTGCATCATCTATCGCTGGTCATGACCTATGACGCCTTAATATTTAATAGGTCGAAATTAACGTTTGGTCAGGAAAGGAAAGGACATGAACCCAAGAGCCTAATGGCTGTAATCAATGACTGCGAAAAATTTCCTGACTTAACCAAGTAAATCCAATTATATATCTGTCGAAGAGCTTAGAATGGTTATGTTTGATTAAAGGTTTTAATTGAGCTCAGTGATCACTACTATCTCATCTCCTACTCATGGAGGCTTCGTTTAGTAATGGATGACAACGGCGGCAGTGATGTTAAAACTAGTGGCTCATACGGCTACGTGCAAATTTCTTTCAAAATCATTATCAACGAGATCATCATCTATAGAGAACTTATTTTCAAACACAACACCGATCGATCTCGTACCATGTGGGGTAATTTTTCCCTGCGAAGTACGTGCTCCGCTTGGAGTGTCAAGTATGATGAAATGACCTTATAGTTTCAAGGGTTTAGTATGGAATTGAGCTGAGAAACATGATTATTGAGGCCTTAAGGCAAGGGCAGCAATTGATGTTTGCGGGACTTGCTCGTGTCATGTCGACATAAGGGTATGTTACGAAATAGTTCAACCCAAACACGACATGATTGATGGCCTTAATACCATAGATAATGGAGTTGAATTGGCTCGAAAGCATGTGACAGGACTATAACTGTACCGGGCTTGCAAGGTACTAGCAATAACCGGAGGTTAGATACTACTAGTGAAAAAAGGGAATCTCTTCCGGTTGGATGAAAGAGCAATTAATCCATTCTAGGGTTTATATTCCATGGATGATAATAAATCTGTCCTTAGTGAAGCATCTACCATAAATCCTCTCGATGGTTGACGCTCCCTTGCCTTTCAGATCGGGGGCCGTGTCTGCTAAAATGAAGGATGATAGGCGAGCAAATCAATAATGAGCGCAAATGAAGGCATTAAATATGTGATCATCGTCACGCGAGAGCTCACAACGAAGTGCGACGTTTATTCTTTTGGGATCATAGTGCTGCAGTTGTTGACGAAGAGGTCCGCCGTAGGAATAACGAAGGATTTGCAAAGGGCAATCAGTGCAGGGACCTTGGAGGCCATCTTGGATCCTTTGGCTAGGGAGTGGCCTTATATGCTGGCCGCGGAGTTGACCCATTTGGCTTTACGGTGCTGCGAGATGAGCCGAAGGAATAGGCCGGATCTCCGGTCAGACGCGTGGACGGTGGTTCAATCAATCGAAGCTTCGTGTTGATAAACCTGGACTTCCGAATATTTGGGAATTGGGCGATATAACATGTCGCGGATGAATACTTTGAACTTCGAGTAGATTGACTTTCCCAGTCATGTGTGGCAATCGTCGGCGAGCACCAGCCAATTTGTGTGTATATATACATAGTATAGATCTTTTGGTTCAGCGCCATTTACTGAAATATCCTTTTGATAATTCTTCCTACTTGTACCCGCCGTTGTTCTTATGAAAAGATTTTCTTCCGCATTAAGTTCATTGAAAATTGGTGTGGAAGCTAATTGGAGAGAAACAGAAAAGTTTTTGAATTTATACAAGCCACTCAACAATCAATGAACAAAATAGACAGTTAATCATGAAAAACTATAGACAATGTATACCAACCTCGATACAGGTGGCTGTAATTTATATTGTCCGTGTGCCAATGGTGAATCGAGTACGTGAAATGTAGTAGGCTAGTAGCTAGGCACTTTTTCGCCCCCGTGCTGTGGGCCTCACGTACCCGGAAAGAAAAAAATAGTTGGGCTTTTCTTTAAACTCTTTGTTTATCACCTTCACCTTGAGTCTTTTCTCTCTCTCTTTAATTTTATCTTTAAAAAAAAAAAAAAAAAAAAAAACAAGAACAACAACAACAACAACTGTCCACATGTCACTCCATTATTCTCAGTTTGGTTCGAATTAGTTTTTTTTTTTAATCTCCACCCCTGTCTAATTAGCCTAACTTGTTGACCTATGCCCACAAGCAACCGCCGCTCGCAATTCTCATTTTCTTAATAATTCCTTGAGTTACAAATAAACATCAGTATGTTTGTTGCCAACTACTTACCCTTTCTTGCGGAAATCGCAAACTAATAACGTTATCAAGAACAGAAAAATAATCGACTGATAAGGATCGGCCGTGCCCGTTTGCGTTTTACTTGATTAGTGTATTCGTTGGACGACTAGGATAGCGATTTGGAAAGCTATGGAATGCGATGTCAAGCTGCGCCTGCGCTTGTATCGTACATCAAAAACTTTATGGTATGCAACGCACTAAGAGAGAAAAGAAAAAGAAAAAGGAGAGGGTATGCTTGCATCATCTATCACTGGTCATGACTCAGTGACGCCTCAAGCTTGATAGGTCGAATTTATTGACTTTTTGAGCGTTATCATCAGGTGATGAGGGGAAGGAAAGGGACGTGAACCAGCACCTGATGATTGTATTTTCATGACTGAAATAACACAACATCGATTGATCCCGTACCATAAGGTGTAATTTTCCCTGCGAAGTACGTGCGTTGATTGTAGCTTTGAGCATGATGAAACGACCTTATTGTTTTTAAGGGTTAGCAAAGAACTATGGTGAGAAACATGATTATTGGGGCCTTAAGGGCAGGGGTGGCGATTAATGTTCGCAAGTCGAATTTGTGTTGCGTGGTGTTGTGCCGATATAAAGAGGACCCGAATCACTAGAGTACCAAAATTTGACATAAAGGGATACTTCGGCCATATTTTGTAATATTTCTATTTCTCCCAATTTATGTTCTTTCGTTCCCCATAATAGAAAAAGAACAGAAATTCGTTGAGTAATGTCAATTAATTTTTCTATTCCCCTGGAATAGAAAAGTAACTGGGGAATAGATTTGGAACAAAAATAAAAAGTAACAAAAAAAGTAATTTCTTATTCCAGGGAACAATTTCCGAAAATAAGTTTTTTTTTCTTTTTTTTTTTTTTTTCTTCTTCCTCGCTGTCCCTAGCCCCTTGCCACTACCCCCGCTGTCCAGCCCATCGTTGCTTGCCGACCGCCGACAGCCCGCCTATGGCTGCCGACCGACCACCTATCACCACGCCTACCCGCCGATTGATCATGCGGCCCCCGATCACCGCCAGCTGCCTCCCGCCACCCACTCATTGATTGGCGATGGCAATCGTCGATCGTCGGTCAAAGGTCAATGGCAGTGGTCAGTGGCTGACTGTCAACCGACGAGCAGCAGGCAACGGCCGGCTATCGATCGGCGGGCAGCAGTAGCATATGGCCAGCAAGGAAGAATAAGAAAAGAAAAAAAGAAAAAAAATCTTAAAAAATTAAAAGAAATAGAAATTCTGTGGATCGTACCAAACATATTCCTATTATTTTCCATTACAAAAATAGAAATTTTGTGTAATTACCAAACATATTTTTTTATTCAAAAATTGTTCTAGGGAATAAAAAAAGAAAAAGACTATTTCTAAAAAAAAATTGTTCCCTGGAACAAAGCATTACCAAACGGATCCTTAGGTGCCAAAAACTTGGAAAAGCACACTTAAGTACTAAAATCGAAACAAAATAGATCATTTAAGTGTCAACGGCAAAAAAATTCGATCAAAATGATGACGTGGCGTTTTTCGACAAAACAAGTGCAAAATAACGTCGTTTTGCATGATGATGGGACTAGATAAGTAAAATACAACATTATTTTGCCTTGATTTGAATTTTAATATAAATATTAATTAAACAAATTTAAAATAAAATAAAAAGGAAATTGCGAGAACGGCGAGGGTCATGCAAGCCCTCACCACCGTCGACCCTTGTCGTGGCCCTCGGCCGAGCTAGGCAAGGGTCGGCCACCCTCGTCGGATCTAAGGGAAGGCCGTGACCCCGCCCCAAGCGACCCCCACCCTAGATGTGGGTGAGGGCTTGCAAGCCCTCGCTGCTAGTTGGCCAAGATCACCGGCCCTTAACTAAGGCCCAGTGACCCTAGCCAACCCTCCCCCACCATCGTCGACCCATCCCGATGACATGGGGAGGCATCAACGAGAGCTTGCACAGCCCTCGCCTTTCTGCAATCTCCCTTTTTTTGTTAAATTTGATTTTGAATTTTGTTTCATTAATAATTATATTAAAATTCAAATAAAAGGTAAACAACGTCATTTTGACTCTTCTTCATTGACTTAGCTCTCCGGCAAGTTGCGTAAGCGAGTTATATTAATAAAAAATTGACATGTAGGATTTCCGACCAAAGTCGCCGGACTTGGCATTTAGATGTCCTAATTTTTAAAAAAAAAAAAAAGTGGCACTTATATATACATTTCGTAATTTTTAACACTTAAGTGTCATATTGTGCCAAATTTTGGCACTTGCACTGTACTTCTGCCCGATATAAAGATCCCATAAAACAGCACCCGAACACGTCACCATTAATTAATCGTGTCAACCCATTCATTTTAAGGGCGTACACGTCCTGAAAATCAACAAATCAACACAACTCGACTCATATTGCATGATAAAATAACGGGTTGATGAGTCGACACGATTGCATGAATCGCCATCGTACGAAATCAACCCTCCTACATGAAATCAACTTACCAACGAGATCTTGACACGAATAACCTCAAATATTCATGAAATTTATTTATAAATTGTAATAATCTATCGAGAAAATATCATCAAAATTACTTATAAAAATATCAAATCGTGTCATGACTATTCGTTGATGCTTATATGTTTTGTCTGGAAAATATCTTTCTCTTCCCATGATTTCGATCTAGATCAGTGTTTTCTTTTTTGTTTGTGTTTTTTCCGGTGCCATGAATCTTTTGCGTTCCATGTTGATTATATAATAAAAAATGAGAGGCAACCAACTTTATTTAATCACGGCTATACCATGAAATGAACAAAAATTTGACTACTTCCCAAGCAAAGATTTTTCTATGACCCTTGCGCTTGAATGATGGTTAAGAATCATTGTATACATATACCTATATTTTCGGATTGATTTAATCATGTCAATCTTATAAACATGCCAACAATTTTATTTCTATAGATAACCTGATGGACATGCATTCTTTTGACATTGATTAAAAATAATCTGAATAATTTGGTTTTACAAATTTTTGTAGATAAATATTTGATAAGTTCTATGAGAGTAAAAAAGCTTTAGATAAATGAATTGTATAATTAGTTGCCTAGTAGAAGAGGAAGTGTCTGATAAATTGTCGAAGAGAGTGTTGCTTTGTAGGGGTGATCAGTTCTAAGGTACATAGGTTCTAAAACTGGAACCTAGAATCTACTATGTTATAATCGATTCTCAGTTTTTTTACACTAAAACCTACCCTATTTGCTTGGAATTGGTTCTGGAACCTACCTTGTTTTTCCATTCCGGTTTCAAAACCGATTCTAGGTTTTACATAAGAATCTTTTTTTTTCTCTCTTTTTGGTTCATTTTTCACAGCAAAATCATGTGAGATTATGAGTTAAAAAATTGTTCAAAGTAAAAGATGAACAATAGCAATCCATATCCGCCAAAAACAACAATCTACAAGACGAATGGGTAGTTGCGTACAATTATAAATAATAAAAAGTGCAAATATGTCAAATAAAACGTAAATTATAAAACTCCATTCTCCATGCATCCATAAAAATTTAGGGAATAGGAAAGACTGACAAGGAATTCCGAGGAAGGACAAAGGATAAGGAGTGCTAAGTTTAAAATTTAGGGGAAAAAAATTAGGGTTTTAGTTTTTTAGATTGTAAAACCGATTTCGAAACCAATTTTAAAACAAGGCAGTCCGGTCTAGTTCTCGGGCATGTATTCCCTCAGAGCCTGTTTCCAGACCAGTTTCAACCGGTTCCTCCTAGATCGGTTCCAATGGGAACTAGTTATCGAACTTGTTGTTTGGGTGGTCCAATCTGGTTTCCAAGGTAGACCCAATCCGGTCGCACCACCTTACTACTATGTACTCACTTTTTTATTATCTTATTTTGTTTTAGCATTATCACAACCCCAAGTTCATTGATAGGTTACGCATTTGGTATACTTGGTATATTCAACTTCCACCGAGCTAGATACACAAAAGTAATGGGAAAATATTCAAAATGAGTTTCAGTTCCACTTCTTTAATACACTAAACGGATCACATAAATTGTCTCAGCATTAGGCCACTAAATTATACGGGTTAATATTGTGTCCAGCAGGTTGGACACAAAACACGACACGATCATTAGTCGTGTCTCACATGCACATGGAACTTATCCAAACACGATTTGTCTCAACTCTACTGAAGGGTGTTATAATTATCTTCTCATTGTGAGTCACATGTCGATTGTGATTAAGCCATATGTCAGTGATGTTGTGAATGATGCTTTGTCGAAGCTAGGATTGTCCAATCCACCACCACCATTCCAAGTCAATCAAATGGTAACAGTGTATGTTTCTAATGCCCTCCATTTATTGATGCTAATGACGTTGATCAGAGTAGTTAAGCCCTTAGAAGATTATACAAAAGCCTGAATCTTTTAATCAAGGTAATAATCAAGCTAATATTGGTCAAAATAACCAAATTGTTAACGATATCAAATTGATCAACAAGTCAATCAACTGTCAAATGTTGAAAATGTAGGGTTAGTGGCTCCATTGGTACCACCCAATGTGAATATTCTTGTTGGGCTTAACATACTGATTGACGTAAATAATCCTACAAGATCGGCATCACCGCCTGGGGGACAAGATGACCAACCAAATCAATACTTGAACCTGCACAATTTGCCGGAGAAGTTCAACAACAATTGAGGCTGGACATGGGTGTTATCATACCTGTTCATAAGAAACCATATCCCAAATGGGTTGATAATCACCATTTTCCAAGAGGTTTTCTCACTTTTTTACTAGCAAAGATGGAAAATCGACCATCGAACACATTGCTCAATTCATAGCCCAGGTGGGGAAGTAAGAACAAAAGAGGTTTTAAGACTTAGGTTATCTCCTTTATCTTTGTTGAAAATTGCTTTCACTTTGTACACTAATTTACCACTTAATTCGGTGTGTAATTAGGCAAAGATAGAAAGACAATATTATTCCCAATTTTACAGAACAACACCCGAATTATCAACTCTGATATGTCCAAACTTTATCAATATAATTGTGAGTTGGTTGATTAGTTCATTATTAGGTTTAAAAGGCCAAAAAGAGATGCTTCACTTTGCTCTCCAATAAAAAGTTCAAGAATTTGGCTTGCAATGGGTTGAAATTTAACCTTGAATGAAGATTTGAAGGCCAAGATTTCACCGAATTATTTCAATTGGCAACAAGGATTTCTAAGTATGAGCAATTGTTAAAGGACCAAAGGACACCATCAAGGCATTACATGAAACGTAGCTTTAATGGAAAATTATGAGTCAGAATATAAATTAACCCTAATGAAAACATCGAAACAAATGTCGCAAAAATGATGCTCGACAAGCCTTTGTTTGTTGATCCTTAAAGCCTACCAAGAATAAAAGAAACAAAAATGGCTAAGGCTAAGGACACTCAAGTTTAATTGTTCAACATTCATAAATTGGATGAAATCTTCAATTTACTTTTAAAAGATAGCCTAATAAAATTCACATAGGGCCAAGTTATCCCGAGTTAAAAGTATTTAGTGAACTAGAAATGTTATAAGCGACACCATTCATGGAGTCATATCACAATTGATTGTATTGTTTTCAAGAAGCAAATTGGTAGGGAAAAATTGAATTTGCCAATTATAAGGGAAATATGATGACTCTTGATTATCTAATTTAAAATAATGGAATGATCAATGAGTCATTCAATTCCTTCGAAATGAGACGTACGTTATGTTGACACCCAAAAATTATCAATTTTTTGTTATTATCAACAAGTGGCAAACTCAAACAAGAACAACAATTTGGTCAGAATGGTCAAAAACCCACCAATGAAGTCATCGACAAAGTGAAAATTATCGATAAAAGTTTTCATCAGTCAATAAGGCTATTGTAGATTTACTTTGTGTAAGAACTCGAAGGCGGTGATGAATAACTCGACACAAGAACATAAGTGCTAGGTAGTTGCATCTGCATTTGCACGATTTTTATAAGTTCTTGTGGATTAGTATCGTTGGATAATTAGAAAATCTTGTAATTTCTTAAAACCACCTAATAAGATTACGAAGTTCTTTTTTTTATTCAATTTCAATAACCGTTATATGTAACCGTCTTATGTAACCATCTATAGAGAGTTATAAATAACCCGAGCATGTCGATTGTAAAATAACGCCCGATTAATCAATGAACCAAATGTTCTCACAAGTTTATCTTTTATCTTTACTCTCTTATATTATACAATGTACATTATTGACAACGATTGTTCCTAATATCGTACTTGTAAATTCTTTATCTAAAATCAACGAAAGACCATTCCTCGCCCTTATTGAGTTATAGCCATCGGTCCACGTTCTTAAAGGATATTTCATCATTTTTTGTTCAAACATCACATCACTAACATCATGTAACCCTGACATAGTGGACGCATAATTAGAAGAAGTGGGCAAACTCTCTTGTTCCCAAGCGGTTGGCTGCTACTCTCCACTTTTTCTTCCCTTTGTTTGGAATAAATACAAACTCCCTCTTTGACGGGTCGAAATAGTCTAATGAGTTTGGTACGTACGAATTTGGATATCACTTGACCATTGCAATTTCAAAAGAAAAAGTGAAAAAAGAGAAATAAAATAAAATAACAAGCAGTTACGGTATGACAAATTGAATGAGCAATCGAAGTCAATCCTAAGGTCTGCCATATGAAACCAAAAATCACTTCATCGGTTCCCCTTTCTGAAGCTGCCATGTGCTCCTCATCACTAGTTCTTTCCTTTTTCTTATTTTAAGCGATTCCTCAGTGCAGATTCACTAAGTCAAAATTGACGGCCGAAAGCATTATAATATCTACTACATTAGCGTGCTAATATCTGCTATATTATATTGCCGAATGAAACCATGCGTTGCCTTTCGGTAACAAAAGACTAAATAATATAATTTAATGATGAAATATTTGGACAGGAAATGAAAAGAAATCATTTAAAAATATGCAATACAAAGGAACTGTATAAATATCTATGGAAAGAGAGAAAAAACTGAAAAATATTTTGAGGATTGAATTCTTTTAGAAAGGTTGTTGTTGGACAAAAAAAAAATGAAATCTTTACTATCGAGAAAGGTCAGAAATAAAATAAGGTTATGAATTCACACGTTCGTCTATGGACTCGATATTCGTGAAATAAATAATTAAGAATATCTTGGGAAAGGACAAAAGCGACTAACATCTCTTAAAATTAACAAGGTCTTTTTCTGCTTCATATAAAAGTATCAATCAAGTGAAAAAGTAGACTTGAATCACCGGGAACTTCAAGAATAGAAACGTCGGCATAGGTGGCGTTTGACTTGACTATGTGGATCCTCTCGTCAGATCATGTTTTTATAACCCAGGAACTTGAATTCAAAATTGACGTGAATGAAGAATGTGGTCAAAAAAATGTTTGTTTTTCTTCCTCTTTTTATTATTATGCTTTGCGGGCATCATAATTATTTTATGATTGAAGATTAAAAGAGACCACATTTCACTCTACACTATTATCGTTGCTAGCATACAAGCTAATGAATTTTGAGCGATGAAAAATCATGTGAAAATAAATAGCGATAAAACACTATTGACTTGAAATCACAAAAATGATATAACCTTGACCTAAGTAGACGTTTAATTAGGAGGTGGGTACAAAGTTATCTTTTGTTGCCAAGTAGTCGGCGCCTACTCTCTCAACCTTTCTTTTTCTTCCTTTTGATTTGGAATAAATACGTACTAATTTGGATGCGCACTCGAGGTCAATCCTAAGGTCGGCCATATGCAGCCAAAATCACTTCATCAGCTCCCCTTTCAGAAGTTATCATGTGTTCCTCGCTTTTCCTTATTTTAAGTGATTTCTCAAGACCAATTCACTAAATCATAAATATCTGTGAAAAGGCCAAAAGATATTTCCATACTTGAGATCTTATTTAGGAAACTCGTTGCTGGAAAAAAGTTCTGATTCTTAATATTGAAAAATATGAGAGATAAAATAATATTAATAAGTCATGCTTTCATCCATGGACTCAATATTTGCAAGACAAGTAAATATATATATATATATATATATATATATATATATTTGGAGGAAGAACAAAATTAATTGTGATCCTTTAAAATTTTGGAAGCTCCCTTCACATTATTTAATACAACAATGGAAACATCGTTATATAATATTTGATTTAACTGTTGGACAGATATTCACTCTTGTTAGCGCATCTTTTCCTACCTAAAAACTTAGCTTCAAGATTGATTTGAGTGAAGAATGTGGCCAAACAATGTTTGTTTTTCCTCTTTTCTTATTCAAACCCACCAAACATGCCATTGATATTGCATTTCAAAAGATGCAAGTCAGAATAGAATATGATATTTAGCTACACAAAATGTACCACGAGAAGGAAAAAACATTGTGAATTTTACGGATTCATACATGGACTCAATTTTTGTAAGATAAGTGACAGAATATTTGGAGGAAGAACAAAATTGATTGAGATTCCTTAAATTTTAGGAAGCTCGCTTCACGTTTTCTAATATAGTAATCGGAACGCGGTTACATGATATTTGATTTAACCGCGTGGATAAATATTCACTCTTTTCGGTGTATCTTTTCGTACTTGGAAAGTTAGTTTTTAGATTGATTTGAGTAAAGAATGGGCCCAATAATGTTTGTTTTTCCTCTTTTCCTAGTCAAACTCACGAAAAACATCATTGATAGTACATTTCAAAAGATTCAACCCAGAATAAGATATGATATTTTGCTACACAAAATGTACCACAAGAAGAAAAAGCAAAAGTTTCTTCCTTTGATTAAAGAGAAATGACCTCCCATGTTTTTCGACCATACAATTGTCCTGTCACTGAAGTGCAACACCATAAGGTTCCCTCATATCAAGCCGAACAGCCCCTCCTTGGACAAGCCGTGCTTCTGACAGTCTTTTGGAAATAATGAATGTAGCTGTCAAAGTCATCGTCCCACGGTTTCCACAATGGAATCGGAGACTACAGCCTCTAATTCAATAGGATGGAAATAGAAAACCGTGTCTTGATTAGCAATCAATTAGATATGACGTCCAATCCGGTCGGCTTTTGCTCCCCTTGACTTGGTATTTCTCATCAGCCACGTATTTCAAATCTTATGATTTTTATAATCGTTGTTATTAGTATAATCTTTTTGTTAGAACAAAGACTAGCCATCAACTATCGAGATTAGGGAGATCTAGGAGAGGTTACTTTCACTGAACGTAACTTTTTAGATCTCACGCCTTTGTAAGACATAAAAATAATAATCATTTTTAACATTCAATCTAAGTCTTTTATCACATTGACAATATAAGCATTTAACTATTTCACCTCAATTCTTAGCATTTTAAACAATATAAATGTGTGGTATGCATTCTCCTCAAAATCCAATCATTGAAATATTTGAGAATTACTTTAAATCTAAGTCGATTGTTTGCATCTGAAGTGCTCCTTCATCGGGGTCGGTTTGGCACGTCTTTGGTGGCTGTGCGATCATGGCAATTCTTTTCCCACTGTCCCCCTTTCCTGCTACTAATTATTATGTTTCTAAACGCGCCAGCAAAAGTTTGCATTCATCTTAAAGGCCCGAATTCGTCCAGGTAATTCTGAAAAGATGGGATATTTTCCACGTATCCTTTCCTCTTGATGTGAACTGTTTGATGTTCGATACATTTTCTTAAAATACAACAACACTTCAATCCTGAATGGCTTGCACTTAATTGCTTAACAGTGGCATGTCTCGGACCAAGGGACTTCATGGCTGTAAGCATTTAGGTGAGACTGTGGTAACGGGTTCAGTGGCCCAAACCCTTTAGCTTCGTATTGAGAGGACAAGAGAGAGTAGAGACGGCAGCGGCACACGAGACAAAAGCGAAAACGAGAGAGTGAAGCTAGGTCGTGAGTCAGGAGGGAGAGAAAAAGTAGAGCGTCGTCGTGTGAGTGACTCAAGGGGAGAGAGAGAGAGAGGACAAGTGAGGCCAACAGTGTGACATATGGCTCACTGAATGAATTAGTGCAAAAATGATGTGGTGTCACAGTTTCACGCAATATTTTCTCAAACTATACATGTATGGAATGACCAAAAAATATTTTGAGATTGGAACTCTTTGCGGAAAGGTTGTTGTGGTGTAAAAAATATTCAAATATTATGCGAATTAGTACATTCGTCTATAGACCTGATATTTTTAAAAATAAAGAATATTTGGGGAAGGACAAAAATATTTGAGATTCCGTAGAATTAAGAGACTCTTCCCACTTTTATACATGTACATATTATATAAAACATCTACGAGAATCACCACAAAATACACCAATAGAAACGCTTGCATCTATGGCCTTTGACTTTAGACCCATTAAAATGGATCATGAACTCATTTTTCAATTCATACTAAGTTGTTATATGTGTGTTACTTATATTCAATAAATGGGTCATAAATGAGTTTAATTATAATATGGATGTTAAATGAGTCATAAATAAGTTCACAACTTACTTAAACTCAACTCATCTTTATAACTCTCTTAATTTTGTCTTGCCCTCACTCATCTCGTACTCACCTCAATTTGAATATGAGTTTTCCTAAATTTAGTTAATATGGAAGTGTTTTAATAATATATATCAAGTCATATGTGAATTAGGAATGAATAAGGTCAGATACGGATCATTAGATTTGCATTACATGGCAATTGATCAAATCCGATTAAATGGTTTTATTTGCATTAGACAATTTTTGACCCCACTCAAACCCAAACCCCATTTGACGAGTTTACTTAACTATGTGGATAGATATTCCCTCTTGTCAATGCATCATTTTTTGACCAGGAATTTAGCTTCAAAATTGATTTGAGTGAAGAATGTGGTCAACTACTGTTGGTCCATTATAGGCAAATTCGCGGAACATCTCATAGCAGAACATGACATTGAAGGGGGAAAAGACCAAGTTTATTCGAGATTCTTTGAGACTTCTAACCATTTAATGTTTTGACAACGCCATTCGCATCCCTCCAGCTATGGCAATGAATGGCAATATGAGCCATGGAATTTAATAAATTTATTTCTATTCCCGGAATAGAAAAGTAATCTG
Organism: Eucalyptus tenuipes; assembly: GCA_014182365.1. Classification (NCBI taxonomy): domain Eukaryota; kingdom Viridiplantae; phylum Streptophyta; class Magnoliopsida; order Myrtales; family Myrtaceae; genus Eucalyptus; species Eucalyptus tenuipes. Next base: position 917,265 of record CM024541.1, on the reverse strand, counting down.
GGAATAGATTTGGAACAAAAATAAAAAGTAACAAAAAAGTAATTTCTTATTCCAGGAACAATTTCCGAAAATAAGTTTTTTTTTCTTTTTTTTTTTCTTTTCTTCTTCCTCGCTGTCCCTAGCCCCTTGCCACTACCCCCTGCTGTCCAGCCATCGTTGCCGGCTGACCGCCGACAGCCAGCTATGGCTGCCTGCCGCTGACCGACCACCTATCACCACAGCTACCCGCCGATTGATCATGCGGCCCCCGATCACCGCCAGCTGCCTCCCGCCACCCACTCATTGATTGGCGATGGCAATCGTCGATCGTCGGTCAAAGGTCAATGGCAAGTGGTCGGTGGGCCGATCACAACCGACGAGCGGCGCAGCAACGGCCGGCTATCGATCGGCGGGCGAGAGGCATATGGCCAGCAAGGAAGAATAAGAAAAGAAAAAAAGAAAAAATCTTACAAATTAAAAGAAATAGAAATTTTGTAGATCGTACCAAACATATTCCTATTATTTTCCATTACAAAAATAGAAATTTTGTGTAATTACCAAACATATTTTTTTATTCAAAAATTGTTCTAGGGAATAAAAAAAGAAAAAGACTATTTCTAAAAAAAAAATGTTCCCTGGAACAAAGCATTACCAAACGGATCCTTAGGTGCCAAAAACTTGGAAAAGCACACTTAAGTACTAAAATCGAAACAAAATAGATCATTTAAGTGTCAACGGCAAAAAAATTCGATCAAAATGATGACGTGGCGTTTTTCGACAAAACAAGTGCAAAATAACGTCGTTTTGCATGATGATGGGACTAGATAAGTAAAATACAACATTATTTTGCCTTGATTTGAATTTTAATATAAATATTAATTAAACAAATTTAAAATAAAATAAAAAGGAAATTGCAGAACGGCGAGGGTCATGCAAGCCCTCACCACCGTCGACCCTTGTCGTGGCCCTCGGCCAGGCTAGGCAAGGGTCGGCCACCCTCGTCGGATCTAAGGGAAGGCCGTGACCCTCGCCCCCAAGCGACCCCCACCCTAGATGTGGGTGAGGGCTTGCAAGCCCTCGCCGCTAGTTGGCCAAGATCACCGGCCCTTAACTAAGGCCCAGTGACCTAGCCAACCCTCCCCCACCATCGTCGACCCATCCCGATGACATGGGGAGGCATCAACGAGAGCTTGCACAGCCCTCGCCTTTCGCAATCTCCCTTTTTTGTTAAATTTGATTTTGAATTTTGTTTCATTAATAATTATATTAAAATTCAAATAAAAGGTAAACAACGTCATTTTGACTCTTCTTCATTGACTTAGCTCTCCGGCAAGTTGCGTAAGCAAGTTATATTAATAAAAAATTGACATGTAGGATTTCCGACCAAAGTCGCCGGACTTGGCATTTAGATGTCCTAATTTTAAAAAAAAAAAAAAAGTGGCACTTATATATACATTTCGTAATTTTTAACACTTAAGTGTCATATTGTGCCAAATTTTGGCACTTGCACTGTACTTCTGCCCGATATAAAGATCCCATAAAACAGCACCCGAACACGTCACCATTAATTAATCGTGTCAACCCATTCATTTTAAGGGCGTACACGTCCTGAAAATCAACAAATCAACACAACTCGACTCATATTGCATGATAAAATAACGGGTTGATGAGTCGACACGATTGCATGAATCGCCATCGTACGAAATCAACCCTCCTACATGAAATCAACTTACCAACGAGATCTTGACACGAATAACCTCAAATATTCATGAAATTTATTTATAAATTGTAATAATCTATCGAGAAAATATCATCAAAATTACTTATAAAAATATCAAATCGTGTCATGACTATTCGTTGATGCTTATATGTTTTGTCTGGAAAATATCTTTCTCTTCCCATGATTTCGATCTAGATCAGTGTTTTCTTTTTTGTTTGTGTTTTTTTCCGGTGCCATGAATCTTTTGCGTTCCATGTTGATTATATAATAAAAAAGAGAGGCAACCAACTTTATTTAATCACGGCTATACCATGAAATGAACAAAAATTTGACTACTTCCCAAGCAAAGATTTTTCTATGACCCTTGCGCTTGAATGATGGTTAAGAATCATTGTATACATATACCTATATTTTCGGATTGATTTAATCATGTCAATCTTATAAACATGCCAACAATTTTATTTCTATAGATAACCTGATGGACATGCATTCTTTTGACATTGATTAAAAATAATCTGAATAATTTGGTTTTACAAATTTTTGTAGATAAATATTTGATAAGTTCTATGAGAGTAAAAAAAGCTTTAGATAAATGAATTGTATAATTAGTTGCCTAGTAGAAGAGGAAGTGTCTGATAAATTGTCGAAGAGAGTGTTGCTTTGTAGGGGTGATCAGTTCTAAGGTACATAGGTTCTAAAACTGGAACCTAGAATCTACTATGTTATAATCGATTCTCAGTTTTTTTACACTAAAACCTACCCTATTTGCTTGGAATTGGTTCTGAACCTACCTTGTTTTTCCATTCCGGTTTCAAAACCGATTCTAGGTTTTACATAAGAATCTTTTTTTTTCTCTCTTTTTGGTTCATTTTTCACAGCAAAATCATGTGAGATTATGAGTTAAAAAATTGTTCAAAGTAAAAGATGAACAATAGCAATCCATATCCGCCAAAAACAACAATCTACAAGACGAATGGGTAGTTGCGTACAATTATAAATAATAAAAAGTGCAAATATGTCAAATAAAACGTAAATTATAAAACTCCATTCTCCATGCATCCATAAAAATTTAGGGAATAGGAAAGACTGACAAGGAATTCCGAGGAAGGACAAAGGATAAGGAGTGCTAAGTTTAAAATTTAGGGGAAAAAAATTAGGGTTTTAGTTTTTTAGATTGTAAAACCGATTTCGAAACCAATTTTAAAACAAGGCAGTCCGGTCTAGTTCTCGGGCATGTATTCCCTCGAGCTGTTTCCGCACCGCCAACCGGTTCCTCCTAGATCGGTTCCAATGGGAACTAGTTATCGGACTTGTTGTTTGGGTGGTCCAATCTGGTTTCCAAGGTAGACCCAATCCGGTTGCACCACCTTACTACTATGTACTCACTTTTTTGTTATCTTATTTTGTTTTAGCATTATCACAACCCCAAGTTCATTGATAGGTTACGCATTTGGTATACTTGGTATATTCAACTTCCACCGAGCTAGATACACAAAAGTAATGGGAAAATATTCAAAATGAGTTTCAGTTCCACTTCTTTAATACACTAAACGGATCACATAAATTGTCTCAGCATTAGGCCACTAAATTATACGGGTTAATATTGTGTCCAGCAGGTTGGACACAAAACACGACACGATCATTAGTCGTGTCTCACATGCACATGGAACTTATCCAAACACGATTTGTCTCAACTCTACTGAAGGGTGTTATAATTATCTTCTCATTGTGAGTCACATGTCGATTGTGATTAAGCCATATGTCAGTGATGTTGTGAATGATGCTTTGTCGAAGCTAGGATTGTCCAATCCACCACCACCATTCCAAGTCAATCAAATGGTAACAGTGTATGTTTCTAATGCCCTCCATTTATTGATGCTAATGACGTTGATCAGAGTAGTTAAGCCCTTAGAAGATTATACAAAAGCCTGAATCTTTTAATCAAGGTAATAATCAAGCTAATATTGGTCAAAATAACCAAATTGTTAACGATATCAAATTGATCAACAAGTCAATCAACTGTCAAATGTTGAAAATGTAGGGTTAGTGGCTCCATTGGTACCACCCAATGTGAATATTCTTGTTGGGCTTAACATACTGATTGACGTAAATAATCCTACAAGATCGGCATCACCGCCTGGGGGACAAGATGACCAACCAAATCAATACTTGAACCTGCACAATTTGCCGGAGAAGTTCAACAACAATTGAGGCTGGACATGGGTGTTATCATACCTGTTCATAAGAAACCATATCCCAAATGGGTTGATAATCACCATTTTCCAAGAGGTTTTCTCACTTTTTTACTAGCAAAGATGGAAAATCGACCATCGAACACATTGCTCAATTCATAGCCCAGGTGGGGAAGTAAGAACAAAAGAGGTTTTAAGACTTAGGTTATCTCCTTTATCTTTGTTGAAAATTGCTTTCACTTTGTACACTAATTTACCACTTAATTCGGTGTGTAATTAGGCAAAGATAGAAAGACAATATTATTCCCAATTTTACAGAACAACACCCGAATTATCAACTCTGATATGTCCAAACTTTATCAATATAATTGTGAGTTGGTTGATTAGTTCATTATTAGGTTTAAAAAGGCCAAAAAGAGATGCTTCACTTTGCTCTCCAATAAAAAGTTCAAGAATTTGGCTTGCAATGGGTTGAAATTTAACCTTGAATGAAGATTTGAAGGCCAAGATTTCACCGAATTATTTCAATTGGCAACAAGGATTTCTAAGTATGAGCAATTGTTAAAGGACCAAAGGACACCATCAAGGCATTACATGAAACGTAGCTTTAATGGAAAATTATGAGTCAGAATATAAATTAACCCTAATGAAAACATCGAAACAAATGTCGCAAAAATGATGCTCGACAAGCCTTTGTTTGTTGATCCTTAAAGCCTACCAAGAATAAAAGAAACAAAAATGGCTAAGGCTAAGGACACTCAAGTTTAATTGTTCAACATTCATAAATTGGATGAAATCTTCAATTTACTTTTAAAAGATAGCCTAATAAAATTCACATAGGGCCAAGTTATCCCGAGTTAAAAGTATTTAGTGAACTAGAAATGTTATAAGCGACACCATTCATGGAGTCATATCACAATTGATTGTATTGTTTTCAAGAAGCAAATTGGTAGGGAAAAATTGAATTTGCCAATTATAAGGGAAATATGATGACTCTTGATTATCTAATTTAAAATAATGGAATGATCAATGAGTCATTCAATTCCTTCGAAATGAGACGTACGTTATGTTGACACCCAAAAATTATCAATTTTTTGTTATTATCAACAAGTGGCAAACTCAAACAAGAACAACAATTTGGTCGAATGGTCAAAAACCCACCAATGAAGTCATCGACAAAGTGAAAATTATCGATAAAAGTTTTCATCAGTCAATAAGGCTATTGTAGATTTACTTTGTGTAAGAACTCGAAGGCGGTGATGAATAACTCGACACAAGAACATAAGTGCTAGGTAGTTGCATCTGCATTTGCACGATTTTTATAAGTTCTTGTGGATTAGTATCGTTGGATAATTAGAAAATCTTGTAATTTCTTAAAACCACCTAATAAGATTACGAAGTTCTTTTTTTATTCAATTTCAATAACCGTTATATGTAACCGTCTTATGTAACCATCTATAGAGAGTTATAAATAACCCGAGCATGTCGATTGTAAAATAACGCCCGATTAATCAATGAACCAAATGTTCTCACAAGTTTATCTTTTATCTTTACTCTCTTATATTATACAATGTACATTATTGACAACGATTGTTCCTAATATCGTACTTGTAAATTCTTTATCTAAAATCAACGAAAGACCATTCCTCGCCCTTATTGAGTTATAGCCATCGGTCCACGTTCTTAAAGGATATTTCATCATTTTTTGTTCAAACATCACATCACTAACATCATGTAACCCTGACATAGTGGACGCATAATTAGAAGAAGTGGGCAAACTCTCTTGTTCCCAAGCGGTTGGCTGCTACTCTCCACTTTTTCTTCCCTTTGTTTGGAATAAATACAAACTCCCTCTTTGACGGGTCGAAATAGTCTAATGAGTTTGGTACGTACGAATTTGGATATCACTTGACCATTGCAATTTCAAAAGAAAAAGTGAAAAAAGAGAAATAAAATAAAATAACAAGCAGTTACGGTATGACAAATTGAATGAGCAATCGAAGTCAATCCTAAGGTCTGCCATATGAAACCAAAAATCACTTCATCGGTTCCCCTTTCTGAAGCTGCCATGTGCTCCTCATCACTAGTTCTTTCCTTTTTCTTATTTTAAGCGATTCCTCAGTGCAGATTCACTAAGTCAAAATTGACGGCCGAAAGCATTATAATATCTACTACATTAGCGTGCTAATATCTGCTATATTATATTGCCGAATGAAACCATGCGTTGCCTTTCGGTAACAAAAGACTAAATAATATAATTTAATGATGAAATATTTGGACAGGAAATGAAAAGAAATCATTTAAAAATATGCAATACAAAGGAACTGTATAAATATCTATGGAAAGAGAGAAAAAACTGAAAAATATTTTGAGGATTGAATTCTTTTTAGAAAGGTTGTTGTTGGACAAAAAAAAAATGAAATCTTTACTATCGAGAAAGGTCAGAAATAAAATAAGGTTATGAATTCACACGTTCGTCTATGGACTCGATATTCGTGAAATAAATAATTAAGAATATCTTGGGAAAGGACAAAAGCGACTAACATCTCTTAAAATTAACAAGGTCTTTTTCTGCTTCATATAAAAGTATCAATCAAGTGAAAAAGTAGACTTGAATCACCGGGAACTTCAAGAATAGAAACGTCGGCATAGGTGGCGTTTGACTTGACTATGTGGATCCTCTCGTCAGATCATGTTTTTATAACCCAGGAACTTGAATTCAAAATTGACGTGAATGAAGAATGTGGTCAAAAAAATGTTTGTTTTTCTTCCTCTTTTTATTATTATGCTTTGCGGGCATCATAATTATTTTATGATTGAAGATTAAAAGAGACCACATTTCACTCTACACTATTATCGTTGCTAGCATACAAGCTAATGAATTTTGAGCGATGAAAAATCATGTGAAAATAAATAGCGATAAAACACTATTGACTTGAAATCACAAAAATGATATAACCTTGACCTAAGTAGACGTTTAATTAGGAGGTGGGTACAAAGTTATCTTTTGTTGCCAAGTAGTCGGCGCCTACTCTCTCAACCTTTCTTTTTCTTCCTTTTGATTTGGAATAAATACGTACTAATTTGGATGCGCACTCGAGGTCAATCCTAAGGTCGGCCATATGCAGCCAAAATCACTTCATCAGCTCCCCTTTCAGAAGTTATCATGTGTTCCTCGCTTTTCCTTATTTTAAGTGATTTCTCAAGACCAATTCACTAAATCATAAATATCTGTGAAAAGGCCAAAAGATATTTCCATACTTGAGATCTTATTTAGGAAACTCGTTGCTGGAAAAAAAGTTCTGATTCTTAATATTGAAAAATATGAGAGATAAAATAATATTAATAAGTCATGCTTTCATCCATGGACTCAATATTTGCAAGACAAGTAAATATATATATATATATATATATTTTTGGAGGAAGAACAAAATTAATTGTGATCCTTTAAAATTTTGGAAGCTCCTTCACATTATTTAATACAACAATGGAAACATCGTTATATAATATTTGATTTAACTGTTGGACAGATATTCACTCTTGTTAGCGCATCTTTTCCTACCTAAAAACTTAGCTTCAAGATTGATTTGAGTGAAGAATGTGGCCAAACAATGTTTGTTTTTCCTCTTTTCTTATTCAAACCCACCAAACATGCCATTGATATTGCATTTCAAAAGATGCAAGTCAGAATAGAATATGATATTTAGCTACACAAAATGTACCACGAGAAGGAAAAAACATTGTGAATTTTACGGATTCATACATGGACTCAATTTTTGTAAGATAAGTGACAGAATATTTGGAGGAAGAACAAAATTGATTGAGATTCCTTAAATTTTAGGAAGCTCGCTTCACGTTTTCTAATATAGTAATCGGAACGCGGTTACATGATATTTGATTTAACCGCGTGGATAAATATTCACTCTTTTCGGTGTATCTTTTCGTACTTGGAAAGTTAGTTTTTAGATTGATTTGAGTAAAGAATGGGCCCAATAATGTTTGTTTTTCCTCTTTTCCTAGTCAAACTCACGAAAAACATCATTGATAGTACATTTCAAAAGATTCAACCCAGAATAAGATATGATATTTTGCTACACAAAATGTACCACAAGAAGAAAAAGCAAAAGTTTCTTCCTTTGATTAAAGAGAAATGACCTCCCATGTTTTTCGACCATACAATTGTCCTGTCACTGAAGTGCAACACCATAAGGTTCCCTCATATCAAGCCGAACAGCCCCTCCTTGGACAAGCCGTGCTTCTGACAGTCTTTTGGAAATAATGAATGTAGCTGTCAAAGTCATCGTCCCACGGTTTCCACAATGGAATCGGAGACTACAGCCTCTAATTCAATAGGATGGAAATAGAAAACCGTGTCTTGATTAGCAATCAATTAGATATGACGTCCAATCCGGTCGGCTTTTGCTCCCCTTGACTTGGTATTTCTCATCAGCCACGTATTTCAAATCTTATGATTTTTATAATCGTTGTTATTAGTATAATCTTTTTGTTAGAACAAAGACTAGCCATCAACTATCGAGATTAGGGAGATCTAGGAGAGGTTACTTTCACTGAACGTAACTTTTTAGATCTCACGCCTTTGTAAGACATAAAAATAATAATCATTTTTAACATTCAATCTAAGTCTTTTATCACATTGACAATATAAGCATTTAACTATTTCACCTCAATTCTTAGCATTTTAAACAATATAAATGTGTGGTATGCATTCTCCTCAAAATCCAATCATTGAAATATTTGAGAATTACTTTAAATCTAAGTCGATTGTTTGCATCTGAAGTGCTCCTTCATCGGGGTCGGTTTGGCACGTCTTTGGTGGCTGTGCGATCATGGCAATTCTTTTCCCACTGTCCCCCTTTCCTGCTACTAATTATTATGTTTCTAAACGCGCCAGCAAAAGTTTGCATTCATCTTAAAGGCCCGAATTCGTCCAGGTAATTCTGAAAAGATGGGATATTTTCCACGTATCCTTTCCTCTTGATGTGAACTGTTTGATGTTCGATACATTTTCTTAAAATACAACAACACTTCAATCCTGAATGGCTTGCACTTAATTGCTTAACAGTGGCATGTCTCGGACCAAGGGACTTCATGGCTGTAAGCATTTAGGTGAGACTGTGGTAACGGGTTCAGTGGCCCAAACCCTTTAGCTTCGTATTGAGAGGACAAGAGAGAGTAGAGACGGCAGCGGCACACGAGACAAAAGCGAAAACGAGAGAGTGAAGCTAGGTCGTGAGTCAGGAGGGAGAGAAAAAGTAGAGCGTCGTCGTGTGAGTGACTCAAGGGGAGAGAGAGAGAGAGGACAAGTGAGGCCAACAGTGTGACATATGGCTCACTGAATGAATTAGTGCAAAAATGATGTGGTGTCACAGTTTCACGCAATATTTTCTCAAACTATACATGTATGGAATGACCAAAAATATTTTGAGATTGGAACTCTTTGCGGAAAGGTTGTTGTGGTGTAAAAAATATTCAAATATTATGCGAATTAGTACATTCGTCTATAGACCTGATATTTTTAAAAATAAAGAATATTTGGGGAAGGACAAAAATATTTGAGATTCCGTAGAATTAAGAGACTCTTCCCACTTTTATACATGTACATATTATATAAAACATCTACGAGAATCACCACAAAATACACCAATAGAAACGCTTGCATCTATGGCCTTTGACTTTAGACCCATTAAAATGGATCATGAACTCATTTTTCAATTCATACTAAGTTGTTATATGTGTGTTACTTATATTCAATAAATGGGTCATAAATGAGTTTAATTATAATATGGATGTTAAATGAGTCATAAATAAGTTCACAACTTACTTAAACTCAACTCATCTTTATAACTCTCTTAATTTTGTCTTGCCCTCACTCATCTCGTACTCACCTCAATTTGAATATGAGTTTTCCTAAATTTAGTTAATATGGAAGTGTTTTAATAATATATATCAAGTCATATGTGAATTAGGAATGAATAAGGTCAGATACGGATCATTAGATTTGCATTACATGGCAATTGATCAAATCCGATTAAATGGTTTTATTTGCATTAGACAATTTTTGACCCCACTCAAACCCAAACCCCATTTGACGAGTTTACTTAACTATGTGGATAGATATTCCCTCTTGTCAATGCATCATTTTTTGACCAGGAATTTAGCTTCAAAATTGATTTGAGTGAAGAATGTGGTCAACTACTGTTGGTCCATTATAGGCAAATTCGCGGAACATCTCATAGCAGAACATGACATTGAAGGGGGAAAAGACCAAGTTTATTCGAGATTCTTTGAGACTTCTAACCATTTAATGTTTTGACAACGCCATTCGCATCCCTCCAGCTATGGCAATGAATGGCAATATGAGCCATGGAATTTAATAAATTTAAATAAAATAATGACAAATAAAAGGTTTACTCCAAATAAATCCTCTTGGGACAAAGCTGTCTTTCCATGAAAATTCGATGCTACTTGCCGACAGTTTTCGGAAACAATGAATGAAGCTGTCAATGTCATCGTCCATGGTTGGCACGAAGGAATCCGAGAGACTACAGCGGAGCCAAGAAAACCGCGTTTAGCAGCCAATTTGATGCGACATGTCATTGGTGTAGTTGAGTTTTCACTCTTTCAAAAGTAAAAGCATAACCGTTTTCTCACTCAAAATCGACTTTTCTTTACTGTATCATAAAATAGATATTTAACCGTCTTGTCCAAACTTAAAATGTTATGTTAGTTCTTAGCATCTCAAGCGATCCAAATATACGGTATACTTTCTTCTCAAAATCCTTTCATCGAAATAATAATGGACTATTATATATCTAAGTCATTTATTTGTTTGAATATTTAAATAATAAATCGTATTTTCATCTAACCCGGGAACTTGGCTTCAAAATTAATTTGAGTGAAGAATGTGGTCAAATAATATTTGTTTTTCTTTCTCTTTTTATTCAGACTTATGAAACGTCTCATTGATATTATTATGTTTTAAGGGTGTCATGATTATCTTCTGATTGAAGATTAAAAGAGACTCTGTTTCATTCTACACTATTATCATTGCTTGTATATAAGCTAATGAATTTCTAGCAATGAAAAATCACGTGAAAATAAATAGCAATAAAACAGTGTTGATTTGAAATCACAAAAGTGACATAACCTCGACGTAAGTAGACGTGTGTATGGAGATGGGTACAAATTTATCTCTTGTTGCCAAGTAGTTGGTGCCTTCTCTCACCACTTTTCTTTTTCTTCCTTTTGATTTGGAATGAATACATACTAATTTCGATGAGCACTCGAAGTCAATCCTAAGGTCGGCCATATCCAGCCAAAATCACTTCATCAGCTCCCCTTTCTGAAGTTATCACGTGTTCCTCGCTTTTCCTTATTTTAAGTGATTTCTCAAGACTAATTCACTAAATCATAAATATCTGTTAAAAGACAAACAATTATTTCCATACTTGAGATATTTTTTAGGAAAGTTGTTGCAGAAAAAAAAGTTCCGATTCTTAATATTAAAAAATAGGAGGGACAATATAATATTATGAATTCTTGCATTCGTCCATGGACTCAATAATTACAAGATAAGTAACATAATATTTGGAGGAAGAACAAAATCGATTGAGATCCTTTAAAATTTCGGAAGCTCCTTTTACGTTATATAATACAGCAATCAAAACGCTGTTATATGACATTTATTTAACCACATGGACAAATATTCTTTCTTGTCGGTGCATCTTTTCCTACCCAGAAAATTTTAGCTTCAAGATTGATTTGAGTGAAGAATGTGGCCAGACAATGTTTGTTTTTCCTCTTTTCCTATTCAAACACACCAAACATGCCAAATGATATCACATTTTAAAAGATGCAAGCCAAAATAGATTATGATATTTAGCTACACCAAATGTACCAAGAGAAGGAAAAACGTTATCAATTTACGCAGTAATCCATGGACTCAATATTTGCAAGATAAGTAACAAAGAATATTTGAAGGAAGAACAAAATTAATTGAGATCCCTTAAAATTTAGGAAGCTCCTTTTATGTTATATAATACAACAATTGGAATGCGGTTATATGACATTTGATTTAACCGCATGGACAAATATTCGCTTTTTTTGGCACATCTTTTTCTACTCGGAAACTTAACTTTAAGATTGATTTGAGTGAATAATGTGGCCAAACAATGTTTACTTTTCCTCTTTCCCTATTCAAACTCACGAAACATGTCATTGATAGTACATTTCAAAAGATGCAACCCAGAATAGAATATGATATTTTGCTACACAAAATGGACCACAAGAAGAAAAGGCACAAGTTTCTTCCTTTAATTTAAGAGAATTGACCTCACATGCAATCGAGGTGCAACCCATAAGGTTCCCTCACAGCAAGCCAAACGGCCCCTCTTTGGACAAGCCGTGCTTCTGACAGTTTTTTTGGAAATAATGAATGAACCTGTCAAAGTCATCGTCCCGTGGTTTCCACGATGGAATGTGAGATTGCAGCCTCCAATTCAGTTGTTTGTGGGGGGGACGTACCGGGGGCTCCTTGACTTGATATTTCCCATCAGACACGTATTGTAAATTTTGAAATTTTTATAATCGTTGTCGATAATTTATTTTTTTGCTAGAACTAGGACTAGCCATCAACTATCGAGATTAGGGAGATCTAGGAGAGGTTACTTTTATTGGACATGACTTCGGAGATCTCACGCGTCTGTAAGACATAGAGATAATAATCATTTTATCATTTAATCAAGTCTTTTTTCCATTCGCAATATAAGTATTTAACCGTTTTACCTCAATTCTTAGCATTTTAAACAAAATAAATGTATGGCATGCATTCTTCTCAAAATGTAATCATTGAAATATTTGAGAATTACTATATATCTAAGTCAATTGTTTGTCTTTGAAGTCCTCCTTCAATTCTTAGCAACTCATGTCACTCACTGAATTTTATTTTTTGTTTTTGGTCAAAATGCTCACTGAATTGGCTAGTGCAAAAATGATGTATCGTCACAATTGCACACAATATTTTCTCTGATAATGCATGTATGAAATGACAAAAAATATTTTGAGATTTGAACTCTTTGTAGAAAGGTTGTTATAAGGTAAAAAAATATTCAAATAATATATGAATTTGCACATTCGTCTATAGACCTGATATTTTTAAAATAAAGAATATATGGGGAAGGACAAAACAACTGAGATCTCATAGAATTAAGAGACCTCTTCCACTTTTATATGATGGTATAGATTATATAAACATTCACGTGAATCACACAAAACCCACCAATAGAAATTCTTGCATCAATAGTGTTTAGGTAATATGAGTTATAAACACATTTAATAACTCATATATGATGACTTGGGTTACTATATGGGTTAGTTATATTTAGTAAATGTCAAAAATTGGTTAAAATATATCATGGTTATTAAGTGAGTTACGAATAGATTTACAACTCACTTAAATTCAACCTACCTTTATGACTCCCTCTTCATTATTGCTCAATCTCACTTAATTTCACGCTTGTTCATTTCGCACTCTCACTTTAGTTTATGTATGAGTTTTCCTAAATTGAATTAAAATATGTAAATAGTTTAGTAATATGTGTCCAGTTGGGTATCAGTTGGGTTATGGATCGGGTCGGGTTTTGATTACTAGATTTACATTACATGAGAATTGATCAAAATGGATTAAATAGGTCTATTTGAATCCAACCATTTTTTGACTCGATTCAAGCCCAATTCGATCCACTTATTTGACGAGTCTACTTAATTGTGTAAATTGATATTCCCTCTTGTCAATGCATCTTTTTCTGCCTCATAGCTTAGCTTCTAAATTTATTTGAGTGAAGAATGTGGTCAATTACTATTTGTCCTTTTTTAGTCAAATTCACGAAACATCTCATGGTAGATTTTGATGTTGAAGGGGGGGAAAACCAAGTCCTAACCATTAACGCTTTGACAACGCCATTCGTGTCCCATCCAGCTGTGGCAATGAATGGCAATAATATGAGACAAAGAACTTACTAAAATCAAATAAAATAAAGAAAAAAAAGGGTTCACTCCAAATAAATCCTCTTAGGACAAAACTATCTTTCTATAAAAATTCGATGCAACTTGCCAATGGTTTTCGGAAGCGACGAATGAAGCTGTCAAAGTCATCGTCCTATGGTTGGCACGAGGGAATCTCAGAGACTACGGCGGACCCAAGAAAACCGTGTTTTGACGAGCAATTAATTTGATAAGACATGGCATTGGTGCAGTTGAGATTTCACACCCCTTCAAAAGTAAAAGTATAAACGTTTTCTCACTCATTCGGCTTTTTTTCCTTGAATTGATAATATAGGTATTTAGCCGTCTTGCCTCAATCTAAAGTGTTATGTCGATTCTCACATTTTAAGCAATCCAAATGGACGACACACTTTCCCCTCAAAATCCATTTATCAAAATTATAGAGGACTATAATATATCTAAGTCATTTGTTTTATTGGAATATTTACATAATAAACCATGTTTTCGTCTTACAACTTAAACTTTTAGAACAATTGGCAGTGATTATATAAAAACTTATAAGGTATTAGGGCACGAGATTCTAAATTTAAATTTTTCCATCTCCCTGTTTAATCTTTCTAGACCCTTATTTGCCTCTCTAACTTTATATTTCCACGCTTTAGGTTTAGAATAAAATGCAGTCTACGAGTCATCTTCAGTAGCCATGCAGTCATGGCAACTGTTTTCCCGCCCTCTCCCATTTTCTCCTAATTATTTTTATGTTTCTAAATGTGCTAGCAAAAAATTTCATAGAGCGATTTTACGAAATAATTTTTTCGATTTTTTATGGACGAATTGTTGCCACGATATGTGTGCCAACTGTTTTTGAACCATGGTATTGCTTTTTTCGATGTTTGATACATTTTCCTAAAATAGAGCAGCACTTCAATTCCGAGCAGCTTGTGCCATGTTACCTAATGGACACAACCTTGTTTGAATGGGCTTCATGCTTGTAAACATCCTTGACAGGCTGTGGCGACGATAGGTTGGCCAATTATAAACTCTTGGATTATGGATTGAGTACGGCGACTATGACTCAAATGAAGCATTTTGTACCGTAATATCCTAAAAAATTGCTAGATTTGATAGCCTCTTTCCACACGCTTTTACCGGCCAAAAAAGAAAATAAATATCCAATCCTGCGACGAATTTATTTGGCATCAATAGAAATTCTGTGCCGAAATTAGCTCAATAATTTTATTTTATTTTTTTGTCCGTTTGTTTTGGCGTTAGAAGACAAGCAAGTGTTCCCCTTCTGAATATCGGCCGCACCGGTTGAAGACGGACGGTGCTCAACGCTCACGGTTTGACCCAGTAAAATCTGGAGTCGCCGCCGGCGAGATCGATGCCACGTGGAGGCCGATCGCGGTGAACTGCAAAGAGAAGAGGATTCTCCGTCCGGTAATTTTGTGCGGGTGCGGACCGGAACGTGTCAACGTGCGACCAGTCCCACGCGGAGAGAATCAGGAGCTGAAGCTTTGGAATATTCCTTTTGGGCTGGCCCGCTTATCATCCGTACATGCTTTGACTCTGCCAATCGGACATTTTCCTCAAAAAAATTTAATTTAGGTAAAACGGTCAAAGAATCAGAAACCTCGCCAGGGAAATTCTGACCAATAGTTTCTTCTTTTTTTTCGAATTTAAACCGAGAAGAAATATCTTCAGCTGGCTTTCGCTTTCTCATCTGCTATTAAAAAAATATGCTTGCAAAATGTTATGTAAAAAGAAAAATCTGAGTAATGACGTCCTAGACGGGCTTGCATGACTTCACTCTTATTAAAAATATCAAGATGATTCATTTTTTTCCCTCATTATTTCATCTTTGTTTATTAATCTTTAAATTCAATCCATAGGTTGTTGGAGCTAAATTTTTCTTTGATTGAATTTGGCACTCTAATGCTAGTTGTTGTCATTGCACTCCAATTTTCTTTTTCTTTATTTTTTTCAAATTGAAGACACATGCATGGCAACCGTTTTATTAAGTGAATATTATCTTAGATGTCGGTACACATATGTTATTAAATATTCGAGGTGTTTGATGTTATATAGATAGCCGTTTGAAAGCTAGTAAGTGTATACAAATCATCACACAACTTCCCCAAAGCATGTATATTGTAGATGTTAAAATATCCAATGTCGTTTGACCATAGAATTTATATGCTGTTTACTTACATGCGGCTTTCCTCCAATCTTCATGGTAACAGAGCAAGAAGTCTGAGTTCAAATTTTTCAAGCCCAAATTTGCCTCTTCAATTTACATATTTCCATGTTTAGACCTAAGTCCTAGTCTTTTTCAAAGAGTCGAAGATCGTATTAGAGGCGATAGAAACAGAGTGAAAATATAGAATTAGAAGTCTTCAAACTTAAACAACAAATGACGATAAATTATCTTGATACCACCAGGGTAATGAAATATAGAAAGGAAACCGTGCTCGCTTTGCTAATCAAACCCATAATATTTAATGAATGAGAAAGGAATCTTTGAGACTCTCAAATTGACAGATTACTTACTAAACAATGATTTATATTTAATTTCATTGTATGTCAAATAAAATAAGTCTCAACGAGCCTTCCTAAGACCTAATCAGTCCTACTAAATTCATCAAATTTCTCATCATCCTGCGGCATAGATGACTGCATAATGTTTCTTTAGACTTGGTGAAGGACAAAGAGTAGCGATAAGATTTTGATAATATTATAATAAGAATTGATATTTATAGCAATGTTTAAAGTGCATTTATTTCAAGGAAAATGAATGATTAAAAAGATATTTTCCTAAAAATAATCGCTTGTGTTGTTTATAAAAATAAATGAACAAAAAATATTTTAATTATTCACGAAAATTTTTTAGGCATAAATTATTACTCATAATAAAATCATTTTTCATTACTTAATTATTTCAAGTGATATAAACAATCATTTTTAGGAACATGTTATTCAAATCATTCATTTTCTCATGAAACAAATAGAGTAAAAAAAATTTGAATCTTCGACAATGAAAGTAAAGGACAATAATAAAAGTAAGTTGCTGCTCGTGTCTAAATATTAATGTCGAACAATCCAAATTTCAGGTTGTAAGCACAACAAACCATCATCTCACTAGGATTAATCTAAATTTTGTTTTGTTAGTGGGCCCCGGCGGGAGGCCCGCACGACGAGCTATTAGCTCAGTGGTATAGCGTCCTCCTAATAGTTGCATCGTTGTGCTTGGGCAATAGACCACTTGAATTTAGATGCATCTAACCGAACTGTAGAAGTTCGTGATAATGGTCAATTGAAATTAGTGAATGTTCTGCGAACCACGAGATTTAAAAGTAAATTCCATAATTGAACTGGCGACTAGTGCACTAATGTCAACATGCAATCCTTAAGTCACGTCTTGATATTCCAGCTAAATCTAATTATGTTGATTAGTCAAACACACCGTCGGTCGCCTCAAGCAAAACCCTGATTGCTTGCACTCGATTGAAGCCTTCGTCGATTGAAACGGGACGAGAAAGGAGGGCTGCATCAACGTTTGACGGTGAAGCTTATCAAGTTATCAAGCGACGAGGAGTCACGCGGAACCACGGCGGTACCGGTTCAACTTTGCCCAGCATGGCCATGGGAGAGGAATCGCGGAGTTAATAGCTTGGATGTCGCGGAAGTTTGTTTCTTTTTCTTGTGAATTTGGGGTCTACTTGTTTGAAGGAAAATTATATCTAAAAATTTATTTTTAGACTTTCCAATGTTTGGATGATAGACTAATCAATTTACCAAAAAACGTTTTGCATGAACTGAAAATAATAAGTTTATACTAGAAGAAAAACAACTTTTTTATTTTTTTAACATAAAGAAAACCATTTTCCCCATGAATTTTTTAGTGAAAAAAAATACACTTTGGATTCAAATCTTGTTGGGAGTGTGGCTTTGAGATCACCCGGGAGGTGGACCGGTCGAGATTCGTGAAAATGCCAACTCAAAAAAAAAAAAAAAAAAGAACGGATCGCAAGCTGGAGCCCATTGCTGCCTAACCGGAACCTTCGTCCTTCGTCAAGAAGGAACCCATGTGAAAATGGAGGAGAAGAAACCGCTGGCGTGTTTGGATTTTTCGCCAAATGGAAGTGCTGTTTCTTCTTTGGCCGTCCTTCTCCATCATCGTAATGGTCGCGGGGGTCGCTTATAGCGACCTGCGTACGTCGCATTAAATGCTTCATCAATCAATTTGCTCGTGATCCTATCCTTTCGAAAGAAACTCAACAAAAATTTTAAGTTTTGACAGAAAAAGAAAAAGGAAAACGACAACAAAAATTTTAATACTTGAGAAATGACCTTGACATTCAGGGTTCGATTCTCGTCACCACAAGGCCACGGCCAAAGGAACTCTTACTAAGTTCTGTGAAACTCACTTTTATATTTTTTTTATTTAATACGAAATACTTGAAATCTTTTTAAACATTCGAAATGTTAGCACGTACATTGTCTAAGGTGTCTATTAATATCATAGTCGTCTGAAATTTGAACACACAATCATTTCGTTTCAAATCTTGAAGAAGCCATAAATAGAGGCAGAAGTACAACCCAAGTGCCAAAACTTGGTACGGAGGAACACTTAAGTGTTTAGAAAGTGACACTTAAATATCAAAATCGGAGCAAAATGGATTACTTACAAAATGCCGACGTGGCGATTTTCTGGCGAAGGAAGTGCAAAACAATGCCGTTTTGCACGCTGGCGTGGCTAGACAATACAAAAATGGCGTTGTTTTGGTGCTGACGTGGTAAAAAAATTAATAAAATTAAATTTAAAACTAAATTTATTTAAAACATTTAAAAATAAAATTAAAATATTTAAAAAAAAAGGAGGGTGGGGTAGGCGGGCGAGGGCCGAGCCCTCGCCGCCGTCGGAGGGCTAACGGTGGAGGGGGAGGGTCGATCGGGGTCATCGGGCCCTGGTCAGGGGCCGGCGACCCCGGCCGATCAGCGGTGAGGGTCGGCGGCCCTCGCCCGGATCTAGGGCGAGGCCTCATGGGCCCTCGGCCGGCCCCGGCCAAGGCTTAGCGACCCCGACCAAGCCTCCCCCTCCTCTCGCCGACTCTTCCGGTGGCGGGAGGCGGCGGCGACGAGGGCTCGGCCCACGCCCGCTTACCCCTACCCCCTCCCTTTTAAAAAAAATAGTTTTTTAATATTTTTATTTTTATTTTTAAATTTTTTAAATAAATTTTGTTTTAAATTCAATTTTCATATTAATTTTTTTTACCACGTTAGCATAAAAACGGTGTTGTTTTGCACTTCATTCACTGGAAAATCGCCACGTCGGCATTTTGGCCGGGATGGCACTTAAGTGATCCATTTTGCTTCGATTTTGGCACTTAAGTGTCACTTTCCAAACTTTTTGCACTTAAGTGTCCATCCGCGCTGCTGCAGACTGGCCCAAGTGTCTGTTCCTCCATAAATAGAAGTGGAAAGTAGATTATAAGTATTGAAATATGATTTATACTCCCTAACGATAGAACGGCATGGGGTCTTGCTCCCCGTTGAGCAGGCAGGAGTCTAGAGGCCGCCCCAGTGGGGTCGAAGGGGTTGTGCCTCGTGACATTAGAAGACTTTTATAATCGAAGTCTATATTTTATTGGTAATTTGAATTTTAACCTATAAATAACTAATGAATATAGGTACTCTATATATCTTATAATTGAGTGATGTAATAGAAAGGTGGAAAGTGCTAATTATAGTAGAATTTTCAACTAGCCGTAATCTTAATTTAAGGATGAAATAGGATAAAACCTTGCATCTCACGTTCTCATTTTCACTTTTACTACTCTCTTTTTCTGTGATTGTATGGCGAATCCCAACAATAAGTGCAAACAAATAGGTTTGGACCGACGCTTTAGCATTTTGAAACTTGCGAGATAATTTTTCTGCAAATTAACATATTAGTGAGAATGTAACAACCAGCTTTTGGCTCCCTTTTCCTGGCATCCTTCCACTCGACCTGGCTTGTTGCCTCGTTGAGTGTAAGTTTTTGATGCCAGTTTCCGAGCTGTATAGTTTGGTTTATATCTATATATTCTTACCTTACCAATATATATATATATATAATATTTTTTCTCTCAAGCGAGGTAGGTTCAACATCGATCTTCTGACCAATTAAATTGAACCGAACCAAACTAGAGCACGTGGAACGTCTTTTTGCCTATGAACTAGCTGTCTACTATTCCCCATTGTGTTTTTTCATTGTTATGTGAAGACGTGGGATACTATTATTGTGAATTTCCTAACGAGCAATGAAATTTTTAAAAAAAAACTAAAGCGCTTGGTCGAACCGGCCGATTCAATCTGGTTGCCACAACACAGTAGCTATGTTTGGTCGTTCTGGATTTCTAACCAAGATAGGATTTGATATGATAGAATATGAAATCCAAGAGATTTTGCTATCATATCCACTATTTGGTTATTGTAATAATAAAGTTATATATATATTCACATCATATTATATATTATTTCGTATAAATGCTTATATGAATTACAAATTTTACAAACGGAGATAATAAATATTTCTCGTGACACTCTTGTCTACTTTATTTTATTTTCTCTTTTATTATATTTTTCTCTCTTTTTTAATTAATTTCTTTTTTATTTCGTTAATCTCCTTCCATCATTCTCTAATAAAATTTTATTAAATAGAAAATCATACTAATATACCTAACATATATATTTATATGTTGAATTAATATTATAAGATAAAATTAATTTCGAATATATAAATAAAAATAAGATTAAATTTTAAAAATAATTTTTTATTTTTCATTTTGAATTTCTTATATTAGCATTCGAATATTAATTATATTGAAATATAATTTTAATTTATTAATTTCAGAAATTTGTTATTTGAGAAGAAACTTTCGTCTTATGGATATTAGAAATTCTACTCGAAATAATTTTATCCCGTCTATATTTTCTTTATATCCGACTTTATCCTATCTTAAGTAAATACTGAACATAGGATAGAATAAATTTTACCATATTCTGAATTTTATTCTAATGGCCAAAACACAGCTAATGGCCAAGAGAAGGGGGAGAAGTAGACCTTGAGATGTAGTAGAGCCCACCAAGAAGTAGTTTAAGGTAATTTGCTGGCTGGGTTGCGTTTTTAAAATGAAATCACTATTCAAACGTCATTAATTTATCCCAGCGATGATGGAGAGTTTTTCTCTTTTTAATCTTTCTCGTGGGTTTTAAATTGCCGCAGCGGAAGAGGCGATCAGGAGCTTTAGGACAAGACATCTCTTTTATAAACCTTCCCTCCCCCAGTCGCAGTCGTTCTTCAAAGCCCGACTAATCTCGCCGCTGCCCCTCAGCGTTTGGTTCGTCCAACGTTGGAAACTTCGATGCTTCGCTCTCCGACGTCTCTGTTCTCTCTCTAAAACGTCTCCATTGAGCCTTGGGTTTTCCCATAAAGAGAGAGAGAGAGAGAGGGAGGGAGAAGGCAGGAGTGAGCTGAGACGGCAGAATCGATCGGGCTGGAGAGAGAAAGGGAGGATTTTTTGAGGTAAAAAATTGTGGGTAGTTCGTGGGCGGGGATGCTGATCGGTGGGCTCGTGCCTGAATCGATCCTCGCGTGAATTCTCGGTGCGGAGGGAGGGAGGGAGGGAGGAAAGGTGTGTGCTTTTCCCGCTTGTGTCATTTTTTTTTTGACAAATTTTCCCGCTTGTGTTTGAGTCGGCGCTGAATTGCTGGAGTTCGTGGGGGTGGCGCGGAGCAATTGTAATAACTGGGATTGATGGGTGTCGAATTTTGATGGTTGGTGGAGCTGCTGAGCTTGTGCTTGTGCTGTTGCCATGGCGATGGTGAGCCGCCCCCCTGTGTTAACGACAGGCGTGGATCGGATTCCCATTCACGAAGTCGGAGTTTCGGCGATTATGGCGAGCAGAGGGGAATCTGTGGCTGAACCGTCGACGCCGCCGGCGCCGGTCGAGGATGAGAAGATTTACGTCGAGGTCGGGAATAATGTGAAAGAGAGCAAATCGACGCTTATTTGGGCTGTGCGGAACTCTGGTGGCAAGAAAATTTGTGTTATCTATGTTCTGGTTCCTTCGCCGAAGATCCCAATGAGTAAGTCGAGGTCAAACTGCAATATGTTTTTCTGTAAAGTTTGTTTCTTTTGGCCAGAAACTGTAAAGTTGTGCATCGTGGTCTGTCTTTCTCAACCCTTGATTAATTTGGGTGATCTCGATATTAGATCGCTTGTGACTTCTGGGGAAAGATTGATTGGCCGTGTTGGTAACTTCAGTTTCATTTGTCGTTGGATGAGTTAATGATTTGGTGTTAAAACTGGTAGATTCTTTGGTCAAAACCCGTGATTTAAAGCAAGAAGGCTGGTCTTGTCATCTGCGCAAATATTAATCATAGAAATTCAATTTATGTCTTGAAATGATTCATGATGAGCTGTATCGAGATTTGGTAGTACTTGGCTTTGCGAGAACATGAAGTCCAAATTATTCTTCTTTGCTTGGTTCTTCCTCCTTTTCTATATTCTTTTTTGGGCCAATCCATGGTTGGTTAAAGGATGAAGGTAAGTAGAAATTATTGGTATATCACTAGCCTTCTTTTGATAAACCATAACTCGTAAAGCTCTTATCTCTCAAAACTATTTTTCCGCTCTGGTTTGCAGAGGGACTTGGTGCTGAAATTCTTGTGAGCCAAGCAACAGATCAAATGGTGAGAGCGCACAGGGAGACCGAGAGGCAAAACATGCATATACTATTGGATGACTACCTGCAGCTTTGTAGCCAAATGGGGGTATTCTTCTTCTTTTGTGCTGATCTGCTTTCTTTCTAGAATATTGAATTCAGAGTAATCGCTCTGGTTATAGTCTTCTTGTCGAAAATTAGACATGAGGATTCTGAAGCAAATTTGTTGGTAGGTACAAGCAGAGAAACGGTTTACAGAAGCAGGCTCTATTGAGAAGGGGATTTTGGAACTTATCCAGGTGCATAGGATCAGAAAACTGGTTATGGGAGGAGCAGCAGACAAGCGCTATTCCAAGTACGAATCTAGAGAATTTATTTTCCTCTTTTTGCCTTCTTTTCTTTCTTGCCATAATGAGAATCAACGGGGAACAAATCGGATTAGATCCCTCCTCCTTAATGTATTTTATCAATGGTGCGCCGTTTTTTTTTATCTTTTGTGTGATTGCCCCTTACTTATGATTTGCCCATTTTGGAAAAATATTTAATTTTTGGCCGAACAAATTGGAAAAGGATGTTGTGGCGTGCAGTTACTGATAATGATAATAATGTGAGATGCTGTGTATCTTATTTATTCTTGAACTGTTATAGTTAGATGGTGTGGAAACTTTTCCTCCCTGCAAGATTTTACTCAAGTTCATTACGATATTGAATGACAATACAGGTTGTTTTGTGCATCGCATACATGAACAGCATTAGTTTACTTGATATGGTAGAAGGAAAGTTTATCTATGTAGCGGATGATAGGTCTATGACAAATAACTATCAACCGGTTTGAGATAAAATCTCACCTGATCAGAACCATAAGCATCATCTACCGTTGTGATTTTAGGTTCTATTCACAGATTTCGCAAAACTGACTGAAGTGAAGGAACCTTGGTGCTCATGCCAATAATGTGGTCAACACTAACAGCTTGTCGTGAAAATCAGCCCAGATGTTCAGTTATCATTCAAATCATTCTACGATAGTCAAGCGATTGATACAGATTAATTATGCATGAGCACTCACTATGCACGAGTATTAATTAGCAACGTTCTTCGGTAGTCCTTTTTATCTGTCTTGCATTTAAGTCAAAATTAGTTATGATAATTGGTTTATAATTGCAGGAAAATGATGGATCGCAAGTCCAAAAAAGCCATTTCTGTCCGAGATGAGGCACCTCCTTCTTGTCACATTTGGTTTATATGCAATGGTCAACTCATTCATACAAGGTCATTCTCTAATCCTCATCACCTTTCTCTCTTGATGCAAACCATGCGTGTGATAGCAATATATGAACCAGCAAGAGCTCTTTCAGTTTTCTTAACAGCCATACTGACATCTTACACTGGGAAAAGAAAAACATACGAACAGAATGATCATGGATAATAAATCTTCTGCTACTGGATAATAAGGAAATGATAAGTTTATTTACCAGCTATTACCTCTTTTGTTGGTTATGAATCATTGGATGGCAAAGAAAAGCCTCTCTCATGATACTGATCTTAATTCCTTGTGCAAATAGGGAGGCTAGTACAGATCAAGCTGATACAGAAGTTTCCTCTCCACAAGTTCCAGTTAACTCTACTTCTGATTCCGGACTGTCAACTCTGTCTAGTCCAACGCCTGGGACGCCACGTAGGAATGATATACCAAAACTGACAAATCCAGTGCAAGATATGTTTAGCAGAGTATTCTCTTCAAATAGTGAGAGGCATGGAGGAAGGCCATTTGTTTCTTCTTTCGCAGAGAGTCCTCCAGAACCAATAAGCCCGTTGGAAAGAGAAGGTTACCATGAAACTGAAAAAGTATTGAGGAGTCATTCTCAGAGTTCAGTTGGTTCATCAGGCTCGTCCATTGGTGCAACTGAGATGGTATCCTCTCCACCTGTGAAGCCAGAAATGAGCGAGAGTGGGGTAGAGATGACTCAGTCAAACTGCAATGATGAGGACCCAGCTCCTTCCATTATGCTGGTATGTGTGAAGAGCCAACTTTCTTCATTTAGAAAAATGCCTGCTAGGAGCCATGGATTCTACCTTTGCAAATCACTTGATAGTCAGCTAATGTTTGAGAGGTATGATAAAATGTGACAGGATGTGAGCATGAATGACATTCTGCGCAATCAGCTTGAGCAAGCCCGAACAGAGGCTGAGGATGCAAAGATAGATGCGTTTCAAGAGGCATTGAGGCGTGCAAAAGCTGAGAGGGATGTCATTGACGGCATGAGAAAGGTAAAGTTTTGATCAAATGTGTAAAAGAGTGTGCTGTATGCGTGTTGAAGAATGGAGGTAATGTTTTGGTGAATACGTCATTGACTCTGTGTGTGCGCGTGTTTGCTGATTCTGTTTATTCTTTGTCAGTCATATCCAAAGTAGTGTGCTTGTATGTGTGTTAGTGATTGTTGAGTTCTTTATGCCTTTCATACTCTAAATATATTAGCTTATTTAATTGACCTTTAGATGTACTATCGCTTACCTGTTATTTCCTACTAGCACTTAAGTCGAATCGCTATAGTCGTGCTACTCGCAATATATGTTTGCCAAAAATGCTCTTGTTTCTTCCCAAGTCATATTGTGATCTTGGTGAGGAAAACGCTTGATTAATTATTTAATGATCATAGTTGCATCTTGTAACAGCTGAATAGCATGCGTGGTTCAATTTACATAGAAGTGGAAAAAAGAAACAAATGGATGACTTATCCTTAGTAGTAATCCTTATTTTAAATCAATTCAGGTGAAAACTTTGGAAAGCTTGTTTGCCGAGGAGCATAGGCGAAGGAAGGAAACTGAGGAAGATCTTGCAAAAGAAGAAGAAGCACTCAGCAAGATTAAGAATGAGCGAGATGAAGTCTTTGAAGAACTTCGTATTGCCTCGGATCTGAAGTCATCATTAGAGAGCCAAATTGCAGAAACAGATCAAATTGTAAAGGAGCTAGAGCAGAAGATCATTTCTGCTGTTGAACTTTTGCAGAGTTATCGTCAAGAGCGAGATGAGTTGCAGATTGAGCGTGACGATGCACTCAGAGAAGCCGAGGAGTTGCGGAGAAGACAAGGTGATACCTCAAGTGGGACCTTTCCACAGTACTTCTCTGAGTTTTCTTTTTCAGAAATTAAGGAAGCAACTCAAAACTTTCATCCATCGTTAAAAATTGGAGAAGGCGGCTATGGGAGCATATACAAATGTTCCCTTCGTCACACACAGGTGGCTATCAAAAGGCTGCATTCTCATAGCATGCAGGGTCCTCAGGAATTTCAACAAGAGGTAGGGTCAAGTATCGATAAGGTCTTGAAAATCCTAGGCATCTTTTATCTAACATACATCTATTGGGCCTATTGACTACTTATGGCTGCTTCTAGAGATTATTGATTAAAATTATATCACCTGCGATGATGTCAGGATGGATATCCAGTTACTTAAAAACTAAAAACAATTTCTTTTCATCACTCTGCATGGATTTTTCATCGTTGCATCTGCAGGAGCTATTTGTAACTTGACTCTTTCTGCCACCGCTGGCCATTTATAGTGGTTTCATGTCATTTTGTATTTTTTAACAACACCTACATCTATCAGGCCTATTGACTGTTGCAACTGAAAACTACTCATTTTGATTATCTCGCCCTTCAGGGATGTCAGTATGCATGTCCAAATTAATGAATCTTAAAAAATTTTGCCCATCTTAAAGTTCTCAGTACTCAAAATTCAACTCTCTCTGCGACCACTGGCCATCTCATATTTGGAAATACTAAATGGTTTCATGTCGTTTTGATGTTTTAATAACATTCACATCTTGTTGGAAGCACAATGAAATACCTTGCTTAGTAGATTTCACTGCTGCTGGTAAAATTCACGAGGAATAACGATTTAGTACCCTTCAATAGCACTTTACAAGAGATCTTTTTTTGTTACATCACTCTTCTTAGTTTTGAATGGATGGCTTACTTAAGTGACTTTTTTACTACAGCCTTGAGCTAATTTTTTCCTGCTTTTGTTAGTAAGTGTATTTTGTGCTAAGAATGCGTAGTCCAAAAAGTCGTTTCTGCTCAGGAGTCCAGCATTATAATTTACTCTGGGTTTGACCTCAGGTGGACGTCTTGAGCAAGGTGAGGCATCCAAATCTAGTCACACTGATCGGAGCTTGCCCAGAGGCTTGGATTCTTGTCTACGAATATCTACCGAATGGAAGCCTTGAAGATCGACTCAGCTGCCGTGACAACACGACACCGTTATCGTGGCAAACTAGGATACGAATTGCCACTGAGCTCTGCTCAGTCCTCATCTTTCTTCATTCTAGCAAACCTCACAACATTGTGCATGGAGATGTAAAGCCGGCTAATATCCTTCTAGATGCCAACCTCGAGAGCAAACTGAGCGATTTTGGCATCTGCCGCCTGTTATCATGTGATGAAAAATCCAGTGACAACAACACTTCTCTGTATAGAACTGATCCAAAGGGAACCTTTGCATATATGGATCCGGAGTTCCTCTCTACAGGAGAGCTCACTACCAAGTCCGATGTATATTCCTTTGGGATAATACTGCTGCGGTTGTTGACAGGGCGGCCTCCCTTGGGAATATCAAAGGAAGTGCAATACGCACTCAGTACGAAAAATTTGAAATCACTCTTGGATCCTGTGGCTGGAGACTGGCCCTATGTGCAAGCTGAGCAGTTGGCCAATTTAGCTCTGAGGTGCTGTGAGATGAACAGAAGGGAAAGGCCAGACCTTGGGTCGGATGTGTGGAGAGTACTTGAACCAATGAGAGCTTCTTGTGGAGGCTTCTCGTCATTTAGGATGGGTCCTGACGAACGGTGCCAACCTCCTCCTTATTTCATTTGTCCAATTCTGCAGGTAAGCTAGCGGGACATATTTAGATACTCTTCGATGCCATCTTCTTCATAAATTATCCTCTTATTGCAAAAGACTTCCATCTTGCTTGGCCCAGTAGAACTTTCCATCCTATAAACTGGAGGATAGCTGAACCATTCAGGAACTTTTGAACTGCCGCTATGGTTGAACCGTCTCATTTGCACGGGTCACAATTCGTGGGGAAACTGTCCCATTTGAACCTCTCCTTTACTATGGGATAATTCCAAGTACATCTCAAATTGTTTTGATCTTGCAGGAAGTCATGCAAGATCCACAAGTCGCAGCAGATGGATTCACTTACGAAGCAGAGGCTTTGCGAGGATGGCTTGAGAGTGGCAACGATGCTTCACCAATGACGAACCTCCAGCTTGCACACAGAAATCTTGTCCCTAACCGCGCACTCCGCTCTGCAATCCAGGAGTGGTTGCAGAACCATTAAGAGTTGATATTTGCTCGTGTTTTCTTCTCTCAATACTTCCTGACAAATGCTTATCAATTTCATCCTTTCCCCTTCTTCTTCTTTTGCTTTTTCAGTTTTGCTTGTATTAGGAGGATGTTTTTCTTACACACACCTTTACTATGTCCCTGTAACGAATGCAGGACCCGTGGGATCATTTTTACACTTGTACAGAAGACAGCACATGTACATTAGCTCTATGTGATACACAACAGTTTCCATTTTTCTTTCAGCACGATGTTTGCTATGCTTTCGGCTTGCAAAATTTCGCTGTATTGAGACAATTCTAATGAAAACCGTTCATGGGGTTGGAGAAAATTTGAGATTTATTGCATTCATCGAACGTCATGATCTCGCATCCGTTTCAGGCCCGGTCATTTCCTCTTCATCGTGAAGGTTATTGCGCAAGTTGAAGCAGCGGCCGTATCGTTCCACTTGAAGTCAATGTTTGATTGTGCAACAGGCATATCAGCTGAGTACTTTCTACCTATGGTGTGGTGCCTCTCGTGTCCTTTTTTCCATGAACACTGACTTTGGAAGCTTAATTCCAGTGGTTGAAGAGGTCGTCTGGATTCGGACAGCTAACGCAAGTAATGACCGCCACAAGCACATAAATGTTGGTGAGACTTGAAAGCGGGAGGCGCTTTGGCCCCACCTAACAAATGTCCCAACGTCCGTTTCCTAGCTATTTTCCTAAGCTCTTCTCATTGAATGAGCTAAAAGAGAGGGCTAACCGTGTCACCATGATGCCAAAACTCGAAGTAAACCCTACTTTGGTCGAACCATATCTAATAGATAAGCTTTCGATTGGAAAACTTTATTCAAAAGTCTTAGATTTCTTACGCTTTAACCGATTCAATTCAAAACCTTTCTATTTGGCAAATTCAATCCTAAACATTTTCACATTTTTTTTTTTTTTATCAATTGAGTCTATCTAATCAAATTTTAGCATAAAATAGTTAGTATGGGCGCCAATTATCCTACACGGCATGGCCAGCACTGACATCAACAATCTTTATTTATATTTGTTAATATTTTCTTTTCTTTTTTCTTTTTCTTTTTTTTCTCCTACCAAGTCTGGTGTTTTCACTTGTGGTCAGCGAGGGTCAATCGGCCCTTACTCTACAACCAGGGAGGGTTGGCCGGTGACCCTTGCCAAATTTGGTAGAAATTAAAAAAAAAAAAAGTAAAAGAAAGAGAGAAAAATGAAAAATAATTTTTTTGTAAAAAAATTGTCTGGGTTCATGTCGGCTGTCCTATTATCAGCGTTCACATTAGCAATTTTCAGTTAAAATTGGTTGAATTAACTCAATTGACAAAACATGAAAAATGTTCGAGTTTCAATTGGCACGATTAAAATGTTCAAAATCGAATTGGCCAAAATAGTATTTTTATTACCATTGGTATCGATATCAATCCAGGACTCAATATTGACTTTATTTCGAAGACAAAAATCGAAAATTCTCCAATCCAAATATTTTCTATCTGTAAATTTATCTAGATTGAGAATATCATCATCTTCTAAATTAATAGGGATAATACCTCTTGGCATATTAATTAATTTACCTTTTTTATATATATTGTTGTAATTATAAGAAATCTCTTGTTTATTATTTAATAGGATTCAATTTCGTCCCGTATTTGATGTCTGAGCAAGTTGAATTTGCACAGGCGAAATCCATTCACCTACACAAGAAACGACTCCTTCTACCGCCTATTTTGCGTGATTCACTCCCACAGACAATTCTTTAAACCTGACCTTATGGAGTTCATCGCCACATCATTTGGACAAGACCCATCCTCAACAATCACTCACCATTCTAATTACAACGTCTTAAGTACACGCAACCGCGCACGAACGCACATAAAGCCGTACTTAGACGTGGGATTCCTGCAAAACCATGCACGGAATGACGCCTTTTTTTCTTATTAGTTATTGATGACGATTAGACAAGGTAGATCTTGTAGCTGACCAATCCTGGAATTTAACGTGGTCGGTCATCACCCTCTGGGGAAGGATGGGCAATAAACGCCCTCGAAATCCGTCAAGTCAAACGTAGGAGGGTCGGCACGTAGGAATTCTAACCAGACCTCATCGTCCATGCAAGTCGCGATACGACAACGAGTCCCCCCCACCGTGTCTTCGATTCCTGTGGTCGGTCGATCGGCCTCGCCATCTTCCAACTACTCCAACCAACTCCTATTAAAAGCGCCCCAAGAAATAATAAAAAGTAAAAAATAAAGTAGAAAAGCAAATAATAATTCTAACAATTACTTCCAAAAGGGGCCAAATTACTAAAAGTCACTGGGGAGATTAGGTTCACCATTACTGCACCCCCCACCTTCGCAACTGTAGGAGTCATTAAATTTTTGTTCGAATTAGTTGGATTTTCATAAAAATAATTAAACTCATTTTCTCTCTCTCTCTCTTTTTCTCTGGTGAGGACCCCTAATTGTTTTATTTTTTCTGCCCGTGTTGGGACACCGGGTACGGGGTGCATTCAATGCCTATCCTCATCATCAAAATATGTGGATAAAGAGAGAGGAGCCATGTGAGAGGCCTTGTGGTCTGTCGATTTTCATTGACTCTGGGGTCCAATGCGAAGTTGAAATTTAAGCAACACGTGGTAATGGGAAAGTGGGAAAAGGAGATTTCCTCCCTTTTTTGCCCTCCCTTTTTAAATCGTTCACTAGAAAGAAAAATTACTCCAAATAAGAGACGCTGAAAAAATGCCGAATCATAAAATGCACAGTGGGATCTGCCAGTTTTATTATAGAATTGTGTGCGTTCTAAGCGAGTTATTCGATCGGGCAATGAACAATAAACTTTTTTTCATCAAGATGAACAATCAACTTAATTAACGAAACTTTAGTGCATATTTCAATTTATGCTTTGAAATTTTTAAAAGAATGTTGCCGTGGAAAGTTAAAATTAATTTAAAATATAAAAAAAACTGAAACAACAAAACCGGCGGAATTTCATACTATCAAACCATCAACAGAATTCGACCAAAAAAAAAACCATCAACAAAAAAAAAAAAAAAAAAAAACCATCAATAGGCGAAAAAGAAAATAAAATAAAATAAAAAAGAGAGAAAGAAAGGGATGATGGTGAAGCCCAAATCGGTCATTTAATTCCCCCAACCCCCACATTTAAAAACCGACGTTCCCTCTCCTCCGTTGCATGAGAAAGCTCCGATCGGAAGCAGAGAGGAAGCAGAGAAGCCGGTGAAGCTCGAAGGCTCGTCGAGGCTCAAAGATGTCGCCGCCGGAGATGGAGGTGGGGAAGCAGCAGAAGTTCCCGCCGATCGGCGAGTGCCGCCGGGGCCCCGCCGGCTACGACTCCATCGCCGCCGACCTCGACGGCACCCTCCTCGCGTCGTCCAGCGCCTTCCCGTACTACATGCTGGTGGCGATCGAGGCCGGGAGCCTCCTCCGGGGCCTCGCCCTCCTCCTCTCCCTCCCGCTCGTCATCCTCACCTACTTCTTCGTCTCCGAGGCCCTCGGCATCCAGATCCTCATCTTCATCTCCTTCTCCGGCCTCAAGGTCCGCGACATCGAGCTCGCTTCCCGTGCCGTGCTGCCGAGGTAAATTCGAAACGGGAGCTAACCGCCTCTTTTTTGCTTAATCCGGCTTAGTTTGATCTAGCGTCTGATGATGATCGTGACGATCGATTTGGTGTGGTGTTTGGGGCCTCGTTGATCCGGAACGAAAGTAAGAAGTAGATTATAAAGGAACCGTGTGATTTTTATTCGGTTTAGACAGCTATGGCGTTTGTATTTCAAGCTCAAGCTGCTCTGAATCCCGAATTTTACTGCAAATTCTTCGTCAATTTGTATGACGCTTTTCGTGAAATTGGAACCCCAAGCTGCTTGTGAGCGACCTGTGCAAACTGTTACCGAGTTTTATGCCGTTGATGTGTGAAGCTCAATTTTCTCTGCGGTGTGAAGTTACCGTAATTGTATCGTATAAGATTGCAGTGAGTAGCTGATTACGGTCGACCTGTGTAGTTGTTGGTGTTAGAGATAATTAGAATGTTTTATGATGCTGATGCGCAAGAGGCTGCTGCAAGTATATGACAATATGAAAATATTTTATGTTGC
Organism: Eucalyptus tenuipes; assembly: GCA_014182365.1. Lineage (NCBI taxonomy): Eukaryota > Viridiplantae > Streptophyta > Magnoliopsida > Myrtales > Myrtaceae > Eucalyptus > Eucalyptus tenuipes. The sequence goes on along the minus strand of CM024541.1, from coordinate 885,180 downwards.
GGATTTGATCTGTTCCAAGTTAAAAATCGGATTGAGACATTAAACTTGATCGACTCGGGTGAACTGTTATCAGGTTTTATGCATCCGATGTGCGGGCGGACAGCTTCGAAGTGTTCGACAAGTGCAAGAGGAAGGTGGTGGTGACCGCCAATCCGACCGTCATGGTCGAGACGTTCGTGAGGGAGTATCTGGGTGGAGAGAAGGTCTTAGGTACTGAGATCGAGGTGGACCCGAGGACGAAGAAGGCTACCGGATTCGTGAAGAAGCCTGGAGTGTTGGTGGGGGATCTGAAGAGGCTGGCCATTCTCAAGGAGTTTGGAGATGTGGCGCCGGACGTTGGGATCGGGGACCGCGAGACCGACCACGATTTCATGTCGCTCTGCAAGGTCAGTAGTTCTGCTATCCCTTAACTCACCGTCCTGATTAATGAATGAATGGATGGATGGATTAACTCTTTGCCAGCCAGTTATACGCGAGGAAATGATTGCATGTTAATTTGCTATCAATTGAACTGTTCCTATCGAGTTCAAGTGGAAAAGGATGTTCTTGCGGATTCCCACCTGCGCTTAAGTAGAAATCAACGATGTGCATCTTCTTGCGAAACCCCAATAAGGTCTTCATCAGTCGTAGTTAGCTAGATAGCTGAAAGGTATGACTAAACTAGGAGAGATCAGGTTGTCTTAAGGGCTCAGTCAACATTAGGGTTACGCACAACATCTGTAAGACTTCAATTATCACGGGGTTGGCAAAATCGGTTTTGGGGTCCCCGGGGCTGGTGAGAAATTCTTGAAGCCCTTATCTTGGTGCTGACACTGGCGTGCGAGACAGCGGGATCGAGCACGATTTGGGTCTTAACTTACGGAAGGAGGTGAACTAAACGAGCGAATAAGTTTATCCTCTTGTCGACAACATCCCACCAACACCATTAAAAATATACGTAGCTTATAGACACGGTCGTTGGCGTTGTTGAGCGTCGGAGTGTTAGACCGAAAAGATAAGATAATGGAGATTTTGGGGCCTTCGAAGTCTAAGCTACAGGGGGAATCTGCGGGGCCTCAGGAGATATAAATTTCCTGTTCATCCCAAAAGGGACCCACCCGTCTTAACCATCCTCAACGGCCAACCAACTAAACTTTAGGCGGTCCAGCTTACTGATATTTAATGCGTGCGCAGGGCGCTGCTGTTCTTGGTCTCGGGCTTATCTACTTCCTCATTTCTTTTGGGTCCTGTTTTGACTGATATAATAAATTCGTATATATCTATATCTCTTGCAATATCGTCAGGTGGGGTTTAACTAGGAATGGATAATTAAGGAATTTAGGACACTCACTGCACGCAACATTTAGAAAATTCGATGTTGTTAAATGTTATGGGTATTCGTTAATGATACCATCTATAAAATTCCTAGTATAATCATTAATTCTCTTACATATTTGTGGGTCCCACAAACAAATGAGGAATTAAATACAGTGTACCGTAAAGATACAGAAGATACAGTGTACCGTAAAGATACAGAAGATACAGCAGGCTCTCTGAGCTGTCATATTTTATGGTAGAAGAAAGGTGGTCACACTTACCTGGGGGTTGAACCGTACATGATATGATCTATTAAAAGATGATCCCGGTATGTATAGGTGAAAATACTGACTTTAGTGCATGAAGAGGGAGCCTGTAAAAAGTTGACATGTGGCCCTCTGCTTCTACTGACACCTAGCTTTGCCTTTTCTCCTTTTATCTAGACCATTTCATATTCTGTTTTTACTTGCTTCCTCAAAGAAAATTGCAAAAGCTGGCAAAAAGAATGATACACAAGGGGATACATGAGGTCCCATTAACATGAGCATCCCATAATTAAATATGTTTTGTTCTTTAAGTTCATAAGTTAATAAGAAGCAAATTGTCGATGTGCTTGCACAAAAAAGAAAAGCATAATTTCTTAGGGCTTATAATCATTCTTATAAAATCAAATATGTCTCATGTATGAATCCATGATAATTACAATAAATCTTTATGGATTAGATAAATGTAAAAAGTCGTCCTCGCCTTCAATGGCTATATGGATTAGGTAAATGTAAAGTGGTCCTCCTAAGCATCTTCAATGAGCAATCGACATATGGCACTCTCCACGAGTGACATGTATCTGAACTTTGATTTTGTCTGTTCATTTCTTTTTGAAAACTTTCCTTTTATTATTCCACTGCAGTTGAATTATTATATATAATTAATTTTAGTGTTAACAAAATCAATTTTTCTCATGATGAGAGAGTACACTTCAAGAATGATTATTTCCTGCAATCTATATTTCACAAGTCTTTCCTCGTATATACAGCAAGCACGGGTCTGATGGCTATTCATGGCATGGTCGAGTCATTAATTAAGAAGCAACTTTTGCTTGTTTGGTACAAGTCGCTCATTAATAAGACAATAGTATCTTTCAACTGCCTAAAGATTTCACACCGTAGCATTCAGCTGCTAGCAAGGAGGCTAGGTTGATGCTCAGCATTCATTGCGCTAAGTCTAAGAGTAAAGAGGAAAATTCTGCAATCTGATTGCTGTCAGAACGACAGCTAATTATGACTCACCGCCAAAATAGATAGGAGCGAGAATTGCACTGCACACATCCGCATCAGTTGTCAATGTAGAGGCTACTAACTTTCAAGCACGCAAATCCCAATCTTCAGGAAGGTTACATGGTGCACCGAAGCAAATCAGCAGCCCTCGTCCCGCCTGAACGCCTGAAGAGCCGGATCATCTTCCACGACGGCCGCCTTGTCCAGCGCCCGGATCCACTCAGCGCCATCTTCACCTACCTCTGGCTACCCTTGGGGTTCATCCTCTCCATCATCCGCGTCTACTTCAACCTCCCGCTCCCCGAGCGCATCGTCCGCTACACCTACGGGATGCTCGGCATCAAGCTCGTGATCCGCGGCAAACTCCCTCCCCCGCCTTCCCCCGGGACCCCCGGAAACCTCTACGTCTGCAACCACCGCACTGCCCTCGATCCCATCATCATCTCCATCGCGCTCGGGCGCAAAGTCTCGTGCGTCACCTACAGCGTCAGCAAGCTCTCCCGCTTCCTGTCCCCGATCCCCGCCGTCGCCCTGACCCGCGACCGCGCTGCCGACGCGGCCATGCTCACCAAGCTCCTCCAGAATGGCGACCTCGTGGTCTGCCCCGAGGGCACCACGTGCCGCGAGCCCTTCCTGCTCCGGTTCAGCGCGCTGTTCGCGGAGATGAGCGACAGGATTGTCCCCGTCGCGGTCAACTGCAAGCAGAACATGTTCCACGGAACCACCGTGCGTGGGGTGAAGTTCTGGGATCCGTACTTCTTCTTCATGAACCCAAGGCCGATGTACGAAGCCACGTTCCTCGACCGGTTGCCGGAGGAGATGACATGTAAGGCGGGCGGGAAGTCGGCGATCGAGGTGGCGAATTATGTGCAGAAGGTGTTGGGCGATGTGCTGGGGTTCGAGTGCACCAATTTGACGAGGAAGGACAAGTACATGCTGTTGGGCGGGAACGATGGGAAGGTCGAGTCCATGTACAATACCAAGAAAGGGTGATTCTGTCACTCTAGAGAATTTCACATGGTCACCGATCGTGGGGTAGAATTATATTCAGAGAGGTGTGATTTCTGTGAAAAAAAAAATGCATGCGTCAGATCAATTTATGGACCTTCGAGAAGACTGAGTTATTGTGGGGTTGATTCAGTCTCGATTGTGGTAGGGTCGGTATTTTGATTGATTATTGATCAACGACTGTAGCTTTTAAGTTGGGTTATTTTCCGCAGCAACAATGATTCGGTTTGTTATTCCCCATATGTACTCTAATTTTAAAAGTAGGGGATACAAAATAATTTCTGGAAAAAAAAAGTCGGGTTTTTTATCTAGCATTTTCTATTATTTATATTGCTTCCATAGTTAAATTAAACATTTAAGTATGCTTAATAACACACTCCCTAAAAAACGTTTAACATGAGCTCCATTTATCTGTTATTTTCCAATGATAGATAACCTAATAAAAATCCTTTGTTAAGTGCCTTCGAGTTGCTCATTCACATCACCTGTTTTTCTTCACTTAAAACTGTGCTCTCAGAAAAATAAAATTAATCCGGAGGGCTCATCTAGCTATGTATAAGAATACGACTTTCTTGCAAAAAAACACGTCTAATCAGCAACAATTCAGTTCAAGAAACATTGGATTCCAAAGCGTTGCCATGGAAAAGAAGGAGAAACAACGGGAAAGGAAGAAATTCAACGATTTGAGCAACTACTCCCTAAACCACGATCCAGCAACATCTTCTCCGAGCACTAGGGCTGCGCACGGCCGAGTTCGGGGCTTTTCATGACGAAACATTATTAAGGCAAATTGGCCATACATGAGGGACATTCTGTGCTGTCCTCGAGCCAGTCGACAATGCAATCCCCGTGGTAGACATGGGAACAAGGCATGCGAGCTCCTTTCGAACCTACGCCAATCTCCCCCGTGCAAATCGCACAATCCGTCGGCTTCCCTGAGATCACCACCTTCTCCAATCCCTCCACCATCAGCCACCACTCCTCGTCGTTGTGCGGATCCACGCACGAAATAGAGACGCCCATCGGGAGAACCTTCAAGTCCCTGTTCCGTTCGTCGTTCGCCATAGCTATCGCATGGCTCAGTATCTTTTCCACCATGAACTCGTGATCTCCATCGGAAGGTACTCCCATCTCACCGAGTACGTCCCGTACGACGTGCTTTGCCCTAGGATCGTGCAGCAAAGCACCTGCATCGATAAGGAACGCCCTTTTCTCCCGCTTGGAAGTATGGATGATGCCCTGAGCGGCAAACCGAGACGCAAGGTCGGGGAGCAAGTACACGAACTCAACTTCCACTTCCAAGTGATAGAAGCGAAATCCCTCCGACACGATTCTGGGTTGATAGAAGTCTTGAATTTGAAACGTCTCGCAAACAGGCTCAGGCAACTCATCACCTTCCATGGCTTCTTTTTGGGAATGGAAGGAGAACGTCAGAGAGATTACTTGGTAGTTTCTGGTATCTGGTGCGAGTTCTTGTTCCTTATTTTTCTTGAAATTGAGTTTGGGCTTGCTTATATAGCGGTGACTTCGTAGATATTAGATAGTGTAGTTATATTAGGAAAGTCGAATCCTATTATAGGAGATCTTTTAGTAGTAATCAGGCTCGACGCAATCATTTCTCAATTGAAACGTGTGGAGTTAGGAAAGTTTCTAGATACTATGTGAGATCGAAACAGGAAATATACGAAGAGAGAGATGCAGAAGTGCATATCTGGCACTCTTACACATCAATTAAAGAAAGAAAAGAAAAAGGATAAGTGCATTGAAATCTTAAAATATATAACTAAATTATAAAACTTTCAAAAGTGAAATTTATAACGTAAAACTTGTAAAATTGATTCAATCAAGTCCTTCGATTAATTTCGTCTAATTTGACTAACAAAAAATATTAAGATGACTTTTTTCTTTGTCTAATACTTGGCGTTTAAGTTAGTTAAGTAATAAGCATGATACCAAAACCACGTCCCTCTGACCTAAATACTGATTTTTCAACTCAAAGTTTTAGTTAAAGAAGATTAATATTTTTTTTTTTTTAAAAAGGAAAGACAAAGAATCACGTGCCCTCGCCTATCTCCCACCCCCAACCCCAAACCCCCCAAAAAAAAAAAAAAAAAAAAAACCGAAAACCCCGTTGGGGCTGTGGCGGGGCGGCTCACAGCCATATTTTTGCGTATTTTTTAAAAATATTTTTAATTAAATTAAATTAAGATTCAAATTTAAAAAAAAAAAGATTTGGACCAAAATGATATTCCATGTAAGAGAGGGAAAATAATTAAAAAAAATTACGTCACAATTATTCCTTAATCAAATTGGATGAAACTAATAAAATAACTTAATTGCATTAATTTCACAAATTTTAGAACTCCATCCTGCTTTTGTGATAAGTTTTGATATTTCAAGTGCACTTATCCTAAAAGAATAAGTATTCTGACCCTAAAAACAAAAGAAAAGTGAATACAAACATCCACTAGTAAGACCCATCCCGTTGTGGACGAGTTGGTTTGGGCCTTTCCCCCTCTAATTGCGGAAGGGGGGAGGTTCGAGTCACCGCGTGCACATTAAGCGCGACTTAAGCGAAGCACCGTGGGAGGTGGGTCCCCGCGCCAGTGCTTCCTAGGGGTTTACACCGAGTGCTCGCTGTGAGGCGGTTCCTCCGGTCCAAAAAAAAAAAATCCACTAGTAAGCTTACTTAAGGCAGTCAAAAACTAAGTCCTCCCCCAAAATTGTCAAAACTTTCAAAAGTACAATTATATTCTCAAACTTGTGAAATTGGTGCAATCAGGTTTTTCCGTTAATTTCGTTCAATTTGACTAATGATAAATGCTAAGGTGAATTTTTTTTCTATAATACTTGGCGCTAAAGTTAGTTAAGTATTAAGTATGATACTAAAATTATGTCGTTTTGATTCAAATACTGAATTTTCAACTCAAATATTTAGTTTCGACCAACTAAAAAAACTCAAATATTTAGTTAAATGAGATTGATTTTTTCAAAGAAGGAAACATAAAGAAGAGAAACCCACGTGCCCTCGCCTATGCCCCTTTTTTCCGGCTGTGGTGGGGCGGCCCACGAGCCACGGCCATGTTTTTTGTGTGTATTTTATAAAAATAATTTTAATTTAATTTTAATTAAGATTTGCACCAAAAAATATTGTTTTATTTTATGTTTAATGCTTTAATTAAGTTAACTTTGCATAAGAGAGAATATAAAAAAATCACATCAATACTTTTCTTAACCAAATTAAATAGAGTTAACGGAATGGCTTGATTACATTAATTTCGTAAATTTTAAAACTTAATTGTACTTTTATGATAAATTTTAGTAATTTTAAATGAAAATTTCAAATGAGAATCTGAAATGCTTTCTCATTTTCTCATATAAGAGTCCGAAATGACAATACTAGTCCCAAAGAAAGGCTCAAAGTGATTATGGTTGTTTTAAATAAGGACTTAGCCTCACCAAAAAGCAAAATAATACAGGATCAAGTATATTTTAGTCCAAAAGGCGGGAGTTAAATTTATATTCAATTAGATTAAAATTTTAAAGAAAATAAAAATAATTAATTAATTAAAAAATAAGGAAAAACATAAGTAGGAGGGGTCACTGGCACCTAATCAAGAGATGGCGACCCTTGCCAACCAGAGGCAAGGGCTTAGAAGCAAGAGAGGGTGGCGATCCTCTCCCAAATCTGGACGAGGGTCACCCGAGGTCTAAGGGCGCTAGATGAGGATTGTCGGGCTTGCGTGAGGGCGAGCGACCCTCACCCACATCCGGAAAAGAGTCCCCACCCTCTCTCACTTTCGGCTCTTGACTCTGGTCGACAAGAGTCACCAACCCTCGCCTAGGGATTGGCCTTTATCGCCACCCCACCAGCGATGGCGCACCAACTTGCTTGTGTTTTTTTTTTTTTTTTTCTTTTTCCTTTTTTAGTTTTTAAGATTTTTATTAAAAAAATTATTAAAAAAAAAAAGAGGAAAAATTTTAACATTTTAAAAGACAAAATTGCCCTTCACAATAGTTGAGTTCATGTCCTTCTTTGAGACTAATATAAGAACTTTATGCTCTTATTTAAAATAATATCCATTTTAAATCTTTATTTGAAAAAATAATAACATTTTAAGTCATTATTTGGAATTTTCCTTAATTTAAATGTACTTATGCCAAGAGTGAGGGCAAACGTCCAATTGTAAGCTACTTGAGGCAGTCAAAAACTAAATTTCCCCCACCAAAATTGGCGTCTTCTCTTTAGACTGTACCAATGTTAATTGGCCAGAAGACAACGAAAAAGAAACAAAGTACTTCGTGGAAACTTAGGGTGCATATAAATGACATTTTTGTTCCTAAGAACAATTTTTTTTCAGAAACATTTTTTTCTATTTCTATTTCATGGACAAAGTTCTAAGCAAAAGAGCGTGTTTAATAACTGCACAAAATTTTTATTCCCAAAATAAAAACATGCTTGGTACTACCTTCAATTATTTGTATGACTTAAAATTTCTCTTATTTTTTTAATGATTTTATTGCTTTTTTTTCTATTTTTTCTTTTCTTTTTTCTTTTTCTCTTTTTTCCTCTAGCTCGTCATCAGCCTTGGCCATGGCAATTGATGATCGACTAGACGAGCGATGGTGGCTTGGTGAGCCTTGGTGGTTGGGCGAGGCAATCTCGCCTAGATTTGGTGAGGAGCTCGCCCAACCACCAACGACGTTGTTAAGCCTCATCTAGCGGATTGCCGACCAACGTCGAGACCAGCGACCAATTAGGGGAAGAAGAGGATGAAGAGAAAAGGAAAGAAAAGAAATATATATATATATATATATATATATATATATATATTTTCGGCTTCATACTTGAGTTGTTCTTGAAAACAAAAAAGTAATTTTTTTTGTTTTTTGTTTTGTTTCAAATCTATTATCAGAAACAAAAACCTCCACAAACTAATTTTTATTATATTTCTATTCTTTAGAACAGGAAGAAAAAAAAAATAGAAACGTCACCAAACGTGCCTTTATTTTCTTAATGATCATATGGCTTCAGATGTTTCGACTCAACGACAACCACACATGGGTTTTCATATGTTTCGATCAACACAATGCATTGCAAGATCACCGAATCCATAGCCACTTGACTTGCCTAAACGTCAAAATTGCCATAGCCTACTTTAACCACAAATCCAACACTCAAACAGTGAAAGCCATTTAATTTAAATTATTACAGCAACTATTGGTTCTTGAATAGAAAACATGAAAACGCCCTTCCCACGCGTCTACCTTGAGGTGGGTAGAGCGTAAGAAGTCATCGGCCTTCGACGCACATCAGAGTAAAAACAGTAGCACTACAAGTCTTAAATTACCATAATTTTATAATACAAGGAGATTGCCTCATTACAGATGTACTTACACAGTAGTACCACTCGAACCACACTGGACAGATTCTACAGTCAACTCCCTCACTCTCTCTCTCTCTCAGCCCTAACGGAGCTGGAGCTGCCACCATGTCCGTCTTCACCGACTACCAACTTTAATCTGAGATACAGGGCCAAATATCCTACTCTTTTTCTGCCAAAGTGAACAGAAATTAACTATAGGTGAGCAACAAAATGCAGCAACTTTACAGTAAATGGCATGAAAGTGTCAAAACATACCGTCATCATCATTCTGAAACATCGACACCATCACTAGAGAGCAGAAAGTAACAATGATCAGGGTGTTAACAGAAAGACTTGAGCTTCACTAGTATTCTAAGAATCAAAAACAATAAAAGCAGTATTCAATGCAACCACCACATTGATATAATGAAAGAACTTGAATAGTCCTCTTTGGATCAGAAGATTAATATAGAAAATATCTAACCTTTGCCAGGTTACTTTTCCTACTTTGCATTATCCTAATCTAGCAAAACAATGAAGATGCGAATCTCCTTCCAACATGAATGATGTAATGTTTCCTATAGAACTTTTAAAGCCATACAACTAAGTACATATAGTTGAGAATGTGTCAAAGGGGAAAAAAGTAATCTAATAGATTATTAGATACATAGAATTCTCTCTCCTTGTGCACACGCACCAATACACATGCACACGCACACGCACACGCACACGCAGAGTTTGTGTATTCAAGTGAGTGTCTAATCGTACGCAATGGCAGAATGAAATACCTCATTGCTGATGCTCACGTGCCATTTAAGTTGCAAAGCTTGCCATCTCTCATGCTGCCACCTGTGACCCAGAATTACAAAACCCATCACAGCTGCAGCAATGAAGACGGACCAGAAGGCATTTGCCTCTTTGGCTTGGGCAAACAAAGAAGCAGCCCTTCTCTTCCACCAAGCACCGCAAGGAAGGTTAGACCCACGTAAATTATCATCTTCTATTGCTTTCGACAAATGTAATGTCTGTGATGAGGAATCTGAGTGGTCTTCAGAAGTTTCAACCATGTCAGAAGTGATTGCATCCTTCCCAGGAGCTGTATCTCCATGCAAAGAACTAAAGGTAGCATCATATAAGCTCTGCTCTTTGTCTACCAAACCAAAATCTTGTACAGTTTTGCCTTCTCCAAATTCTGTATTATGAATGGGAAGTATGTTATCCTTCTCCGAAAGGAAATGCATTCCTGGAAATTCATCGGACAGAGTCTTATCCTTGAAAGCCCACTCAGTTTCATCCTTTACCCTATATCGACTTACTTCTGCATCCAGTTGACCAAAACCATCTTCGCCTTTTTGTTTTTCAGTGATATTAAGAGTTGAAATTTCTGGGGAAGAACTGTCTTCTCGATTGGGAAGAAAAACAAAGTGACGAGACATGAACAAAGCATTAGAGGTTTCTGGTTCATCCTCACTGGGGACAGTACTTTTGTCATCATCAGCCAGCTTATCATCTTTGGGACCCGGAGAAGCTGCATATGTTGAAGCAGTAAGTGATACGACTTCCCAATCATGTCCGCTCTCCTTACAGTCCGCCATTGTAAGGCAACCTTGTACATCATTAACCAAGTACAAAGGTCAATAAAGAACGAAAAACAATGAGTGATTTGGAGTCTTACAGCTGCACAATGGGTACCAATCTATGCCAGAGAACTTTAATAGTGAACTCATACAGGCAAAAACCAATCCTACTTCTACAGCCAAACTCTGCTTAAGATCTCAAGATTAAGTCTTCTGCAGATATTTCAGCTATCTTCTTACAAGACCTCAGGCTCGCTAAAGCCTCTGGACCTAACATTCAGAATCATACACATAAGCAACTGCGTGCGACAGAGAAAAAGCTCTTATGCATGGTATGCAGAAGCTGAGGTGGATGACCAAGCCATCATCAATGACATCGGGTTGACACATCAACTCGATCTAATCTGTGTTCAATGTTACAAAATTACTGCAAGAGAAATCTAGTACTGCAAAGACAGATGAAATCAAATGAAAGCAGAAGCGAGGATGTGCCAGCATATGATTCCATAGAAACAATTGTCGAATTGGGATTATGACATAATTCCAGTCAATAAAAGTCCCAATATCCAAAAACAGGTCGACAAATCCCAATTAGCAGAAAGAGCGCTCCCAACCACAGAGCAAAGATCGCTCCTAAGCCCAAAAATGGGGCAAAAAGATCTCAGCAATATCTCTAATTTATCAGGAAGTTCAGAAAAACAAATTTCAATGTTTGGTACCTCAATTACAAGAACCACAGAAGCGGAATCAAATCAAATTACATGATGATCGTCTGGTCACTCATCGTATCCCAAAAACATCAGTACTTCCGCATAAGCAACTTGCTTTCTACACGAGCGTTTGAAGCTACCCACGAGGCAAAAGTTCACAATTCTCTCAAAATAACCATAACGAAGCAAGTCAAGATCATTCCAATCCTAGACCAAAGCATGAAACTCAACCCTTTTCACGTCACACGCAATTAGAAGAAATTGTCAAAAACAACAACACGAGAGAATCAGACCAAGAAATCAACGTGCCCACGAGTCTACAAGAAAAACCATAATCACTCCAAACTGACTCGCTCACGTCAAGACCAAGCCCAAACCCAAAAAAAAAAAAAACGAACTTGTAAAAGAAGAGACTGTCATGTCATCCGTAGCAAGAGCAGAAACGAAACCGCGAAGCAAGCTCGAAGTTGGACGGCTAAGGATCTTACAGGAGACCGATCGGACACGAATCCGCTGCCCGAGAAGCGTCGGAGAGAAGGGGAGGAACCCTTTTCCTATCGAAGCTTCAGAATTTTTCTCGGACGACTTGATGACGACGAGGAATCAACCGTAAGAAGAAGAAGAAGAAGCAGGAGGAGGAAAGGAAGACGACAGAGGGATATGGGCGAGGAGATTTTATGCTTGGCTTTATCGAGAGCGGGACACGGGGACACGGGGAACCGGGAGGTCCGGTCGAGGCAGCGGGGCTCCGGTCGCCAGCGAACGGGGTGGAGGTGGCCGGGCGCGGCAGGTCAACGTGGATACCAACGAACCTGGGGATTACTACGAGCCGGTCGAGCTTGCGTCCTCGGAGAGGAAAGAATGTCCTACACTCAAATAACTCGGCTCCGAATGGAGCTGATCCGGTTGCATTCCCCCCAAGCCTCCGGCGAAGATAACCAATCCAAAAAGCTCAGACGCTTGGCTCGAAATCCCATAGCCAGATCCGGCTCGGTTTTCGAGCTTCTAAATATATAAAATTGTTTATGGAATTATAAAATTAAAATGCTTCCGGTACGCAGTGAATTAATAATTCACGCAATCTCAATGATCTAAGGTGGGAACCGCGGGATCGTAGTTATCGTCGGCTTGGAGTCGTGCGACCCATGCTAGATACGGCCTTGGCCAACTTTGGAGACATTGGGGCAGCCCGCTCTCCTCTTTGAACCGAAAATCCTTTAAAAAAAATAAAAATTGAATCATCCATGTCTTTATCTCCAAGGAATAATGATGTTTTCGTGACAAAGAGAGTGCACCTCGCGTGTTTTATTTTGTTTTCCCCTTTTGATTTCCATCTTTTTCTCCTTTTTGTCCCCATAAAATCGGTATTCCGTAATGGGAACATGAACAGTTGAGCCCTGATGGATCATCTCTCATCAGCCTTTATTTATTACCTTTTAGTCATGACCATTTCTCCGAGGACATTACTTAAGTTGACTCGATCCGACTTTAGGCGCCAATGAAATCTTGACCTCTGAAGATATCGAGACAAATATTTTGCAACAGTGGAGTCAGACACGCATCTTTGTCTGGAAATTCGTCAACGCAATATGGACGGGACAATTAGACAGAAAACACGATGGGATAATAAGGAGAGTTGGAGAGTACAGGGTCATAAGAAATCGAAATTGCAGTAATTGGAGCTGAGACTGCTACGCGTGATCTCATCAGTCGTTACGTGTGAAGTTTCCTGCTTCAGCTGGAAACATTTTTTTTTAAAGATGGAAATTCTCTGCAACACCAACAAACCGATGACGAAATCGAGAGATAATGATTCCAGAACGCCCCAACAGACAAGAGGAACATTAAGAATTGATTGCTGGCGAGGGAATATGGACAAATAATTTGTGCAAAGAATCGAAGGGACCACAAAGGATGCCTCAATCAACAAGAATAGATTGCCAATACAGCAAGTCAAAAGCTGGTTTATCTTCCTTTCTATTCGCTTTGTTTCCTTTTCTGGTCCATGATAAGCACAGAGCATTTTAACTGTTCATCCGTTAGAAGCATCAGAGGTGATTTCTACCATTTACAATTCTTCTTTCGACCGCCCGTCATTTTCTCCGGGGATTCTATTGGGTTTCTTCTCTTTGTGGAGTGTCTCTACAACTTCTTCCAGAGGTGGATCTCCAGATCGCCGGAATGCTTGATCTCCAATCTTTATCTCATATGCTTCTGGTTGGTCCAGCAAAAACTCCTTCAACTGCAACAAGAGCGGAAATATAATTAATCAGTCTGACCCGAAAAGGCAAGGAGTAATCAAGCAGTCCACCAATGTTCACGATTTTAGCGAGTACAGTGCAGAGCAGTGAATGCGTGATAAAGATAGGATGGGGATGTGGAGCTTTTTTTCCTAAAAGTTTGTTGTGTGACCAGAGGCTTGACATGATGTTTTACCTAACATAACTCAATATGCATCATGCCAAGAGTATGAGCTATCTACTTAAGATCACTTCAGAAACAAATTGACGTGAGACCAAATTGCCACCTCTCACTTATCAAATTAATGGCCAGCCTCTTTGGTGTGGCGAAACCCGATTTATTAGCTGAAAAAGAGAGGTACCTCTAGTGTGTCTTGGCCTTTGACCATGGTGAACATGATTGTGTTAAGATCGATGCCCATGAACTTCACCTCGACAGCTCCTGTCTTTAATACATTGGTCCACTTCATAGCGATCTCAGACACCATATCCTGGAAAGAGACGGAAAAATGACTTTTAAAATTCACGGAGATTCCGACAAGTTGTTTCTAATTTGTGAGGATGTTTCCAAAGCATAATGATATTTCAATTACTGCAAGTGCAACAAAGTGGCAAATCAGATCAATTACTCGCAAGTGAACACGTTGCCAATCGCTTGCAATACAAAACAACCACGTTTAACCAAAGCTGCAAATTACTTCTTCAACAAGGCATGCTGAATGCTCTAGCCACAAGGAAAAGGAGAAAACGCTAAAACATAATAATTTCCATGCGCAATGTCCCTTTAGTAGAAATAAAACCCAAATCAGTAATAACATATAGCCCATATTCTGGAACTACAGATCGATCTTTATCGTCGGAGACGCCCGAATGTCACCTGGATCACAAAGTCTAGTTGCAGTTCAGCTGAAGAAATGAATCTTCCAACTGAATTAGCGTATCAAAGCTATTCCAAATGTGTAATCAATGTCGCACATGATTGAACTGAAACCTTAGCTAAAACTTCACGTTGAAATATCAAGAAGCTAACTACGTGCAAAGCAGCTCAAGCCATACGGCAATCGATTTACAAGCTCCAAGAGAATCAGGAACTCAAAAAATTGCAACTTGCGATTACCCGAGTCCGAGGAACGCCCAGCCGGAGCTTCACGAACCCGAAGGTGGGCCCGGAGTGGCGCCTCATCATCTCCTCCTGGAACTCGCCCAAATCCATGCTCGACAGATCCGGAGGGGGTCGAACCCTTCGTCGTCCTCCGGAGGAGGCGTCGACTTCTGGCCCCACTGCCTCCAGGCCTCGTCCTCCTCGTCGTCGACCACGTCGTCGAGGTCGTCGTCGATGTGGATCCGCCGGTGCGCGGCGCCGGCGGGGCGGAGAAACTCCGGGCTCCGGGAGGAGATGAGGAAGAGGAGGAGGAGGAAGATGAAGAGGAGACGTAGAAGTGGAAGGGGAGTGGTTTGGTTCGCCATCGTTCGCGAACGGAGAGAGTCGAGAATGGACGGAATTAGAAGGTGTTGATCAGCGAAAGCTTGAGAGGAAAAGCGAATGGAGGAGACGATCTGGAGGGCAGGTGGCGAGGGAGAAGACGACGGATTCTGGTAATTCGGCAGAGCCCGGCCCGTTTGTTCTCACCTGGGCCCAAGAAATGGAAGCCGTCATCGGGCTTCGAGCCCATTCGTCCAAGGCCCGAACAGGATATGGTGATTCGGGTCGTGATTTTATCGATGCTGATAAGATGAGGCCCAATACATACCACCAAACCATTTTGTTAACGCACTTTTCTCTTGAGAAAGTACTTGTCTGGACCATTAGGGTCAGCTTCCAGTTTGTGGAATCGAAAACTGATCCTATTGACCATGGAATTGGCCTAGATCGGACCGGCTAATTCCAGAATCAACCAAGAAACCAGCCAGATATTTTTTCTTTTTCGTTTCTTGACGTGTAATTCTTCTAATGCCACACGTTCCATTAAGGACGTGATTCTTGCAAGTCTGGACTACGATATTCTAGGCGCAACTTCACCAAACACGAAAGTGACATTAGTGGATTCTTACTATCTACACTTTTGGAGCTTTCTCTGTCACCCAACATCTCTTGCACTCGATAAATTAAGTTTTGCTAATTTACAAGATTCCTTTTTTCATAAACACCATTCTCTTGTAGCCATACCAAGGATTGCCGTATTACGCCCCAATTCACATCTCAATGGCTTCGACTCCACCAACATGGAGTTCTTTCCATCTCAAGACATCTAACGATCATCAAAATGGACTTTTTGACAAGCCATCGGCTCTGCACGATATTTCTCCCTAGCTCGAGCATGCTTCATGCTCAGTCTCTCGGCATGGTCCCGATATGCAAGAAGTGTCGCCGATGATCTCTCTAATGACCCATCTTGTTCATCATGGCGTAGTGCATCACATGTAAATTAGCCATTGCCTCCCCTGCCCGTTTGTCTATCCAAATCAATAGCAAGAATGTCCATGATTAATTTCATGCCGACAAAATGTAATGCCTGAAACAGATAGAGTTCAGCCCGTTCCACCATTTTGATCGGTCAGACCAGTCCACTTCATCGCAATAAACTAAGAACCACACTGGTTATCGCCAGTTCTAATTTTTTCAAACAAAGAACTCGTGGAAACAGTCCAACACAGGCCGAGCCGGTCCGCTTCTGAACATAGACCTTATACAAGTCCACGCATCACACAATTAAAGGCACCGATCGACTGATCCATGCAAACCTAATTCCCCACGATGCTGGCCAGGTCCTGAGCCATTGTATCCCGACACAAGTTCCCGAGTGCGTACCTAACGTAAGATGCACATTTGTGGGATGTTGGAAAGGAAAAAAACGAGAATCGTGACAAGCATGTGGGCGACGTAATTAGATAAACGGTACGTCTGGCGCTCCTTTTTCGAATGGCTGACGGCAGCAATAGTTCCAACCCTTAAGGCGAGTTTGGTAACGCTTTTGTTCTCGGAAATAATTTTTGATCAGAAATGATTCTTTTTTATTCTGTTTCTGAAAACAATTTCTAAGTATTTTAAGCCATTTGATAACTATCCTAAATTTTAATTCCCTAATAGAATTGCATTTTTGTACCGTCTTCAAAATATCTATTCCAAATAATTTTCTTTTAATTTTTAAATAATTTTTCTTTTTTCTTTTTTCTTCTTTTCTTTTTTTCCTTTCTTTCTCCTATTCTTCTTCTTCAAGTGGTCAGTCGCCGGCCTTGGGATGACCAATGACTGGCTAGACGAGGGCCGGCGACCTCATTGGAGCGTCGCCGACCCTCAGTGAGACCAGCCTCATTGGCTGAGCCTCGCCGGCAGCTGGGCGAGCCTCACCGATGGCTAGGCGGGCCTCGCGGATAGTTGGGCGAGCCTCGCCGATGGCCGGCGGGCCTCGCCCGGCCTCACCAATGGCTAGGCTTGTCTCCGACAAGCTCACCTGGACCTCGCCCTAGCCTAGCAAGCCTCCCGGCGAGCTCGCCAAACCAATTGCCGGCGACCAGCGGTGGTGGGCAGCAGACGGCAACCGCGGCGGTGGCTATAGATGAAGAAGAAGAAAATGGAAGAAGAATGAGAAAAAGAAAATAAAAAGAGAAAATATGGGCTTGATTCTAGAATTGTTCCCAAGAACAAAAATCAACTTTTTTTTTTATTCTTAATTATATTCTAAATCTACTTTCAAAAACAAAAAAAAAAAATAGAAATTTGTTCTCGGGAACAAAAATTTTACCAAACACGATTATGTTCCAAAATTACTCCGAGAACAAAAGAATAGAAATTTTTACTATTTGGCCGGTTATCAAATAGGGCCTTGCTATTTTTCCCTTTTTTTTGTTTTTTCTAATAGAAGGTTGTATTCACGGACGGCACTCTCCAATTATCCGAATTTTTTTTCAGCTGCTCATGTCCATTTTCAATATAAATTGCGTTTACGTAAGCAAAAACATGGACCATATGAGTTTAGCTCTCCCGGCATTTGCTTATTTGTAAAATTATATTTGTCTGATGAGGAGATTGATTTCTTCTCCCTGAAGTAGAATACATGAACCCTTTTTTTTTTTTTCAAAGAATAATTATTCGAAGATAGGCGCGCCACACGGCGGTCAAAATCATGTAGTCTTTGGCAGACGTTCTTCCCCAGATTCACGTGGGAAAAAAAAAATCTAAGGCTGCTCTCCAAGTGCATTGCATTACGCCCCTTTTTTTCATCAAGCCTGTGGCTCCACTTCTTTGATTATCATATTCTTCGCATGGCATTGACCATTCCACGGCCAAATGCAATTCACAACTACTCGCATTTCATGTTTTACATGACAATTTACCTGGTAATTATCATATCTCGTGTTTTTTATTATTATTATTTCGAGATATCAAAAACCGGCTTTTGCTTTTACTAGGTCCGCTCGGATTAAATTAACGTGGGACCGAAAGAAGGTAAAAAGGTGAGAATATACCTTGCGGGAGGGGATGGTAACATCACCGGTGCTTATCATCGAGACAACCTCGCCTTCACGTCGTCTCGTCCTTGCTCGGACTTGACGGAATCATTGGTTGAGGATGTTGGACCAGAAAAGCCTATGAAAGCTGCCGGCTTTGTCCGATGGCTGTCGTGATAAGACCATTTCCGGTTGAGCTCTATTTTCTTCTGATGTAGACAGAAGGATCAGCTTCCGAGCTTCGCTTGCTCCAGCAGAATAAAGTAATAAATCGAGTGATGTTTTTCGGGATTGGTTACATTAGGTAGAGTAGTCTTGATCGAATCCAACGGAGGAACGGTACCGGCAATTCGATTTGCACAAATATATATCTCTCCCACGAACAGCACCGGTCCATGCAAACACATACCTCCAAGGTAGCACCAAAAAAGTGTCTACTACACGGCCGAGTGTAGATATTCTGCAAGTGTAAGGCTTCGATTGTGTTCAGTAATATGAATAATTTAGAGAATATTTATTAAAAAATCATTGGAATCGTTCACAAACAAGGAATGGACTGAAAATATTTTCAAAATCCACAAATATATTGAGAATATTTAAATATAAATTAGTATTGCTAATGAAAATATTTGTCATTGATTATTTCAAACGACATGAGCAATTATATTTATTTTCCATTAAACAAATGGATCTTCACAAAAAATATATGATTTGAAAAATATTTTTCAAAAAATAATCGTTTGTATCACTTATAAAAATGAATAAATAAGAATTATTTTACATTGTCAATGAAAATATCTAAACATAAAATTTTTGTTGATAATGGAAATATTCTCCATGATTAATATCTTCAAGTGATCTAAGTGATCATTTTATGAAAAACGATTTCCAAATCATTTACTTTTTGAGAAACAAACGAAGCCTAATTACAATTCAAGTAGCGGTCGCAATGAACACCCTTCTGAAATTCGCTGGTGAAGAGAGAAGTTTCTCGTCGGAAAAGTATGATTAATTGGGTCAACGAGGAAATTCAAATTTATCTGACACAATGACGGGTCAAAAAAGCTTTTGTCCTCTTTCCAATATGGCCAGTTTTCGAAAGAGTGCCAATCATGCTTTCAAAGCACAAATATTTTTGCTCCAAGTATATGATTTTCCCGAAACGTGTCATCGGATCCCCAATTGTGTCGACATGCGTCATTTATTTTTTTAGTGATCTAAACTAATGTCTCGAACACATATTAATAAGACATTTTCTATATTGCAAACGAATCTATACGCTGCTTGAATTGGCAGCTCCATTTTGTCTTATGCGTCTGTTCCCGACTGCTTGCAGGCATGGCCGAGCCAGACTTCCAGTCCCGAGCTGCTTCGTCCCTGTGGTTATTGCCCCTCGTCGAGGCCAAGGGGCAACTCTCTTTTTGGTTCCCTTTTGTGTATTTCCTTTTGCATTTTCGAGGGGATTTCCAGCCTATTTTTCTGGTGCGCGTGGACGAAAGGAATCGTGCGGGGTTTTGCTATCGACGTTGGAAGTGACATGTGATGACGATGCGGCCCCACGTGCTTGAGCAACTTATCATTTTTGTCCCTGCATCCCTGGCATGTTTGGTTGAAAATTTCCTCCCTCGGCTGCCGGAACCTCAAAGAAACTTAAATCGGAGAGATCTTTTGGGATGCAACGCCAACTTAGCATTCAAATGACATCATTTCTTCGAGCGACCCTCAATCAAAATGATGGAGCTAAAAAGGAAAACTCTTTTCGATGGACAAATGGTCGTGTCTCAAGAAATTGCCTTTTCAAGTGAATCAAGAGATGGACTCGTTCTCATATGAAAGATCAACCGCGCGACGTGTGTGCACACGATTGGTCTTCGATGCGACGAAGACCGGTCCAAAAGGCACTTTGACATAGGTACATTGAACCCCAACGAGCCAATCAAAACTGGTGCTGAAGATGAAGTCTTCGTCCGTCTTTGATTTGCAATGGTAATCGATCTGTTCATCCATCAATGTCTGCAGATCCAATGTCCCGGTTGAATTAAACATATGCTCGTTGATATTGTTATTGTTATTGGAATGGCTTCCATTCATCTCATCTGTCCATCTATCTCATCTGAAAACATGCTGATTCCCCATCAATTGCGGTAATCGTAGTTATTTTAACTTCTTTGGCTATTGTTATGGTTATTAGCATTATTCGGCCATTGATCAATCAAGAAACCTGCGTGGGCGTGTGCCGGTGCCATTACGACACCGCATAGTGCCATTGTCGATGGGGAATCCTAGGGAGGTGGCCACAAATTTCACTTTCGAGCTTCGAATCTTAGTCAGTCCCAGTGCTCCCCCTCCTCTAATGATCCCACGATGTCAGCACCTTACGTTTGATAGTTCGATGGAATAGCCCGTGAGAAAGATGATTCAGTGAAGATTCTTTCAATTAATTGATTCTGTTCATAGGATCCATGTATCTACTTGGTTTTATTGCGAAAAGCAAGCATTGAAGAATAAAAAAAACCAAACAAGAAAGTAAATCGGCCGCTAGATTTACGTGATTCGGTCGGTGTAACATACGTCCACAAGGAAATGGCAAAAAATTTCACTATAATCAAGTAATATAATAGAGATTAAAATCATTCTCGAATCACTCAAATACTCTTAATGTTATCTAGTTCAAATTATATCCAATAACTGTACAGTGTTTAGCTCTAAAATTTCACTTGATAATCTCGCAATCTCATAAAGTGATTACACAAATTTTTCATGGCAAAAGCTCATATTTGATGATGTTCACAAAGAACAGCAACTTTTTTTTATATATATGGCAAGAATTTGGATCAAAAATAAGAAACCTCTTTTTAGGAAATCTTCTCTAGCCAAGAAATCATTCAATTAGAAAGCCTAATCATGATAGGAAACCTACTTGAGCTAAAAAAAGTTTATTTTTCTAAGCTCAAATTTGAAACATATTTTAACAATTTCCACATTGGCTTGATGTTGGAGCCAAGTCACAATTGCTTCACTGAAAAATCCAAACTTCGTTGCTACTCTCCCAAAGCCCCTCATAGGCTTTACCGTCACAGACATTTTTCAAGTCTAACCTCAATGGAACTTTGCATAGTCGTGAACCCTATCAGAACATCAACTCCACCTACACACTTTGACTATTTCACAAGGATTCTCCGACGCAACTCTTCTACCATAGATAAAGCAAACCATTGTTGCATCAAAATTTGTTAGAAGATCGAACAAGCACATTCTCATACTCAGCAATTACAACAAGTGTCGATTACTCTACTGGTATTCATTACCTTAGGAGTTTCTCATTGAAACTTTACCTTAAGTTAAACATTGTTCAATTTCGAATAAACACTATCATAAACACTCCTATTTAGAAGTGTTATCGACTCGTCAAATAAAACTTCTCTCCAAACAACAGGTGAAATTAATTTCGAGCATCATAACCTATAGCCCCACTCACCTTATGCATAGCCTAAGAACATGTACTTTCTTGCCCTCTCATTAGGCTTACCATCACTCATTCGAACATAACACAAGCAACCAAATATTATAATAATAGAATAATCAACATTGTTACATTACCACACTTCTTCAGAAGTCCGACATCCAATCGCAATCAATTGGGATCTATTCACCAAGTAACTCGTCATACTAAGCACATTCGCCAAGAATCCGCTAGCCATACTAGCACTAGAGAATGTTTTACGGGTTGTCTTTAGTAGCATTCTACTCATCAACTTTGCAACCTATTGTGGTTCATCAGCATTAGTAAGGTGTCTCCCTATGACTTCCTTCATGCAACATTCATTTAATAGTTTTCAGCTAAAGTCCTTGCTATTGTCAATCTGCACATACTTGATAATCTTACCAATCTTTTCTATAATCAAAGCTTTCAACTGCATGAATCTAACAATAGTATCAAACTTGTGCCTCGACACAAACACTCAAATCTTTCTCGAGTAGCCATATGTAATTGTTAGCATAAATTTGACGCTTTTCCTCAAAGGAATCGCGACAACCTGTGAATATCTAAGTGAATCGACTTTGCATTCTTTGTGAACTCTCCAATACTCATACCGAACTACACTTTTCTACACCGATCTAAGTTACAACACCTACATACATTCAGTTCCTTAGCTACATAACAATGCCACTGCAGTAGATGCCTTTCACTCGAAACCTTCAAGCTTCTCTCACTAATGTGCCCGAAATGCATATGCCACAATTCAAACTGTACATATCACCATGCTTGATTCCTCTCATTATCACCAAGGCAATTTGAAAAAGTTTTGAAACTCTATATTTACAAACTAAATCTCGAACACTAAAAGAAATTAGGTACCTCTTCAATTATGGAACATACATCACTCCAATCAATTCCTTTGGCCGGCGACCTTGTTGGAGCATCACCGGCCCTCGGCGAGGCCGAGCCTTCTTGGCAGCTAGGTGAGGCTTGATCGAGTCGTGGCTGGGCGAGCTCAGCCTCACCATGGCTAGGCGATACCGCCCTCGCAGTGGTCCTGCGAGGGCAAGCCTCACCGGCGACTGGATGAGGCTCGACCTCTCCTTGGCTAGGAGGCTAGGTCCCATCCATTCGCCGACAAGGCTCACCCTCATTGAACCACCACGTGGGCAATGTCACTCAACCATGGCGAAGCCAACTTCGTGGTGGTTCGGTGAACCAAGGTTGCTGGCCAAAGGATGAAGGAGAAAATAGACTCAATTTTGAAGTCGTTTTTGGGAACAAATAATCAACTTTTTTTTGTTTCTTGATCTTGTTCTAAATCTATTTTTGGGAACAAAAAAGTTACCAAACTAATATTTGTTCTTTTTTTATTCCGGAGAACAAAAGAATAGAATCATGCACTATTTGACCGGTTACCAAACAAGCCCTTAATGTTTCCCAATCCTAATTACATCCAATACCTCCTACACTATTTAGCCTCAAAGCTCTTCCCAAGATAATATTTCAATCTCACAAATGAATTATACAAAATCTTAACACAAGATTTTCACAACTCCAAACATAAAAGATGCAATTCACAAACACAAGCTACTTTTTAATACTCTTCACCCAAAAAAATAATAATAATCATCTTCTTATATATTAGCAAGAATTTGGATTTAAAATAAGAAATCTCTTTTCTTTTTGGACCCAAATTCGACATGATGCATTTTTCGCTTTATCGTTGAGCAGCATATTTCTGACCACTAGGCATTATATTAAGGGAGGCCTCACCTTCTCCGTCTTTCTCACAGACTCTCTCCTAACATATTCACAGACGAGTAGAAAGAGACCACTGTGCGTGGGAAGGGGCATTATATTAAGGGAAGCATCACCTTCTCCCTTCTTTATCTTTCTCACAAGCTCTCTCCTTACATCCGCAGACGAGTAGGAAGAGACCACTGTGCGTGGGGAGAGGGCAGGGGAAGCTTTTCCATAAATGGCCGCTCTCCGGATTTGCTTGAAGAGAAGCTCCCAGACGCGCCACAGTCATGAGCTTCTCGTGCCGCTCCGATCGCTCTTCTCGACCGACGCCGTCGCGTTGGACTCGCCTTCCTTCACGCAGCGTGTCCGAGACCTCCCCAAGGACCTCCCGGGGACCAAAATCAAGACCCATGTCTCTCAGGTCCTCTCTCTCTCTCTCTCTCTGTCTCTCTCTCTCTCTCTCTCTGATTCATTCTGCAAATCAAGTTTGTTTTGAATGGATGAATTTAGTTGTTAAGATCCTTTAGCTTGCTTTAGTTTAGTTCGGTTGGTCGTCTTCTCTTTCAGATTCTCTTCGCTTGAGCAGGCCATTCTTTGCAGCTCAGACTAGAGATTGCTTTACCGACTGTTTGCTCGCCATTTCAGTTCTTTGTCCGTTCTGTTTTCTCTGTCGCCAGTAATGTATGGTAGCGTGTTAGTGGGGACAAGCGTGCCATTTCTCCTCTGTCGTCGGATTATTACCATGGAGGGTCCTCTGCAGGCTTGTACTTTCGCTATCGAATCAGAGCCTTAATTAAGTTTGGTTGACGGGAAAAAAGACCGTGTACTTTCGGTTCCCGTCTGGAACACGATTATTTAATATGGACAGATGGTATGGAATCGAATCAAGAATCTTGGGTACGGTTTCTTGAATCAATATACCCCCGGTGTCATGTGAGCAATCGGGTTTAGATGTGCTTGATTATTGACGTATATTCATATATTCTTTTCTCATAATCAAGTGTTTTTTTTTTTCATGATTGAAAGTATACTAATACAATGCTTAATATCAGCTGGTCGGAAGAACTCCCCTGGTGTTTCTGAACAAAGTTGCTGAAGGATGCGGGGCTTATGTTGCGGTCAAGCAAGAGATGATGCAACCTACGGCCAGCATCAAAGACAGGTTCGTCCTTCGCTTCCATCGCGATAAAAAATTTATATTATGCGCCGTTCTTTAGAAAAGACTGCTTCACGCTCAATATTAAGCACATCTATCACGTTCATAGTGAGGATTATGTGTATATTCAATGCCAGGCCCGCACTTGCGATGATCGATGATGCCGAAAAGAAGTACTTGATCAGTCCTGGGAAGGTTAGCTGGCTCCTCCTACGTGCTCGTTAGTTTGCTCCGCCAATTTCAGTTTTTATCAGTCTGACTCATGTGGCTTTTATCGATATAGACGACTTTGATAGAGCCAACTTCCGGGAACATGGGGATCAGCATGGCTTTCATGGCGGCCATGAAAGGGTACAAGATGATCCTAACCATGCCCTCTTATACGAGCTTGGAGAGGAGGGTCACCATGAGGGCGTTTGGAGCCGAGTTGATCCTCACCGATCCCACCAAGGGAATGGGCGGGACGGTCAAGAAGGCTTATGAACTCTTAGAATCCACTCCAAATGCTCACATGCTGCAACAGTTTTCGAATCCGGCCAATACTCAGGTCGCCACAAGGTTCATTTTTTATGGTATCTTGAATTGGTTGAACAAAGACACTTTACCTAACTCATCTTTGTTAAATGATCTGGAAAACAGGTGCACTTTGAGACTACTGGTCCTGAGATTTGGGAGGATACAAATGGACAAGTCGACATTTTCGTGATGGGGATCGGCAGCGGCGGCACGGTGTCGGGTGTCGGGCAATATCTCAAATCCAAAAATCCTAACGTCAAGGTCGGTGACCCGTTATCTGATTTTAACTCACCTCTCGATCGCAATACTAAAGCTTCACGCCATATATTCGTTGCTAATGCTACCTTTTACTTTGGAATGGCAGATTTATGGACTTGAGCCTACTGAAAGTAACGTCCTTAATGGCGGTAAACCTGGTAAACACTGCGACTCTCACGCTCTCTTCACGGATACACTGCCTTTTCCATTCACAATGTTCTGAAACGGAAGAGCTCGTAAACAATATGTCATTTCAGTTGTTTCCCGCACTTCATTATTTTTCTCAAAGAGAATATTTCAGCGTTGATTTCCTCATGTCATATAGGACCCCATCATATCACCGGCAACGGCGTCGGGTTCAAGCCGGACATCTTGGACATGGATGTAATGGAGGAAGTTCTCATGGTGAGTTTGTCGCTTAATATACTGTTTTGCAAGTGAGATAATAAGAGAGAAAGGAGGAGATGACCGCGCTCAACTCTTTCTTATGCGAGGTGGCAGGTTTCCAGTGAAGACTCGGTGAATATGGCGAGGCAATTGGCATTGAAGGAGGGATTGATGGTACTCCTTTTTCCCTGATAGCTGCTGTATGCTTATTTTGACCAGCAATTGCCTTGTTCGATCGTCCTAGTTTAGGGACAATCGGTATCTGATTGCTGAGATAATTGAGGGAGCAATCTACACCATGCAGGTTGGAATTTCTTCTGGAGCTAACACTGTTGCTGCTCTCAGACTTGCACAAAGGCCAGAGAACAAAGGCAAGCTTATTGTGGTAAGCATGATGCACTTCCTAGAATTGGTGAACCGATTATGATTCATTAAATCTTCTGGCACGATCATGGTCATTATCGAAACGTGCCCCTCCCATTCCCAAAGAACAAATTAGTTTCCTCTGTGACGTGCTTATCCTGCTACGGATTATCATGACTCATAGAGTTCTAATCACAGATTCTTCGTTGCTTTTCATTTCAGACCGTTCATCCAAGTTTTGGGGAAAGATATTTGTCGTCAGTCCTGTTCCAGGAGTTGAGGGATGAGGCACAGAAGATGCAACCGGTTTCGGTTGACTAAGGCGGGTTCTTCACTGGGAGAACCGCACCGCATTTTGATTAAACCAAGATGAAGGAAATGCTTGCTCAAACAAGCCGTTCGCGCAGCTGAATATGGGTCTCTTATCGTTCTTGCTCTGTATAATTGGTGATTTCATGTTTTCATTTGGACTGTCTGTTGAACTTCTCTCTAAATAGTAAGCACGAGGTCGAAATTACACATGCCGCCTTCTACTTTTTTTCGAGTGTTTGCTTGCAGGCTTGGGATCTCACCTTCTTGATTGGAAATCAGTCTCGGGTAAGGTCAGGTTATGTTGATATGACGGCAATGAGAAATGGCTTCGGATTTCTAATGCTGTTATTCTCAGGATGCCTCGATCTAGTGGATCACGAATGAGAAAGAGGCCAATGAAGTGGGAATGCGTTTTAACTTTGATCGGTGAAACACCTTTACGCCATCAAGCTGCGCTTGGTACATCTCGTCGGATACAAGGTCCGGATAGCACATGCCTTATCCCATGTGGGATTTGGAACAGCCCTCCGGATGTGATATGTCTAGATTAGTCTAGATTTAGCCAATATAAAGTCATGCCAAATCCTTATTAGGTAAAAGAATTTGAGATCCTGAAAAAAGGCAAAACAAAATCAAGTAAGAACAAAGAGAGCGAGGGAAGCTCAACGGGGCTTCTCATCCCTCCCTGTCAACCGCCACTCATCTATCAATAACCTATTATGATGGTAATAGTGACTAGGAGTGACGATGGTTCCAAGTATAACAGGAAATCTAAAAACTGGATCGGTGGGAACGGATCCAGTTCTAGGATTTAAGATACGTAGTGTAGATTCTAGATTTCAAAAATTGAAGAACCAATTCCAACGAACCGGCTCCCAATAGAACCTTAAACAAGTTCTTACATTTTTTTTTTTTGTTCAATTATGACCCTACAGTATTTCATGACATTCACCCACTAGTCTAAATATCTATTTCCAACGATATCTATAATTGAGACTTTTATTTTATTAATTTTCGTATGTCTAAATATGAGTTTTGATAAGTGAATCATAACAAATTATTATTATTAGAAGTGATGATTAACTGTAATCATTTAATTAAAAGTACAAGCGAAATTTGAGTAAACCTTAGAACCCACTCTGAAACCTGTGGTAAGTAAGTTCCAAATTCCTTGATATGCAAAATAGGTTCAAGGTTCCAAAAATTAGAAAACCCATTTCAAGGGATGGGCAAAACCTAGAATTGCTCTCCCCGTTACAGTGACCATCGGGACGATGGTTGCCTTTGCCAAGGCTCAAGTTTAGACACCATTTTCTCTCCCTCTCCACACAGCCACCGCCCAAAGGTGGTCACGATTTCCAAGCGACGACTTTCTCCCTCTCCATTTGAATTCAAGGACAATAAGCACTGCCAACTTGCCAAGGGACACCTTAAGGTCATGATTCCCCAAGCAACGATGACCACCATGTGATGGTTTGTCGTCTCTCTCTAAATCTAAGGATAGTAGCCACCGCCTCATGGTGGTCCTATGAGGTGGTCATCGTCCTCAAGCAACAGCAGGGTCTACAGTTGTTGAAATCCCTCTAGCTCTTCCTTTGGCTGATCTAATCCAATCTAGACATACAAAAGGTACCATGACATGATATCAATATCCTACCTTATCTAGCCTTCCAATTCTAGTTTTTAAGATGAGAGAAAAGATCCGACCCACAAACCCAAAAACAGTGAAGATTTCGAATAATATATCCACACGAGTGACCCATAACTAATGGTGCACTTCACTCGTCATTCAAGAAATGAAAATCAGCGCTTGACGTATTGAACTTGTTAAAAAGCAAAAAAGAAATGGCATTGCATGTTGAACCAACACCTACGCACGCCTACATAATCGGTTGTTTAGACAATAGGCTTTCATGCAGTTAGAAATCACACAATGGGCTGTTCACAATAAGACGTTCGAGAAGGTATTGCCCATTGGTTTCATGTATAAAATAAAATATAACTAATCCAGAAGATTTTTATCCCATCCAATCACACCTGTCATACAACTCAAACGTTAGGGATTACTCTAGCAACCGTTGACAGTAACATTAAATAGATATTGCCACTTTCCAGTATTAAACCCGTAAAAATGAGAGCTCTTTCATAAAACATTTCCAAAATACAAGTTCGCTTCTATTGAAGCTTAAAACGAAATCTCTGAATTTCACAGCAGTGGCCATCATAGCAAAAGGCGACATGTCCCAACCTGCTCGTATCCACACCACTGGAGCAATACAAGAACATCACCGATTGATAACTCACTTTGTGAACCAGCTAACAAAGAAGTTCTCATATGATTTATAGATCATATGGACCAAAATAATCTGAATTACTAAGGATGTTGGTTCCTTCATATAGCCTACATGATCAATGATCCAACTGAACTTGGATTGCGTTGTCTATAAGCCATATAATATTTTTTTTTAATCAGCTACCAAGACATTTAAATTATCCAACTGTTCATTCACAAGAGAGCTGAGAGTCAAGTTTGTGGAGGAAAATAACAAATGGCTCCACATTGGAAGACAATAACTCACGGTAATTTCAAATTTTCATAGTCCAATCAATTGTCTTTCACCAGTGAGTATTTGCACTGACATGCCCAAACATACCAACAAATGCGTAACAGTCGCAAGATTATATCACAAAATTGATGAAGCCATTTCAATGGTCAAACAATCTCAACAAGTTTCTCTAGTTCCTAATCTGTGCTTCAAAATCAGCATCCATTTCATCGCCTGGCTTTACTATGGACTCTGGCACCTCAACTCATGGAGCTAAATCAGATGACTAGAAAGGAAAAGTTGAGGTACCACAACTGAAAAATCAAAATACCTGTCTTAGATGTTGATTGTCAACATAAAGCAACTTGGTGTGTATCTCAAAAACTTAAGGTACATAGGCCAAAAGCACTTGGACAGTACTGCAGCTTCTACAGCCAAAAGCTGCCTCTGATGGTGTCATCTACCATAGCCGATAATCCAATCCAGCACAAAATCAAAACTGTCCTCACTTATGAACGCCAAGGCATTTCACTTTCTAAGCAAATTCCACATTGATCAGCTGAGAACCCTTGTCGAGAGACCGATTTGAGAGAGGCACAACAGAGGGTACTCCCAGCATTTACATTTCTTGGCATATCATCTATTCACATTCTATTGAGTCACTTCTTGTTATTAGCATGTGACTTAGTGGGAGAATAAAATATGGAGCTTGTGGATTTAGTTTCGTGACGACCACCCCACTTAACTGCTAAATTAGTTTCTGCCTCATCATCATCACTGTTAATGTCACTTGGAGATTCCCTATTCTGGCATCCTCGTCGTTGCAAAAGAAAGACATTAAAGTAGTAGCTCACCAACTCCTCCCTGCTTTTTCTTGGAAAAACTCTAAATATCTGGTCCCAGAAACACTTAGTCTCTGATAGGGAATTCATCTTCATAATGGTTGTGAACTTCTTTCGTTCTTCTTCTGTCCAAGAGAGTCTTACTTCCTCTCCCATCTTATGAAAATTCCACCTGTAAAATGCTGAGCCCAGTTCAATTTTCAATTTTAACCTTTTCTCAGCAATGTGAAATCTGACACACTCTGGAGAACCCAGAACCGGGCAGCCACATGAATCTTGTCTTCCCTTTCCAATAGGATCCCTTTCAATAATAGTTCTTTTCTCTGTTTGATTGAGTGGCCAAACCTTGGTCCCCAACCATTTAGAGTCACTTTCAGATAAATTCCCATTCCAGACAGGCACTACAGCTTGATATTGATAACCCAATGGAATTTTTCGATGATTATAATCTCGAGACAGTAACTCAACAGTCGAAGAATTAGGGATAGCATCTTCGCCAGCATCATATCCCATCCTTGCCATGCCTATAGTAGGACTTTTGTCCACGTTACTTTGGCCACTCGAGGAGAATGACTCAGAAAAGGCCTGAACTTGCGTTAACTGTTCTCCAGGAGAAGCCTTGTGGTTGCTTTTTGGTCTCTCCCTAAGATTGTAGCTGGATCCAATATTATCATCATACGTGCGTAGATCCGTCTTCTGATTTCTCTACAAGATGAGTCATGACCTCACTCAAACATCGTATTGAATGGACATAAATAATTTATAACTTAGTCCTAAAAATATTACAACGAAATATTAGACCATAACATCATATATTGAAATACCAAGACAAAATCTCCGAGGAGAAATTAAGAGTGCATAAGTTCTGAAGAATATGTAAAAAGTTTTCATTCATATAACTGTTTTAATACTCAGCAGTTCAGCTTCCTAGAAACATGTTCCGTCCATGGGATACAATTTGCAACTTTTTGTAAAATTTTCATCAAATGATTGGTTTAAATCAAGAAAGTTTCATAGTAGTTACTAAAACAAAGTTCAGAGCCGTGGAGTTCGACAAGCTCCATGAGACAAGCCTAGGTCCAGTAACCACGTAAGATCACTATTAAAATCAATGAAATTTGGCAATGCTTCGTATTAGAGTTTTCTTATTTCACTATGTTTAAAAAGTGAAAACACATTATAGCTTCTTCATATTCATGAAAATTGTTTTCTGGTTTCAGAAAATTTTAAAACAAAACAGGCTACTGTTGTTCTTACAGAAGATAGATAAAGGGCTCAAAAACTAATAACCAAATGCACCTCTTGGCTGTATAAAGTAATTCACTTTTCGCTCAATGAACGAACTAACAATATTACCTAATAAGGTGTTACAGTCTCCGAGGTTGACTCTATGATCAAAGATATATACTTCTTTCATCTGGTTAAATTTCTTTTTCCACTCAGTATCTAATTCCCTACCGATTACTAGGTCTGACAAATTTTGACACAAATTGACACGACTAACCATTTTTAAGGAAGCAAATGTTGGTATACTAAACAATGACACATTCAACAAGAATAATAATGTGCTGCAATCACACGAGTTCTCAAATTTAAAACTCGAACAGGAAATGCAAGCCCTACCCCTAAGCAACATTTACCAAAAGGAAATTCCGCACTTCACAAATAGTAAGCATCTTTCGCCCTTTTGTATATCCCCCATTGGGCTCCCTTTGGTACATTTCCCTTAGGCCATCTATCACTTATGAAGCTCTCGGCAAAATATCCAACATGACTGCATAGGGCTAATAATGATTTTTTTTTTGGAGAAATGCTAGTAAAGGACATGAGAAACACCAGAGCATTGTATTAGAGAGAGTAGAAGAGAAGGACCAGGTAATACTACTAAGTAACCAGTGAATAAGGAAGAGAACCGAGTGCATCAAACATTGCTCATGAGAATTTGTAGCAGCGACCATATTCAGCAATTGTTAGTAGATTGGCATTCTGGGGTAAATGAAATATGTATAGTAGAATTGATAGCACTTTCTGGCGTGAAATTGGAGAAAAAAGGGTTGAGCTATTTCCACCCCTAGTTTGACCAAGACACTCCTTTTCTCCAGTTAAGTGGCCCAAGTACCCTTCCCTCTTCAATTAAATGTTTCTTTGTTTATCAGACTAATCAACAAAACTGACTTTATTTCTATCATCTCCTTCGATTTCTCAATATAAATGCGCCACAACACCCAACAAGATATCATCTTATTCCACATTATGTTATCATTTGGCCTAGAGTGGGTTGTTAATTTTAATTTATGAAATCATATTTTTAATCACAAAAAGCTACATAGAAGATTATGAGCTTCTATTTATGATGGCTTATGAACACACAATTAATTGCCTACTTTTTATCAAATCGTTTCAGCGAAACTATATTTCAAAGTTGAAATTAAATTTCAATCTAATTATCTAGTCGATCTTGATCAAAAATGGAAAAAAGTTGATGAAGATATGGAAATGGTTGGTCTGTTAGAAGCATGATCAAACATTAAATATGTTTATAAATAGATCATTTCGAAACAAAGGATAAGCACAAAAAGGGAAAAAAGAAAAGAAAAGAAAAGAAAAGAAAGAAACTTCTAGCCATTCTACTTCTACCATGAAGAAACTAATTAATGTCGATTGTAGATTCGATCTCTAAACAAGTGGATCAAAACTTTAAAATATGCATAAAATTTTCCTTTGGAATAATTCGATGTGAATTTGAAAATAAATAAGGTGTTACAAGATTTTCCACCCCCATCTTGCAATTCAAATTAAAATATGAAAAGCTCTAAAGAAGGCACAAAGTAAGCAATCTTTAACTTTAGAAACCTACAAACTTATTCCAGAAAAACACCCATAGTCAAGATCCGCTTAAAAATTAGATTGAAATTTAATTTTCAACTTTAAAAATATATATTTGCTCGAATTATTTAAATGAAAAATAGGCGATTAATTGTGTAATCATATGCCATCATAAATAAAACTTTCCAATCTTCTATATAACTTTTGTGACTAAAAATATGAGAACATAAATCAAAATTAACAACATTCTCTAGGCAAAGTGATAACAAGGTGCTGGATAAAATGGTATCTTGCTAAAACCAATGAGAGAGATGGTAGAAATAAAATCCTTTTTATTGGTAAGACTGATAAGCAAAAAAAATATTACATTGCATAAAGAGAGAGAGAAGGGCATTTGTCAATAAACTAAAAAACTGTCTTAGCCAAATTAGGAATGGAAATAGCACCGCCCAGTAAAATAGGGGTTCCTATTTAACTCCATGCCTAGCCCGCTAAATGGAAAATTTTCAAAAACATCGGATTGGAGTCATGAATTACATGCATCAGTCATTCACCTCCATTTAAATATGCACCCACAACACTTCCAAAATCAAATCTTTAAAACATCAGATATAGCATTGAATAACATGCTGTTCTTGACCTTCGCTTCTATTCATGAGTAGATTCTCTTCCAAGACTTTAGACAGTAGAGAAACCCACCTAATTTCTCACAAAAAGGACTCATGCTGAGACAGACACGAGTGCAAAATAAGAGGTGAGCATGATCTTTCGACATCAATAGACAAAATTTCTGCTAAAGCACACTTAGAGGAGTTTTCACCAAAAAAAGGACTAAACAATAGTTAAAACTGATAAAGAATCCACCTAGTTGAATCGGGATCATTCACCCTAAGAAAAAACCCAATAACATGACTTAAATCATGAGTCTGCATCCAAGAATCGGCAACAAACTCCAATGAATAAACCCAATGCAACACTTAATAGAAGATTTCAAAACACACGTACAATTAGATAGCTTATGAGAAGTATACCTGCGAAGTTACCGGTCCCAAGTCCTTGCCATCGTCCCATCTATGGAAAATAGCTTCACGTGCCAACAACACCTGCTTCCACAATACGTCACTCCCATAAGACTTCCATTTTGACTTATCCGGCAAAGTAATTAATCCCGAAGCGCATGGATTCTCAGCAATCTTAGTTAACCATCTAAGCATACCCAAAAAAGACGATTGCGTCCTCTTAGAACGGCACACCTCCTCATTAAACACCTTTCTATCCAGAATCGTTACATTGTCGCCATCATCATCATCATTAATCGACGTCTGAGAACCCGACTTAACAACCGCACATCCCTTCTCATAACTGGATGAACTCACACTTCTATTGCTCTTCTTTTGGTCCAAGTTTATCAAGTCCTGATCGATGACAATCTCATAATGCTTTCTCTTCTTAGCACCAGCCCGTTGCTCACCACCCAACGACGACGCCAGCAAATCACTACCACCATTCAAATCCCCATTGTCATGCAGCTTCCCACGGTGATTCACCGAAGCAAACTCGCTCTCTTTGGAGTCCATGAGCATAAATCCCTCATCCTCAACACACATCATCAACCAGGAAACAAACCAAAACAAAAACAAAAACAAAAAACGTGCTCACGCAAATCCGCAGAGGCAGCTCAGCAGATCTCACATAGAGCGCATATCTCTTAGCTCAAAATGATAAAGATGGCACGCCAGCAGAAAAGGCACCAGAGCAGAGCATCCAGATTCGCCTTCCGCGATGCCTAAGCGCGTTTCGCCGGCCGTCACCCGCCCCTCCTGCGAGACGAAACACGCTCAAGTTCAAGACTACACAAGCAAAGCTAAAAACCAAACGCGCACGCGGCATTCGTTCTCCGACCCGAACCGGCATCGAACGGACATAGGGGGGCAGAGTTCGCCGCAAAAGCGCGAGACTTTGGAATCGTCAGATCGAGCAGATCGCGACGAACCGTGCAGATTCAGGGGAACTCGGGTCGAGGAAAACGGCGAGCGGGTTTCGAGCGTCGGGTTTTGGCGGGAAGATGGGGGACCGATCTAGGGCTCCTTCGAGGCGCCCGCTTTCGGAACCTCTCCGGTCGTCTCTCTCCTCTTAATTGCGAATATTTTGGAAGCGAAAGAAAACAGAGACAGAGAGAGAGGGAGAGAGGGGGGAAGAGAGAGAGGAACTGTAGAAGAGAGCGAAGGGGAACTCGGGAAAAAAAAAGAGGGGATTTCAAACTTCAATTTTCAACAGATGCAGTGCCCCCCCTCCCCTCCCCTCTATCCACTGCAAAACCCGAAATGCAAAAATCCAAAAACTCCCCCAAAGGACGATGAGAGGGGAGAAGGGCGAGGAGCGAGCGAGACGGTTTTTTCACCTTTTAGGAGTCGAGAACCTCGCTGGGCCTTTCGGGGGCTGGTTCGGCCTCTTCGCCAAATCCCCTCCTCTCCTCCTCCGAAGCCTCTTTTCTCTCGTCGTCCTATGGTTGGCGATGGGGAAAAAATGGGAACAGTTCCCCCCCCTTATTTTTCTTTCTCTTGGCTTGTCGATGATGGTGGGGGCGGATGATTTGACTTAACCTCGGTCCATAATTAACCCTAGTTGGGCTTTTTATGTAGGGTTAATGTATTTGGCTCGTAGGGGGTGTGGTAGAGGTGGAAGGTTAGACTAGATGGGTCAAAAGCCATTTTCAGGGAGACGGTGGGGGAGAAGATGGGGAAGATTTATCGTGTCTCGTTTACCGCAAATGTCATCATCCGATACGTCACGATAGTTGATCACGGCTGTCCACATTGGAATTGTCATATTATAGGGTAAAGTGGGATTAAAGATCGTATGAATATCTATCGAACATATGAAAATTCCATCGTATGTTTGATGCAACTTAAAATAAGATTAAAAATATTTTTAAATATTTCGTCATATCTAATTGATATGGGTTTCACCCTCTATTTCTAACACTTCTCGTAGTGCCCCAGTTCCGTCACCCTCTTATCTACGCAATTCTCGCGCGAGGGTCGTGATCCCTGATCCAAGACCTCGACGAGATCGCTTTGGGGTGCCTTTCACTGAAACCTGGTCTTGGTCTTCCACTTAGGCCATCGTTGAATTGCTCACTCAAGGACTTGCAAAAGAGCATTTATCGCTCGTCTAATGCGATTAATGCAAAAAAAGAAGTAGCGATAGCCACTAGAATTTGATAATGGGGTTCTAGGCAAAAGAGAGGAAGAATGATCGATGAGGGAAGTGGAGAAAGAACGCCTGATTTTTTTATCAATTTTTCAAATTTCACATATCCTATTTGGGTTTATCACATATTTAGGTGAGATTTTTTTATCTGAATTATATCAAAGTAATATCCAGTCATATTCGAATTTCAAATCGCTCCAAACCCTGGATAGGATAAAAGTTATCCTATACAGAATTCTATCCGGCCATTAAATGCAACCTTAGGGTGATGAGCACCCAGATATTTTTGTAATTGCCATAAGGAGAAGAAGAGAACTCGTTTGGTGGCCAACATAACAGTAATCGCATATGTCACTTCATAGTTTTCTTTTATTTTTTTGTAAATCATGTCGCTCCATAGTTGAAAGAGAATATGGTTTGCTTCTTCTTCTTGTTTTATTGTTATTTATCTAATTTTTTTTTATCCAATCTAGATTTATCTCACGCCTATCTTAATTCTTATTCGGCTATATCTGATCTAGAGGACGTCGCCAAATATTGGATATGATAATTTGTTATTCTATCTAGACCTAAATTAAGATCACCAAAAGCAATATTTAGGGATCTCATACTTTCTTCCTAACTAGGTATCTTAAGATAACACCTAGGAAGGAAAATGGCATATTACCATTATACTTTTAAATCACCAATAGAATAAATTCCTTTCAAATTTCAACCAATTTGCAAACATATTGGCTAATGAATGAAACTTTGATCAAGGACAAACACCTTCCGAAATAATTTCTCACAAGCAACTTTTTTGTTCATTTACCAATAATGCGATTTTACTTGCAACTTTCTATTCTCTCATCACGCATTTGTATACACAGATTATTACGCTTAATTTCTCAGCTACATCATTTAGATGATTTGCCCAATGGTAAATGATTCTCTTGTCTTCTACAAGATCTCGAGTTCAATTCATCTAATGAACGAACCGCTAAATGGTGCGTGATGCATCGCCTAACTCTGGCATACTTGTGTGAAGAGACTCGTTGATTACTATAATCTTAGTAGGGCTGCGATGAATGACTCACCAACTTAGGACTCCTAAGTCAAATTGCCTAGGCATCGAAGCGTCCTCGAAAATCCACCCCTGGAGACTTTCTCGTTTGTGGCGTGCAAAGTGCGCAAAGCTACAAGCCTGTCAAATGAGGAATTCGTTTGAGGAAGGTTAAGTTACGATCCAATCCAAATTCGATTTTTATCATACACCTTTTATTTAGTTTATTGTATTGTTTTTGTCGATCAGGGGTAAGACCTTCCAAATGAGCTCTCCCAAGCAACTCTTTTGTTCATTTACCAGTTGTGTGGCTTTATTCGTGACTTTCTATTCTCTCAGCTTGCATTTTATCCACAGATTGTTACACCTTTTCTTAAACAAATCATGCTTCATGTAAATGGGTCATCTTTCTTCATGAAATCATGAGTTTAATTCACAGCGAACTTTTGAATGGCTCGTGCTACGTTGACTAGCTCTGACATATTTCGTGTGAAGAGACTTTTTTACTGTTGAAGTCTTGGGAGAGCTACGACGACATACTCACCAACCGCAAACCCTCGAAATGCAGTGATTGAGAGTAGTTTTGGCTCAAGTAGAGGATACATAAGCCTTATGGCATGATTGGAATGGGTCGTTAGTGACTCACCCCTCTTTGCTATTGCAAATAAAAGAAATGCATATTATCTCTGAATCTCAAACCGTTTGAGTTTAATTTAAAATCTCTATATCCTAAGAACTTCCTAGGACGACAAAAAATTTCAATATTTTTTTCCCTAAGTGTGAACACTTATCAATTGTTTTTAACTTTGTTTACATGCGTAAGTGCGTTTTATTTGCCTAGTTGTTTGCCTATATGTCATCATTTTCTTTCAAAATCAAAATCCTTCACATGGATTGATTGGGTTGGGTTAGCCAAACATTGTACTTCGGAAGCACCTATAAATCTGTCCCTAGGGATGGGTAAAAGACGAGGCACATGCTTGCGCGGATGCGACGCTCCCCAAGGGAAGAAATCTATAGTTCTTTTATCTTGTTTATTGAAAGTATATAATTGTTAAAGTTTGCATAATAGTTATGAACTATTCTTCTTTAATTCGATTCGTATCCTATACTCGTTAAAAGTATCACAATTTCATGAGTTTGCATTAATTGTGTAACAATTATCTATCAAAATATAATCATAAAATATTTACTAATAATTAATAATTGTTCTACTTAATACTTATTCATATTCTGCACTTATTAAAAGAATCGCAACCTCGTGAGCTTTTGTTATTATTGTTAAAATTATAAATCCAAAGTACATAATTGTGAAATTTTTTATAACAATTATGAATAATACTAATTTAAACGTATTCCTACTTCACAATCTCATGAGTTTTACTCTACTTATTTATATTAATGCGTTCATTTTACTCACATAATAATAAACTGTTCTTATTTTTGTTAATTTTAAATTAAGTGGGTAATAAATTAAGGACGACATTGGAATTTCACAAAAAAGTTTAGAACCAAATCAACAAAATTAAAAATTTGAAGATTAAATCAGTATTCGACAATACATTTAGCACTAATTAAATAAGTTCTCATCGATTTATGAGATACATGGTTATATGGTCGATTAGTTTATCATGTTACAAGTTGTGTGCTAATATAAGGTCGCTATTTATTTTAAGGCAAGCATTGACTTTTTCATAAAATTTTTGGGTGGAAATTTGAGGTTAACTTGTTGCTTAGTTGATAATTGTGAGTTATCTTGAAAAAGGAAATGCACATGGATCGACAACTTCAGTTCCACTCCGTTATTAAAGATGGAAAGACTTCAAATAATTTTTGTATTAATAGCTAATAGAAAAAGAATATGGCAGTGTCATGTCACTAATTATATATGATTATTTGACAAGCACAGCTTATTGCACTCATACTAGTGATTGAGACCATTTATCTTTAGATTAGATTTTTTTTTAAAAGAACAGAAAAATCAGGGTAAAAACGATCTAATTACGACTCCACTTTACAATATATTATGTTCCATATGCAATGTCTATCCGGGTGATCGGTGTATTTGCACAACAATTGCATTAAATAACCAACTAAGCAAACCATTTTCTGAGGTTAAATATAATTATGCTGTAATTAATCGAATACATTGCTTTGCATTTACCTAATTCTCTACAAAATAAAGCACTCGCAACCCATGATGATTTTCCTTGCCTACGTCAGTTCAGACGCTTCACCAGATTCGCCAACCCATTTACGCATCCTCTCCGATGCTTGATCAACCTGCAATTGAAGGGGCCTCAATCAAGAATAATCACATCAAAGAACGAAACTCTACTGTCCATATAGATTATACACGAACCTCCTTGTTCCAGTTGGTCTTGTAGATGATGACGAGGAGGATGATCGTCTGCAGCAGCGTCCCAAATATCATTCCCAGCCAAATTCCCTGCAACCCCATTTATGTATACATACAAATTTTCAGTATATTCGACTAACGTTGAGAGGGAAAGTTTCCGCAATGAAAATGATTATAAAGAGGAAAAGTTTATTTTTACTTGCACTCGCAAATTCGTCTTGTAACCAAGGAGAAACCCAAGAGGGAGCCCAACCACGTAATAACAGAACAAATTGATATAAGCCACTAGGGCTTGCCATCCGCCTCCAACGGCTACTCCTGCAAAATGAATCGATTTGCTAGATACTGAGAAAATTTGCGCAGACTAGATATGTCTCCATCGTGCTAAGAAAATGGAGAATTAGGGTCAAATTGAAGCAAAGAAGACTATCTCAAAAGAAACAATTCTAATGACCTGATATAACTGGCTGTACACTGTTGAGCAACATGGTGATTCCGAGGAGGTAAGCTAGCTTAGCGACGGCCCGTCGCATCTCGCCGTCGCTGGTGAAGATGATGGCGAAGTCATCTTTGGTCGCCAAGATTAAGACCGCGAAGAACAGACCTATGAAGAAGGACTCTATGACCGTGACGACCACAGAGTACTTTGCAGCTCTGGGATGCCTTGATCCAAGCTCGTTGGAGATTCTAACACTGATAATGGAATAGATGTCAATGCTTAGCTTTTCTTTTTTGTTCTTTTCCCTCTTTTGGGGGAAGGTTAGAATCGTTTTAGAAACATTAATCGAGAATTAAGCAGAATTTCGGGAATTTACCTTATGGCTGCATTGATTCCTATGAACAGCATGCCTTCCCACCCATTGATGTTCATGCTGTGGACGCAACATAGTAAACGACTTCAGTTCATTGATTCCTAATTATTGGTGAGACAGAAAAAAAAAAAGTTTGGGATAGTGGCGGTGTTCATGCAGGGCAAGTTCAAGATTTTCTATGAAATTGTATTTTCTATAAGGGTTGTAATTAGTGTCTTGTCATCATATTCACATCGACTATTTGTATCCCAACACATTCTTTCAACGTGATTAAAAAGTACTTTTTAAAGTTGCAAATGAGTATATCTTGGCAAATAAGTGCCGGATTTCTCATGAGTTATGCCGCGATGTCATAAGCTAAGCGAAAGGAAAGAAATCTTGCAAGCTAAATGGTAACGAAGAGACCCACCAGATTGAGAGTGAGCCAACTGCTATAACGGGGTCGTCAAGGTGGCCGGTGAGCACGATAATGGTCATGAAGTACCAAATCTCCAAGCACAGCATCACAGCTGAGGCCACCGAGAGCTTCACAAATTCCCACAGATCCTTGAAAGCCAACCACGACAACCCTTTCCAACCATCCTGGCACCACCCCACCACGTACACCACCTGCGCCACCGAAATCCCCCATGCCGACACGTCATATGCCGCCGCCGCCCCCGCTAACCCCCACCTGAACACCCCGATGAACAGATACAGGAGCAGCACGTGGTTGAGGAGCGCCACGAAGCCAATCCAAGCGAGCACGTTCACCTTGCTTTGTGCTTGGAGGAACTTCTGGGTGGGGAAGTTGATGGCCAGGGAGAACATCTGCGGGATGACCTGGAGGGTAAACTTGCCTGCAAGGTCGGCGATGTCGTCCCGCTGGCCAAGGAACTTCAGGATCGGGGCTGCGTAGACGTAGAGCGGCAGGATGGCGAAGCATGCCCCCGTCAGGATGATCCATGACCGCTGCATGTACACGCCGAGCATGCTGAGTTGCCCGGCACCGTACGCCTGCCCGCACAGCGTCTCTAGCGCGCTTCCCATGCCAAACTGCACGGATTCCTCGTCCGAATCAGGAACTCAAAAATAAAATGAGATCAAACAAAGGTCTCACATCATAGAATGCGAAGAATAATAAAATCGGAGATGTACCAACATGCGTTTTTCTCCAATTCTTAGGATGATGTTATGCAGCATATGCTCATTGACCGAAAGCTAAAATCATCAGCGAGTGCCTTGTTGATTTCATGACAAGCACCGAAAATATGTTCGTGAAAAATGCAGGAAGAGAACACAGGTATATTCGCATGCAAGAAAAAGTGACGGCTTACTAAGAAACCGAAAGAGAAGTTGGCGATGACGGACAACGAAATGGCCACGGCCGAGAGCTCCACATTCCCAATATGACCCACGAAGATGTTCGTGAAAGAATTGACCCCATAGTTACACAGAATGTTGAAGGCAATCGGACCCGCAATCGCCCAGAGCTTGGTGCTTTCCACTCGACACACGTACTTGGCATCCTCGAAGGTCTTTATGGGCGCATAGTCCCCTTCGCTGGCACCAAGGATGGTGGTCGGTGCATGGTGGAGGTCGGTGGTTCCGATCACCGAGTCCCCAGCGCCAGGATTCAACGGTGTCTCGCCGCGGGACTCCGGATCTCTCAGAGGGTTTGTTTCGCCGGAGGAGTCCGTGCTGCCGACTGCCATCAATGACACATGTTCTTTATTATTCGAGACGTCGTTTAAAACGTTGTCACTCCGTTTTGTCTTCTTGGTTTCTTTAGCCAATTCTTGCCGGAAGTTGAGAAGGGTGGTGGTGGGGAATCGAAATGAAATGCAAGAAGGGTGTGTTGTTCGTGTGACAGAAATATCGAACAACCAATTCGATTGGATTGCAGTTCCTGGAGAGGGTGGCTCGGGATGTCTTTAGCCTGTTTTTGTTGGAAATGACCTACAAAGGAGATGGGGTTGCCAGGTGGTACAATTTGTAACAACTATGTTTTGCATTACTCTGGCCGTTGAAATATCTCCAGCTAGAGAGAGAGAATTGGGGGGGGGGGGGTGAGGGAGGGAGGGAGACTGCTGACTTGTTCTGTTTAGGAGATCATTAGGTGGCAATTGTCTGTTCCTGAAAATCTCTCCTGTTTTAGGTCGACTTGAAATGCTGCGGAAGGTCAATGAAGGTGCAGCCTATGGTCAAAATTATTGACTCAAAACGATTTGATGTGCTACATTAGTCCAAGATTAAGATGGGGTACTCTGCCATGTTGTGGCAAATTGCGAATTGTTAATGCAAAGAAAATTGGACAAGCAATTGAATTTTCCGAACATGTGACATGCTTTTTCAACGAAGACCCTTGTCTCCCCATACATTACACCCCCCAAGTTCGTCAGAAACATTACAAATTTTCTTTAAAACCGCAGGGAAAAAAAAATTAAGAAAGAGCCACCATATGAGTAGAGCTTTAGATACCTTCAGGAGTCAAAACAAGAAGCAAAAGAAACAGAGACTGTACAAGATGAATCTTGCTGAAGGACAATGAAAACAGCTGAATCGGCAATTCCAGGTCTCCTTTCCTCCAGGATTATTATTCGCCTCAATAAAAAAACTCGGGCAAAATCATAGTGCAGATCCATTTGAGGCTGGAGACTGGACCTATAACAAAGAATTGAGACAATGGAAACCGAGCTTTTTTTCTTTACCCCCACCTGAATTTCCTGTATAACCTTTGAACATCTAAACCAGACAGATTATGTACAAGAAGCCAACATCAACAGAACCATTGAAAACCAGAAAATTTGCCTTGGCAATGTAAAGTCAACCACCTCAATCAAACTCACACATGACTTCAGCTTGCAAGAAGAGCTACAAATCGAAGGAATTGTTGAATTCCATGATCTGCCACAGAATATAAGCAAACGATTCCATAGTAAGCAAATACACAAGCGACAACTGAGTAATGTGTTCTTAAACAAATGAGCTGAGTAAACGCACACTAAGTCCTAAAACCTATTTACAATGTGTGATTCAAATCCAAAAATTTTCCATCAATCAATTAAATTCTAACAAGTTTTTACTTAAGTCATATAAGAATTTGATGTTAATCCTGTACATGTGCCAGTGCCAGTGCCAGATGTTACTATCACGTAGGGTTTCCGACAAAATTATCCTGCCAAGTAAACATAAGAACTTGATCGAAAACTTTGAAAGTCTACGACGTTTGTTGCTCCATTCAAAAAGTGTTAGAATTGAATTACACTCTAAAATTTTCTTAGGACTTCTTGTGCACATATCCCACAAACTCATGATGATAGCAACATGCTAAAGGTCTGTTTCGAGAAGATAATACTCCAGCAAGGTGGGTCTTTTGCACATGATTTTGAAATGAATTTAAACAGGAGATTGTTAGGTCAATAAGTACTCATATCCACAATTTGATATTCCGCTGCGAGAGGAGAATGTGAACCTTATCACAGATGGGACAGACATCACTTCTTTCCATCCACTCCAGGATGCACGAGAGGTGAAAATGGTGTTCGCATTTTGTAATGAATCTTGGATTATCCTTGTCATACTCTGCATTTTAAGTAAGTTGCACAATCACCTATTGCTGCTAACGCAGCTATTCATATCCACAGGAATTTACATTTTTCCTTCCCCAAAGCTGGGAAAAATAGACAATAATTGATAATGCAATTATAAAATGAAAAGGGAAGCACCTTCAAGACAAATGGGACAAACATCCTCCTCATCTGCTACCGAAACATCGGTGTCATTTGATTTAGAAACTTCAATTGCTTTTGGAGAGCCTAACGGGTCAGTGGACCGAGCTTTACAGTCTGGCTCCGTGTGATCTTGGCAAACTGGTTCTCTAACAGAGTCAGTGCTTATTGGTAGTGATCCCAAAACTGCGTCATAAGGTAAAGGTGGCGGTGGAGGACGAAAATTATCGGGTATTGATGCCTCTAACTGCAAATCAACTAAAAACCCTGACGTGATGGCAGCAGCAGTAGCATCATGCGACGTGAGGGACTCATGCTCTTCCAAAGATGGAGGATACTGCACAGAAAGGCCACAATTTTAGCAATGATAATATTCACCAAACTTGCAAATTATCTTTTAAAGAGAGAAACCTAAAATGAAGAATGCTGATCATGGACTCAATGCACCGACAGTTTCAAAGAAAGTACCAAATAACCACACCATCTACCAATCGTTAAACAAGAAAATACTAACCTAAATCCCACACCTTGAAAATGGGTTTCCATGTTTGACCCATGAAAAATACACTTAGAAGTTGTGACAAGTTAAACTCTAGTAAAGATACAACACACAGTACACCAAGTTTAGGCATAAAGATTTTGTTGATATTTCAAGATCAAACTCATTATGACTGCAAGACGTCAAGCAGGCAGAGGGTATTGATGGATCAGATGTAGAATTCTTTGACGCCATAAAAACTCTGTTATCTCTTGACTGTTAAGTTCATAATGACCTACATAAGCATCAAGTTCCCAGGTCAAATTCACTTAAATTTCATATTATCTACTTAAATAAGTCAAATGCCCCAAGAATGGTGGCCTAGTTTGCAGCCTCCCCAAAGAGATACCCCTTTCGAGTATTGCCCGTAATGTCATCATGGGCTGTGACCTCCACTGCTTAGCAAGATACTCTTCGTGCATCACAGTTAAAAAAGAATAAGATACAGATGCCCAAGTAATGACAATGTTAAAATATTGCTTCGTAAAATTATCACTGACATAATAATATACAGGTGCCCCATTCAGATGAGCTTTACGAGTTGAACAACAGCAGCCTCCCATTACCGGCAGTATCCTGTTCAAACAGTCATAACAAACAGCCATGCATATTCAGGTATGTCAAATGAGAGGATAGTCAAACGTGTGAAAATGGTGAACACATGCCAGTCAATCAAATGAGCTAGAAAGAATGGTAAACATAGAATTCATTGCATGCTAGACATATAGAACTATGAACTGTCGCAAAA
Organism: Eucalyptus tenuipes; assembly: GCA_014182365.1. Lineage (NCBI taxonomy): Eukaryota > Viridiplantae > Streptophyta > Magnoliopsida > Myrtales > Myrtaceae > Eucalyptus > Eucalyptus tenuipes. The sequence continues at coordinate 840,405 of CM024541.1, read as the reverse complement.
ATCTTTCTGAAGCTCGCTAACCAGAGATGCAGACAACTAGCGTGAAATATGGTATTAACGATCCTATCAGTGACTTTCAGATCATGGAGTCAAAGCAAAAACATAGCAGTATGCATGATCATGATCATCAATGATAATCAAATTTGCAAAGTGCACAGCTGACGAGTGGATACTCAAAAAGCTTGTCCCAGCTACTAACCCAGAAGCGTCGTCGTAAAAGAAGAATCTGAATTGTCCTGGAAGAAAGAAAAGTTATTGGTTACAAAAACAATCCAGCGTCCAATGAACTAGAGTAGAAATTTAACAATACCATAGTCTATTAGAAGTCAAAGTGTAGCTGCACAAACATCATGGATATATTCAGAGAAAACTCAATGTCTCTGGTTCTTTGTTTAACAGAGTAAACTAATATGATTGTCCTCGAAATCACTAAAGACCAGCATGACCAGAAAAACATATTCTTCATTCACGACCTACTCCGCAACATCCAGAACTTAAAGCTCAATTATGGCTCTTTCCACTAGGGGAAAAACAGTCACAACACTAAAAGCTGCTATATAGATAATCTAGCATCTCAATCAGCCATTTTAGCTGAAATAAAAGAATCAAGGCAACATTTCGACGGCCGTAATGAACAAAACACGCAAAACCCAACTGAAGTTTCGCTCAGCAACTCAATTTACAGACATCATCCACTACCCTGAAATCAATAACGGGAAAAACCAACCCTTTTCGCTTCCCACACTGGAATCGACCAAGGAAGAGATCGTCGACACCGGATGAAACCACAAGAATAGCCAGTTTACTCAAATCCCATAAACCCAAAATCAATTCCCCGCCCAGGGGACCAAAAAGCAAATTTTACAGAACGAAAGTAGTGCCCAGTTCATCCGATCAGTCCAGCTGAATGACAAGCCGGACTCCACCCACAAAATTCATCAATCTGACGACCCTCTGACACACCCGATGCACACGAATTGCACGCGAGAATCACCATCAATCAAGATTCGAGAGAAAAGCAGTCACCTTTACGAGAGAAAGAGAGAGGGGGGCCGCGCTGCGGTTTCCCGAGGTAGCAGAAGACGAGGAGGAGGTGGTTTTTGTCTCCTGGGGTGGTTGCTTTTGTTTAGTTTTGTGGTTGCCACTTTCGCGCGGAGTATGCGCTCCTCCTTAGTAGTTTACTCTTCTCTCTCTCTCTCTCTCTCTCTTTCAGAAACCGCTTCGTTTACTTTATACATTGCTTGCTTCCGCCATTTGTCTTGTTCGGATATCATCCTAGGCTTTTTTGGTAAATTGCAACATTAGGGAATTTGATTAATTAATTCTGAAATGGTTTTGTGACTTGCTTGACTTTGCCAGCGTTGGCAGATGAGAGATTAGTCATTGATAAAAAAAAAAATAATTTGAATCTTTTTCTATAGTACACTTTCTAAAAACACCATAATAATATTGTGAATAAATCGAGAACGAATTTTTTCATTATCATCGAGCATAGAGTAATGCGAAATTATAAAAGGACGGCCGTCCAAAAAAGAAATACGGAAAAAAGAAAAGAGAGTGCTATCACATGAGATCGTGAATAATTAAAAGAATAATGTATTTTTTTTGTGATAACTTAAAAAAATTTGATAGTGGAAGTATAAGAAATATATTGGTGAAATGGGTTTTGCGATTTCGCACGCGTGAGGAAAAATTTCACCTCAAGGCATGCATAAGTGATGGGGATATGACAAAGGGAATCTACTCGATAATCTTATTTTATATTGTCTTTTTCCGATTTTATACTATAAGAATCTTCCACCAACACCACTCTTTAATCAATCCACCCCTTGCGTGACCTCCGCAATCTCCCCCCTTCCGACCAATTAGATTCTGCCATTGCTTTTTTCCGTGGAAAGAGATATAAAGCTCTTTAATTAATAAATAATTAAGTTATTTAATCATTTGAGCCGGGTCATTCGCAACCGTTAGGAAAAGCCCAAATTCCGAGCCCGTTTGATATGGACCTGGGCCTGTGTCCACCCAGGCGCTGATGAAGCGAGCCGGGATTCCGGGAATCCACGTGCGGCGCCACGATCCAATGGGGACCGTCCATTTCAAATGACAGTTACCGTCCGCGTGAGTGGGAACCGGTTACTTCTCTTCCCTCCAAAACTAGCCTTTGCCTTTCGCTGCTAATGCTACCAATAAAATAAATAAATAAATAAAGGAAAAACCCACAAAATCGGATTTCACGTGATTAAATTAGATATTTACACCGACTTTCTACGTGAATACCAAATAAATAAATAAATAAATAAAAACCCACAAAATCGGATTTCACGTGATTAAATTAGATATTTATACCGACTTTCTACGTGAATATCAAACTCTCTTTTTCTTTTTACATATTATAATTTTCATATGCTTAAATCTTTTTGCGCTTGAAATCTTAGTGAATGTTCTACTTCTCGCTCTTGGTTGGTAGACGTTACTATCAAATTTAGACAGTGACAGGCATGGTCATACTTCTCCATTTGCCTTTGCACAACTTTTGCGAGTGCTAAGATATTGGAGATATCTATGGTTTAAAATCGATAGTCAAACTATTTGAGGTTTCCTTCATATGAAATGGTCAAATTCGAACGAGCCAATTGTTGAGTACGCTAATTCGAGCCGATTAAGTGTCCAAGAACTTGGAAACGCACTTAAACCTAGTGAGGGGATCATGTGAGTGGAATTTTGATCAAGATTAAATTTGTGATTCACTCAACAAATGTAGTTAAAAACAGTACTAATGCCAATACTTTCGTACGACACTCACTTGAGTACCAAAACGTTTTTTTCACTTACTCGAATGCCACAAATTTAAAAAATAGATCACTTGAGTATCACTTCCAATTTGCTCCATCGGAAAAGCCAACATAACCATGGGAAAATATTATTTTAATATTTTAAATATTTTTTATTTTATTTTTTTGCTTATTTTCTTTAGGGCTAGTGAGGCTCGCCCTAGTGAGGGTCGCCAGCGACCCTCGCCAGCCTCAAAATCTTTGCCCATTGGGCGAAGGTTGCCTCACCCTCGGCTACAAAGGCCTTAGGCAAGGCCATCGAGGCCTCATCGATGGTTGGCGAGGGCCCTAACCACCTCGCTTTTGCCATGAAGGCCTTGGGTGACTGCATTGGGGCCTCGCCGACAGTGGGCAAGGCCACAAGGACCCTCGCCTACGGCTGCCCAAAGCCAATGAGGGCCCTCGCAACCTCGCTATTAACCAATGAGGCCCTGATAGCCTCACCCAGGTGCTTCACGACCAAGGGCGAGGGTTTCATGGCCAGCAAGGGTCACTAATGACCCTCGCCAATCTTAAAGAGAAAAAATTAAAAAAACCATGTAGGACATTTGGTCAAAAGTGACACTTAAGTGAGCGATTTCACTCCGATGTGGCACTTAAGTGAGGAAAAAAAAAAGTTTTGGCATTTAATTTATTGCCGTACAAAATTTTTGATATTACTATTGTACTTATCCCATGGTCTAACACTTGATTATGAGATGAAAATTTAGTAAGGTCAAAATGGCCCGGGGTGATCTGATCGCTGATTTTGACTCCGCGCTGGATCCACGTCGCGGACAAAATTCCATTGACGATCCAATGTGATGCCTTTCCAGAATCCACATTTACGAGTGATCCTTTCGGTTTCTTTGACTGGTCTCCGAAGAGTAATGCCCAAATTCCATCTTCACAAAAGTGGTCCAAATCATTTGGGTAGTCGAAGAACCTTCTCGAGCTTAAGTTGGTCAACATCGCCTCCGGACAAACGCCTCAATAAGGAATTCATCTCACCAGTCTAACCTTTCAACGAAAATTAAAACGTTTTCTTTTATAAGAATTTGTGTCACTTGCAAGAATTTAATTTAAAAAAGAAAAAAGAAAAAGGCCTATACCCTTTTTGTTCGGGTGGGTGTAGTTGTAAAATGTTACCTTACACCACATATCCGGCTAAATCACCTTCCCGATCCGACGAAAAAGTATATACTCATCTACTTTTCCAAGTACACACTCGGCCAATTAGCTAAACATCTTTGAAACTAATGTCTTTTTCATAAACTAAATGCCTAACAAAACCAGGCCCCAAAAAAGGAGGATTTCCTGTATAATCCAATGCTTGATTATCTTTATAACTAAGTTAGTTGGAGGGGAAGTCGATGGAATGGTTTTGTCCTACGAAACTTGCTGTGTAGTCAAATGGTCTAAGAGAACCTGTCAATTTACCCTTCCGAATGTTACTGTCTCGTCTCACTTGATTACCACTACGACGCTTATCCTAACCCCCTTCGGTTGATTCACTTCTAATCTAAGACCAACTGCCCTGCCTCCATCAAAGTTAGGAATCATGCCGCTATTTTCCTCTTCCTCTCCTCCCCTTTTCGGGTTCTATGCCTTGTAAACTACAATTGCACTACTTGCACGCACCAACTTTAAATTTCGCTTACCTCGATTAACATCACCTACCAACATCGTAACCGAGAAGTTAGCATATCAGTTTCTAATAAGTGAGGCAAACAACAGATCCCTGAAATGCACTTCCACTTGACACGACCCAAGAGAAGCCCGTGTTAAGGGTGAGCAATTTGATGATCGGTAGGTCGCGCAATTTACGTTGTAGGTCCTCGAAAACTAAAGGGGCCGATGTAATCAATTGCTAATAAGTGGCAATGATAGGTCCATGCCGCAAGGACAACTTCGGTCTGTCAAATGGTAACATTGGATTCTAAGTAACGGAACTTGTCTTAGCTGTTCTTTGGAATGTTGCTGAAAATTGGTGCTCTTAATTATGTCTGTCACCCATTAATATTGTCATCTTTAAACTCCCCAGTTAGCTTAAATACCTACTTTAAAATGGAAATCGTACTGTAACATGTGCCCTAGGTTTGACTTTTTTAGTGAGAAACAACGAGCTATATTTTTGCTTTTTTGGCAATAAAAATCAAAAGGGTAGATGGAGAAGATGTCCGTGCCTACTTTGCATCTTATTAATTTCTTGGTCAAACCTTGACGTGTTTTTCATAAAAAAAAAAAAAAAAAACATGACGTGAGAAACTCAATCTGCCATTTTTTATTGTTGTCTAGCTACTAATTTTGGAGAGCGGTACGGGTTGTGAGTACCCCCTCTCTGTCTTTGACAAAATTATGACTTGATCTGCGCAGGCTTAGCACGAAATAGTCGCATGACTTAGCCATCGAGTCTCTTAAACAATTCATAAATCTAATCATTTTCATGCGACAGACCTTGTCTTCTCTGCCTTAAGTAATTAGAATTGATAAGAGGAGGGAAAAGCTAACATAACGAGCTACGTGGTATTGATCGTGCCTATTCAAAATAAAGAAACTTCTGATTTAAAGGATTTTGATAAAATTTTCGCGTTCTTCCAAAGCAAGCTAATCATGCGTAGGTGCCTTATAAGTCGGGACTTGCACAGGTGCGCCACGTCTAAGGACTTGCAGCTTGTTAGCTTTATCATAGAAGGAAGGAAATCGGTCAAATTTTGTTATAAAATCCCATCTTCAATCCATTCCAACTGAAAGAATAATCGAATAAAGACCATAGAATTTTAGTCGTCACGTACTTGGTCCTGATATTCGAGGATGAAAGACTAGAGAAGTGGTTTGGGAAAATTGTAATAATAATTGTTAAATAAGTATTTCTATTAAATTATTATTATTATTATTATTACGATTGTGCAAGAGGCTGAGAGTCAAACACGAATGGCAACCAGAAGTTGAAGGGCGCAAGATAGCTCTCTCACTCCCACCTTTGAAAAGTCATAATTAAGAGTCGTCGTCTTCTCTCTCTCGCGCGTCTTAACTTCTCCTCCTCATCTTGTACGCGCCATCTCTCTCTCTCTCTCTCTCTTTCTCTCTCTATACGCGCTATGTTCGGTCGCCGGACGCCGACCGCCGACGCACGGTCCACGCCGGAGCGGTCCCCGTACTCCCCGAGCTCGGCCTACTCCGCCTCCTCCGCCGCCTCCTCCGCCGCCTCCTCCGGCAAGTCGAGATCCGGCAACAACCCCGTGTCGACGGCGGTCCGGTCGATCGCCGGCGCCTTCTCCGGCTGCTTCGTGCCGCCGGAGCCCGACGGCGCCAGGAGCTACGGGGTCTCCGAAGAGCTGAGGACTCCGTCAGGTGACTAGCTGCTTCCTTCCTTATGCGAATGAGTGGTCGAGAGGGAGAGTTTCGTCGAATGCGGGGCTGACTCCGTGAGTCACCGACCTCGTGGAAGAAGAAGGCACGCTCGGCACGATCTGATTCGACGCATCGCGTTGCCGCTGTTCTCAATCTGATGACGCGACTTGCATGTTTTTGCTCGAAACGATTCGCCGTCGCTTCGTTTTACTCGGAACTGAAATTGACATGTTGTGGTGCTGACTCGGTGTTACTGTTGCATAATACGATTTTCCTTGTCGCAAGTTTCGTTTTTTCGATTTTTCTACGAGGGATTTTTCTTGTTTACGTAGTCTTTGTTTGGATACTGGGATGTTGTCGCCGGATTCGGAGTATGTTGTCGCGGATTTGCGTTCTAGGAACTGAAATCTCTTGCCTGGCTTTTGAATTGTATGGACTTTGATTTTGCGAGGAGCGATGGGAGTAGTCCTGAGATCCTGGCATAGTTATTATACTAAAGCGAATTTCCACTGCTGTTATCATTAGTGGCATCGAACGCATCAAGGAATGGCAGCGAGAGAAGCCGCGGTTCGATTCGCGGGATATATTCGAGTTCATATAATTCGACGCAAGATAGTAAGCCTGGAAGCGTGGCATTCACGGTGGAAGAGATATTTGCAGCCACCAGGAATTTTTCCCCCTCATTCAAGATTGGGCAGGGTGGTTTTGGGACGGTCTACAAGGGCAGACTTGCGGACGGAACGGTTGTCGCTGTGAAACGCGCCAAAAAGGTCCGTCAATGTTCACGTCGATGAGTCTACTTTATAGGTTTTTTTTGCCTTACTGGGTCGAGAAATTATCAATTATGCTATTTGAGGGGAAGAAAAGAATGTTCATTTCTGTTGTCTGCAGAGTGTATATGATAAGCATTTGGGTGTGGAGTTTCAAAGCGAAATTCGCACGCTGGCACGGGTGGAACATTTGAATTTGGTCAAGTTCTATGGATACTTGGAATTTGATGACGAAAGAATCGTGGTGGTGGAGTACGTTCCAAATGGAACCTTGAGGGAACATTTGGACTGTGAGTATATCTCCTTCCCGTGTCTCTGTATATGAGGATAATTTTAGTATGCGACAGTATATCTCCTTCCCGTGTCTCTGTATATGAGGATAATTTTAGTATGCGACAGTCCACTCGAATGCTTGAAATATGTTTGAAGAATCAATGCAGGTATGCACGGTAGCATTCTTGACCTCGCTGCAAGGCTAGATATTGCTATCGACGTAGCTCATGCCGTAACCTACCTTCATATGTATACAGGTTGGTGCCATGAGAGAAGTTAACTTGTCTGGTTCGGATCCCATGCTTTGCTTACTGTCTGTTGGAAAATGTATAAATCGGATTTTGGTTTCCCATGCAGATCATCCGATTATTCACAGGGACATAAAGTCCTCCAATATTCTTCTCAATGAAAATTTTCGAGCGAAGGTAGCAGACTTTGGTTTTGCTAGACTTGCAGCTGACGCTGAGTCTGGTGAAACTCATGTTTCGACTCAAGTAAAAGGAACAGCGGGCTACTTAGATCCAGAGTACCTAAGAACTTATCAGCTTACGGAGAAGAGTGATGTATACTCATTTGGAGTGCTATTAGTGGAACTGGTCACCGGAAGGCGTCCCATCGAAGCAAAACGCGAACTTAAAGAACGGATAACTGCACGATGGGTGTGTTTCTCTTTCCTTACACTCTCTAAAAGATGTTATCTTCTACAGATGAAAAGCATATGACCATGTCTATACTTCCTGCCGGGATATATGAAATTTTACTTAGACAGAAACTAGATAAATGCGAGGACTAGCTTTCATGTTCATCTGGTCTGACTTTGGATCTGGACAAGTGCAGGCCATGAAGAAATTCACCGAGGGAGATGCCATATCAACCTTGGACCCTATGCTTGAAAGAACCGACCCGACTAACTTTGCCGTGGAAAAGATTCTCGAACTGGCTTTGCAGTGCCTGGCTCCAAACCGGCGGAGTAGGCCAAGCATGAGGAGATGTGCAGAGATCCTGTGGGGCGTACGCAAGGATTACCGAGAACTTTTGGCACCTGACCTCCGTTCGTCGTCTCGCTCTGAAAGGAGCGGTTCAGTGAGGGTAGAATAATGGCATATATCATTGCATTCTTCATCGCGATTCATGTAGCTCAGAGCTGTCTTCGCTCAAACTGGAGGCAATCATCTGTTTTTACAATACCATCCAATCGCGCAGCTAGATAACTGCGGAATCAGAAAAAGCTTTTTAAGAACCAATGGATGCTGGTCACAAGAAGGTAACTGGTTAGAAGGAAGCCAATCATTCTTGATTTCCACCTGAATGGTTAAAATGGTGGTTTGCCATTGAAGGTACCTGGTTCAACCTGTTTTTAGAGGGCCCTGTGTATCGTTTGGAGGTGCTTTGCTATCTCCCGATTTTCTGGTTCTGTGATTCTCATCATATTATATATAGAACTGTAGTTTGCTTCTCATCGTTTTGATTCCTGCTGCAGTTCTTTCCCCTTTTGTATTTTAATGGCTTTCGAAGGACACGTGATTGAGAGTAATTGGGTAAATAAAGGATTTTATGTCGGGATACATCTCTCTCTTTCTCTCTGCCCTCTCTCAACTTCCTCATCTCATTTGACAGAAACAACATGGATATCCATACTTTGTCTCCACCTACTTCCGGGCTTTTCATTAGTCTTAACATGAATAACTAGAGGTGGGGAGAAAGCGACACACAGGCCTTAAATCAGATGCTTCCTCACTCTAGAAAGCAAACGTAGGGAGGGGTGCTTGCGAAAGTTATGCAAGAGGTCGTTTTCAATCTCTGGGGTCAGAACATTTTTGTAAACCTAGTGTTTGCGTGGGAGTTATTGCTGCCGTTGCTGTTATGTCGGTTAGTAGATGATAACCGGCACGTTTTGGCCACTAGCTTTCTTCAAGGCGCAAGGATTTCATATCATAGTGTACAGATCCATTTTGTGCACAGCTTAAAGCATCACCATAGAACAGGAAGGTATTGACGACCGTGTTGGTTCGAGAAGAGGAGAACGAACCAACATTATAACAATGGATATGGCCACAAAAATGATGAAGAAGAAAAGGCAGCGATTTTAACTTAATTACAAAAGGGATGCTGAACAACTTGACATATTCGCTTGTGAAAGCATATTCGGCTTCGCAAGTAAAAAGAGTAAAACACTTGAAAAGGAGCTTTCGCTCAGGATAATAATGGTTTCTTTTTTGCTTTCTAACACAGGAACCTTATTGCTTTTTTCTGTTTTAGTACAATCAACATAAATACTATCCAGCTTCTAAGAAGAAAGAACACTACAGGACAAAGGAAACAGTAAAGTTATATACCTGTACAAGGAACTCCACGGATGATCTAATCAATCTTCACTCAACCATCCTAATCCGCTCCATAATTTACAATTGTCTGTCTGCAACAAGGCTCTCCACTATGCTACCCTACAAAAGCTCCCCCGAGCTTGGAGCACGGAGAGAGGTCGTCCTAAGCTGGTAGAATGGCGAGACACAACTTACAGAGTCCCTCACCCCAAAGCTGGATCGTTCACTACCTCCCCACAGCAACAACTTCCAAACAAATAATGTCTTACCCCTGTTATACTTGATTTTCAGCATCTCTACTCTACTCTGGGGAATGAATTCTGCCTTGTTAATTCATAATTTCCATCTGGCGGTCTTTGATCATTCCCATTTATTGGATTTGCTTTGGAACAAAGGAAGAAGAAAGACGATGTGTATATTGTGACATGCCAAAGACTGCAATACAATTACACAAATGAGAGAGAGAGAGAGAGAGAGAGAGAGAGAGAGAGAGTGATTTAGAGTGATTTGATCTTTCATATACCTGTGCCAAATCCAGTAGCTTTCGCTGTCTTCTAGCTTCCAGCTTATTCCAGCCATGGTCAATGCTACAAAACCTGCTATTAGGAAGCCCCAACGGAACCGCCGAAAAAATGTGTTGACTTTGTTGTGCAGCCATTCCCTGATATACTGCCAACTGTCATAAACAATTACCATCAGTTCAAGAGAAAAATACACAAATTCATCTAGTATTTGCAAGAACAAATCGAGGATCATATCTCCGGCCTAGGCCACGGAATGCATTGCGATGATTCCATCAAGCAAAAATCTTGAACTCAATTCTCTAAATATGAGCATCAAAACTAGAGATGATATACGATGGAAACACATGACGACTGTGACAAAAGGTAACAGTTCATAAAAGCTATGATGGCTAGATTGGACTAGGAAAAATAAGATGATCGAAACTATCATTTGGCGGCAATCATGAAAAACTGCAGACTCGAGTTTTACCGGGATAAATATTAGCAGCTATAGTGAAATCTGCTTAATCTTTTGTGAAGATCTACATATTCAAGTACAAGTTTTTGTTGACAAGGGAAGTTTTCACTTAGAATTTCACGGTCTATACCATGCACTGGCAGTGGAAACATCCATTTCCACAAGCGGCCCTTATCTATTGACATCTGCATACGGGAGATGATAGGTAGTTACATTAATTAAAAGATGCAGATATCCCACTTGATAAACACCATTTGCATAACCACCATTTTACACTTCTGGTGTTACTTACGAAAATCAACCTTCTTCTCATTTTCTGACAAAATACCTGCTTGCTTACCATGCCATGTATGGGGAAAGTATTTTTTGTCTTGGCAGTCTTTAATGAACTTAAGACCTGAATGCCTATGAGCACCCTCGTCCATAATGGAGTACATTGAAACCATATTGAAGCTCACCTGTCAAGCATGTTCAAACAGAGTCCAAAGGAAGATAAAAGCAACCTATAATTTGTGGATAACTCTATTAGCCATCCAACGAGAAGACCCAGAGCTCCAATTGCCATCACAAGGATAATATTTGCTGACCTGCACAAGTGACATAATAAACTGACTCTGGAATAAGTTCGACGTGACTAAACTGAGTACACAGCTTTGCATACCGGGTTGCTTTGGTTATGGCCAAGAGTGCCGTAAGTATAGCAACGGCTGTATGAATGGCCCTCTTATGCACTTCATTAATAGCAGTCAGGTACACAAAAGTGCTCACGACAGCCATGAAAGAGAGCCAAAAGTCCATGAACTGAAACCAATCCACTTCTGTGATTAGTCAAAGTAACGAGGACAATTACTTTAGATGATGATGCAGTCATAAGTTTGTTGTGAGGGCAAGACTACACTTTGAGGCTTCATTTGGGAACTGCATTGCTAAGGGACTTTGGGCTGCAAAGTCCTTTGGGCAAATGCAAATACTGTTTGGCAAATTTTTTGGGGAGCTTTGGAAGATGCAATACAAAGGCCTTTAGCTCAAGACAGTTCTGGAGATGTTTTGAGCTTTGAGCATTTACAGAACGCAAATACACTTTTTTTCTTCCAAAATTGCCCTTGCTAAAGTTTCATAATTTCGGAAATATCCATACCTCAGGCGGCGTCACTGGTGAGGGTTTAGGCTGTCGGCGTGGCCAGACCTGGCTGCCGATGGCCAGCCTTGCTTGAGGACAAGCGACCTCAAGTGATCACCAGGGTCGCTTGAACCCATTTGGCCACCGGGGGACTCGCAAACCCAAGCGATTTTGCAGGTGGCTATCGCCTATCGACTAGGTCATGCGAACCCAGGCAAGGCTAACAATGCCAGATCTAGCTCTGCCAGCCGCTGAGTCATCCGCTGGCTTTGAGTTTTTTAAAAAAATAAAAAGCCAAAGTGCTTTGCATGGTGTGCTTTATCCAAACACCATTTTAACCAAAGTTGTTTCCCAATGCACTTTTAAATTACAAGTTACCAAACACTACTCGCATTTCAAAAAAACCCCTTAACCTAAAGGTCTCTTCATTTTCCAAAAAACTTTCCCCAAAAGCCGAACCAAATGCATCCAAAGAACCATTTTGAACAGGAGAAACTCGATTGTAAGTTTTTGTTATGATATTATGTAGGTATTCTCAGTTTTAGATTGTGTATTTTGCTTATCAAAGTTAAAGGTTTGTCGGGACAAAATTCTAGAGTCCTTCCTCATAAAATGATGCAATTTAAACATACTACACTATCTAAAATGTACTAGAAAACAGAAAGCACTGTGTTCATAAGAACACTGAAGCTAAACTAATTTCATAACAAAAATTATACCTGCAACACGCTAAAGGATAATGCACACCAGGTGCCAACGTCACAGGCATGATACAATCCACTCGAAATTCCACTTGATGTGAAGAGCACCCATTCTGCAAAAGCCTGCATACAAAATGGAATAATAAAGAATGCTTGAAAGGCTCCCACATCACTTTATCTAACTCATTATTCTAGAAGCAATGTAATTGACTTTTTCAGTGTCTAGAATTTGACCATCTATCTTAGCTAATAATCTAATGCTTAGTCTAATTAAGCAAGCTGTACGGTAAAGCTATATAAGAAAATTATCTAAGTAAAACGGCTAAAGCAGAGACTGTGCCATCAGAGTGTGAGGTGAGAGGAGCCAGACTGACATAACCTCTTCAAAATACCAGTGTCCACTTAAATTACCAGCAATCTTGTTGTTGAAGTTGAATACTTGTCGATCCAAAACCACTCACTACCAAAGGAAACTAAATAGGCTAGACAGGATGGAATTGAGTACCTTCTGCCGCAGTGCCCAATAGGCAGGAAGAATAGCAGCAGCATTTGATGCAATCAAAAATATAGATTGCAGAACATGTCCTACATCAGTTTGTTGACTAGTAAATTACAAGATCAAGTACACAAAGCATAAATTTCAGATGCAAATGATGTGTCAGTATTCTGAGTGCAACAACCCATCATGATGTTGTATATAATCTAACTACAATAGAACAACAACAGTGATTAAAGTTGGAGAAAGCATAACTGACTTTCTTGTACCTTATGTCTATTTTTTAATAGAAAATATGAAATCATGGTCTAGGCTCGAAGTTGTCAACCAGGGTCACAACAATACCACTGGGTTTCACTATAGGGCTGCGGTTGCACCGACAAATGTGGGAAATGAAGCGACTAAAGTATTTGTGTTTACGTAATGGATTTCCATATTAGAGACTAATATGAGGAACCTAATGAGGTGTTCAGCCAACATATATTGCCAAGGAATTTCTTGCAATAAAAGTGCTATAACTACTCATGCTTGATGTTCTTAGCAATTCCGGTGTTAGAACAGAATGATATTCTTAACTTGCAGAGTGCTTGGCTTGATCTGTACAACTAGCGCTATCAATCACAAAGGGACACCTTCAGTTGTGAACTAGGCAATCAGATTTTCTAATGATGATGTCCCTCTCATCTAATTTGAGATGGTGACCACTTTGATGATTTCATTCTAATGCTTTTGCACTTTCAGCCAATAAAAAAAGTATACTGCTTTGTACTTAAACCGAATAAACACGCTTGTTTTGAAGTATTAAGCCGTCCTGTGTTTGCTCAAAGTTTCAAATACATGATAAAAAGAGATCACTAAGTGATGCTGGAAATATATGCGACAGACCAGAAGCCAAAGTTAAGAGCCTTTGTTCTTAGGATGTACCTTGATGTGAGACAATTTCAATGCTACAATCAAAACCACCATGATTTCGATCACAGGAGCAAAAACTGCCCAAGAAAATGTTAATGACCAAGGTGAGAGGCATAGAATCCATATAAGTGCTCCAAGTCAACAAAGTTAATAATACTAGTAACAGCCCGAAAGCTATAAGTATAAGGAAAAGAACAAGACCTGTAAGTTGTCAATCCACTAGCATCGAGAGCGGATTTGCAATCCCCATGAGATGAACATCTTCTTGGGCACCTTTCTAGTGAAATCGACATAGTAGTCTGATCTTTGGAACTACTACTTATGGCATGCCTCAGTCCAAAACTCCAAGTCCCTTCCCTTGCATATATGATATAGAAGTCAATTTTTTCTTCGCTTGAATTATACATCTTAAAAAACATAAAATCATCACTGCTTCTTGTCTGGTTGGCATAATAGTAATCCCAGCTAGATAGAGATGGTAGACCACCAAATCTAGCATATATCTCATATTTTATCTTTGTATCTGACGAAAGTCGGACATGAATGTTTCCACCAGCTGCACCATGAGGGATGTCCAAAAGGAAGTATGTCCACGTGTACGTCCACGTATTGTTTAATTCACCAGATGAGACATTGCTTGTAAGGGGCTCAAGAAGGAAGTTTGCTGAATTGGAAGACGTTTTGTCACTGACTGGCAAATAGTATGATTCAAAAGGGACTGATATCCTCAGAAATGTCTGCAGACAACCATTCTTACCTTGTCAATAAGTATCCTGCGAGTACATCGTTCAAATCAACAGATATAAAAGACTGTAGCACCAGCAAAGTTAATTTTTTATCAAACTATTTAAGTTTCTTTCAAGATAATAACATCACACTGCCATCACATGTTCTGAATTTTTTATATCCTTGGTGCTTCTCATCTAAATCAGTGACATATTACCTATTTAATGTCCTTTTGTGCAACTAATAACGAGTGAGCGCAAATTGATTGTGCTTGTACCATCATGGTGTCAAATTCTCAACATCATTCTAAGAAAAAGTTCATCGACAGTCAGATTAATGAACAAGATAAACCACTAGCAACTGGATATATTTTGAGAGAGAGAGAGAGACTAGCCTCACCTGAAGCAGGTACTTTTCCCACATGCAGTTGGGTCCAGCTTTGGCTAAAGGACATTCAGCTATTTGCACTTCCAAAGAATAGCATACTGTCATGTCTGATACCTTGGATCCACCTTGATCTTTCGAGAGGTTAGCTGATAAAATCGTTATGAACCAACGACCAACCCTGGGCGACTGAATAACCAAAGGTTCTCCATCAAGAGTACCAGCATAATCATGAAGTGCTGCTGAAGCTATTCTGCCATACCGGGCAAAGCACAACAAACTAATATTACCAACACCACCCGTGTTACTTGACAATGCTGAGCTAAAGCTGAGATTTGTCGCAATGATGGACAATTCATCTGGCATTTCCATTATGTCCACTGTGTAAACTTTCACTTCACCATTCCTAAAGCAAGAAGTCTGATTGCATGACAGCACACTTCTCCTAGTCTGGTTATAACTGACATATGGGATACTTCCCGTGATATTAGAGCTGTCCAAAGGAGAACAGGAAAGCGAGTCAACCGTCTGGTTGCAATTCAGGCCCCACATTCCAGAGGCCTTACAACCTTCAACACTTACATTGGCACTGAATGAGTAGGCTGGGCCTCGGACGATCTGCAGTACCAGGTTCAATTGTAGGTCATTGATTGATAATGACAACAATAAATATCATCGAAAATTGAGGTGAAAATTCTTTAAAAGAAAAAAGAGAAAAAAAAAAAAAAAGAGCTAATACGAGATTTCATGAAGAGAAACCTATTATCATAACAATGCATTCCTGGAGATTAGAAAAGTTGCACCATACATTAGTTACCGTTCTACTTTTTTGAAATCTTTTGGGGTTTCTTTTTTTTTCCCCCCTCATTGGTCCAAAAAAATTTATGAAGGTAAACTCTTTTGTCCTATTTCACATAAAATGTCCATACTTGACCAGGGAACACCACTACATTGAGTGCCTTTCTCTCCTTATGGGAATCCTGATGGAACCTGATACTAGGTTCAACTGTTTTAGCAGAAATTAGAGTCTTTAATGATTTTCTGGTACTCCAAGACATGACTATGTCAGAGGAGAACAGGAAATATCAGCATGATAGCAATAGGATCGACCATCTACCACCTCTGTAAAGAACAATGGGCATCTAAGTATCTACAGTCCATTATACAATCTCATTATCTGATATTTATCAAGTTAAAATTTCAGTTCGCATCTTAAGGTGTTCTCACGCAAATATATATTTTAATCAGAAAATAAATCTGTAAGCATTTGTTCTAAACCTACTTCCAGCTGAAAATATGCCAACATATACAAAGTACCATATTTGATTGTGTCCATAACAAATAATATAAGAAAGAGGTGAAAAAAGAAAAAAGAATAGAGGATCACCATCTTTGACTGCGTCCTCATAGGTCCAACGCCGTTGAAAAGACCAAAGTACCATACACCTGAGGATATCTGAAGAGAACATGATAAGTTGATTCTGCCAACTATAGCGAACCAGTTACCTATTCTAAACTACATGTATACAGATAGATATGGGCATGTAATATGAAATACTGGAAAACCCATGCAAAATATGGCTAATATATAGAGTTGTCATGAAAGAAAATGCAGCTATTCTTTTATTGAACAACAATCTGCAATTTAAGTGAAAAATGCAAGGTGAAGATGTAATAAACCTGCTCATTAGTTAACCTAATGGATATGTTTTTCTGCATAGGATAGCACTGCTCCACATTCTGCAGTCCTTGTATCCTTTCAACAGATTGATTTGATAATGAACCTAAAACTGCGAATAGAAGAACATAGCAAATCCACAAAAGAAACATGAACACATATACCATAAGGAAGATAAAGGAGAAACAAGTATGACAGGAAACAGGATTGGGAGTCTAATCCAATATAAGGCATGTGAAAAAACCAGTTACAATCGTAGAATTAGTAAGAAGAAACTTAGCATGCAGGAATCGGGGTTTCATGAAATCTAATTGATGAGTATCTAATATAGCTCAAAAGGCATTTTCCGGCCAAATTGTCAAGCTCGCAATTACCTAATCCATTTACTGACGTGCTGGAGACATCTGGAAGAGGAGGACTGCCATCTCTAAAGCATATCATGGGCAGAGTACCTTTGGGGACTTGTTCTATGCTCTCTATTCCCTGCTCATTACATATACACAGGAGCGAGGTCACATAAGAAACAGCTGTAGTTGAAACCAAGAAGAAAAAAGAAAGAAAGAGGAATGAACGTTCTGATATATGGCGAACCAGCTAACACCCTAAACTCTGCCCCTAGAGGAAGAATGACGAATCACCAAATTGAAATATAATTATAGAATTTAGAAAAGGAATACAGACTAATAGTTGGGAATCAAAAAGAATTTGTAGCCTTTTCTTTCCAGTTTGAGACTTGAATGATAAATTAAAACAACTCAAGCGCAGAGATTTGAATGATCGGAACAAACTTCAAACAAGGAAACCAAGCCAGTTTATTTAACTGCTCTACTCATGCTTCTCAAATTTGATTGGCACACTTACAAGGTCCACATCTGATTCCAACGTGATGGACAGTGAGGAGAACCACGGTGGTAAATCAACTGAAACAAGAAACAATGCAAAACATAAAGAAAACCAATAAATTGTTTTGCGGAAAGCAAACATTCAATTACACAACAATAAAAATCCTTATATAAAACAGGTATAATAATTAATTCAATCTCCCTTTTACATTTCAAAGTCACTGTTGACAAACTCAAAAGAAAAGTAGCAAAATTTGAGCCATCTTTTTCATCAGATTCAGCATCTCGAAGCAAGAAAGAACAGTGATCCAATTTAGAGTGGCTCTTCAGTGAATAAGCAAAGGGAAACATTTGGTAAAGCATAGTGAGTTCATCAGAATTGTGTGCTCCAATATGTTGAGAGTACAGAACAATTTATAGCTCAATCTTTTTAAGAAAGGTCTGACATTCTTAAGATGCAAGCGTTTAACATGTCTCCTCATCATAAAAGATGCAATCCAACCAGTCAGTCAAGCTTGATCTTGAGTAGTGTAGGATCTCCCTAGTTCATCGGATAGAGTACTAAATACACGGTAACACATCTGAGACCCAACACTTCTGTTCTAGCTTATGAAGCAACATATTATACCGCACACAGAGGTGTCTCAATAGCCAACTGACCATGTCTGTCTTATCTACAGACAGCTTGTCAATTCAACAAAGTGCCCGAAAATGAGCAGATTAATTAAGACCAACCAGAAAAGACTTGGATATTTTTAGGATAAGGACCTAAAATTGCACACGAGCGTTGGGCACAACTTCTATCTTCTTCTGTCATGCAAATAGATTCTCAAATTGACTATTCATATACAAATATGGCAAGCATTTCTATTGAAAAAAAAAAAAAAAGCAAAATCCAAAATTGAAAGAATAACGTTAATAACTTAATACCAACATCAATCACGCAGGCAGAAAGATTACAGAATCTACGACCAACAGTCCAACCGTATGATCTTTTCTGTTTTTTTTTTCCAGAAGACGCTGAGCTCGTGAAGATACGTGTGAAGGTACGCTTGCCTATCTATAAAGCGGGAGAGACAACAGTGATCAATCTTGACGATTACGAAAGGGAAGTAGAATCCATGTACTCATTACAATCTACAGGATTAAACGATACGAAACAGAAAGTCCTTCAACGGAAAGCAAAAATACGCATAAGAAAGAACCATCGCAATCACTCGCGAACCACGAAAGCCGCCGATCGAACAACGATCGAACGCTCCCCGGGCCTCGAAGGATCACTCGCACCAATCGCACGCCGCCGGCGACGCACCTCTAATGTAACGGAGGTCGTAAGGCCAGAGTCGCGTCTCGGGATAGCTGAAGCTCGAGACGGGGAAGGTGTTCACGTCGCTGCACGCCGCGGACATGCACGAGATCAGCGCGAGCAGAAGTCTGGCCGGGACGCGGGCGGGAGACGGCGAGGCGATCGGCCGGCGGGCCATTTCCGGCGGCCGGCGGGGCGGCACTGCGGTGTACGGAACTTGGAGGGACGGGGATTTAGGGGGAGATTCGGGAATGAAATGACAGAGTGACCAGAGGTTTTTGGTACTAAATACTGGATCAATTTCTGCGGATTTTTTTCTTCCTATATAATTAATTTTTCCCGCTGAATTATTTTAGAGGGAGCGAGTTCTTTTTAATCATATATATTTTTCAGTATGATAGGCGTGGAGCTTTGACCGCTGTTTTTCCCTCGGAGTCAATGCGCCCACGCGCTGGGAGAAAGTGGCGTGCACGCGATCCGACGTGGAGGCCGTGGGAGAGCTGCTATTGGCGCGTGGGAAAGACTTAACGGAAGTGAGAGTTTGGTTGAGGGAGACGAAAAGGATTTTTCTTGCATTATTTTTCGGGAAAAATATAATAAGGCGGATGATGGCGGGGAATTTTCCTCCGGGGGCGATTGGGGAATGTCTTTTGTTTTATTTTTTTCTTTTTTGGTTCTCGGGGAGATTAATTAAAATAAATTATCTGCTGACTTGATCGACGACCGCCGATTTCACATGTGAGTATTTGTTAATTTTCAAAACTACCCTTCAATTCCACCTTTTTCTCGAACGTCGACGTGGCTTAAACTTGATCAGTTTTTTTTTTGCCAACATCACTAGTCGAATCTTCTTAACCTCATGTTGGTCAAATCTCATTGGCATTAGATCGAATGTGAAAAGGTAGAACTTTCCTATTACACGTATGAGATGCTAGTTAAATTTGTACCGAACATGTGTATCTAATGACTGAATTATAAATTCCTGCGTCATTTATACATTAAAATAATTTTAAAGCCTTCAAAACAGTGAAAGTAATAAATTTTAATTAGGTATGCTGGAGATTAAATGTATTGAGACCCATTGTAATCGAGTCCATGTGGCTCCACGTTTGAATTATGCAGATATCGATCGCATGCTTGATCCGCTACTTTCCTGAGCCCTTATTGTATGGAAAACAAAAGAAGATCGAAAAAACTAGGGTTGGTATGCTTGTAACATCCCAGAGTCGATATCAAGCTTATTAAACTAATATAGTTGCATCCTATCACATCGCCATCATTTTTTTTATTTTGATCTTGCCTCTCTTTCCAAGTGATTTGATCGTATCAAGGTCTTCTTTAAAATAAGAGTTAGGTAAGAGGTTGTGGGCTTCTAGCTTTTTGTCCATGAAAAGCAAATCCCACGGGCGAATCCCACGGGCATTCGCATATGCACGCCTTCGCATCCCTCTTTTGGAATTAAAAATCATTTTGCATCGCCAATTGAAGACAGGCATCTGTTACCCAAAAGAGGAAAAAAAAGAAAGAAAAATAAAAGAACAAATAATGAATATATGAAGATATCCTAGGGTGGACCCCGCTCGAGCTTGGGCTATACCGGCTCAACAATCCGGTCCAGAAAACCTGGGGAAAGCTCGGCCGGGTCTTCGTGGGCCTGCCCCGTAAATCAATTTCTTCGAATCATTTCAAGAACAGCTCAGACCATTGAAAAGGCAAATGGGTTAACAACAATTGCAAATAGTCCCCAATGTATAATGTGATCTCTGAATTTTTAATTTGATCAATATAGTTCTTAAAATTTAACTTAGCATGCAATGTGGTCGTTAGATTTTTAATACGCATTTAAGTTAGTCCATGGACAATATAGAACATTTTTTATATAGTTCCATGACTAGATTAAACATGTATAAAAAATTAATAGATTACCTTAAACAAATTAAAGGTTCACGAACTATATTGTGTATTAGACTAGAGTTTAGAGACTAGTTATGTCAATTTCCCCCAAAAAAAATCTATGAGTGGTTACAAATCTCATGATTATTTGAAATCACATCAAAATTGGTCACTCCTCTAAAATAGTCAAATGTTGATATAAACTTCTTCCGGGAAAGAGGAATAACTAAGTCTTTTACTTTTGGTATTTTTCATACGGGGTTGCAACTTTAAAGGGTTTGGAGCGATGAGAAATGTTACTTTTAAGCGGATTCAGTTTATCCTATTCAATCTCTTGCATTAGGAGCATGGTGTATGCGCTCTTGTGATTATTGTATATTGATTGCGAGAAGTATAACGAAAAGTTGAGATTAATCAAGTAATCCAAAGACATCAAACATCTTGTGATTGGGAAGAAATGGCTATTATAAAACTATCTACCCCAAACATTTTAAACACATTCATTTAGCGAATTGTTTGCACTGAGATATCGAGGGCCTTTTTGACGTAAGACAATCGGTTTGATTTTAGTTTTTAAACTTCATTGGTAATTTGTTGAGTTAAGTTCTAAAAAATATTATCGAATATAAAAAAAGAAGACTTTTTTCAGATGTAAACTTGCATAATTAAACTGAAAATAAATTGCTTTTTTTGTGTTTTTATTTGTATAAGAACCCATCTATTATTAAAAAGAAAATACTAGGTAGCAGTCACATAATTTTCAAATTAGTTTCGTCATCGATTGATTCAATTTCCAATAAGACTTGAACACAAAATGAGAAGAGGGGAGGAGCAAATTCAATTGTCATGTAAATTAGTAGGTTCCTCCGTCAACCTTCAAAACAAACAAAACCTTCCATACTTCAAACTTTATTTATTCGAGTTGACAAATCTTTGTTTTTTCACGAAACAAATACACGATAAAAAAAAAAGAGAAATATTTTTCCATTTTCACGCTCGCCGAACTCAAGCAATCTCCACCGTTAAATCCTCCTAAACCAGTCCCTCCACAACACACGCGGCACCAATCCAGCGGCGGAAATCACACGTCACCATCGCTTTTGACCAAACGGCCTCGTTTCGTAGGAGCTACCGCGGTTACCACCTCCGCCTTTCTCCCTCGTTCTCCCCGTCTCTCTTTACTCTTTCCGCTGTAACCGAAGAACACAGGAATTCTCCGGCGATCGATTTCTCCCTCCCTTCGAGATGAGCGTGATCGACTTGATCACGAGGGTCGACGCGATCTGCCAGAAGTACGACAAGTACGACGTCGACAAGCAGAAGCAGCTCGACGTCTCCGGCGACGATGCCTTCGCCCGCCTCTACGCCGCCGTCGAGGCCGACGGCGAGGCCGCCGCTCAGGTTATTGTCACGTCATGGCTTGTCTAGGTTCCGTCGCGGTCGCTCCTTGCTCGGTTTTGTGCGTGGGGAATTTTGGGAAATTTTTGACGGGGTCGATTTGGCCGGGAGCCTCTCTGATCAGGTGGCACGAGTTGACGACGGTTTTTTTTTTTTTTCTTTTTGATTTTGCGCGTAGAAAGCGGAATTGGCGGCGACGGAGAAGAGCAGAGCGACGGTGATTGCGATGAACGCGGAGATTCGGCGGACGAAGTCGCGTTTGCTTGAGGAACTCCCGAAGCTGCAGAGACTAGCTTTCAAAAAGGTTCCTTTGCCTTTTCCTCTGCCTAATGGATGATATGCTTACGATTCTAGGTCAACTTGCGAGGAGCGGTGAACGATAGTGACTGTCATCTTAGATTTTTGAGTTCAGCAGCTCAGTGAAAGTTCATGGCGATGGAGAATGGACTCGGAGGTTATAAATATCGAATTTTGTGTAGGAATATATTGGAGTGATGAAAAATGAAAAAGGGGTCTATGTATGTAGCTACCGAACATGGTGTCGATGGTGGTGTTGCGAAATTCTTGGGGCTCTCACACATGTCGAATATGTAGGTCAAGGGGCTTTCGAAAGAAGAGCTCGAGGCCCGAAGTGACTTGGTCTCCGCATTGAAAGAGAGGATAGAAGCGATTCCGGATGGAACGGCCGGTGTGTCGGGGCAAAACGGTGGTTCTGCTGCTTCGACTTCTCGCCCAGGAATTAGATTTGACTCGACGTCAGGTGAAGATTTGCTGCTTTGCCAATCAGGGCATGTGGAGAACTTGTCATTTCCTCATCATCTTTTGATGTCTACTTATGGTGAATAAGTCTTTTTGCCATGCAATGAATATTTAACAGATACCAAATTTGGTAGTGAGTATCATCAGCAAACTGAAGAGTCAGAGGGGTTTAGACAGGAGTACGAGATGAGGCGAATGAAACAGGTAATTCTCTGACATTTAGTTGGAAGGGAATACTATAATTCTTCCAGTGCGTGATAATACAGATAGGTTTCGACTCTTCATTATAATTACGCGATGTCATTAACTATAACCTCTACTCCATTTTATGCCTTCACACTGAAAGTTTTATAATACTATGGTTTCTGAAAGCTATTCCTCACTTTGGAAGTCTTTAACTACTTATAGACAGATAATTTTATGGACGTACTTCCTGAAAACCATTTTCTGTTTTAGCTGCATATTCTTTTTTATGGTTCCCCAAGCAATATTTGGAGAGGAGTCTGGCCTTTCTTATAGCTGCTGTTATGCTTCTGCTGGATTAATTTGTTGTGGAATTATATATTCAATCCAATGGTTCATGTGTAGTGAATTAGGGGGGATAAATATGCTTAGAAAACTCTACCCAAAGATTTTGTCACGTCTGTGTTTCTGATCACCTCTAAGTAAGTTCAGTGCCTAATGGACCTAAAGCTTCTAATGATTTTCTGATGGACTAGGTTTAGCCTCATTTAATAATTCCAGCAGGAGTAATCTGAATGTAAAGTTTGCAGGATTTTAAAATGTAAAATTTTTCACAGAACAGATCCTTTTGCCTTCATACAGGACGAAGGCTTAGATGTCATCGCAGAAGGATTGGACACACTGAAAAACATGGCCGGGGACATGAATGAGGTCTGTTCTTTTTGTCAGAACTGAAGCGAAGAACCTGTTGTTTCAAGAGTAATAGCTAATCCTTCCATTTGGTGCAGGAATTCGACAGACAGGCACCTCTTATGGATGAAATAGATGACAAGGTCATAATTTGCTTCTTTGTTCCTTTATCCTTATTCTCTATTGTTCTATGGGAACAGGGCCACCGCTCTCAAGACTAATATGGATCGCTACTAATTAGGATGCAAGGGAAACTTTAGATGATTAGGATTTTAACAAAAGTCATGCAGTTACCATACAATTCCTCTCAGGTGGACTGCTTTTTCACCATATTGCAGCAAGGAGGATAGAATTTGCCCTGCAAAAAAAGAAAAAAAAAAAAGAAATGGTCAATAAATTGGAAGTGTCCTCTGTCCCATAGTATTGTATCCTTTAACAGTCAAGAGGTCATTTTGTCTGTTTCTTAATTTGGGGATTTTTATTTTTGGGCCCATATCGCATATTCTCAGTCTTCAAAGAACCCAGTCTTTGGCGCTTCCAATGACTTTTACTCCATTTTTTGTGAGTCATGAATGCGAATTTAGTCTATGGTAACTTACTTTTAGATGCATATAGATTAATTTGTCTTTCCAAAGGGTGTAAACTATGGGCTTTCCACAGATGCAGAGGTTTGGTTTTTGATAGAGGGAATTTCTATTTTTACCAGAATACGGGGAGGCACAGAGAAGTTTTCCCTTTGCATTAAATGCCATATCATTTACAGCATGTTGCTGGTGGTTTCGTATCGAAATATTTATGTCATCTGCAATATACTTGTGGAAGGAACTCAGGGACCCACCATTTCAAATGGTGCAGGTTGACAGGGCAGCCTCGGAGCTGAAAAACACTAACAGGAGGCTAAAGGATACAGTTACTCAGGTAAATGTGCTCTTTTAAATTTTTGCAGGCATCCAATTATTGCTCGTTTATTTACATGCTGAAGACAGCAATTTTACTGTTATTAAATTCTCGATTTCTTTATTCATATAATGTCAGCTGAGGTCCAGTCGCAACTTCTGCCTTGATATCATCCTTCTGTGTATAATCCTTGGGATAGCAGCTTACTTGTACAAGTAAGTTTGTTCCATTCACTTTCTATTCAGCAATAATTGTCGCGGACAGGCTGGTCCCTTGAAAAAGCTCATAGCGGTGACCTGTTCTTTTGATCTTTGGGTCTTTTCTGACCTTTAGCTTCTCTGTGGTGCAGTGTTCTGAAGTGAATTGATGAGCCGGTATAGTTGCTGCTGTGGTGCCTAGATAATTTTTCTTGTATGGGGTTCCTAAAAGTGGCGAGACATGGCATAGATTG
Source organism: Eucalyptus tenuipes (assembly GCA_014182365.1). Classification (NCBI taxonomy): domain Eukaryota; kingdom Viridiplantae; phylum Streptophyta; class Magnoliopsida; order Myrtales; family Myrtaceae; genus Eucalyptus; species Eucalyptus tenuipes. The sequence goes on along the minus strand of CM024541.1, from coordinate 815,457 downwards.
ACCTTCTACCTCTCGTGGATGTTGGAGATCCAATCCAGGTTATAATCAGCTGTATATGAACAACCAAAAGCACAGTGCGAAGAAGCTTGATGATCCCGTGTGATTATGTGATTTTACGTTTATGTGGACGAACTTTGCACGATAGTATGTGAAATTTTTCATGTCAACACGGAGCAGTTCAGTTCTATGACTACAGGCTTCCTCGGCGACTTGTCTGGGCAAATAGATCGATAAAAGGCGAGTTTTGGTCTTGATATATCTATTGATCGAGTTTATACTGGCGAGTGACAAACTCTAGTGTGCTCGTTCGATGCATTTTCTCTGATTTCAGCTTATATGTTAAAACTAAGCAATCAGAGATGACATTTTATAGTCCATTCAAGAGAAATGAAACCTCAAGAAATTGACTTTTGGGCCATCATTAATGCCATCCTAATATGAGGAGACTAGAGACTTGTCAGCGTTCCTTGGCCAAGTGCATCGCCTAAACTGCAAAGCCCCTTTGCATGGTCAAATCTTTTCTGCTTACGCTGGACGGAGATGGTGTCCGTGACGTAATGGCTTCTCCTCTTTTGGGTGGCAATGACGAAGCAGCAGCAACACAGGAACGTCCGCAGAGAGCTCAAAATAAGACAAGTGAACCGACACGACGCGAGTGCGGCCACTTTTCGTTCACCGTCGCTTTACGCAACATCTGTAGCCAAACCCTTCTTTCAATTTGCCAGTTGGCTTCATCTTCATAAACTCTTATGCGGTCGGATTAAGACAAATATGTGCACAGACTGGCGTACCGCATGCTCAAGTGCTTCGAAGAATTTCCATCGACAGTTTACTATTCGACTTTCCCCTCTTTATGTGAATATCATCGTTCTCTCCTCTCTCCAATTCGTTCTTTTCCTCTCTTGGGTTCATTCTTCAGTTGTGGTGTGTCGTCATTCCACGAGTTTGAACGGGAAATGTCCTTTCTGGAAAGCAACTGGCCGCAGTCTTTTGGCCAGAAAATGCTAGTCGTCCAACTCTCTGCAATGTTTCCACATTACGTGCATTCTTTTTTTTTTTTTCTTTTTCGTGGAGTTGGGGGGGGTCAATCTGTTCCATGAGAAAGTTTTGTTGACCCTATGCCTTTACCAACTATACACATAATTAAAATGAATGAGGTTTTGTCGACTGCGAGCTTTGGTTTCTTCTAGGCTCGTCGGCGTAGGTTTAAAGAAATGTCACAAGAGGCTAAGGTGCACACATTATCAAATTCAAAAAATGATGGATCACATGCAGCGACGACTCATTCCAGGTTATCTCTCTCTCCCCCCACATTTCTTGCGGAGGATGATATCTGCAGAATATTCCTGTACTATCCAAGCTCTCGTGAGCCTCATGAACCGTCTCAAGCCGCGCATGAATATCGGCAGACTGCTAATGCTTCACAAACTCCAACGTCCCGGAAGAATTTGCTGCTTCTTGATGGGGTTGCCGTTGCCTGAATGGGGAGCAAGGAGATTGGATTAGGGTTTGCAGAGAGCAACACAATCGGATGAAGCTTTGCATCTGACCTTCGTTTGCTTATTCAAGCTGAGTTTCCTCATGGGATAGCTTTGACCCCGGCAACTATAATTCGTGGCCGTGCATGGAGATGCTCAGGCGCGAGCATGATCTGATTGGGTCGGTTGCGGACCAAGTTTCACCCGAGATTCACGCTACAGCGTGTAGCACCAAAATTCTCCTCGTCGCGGAAAGAACATCGACCTAAATATGTCGTTCATCAAATCTGGTACAATTGAAGTTGTGCTCAATTCTTCTTTTCCTAAGAAACGTGTTCGCAGGTTGAAAGGGATTAAAGTTGAATAAGAGCGCAAACACGCACATGCTCGTTGAGATGAACAAGAATATTGAAGATGAGGTCGGTCTCAAAATGCAAAGAAAAAGGAAGATAACAATAAAATGCAAGATATGCATTGACGGGGCAAACTAAATAAGGTAATATTGAAATGCAAGATATGTTTAAATTAAAAGATTCTCGTTGCAAAAGATTGATCCGATTTACTTCGGACTGCAAGAGAGGGGTGGTAAATTAAACTAATTCCGGAAGGGGAGGATCTAAAGAGATGCCGGGTTCATTAAATTGGCAGCAGATAAGTAGCCGCGTCGCCATGAAACCTATACATTCTTTTATCAAAAGGGAAATTTTTTTTTTTTTTTTTAAATGGGGAAATGGGTAATGGATAACTTAATAAGGTCGGTACGCCCTCCAGCGAAGCAACGCGGGTCCCATTCCCAAAATATTAAAAAAATAAAATATACAAAAAGAAATGCCGGAACGACGTCGTTCTCTTGTTCTCTGCAGCCCCATGCGCTTTGAAGTCCAAAAGCCATTCGGTCGCGTCTCCGCCGTCGGGGTCACTGCTTCCGGTGAGTCCCACGGGGGATATTTTTGTTCTCCCATCATAGGCGGGGCCCACCTCTGAGCCCGTGGACCACGTGGCACCACCCCTTTCTTTTTTAATTTTTTTCTTATAGTTTTTGATCGGAAGCACCAAACCGTTTGACTCTTCCAAAATTTCAACAGCGCACGGATCCACGGCCCGAACGAACCTCGTATTTTAAAACAAATCAAAGACCTAATGCCATCTCAAAAATATTCACAAGGCCCCTTTTGTTTTTTTGTTTTTTTTGTTTTTCCGATGAGTAGGAGAGCAAGTTCCCGCTACATTTACTATGGTCTTGACGTGTTTTATAAATAAAAATATTCTAGCTAACAACTTTTTTTTTTTTTGCACGGCCCTTACACCTTGCTCCCACATAATCGTTCAATTAGATTAGACATCCACCATTTATTCTTGAGCAATCGGCCATTAATAGATTTTTACATGTCGATTCTCGTGGACATTAGAAACCTTCTATATGAAACTATGGCATCACTGTCTAAATCACAATGACCATAAAAGAATGATGCAAATATTTATTCGTGAGCAACCGGTCATTAATAGATTTTTATATGCCTCATATCGATTCTCATGGACATATCTAGCTTCCACTTGGAAATCTTCTATCTGAAACAATGGCATCATAAAACTAAATCACCATGACCAAGAAAGGCGATCCTAATCATGCGCGTCTCCCTTAGTTTTGTTACAAATGATCATAATCAAAGAAATCTACTATTTATAACGAAACGGCTACTAATTTTATCAAAATGATTTGTCTAGGAATTGAAGAGGCATTTGATAATTATCTGCACTCTAGTGGATGATATCATATAGTGAATTTATTTGATATTTTATCAGAAATGGTTTCTTCGAAAAACCACATGTAGAGCTATTTCATAAAAGCATGCACCTCTATTCGATATTCCATAACGCCCGAAGAATCCATTGTTTTTTTTTTTTTCAACTCGCTTAATTTAATTAGTTATCGATTGGAATTCGAGAATTCTTTTTAATAATCAAATCATTTAAGGGAAAAAGAAGGCTCCGCCTTATGTCGTTCCACGTCACTGGCGCTTTCAACTCCAATGCAACGGAAACCAACAAAATGGAAAAGGAAAAAAGAGGAGGCGAAATTACGACATTGTCCTTAGATTGACTAAAACAGTTACTGAGATGATCTGGTCGATTCACACCCTAGACATCCCCTCCTCCTACTATTAGCATTTGCGGAGGAAACGCTATCCTCACCCGCGCAAGTACACAACCCCTACGACAACCCCAAAAAAAAAAAAAAAAAAAAAAAAAAAATACACAACCCCACCATTTTTTTTTTTTTTTTTCTCTTTTGGCTCTCTGAGAAAAAAACAAAAAAGAAAATCAGCTGGAATCCCCTTAACCCTAAACACTGCATAAAGAAACACACTCCAATCTTCCCTTCGCGATAATCTCCAAGCGCAATGCGAGCGAACCGAACCCGACGCCATAACACCATTAAAACCCACGATCCAAAATTCAAAATACGATAAAAATCACATAAGCGACTTCAGCGATCGCGCCTTCACCGGCTTCCGCATCCGCTTCTTCCCGCTGTCTCCGTCGTCGTCGTCATGGTCGTCGTCCTCCTCGTCGTCCTCCATGTCGTAATCGACGTAATCGATTCCCTCGCCCCCGCCGATCCGCGGCGGAGTCGACTGGGGATCTGCCCCGGCCCTCCCCTCCGGCCTCCGCGGCTGGTCCCCGGCCCTCCCGCTCCGCCTCTTGGCCCAGGACGGCCCGAAGCCGGAGTAATAGTAGAACTGGTTCGAGTTCGCCGCCCCCGCCGCTGCTGCTGCCGAGGAGGAGGAAGAGTTCTTCTTCGCCCCGCGCGGCCGGCCGCCGCGGCGGCCAGCGGAGGCGGAGGATCTGTCCAGCTTTCTGGAAGCGGAGTCGTCGGCGTTGGCGGCGTTGTTGTGGTCGTCGTCGTCGTAGTCAGCAGTGGTGGTGGTAGTAGCGTAGGACTTGAGCTGCGACAGGTGATGCTCGCACAAGTGGTGGCCGTCCACGGCCTCCTTCTTGCATTGCCACCGCTTGCCGTCGGTCTTGTTGCAGCACACCTTGAGGCCGAAATCGCCGTCGGAATCACCTCCATTTTTAGCTCCGTAGCTGCTGATGTTCATCCTATCCTCGTTATTGAAGTGGTAGAAGGCGCGGCCCTCGAGTTCGTGGACGATAACCGTCTTCTCTTCGGCGTCCACCGCCATCATCGAGGCCACGCTGCTGCGAAATAATCACAATGTTTCAATCGCAGACGACTAGCAGGTCCCGACGTGCGCCATCCACTAACAACTTTCCAGCAATCGAAGCTAAACGATCGAGCTATTTAGGGACGATAATACGAAACCCTACTTTGCTCGAAGGAGACGATTGAATGCGCATGAATTCGCGGACAACTTTCAATTCCACGAACGAGGTGGACGACGAGGATGTAATATTTACCTCTCGACGGCGCCGATGGAATCGCCGAAGCTGCCATTGGCGGTGAAGCTATCCTCTCCTCCATCGAGCTGCGACAGATAAAAAATGGTCGAAAAATAACGAGCGGGCACATGAATAATAGGGCGAGAACGAGGAGAAGATAAACCTAATCGTTCGTTCCGAGGCGAATGCACGACGGAAACGGGAGAAATCTCGGGGCTACAGAGAAACCCTAGCAGGCGAGGGCCGGAATCGAAAAACCCTACCGAATCGCGAGACCGGGGGGGGAACAGCAACGCGATAAGAAAGAGAAAATGCAGGCGGCGAGCGAAACGGCAAAATAACGGCCGCGGAGAAAAGGCGGCGGGGGTCGCAGATCTGCGGTAGCGTAGCGAGCGAGTGAAGGGGAGAGAGGGAGACGGACCTGGGGGAGGGCGTCGGGGAAGGAGAAGGGGAGGACGTCCCAGGGCGACTGGTTGAGGAGGCAGACGTGGGAGGAGGGGAGGGGGCGTCCGGCGGCGAGGCGTGGGAGCGGAGGAGGGACGAGAGCTTGGCGTTCTTGCGAATCCTCATGATGATGCTGATGATGCCCGAGATGCTGATGGTGATGGTGATGATGATGGTGCGCCCGAGGGATATAAATACACAACGCGCAGATAACAGGCACCAGAGAGACAGAGAGAGAGAGAGAGAGAGAAAGCGAGGAGAGAGAGAAGGGGGATATAGATGGATGGATGGATGGATGGATGGATCCGAAGAGGGTCTTTTTTTAAATATTATATACTACTATAATATATATATATATGGCTTTTGATTTTGTGTCGCAGTGCGTCTCCCGTAATTTGGATTGCGGAGGCTTTGCAGCAGATCTCAGACGAGAGGGTTAGAGAGAGAGGGACACAGAACTCGAGGACGAGGAGAGGGAGAGGGAGAGGAAGAGGACGGGGTTTTTCGTTTTGATGGTGTCGTGATTAAAACATGGGCGATGTGGTGTTTTGTGCGTGCGCGCTTTGGACCTTCTCGGCCCTTAGGTTTTCATGCCCCCGCCCCCCCAAAATTTTTTTTTTTTTTTTTTATATAATTGAGGGACGCGAAAAACCACGACACGTCATACCCCCTCCCTCCCCTCGGCTCATTTTTTTTTTTCTATTTTTGTCTTAAAAAAAATTCGCGAAATTGTTTGGGGATGCAGACAAATCATGTACGGCCACTCCCACCCTAAGTTTGATGGAACCCAGTGCATGTCTCTCTCCCCGTGTTTTTTTTTTTTTTTGGGTGACTTGAATGTCGTAAAGAGAGTTTTAGGGTTTGCGAAATGCTGCGACGTTCGAACCCCATAGCCGGACGAGACTCGTGCCCCGTTCTCATGGGAGTTGGAGGTGCGGGCATGTTGTAAAACGGCTAAAGCTTTTGAGAGATGGGTCGTTTTTTTGGGAAGGTTCCTTGGGATTTTATTTCCTAAAATTACATCATGCGCAATTATGAACGATAAGTTATCATCTTTGCAATCTCGGTGAAGCTTATCGCATGGAGGAAAACGATATGGTAGCATGAGAATTGAAATAAATATGATTGTATAATTCGTGCGAATTCACAAGAAGATGTAAAAATTTTAACTCTTAAAAAAAATGATTTATGCTCGCAAATGATGCGGGATGATATGTAATACGGTGCTGATGCTCTCCAGGAGAATAGAATTTGCCTTCGCTTCGATAATGTACACGCACTCGTCGAAAAAGAAATGATAATCCATTCCATTTTAAGTGATTTTAAGTGATTATCCGGTTGAAAAATTGGGGGACGTGCCGAGGGGGTGAAAAGGAAGGGGGTAGGGGTGGGGGGTAGGCGTGGGGCCGTGCGGTGCACGCGCCGGAGTCCAATCTCCGCGAGTGGATGTGGCAAACACGATGGCCCCGCAACGGGAAAAGGATCTTGATGAGTGTACACGCGGGCCCCGCACCACATAAGGTGAAATCCAAGGCCCTTTCTCTTCTTTTATTAATTAATTATTTTATTTTTTTTTTTTTTTCTTCTGGTGGTTCTTCTGGAGGGTGAATATCAGGAGATGCGCGTGCTTGTGTGTGTATGTTTTGCATGTAGAAAACCATGGAGAATAGAATCAGATGCCAAATTAACAGGTTCTGTGTTCTGTGGATGATCTTGTTGTCCCCGGTAGGTCGTGGCTTTGGGACAGATTCTTATGTTTATTGAGCTTTTAGTCTTTGCTATTTAAGGCAAGATGCTTTAGATTAACCATGAAGTAAAAACACTTTTTGTCTTCGTTTTGCTTGAAAATTTGAATTCGAAATCATTGAAACATCCACATCATCTAATTATGGAGTTTAGTACATGTGGCCTCTATTTACCTATTTATTTAAGTTTTTTAAGATGAAATTTCTTATATGGTATCAGAGTTAAATTATGCCCGATCTGTTTTGCTTGTGTATCCACCCTATTCGTCATATTCCATGGCTGTGGACTATATTCGCACCAAGTAGTAGAAGCTTTACGGCAGTAATCTGTGATGCCAATGTTTGTAGGTCCTTCACAAAGTAGCAGCATTTATTAGTTAGAGACAGGTCTTTTCGGAGATGTTTGTCATACACATGGCCAAGCTTCGGCAAGAAATTTAGTTCTTCCTTAAACCTTATTTGTGCAAGGGCTTATTGAACTCGATAGTACGAGCTCGTGACCAAAGTGGACGTTGAAGAGGCAAAATGATGTCGATGAGTTGGACTGGTGGATGAGCTATAAGGTGATTTGATCTGTGTTGACTTATCATGCTTTTTTCGGGTTAAACAAAATCCTGAGAAACCATCATGATTGGGCCGGCGATATATCCGGGCAAGGACATCCTTGAGTTCGATTTACTTCTGATTCTTCATAAGAAGTTTTAAGACATCGTACCATGAGAAAACCATCAAGAAAACGTGAGAACAACATGAAGAAATGCCTGAGCGTTGTACTGGATCGAGTATCGGAGACATGGCAGTGTCGGAAGGCGAGTGCAGTCTCTCGCATTCTGTCCTTTTTCTTGCTTTGTTTCTAGGCTTTTTGGTCCATAGATGTTGTAAACCAAGGCCCAACAGTTCGGGCTGCGGCGAGGCCGATTGGTTTCCCATGCTCGAGCACGCGACGGAAAATGGCCTATTCCAATGCAATCGCTGCTTCCCATTTTCACTTTTGTTTATATGTTGTCGACCAAGAAGAGAGCAAGAAACATAATGTGGAGAAACAACACTTGAGGTGAAGACACAGGTGAATTCTAAGAGGTATGTGTTCTTTGGCAAAGGCACACAAGTAAATTGAGGTAAGTGCGTAATAAAGGTTTTACCTTAGAATATCAAATTATACCAAAAAAGTCACAACGCTTGATGATATGATCCTCTTGAAACAGAATGACTCATATGACTTAAACATTGTCGTCGGACATACCTTGCCAAGCTGAGCGGCCGCAAGTTGCAGCCAGCCATTCTAGTTAAAAAGCGAGGTAAATTTTATAATGCCGTTTCATAATATTGGTTAAAGCATCTTTTAGCTTCACTTTCTCTTGATAGTTTCTTATTCGCTGAAAGTAGCTAAAGAGAGTTCCCCACTCTATTAAAAAAACATGGATTTCTTCATCGCGCATTCCGCCTCTGGACATTGGAAATGAACTTCCCTTCTCATCACTAATGGCAAGCACAGTTCCCTCTCAATAAACTATTAGGGTTTGTATCAAATTCAAGCATAAAGCTCCTCTAAATCGCATTGGAAAGACTCACTAAGGACAAAAACCTTTTCTTTCATGTTCATACTACTCTATGTTTCCATAAAGATCAATTTTTAAGTTTCTTGTACTTTATAATATGCTCCAAGGAATCAAAAGCAGCGCAGCAATCATGACAATTAACAATTATATATATATATATATATATATATATTTTTATTTTATTTTAATGTGGGCATCACTGCTTTACTACAAACGGTGCAGTTTTTATCCTGTGCACGAACAGAAAAATTATGCTATATCCTCATGGAGAGCCTCATCATGTTGTCCCTTCAAAATTCAATCGTTTTCTTGCGTTAAGTTTCAGCTTTAGACTCGGTTAACATCTCAATGTTTTCTGTCACAGCTCACAAGGATGTTTGCCTCCAAGCTCCGAAAGAAAATTAACCAGAGGCAACTCGACAGTTCGCATGTTTTGCTCAACGCAACGTGAGTAACGAGAATAAACCTAGCAAAAAGATGGGTTATCTGGGAGAACATCGGGTCCATGAGCTAATGATAAGCGGGCGAATTGGGTCGGGAGGTGACCTCTGATCTTAACGTGCTCTTCCCTTTTCAGTCCCTATCGCACGTCAGTCTGTGCAATGACATTTGACCTTCGTATCATTTAATGGCAAAAGACGTATAGGAGCCCAACGCACCGGGGCCCTTCCAGATGAGGAGTTCTTTCTTCCAAACCCCAGCTGCAGAGTGACGATGCAACAGAGCTAATCACCATCTAAAGATGCGTCGAAGATGGGCAACTAAAAAACAGCTGTTGACACAGCACTGTTCACGAGCTGTCTTGTGAGGTCGATATGTTTAAGCGAAGAGCTCATGGTCGATTCAGTTGACTGAGAAATGCAGAACGTGAAGCATTGTCAGAACTCTCGTGGAAGACGAAGAATCGGTGCAAAGACTGAATGAATGAGAATACATTGCTGAGCTATTTTTGCACTTTTGGGAGCACCTGTCATCGCAACGATAACCCTTTTTCACCCATGTTAAAATGAGAGTTATCAATATCGAATATTTAACTAAACGTAAGAGCCTACGGAACTGACTTTGTAGGGAAGGGGGGGGGTACTTGAAAGGGATTCACTGCTCTAGGAAATCTGCTTTGTTATTTTGTCCTCCTCCCTTTTAATATAGACACGCAGGTATGTTAATGTGTATATGTGTCGATGCAGGACTGCCGGAGGTAGACTCCTATCAATCGCTTTTATAAGCAGAAAGATTTTTGGTCCATCTGACAAGGGCTCGTGGCTCATAGGAACCAGTCACAGTGCGTGCAGACGCGAGTTTTCTTACAATCTACTGTTTCTTGTTTTGTTCGCATGAGGACGAGAAAAGCCCGGGCAGGTCGAGAATCTCTCCCGACTTTTCCACTCTTTTTCTTCGCTTTGTAATGTGCCTTTTCTCCAGAGTGTTTTAGCTCTTTCTTAAATAAAATCTGGACCCACACTTCTCAGAGAGGATCACCGTAAGGCTATGCGCCGATGGATAATTTAAGAATATCATAAACTTCAATACATATATGTAACAGTGACGTTCCAGGTGTTAGATACCAGCAGAAGTGCCATGCCAAGCGCCAAAAGAAAAAACAAAAGTTACCCTCAAACACATGCAGTCGAGTCACACTCTTGATCGGGCTGTGTTTATACCCTTTCAAGCTAGCTTTTAGACTTGTCATGGTTATTGTTTATGTAGATATATTAGCTCTGCAAGTTCGACATTTTCACGGGCTACTCAGCTAGGCCAGTTTGCTTTATTTAGCAAGGGGGTTCAATTGCTTGTTTATTTATTTGTTATCTGCGTAATGTCATATTGGAATCACCGCGCTTCGTGTTGCGTTTTATAAATGAGTGAGCAGTTTTGCCTTTTTTAGGTAGTGGGTAAGTCGTGGACGAGTCGTGGGTAATTCTCTGTTTCCGATGGATCTAAAATCCTAGTCTTTGAAAAAAAAAAAGCCACTTGATGTGAAAAAATCATAAAAAAATGGGGTAAAAAAAAAAATGAAAGCCTCTGAGCTTAGTTATCATCAATCCCTAGTTCTCGAAACACTACATGCATGGTCGGGCCAGATGAGAGAGGCCCAACTAGGCTTGTTGCATCTATAGATAAGGATCAAGAAGCCCAAGAAGCAGTAGGCATGCTTAACGTTGATCACATCGAGGCCATCCAAAGCCAGATTTAAAGGACCAAGCGTCTCTGTACCCGGCTATGAGCCTATGCTCGTACGTTTTATTTTATGCGGATTGTTTTGTCGAAAGCCACTGACATGAGCTCTGCAGAAATTCTTCTCGTGCTTCATAAGTTGCTTCGCGAAGTCAGCTTGTTAGCCTGTTGTGAACACGGGTTGTGCAGTCCAATTAGCGTAGGGTCCTCACTCAAGATGTATGCTTCTTGAATCATAAGATCGGTTCTTGAGTCAACTTGGCCTCCAGGACCGTAAATGGACATAGAGATAAGCTGGAGAAGCTGGAGACCGACCGTTTGGAGTTCAGAAGAAGACCGGCACAAACTTTTACCAAGTTCTTGTCCTTAGGGAGGCCTGATTCCACCGAATCTCTTACCGGTCACCACCATGTGGATAACAAGGCACGTCCTAAATGGTTGTGTTTGCCAAGCTAGGTTACTTTTTGCTTTGGTAGACATGTTCTTGCTTTCCTCATATAGTACCTGGAACAAAATTATGAGGCCTTTCCTCTCATTGAGGTCCATCAGTAGCACCAAACTACCTAGAGCCCATTGCACGTCGGTTTCAGTCGGCCAACTTTTGCTAACGTGCCCAGATGGCGACTGCCGACTGATGAAGTAGAGATATAGCCGGAGATCAAAGAACAATATCTAAATCAACTTAGGCTGCTTGCTGCTTGCCTGGTGAAAAATTTTCTTCCTTTTCGAAACCAAATGCTTTTAAGTCTTACGATGCATGAATACCGTGAATCACGTGGATATGCTTCCTCCTTCTTAACCGCATCTATCTCGATCAATGGGTTTGCTTAACGTGAAGCAATAAGATCTTCACCGGAGAAAAGGACAGGGCACAGGCTAGAAGGTGGAAATGCTGCGGGTGGCCCAGTCTCTCTCGTTTAACCTTATCTACGGGTCATATCCCTTTCTCAAAATGATAACCCACATGTCTTGTTGGAAAAGGATTCACGAACTAACTTGAGAACTTAAAGCAAAGACCATCAGACAGGAGGAGGTTGAAGAAAGGTAAGGGGCTCTGAGTGCTCCATTCAATTTGGGTAGGTCCCGAGCGAACTCGTCCCATTTTTTGGGCACAACACTTTACAGGCCAGGTGAAAATTCAGTCACAGAGCCTGAGATAGAGATGGGTCGTGCACAGAGTCCCAGTTCATAGATCCCCACAACTCAGCTCACCACCCTCGAATGCTCTGATGCTGTGAAAACAATGATCACCGATACAACAAGGTAGACGGAGACCTGACGTTCTGACCAGAATTTTGTTCCTATTAGCTTCTTTTTACCCGACTTTCACCAATTCATCGATGCAAAGAGGAAAGAGAGAACAAGAAGCAATGGTCGACCTGAGGAAATTTTATTTTAAAACAGAAGCGAAGGACTGACCCAGTTCATCATTGGAGCTGACAAGATCCAAACAAATCGGTTAAGCCACCTGCAACTCGCTAACCACATACTTAACAAACTCCATCAGACGCCATTGCCTTTTCTATTCATTTATTTATTTATATGCTCGTGCTCTGTTTTAACGCCCACCATCGTCAAGGACCCTCTTTTGATCCTCTGTTTTCTGGTTTCTTTCCATCTCTCGCATTAAGAGCCTCACCAACCGAACATCGCCGACATTAAATTAGGCCAGAGCACAACCACAAACATGTAGACATGGATCGTGCTCTGTCTCTCGGACAATTTAATACATGCGATGCGCTAACTTACAAAACCCAAAAGATGGACAGTGAAGAGTGAACTACGCAAAGTACTATATCTGAATTCCGAGTCGCAAGATCCAGTCCGACAATTGGGTATAAGCCCAATCTTCGTTTTTTTCCTTCAGACGAAAGGAAAAAAGGTCGAAATAAAAGAACTAATCCAACAAAAAAATTGCTAACTTCCATTATTTTCTCGGTTAACTAACAATCCCCCTCATTTTACGCTATATACCCTTCCTAATGTTCACCATCTCATCATCCGTAGTCAGCAAACGGTCAACGCAAGACCAGAGTCAGCAGACCCTTTCAAGAAAAAGAAAGAGCTGAACTTATCATCATCAGTCCTCAGAAATGGCGAAATCGCCGACCCCAGAAGCAGCCCGCAGCCGTTGATGGAACTCCTCCCGCATGCCGTCGGGCACGAACTGGGTCCTGCACAGCGGGCAGGTGTCCTGATCGCAGTCCATCCACCGGTCCAGGCACTCCCGGTGGAAGACGTGCCGGCAGTTGCTCAGCCACCTGATCTCCTCCTCCGGCCGCCCCTCGAACTCGTACAGGCACACGGCGCAGCTCTCGGGCGGGTCGACCAGGCTCTCGAACCTGACGACGGGCAGCATCTCCCGGATCAGGAGGGCGGAGACGGGGGGGCTCCCGGCGGCGGGGGCCGCGGGCGACGGCCGGGACTCGGCGGGGAACGGGGCGGCGTCGGTGTCGAGGAAGTCGGAGAGGCCGAGGGAGTGGAAGAGGGAGAAGATGAGGTGCCTGAGGAAGCCGAGGAGGCAGAGGGCGTGGACGAAGAGCTTCGGCAGGAAGACCTCCGTGTAGCCCAGCGGGAATCCCATTCTTTTTCTCTGCGGTTTTCTCGGGCGAGAAAAAAAAATGGAAGATGGGTTTCCGAGAAAAGAAGAATTCGCTCCGCGGCGTTGAATCGGATTCTTCTTCTCCTTCTTCTTCGCCGGCTGCTAGCAGAGCGGTATAAATACTAGAGAAAGAGAGAGAGAGAGAAGCTTCTGTCCCGGCGGCAGGCAGTGGTGGCTCCGGTTTATATTGGGGAAAGTGGGATGGCGTGGCTCCTCCTGTTCATTTTCTTACGTAGAAATCTATGGGACGCGTCGAATTTTTGACTAATTATTATTAATGAGTTAATATCACAATTTTTTTTTATTTAGAAAAATTTATTTAAATTTAATTTTTTATCATTAAAAATATTAAATTAATACACTTATGATAAATTTATTCGAATGATTAAAAAACCCGCATTGATACATTTATAATAAATTTAACCCGAACTAATTTTTTTGACGGCCAAAAACTCAAAACCGGTATAATTATGACAAATACACTATTTATTAAATTTGATTAATATCACAACAAATTACAAAACTGATACAAATGTTACTCTTTCAACTACTATACTAATCATACCTAAAAAAAATACTATAATAGTGGCAATTACACAATAAAATTAACGGAAACTAACCGATGAAATATACCGATTTCAGGTAAATTTGTGAAAATGTATCAATTTTGGGTTTTTGGTTATAAAAAAATTAATTTATGATAAATTTATCAGAGAGATATCAGTTTAAATTTTTTTATGATATTAATCTTTTATTAATTGCAAGTTTGCCACAACCTCTTGTCTTTAACAATATAGAAGTCCCACGCAATTCGTTATTTCGAACAATTCGCAAAGAACGCAAAAGGTGCGTGACAAATACGAATTCAGACGATACAATCCCCCATTCATTATTATACATTTAATCGGAAAATTCGACGTCAAAAGAAACGAATGAATACTATTAATTATTATATATTTAAGCGAACCTGTTTCGGGTTGGCGGGCATTGATATTTTGCCCGGGCTGTGACATGGAGGCCGTGGATGGGCCAATAGAAAAGGAGGAGAGTGGATCTTTCGAGCGCGGGGCCCACGTGCTGATGAGCCGAACCGGGCTGCGATTGGTCGGCGGCAAATGAGCGAAGCGTGTTTCCGACGCATCCGATAATTGGCCACGAGCGGCTGCTGCGTCTCGGCACGTGTTGGCCGAACGACGCGCGTGCCGTATTTCACGAAAGAGCAGGCGGTACTTCTTCTCCCTGGTGGACGCCACGTCATAGCCAGTGTCTCCCCAATTACTTTAATTAGGGGTGGTTAATGTTTTGTTGACGCGGCCGGAAGAAACAGCGTACTTCTCGCATGTACGAGAGGATTCAGCGGATTTGCACGGCCACTTCGAATCCGCGTCCCCGATATGAGTAATTTCGACAGATGATGTAATAAGGTACGTCATCATAAAACGGGTTGGGATATCCAACGCATGTAGACAGAAAAGTTTACTCGAGATCGAATGCAGCAGACATTGGGTTATGCCAATTGAATTGGCTCCCTTCATGCCAATCGGCCCTGAAATTGAAGAATCACCTCATCATCGGATGAGCAATTAGGTTTGGATAATGTCGAGGGGGATGGGAAAACGCCAAGAAAATAAAGAAGGGGGGAGAGAAATGATGAAGAGGATTGACAGGAAGTGACCATAGTTGGCGGACAACGCATCTTGCCTCCGATTTCCACGCTAATATAATTGGGGGCTTCTCTTCTTTTGGTCCTCAGTGATCATTTTGTGCCTCCCTTCCCCGTTATGGAAAGAAGGCATGTTAAGAGTTTTTAGATTTAGAAAAGTAAAAAATCCAATGAATTTTTGGATCCTGAAACTTATCTCATCACATGCGAACATTCAATCCATAGGTTAGGCATTATCCATTGCCGTTGATAGCCTCCTCCACTCCCCGCGTTCAAGTGGCTCTATGGACGCTATCAACACCACTCACGCTGGCTTTGATCACTTCGTCATGTCGTTGATGCCGTTCATGTTACCTTTAATTGCTCCACCATGCCATCCTCTCTCTTGCCCTCATGTTGTGCTCACTTAGTCGCTCTCGATCCCAAGTGCATCCGCCTGCAAACTCTCTGCCCCTCTTGTAATCACCCGCGAACTTAGCATAGGTGATTACTGTTTTTTTTTGTTTGGAGCTACCTTGTCTAATGCGTGGTAGAAAAGGGTGAGGGTATTATGGGAAAGAGAAACAATAAAATTGCAAATAAATATACAATATCATCCACGTGAGATATGAAACTTGTAGTATCAAAAAAAAAAAAAAAAGCCTTTTATATTTGGATGAAAACTAGGCATATATCCTTGTATTTTTCGAAATTATTTTTAATCATGCGCAAAGAAATAAGTAAAAAGAATGGATATTGGTAAACGGTTTAAAGCGAAACAATTGGAACCTAATGTCCTCACAACAGGACAAAGAAACCAAATATGTCCTCTCAAATGACAATGGACAATAATATATGGAAGCGTGATATTGATTACTCCGTAAATTTAATCATTGCTGCTGATTTTTTAAATTTTTTTGTAAAGTGCAATCTGACGAAGGTTAGAAGGGCTCCCAAAAGAGAAAAAACCTAATAAAATTGACTCTTAAATATGCTTTCAGGACGGCGAATGGGGGCAAAAACAAATCAAATTGCTTACGGAATATGACACATCACTATTGTTTAGTACTGGAGCGAGTTGAATTGGGGATGTGATAGTTTAATTCTCGTCAAACAATGTCCATGTTCAATTAACGTTGGACAATGCTGAAAAACGTGACGTTTGTCTACTTCCTTCAAGATGTCAATTCTCTCTAAGATGTCAGGTTCTACATTTCTAGACGTGTAGTGTCATCAATCGATCGTGACCGCGATAGATTCATATTAAATAGAGAAAAAAAGGGATTATTATAACACATTCGAAAAAGAGGGGTGACCCAATAACGTTAATGCTCGAGATATGCAAGAAGAATAAGAGTTGAAAATTCGGAGAACAGAAATGGGCTTTAGAAAAGGACAAAAAGAAGGGGGGCCTAGATGAACAGTGCGCGTGGCAAATGAATCATAAGGGGGCAAAGGAACAAAGGCGAAGGAGCGAGCACGAGTTGGGTGGGGCGTGCGGTGCGAACCCTCGCCAACCGGCAAGGCTTAACGCTTGGATTAGGAGACCGTCGTCCCCAGCTGACCCGAACGGTGAAATTTCTTCAGCCCGAATATGGCCGAGACAGCCATGGCCCAACTGCCTCCGCCGCCCCCACCACCGGCACCGCCACCTTCACCAGCACCACTACCTTCCGCTACATAATTACTCCATATTTGGCCCATCTCTCTCTCTCTCACTCTCTCATTTTGTATTGTCCATTCCTGAGAAATATGTGGCCTGTGCCCTTTACGCGACGCATTATAGGGGTAAGCATGGTTTCGAGATAAAACCGAGAATTTGGAAATCCATCGATCTAAAATTCTAAGATATGCAGGGCACATTTTGAGTTCTAAAAATTGGGGAACATATTCCGACAGGTAAGTTTGAGATGAAACCGAAAACCCGAATCTAAAAATAGTCTCTGTATTTTTTTCGTTTCATGTCTTCATGCGATCTTACGGTATTCCATGAGTGTGTAATTTGAAACCACTACTCTAAGCTTCCATTTTCAGCGATATGTATGATTGTAACTTTTTACTTTGTTAATATTTTAGAATCTTCATGTGTCTAAATATGAGTTGTGATTAGTGGATTGTAACAAATGGTGATCATTAGACATTGCAATCATTCTATTAAGAGTATATGTGAAATTTGGGTAGATCTAGAAACTGACTTTAGAACTTGTGATATGGTAGGTTTCATGATCAAAAAATTTAAGAAAGCTGTTCTGATGGGAGGATTCCAAATTCTCGGTGGAACCTGGACGAAATTTGGAATCACTCATCCTAACACAATGTGATCGAAGCTTGAATTACATATATGTTTACGTTAAGACGGCACGTAGAGGGATAGGTAGATTTGTACAAAATTACCCTATGAGGGAAGGAGCTAGATACCTCAAAGTCCGATACATGGTGGCGGGACGTTTCTTTCTTTCTCCTTTTTATTTTAAATTACAAGGTAACCGCTCAAGGTCTTTCACACGCACCTTAAATTCCAATGTGAATGAAGGGCATGGGTGCACCTGGTTGAACTTTGTTTAGAGGAATTATCTTCCGAATCCGAAGTACACATGTGATTTAGTTCTTACACATGCTGGGTTTGGAATAAGGATCCTATCCTAGATCGTTAGGTTCCTCCTTTTCCAATTGCTTCCCATCCTTTCTATCTCCAAAACCAATGACATTAATCCCCATCAACTTAGGCGCAATTTCATTTTGCTCCCCAATAAGCTAGCCAAAACGAAAGGTTGGCAGAGACCGGGGGCCTAAAATGAAAATGCGCTCACAAATATAGCACCCGATGTAAAAGTCTCCGTAGCACAAGAACCAAAAACATGCCTTTTCTCTTCTTCTTTTTCTTCTCCATGCATACGCGTGTCTAACCGAAATCCATCAATTTTTGAAAGGAATTCCCTCTTCTCATCATCAGCATACAGGCTCTGGAATCGATCTTGGAATTGGATCTATTGGTTCTCAATTGAAGGGAGAGTGTAGATTGGATTTCGTGTCGGGTCGAGATTTTTGAGTATATGTTGGAGTTGTCTCCTAAAGTGGGGTTTTGCAACAAACCGACCCTTAAAGTCCAAAGCCTGATTAGAAATGAGGGACCAGCGATAATCCGTGTGTTCCAACACAGGGCCATCTATGCATTGTTTGTACCTATGTGCGGTCTTGAAGCTTCGGAGGGATCGACGCTTCGTGTGTTCTTCTGTGCAGAAATTTATTATTCGATTACCAGCGGTTGACACATACGCATGACATGGACTTTTTTTTTTTTTTATTATAAATATATTCACGTGCGCCTAGCCCAGATTGCTCGTTTGTATATGGTTTTTTTTTTTTTTTTTTGCCAACTCGTTTGTATATGGTTGCGTTGTTGTTCTTCAAAACCACGGATATAGAATTTAATAAGGTCCTCCCGTAATCTCGACTACACACACGACTCTGCTATTTCATGCGTGAACAAAACAGAGAGAGACCCTCGAGCCAAAGTCCCACTGTGGAATGGAAGAACGATGAAAAGGGATAAAGGGAGTGTCGTAAAGTGACGGAAAAGCTAATATATCTTACAATTTGAATCGAATCATGAGAAAAAAATTGGACAAAAAAAAAAAAAAAAGAAATGATAAAAACACTGGGGATTTACGTGATTAAGTTTAAGTATCAGTAACAATTTCATGAGGAGAGTTGGCCGCAAATCATCTACCATCAATTAGAGTTTTTAAAAAATAGTATATGCTAATATTCTCTTGCTGTATTCTAGCCTGTAAAATTCACTGGAAGAACCTAAACACTTCGACTGAAGATTCTATGTGTGAGATGCGACCAAAAAATTAACACCGCTTCTAATCTTCACTCGCATGAAGTTTGAAACCCTAAAAAAAATAGATCCAAATCCAAGTATTCTCTTCAACAGTGAGAAAGCCTGAGGAAAATTATTTAAAAATCTTAGAATTTATTGCATTTTTGTTAATTAAGTTCTAAACTTTTTAATTATGCCAATTGAGTTTTGAATCTTTTCAAATTTTGTCAATGGAATTCATCCAGCCAATTTTGGAAAGATACAACTGACGTGCATGCTGACCGTCATTTCGCCTTTGCAATGGCCAACGACCGCCAAGAGTTGACTCGCTGCCTTGGGCTTGAACTCGCTAGCAACGGTGGGGCTCAATTTCAACGAATTTGGTGAGGTCCCATCACATGACAAAAAAGTTTACGATTATTTTGGTAATTTTCTTTGTAACAATACAGGGACAATACAGGGAGTAAGATTCCGAATGCTTTTTAATTTCGCGAGCATTCTATAGAAAAAACAAAGACCGTCTCATCTCCGATAGTAACGGACCGTCCCTTTCTCGATCTCGTTGAGAAAAGGGCCCCATCACATGGCGAAAACATTATCTCCGCCATGTCAATTGTCCGTGATGTGTCTCTTCTTACTCGCCCTCTTTCAGTACAAACAACACTGCAGGGGTGGCTTATCTGCTCAAAAGCTATGTAGCCATCTACACGTTTGACCCTAAATTTGGATGCCTTCGACAGGTTCTTTCGCCCCTTCGGTGGTGTCCATTGCCTCTCGAGTCCCCATCACGTGCCACTTTCTCTTCCTTTCCGTTCCATTCAGGCTTTTGCTGTCTCAGATCTGATGTCGACTCGTCTCTGATCGGCACTTCCATTTTCTTCTCTTTGGCTCTTCGAAAGTGCCTGGTCTCTCTCTCTCTCTCTCTCTTTTCGCTATGGCCCGAGCTGGAGGTCCTTCGTCGAGGTGGAAATGAAGTGAATTCTCATGCACGATGGTAGTGCGTTGGGATCCTCCATTTGCGCCAGAATCGTACTGACCCTCTTTTGAAGTAGAGTGATGTTGAAGGTTTTCAAATACTTTTGTCGAATATTTTCCTTAAATGAGCACGCATTGCATCGTGCATTAACTCGTCCGCCAAACGTGGGATGCAAAAAAGGAGAACCCTTTTCGAGCTTTGCTATTTTCTTATTTAGTATGTAATTTAGAATGAGCAAAACGGATCAACTAAATTGAGAATAGTCTGTACTGAACCGCACATGCCGATTCAGTTTGGTTTTTAAGGGTGCCGATTCGATTCCTGATTCCTAAAAGTGGAATTGGTATTCGGACAGTCCGATTCTCAGTTCCAAAGAGAGAACCAGACTGTCTAGACCGATTACTAATTTTTTTTTAAAATGTAAACTTAATGATCTAGAATCCCTCATGCACCCCTCCTCTTGCTCTTCTCTTTAGGTCTTTTCATATTCGCCCACTACGCTCAAGCCTCCTCTTTAACTGGACTCACATTGGCGCATTTGCCCAAATTATGCGTTTAATTAGAGTAAGTTTATTGATTAGAATATAGTTCAGATACAAGTGATATAAACGTAAGATACTTGTTTACGAGGGAAATCTATTTGAGTAACATAAGATTTTTGTTTTATATCATTTCAAAGTGTTTACAGTGAGATAAGAATATGGTGGTTATATTATTTTGTACATGTTTTGTTTAATTCAGGTGTGAAATTTTGTTGAAGTGCTTAAAATGACCGGTTCCATAGGAGCACCTAGGGAGCAAATGCATCGGTCGTCTTGGTCTGGTCCTTCGTTCAGTACTTGGGTGGGATCGGATTAGACTAGGAACTGATTACCTCTAATTTGATCCGATATAAGAAATTCTGAAAAATTATAATATGTTATAATTATTTGTATTTTCTCCCGAACCAAATCAATTTTTCAATATTTTTTGCTCTTTGAAAGCATTTATATTTCTTTTTTTGACATGTCAACGTTTGTGCTCTTTTTTTTCGTAACTACATAATAAAAAATCAACAAAGCTATCATATTACTCCCGCGAAAGCTCTTGTGAATCAAAGCAAAGTAGTAATCTGATGTACCTTGAGTAATATAAAGTCATTTCCCAAAATTACTACAATCACATTTAATTTACTTTTTCCATGTTAAGCTCATTCTTCTGTCCACTTGGGCTTGTGATTGTTTGTAAAGGAGAGCCTCTCAAAGAATTTTAACTATCATATACTGTAATTAATCCTAATCCGGTTGAGAAATATATACATTCGTATGAATAAATGAAAAATATATATAGGTGACACTTTATTTGATTTAAATGGTATAATGAGATATGTATAAAATACCAAACAAAGTCACGAATAAAAAGGAAACAAATTAGACTCAGTTGTTAATTGTGAGGGATTCTTTCCGGTTCGAAAGAAAGGTGAGAAACGAAATACATCCACAAACAGAAAGTACTGTATCGTCATAATTTGTGGGTGCCTCTCTATTTCTTTTATATACCATGATTGCTTTTTTGCGTAATCTCTTCAAAAGAGATGGATGCAAATTAATGAGGCTATAAATGAGAAAGGTGAGAATCAATAAGTCGATTACAAGATAATAATCATAGATTATAGATAAAGGAGTAATTACATCATCACATATATGATATATCCTTCAAATCCTTGCAAGGCGCGGGTTCGCGGCCGGCTCATGTACTTCTTACTTACCATGCTCGATCTCAAGTCCACCGTGGTCTAAATACACGGCGGGAGATTTGGGCCCACGGGCCGAGAGTTTCATTTAGCGATCCTTTTGAGCCCAGCCCGATTGCTAAAATGCCTCTTACCCAAGCCCGCTCGAGTGAAGGGCGGGAGCCTAGGCCCGTCGGGCCTTCTCCCGTACCCGCTCGACCCGCCAATTTACGCGAAGCGGCATTTCTGAGCAACACACCAGAAAACAGGAGGAATAAAAAAAAAAAAGGAAAAAATAAAAAAGGTGAAAATGGTGGAATTTCAGTTCTTCTTCCTCCGCTTAGATCCACGTGAGAGATCGGAGTCCATCGCTCGTCCCCTGCTCGCCAGGAATTAGAAATGCTTCAGATCTCTCCTCCGTCGCCTCCGAATTGATCGCTCGCTCGCCTCGCAGCGCCGTCGACCGCCGCAAATCGAGATTTCGGCCGGAATCGGACCGCCAAGATGTACATGTCGTACGGATGGCCGCAGGTGATCCCGCTGGAGCGAGGCCTGCGCCCGTCTTCTCAGCGGATCGTCTACTTCAAGGTCATCAACCGCCTCCTCCTCGTCGTCTCGCCGTCTCACCTCGAGCTCTGGAGCTCTTCTCAGGTACGCGCACGAGCTCCGCGACTTCCTCCCCTAGCTCGCTTGCTCTCTCTTGATGTTGTTTTGGTTTTCGTGGTGATCAGCATAGAGTAAGATTGGGGAAGTACAAGAGGGATGCGGATTCGCAGCGGAGGGAGGGAGAGAATTCGCAGGCCGTGTGGAGTCCCGATGCCAAGTTGATTGCCGTCATGGTGAGTTGGAGATGTAACGGATTGGTCGATGGGAAATGGAAATAATCCAGTTGATTTATTAGTCGCGCAATTGCAATTGCAATTGCATTGCTGTTCTTGATTCATATCTGGTCGACCTGTATCGGTACAAGTTCATTTTTGGATGTACTCGTGTGCAAAAACTTAGCTTGCCTACAGTGCGTCCGGAAAGGATGGTGTTCAAAATGAGAGCTACGTGCCCTGCTGTAGATCTCTTCTTTGGCTGTTTCCCCAGTTAGAAATCCTGTGTGTCACTTGGCTATTCTCAGTGTCAATTGTGTCTATTATTAGTGAACGTGTGCATTCTTCCCTCCTTCCTTGTTCTTGCTCTGACTAGTAAGAGAAAATATCAGTTGCTTCTTGTATTATCCCCTCAAGGGCACTTTGTTGCTTTTTATGACACGGTTTCGTATTGTTTGCAGACAACTTCACTCTATCTTCACTTATTTAAGGTTCAATTTTCTGAGAAAAGAGTACAGATTGGAGGGAAGCAGCCTTCCGGTTTGTATTTTGCGACTATTTCTCTTCTCCTCAGCGAGCAGGTTCCTTTTGCAGACATGAATTTATCTGTGTAAGTGTTACACTAATGTAGTTGCGTATATGCTGGAAATCTAAACTTGTGCCTTAGTGGGCTGTGGATATGCTGATGTCTTTATTATTCTCTAAATTCGGTTAAGTTGTATAAAAATCACATAACATCTTGTAAGTATATTGGTTTGCTCATATAAAAATTAATATTAAATGAATGAAGCAGTTTAGAAACCTAATGGTCATGTTGGATGAATGTTTGCTGAATTTATGTCTCTTCTCCAGGAGCAATATTGTAAGTGATAACAGGCATATGCTGCTTGGACTCTCTGACGGATCCTTGTATGGCATTTCTTGGAAGGGAGAGGTATGCTTAATGCAGTATTAATTGGAGTCATCTCTTTTACTGGCTATTTACTACCAGGATCAGAGTTTTCTGTAATACGTTGATGCTCTGATCTGGTCCGCCTGATGAGAGTTGTCTTTGGTTGTTTATGATTTAATTTTTCTCTTTACATCATAATGTCTGTGCAGTTTTCTGGGGCTATTGAACTTGATCATCCCATACGGAATGATAGTGATAAAGTTACACATTCTTTAAATAATGGAATTGCTGCCTTAGTGAATCCAGGAGCTCCGATATCACAACAGAATTCTATAAAAAGGCCTGCAATTGTTCAGTTGGAGCTGTGCTTTCCAATGAGGCTGCTCTTTGTGTTATATTCCGATGGACAACTGATGTTATGTTCGGTGAGTAAGAAAGGATTAAAACAGGTTGAGTCTATTAGATCCGAAAAGCTTGTTGGATCTGGTGATGCTGTATGTACATCAGTAGCGTCCGAGCAACAAATCCTTGCGGTTGGGACCAGAAGGGGAGTTGTAGAGCTATATGACCTTGCTGACTCTGCATCACTAATTCGTGCCGTGTCTCTGTTTGACTGGGGGTAAGAGTCATATCATGAACCATCTGTATGACATCTCGCAAGTTAATCAGTTACTGTTTTTTATTTAAGATGGTTGTCTTGATAAGGACATTCATTGCTTGAACATGGTGTAGTGTTGATTCCTAGGGTTAATATTTTCCTTTTGCAATTGGATTGGCTGGGATAAATTAATCTTTGTTCTTCCAGGTATTCTGTGGAAGACACTGGTCCTGTCACCTGTATTGCTTGGACCCCAGATAATTCTGCCTTTGCTGTTGGATGGAAGTATAGAGGACTGACTGTCTGGTCTGTTTCAGGGTGTCGATTGATGTCGACAATACGTCAGATTGGTTTAAGTTCTGTGTCTTCTCCTATGGTGAAGCCGAATCAGGATAGTCGGTGTGAACCATTGGTCAGTGGTGTCTCATTGATGCAGTGGGATGAATTCGGATATAGGCTATATGCTATTGAGGAGGGTTCCTCCGAGAGAGTTCTTGCCTTTTCATTTGGGAAATGTTGCCTAAATAGAGGTGTCTCTGGTATGACATATGTGCGCCAGGTGATTTACGGCGAGGATCGGTTGCTTGTCGTGCAGTCTGAAGACACGAATGAACTTAAAATGCTGCATCTTAATCTTCCAGTAAGTGGTAAATTCCGTTGTTCAGAGATAATATTCACATGCCAAGGACCTGCATGATATGGTCCGCTTCTTTCCAGGTTTCGTATCTCTCCCAAAATTGGCCTGTTCAACATGTGGCAGCTAGCAAAGATGGAATGTACTTAGCAGTTGCTGGCCTTCATGGGTTAATTCTATATGATATACGACTGAAGAAGTGGCGGGTGTTTGGTGACATTTCTCAGGAACAGAAGATACAATGCAAAGGTTTGCTATGGCTGGGAAAGATTGTTGTTGTGTGCAACTATGACGATTCTTCTAACACGTGAGAGTTTTTTCAATTAAATCCTTAATAATTTTTCTAGTGTTGTCTTGTCATATTGAGAGCATTTTAAGTCAGATCTGTTAGATGCATCCAATTAAGTGTTGAGGCCTTATATCATGGAAACATGACCTTTGTGCTTTGTTCTGTGTAGATCTTTCTACTTTTGTTTGGGTATCTCTCAGTTTTCATAGGTGTTTTTCGGTGGGACTTTTTCCTCTCTCTTCCCTTCCTGGCATTTTCCTTCTTATTTATTTATCAATTTTTTTGGGAAAAAGCCACAAAAAACCCTCAACTTTGCCTCGAGTGACAGATTTACCCCAAACTTTGTTTTGTGACGTGAAAAACCCCGAAGTTTGCTAACAGTGACATATTTACCCCAAACTTTTATTTGTGACACAAAAAACCCTGAACTTTCATTTATGTGACACATTTACCCTAAATCATAGGGGCATTTTGGTCTTTTTACTTTTAAAAACTTTTTTTTTTTCTTTTTTCTTCTTCTTCTTCTTCTTCTTCTTTCTTCCCTACGCCGGCGTCAGGCGGCCCTCGCTGGCGAGGGCACCCTCGCCCGATGCCGGTGAGGGCACCCCTCGCCCGACGCCGACGAGGGCCGCCCTCGCCCGCCGCGGGTAGGGGTGCCCTCGTTGGCATCGGGCGAGGGCCGCCTTGCCGGATCCGGCGAGGGCACCCTTCGCCCGATAGGCGAGGGCGGCCCTCGTCGGCGTCGGGTGAGGGCCTTCCTCGCCCGGATCCGGCGAGGGCACCTCGCCAGCCCTCGCCCGACACGAGCAAGGGTGGCCCTCGTCGGCGTCGGACGAGGGCCTCCTCGCCCGATCCGGCGAGGGCACCCTCGCCCGATGTCGGCGAGGGCACCCCTCGCCAGGCCCTCGCCGGCCGGGCACCCGTCGCGTCCCTCGCCGGACCCGGCCGAGGGCCGCCCTCGCCGGACGCCGGCTTCCCTCCCCGGCTCGCCATGGCCGGCGGAGGGAAGAGAGAAGAAGAAAAAAATAAAAAAGAGAGAGAGAAAATAGAAAGAATAAGATGAAAATACCCTTAATGGGGTAAATGTGTCACAGTTTGCAAAATTCGGGGTTTTTCATGTCACAAAACAAAGTTTGGGGTAAATCTGTCATTCGAGGCAAAATTGGAGGTTTTTGGTGGCTTTTTCCTTTTTTTTTTTTTTTTGGGTTGGTGAGAGGGGGGTGGGGGGTGTTGGGAATTTGGGGCTGGGCAGAGGAGAAGGGGAGAGGAGCAGGCATTCAGATGCCTGTTATTTTTCTTTTGAGTTTGCTTGTGTTGTATAATCTTAATTTGTAGCTGACTTCTTAATTTTCACTTTATAAGGTTTGATATCGGGTACAAATTTTCTTCATTTTTTTTGTTCTTGTCTATATACAGGTATGAGTTGCTTTTTTACCCAAGATATCACCTCGATCAGAGTTCTTTACTTTGTCGGAAGTCACTGCTTACCAAACCGATGGTTATGGATGTATATGAGAATTATATACTAGTCACTTATCGTCCATTTGACGTTCATATCTTCCATGTAAAATTATCCGGAGAATTGACGCCATCTAGTACCCCAGATTTGCAGGTAAAGACAAGTCCTGTTTCTGGTGGAACAGTTTCATTTGGTTGCTGATTATTAGTGTACTTTACATAGCTCTAAACTTGGAAGTTCAGAATTGCACTCTGAACAAGAGTGCTTGACTGAAGCTCTATTCTTCATACATTTTAAGTGATAAAATGACAAACAGCTTTCTACAGTACGAGAACTCTCCATCATGACTGCAAAGAGCCATCCTGCAGCAATGCGTTTCATCCCTGACCAGCTTCCCAGAGAATGTGCATCGACCGATCATCTCTCTTCATCTCCAGATGGTTTGGTTAGGGAACCTTCTAGGTAAATTGGGTTGGAATGTCACTGAAATTATTCAAATTATTAGTCCCAAATAGAGGTAGAGGTCTTCTAATGCCACATCACCCTGAATAGTTTCATTAATTGCTAGATGTTTGATATTGAGAGCAAATGGAGAGCTTTCATTACTTGATTTGGACGATGGACGTGAAAGGGAGCTTACTGACTCTGTTGAGTTATTTTGGGTGACCTGTGGTCAATCCGAGGAGACAACTAATTTGATAGAAGAAGTATCCTGGTTGGATTACGGTCATCGAGGAATGCAGGTAATTGACTGTTGGGACTAAAGCCTAAAGCAACCTTATTGGTACCTATTCTCTTTCATCAGCTTGGGGTTGATAATCCTGTTGCTTGGCTGTCGCTGAATTTTCTGATGAGGTCCTTGTTGGAAATGTACTATTACAGGTCTGGTATCCATCTCCAGGTGTAGAATCTTTTAAGCAGGAAGATTTCTTGCAGGTAATTTGTGGTTAACTGTTGCACTTCATTCATCACTATGATATCATATTTCTTGTTAGGCATACATTGACTTTGAATTTTGTGAAATTAAATAAGAGCACCCCGCTCTGTTCTCATGGTCAGTAATCATTTTTTTTTTAACATGCTATATTCAGCAGTCTTGGATCCGATGGTAAATCTTTTTATATAATACAGATTTCTGGTTGTTTTATTTAAATAGATTAAGTATTCTCTTCCTATTTCAGTTGGATCCAGAGCTCGAATTTGATCGAGAGGTTTACCCTCTTGGGCTCCTACCAAATGTGGGCGTTGTGGTTGGTGTTTCTCAGCGGATGTCTTTTTCAGCTTGTACGGAATTTCCATGTTTTGAACCATCTCCTCAAGCGCAGACTATATTGCATTGTCTACTTCGCCACCTCCTTCAGGTAATACCTATATCAACGGATGGTCCTCTTATTTGCACTCGGTGTTTTATTGCTTGGTGGAGCTGGAGAATAGAATATCAATTGGAATCTAGTATTACTATATTAAGATGACAGTATGATTAAGAAGATTTTTCCCCTTATCGCATCTGTTATCTCTGACTTCCAGAGGAACAAAAGTCAGGAAGCTTTGAGGCTTGCAGAATTATCAGCAGAGAAGCCTCATTTTTCTCACTGTCTGGAGTGGCTTCTTTTTACCGTCTTTGATGCAGAAATTTCCAGGTAATTCTGTCATAGTCAGATTTCAACCTTATTGAGAGTTATGTACCTGAGTGTTGTCTTATTTCTTGCCACTGTCTTTCTATTAATTATTACCATTAGAATTAGTACAACCTCTACCAGAAAGCTTGTGTTACCCTATATTTATCAGTTCTTTTGGACACACGTAAATCTTTTCTCTGTACTTTCTGTTTTAACTATCTATCTGAGGATTTCTGCAAGTCGTTTTCTAGTTAAGAATTTACATTTGATTCCTTGGTAGTCTGTGTAGTTTGTTGATTGGCTAAAGCTTTTGCTTGGCAATTGGCTTTTCCCTCTTGCAGTTTCAGTTGTGAAAACTAATCATGAGCTCTCCTTTTGATGCATTTATATTTTACTAATATTTGTTTTGGCTTTTCATAGTCTCTAACCTCATAATAAATTGCAAATTACAGGCAAAACTTGAACAAGCACCGGAATAATGGCCTTAAAAGTGCTACCAGTTTCACTCTTCTGGAGAAGACCTGTGATTTGATAAGAAACTTTCCTGAGTATTTTGATGTGGTCGTCAGTGTTGCTAGAAAAACTGATGGTCGTCATTGGGCTGATCTGTTTTCTGCTGCTGGAAGATCAACAGAGTACTTTCCTGACCTATTGCTTTCAACTTAATGTACTGGAGTGCTGACATACTGTTAATCAAGGACCTGATAAGTGTAGCACACCGCTATCTTGACTTTTGAAATAATCTTTTTCCTGGTCAGCTAGCTTTAATGCACATCATGAAGTAGATCTTTTGCATAGCGTAAATGAAATGTCTGCAAGAATAAAATCTGATTGCATGTCTGTTCTGATGATGCCATTTATGATGATGGTACGTGTTTATCCAGCAGCAGTAAAAGTACCTGGAATTCGACTCCATTGCTGAGGAGTTTAATTTTTAGCAGACGGAAGAAAAAACTATATTTATGTTTTCGACAAGTTTTAATTGTTTCTTGCTACTGCTTGTTGAAGTATATTCATGCACATTATTCAAGAATTAGTAAGTCGTAAATGAAGAAATTTGGATTTTGCTAGTGTGTCTCATGCTCTATAAATAGCCATCTTTGGTACTTTTTTTATTAAGTTATTGATTAAAGATCTGCCTTTGAGTATTTTATCACTCCTTCTCTCTTGAAGAACCTAGAATATTTACACTACTCATTAACTCTTTGAAGGTTGTTTGAGGAATGTTTCCAAAGAAGATGGTACAGGACAGCAGCTTGCTACATACTGGTATCCCTCTTTGATCTTCATCTATCAATACTATGCTTGTGGATAATGTTTCTCCTCATGCTTCTTTACTAGAAAAATATTCAAAAGGACGGATCCCTTTTTTTGTTTTATGTGAAAGATCTCCTTTCCTTCCTATTTGCCTGTAGAATATGATGAGGCAGTATTAATCACGCAGAGAAAGGCATTGTGTCTTAAGATTCTTAATTTGTCCGTCCTGCTGGGACCTCAAATTTTGTCAACTCCTCCAATCTTTGTGGACAGGTTATAGCAAAGCTCGAAGGTCCTGCTGTCAGTCAGTATAGTGCCTTGCGTTTATTGCAGGTAGATGACTCGTTGTTGTCTACAAGTTTCTTGTCTTGGTGGATTTTCTTTTTGCCCCTTTCTTTCCATAAATTTCTCCAAAAGATGCAGCCCCTCACTTCACTTTTCTAACTAATGCAGGCAACACTAGATGAATCTTTGTATGAACTTGCGGGAGAGCTGGTACAGATTGTGCATTTGCCTTTTCTATTTGGAGAGAGAATTCTTGCTCATTCTAAAATTTTCACTTTGGTTTGTAGGTGAGGTTCTTGCTGAGATCTGGAAGGGAGTACGAACAGGCATCTTCTGATTCAGACAGATTATCGCCTCGATTCTTAGGGTATTTTTTATTTCGTTCTAATTACAAGAGGCAGTCCACAGATTACAGAAGGTCATTTATCTGTTTCGCTGACTCTACATTATCCTTTGATATTACTACTTTGCCCATCGGAATGATCCTGATGAATTTTTGCTTTTGTTTAGCCCTTCGTTCATGGAGCAAAGTGCTCATGTCACTTCAGTCAAGAATATTCTAGAAAACCATGCTAGTTATTTGATGTCGGGGAAGGAACTTTCAAAACTTGTTGCCTTTGTGAAAGGCACACAGTTTGATTTGGTGGTGAGAAAAACCCACGAGTTTTATGTTTTCATGAATTTTTTGACAATTGGTTGACTGGTGTGCCTGCAATACATGTCAGGAGTATCTCCAACGGGAGAAAAATGGCTCTGCTCGCTTGGAGAGTTTTGCCTCGGGGCTTGAACTAATTGGTCAAAAGGTCTCTCTCTCCCTCTCTCTCTCTCTGCACCTGCCTCATTTGCTGCATGAGATTGGAGGAAATATCCTTGTTAATGAGTTGTCGTCGTGTCCCTGACACCCCACGTCCATATTTTAACTACTGTAAATATTGTAGGAGGAACCCAAGTCTTTTTCAATTTTTTTCCACTTAATCAATTATTTGAATCTGATGACATTCTTCAACTGATTGGGGAAATTCACTATATTCAGCTTCAGATGAGTACGCTGCAAAGCAGGTTGGATGCAGAGTTTCTGTTGGCTCATATGTGCTCCGTCAAGTTCAAGGAGTGGATAGTTGTTCTTGCTACTCTCTTAAGGCGGTCTGAGGTATAGTTAAATACAATTGGAATAGCAGTATTGTCACTATATTTTTTTTATATTTTATCTCGCTTCTCTGTAGATGGAAACTGTTGTAATTTGAGAAGGTTATCTGATATGGTTTTGAGTTTCTAGTACCTAGTCAAGATGGCTAACTGACCTATTTGCTTGCGGAAATCTTTGAAGGTTCTGTTTGATCTTTTTCGGCATGACTTGCGCTTGTGGAGGGCTTACAGCGTCACTCTACAGGTAGACTTTCTTCATAATTATCTAATTACATGACTTCTGCATTTGTGAGCATGATGTCATTTTGAAGCATAAATCGTGCACCTTGATTTCATGACTTTCTGGGAAGCGATATGAGTTATTGAGTTCATGTGTTGATTGGTCTCCAGTCATACCCTGCATTCTTTGAGTACCATGATCTTGTGGAGGTCTTGGAGGAGAAACTCGCAGCATATGCCAATTCGGAAGAGAAATACTGATGATTGTATAACTTCAAGCGTGGTTTGGCTGACATGAATGGAATTTTTTCAACTGGGTCATTCCTCTATCGGGCACTTCACCAAGCATTCATCCCAACTAATGTGAAGGGCAAAGTCAATGCCAAAGGACGGGTGGTGGAGGAAGTTTGTACCATAACAAGAGGATTAGTCTTATAGGATGTGTTGATAAGGAGCCTACAATTTTGTTGAGGGCAGCTCTTGAAATAATCTTTTTAGTCTTTTCTAGGTATTCTTGTTTCTATTCATCTTATAGATAATCTGGTAAATATGATCCCAAGTCTCGTGCCAACGCAGAATGTTGCCATCAATTTCTTATTTTTTTAACCTATGCAGTTTCGTAGATGGTTTTTTTTTTTTTTTTTTTTTTTCTTTGCCTTTCTTTGGGGGGCCAGTCTTTTAGAAGGTAGATCGGGTCAATCGTCTCTACCTGAGCTGCATCGCTCACTGGATTTGGAAAAAACCAAATGAAGCCCCTTAACACGGATTGCTGAAAAGCGACTATGGATAGCTTTTGAATTTCTTGGGACATGAATGTCATTGTTGGAAATTCCATGGGATTCGACTGCCTTTGTATAGGAATTTCTAACGGTGTGCGGGTTGCACTTTGCAATGTAACTAGAAGCACAACTATAACATGGGATCATGGATGGTTAGTCCTCGTGCTCGACTAGTTTGTTCCTTCTAGCACATTGTGATTTTGAAGTAGAAGGCTTGCTTGTTTATGGTTACTAAGAATGTATATTCATTAAGTTTCGAAGATAAGCCACGTTAAGCACGTCCAGAAAAACTGGTCCTCACAGCCGAAGTGGGGAAAAGGATAAACAGAAAATTTGCTTCCGGTCGTGCATAGTTGTTCGCAGCCAGTGAACGAGGATAGGTTGAACCATTGATATTGCTAATGTCAATGTGAGATCGTGAGTAAAGAAAGTCAACGTGCAAAAATGATGTCTTTGAGGAAACGAAAGTGAAGAGAAATTGATGCACATATTTGTACTGAGATTTAGTAGAAACACAGCAGCTAATCTGCCTTTTTGTCCCCTACTCCCCTCTTTGTTGGCCCTCTTTTTATTTCCAATCATGTCTTCCCAGTGAAAGGGGAAAGCCACATCAT
Source organism: Eucalyptus tenuipes (assembly GCA_014182365.1). Classification (NCBI taxonomy): domain Eukaryota; kingdom Viridiplantae; phylum Streptophyta; class Magnoliopsida; order Myrtales; family Myrtaceae; genus Eucalyptus; species Eucalyptus tenuipes. The sequence goes on along the minus strand of CM024541.1, from coordinate 783,288 downwards.
CACAACACACAACAGATATACCAAGCGAGGCGCATTCTGCAAGTTTGCATTGCCGGAAAATCACAATATATACTTCTTCCATGGGGAGACGGTTTGACTTGGATCACCAGCTAAAGCTGATGGACTCGAAGTGCAGGTTTTCAGCCAACCCAGATGAACAGATGGCCGCCACCTCGTGCCTCATCTTCTTCGGACCGCAAACCAGGACTCCAACACTTGACTCCATGCACTCAAATAACATTTCTGCAAAAATGTCACGGATGATTCTCAAAAGTCAGTGCTGATATGCGAGGCCCAAGCATTAGTCGAAGTCAGCAGACTAGGAGGGAGTTTTTGTGGGTGGTAGTCCCGTATACTATTGGACAAGAGCTAGAGAATCAACAAAAAAGAGAATTCTAGCCAAATGGGTATATGAATAGATCACCATTAACTTGAAGCGACTTGGAATTGCTTATATTTTTATATGAGGCTTGATCCAATACTTACTCTTTAGGTCAGGCCTTTCGCCAAAGTGCAGATTGGTGGCTTGGACAAGGGACTGATGCGGGAGGCTCTCCAATTCCCTTTCGGCGTTGTAGAACCCCGAATCAGGCGAATGCGCCCCAGCCGACCTGTTCAAGTGCTTGATCTGCTTCGCTTCCTTGGCATTTGTCCTCTTGTTCGAAACAAAAGCTGTGCTAGCCACAATGACGATGCATATGCACATGATCAATATGTTCAGGACTGCCCTAACAGCGGTAGGGTACTCGTTGATATCGTGATCTATCGGGTAAATATAGTAGCGGGTAATGATCCCTATCAATATGAGGAACATGACGAAAGAGACCGAAATGATGGCACCAAGCCACAGCCAACTGTTGGGGCCTAAGATGGCAGACAACGGTTCGTCGAGCGAACTGGGTTTGAACCAAACAGGTCGGGCTTGTTTCGAGGATTGGGTGGTGGCTACTTTTTCTCTAGTCACGTAGGCCTCAATCTGAAGCTGAATGTTGGATAAGTCGGATGGGGTGCCTGAGATGGGCAGGACGAGGTCAAGCATGGTAAGATCAGAGGAGTTCTTGAAGGCACAAATGAGGGTCAATTTAGGAGTCATTGACTTGAATGCTGTGCTCATGAAGATGAATTCTCTGATGATGGAGATGAATGGAGTGATCCCACTGCCCCCGCTCACCATTACCAGCTTCTCATACCTGAAGTAGAAAAATCGCACTCCAGATTTATTTAAAAGTACTAGACAAATTTATTCTATTGCTGACGGCAACACATCTGATGGTCCCAAAATTTGGAAAAGGAAAGGTGAACACAAGGAGACACACATTTCATGGTATGTTCTAACTTAGGAGTGGACTGAAAACAAACGATATATCCAGAACTATTCGATGTAACGAGCAGAACATGTTACCTGAGGAAATGAGTCGAGGCGGGTCCATAAGGTCCTTCGACGGAGACCTCGAGGCGATCGGGAGGAGACGGAGAAGAAAGGATCTGGTAGAGCTTCTTAGACCAAGCCCCTTCGTTCTTGATGATGACGCTGAGCTTATCCTTTTCCAAGTTGCTATTCGAGGAAATGGTGAATGGATGCCATTGCAGCGTGGACAGGCTCGGCACGTTCAGGAACATGATGCTTGTCGGAGTATACTCTAGACCTGCTCAAACTCACAAAACACGGAAGAAGTATAAGGGAAACGAGGAACCTGAATCCGAAAAACCAAGAGCTCGAACGACACAGTAGAATGTCATCGTTTCTTCACCTGGGGTCTTGGAGAAGTTGAGCTCGACGGTGTCGCAGGGCAGGACGCGAGCCGAGACGAGGCGGGCGCGGCGACGGGACTGCAGGAGGCGGAGGAAGCGGTCGACCATGAAGAGGTAGAAGCCCGGGAGCATGATGCAGGCGTAGGAGATGCCGACGTGGAGGACGAAGAAGAGCATGAAGAGGATGTAGAGATAGTGGGTGTAGAAGAAGAGCTCAAACATCTTCCTCCGCACCCGGGGGAAGGTGGTCGCCCACATCCCCAGCCCGGCGAGCAGCGACAATTCCCCCGCCAAGTTCGATACACCCGTCTTCTGCCACATCACCATCTGGACACATACGACCCCCGCGTATCTTTACACTTCCAATCATCCCGTACGTAGCGTAAATTAGCAAGATGAAATTATCATTTCCTCCTGCCTGTTTCTAGAATGGTCCGAAATCATTTCTAGGGTTTCTCGCCGTGAGAAAATTAATTAATTTCAACTTTAATAAAACTCAGAAAAAATTCCCAATCAAAGAAAGTGGGAGAAAAAGAAGGGGGTAAGGACAATAAGGTCACTTGTGTGATTTGAACTTTTAAATTTATTTAATGCGGTCCCTAAACTTAAATCTAATATTTAATATGATCCTTGAACTTTTAATATTTGTTCAATATAAATCTTAGAGTCTATGAATATCTTCAATAAAGTTTAGAGATTATTTGGATCATCTTTCCAAAAAAAAAAAAATTGGAAAGCAGTGGAAATTCTAGAGGGAGACCATGTGAGTCCGTGCCAGAGGGTCGATCAGCTGGGCCCGGCCCAAAAGTCTAGTGGGGCCCAAAAAGGCGATTCCTTTTGCACGTTTGAAATATTCTACGGCCCAGTTCAACCTCCAAAAGTCAGGGCACTTTTTCCATTGCGGGAATAAAATATTAAAGATCGTACACTCGGCACGACGCGCACTACTACGTGGACCCTACTCCCATTTTCCCCTTATATGTATGTAGGCCCCCCGGCCACAGGTCAAACTCGCCTGACGATCCTGACCGTCCAACACGGCGGTGGGCCCGATCTGGTGCCATACGATCCAAAAGCACCGTCTCGGTGCCACCCCAGCAGTGACGTCGATAAAGTAACGAATAAATAATAAATGATATTGCCAAAGAGCGAGCAAAAGTTTCCCGAACGACCGTACTGACGTCGACACCGACCCCTTCTGCGTAAATGCAAGCCAAATGCTCAGCGAAATCTCAGCATTTACGTGGAGCTACAGTTCTTTTGTTCAAAAGGGGTTAATATCTTTTGCCCTGGAGATCGTATCTTAAACCCTTGAATCAGATCGTGTTTCGATATCATACCCAAAAAGTAAATGAATCGACTTAAATAAGGGATGTTCTGATTTTTACCTCAAAGATTCTGTGAGTGAGAATCCAGTAGATGATGTAAGTGAGGCCGTGCGCGGTAAAGAGGACCATGACGATGTGACCGAGCCATATATGGTACTTGATGCTGGCTTCCGAGGTGAGGCCGAAGAGCGGCAGCACCGACGATGCTCGGGTCACCGGGAAGAACAGGAAGGCGAGCACTATGTTCCCCACGAGCCCCAGCCTCAAGCCCGAGCTCCCCAGTTTCGCTTGCCACCTGCCATTACGCTTGGAATTTTATGCTCATCTTCTCATGATTATTGGTTTCTCGAATATAATGATTCAATAGATTGCTTGGAATAAAAAAAATATTGGTTGACAAAATGGTTTACAAAATAGACATATGTTTCATATTTAGATGATTCTAAAACCTGGCGTTACGTTAACTTATGTCACTTTTTGGGCCTTTAGACACGTAAAGCCAAGGAAAGTCTCCTGAGTAATACGAGGTAAGATTAAGAAAAACAATCCTAAGCGCAGTCTGTCATATTAGTCAAATGTATAAAGACTATAACTCCTTAAAAGTTAAAAACTGTCTCAAGAATGGGCAGAAGAACACATGATTTCAAGCCTGTAATTTTTCGTTTCCATTGAAAATTAAAACAGGAGAACGAAACCCTTTTGCCTCAGAAGAAGAACTTTTCCATGGAGAGAGAAAGGGCCCCCGGGGGGGGAGATTAGTGTGAATAGCCACTTTGGCGCAAGAGAAAAAGGGTTCCTTACACTTTCTCCCCATGCATCGGTCCCTGTCGGTCGATGTTGAGGAAGCTATTGCGAAGGTACGTCGCGAAGGACCAGACCAGGAGTGCCACGAACATCACGAGGAAGGCCAGTTCAGTCCAGGAAACGATCCCCAGCGGTCCACTCACCAGCACCGGTCTCTTCCACATTGCCAATCCCTTGCTCCTTTCGATGCCATTTCTGTTTTGCCATCATTAAGGTTAATTCAAGCATAGCTACAGAAGCCGATAAACCGACAGACGAATCAAACAGCCGTGGAATAGATCAATACTTTCCCACTCGAGGCTCGCTCGATTTGTTTCCAAGATGGAGGTACACACAGCCCAAGCAAGCGATGAACAGGACCGGGAATGTGAACATCAGCATCGTGTAACCTGTTTTTTTTTTTTTTTTTAAATTCGCACAGTAAGACACGAAAGAACTCGTCGATTTAGTGGAAATTAAGAGCATGAAAGACAGAAAAAAAGGAGAAAAAGGAAGAAGGTAGGGGGAGTGCAGGAGCCCAGATTCGATGCCTTGACTGCCGAAGAAGGTGGAGGTGCCGGATTTGGCCTTGATGCTGACCGACCAGTTTTTGCGGTACGTGTTGGTGGGCAACATAATCCAAATCAGAACAGTCCCAAGAAACACCACCATGAACAAGACCCATATCGCCTCTCTGACGATTCTCTTAATTCCACCAGACAAAGGAGGCGATGATGAAGGTGGTGATGATCTTCTCATGGTGCCAGAGTCCATCTTTCGCTCTCAATCTCTCGGTGACGTGAGAGAGAGAGAGAGAGAGAGAGAGAGAGAGAGGAGTAGTGTATGAGGAATGTGGGGAGTGGAGCAAAACCGAATCTCTGTGCTTCTATATATATACTATACATAGGAGGGACTTAATCGACACACCATTTGTAATTGATCTCGCATTTCATAAGGGCAAGCATAATCCTTGCCCTAGATTTACTTCCTTTTGTATCACGAAGACTAAACTTCAAACATATCCTCATGATTTTATCGAGATATCATGATTATACCACATATTCAAAATGTGATTCAGTATCTTCTATGTGGTCGAATATGCATCTAGATTCGTGATTTATAATTATTAGATTGCGTTTCTCCAAATTCAGTTTGCTGCCTATAAATAGGCCATAGTTGAGCTGTGATATCAAAATGAAGCAATTCACAAACAAGTATCGTCTTCCATCAATCATATCGTCTTCCAAGTATTTTGTCCATATTTGGTGTAACACTTGCATTCACAAACAAGTATCGGCATCATCTAGAATTTGCACGATTGGAACTTATTATGAGGGATACATCGCACCAAGAATTACGAAATATTCTATCATCATCCTTTGAACAATATGAAGAGCTCCTTTAAATGTTAGGGTGAGATTATATGGAAAGAAGATGCAATTTAAAGTGGCCGACCTTGGGCTCCCTCCCGAAGTGCAATGGAGGTCACTAGGCCCAGGCCATGAGCCTTCTTGATCGCCCATTGACCCCGTCCAGGTAAGTAATTGATTTTCTTTATGGGTAAGCTGCAAATTTGCTGTGGGGGAGATAATTAGATGAATTTGGGAATGTTGCAACTTGTCATCTTTGAGGAGTCAACTTCGTTGATGACTTGGGCCAGTGGCATGGATCATGCGACCACCTATTATCTTTAATCTTCCTGCTTTCTCACACCATCACTCTCGCCTCATTCTCGATGAAGACCCGCGGGACTTAGAATTTATTTTCTATTACGTGCTCGAGAAGTGCAACTTGCTTTGGCCTGCGGCTTACGATAATGCCTCGTTCGTACGGTGCATTCGCCATGGACATTGGCTTTTTCCGCCGTAATCGAGGGTTTTGGGGGAAGATAAATCGTATGTTTGACTCACATTAGATTTAATTTTTTATTATGCGTACGCATACGGTCCTTTGTCACGTTGCCGTAGAGTGTAATACGGCAATAAGCATGGGATTTGAGGTATAATGCATGTACGGCTCGTGTTCGGGCAAGAGATGTATGTGGACGGGGGGGTGCTCGATGCGTGGCAACACGTGCTGGCAGCTGACATGTATGCGACACGTGGAACATGACGGTTTCCCCCCTCATTTAATTCGATGCTAGCTCATCTCATGATTCCTTGTTGCAATTCCAATATTACCGTAAACTTTTTCTTTTTATTCCATAAAAAGCCTTCAAATTTAAGTTCAGTTCCAATTCTACCATAAAATATTTTTCATAAAAAACTAACCATTTTTATATAAGGCCCAAAATGTCCATGTTAACCATCTTTTCAAAAATTTCTTTGACAATTGAAAAATGGAAAGCTCTTGAGAGCAATCTATTCGAGCATATTAAGCGAGAACTCTTTGACTGTGAGAGATGGAAGACTCCTGAACACGAGAGATTGAAGACCGAGTGCAAAATCGAAGATTCTTGAGTGAGATGGAAGGAAGACTCTCTTAAGAATAAGGCAATTAAAGAAAGCTAACCTTGATTATTACCCTTTTTCCCCAAATTTCATATCGAAAAAGACGTTATTTGGACTAATGTGGAAACTCGTCTAAAAAAAAACATTTTTTTTTGGGGTCTGAAATAAGAGGGAAACACTAAAGTAATGACGTGGAAATGTTAAGTCATTAAAGGATGATTTTGAAAGGAGGGTTCATCGGGCAAATATAAGACTTAGGTAAAAATTAATGATTTTTTTTAAATTTTTTTAAGAGAGAATTGAGACTAGATCTAAAATTAATATTTTTTTATGAGATAAAATAGAATTAACACTACAGTTCAAGTTGGAATATTATTTTTTTTCAGGGGTATTAGGCCGTTCATCCTGTGATTCCGAAAATGGTGGGAATGAGCAGAAATCAACACTGTCCTTGGGATTCGGATTTTGGATTCATTGGTTAGGACAGGACGGGTCGGTTCAATCCCACATAAGCGATGAGGTCATGCTTACGAGATTTGAGGAGGAAGTTCAATGATTGGGGGTGATTCAACGACATATTAAAGCTGCACATGTTGATTGGGAAAATGTGGTGTGAACTTGATGAATATGTTGAAACTGACAATACAAGTCGCATTTTGGAAGTTTGTGGTTTCGAGGAACATACAAGGCTCTGATTCGGTTGGATTTTCTTAAAAGATGCTGTTCAGCAAATGCAATCTTGTCTTCACATGACAATTAACTTCCGAGTTGCTTAGATTATGCTAGTTTTTGTTTGGATTCAGCACGATTATCTTATTTATCATATGAAATTGCTAGGCTGAGGCAATAATCTTGCCGTGATTACACCACAGTTTGATTTCTTTCTTTCTTTTTTCTTGAACTGTAACTTTGCTATTTTCTAGTGTTACAAAATGTAGTAATTTGCATGATTCAATGCATACAATAGAGCTGCAGCACCCAGGAATGGCGTGAGGGGGCTTCGAGCTAAATTGCAACTAGGGAGGCGATGCGATGACCATGAGGTTCTCATCAAATGTTTTACAAAAATCACTACGCCTCTCCCAACAAATGCGGATATAAACGTGATTGCTTGGGTCATTGTCGATTTCATTGTTATGTTTTTCCGTCTTCTCTCTTGAATTTTCTTACATTGGGTATACGGGTGAAAAGACACCAAGAAAGGAGTGGTGGCGGTACAGTTCCGTGAACCTGTGTAAGAAGCAGATCTGGTGTGGCCCATAGCCGCCATCACTTGGGTCAGAGATTTTCTTTGACATCTTGTGATCAACTTAGGCATCAAAATTTCAATGGTAGGCGGGAACCGTGGACTCCTATGATAAATGCTCGGGAGGCTGTCGATGTCGGTCGCTCATTCCCACTTTTTTCTCTTTCTTTGCGGATATAGAGTCTGTGCCGTTAAGCTCAATCATTTTCATCGTAAGAATTTAATATTTTCTACTGATGGACGTGTTCAGATTATTTCCATTCTCCTTCAACAGTTCTAGATTTTTCGGTATCATTTCGTAGGTTTACTATGAATATTCTGCCATCTGACACAAACCTATCAACGCTAATGATTACTCGTGTCTCGTGGACGTTTTCGTAGGTTTACTATGAATATTCTGCCATCTGACACAAACCTATCAACGCTAATGATTACTCGTGTCTCGTGGACGTTTGAGCTCCAATTTTAAACTCCAGAAGAAGATAGTTCCGTCACGAAAGCAAATGGATTGGGGGTAGACTCTGATTTGGAGAAAAGCACACCATGCAGAACAAAATTTGAAAAGTAGCGGTTGGAACTCTGCCCATTTGCTATTGAGCTATCTTTAGTCTAGAACTTCAATCCCACAGCCAATTCAACTCCGAATTTGCAACAACCCCCCCCAACCCAAAAAAAAAAAAAAAAAAAAAAAAGAGAAGAAGAAAATCCAGGGTAACGTTTAGGGTTAAGGTGAGTTAATGTTAGAGGGTCCAATGGTGAGAACTTTACAGTAGCCATTAAGCATGATCCAGTACTTGATTAGGGTGCACGAGCTAGCTCGGTGAACTACTCAAGTGTTTCAAGAGTCTCGAGTTCTTGGACTATGTTAACAAGCGAAAAACTAGCTAAAGTAGAGCTTAATCTGTGCATATTCTAACTGCAAAGTGTGTTGTGCTCTGGGGTGTGTACAGGACATGACGGAGTGGGCTGCGCTGAAACCGTTGCCCTCCTATGGCAGAGGAAGGGATGCAGCTGCTGGAAGGTATCAAAGCCTCATCTTCGGCACCAGTCTCACAATTTCATCATCACCGGTAGATCCCGCTTGCTTGGTTTCTCTTTAGTTTCCTCGTTTTCATGCTCCGGTTCGCTTTGTACAATCCCCCCCATTCGCTCATCACAGTCTCTTTGTGCCAGGGGAGTACAGGACTATCGACGGTCAAGGCGCCTTCTGGTGGCAGAAGTTCCACGGCGGCAAGCTGAAAGTACACCCGCCCCTACCTGATCGAGTTCATGTTCTCTGATACCATTCAGATCTCGAACTTGACCCTCAATTCGCCATCCTGGAACCTTCACTCTGTCCGCAGCCGGTACAATTGTGCCAGCTTTATGCATTCATCGAAATTCTGGTCTACATATTCATTTCTCGAGCCATTACGGTTTAGCAACCTCCTAAGCGCGGGAAAAGTGCTAAAAAAGTCCTAAACCTTTTGTCTCTGTGCCGATTTAATCCTAAACCTTTTTACGTTGTGCCGATTCAATCCTTGGCCGGATTTTGTTGACTAGACGTCGGCCAGCTGACATGACCCGATCGGCGTTGACGTGAACAAATTTTAATATATATTTATATATATATTTTTTTTTTTCTTCTCCTCTTCTTCCTCTAGCCGGTTGCCGAACCTCGGCGACCGGCCGAGACCTCGACCTTGCTGGCCACCTCGCCTGTGGCCGCGAGGGCGGCCTCGCGCTTGGCGGCGAGGCTCGTCGGCCACCTCGCCAATGGCCGCAAGGCCTCCCCCTCGAGGCTTGGGCGGCAAGGGTGAGCCCCACCAGCTCGGCGTGAGGAGGCGGCCTTGCGGGGAGGATAGCTTGAGGCTTGACCCTCGCTAGATCCGGCGAGGGCGAGCCTTGCCGCCCGAGCCTCGAGGGTGGCCTCGCGCCGGCGGCGAGGCTCGACCTCGCCGGATCTGGCGAGGTGGCTGGCAAGGTCAACCTCGACCTCGCTGGCCGTCACCTCTGGCCGGTCACCGAGATCCGGCGACTAGCTGGAGGAGGAAGAGGAGAAGAAAAAAAGAAAAAAAAAGTTTGAAAAATGATCATTTTTAGTGCCAACTTCGATCTAGTTGGCCGGAAATCCGACGTGGCACTTTTTTTATTAATTTTTGAAGCTGATGTGGCTCGCCGGAGAGTACAGTCAACATCTTAACACCAAAACGACGCCGTTTGGTGTCTCCCCCAATTCAAAACCCTAATCCGGCCAGTCGCCGTCCTCGACGGCCCTCGCACTTGGCGGCCACGGCTCCGACCCCGACCTCGACGATGGCCACTCAGCGGCCGCGGCTTCAACCTCGACCCCGACCTCGACCTCGCTGATGGCCACTCGGCGGCCGCGGCTTGGACCCCGACCCCGACCCCGACCCCAACGATGGCCACTCGGCGGCCGTGGCTCGGACCCCGACCACCGACGACGGCCACTCGGCGGCCAAGTTGAAAGACGTGATTTGGCCGGTGCTCGGGGAGGCCGTGGACGAGTGCGCCGCCCTCGATGTCTCCCTCTCCATCTTCGATCTCCCCGACGAGTGCCCGGCCTACGTCTTCCAGTACCTAGGCTCTGGCGACCGGGGCTAGTGCTCCCTCATGTGCCGTCGAGGGCATCCGAACAGCACCGAGCAACGGCGGCCGAGCGAGCGACGGTCGAAAAACCCTAATTTCAATCTCCAAATTAAACAAAAAAAAATCCCCAAATGAGTTAAACGGCGTCGTTTTTGTGAGGCCATCCACGTAGGACGACAAAATGACATCGTTTTCTTAAGGATGACCGAAAACGACGTCGTTTTAAAGCAATCGAAACTTTTTTTTTTAAATATAAAAGCCACGTAATTAATTTGGCCGGAATTTCTCGCCGGTGGCACCAAAGTGATAGTTTTTTCTCCGATTTGACACTTAAGTTATCCGACGGAAACTTTTAGCACCAAAGTGAGCGCCGTACCCAACTTGTGGCACTGATAGTGTATTTCTCCCATTTTCCCTCCTAAGCGCTATCATCTAATCTTCCTAATCCAGCTAGTTGACCCGAGTCACTAATTAAATCTGGATGAACGAAAGTAACTGATGAACAAATGAATGGTTATTGCAGTAACATTCCTGTGCAAGGCATCACCATTCTCGCCCCGGTCTAGTCCCTAAACACCGACGGGATCAATCCAGGTTCGTCCATTCTTTTTCCTGGGCCACCGGCAAATTTCTTCTCTCCTTCCCTGGCTAGTCAAATTACCATGCGTTCAATTTTGCAAGCTTTTAAATTCGAACTTTAAAAACAAACTATGAATTAAATCCCGTAAATTCGAATTTAGGTAATAAAATACCTTTTACCGCCACGTGTTAGCATGCTATTGAATTCACATATATCACTATAAACCAAATCCAGTAAATTCAAATTTCTTTTATTGCTAGGAAAATGTTTCTTTGTAAATTTAGACTTAGCACATATTTCATATTTATTAAATTCGTTATTGAAATTTATCAAGTCTAACTTTTTCATATTCTTCAAATATCGAATAGTTATATGTGCCAACCTTTGTCATAAAAATGAAGACTCAACAATATAAATAGAACTAGCAATGTTATTATCGATATTCAGCTGATAAATGTTGTCATTGGCATAACCATTTCCTACAAACAGCCTATTCTTCGACAGGGATAATCTTGTTGGATTCAAATAAAACCCGAAACTTCCATCTTACAAAGTAAATCAATAGAAACTAGGTTCTTCCTAATTTCGAATATAAATAACACATTAAGAAGAGTAATCTTCTTTTCAGAAGTGAAGTATATCTCTATTGTGCCTTTGCCAAGAACCTTTGCAAGAGCATTATTCGCCAGCAGAACCTCTTGAACATTTAAATCAACAATCTCTTCAAATTGCTTGACCATGTATTTGTCCTTGCACATATAGACTATTGCTCTAGAATCTAACCATAAACTAGATTGGACATGTAGTAGAGTTGATTTCAAAAACCTTAATCATCATATCATTAATTTCAGATATTTATATTCGAAAACATGGTTAAAATCATGGCCACGTAATTTTCTTCAACCAAATTCGCATCTGCCTCTGCCTTTACCATTGGGATACTCTTGTTTTTTGATATGCTCTTGCGGTGAATGTAGTCCTTGGCATAGTGTCCTAGTTTGTCACAAACACCAACAACAATCATTTTTCTTCTTTTGTGTTCTCTTAAATTTTTGCCCATTCTTTACTTTGAACTTCCAACTGATTTTTTGTTTTCTTTCCACAGCATTCACCATGAATTCATACAAAATAAAATTATCACGTAAACATGACTCTTCCTCAATACGAAGATTTTTTTGTATTTGCTCCAAGGTGATATCCTCTGACTTGTGCATAGCATTTTTTCCATGGTCTTTCAAACTCAAAGGCAATTTTGCAATAATTGCTCCAACTTGAAAAATTTCTGGAATATCAATATTGAGGATACAAATTTTATTCACTAGCACTTGCAACTCATGGACTTGTTCCAATAAGGATTTGGTATCAACAAGGATTTGGTACCTTGTTCCTCCGCTTTGTACTTGAATTCAAGTGCGTTCCAAATTTCTCTGGCCGACTTCATTAAAGTGAAAAAGTCGTACAATCAATCGCATAGTGTATTTAGAATGTATTCACGACAAATTAATTCATCCTCCGCACGTTTTTTTTTCTCCCTGTTAAACCTTTCAATGGTTTCGACACTTGGTTGTCCTCCCTCAGTAGTAGGATTTGGATCTTCAATAGGTGCCAAGTTGGGATCCAGTATGTAGGAAATTTTCAAGGCAGTGAGTGGGAGCATCATCTTGTCCCTCTAGTGAGCAAAGTTGTTCCCATTGAACTAATCTAGTTTGATCGTGTCTTGATTTATAACTTTGATTATCTTTGACTCCATTGTTGAATGAAATAAATCCTTAAAATTGTTGAAAAAATTATGGTTTTGAATCAATAAAGTAATTAAGTCGGATTTTGAGGCGTGATATCACTTTCTTTAAGGATTTATTTGCCTCACAGTGTTATTAATGGTCATCGGCAAATATCTTTGAGGATATAATAAAGTCTCAAATGAGAATACTAGACAGCAAGTCTAGTATTTCTCTAAGGTCTCTCTAAAAAATAATTGAAAAGATGACCATAGTTTTTGGAAAAAAAGAGTCGAAAAATGATTTCCTACTCGTTCATCCAAAAATTGACATATATATGAATCGGTCTTAAAGAACATAAATAACCCCTTGGGAAGGGTTGCAAACTAAACGAGTATAATTTCCAAAGGTTTTCTTGAAAAGACAAATATAAAAATTTGGATCAATAAAAATAATAATTTTTTAATATTAAAATTTCGAATTTTCATAATTTCCAAAACACTTAATAAACAACAAAACAACCTTTGAACTAATAAATGTTTATAAGAGAACCATACGAAATAAAATAAAAATAAAGGGCTAGTGCTAATTAAACCCGAGCACGCAAGCATGCAAAGTGCTAAGTGTGCCTAATAATCGCGCCAACTTTGTGCAATTATTCACGCGCTAGCTCACATCCAACCTTTTCTTTAAACACACTAGAAAAGGCTCACACTTGTTGTCGATTCCTTATTTTTTTAACCTCAGTTTCGTTGAACGGTTTTCTTTTTTCATTTTCCTTGTTTTTTGCCTTTCTTTGTGGGGCCAGTCTATTAGAAGGTTGACTGGGTCAATCATCTCTACCTGAGCTACATCACTCACTGGATTTGGAAATACCAAATGAAGCTCCTAAATATGATTGTTGAAGAGCAATAGCTTTTGAATTATTTTGGGACATGAATACATCACTGTTGGAAATTCCCCGGAATTCGATTGCTTTTGCATAGGAACTTCTAACAGTGTGTGGGGGTGCAATTTACAATATAATTAGAAGCACAACTATAGTCCTTGTGCTCGATATGTTTGTTCCTTCTAGGAGACTGATTTTGAAGTGGAAGGCTTGCTTGTTTATGGTTCCTGAGAATGCACATTCATCAATTTTCAAAGATAAGCCATACTAAGCACGTCCAAGAATAACTTATCCTTGCACATTGAATGGGCAAAAGGATATGTAGAAAGTTTGCTTCCAATCATGCATCGCTGTTCTCAGCTAGTGAACGAGGATAGGTTGAATTATTGATATTGCTAATGTCAATGCAAGATTGTGAGTAAAAAAAGACAACATGCAAATACGATGTCTTTGAGGATACAAAAGTGAAAAATGATAGAAAATGAAAAGTATTTAGGAGGAAATGTTTTTTTGTATTTCTATGTATGAAAATGTACAAGTATAGCAGCGTATTTATAGTACAAAAAAAGGAATCAAGAAAGATATACAGAAAATATATATGATATTGTCTTTCGATTTTATCTCTCAGAATATTCCAACAATATTTCATCACGGATATATTGTATCAATTGTCTTCCGATTTTATCTCCCTGAATATTTCGACAATATTCCATCACGGATATGTTGTATCAATTAGGATCATGATTAATATCATATCAAATTTATTCTCCAACATTCCTCCTCAAGCTGGTGGCCTAAGTACTTGTGTTGCCTTTGACATAGTGGTTTGGTGAAGACGTTAGTAGGTTGTTCCACAGTTTCAATTCTCTTTGTTATGAGGACTTCTTCTTTGATCTTGTTTTGAGTAAAATGACAATCAACTTCTATGTGCTTTGTCCCTTCGTGAAAGACTAGATTTGCTGCCAATTTTAGTGCGGCATTATTGTCACAAAATAATTCACTTGGCCCATTAACCTGTACTCCAAGATCTAATAGTAACCCTCATATCCAAATTATTTCGTAGGTGGTCTTCGTCATGGTTTGATAATCTGATTCAACTGATAATAGTAATACAGTGAATTGTTTCTTTGTTTTCCATGAGATTAATGAGTTTCCCAATTTAATACAGAAACCAGTGATAGATCTTCTGGTCATTGGGCATGTGGCATAGTCTATAGCACAGTAGGCCGTCATCTTCACGTTGTTGTCACAAGATAAGAATATGCCAATTCCTGGGCAGCCCTTCAAAGATTTCACAACTTTTAAAGCTGCATTCATGCGAGACTGTTTTGCGCTATGCATAAATTGGCTAAGTATTCGCACTGCATAATATATGTCGGGTCTTGTCATGGTAAGATATATTAACTTCCCAACAAGTTATTGATATCTCGATGGATCCTTGAGTAATGGATCTTTGATGGATGAAGAAGAATCTCGATCATGTTCATGAATCGTCAGTTTGACATTCTACTCAATCAGAACAACAACGGGTTTACAACCGGATAATCCCGCTTCTGAAACAACCTCAAAAATAAATTTTCTTAGACTAGGACTTATTCCTTTATCAGATCGGGCAATTTCAATGCCAAAGAAATATTTGGGAGATCCCAAATATTTGATGTGAAAAGTGGAGTGCAAATACTCTTTGAATTTAACAACATAATAGTCATTATTTTCCATGACAAGTATATCATCAACATATATCAATAAATAAATAAACGAATCTCCTGCAATCCATGCAAAAAAGGCATAATCATGTTTAGAGTGTTGAAAACCTACATTGGTTAATACAACGGTGAACTTTGCATACCATTGTTTAGATGCTTGTTTTAGTCTATAAAGAGATTTGTGCAAACGACAAACCCGTGACTCCCTCGGTTTGCATAAACCTGGAGGAAGCTCCATATAAATTTCTTCATTTAGATCACCATGAAGAAAGGCATTGTCGACATCCATTTTATGTAGTAACCAATTGTATATAGCTGCAACAAATATGTTCTGGAGATAGCCGATTAAGAGAAACATACGAAAAGACAAGATATTTTGTACCTATTGAACTCATAGCTAAACAAATGTAGTCTTTGGTCCACGTAGGTGGACAAATATGTTGCTACGAACGCCGAGGCTAAGCAAGTAATACTTGTTCAAGTATTGGTGATTTAGGTTCTTGTGATGAGCCAGAAATAGTATTTGATGTAGTCGTCATTGATGGAGAAGGAGATATTTCATCATTCAGAGCTTCAACAAATGGTAGCGTGGACTCCTTTGTAAGTTGGACAGAAGCTTCTTGTGCAACAAAAAAATATG
The DNA here is from genome assembly GCA_014182365.1 of Eucalyptus tenuipes. NCBI lineage: Eukaryota > Viridiplantae > Streptophyta > Magnoliopsida > Myrtales > Myrtaceae > Eucalyptus > Eucalyptus tenuipes. The sequence goes on along the minus strand of CM024541.1, from coordinate 767,607 downwards.
GTAATACCATGGATAAGTCTCCATCAGATAGGAATGGTCACTATTTTTTTTGATGATGGTAGAGTTGAGTCAGAAGAATAAGACATCATCTCCTTGAATGGGAACACATCTCCATGAAAATTAATATCCTTGCTGATATAGAAATTCCCTATGGAAATATCTAGAACTCGGTATCCTTTCTGAAGAGAGGGATAACTCACGAAAACACAATGAGTGGCACAGGGATCCATCTTATCCCAAGGGGCCATATTCGTTGCATAACATAAGCAACCAAATACTCTAAAATGATCATCAATTGATTTTTTGTCACAGAGCATCTCAAAAGAAGTCTTGCTATTGAGGATATGAGTTGGTATACAATTAATCAAATAGGCTGTTGCGATCATACAATCCCCCAAAAAAACTTCAAGTAAGATTAATATATATACATAAAGGTCTCTTTCGAGTTAAACCTTTACTTAGTGTAAGTACATCAAAGCTCTATCAAAGTGACAAGTAGCTCAGCTTTAAACTTGTACTTTTATGTAATAGAACCGGACATACCGCACATACACTAACCTTTTGTTTCAGCGAGAAGTTCTATATTACTCCGCACTATTATGGCCTTGTGCTTGATCTTATTTCATGAGCTCTCTAGAAAGCAACCCTCACTTTCGTAAGAAGCGGCACCCCTTCTAAGCTTATATAGGTGAAGTATCTACCATGTATTTCCGTTACTATCAACACATTACAAGTTTGTACTAATTCAATCCAACCTACAAAACGTAACAGACGGTATTGACTTCTCACATCAGGGCTACGTTAGTATCAAACAATCACATTCAATAACTTGTTCTTACCCATTAAACCTTGTAACTAGTGATGTTCTAGAAAAATGTTGGGTTACCATTATTGGTGATTTTAATTAAGGGTTTCAGCCCTATTTCTTGTGAGGTCATTATTACCATATGTTTTGGTAAAGCCTTTGTCAAAGGATCGACAAGATTATTACTTGACCTCACATAGACAATTGTTATGATACCATCTTTAATCAATTATCTCACATATTCATGTCTTAGACTAATATGTCTAGACTTACCATTATAGGTGCCATTATAGGTTTTTGCCAAAATAGTCTGACTATCATAATGGATGGAAATAGGAGGCATAGGATTAGGCCATAATTTGATATCCAACAACAAATTCCTAATCCATTCGGCCTCTTTCCCAGTTGCCACTAAAGTAATAAATTCAGATTCCATTGTTGAGTGAGTTATACATATCTGTTTCTTACTTGCCCAAGATACAACACCTCCAGCTAGTGTGAAAATCCATCCAGAAGTGGAACGCTCATCTCCCACACTTGTAATCCAATTAGCATTGGTGTATCTTTTTTATATAGTCGGATAATTATTATAGAATAATCCTAAATTTTTAGTTCTCTTAAGATAACCAAAAATTCTGGTAATAGCTCTCCAATGTTCTATACTTGGATTACTAGTATACCTACTCAACTTGCATACGGAATAAGCAATATCAGGTCTAGTACAATGCATCGCATACATTAAAGACCCTATAACACTCGGATATTCTAATTGTGTCACCGCTCTACCAGTATTATAATTTAATTTAATACTGGAATCAAATGGAGTACTTATTTCCTTGAAACCAAAATGTTGAAATTTATTTAATAATTTTTCAACATAACTACATTGGCTTAAAGAATAACCCCCACTATGTTTCTTAACTTTAATACCTAAGATAGTATTTACTTCAACAAAATCCTTCATTTTAAACATGGAAGTTAGATACTTTTTAGTCTTAATAATTCCAATTATATTCGTTCCAAAGATAATTATATCATTAACATATAAGTACACTAAGACGCCATAGTCTTTAGTGAATTTAGAGTATATACACTTATCAGCACTACTATTGATGAAACCGTTTGACAATATGACCAAATTAAACTTTTCATGCCACTGCTTAGGAGCTTGCTTAAGCCCATAAAGAGACTTAATCAATTTACATACTTTTCTTTCACTTCTAGGAAGAATGAAACCCTCTGATTGTTCCATGTAAATTTCCTCATTTAAGTCTCCATTTAAGAAAGCAGTCTTAACATCCATTTGATAAATACAAAGATCATAAATGGAAGTTGGAGCAAAAAGAACTCGAATAGAAGTTATACGTGCAACATGAGCATATGTATCAAAATAATCTATTCATTCCTTTTGTTTAAATCCCTTAATCACAAGTCTAGCCTTAAAAGCTTGAATTGAACTGTTAGAATGATATTTTTTTTTTCTAAAAACCCATTTGCACCCAATAGGTTTTGATCCTTTTGGTAAATCTACTAATACCCAAGTATTATTGGACATAATTGAATCAATTTCATCATTCACAGCTTCTTTCCAAAAAGAAGCATCTCTAGAGGACATAGCATCATCAAAGCTTCTAGGATTATCTTCTAAATTTAATACTAAATGATATTTATTTATCACGTTATTATCTCAATCTCATTCAACAAGAAAAGCATGAGTAATAAAATCAAGACCTAAGTCTTTTAGTTTCCTAGCTCTAGTATTTCTCCTTGGTTTAATCATGTCTTCATAATCATTCGTTTCTTTCTCTTGAGAATCTCTTTGAGTTTCCATAGATTTTGAATAATTTTCAATAATTTCAGAACTTGTAAAACATCTATTCTCAAATAATTCAACATCTCTCGATTCTACAATAACATTGAACTCTAAATCAAGAATTCTATAAGTTTTACTGTTTTCAGCATACCTAATGAAAACATTTTTGATAGCTCTAGGACCAAGTTTTGTTTTCTTAGAATCTAGAACTCGGTAATATGCCAAACACCCTCACACTTTAAGATATGACAAATTTGGCTTTCTATCTTTCCATACTTCATAAGGGGTTATGTCATTTTTCTTGAAGGTATTATGTTATAAATATAGATGCTTCTCTCCAAAGATTAATTGATAGCTTTGAATTTGAAAGCATACAATTAACCATTTCTTCAAGAGATCGATTTTTCCTTTCAGCCAAACCATTTTGTTGTGGAGTATATGGTGCTGAAACTTGATTAATAATACCATGTTCTTCATAAAATGAAGATAATTCATTTAAGAAGTATTCTCCACCTCTATCTGAACGTATAACTTTGATTTTCTTTTCTAATTGATTTTCCAATTTTCAACCTTATATTTCTTAAACATAGTAAATGTTTCATCCTTTGATCTCATGAGATAAACATATAAAAACCTATTGCAATCATCCACAAATGTAATAAAATACCTTTTACCTCCACGTGTTAGCATACCATTGAATTCACATATATCACTATGAACCAAATCCAATAAATTCGAATTTCTTTTAACATTAGGAAATGGTTTCTTAATAAGTTTGGACTTAGCACATATTTCATATTTATCGTATTTGCTATTGAAATTTATCAAATCTAACTTCTTCATATTCTTTAAATAACGAATATTTATATGTGTTAACCTATTATGCCATAAAAATGAAGACTCAACAATATAAACAGAACTAACAATATTATTATTGATACTTAGTTGATACATGCCATCATTGGCATAACCCTTTCCAACAAACAGCCCATTTTTCGACAGAATAATCTTGTCGGATTCAAACAAAACCCGAAACCCCCTCTTACAAAGTAAATCAATAGAAACTAGGTTTTTCCTAATTTTGGGTATAAATAACACATTAAGAAGAGTAATCTTCTTTCCAGAAGTGAAGTCTATCTACACCATGTCTTTTCCGGCAACCTTTGCAAGAGCATTATTCGCCATCAAGACCTCTTGAACATTTGAGTCAACAGTCTCCTCAAATTGCTTGAACATGTATTTGTCCTTGCACACATGAACTGTTGCTCCAGAATCTAACCACCAACCGGATTGGACAGTGGTAGAATTGATTTTAGAAACCATAGCCATCGCATCATTAATTTTAGAAACTTTCATGTTCGAAAACATGGTTGAAATCATGGCAACATAATTTTCTTCAACCAGATTTGCATCTGCCTTCAACGTCGGAATGTTCTTGTCCTTGGAAATGCTCTTGCGGTGAATGCATTCCTTGGCATAGTGTCCTTGTTTGCCACATATAAAACAACAACCATTTTTCTTCTTTTGTGTTCTCTTAAATTTATGCTCGTTTTTACTTTGAAGTTCTAGCCGATTTTCCTTTTCCTTTCCACAGCGTTCACCTTGGAATTGTACAAAACAGAATTATCACGTAAACGTGACTCTTCCTCAATGCGAAGATGTTTCTGTATTTGCTCCAAAGTAAAGTCCTCTCACTTATGCATAGGCTTTTTTCCATAGTCTTTCCAACTTGGAGGCAATTTTGCAATAATTGCTCCAACTTGAAAAGCTTCTGGAATATCAATATCGATGGCACGAATTTTATTTACAAGCACTTGTAATTCATGGACTTGTTCCAGCAAGGGTTTAGTATCAATAAACTTGAAATTAAAATACTTTGCGATTAAATATTTGTTGGTACCTTGCTCCTCCGTTTTGTACTTGAATTCCAATGCATTCCAAATTTCTCCAGCCGACTTCATTTCAATGAATAAGTCGTACAAGCGATCGGAAGGAGTATTCAGAATGTGTCATCGACAAAGTAATTCATCCTCCACACGTTTCTTCTTCTCTTTATTAACCCTCTCAATGGCTTCCGCACTTGGTTGTCCTCCTTCGATAGTAGGCTTCGGATCTTCTATAGGCGCCAAGTTAGGATCCAGTATGTAGGAAATCTTTAGAGCAATGAGTAAGAACATCATTTTGTCCCTCCAGTGAGCAAAGTTGTTCCCATCAAACAGGTCTAGTTTGACAATGTCTTGATTCATGACTTTGATTGTGTCCGACTCCATTGTTACGAAATAAATCCTTAAAATTGTTGGTAAAATATGGTTTCGAATAGGGTAGAACAATGAAGACATATCTTTAGAGTACTTGATTCGGACTTCGAGGCGTGATATTACTTTTTTTAAGGATTTATTTGCCCCACAAAGTTGCTAATGGTCACCGGCAAATATCCTCCAGAATACAACAAAGTCTAAAAAATGAAAATACTGGATAACAATTCTAGTATATCTCCAGGGTCTCTCTAGGAAACAATTGAAAGGATGGTTGTTGTTTTTAGAGATAAGACTCGAAAAGATGAAAACTGATCACACTCATTCTTTCTCAATCTAACATGTATATATATAAAACAGTCTTAAAAAACGTAGGCAACTCTTCGTGAAAAGTTGCAAAAATGAACAAATGTATCTTTTCGAAATTGCTGTAGGGTCTTCAACCGTCTATACGAATGTTTGGCTAGGGTTGGAATCCGCGCCTTCGGAGACAGCGAAGAACGTCATTTCGGTGATGAAATTGACGAGAAGCTTCTGACAACGATCGATGGGGCCAAAACCTACATCCCCATCTTCTTCAAAAACTACGCTTCCTACGAGCGGTGTCTCCAGGAGCTTGCGGCAATGGTGGAGAGCAAGGAGAAATCGCGTCGTGGGAAAACGATTTTATCCATATTCTATGGCGTTGAACCTCGTGATGTTAGGCTTGTAACCCCTCTGTACCACAATGCCCTAGAGCTCAAGGGGTGGATTGAGTTCGAGGAAGCAAAAGCGTGGGAAAATGCTCTTAAAGAGGTTGGTTCATTGCCTGGATATATGGAATCTTCCAGGTAAAAGGCCCAGACTCTATTGCAGGAGGGATTGCAACTCATAAATCATTTTCTGGAATAGCAAAGCTAGACTCCAATAGAACAAACTGATTACTTTGTTTTTGATGTTGCGCTTTAAGTACAAATTAACTTCATATAGTATCCGCCCAAATGTTAAACTCGCGCCCTTTCTTTTCTAACCGAAACAAGTTTACTTCTGTGGCAGCATATTGGACGTCATCCATGCAGTAGTTGAAGATGTCATGCACAAGGTGAAGGTAAACTGCGTGCATGTGAACATACTCATTAAATTATTGGTAGTTGATCATGTGAAATTGCTTGAATATATTTCCTCGGTAGAGTGTTCACCTTAAGAATAAGATGTAAGACTATTCAAACTAGTCCTATATAGAGTAGTATGCATGGCATGGCATGGCAAACAACCTTACCTTAGAGGTCCAGTTACGAAAGAAATCAGTTGTGATTTTTGATGATTTTTGTATCCCTATAGAGATTGGATTAATATTGCAAATGGAGTATAATCATTCGAAGGTTGATCACATTCCATTTAATGCTGCATCCCAACTTATTGAACGGTCAAAGTGTCGTATCAACATAGGTCGGATCATTTACTAGGGTATGACTAGTGCGTTTTCTGTGTTGTTTCTGAAGTGCAGCAAGAAATAAAAGGAAAATTAAATTCAATTGTTACACCTTTTTCATTTCCCGCAGTAGCTTTCTTGTTTACAATTTATTTGCTCATGTAGGTAAATGAGGGAATTGACAAACAAGTGGAGGACATGATGCACTTACTTAATTTAGAAGTCAGTGATGTACAAATAGTTGGAATCTGGGGGAAGGATGGGGTCGGCAAGACGACTCTTGCCGAGGTCATTTATGAGCAAATTTCATCTCAGTTCGACAATTGTAGTTTCCTTGCAGATATTGGGGCAATGCGGAAACAACCTGGAGGTATTCAGCTTTTGCTAAGCAAGTCGATGTCTACTATCCAAGACCAAGTAGATGAGTTTGATCTAGTTGCAAAAGGAGGAGTCTATTTTCTTGAAGAAACATTACGGATGATTAAAGTCCTAATTGTTCTTGATGATCTGGACATGTTGAATTTCCGCGAAATTTTTGGAGTGAAACGTGATTTGTTTGGTCATGGATCTAGGATAATTGTCACCACTAGTAACAAATCTGTTCTTTTAAAATTGACACCTCAACGGTTGGATTGTATTTACTGTATCGGCATGATGAATGATAATCTAGTTCTTGAGCTTTTCAGTAAGCATGCACCGTAAGAAAATCTTCCAATTCCAGATTTTGATGAAATTGCAAGAGGTATAATTGATTCTGTGAATGGGATCCCATTGTTTATCAAAGTAATTGGTTCACTCTTGTCCAGAAAAGTGGTGGAAGAATGGACTGCACTTAAGAAGCTAAATTTGCAACCTGGTCCATATGTTGAAAAGATTTTGATGGCTAGTTATGAAGAATGGAGCAAAGAGCAAAAAGAGATATTTCTTGATATTCCCTGCCTCTCTGCTGATGTGGATCGTCGAATTGCTTCATTTATGTGGCATAATCCCAATCTTCTCCCCGTTGATGGAGTTGATGTATGTGGTGTCACGTCCCTAGTAAAAATTGGAAATCATAATGCACTAGGGATGCATAGGCTGTTAAGGGAGTTTGGCCAACAAATTATACAAAAAGAGGATGATCTAGATCCACGAATGCTAGGCAGGTTATGCAATTTGGCATTGGCCTAGGAACTAGAGAGGATGGAGGTACAGTATCTTGTCTAATTCTTTGGAGGAATGCGTGCCTTACCCTGTTCTTGATCTTTGGAGTGTTGAGAAATTGTCCTTTCTCTCTAACGTTGACTTTTGTGGCTCTGTCTCATTTTTTCTCCACTTGATACTTTTTTCATTATAGGAGGAAGAGGACCTCAACGTTGTCCCGGAAGATTTTGAGTGCGTGCCAAACATAAGGTTTCCAAATTTTAAGTGGCTCCAATATTGAGGATGCACTGGAGATTTTATAGCTACTAATTTTCCCGTCGAGAAATTAGTTGTTCTTGATCTTTTATGGAGCAAAGTCACTGCAGACTGGGGAGGTTAGAGAGAATTCAAGGTAGATTAAGTTTTGTTTATTTCATTGAACTGTTTCTTTGACGAATAAGTTTTCACCAGCAAGCCTTTTATGAAGGCTGATTGTTGACACCTAAATTTTGCCATTTTACTTAAGGCTTAATAGCATTAAAAGTTAGGATTTAATCGCTACAAAAATGAAAAGAAGAAGAAGAAAAAACAGACAAAAAATGAAAAAATGCTTAGAGGGAGGATCGGGCCGGATCCGGCCTTAGCCCGGCCCGCCGCCCTCTCTTTTTTTCTTTCCTTCGAGCTGGGCCGGCCCACTCTTCTTTTCTGTTCAGCCCAGCCCGCGCCCTGGTCTTCCTTCTCCATCCTTCGCACGACCGTCAAAAGAGGGAGCTCAAAGGAGAGAGAGGTGGAGAGCTGGAAAGAGGGGGAGAGCAGGAGAGATTAAGCACGAAACAGAGAGAGCTCGAAGAAGACGGAGAGAGAGAGGGAGCTCGAGAAGGAGAAAGCCGGAGAGAGAGAGAGAGAGAGAGAGAGAGAAACCGGAGGAGGCGCTGCACCTCCGCCTGCCATCGCCGCTTCCATCCTCCGTCGCCGACACCGCAGCAACCGCCGCAGCAGCTCGCCCAAACGCCGTCGCCCCTGCTGCCGTGCCTTCCTCTGCCCGAAGCCGTGACGCCGCCGCTGTCCTCCGAACGTCGTCCCCTGCAACTCGAAACTGCGACGCCGCCGCTACTCCCGACGCCGAGCCAGCCGAGACCGGAGGGAGCGGGAAGATGAACTCGGAGCCTCCGATCCGAAGATCCGAGGCCGGGGGTCCGCCAAAGGCCCAGATCTGATCACGCTTGATCAGATCTGGGAGTCGTTGTCCTCCGACGCATCACGAGCCGCCGCCGTCCGACCCCGACACCATCCGAAGCGTCGCCCTCCAGCTCCAGACGCCGTCCGAGTCGCCGCCGCCGTCCGACCCCAACGCCGTCCGAGCCGTCGTCCTGCCGCTCGCCCGACGCCGTCCGAGCCGCACCTCCGCCCGTCTCCGTAGCTGCCCATCGCCGTACCGTCACCCGTCGTGTCGCTGCCGTCGCCCACACTACCGCCGCTCACCGCGTCTCCGTCGCCGAGTCGCCGCCGTCCCCGACCGCCCCTCTCAGCGCCGCGAAGGAGTAGGGGAGAGAAGATCGCATCCGGGTAGGGTTTTCTTCGAAGCGGGTCGGGCACGGGTCGTGAAACGGGTAGGGTTTTTTTTGAACAAATCGGGCCTGGGCTGCTTTGGGCTTGTGGGCTTGGCTGGTTTAGTGTGGGCTTGTGGACCTGGTTTATTTTAAAAAGAGGGGAGGGGACCTCTTGGGCTGGGCCCACGCTTCTGGCCCACCCGGGCCTGCCGGACCGAACACGGGTCTGGTACTGGGCCGAACCCGGGTCCGGTCGACCGAACCCGACCCAGTCCGGCCCAAAAATTAATATTATATTATTATTATTTTAAAAAATTATTATAAAAAATAAGAGAAAAATAAAAAAAAAAAAAATTCAAAAATGATGGGGTTTGGTTAGGAATTACAATATGTTGTCTTTTTAGTGTAATCAAGTTTTTATTTGTTCGTATTTTGACTATATCGTATGTTTAATTTGCATATCTTATTATATTTAATTGCACGTGTTTAATTTTACTGTAATTAGGATGTTGGTAGCTATAATTGTAATTTTAATGATTGCGCACTCGTATGATCAACTCATATGTTAGTGGGTAGGTATAAGATTAATCCAAACTGCTTGACAAAAATCTTTTTTCAAAATGAACAAGATTAGGTATTGAAATGACACTAATTGGTCAATTAATGTAATCAAGTCCCCGACTCTAGATTCTCTAGTTGCATATAAAGTGAGATACGCTCTCATGCCTTACTTGATTTTTAGCCGATTCTAATAGCTAGTGGCAACTCCTTTTTGCAAAATTCTTTAAAATACTCAAATGTCATGCGAGTATGGGCTTGGAAGAGCCCGCACCTAATCATGGGCCTTAGGTCATTCCTTTAGGTAATACTCCTAAACCCGTTCTCTTCCCCCGAGAGATAGGTTGTGACATTGATTTAAGATGTGATGCCTTTCGGCATACAGCATATACAGAACTGAATATTACTCTCGATATACTTAAGGAAATCATTATTGCTTACCAACAAAAATTAGAGGGTGTGTGGACGATGGTGGTGGAATCTTAGGTTGAGTGAATTAAGGTGAATAATTTTATGGTTGCTGAGAGGCTAAGTCATTCTTCAGAATCTAAATAAGCATCTTCTTTGATTATGAAAACATTTTCCATTGGAAATCTTCCTAAACTATGCGAGGATTGTAAGATTGGAAAATGTATTTTCATAATTTGTTTTTCTGCAAAACAAACAAAGCCTTAGACTTTTTTCCCTCTAAAGATCTGTTCGGTGTGTGAATTAATGTTTTTGTGCTATTTTTACAGATGCCACAGTTGAAATCCTTGAATCTTATTGGTTGTGCTGACCTATTGATAAGTTTCGACTTCTCCTCTTTCCCTGACTTGGAGATACTCATTTGGGAACGATGTTCTCGACTAATGGAGTTAGATCCTTCCATTTGTGATTTAAAACACTTAACTACCTTAAATTTGAGGTTCTGCGGCGAGCTCAATATGTTGCCAATTGAACTAGGTGACATGGAAGCTCTTAAGGAGCTCCTTATTGATGGGACTTCGGTATAAGAAATTCTAGAGTCGATGGGTGACTTGAAGAAACTGGAGATTATTAGTGCCTCCAACTGTCTCGAATTAAGTCACCTGCTTGATTCACTCTGTGGCTTGATAGCTCTTTCGGTACTCTCATTGGAAAATGCAAAAATTAATCGAATCCCTGCCTTAATTGAAGAGCCGATGAGACTTTGGATCCTATCTCTAAAGGATTGTTGTTCAATAGTAACACTTTTAGATTCAATTTTGAATTTGGGAAGCTCATTAGAGGAGTTGGATATAATAGGGACATGCATATCTGAATTGCCCAATTCAATTACTTGCTTGGGGCGTTTGAAAGTGTTAAAAATGGATTCTTGCTCCATTAGAGAATTGCCTAAAGAAATTGGAAATTTGGTCAACCTTGAAGAGTTACATGCTTCCCATTGTAAAAGTTTGAAGGGAGCCATTCCAACTGCTATTAGGAGTCTAGATCGTTTGAAGATACCGAGATTGGGACAGTATTTTTGGCATTCCGTGGCATTCCGTCGGAAATTGGAAGTCTTTCTTGTTCCTTGTCTTTAGACTCTTGATTTACTTTGGTGCAATGAGATTCAAGTGCTGCCAGAGCTTCCCTCCAGTTTAACTTGTCTACGTGTAATTTCTAAAAGGATGGAGGCCTTGCCAGATCTTTAGGGTTTAGTGAAGTTGGAGGAGATATGCCTTGGTGATAAAGATTTTGAGGAGATCATATGTCCCTCAACACAAATAGAGCCAAAATCCAGATCAAGAGATCTCTTAGTTGTGCCCATTGTACTTCCAAAATTGAAGATGTTAAAGTTGTCTCATTCTCGAATCAGGGAACTGCAACTTGGGCATGGTTCCCTCTCACGTACACATCTTAAGAAGCTAGTTCTATCTGGTGTGAATCTTAAGAAGCTAGTTCTATCTAGTGTGAATCTTAAGAAGCTAGTTCTATCTAGTTCCATCTTTGAGACAATTGCGAGCAGTTCACCATCTGAGCAAACTAGTAGAACTTAATCTCTTCCAATCCGCGGTAGAAGAGATTGAGGGGCTTCAAGGACTAATTAGTCTGGAAAATTTTGAATATATGGGATTGTGAAATAAGTAATCCCAATGGGCTTGACCAATTAACGAAGTTACGACGTTTAACTTTATCAGACTATAATTCACTTAATGGATTGCCCGATATATCAAACTTGAAGATGCTGAATGTCAAAGAAATCCGAAGATGCAGGATGATCCCTACTATTGAAGGCCTCATGGAGTTAACCTCCTTATAAGTGCTGCATGTTAGTGAATGCGAGGCAGAAAGTAGCTAGTAAGTACAGGATGCAGTAGACTTTTTAATGGAATTCTCAATAAACAATTGATGTCCTATTGTCATGATCAATTTTTCGGGTGCATCACTTAAAATTAGGCTAATGGGTTGCTAAGTTTAGACTTAGTTCGAGCTCTTCCTAGCACATACCAATTCGCGACTTAGGTTCAAATATCTGCATGCAAAAGGGAGCTGTCACTAATTAGTTTACGATAGGTCGATTAGACACCTAAGTAAAATAATGACATAATTTTTTCACTTCTAAGAACTCAAGATTTTGGGTACGAGGACTTGATTACGTTAAATTTCTCTAACGCCCTTTCGGTACCTTTCTCTTTTATTTTGAAAAATGTTTGGCAAACAGCTTGAATTGATTTTAATTTATCTCCCTAACATGTGAGGTTCTCGTGCGAGTGCGCAAAGCACCAATTTAACATCGAAGAAAAGCAATGAATAAATTGTAGGATTTACCTCATAGTAACGAAAGTACCTGCAATGTTAGATCAGAATTCACATCAACAGTCCTATATATGATTTTTAATTAACACGTAATTTTTTGTTTGTTTTCACTTAATTAATGAGAATCATGCCTTATGCAATGCATGCTACTAATCTAACATGAAATGATATGACATGACAATATGACAAATGACGTGACATAAATAAAATGCAATCTGTCCTAAAGAATGAAATTGATTTTTTTTAAGACAATTTTTTGGTATTTTCCATGAAATTCGAAATTAAGAAAAATGTAAAATTATCTAGCTAGATTAAGATTCTATCCAGCTTATATTAAGAATTGGGTTAGGCCAAATCCTAATTTAAACTAAGATATTATCTTAACTTAACAATTTCTAACCTAAGATGCAATCTATCTAAAAAAATCAATCTAAACTTAAAATGAAACATGCAATTTTATTTTAATATGCAATGACGTACAAAGAATGCCCTAATTCTACATGACATATGTATGACGATTTTTTATTTTTTTTAATTTATTAATTTCGAAATTAAGAATTGTCAAATAATTAAACATGCAAACTAAGTTAAAAAAACTAGCAACCTAAATTGATTGATTTTAATTTTTAATTTTTAATTTTGAAATTCGAAATAAAATTTCTATTCTAAATATGCAAACCCTAAAAACAAGAAATAAACCTAATCTAACTCACATTTTTTGGATTTTTTTTTACGAAAGCAAAATCAACTTAAACGATACGACGGTAAAATTAGAGCGAGACATGATTGATATACAAATTGATGAATCATATCTCGCGCACGAGATCGGGTTGGCCAATTTAAATAAATCACGAATCGAATCTCGGGTGTGAAATCGAATGATCGATTTTTCAAGTGATTGTAAGTTGGATTTTGGGCACGAAAATCAGACTATCAATCCCTAATTTGAGGGGCTATTTCATGTCGGAATCCCAATTATACATTTGAGGAATAATTAAACTAAAAAGCAAACTATAAAAAAAAATGAAAATGCAATAAATAAATAAATAAAAACTACCTAATGTTTTTTCCTTTTTTTTTTCTTTTTTTTTTCCCTTCCAAGCAAGCTTGGCAGCTCGTGCACAGCCAAGGGCGGTGGAGCTAGTCACCGTCGGTCGCAGGTCGTCGGCGTTCGGAGCTCCGGCGAGGACCGGCGGTGGGCGGATCGGCGGCAACAGCAAGTTGCAGAGGAGGGCACAGCAGCGGCGTCGCGAAGAGGCTGAGGCGGAGGTGCGGCGAGGCGACGCTGGTCGCAAAGGGGACAGCAATTTGGAGCTGCAGTCGTCGTCGATGGCAAGGACACTCGGCAGCAGGGGGCTCACGGCAATGGCGCGGCAAGCGAAGTGGACGAGCACTGGGCGGTCGCGGACGGAGCAGCAGCGGGTGTCGGGGTCGTCGCGGCTTCAGCAGGCGTTGGGCAGAGGTACCGGATCTAGAAGTTGTGGGCAACGGAGGCGTTGCAAGGTCGACGGCGCCGCAGTGTCATGGCGTCGTCGAGTAGTGCGTCGAGATCAAGGCAAAGACGGCTCGTCGAGGCGGTCGGAAGCGACGGCGTTGGCTTGGTTGAGCAAGAATAAGCGATGGCAAAGCTCGAGCTTGATCGAGCAAAGCGGCGAGAGATGGAAAAACGGCGGCCGCGGGCGGTGGGCGTCGGACGGAGGCGCGAGCGGGCGGACTTGGGTGTTGGCGCTTGCAGGTGGTACTCGCGTGGCGGTGGCGAATGGTGAGACGGAGCAGAGGCCGGCGAGACGGAGCACAGGCGGTGTCGCGGGTCGGCGCGGGCTGGTTGGTCGCGAGTCAAGCAGGAGCAGCGACGTCGGAGTGGCGAGCGAGAGACTCGGCCAGGAAGAAGAACAGTTCTTCTGTTTTTCTCTTTTTTCTTTTTTCCTCTACTGGCCTCTGCTTCTCCCCTGCTACACGCTTTCCCCTCTGCCCCCTTTGCTGATTTCCCTTAAAAGTTTTTATCTTTTGTTTTTGGTGTTGTTTTCTCCAAGAAACGAATAGAAAAAGCCCTCTTTTTTTTCCTCAAAAACCGAAGCTCTCTTCTCTCTCTTTTATTGTGTTGATTTTTCTTTTGACTCAAAAGAAAAAGCAAAGCCTCCTCAAATCCTACACGTTTTAATCTATTTATAGGTCATGGACTAGAGTTTTAATTTTTCTAAATCGATATTTACGAAGATTTTTTTTCAAAACGCAATATTCATTTTGCCAAACGCAATATTTGCTTTTCCACTTGCATTATCCAAAAAATTCTATCATATCCCGAAAATTTCAAATTTTTATTTTCACGAGATAATTTCCGATCATTAAAAAAAAAAGGGGCTTAGGCCAATTTGTTCGCTTCGTGAGGCGCTAAATTTCAACTCATCAAATTAAAGTTCCGAACTATCAACTCGAACCCACCTATCACCGGCCCAATGTAAATGCAAATTAAAAATAAATGCACCTAAAATTATATGCTATGCAATTAACTATTTTTTCAGGGATAAAATTAACCCCTAATGTTTTAGCAATTCGAAATTTGGCACCAAAAATTTTTCGAGTCCTCATCAATCAAAAGTGGAACCAAGTGCTATAAATGAGCACCCTTTAACAACCTCACAAGTCATCGGATCTTTCATATTCTTCTCTCCCTCACCAATCCATCCTTCTATCCACTCTCTCTTGTTCAACTGGCGACTTAGTTGTTTCCTGTAAATTTGGAATGATCTAACTCCAAAGATATCTGGAAAATCTGGAGACACTGCAAGAAATTTTCTTGTCTCAAAGGCATCTCCAATTCTTAGACATTATGCATAAACACAATTTAAGGGCACAGTTGGTAGCTCTTGTGTGCGAACGAGCCCCCCATACAGCTGGTTGTCTGGCATGTCTTGCAGGAGATGTGGATACAAATATTGCATTTAGTGCAAGACATGCTCATGTGAGGTAATAATAACAAATGATTTTCGCCTGAGATTTTTCATTACAAACAGGTGTCTATAGTACCCGAATTTACAGTTCATTTGACTGTAAGAAGTGCACCTCTTTTGCTCAAGCTCGGTGGGTAGTTAAGAAATGCACCTATTTTCCAATGATCTTTTGCTCATCACCTGTGGAGAAAGACTTATGAGCCTTGTATGTTTTATATGGACTCTTCTCCATGGAATGATGTTGTTGCTTGGGTTCAGATTAATCTGGCAAGACTATATGGTTTTTTGTCTTTAAACTAGCCTAGAATGCATGAGTTTGTTACAGTTGGAGAACTATAAATGATCAGTTCCATTGTCCTGGGACTCACATTAGTATTGAGAACATTTCAATTAGTTTCTTGCTAATGTAATGCGTATGGCAGACCCCAGATGACATGGATGTCCCTCTACTTAAATGAATGCATCCTCACAATGATTGCCAAGAGTGAACATTTATATCAAAACATGGATGGCAGAGAGGGCGAGCTGGTTAGAAAGGATCTAGTAATGATCGTTAGTGGTTATTGATTTTGGCATCTTACTTCGTCTTGGTTTAAGATCACAAATAGGTTGTTTTAGGTAACTTTTGTTCAGCTTGAGCTTTTTGCGTTGGCATGGGACATCGATGCACAATTTTGTTGATCCTAGGTCAGCTTCTCACCTTTAACCTGATATGGCTTATCCCAATACAATCATTTCTGAGTGCCTGCTGTTTTTAGCGGAGTCTTTTGTAATTCAACTTCGTGAGTAAATGTGAATGGAGAGCAGGGAATTATAGTATCCAGGTTCAGAGCGGGAAGCGGGCGTTGAAACTGTGAGGGAAAGGTGTTGTATGAAAGGAAGAGCTTGCCGGGTTAAGTTTGGCTTGTGGCTATGGGGAATTCAGAACAGATGATATGTGAATGAAAGTTGGTGATTGGAAGATCTCATTTGTTTGTGCTGGGGAGGGAAAAGGGGGGTGTGGGTGAAAGAATAAACATATCATCAGCAGCTTTGGCAAATATGGTACCAATTTGCCTTCAGCATGATATGGATAATTTCAGCGCAAGGGCTTGATGTTTGGTGAATTAGGATCATGAATCTCTTTCTTGCCGATGTTTGGTGAATTAGAATGAGACCGAATGGAAATTAAACTGGAGAAGAAAAAATGTTGTATTATTGCATTTTCATGACTATGGAGGAAGGTGGGAATACGTGAGAACAAGAACACGGACAAGTAAAAAGAGCGACAAGTGGATAATGGATCATAAGCTAAACCATTGATTTGGTAACTTTTAAATGAACAAATGTAACTTGGTAAGCACACTTAGCTATCTCTTTAGAAATTTGAAATGATCAAATTCAAATCATATAAAGCCATATTCCAATTTTGATATGTCATGCAATGCCGAAATTTTCAAATTAATATCAATTCTCATCCCTCGTAATGCATTTCGATTTCCTTAACATCTTATTTTGATTCTCCTTCCTTTTCCAAAATAATCCAAAGTCAAATAAACCACGGCCGACATTGTTTCCCAATCCTGAATGTCTAAACACACAGCATTTTATGGCGAGCAGACGAAAATACCCTTAGAAACCACCCCTTTTTTGGTCGAGCACGATGTGGATGACCACACTGTAACAAGCAGAACTTAAATGAAGTTGAAAGTGGGTTTATAATAGACCCGTTAAAACCCTTATGTTTTGCGCTTTTGACTTTAAAACCTATTATGACCTATGCTTTATGTTTGAGGTGGCCCATTTATATAAATGTAGGTTAGATTATGGGTCCGTGATCATTTTGACAGTCCTAACACATATCACTAGTTATGTTAGTGAGAAAGAACTTTTATTTACAAATATGATAATGCATCAATAATTTTTACCCACGTGCTAAGCGTCCATCCACTTGGCAATTTGTTTGTAAGGAGAAAAATAACAAAAGTACCATAACTTTCGTACAGTACTTACTTAAATATCATAATTTTTTTTTTTTGCTCACTTAAGTGTCATATTGGAATAAAATGGTTATTTGAGCGCCAATTTTGGCAAATCATCCTATGTAGATTTTTTAAATTTTTTTGATTTTTTTGTTTTTCTTTTGCCTTTTTTTTGCCTTTTTTTTTTTTTTAGGGCTGGTGAGGGTCAAGCTAGCCGTGAAACCCTCACTAGAACTAGGCGAGGTGGCGTCACCCGCGACTGCCCAAAGCTAGTGTGGGCCTTCACAGCCAAATTTGCGCGAGGCAGCCCTCACCTAATCCGATGACCCTTGCCGGCCCTAGAACAAAAGGGAAAAAACTGAAAATAAAAGTAAAATATATTAAAAAATTGGAACGTAAAACAACTGGCGTCCACACAGATTTTTTAACGAGGCAAATCGCTGATCGCTGATGGCACTCAAGTGATCGATTTTTCAAATTTATGGCACTCAAGTGAGCAAAAAAAAAAGTTATAACACTCAAGTAAACGTCGTACGAAAGTTATTACCCTTGCATGTATGTGTCTTTTTTTGTATTAGTCTACACCACGTCATTATCATGTGATGTATCAATCACATAAAATAGTATGTTGATATGTTAAAAGGGTGTGGGAACTAAATTGATCTAAAGAATATTTGGCAAATAGCAGTTGGGAGAACAAACGAAAGCTTGTTCACCGGTTCCAACTTCATAACGAAGTGGTTAAACTATCACAAAAAAAGGTTCTTCGAAAATAGATTGAGTATGGATGTACGTGTAAAGAGCGTGCCGGCTCTTCAAATCAAAATGTGATTTAGAAAATGTGACGTCGATCTAATGATAAAGAGATTAAAGTGCTTGAAAATTGAAGTTGCAAAGGTTAAAATTAAAGTAAAGAATCGTAACTAGAGCGATCAACATTGATATCAAAGTACAAACATTGAAAATGAAATTACCTTAAAATAACTTGAATGTCACGAAAGTATCGACGCTCAAACGAGAACATCAAAACGAGCACTACTACATCGTTATATTACAATCCACATGATCGACAAACTCGACCCTAAATTAATATTGTGTTGCGACCTAACCTCAGGTGCACCACTTAGGGTTTGGCTAATGGATTACTAAGCTTAAACTTAGCTCAAGCTCTCCCAAACTCATACCAAGTCGCGACTTAGGTTCAAGTTCTTAACATGTAAATGATTTTTCAATTAGGAGTCGCCACTAATCTATTTTTGATGGGTCGATTAGAAACCCAAGTAAAGTAGCAGGAGATTTACTTTACTCCTGCGAACCAGAGACTTTGGGTACGAGAACTTGATTACGCTAGATTTCTCTAACGCCCCTTCGGTACTTTTCTCTTTTACTTCGAAAAAATGTTTTGCAGGCAGCTCGAATTGATTTTAATTTACTTTCCTAACATGTGAGGTGATCATGTGAGTGCGCAAATCACCAATTTAACACCCAAATAAAAGCAATAAATAAATTATGGGACTTACCTTATAGCAACGAAAGCATCTGCAATGTTAGATTAAAATTCACATCAACAGTCTTAAATATGATTTATAATAAACATGCAATCACTCAATCTTTTTCAAGATATTCTTTTATTTAAATGAAGCCTAGAAATTACGTGTAATGCAATGCAATGACGTACAAAATTATTTTAACTAAAATGATATGCAACATGTAACCTAACATGCGAACTATATGTCACGCAATATTTATTAAATGACCTAATCAAATGATAGGAAAAGATTAATGCAACTATTCTAACACATCATGCATTACGTGACACGAGCATTTTTGTGTTTTCTTTTTAATTAAAATTCGGAATTAAATATGCCTAATATTTAAACGTGCAAACTATCCTAGGAATGAATATTCAATTTATTCTAAAAAGATATTTTTGGCATTTTATTTAAAAAATTCGAAATAAATAAATTTCCTATTCTAAACAGCCAAATAATCATAAAACAAGCAATATTCTAATATGAACCTAATCTAACTCAAATATATATTTTTTGGGTTTTTCTTTTACGGAAACAAAATCGATTGAAACAATACGACGGCAAATCAAACAAGATATGATTGATACCCATCTACGAAATTGATGAATCGTATCTCGCGCATGAGATCGGATTACCAATTTTTAACAAATTCGCGAATCGTATCTCGAGTGTGAGATCGGATTGGCGATTTTTCCGTGCGATTGTGAGTCATATTTCGAGTGTGAAATCGGACTGTCAATCGTATGCACATTGTAAAACTAGGATGATTTCCCAATTTATAAGGCTACTCGACATCACGGATATCATAGCATATCGGGAATTTCCATCATGTGCATTAACGGATATTTTAAATAAGGAAATGGAATATTTGGAAATCAAAGAAAACAAAATTTTTACCTAATCCGAATATTGGTTTCCAAATTTGGACTTTGCGCAATCGGACTAGGATCGCAATCGACGGGCAACAGGGTGGTGGATGGCGACTGGCGGTGGCTCGTGGTGGCGATTCGCTGCAGACGGTGGGCAACTCGCAGCTGGTCGTCGACGGCGATCGTGCCAATGGACCTACCAAAAAAGAAACCTCGCGGGGATCACTCGGTTCAAGGCAGGGCACGGCGGCAACTCATGGACTGCGGAACAAGAGGGACGGTTCGGCACGGTGGCGTCGTGCCATAGATGGACAGCACTCCTCGTGTGTGGCACGGATCAAAGCAGCAACGGGTCGTCAGGGGATCAAGGTCAACTCTACGTTGGCATGCACGCAGGAGGACCGGGCGAGACAAGGGAGCGCCACCGAGCAGATCGTCGTGAATCTTTGGCTTTCTTTCCTCCTTTCTTTTTGCTGCGGATCTCTCTAATTGCGAGGCCCCAAGAGAGCCAGAAGAGAAACCCACGATTTTCAATGAGCGAAACCCCCTCCTTTGTCTTCTTCTGGCCCCCTTCTCTCTTTTCTTCCTTGGCCTCTTTCATCTTGTGAGCTCCTTTCCTTCACGGTTTTTCTCTTTGTGTGCTTTGGAATTTTAATTGCTGGCTTGTGGATAGCCGGGGGAGGCGCGGACTGCAATTGTGAGAGTTAGGTGCTGACTGCTGAGGCATTTGAGTGGCTGAGAAAACGCGCTTATTGAAGGCGACTTATGGAACATGGATGGAGCTGCAGCTTGGGCATGGCCCTTAGTGATCTCCTCCATCCCACCTCTTCAAAAACTCTCCGATAATTTTGGATGGTGGAGGAGGCGAACCTCGACGGGCGCCACCCATCACCACGAGTGTCTTAGCATGGAACTGCTGTGCCGAAAATCTTGGCGGCCTTTTGATGGTTCGGAAACTGCGGGCGTTGGGCCGCTCCTTGCCACCATGAGGTTTAGCCTGCTTGGTTTCCAGATGACAACCGCAAAACCCGAGTCGAAGAGGCATGGACACTCCGACCATTAGAGAATTAAGATGCGACTGACTAGCCAAAAAAGTCACGGGAAGTATTTCAGTTTATCAGTTTGATTCAATCTAATCAATGCATAATGGAGACCAAATCAAATCGGATTGGATTTGTGCTGTTCAGTTCACAAGCCGAAACCGCACAAGCACCTCCAGCAAACCAAACCGGTAACTTCTCTTTCGTTTCTCACCCTCGTTGAAGCCCACAATGTGAAAATTACGTTAGGTGTCGGACCACCACATCGTCGTCCACCCAATCAATCATAAAACACAAAGATCAGCACGTCGAAACGGTGATTACCTTCCCCACTTGGCGAATCGAAGACAAATTTCCTTTTTTTCCCCAAAAAAAGGGATAAAAGAAGGAAAAGAGAAGCAGCAAAATGTGCAGCCACTCTCCAGTCATTTTCTCCAATTAAGTTGGAAGCCCATGTGCACAATCTCTGCAAGGGAGGGGGAATCAAAGCACCCAAGGAGTGATGGCGATGTTCCGCCCATGGGAAATTGGCAACCATCTCACTCAAACAAAAGTTGGGATCGATAGTGCGTTTGTTTGTGTTTTACGTTGCTCAAAAATTGTTTCAGGAAACGAAATAGAAAAAACTATTTCTGTTCCGAAAACAATTTTTGACCAGAAAAACGCGTTTGGTAAACTTTGTTTAAATAAAAAAGAATGAAACACGTTTGGTAAATTTGTGTTCTTTTTTTTTTAATATTTTTATTTATTTTCCTTTTTTTCTTTCTTTTTCTTTTTTTTTTTTTTTTTCTTTTGGCCGGTCGCCGGCCTCGCCCAGCCACGGAGAGGCTCGTCGGCCCCCGGCGAGGCTCGGCCTCGCCGTGGCCGGGCGAGCTCAGCCTCGCCGTGGTTGGGCGAGGCTCGGCCTCGCCTTGGTTGGGCGAGCTCGGCCTCGCCCGTGCCGCGCGACGCTCACACGAGGTCACCGGCCCTCAACGGCCGATCGCCCGCCATGGCGGAAGCGGCGACCGGCCAAAGAAAAAAAAAAAAAAAGAAAAGAAAGAGGAAGAGAGAGAAAAATTATTTCTCAAAAGTGTTCCTAACAAAGAAACAAGTTTTTTTGTTTCTTGTTTTTTCTAAATTTGTTCCCGAGAACAAAAAAAGATTTGGAACAAAACACAAACAAACGCGTTTACGATTCTTTTTTTTTTGTTAAAGAACAAAAAAACAGGAAATCTGTTCATAAACAAAAAAAAAAAAAATACAAACAAACAAATGCGCCTTAGTGACAAGTGGGGGCTCACTTCTTCCCAGAGGACCCTGGTTCTGGTGGTGGTGGGCCCACCTCCGTTGTGCCCTTTTGTCATCGGCACCAAAAAGATCCAACAGCAGCCCACCGCCCACCTTATTGCTATTGGAAACACACATATATTTAAGGCCAAAAATAATTTTCCTTTTTTTTTTTAAGATCGCCATCACGGTCCCGTGATTCTCCATTCAGAATTCAACGCGTGTCTTTCTTTGCAAACGGGATCCGACGATAAAGCCTTTCTTTTTACCTTCTTGCGATCGGATGGCTTGAAGGTTGCAATCGATGCTGGCTTATTATGATTAGCTGGTCTCAAGATCCCCTTCCCCTTTCTTCGTTTTACTTGTTTTCAAGTTTTCTTGCGTGAGCACTAGCGAATCTAACTGATCCGGCGGATCCCATCTTGTTTCGATGCCCTGTTCAGTTCATCCCTACCAACTCCCTATGCCCTCCTTGCATCACATGCCCCCTACTCCTTTAAATTGGTCCTCTTACTATACTTGTTTTTGGCTCTCTTTATTATATGATACAACTGATTAGAAAAGGCATAGTCTTTTTTTCTTTCGAAACAGGATCATATGAATTATGGGGGCAGAAAAGGCCAAAAACGAGAGGGAGTAGAACAGTGAGACAAATGGCTGAAACCCCCCTATAGTCTCTCTCTCTCCCTTTCCCTTTTATGGCCATGAAAGTGAAATCCATTAATTGGCCAAGAAAACCATTAGTGCACAGAGGCAAACAATTGTTGATATGTAAGTGGAGGATTCTCTTCTCGTTATGTGAGAACTAGGCGAGTACAGGCGGGTTGACGATTTCTTTTTATTTTTAAGATCAACATTTTGGACATTTTTTATTGGTTTTTCACGTTGGAAGTCCATATGACTCTTTGCATTGTACTGATCTATGATAGCTGTGGCATTGGCCATCACAAGAAAACTTAATAAGTTGTGTAGGTATTCTAAAATTGAAAAGAGAGGCGGAGAGAAGTCAAAGGTTATCTCTCGAGTCAATAGATATAGAAGGCTCTATATATAGAGTATGAGAAACACTAACAAAACCCTAATTTCCTTTTTTTATGAGTAATCACTAACTATTAATATCTTTGAATATACTTCAATATTGTTCCTCGAGCTATAACATTCATATGATAGGTGCAACTTTCTTCCAGAATTTGATTAAATTGTTGTGTAAGCCTTCTTACACTAGATAATAGATGTAGCTAATGACACCCGCACAACCTTGATAAAAACCTCGTAGAAATCAACTTGAATTGCGGCAAACTAGACTACATTCCCCCCACAAGGCCCAACTTTGGTTGCTCAATAAATGTGTGCTTGACTTTGGGAATTGAAAAGGATAGGAAACAAAAAAAGAATACTAAAACTGAAACCAACAATCTAACGAGAGCGGTCGCTTGATTTTGAAAGAGAAGCAGAACCAATGACTGTGATCAAGAAGGACGCACATCAAAATGACATAGAGAACAGAGATTCTCAACTTGTGGCAGACTTCACCAAACAAGGATGCCGGCAACAAGACTAACAAGTCACAGGGAATGACAACTCCCCTAGATGACGACCAAGAGATCAATGGCTTACGAGATAGAACTATTTTCAGAGACAATTGAAGCATATTTGAAACCGCAACAAGTAGAGGAAGATGGTGCTACTCTTGAATGACGACTGGTTGTGGATTCTCTTAAGAATGAACATTGGTGGACAAAAAACGAGCGAATTGGAACGATGAACAGCTACGGTCTCAATGTTAGGGTAGACGAGGGTTCCGTTTATCTTTTTATTAGACTAACATTAATGTTAATTATTCTAGGATTTTTGAAGAGAGCGAAAGAGAAAATGGTCAAAAGTAACATCTACACTCAATAACTTGATGAAAGAGTACATTAATGTTTATAGAATATGATAGATACTTATAAAACCCTACTTTTATTTCTTTATATATTTTATGACCCCCTCCAAAAAAATGCCTCAACATAATGAATAGAAAGCCCTAGACAAAACCTACAACCAACCCGAAAAAGAGTATTTATTCCATACTAGCAAAAACGAAAATATGCTCAACTAACTACTGTAGCAACCTCTCTCTCAATTATCTTATCTTGGGGGTAATATGCTGAACTAAACAAAAGTAGAAAACCCACCATCCAAAATAATTTAAATATTTTTGCTTCCCATTACACGTCAGCGTACATAATTGTAAATCTGCGTTGGCGCAAAACTCGATTCTTTTTTTTTCATGAGTTGCATGTGCAATTATTCTGGCGAAAAATTGAAATCGCGAAGCATTGTATGCCGATTTTGTCCGCAGCCTTTATTGTCAAATATAGGAGCGACGCTTGGATTTATTGCGGTCGTACACCAACACTGCAAAAACAGTGCGATGTTGATCAGATGATGTTGGTCCTGCTCCTTCCTGCTCGTGCACTTGACTTGTCATGCATCATACCTCATCACATACACATACAGAGAGAGAGAGAGAGAGAGAGAGAGAGAGAGGGAATTCACTGCTTGATTTCTTGGAATTTACTTCGACGGTGGGTCGCTCTCGAGAGGTAATTACAGAACCATCTAATCGTTCTCCTGTTCTTCTAATTGTCTTCTTCTGTCTGACCGTTGCTTCGCTGCTCCACCACAACGAGCTCGGACTTTAACAGGTTCTTTTGGCTCCATGCAATCGCACGATGCCAATTGGAAAAAGGTCGCCTAGGTCCCCAAGCGTCGTCTCTTTCTCCTTCCCCACTTTTGTTTCGTTCGAAGAATTTGGGCGGGGCGGTTTGGAACAGTGAGACGGAGGCAAATAATGACTGCACCATGCTGTCATGGGGAATCAGAAAAATGGGCTTTTGATGAAATTGGCATCAGTTTAGCCATGTTAGAAAGTTATATCAATCATGTTTTAAAAACTGGATTCAATTCTGGTAAAGAAAAGACAGATTCGAGTAGAAAAATGCAATCAACTCTAGATATGCTACAACAGTCTCAAAACAAAAATTCTCAAGTTGAAGGAAAGCCAATTTTTTCCAACACTAAGATTAAATATGATTTCATATTACGCACCTGATTAGTAAATGGTGAAAATCTATTCATAATCCCCGGCGGTATGACGTATGGTGATTGCATCTATATATAATAAATGACTTCATTAGCATAGTGTAATTAGATTATTGTAATGGTTGTAACTACTGCAAAGGATGACTTTTTTATAGTTGTAGGAAAGCATAATCTATCATAACTAAATTAATACACTAAATTATTAAGTACCTGATTAGAGAATGAACAAAATCCACTCATAGTTCCCGGTGGCATAATGTATGGTGGTTGTTGCATCTATGTAAAAATTGACCAAATTAGTTACATGTAAATACAAGTGGAGGACTAAGAGCGATAAACATACTTATGAAAATTTAAATTTACTGTTGGACAACCAATGTCGCTAGGATAAAAAGCACGTAGAAACTTATTTGAATTACTAGAAATATTTGGAAAATGAGTATCATCGGGTGTTGCTTGAACAACCAACTCTACATTACAAAGTAATAAATATATTAATCGACATAATGTAACATAAGCGAAAAATTTCACTAAAATAATATGTCATTCACCTTGATTTTCTATTCACATTGGGGGTGTTCCTTTCTTAGATTTTTTTTTCTTCTTCTCACTTGAACTTTTAAGCCTTCCATAAGCTATTCCCTTTCCTTTTCTTTGAAGGGGGTCCAATACCGAGACATCGCACAAAGAGGCCTCATTATGATCATTACTATCATCAGTCATAATCACACTTGATTGGTATGATAATAGTTCAGCCTTCGCATTTTCCATGTTCTTTGACACTATTCCCATAGTGTTTATGCTTTCAGCTCCCAAACTCATCAGTTCAAAAGATTGTTGCATTAACGTGGAAAATCGATTAAATTTAGATGAATCCGGTGACATTAGATGAGATTCATCACCTATAATCCCTCATTTGGCCCCTTTAGTCTATCTTTTCAAAATATAACCAGATGGAATGCTTATAACCGACATATTCTCAGTCAACACTTTCAAGGCATGACGACACAACCATCCTTTTGCTTCAAATAATTTGCATTCACAAGAGACTGAAAAATCTGCAGGGTCAAATCTGACAATATTTTCACGTCGATTTCCCATACACTTCAAAGTATATAAATAAATCTATCCATCAAATGTAGCACTTGAAATATGCTCAGAGAGAATTTCCAAAAATACTTGTTAAAAAAGATGCGTGTATACACTGAAGCGGCATGGTCCAAGATCCCATTACTCGAAACCTGTTATTTGGGTTTCCCAAGAGAGGCATAATCATCTTGACTTTCCACTTCTCTTATGTGCTTTAGTTGTTCTTCATAGTAGTGGACAAATTCTATAAGACGTGATGTCTTCTTCGCCATACGTTGAAAGACATTATTTGTGCTCTCACTCCTTTGGCTTGATGTTATACCACAAGTAAAGGTATCACGATCAAAAGCTAAACTCCATTTATGTCTAATGTTGTATAATTTCCGAAGCCAATTGTTATTCTCAATATGCCACTCCTCTTCCATTTCCTTCCAAGTGGATTCAAATTCATATTTCGATCTGCATCTATACATAAGCCTCAAGAAATATTTATCCTTAAAACCCGGATTGTTGTAAAGATGTGGGATGTTTTAATTGGCATTTTTCCCGATGTGCCAAGTGCATAAACAGTATTGTGTATTTGGAAACACCATTCTATTGGCTTTTTCCATGGCTACGTCTTGATCAGTAAACATTGTTTTTGGAGCCTTATTTCCCATAGACTTCAAAAACGCCTCAAATAACCAAATAAATGATTCTGCAGTCTCGTCCATAAAAAATGCACACCTGAATAGAGTATTCTTCCAATGGTGATTAACCCCAACAAAAGGTGCACATATCATTTCATATCTGTTGGTCCGATATGTAGTGTCAAATACTAGGATATCACCGAAACAATCGTAATCAAATTTGGACAAGCTATCTCTCCAAAACAAGTTTGTCAATCTACCATCTTGATCAACCTTTACTCCATAGGAAAACATTGGATTTTGCATTTGCATGCAATGAAAATGATTTAGAAGATTTTGACAATCTCCCCCACTTATAACCTCGGATCTTTTTGTCTGCAAATAATTTTGACAATCACACAAATTAAAACCCAAGTTTTGGCTTCCTCCATTTTCATTTGCTAAAAACTTATATGTTGTAGTCCCTCCAATACCAGCTTTAGTCATATCAACTAAAACACTTTTGCAAGTATCAGATATCAATCTTCCATATCTAATCAAATGCTTTTGATCTTCTGGAATAAATGGATGGCTATGCTCAGAAACATACCCTATGACTTCACAGATACCATTATCAACCTTAAATTTGATATGAGCAAAACAACCACATCTAGCTTCATATCTCTTATATTTCTTTTCTTTACCATCTAAGCTGTCAGAATACCCCTCACGATTACATACAAAGGTTCGTCGAGTTAGTTCTCCTTTACTATTTCTAAACATATTACCCTTCCTCTCACTCCAAATCCTTTGCCGATTGCATATGCCATATATTTATGATATGCTTCAAGTTCATTTGAAAACACCATTCAAACTGTAAATTCAAATTCTTTTTCCATATCACATACTACATGTGAAAGATGGGAAGATTCATGCTGCAATTAAAATAACAAAAAATAATTAACATCGTGCTTTTACAAGCATAATAAAATCTCATCCGTTACTTAAGAAAGCAAAATATGTTTCACATAGCATTATCGATGAATTACTTGTGATTTTGCCATTCGATAAATTTGTACGTGGAAATTTGTACCCAAATTATACCTACCAAGATGATATTGCCATATGAGTTGCATTAGATATAGCATTCAAGAGAACATGTACGGTGTATCCGAGTCTTACTTTAGTTGCCTCCAAACTTTTTTGATCCAATAAAAAAACTTAGACAGGTAAAAGTAGGTATATGCAACCTATCTATGAGTTTTTCTCCAACAAAGAAAAGAACATCATTTACCAGAAAATTGTCTAAAAATCATTCATATTGCACTTCATCTATGTGAGCCTCACACGACACTATAAGTCACTTAAACTGCAAAGTTTGCTTCATGTGACTAAATATAAGTAAATCCTAAGTGATAAATTATTTTCCTTACTTCATCGATCAGATAAAGCGCAAATCGAAACTTGAGTCATGGATGAATAACTCGGACATACCATTGCTAGTTTCTCGATGACGTGGAGAATGGAGCATGTGTTCTATGAGATTTTTTATTATATTAATCATTCATTTTATTTTATTCTGTTACGTTCTATTTTGAGTAGGGTTCTGCTAAAATTTACTATTCCTTGAAGGGAAGAAGGGGTGCTTCTAGGAGGTTCGAAACAATTCGAGCCTCATTCCCTCAAACCTGCCTAGATTGACCATTTCGACCACCAATTGTGGTTCTTATTATATGCCCTGTAAGGCAATGCAGGAGATAAGGTCAGCCAATTTCACCAATCTAGATAGGCAATTATCAGCAAGACCAATACTGCAAAACCAAACTTGATATATTCACCTCCAGTCCCAAATTAACTGAACCCCATTCAATCTAGTCGCTCACCAAGATAAACGAAATCACAGAGAAACAAGAATGAAAACCCATATGCCATATATATTAATAAAACACTATAAATACAATAAATCTCCACCGGAGCCTCCCCAAGAAAAAAAAACTTCACAAAAAGAACGAAATAGAGAAAACGCAGAAACTATCTGTATAACAAAAAAGAGACACAAAACATAGACCAACCCAAAAACAAGGGTTGGGTGGTGAGGAAGTTATTGTACAGGAAACCCATCCGGATCAATCAATCGGAATGCGAGTCGCAGCTGTAGTCGTTGTAAAAGACGGCGGTTTCGCTGCTGCTGCTGTCACTGTCGGAGTCGGAGATGTCGTCGGAGACGTAGGAGTAATAGTTGGAGTTGGGCAGGGGCACGCAGAGAAAGGTCCAGCTGAAAAGGGCGACGCGACCCAGCTGGTGGAGAGGGAAGCAACAGACGAGATCGAGCTGCTTGTCGCTGGTCATTGGTCGCTGCTTGCCCTCTCCATGATCGAAATGCAGACCGCGCTCTGCCACGCGTGGGCGGATTTGTGCGTGACCCTTAGTATCTGAACAGGCAAATACATGCAGCATCATTACCGGCAAATACGTGCAACACCCTTTTATAGCAATAATAAAGGAAGAAAGAAACTCAACACTTACGTTTAAAAGAAAAGGATTTGGACGGGCTCGCCACCGAGCTCGAAATAGCCGAGACCCCGCAGGACCCCGCACCCGCCAAGCACAAAAGCCAGAGATTCAAGGCGGCGTGGTTCATCGGACAGCGGCCTCCCTCGTCCGTCAAAGGAAGAGCAAAGAGCAAAGCGTCAATGGAGCGCACCGAGGATCTCAACGGGCTCACCACCAAGCTCGAAATAGCCGAGACCACCCTCACCACCCGCACTCGCCGAGCACAAAAGCTAGAGATTCAAGGCGGCGTGGTTCATCGGACGGTGGCCTCCCTCGTCCGTCGGAGGAAAGAGCAAAGAGCAAAGCGGCAATAGAGCGCACTGAGGATCTCGACAGGCTCACCACCGAGCTCGAAATAGCCGAGACCACCCTCACCACCACAAACCCGCCGAGCACAAAAGCTAGAGATTCAAGGCGGCATGGTTCGTCAGACGGCGGCCTCCCTCGTTGGTTGGAGGAAAAGCAAAGAACAGAGGAGTTCAGTTCAATGGAGAGAGGGAGAGAGAGTTCCCGATGGCATTGTGAAGATGTGAAGCAAATATTTGGTGGGATCCACCAACTATTTGCTTGCAGAGGAGTTCGGTTCCTTGTAGAACAGTGGACAGGACAAGACCTCTCGTGCAGGAGGAGAGAGAACTCAAGTTTTCATCAATTTTGCTGCGCTCCTTTTCGAAAATAAAAAGGGACGGGCTCAGACTCCAGCGTGGCTGCCAGGCGACACGTGTCGCCCGGTGAATGGACTCGGAGGAAGCCACGTTGGAGTCAAAGCTGCAGTCAATATTTTCTCATAGGGTTTACCTTTTCTCCCTTGGCCGCCACAGCGATTCCCCCTCCCTCGATTAGACTTTGCTTAGAAGCTCTGCCCATGCCACTACCGATCTTCTCCACTGCTACGTCAGCCGAAAACACTGCAAGAGACATGCCTTTGCCCACTCGCGCGTGCTCAATTGCGGCAACCATCAGCTCTCCTTTTGGACGGCCAACTGGTAGATCTGACCAAGTGATGATGGCAGGTCCATCGCGAAGATCTGTGATCGGAACGCCAAGTACAAATCGTTCAAAATTAGTAAGAATCTCGTTATCTTTTCCCTTTCCTTGTTTTGTTTGTACTGTCTCAGTGTGTTGTTGGGACTCTTGAGCCACTCTTGACTACCTTGAGCTTATTCCAAAGGGCCGAGAGGTGGTTGAAGAAGATGGTGACAGTAAGATTTATTTACTTCAGATCTAAAATCGCTTGTGATATTATGAATAATCTCGCTTGATCCAGCCACCCATACATCTCACGAATGTTCTCCCAAAGCTGCATAGAATCTTCGGTTGATGGAAGTCCGACAGCCACATAAGGGGAAAGACATTTGCCAATCCAAGTGCAGACCAATTGATTGCATTTCCTCTAGTGCTGCTAAAGAAGCCCGTCGGCTAGGAAGGGAATGGTGCTGTCGAGGAAGCCTTACTTGTCCTTCGTGACAAGGGCGCACCGGAGATCCCAAGCCCATGAGTTGTAGTTCTTTGGTTCAGCGAGCTACGTGTGGATGAGTTGGAGCGCGAAATCATTGGTCGACAACGTGTACAAAGGATCGCCGGGATCGGGTTGGCCGCCAATGCTGAAGGGAAACGACAAGAATTTGGGTGGTAAAAATGGGTAGGGATTACCTTAACCTAGTAGGGTCCGAATCTAAGACCTGGATCTGCTTGTCATTTGGGTTGGGTTCCGGCACAAATAAGGTTTGCCCATTTCTATTGAGCAGAGTCCCAAAGCTTTCATTTCCAGATGGCCCATAGGGGTATTGGGCCCACATCGCTGGCCTAGTCGCCCATTGGCCATGGGCTGGGTACTATAGAACCTGAGGCCACTAGATTGGGCTAGAAGTTTAAATCTGGGCAGAAGTAGAATCGGTTGGGTCTTGGGCATGGCCAGGACGTTGGATTGGAATCTCCTCCTGTCGCGGGTTGATTTGTGCTGAAGGTGAAGCAGGAATTTCCTCCACTAAAGAGTTTTTGGCCATTATATGATGAAAGAAAAACTAAATTCCTATTCGGCTTGTTGAATCATTTTGCAGGTTGCTACAACGTTCAAAGAAGGAACCGACATCAATTCAATGGTGCGTATAGTATTTGGGAAGAATTGTTTTATGCATTTCTGTATATGAAAATGTACAAATACAAGAGTGTATTTATAGTACAAAAAAGGAATCGGGAAAGATATACAGAAAAAATATATGATATTGTCTTCTGTATCTACCTGAATATTTCGACAATATTCCATCATGGATATATTGTATTAATTAGGATCACCATTGATATCATATCAAATCCGTTCTCCAACAAAAGAGAAACCGACGCACCTATTTGTATTGAGATTTAGTAGAAACACACCAACTAAAAGTTTATATTGTTGGTGACAAAGTTTATGGTTTCATCAAGCCCATCAATTTACTTAACAAAAAACAAAATAAGATTACTTTGATAGATATCCCAGATAAGGATTTTTTTTTTTTTTTTTTTTTTGGTCGTGTCTTGATATGTATCACTTACCGATAAAAAAAAAAACAATATGCTTTTTTTAACCTACTTCCCTCTTTGCTGGCTCTGAAAAGCGGAAAGCCACATTATCACAACACACAACATAAATACGAAGTAGCCGCATTCCGCAGCCGAGAAATCCCAATACATTCAATCAGCTTCTTCCATGGGGAGACGGCTTGACTTGGATCACCAGCTAAAGTTGATGGACTCGAAGTGCAGGTTTTTAGCCAACCCAGATGAACAGATGGCCGCGACCTCGTGCCTCATCTTCTTTGGACCACAAACCAGGACTCCAACACTTGACTCCTTGCACTCAAATAACATTTCTGCAAAAATGTTACAGATATTTCTCAAAAGTCAGTGCCGATATGCGAGGCCAAAGCATTAGTCCCGTGTACTATTGGATGAGAGCTAGAGAGTCAACAGAAAAGAGAATTCTAGCCAAATGGGTATATGAATAGATCACCATTAACTTGAAGCGACTTGTAATTGCTTATATTTTTATATGAGGCTTGATCCAATACTTACTCTTTAGGTCAGGCCTTTCGCCAAAGTGCAGATTGGTGGCTTGGACAAGGGACTGATGTGGGAGGCTCTCCAATTCCCTTTCAGCGTTGTAGAGCCCTGAATCAGGCGAATGCTCCCCAGCCGACTCGTTCAAGTGCTTGATCTGCTTCGCTTCCTTGGCATTTGTCCTCTTGTTCCAAACAAAAGCTGTACTAGCCACAATGACGATGCATATGCACATGACCAATATGTTCAGGACCGCCCTAACAGTGATAGGGAACTCGTTTTGATTGGGATCTATTGGGTAAATATAGTAGCGGGTAATGATCCCTATCAATATGAGGAA
The DNA here is from genome assembly GCA_014182365.1 of Eucalyptus tenuipes. NCBI lineage: Eukaryota > Viridiplantae > Streptophyta > Magnoliopsida > Myrtales > Myrtaceae > Eucalyptus > Eucalyptus tenuipes. The sequence continues at coordinate 734,995 of CM024541.1, read as the reverse complement.
CATGACGAAAGAGACCGAAATGATGGTACCGAGCCACAGCCAACCGTTGGGGCCTAAAATGGCATACAACGGTTCGTCGAGCGAACTGGGTTTGAACCAAATAGTTCGGGCTTGTTTGGAGGATTGGGTGGTGGCTTCTTTTTCTCTAGTCACGTAGGCCTCAATCTGAAGCTGAAGGTTTGATAAGTCGGATGGGGTGCCTGAGATGGGCAGGACAAGGTCAAGCATGGTAAGATCGGAGGAGTTCTTGAAGGCACAAATGAGGGTCAATTTAGGAGTCATTGACTTGAATGCGGTGCTCGTGAAGATGAATTCTCTGATGATGGAGATGAATGGAGTGATCCCACTGCCTCCACTCACCATTACCAGCTTCTCATACCTGAAGTAGAGAAATTTAATTAGAAATTATTAGACAGATTCATTGCGTTGCTGACGTCGACACATCAGATAGTCCTAAATTTGGAAAAGAAAACGTAAACACAAGGAGACCTTTACACAGAGACTGATTACATGATATATTCTAACTTAGGAATGGACTAAAACAAATGATATGTCGAGACCCATCCAACGTAACGAGCAAAACATATTACCCGAGGAAATGAGTCGAGGCGGGTCCGTAAGGTCCTTCGACAGAGACCTCGAGGCGATCGGGAGGAGAAGGAGCAGAAAGGATTTGGTAGAGCTTCTTCGACCAAGCCCCTTCGTTCTTGATGATGATGCTAAGCTTATCCTTTTCCAAGTTGCTGTTCGAGGAAATGGTGAACGGATGCCATTGCAGCTTGGACAGTCTCGGCACGTTTATGAACATGATGCTCGCCGGCGTATACTCTAGACCTGCTCAAACTCACAAAATACGGAACAAGAATGAGGGAAACAAGGAACCCGGATCCGAAAAACCAAGTACTTGAACGACACAATACAATGTCACTGTTTCTTCACCTGGGGTCTTGGAGAAGTTGAGCTCGACGGTGTCGCAGGGCAGGACGCGAGCGGAGACGAGGCGGGCGTGGCCGCGGGACTGTAGGAGGCGGAGGAAGCGGTCGACCAGGAAGAGGTAGAAGCCCGGGAGCATGACGCAGGAGTAATAGAAGCTGACGTGGAAGACGAAGAAGAGCATGAAGAGGATGTAGAGATAGTGGGTGTAGAAGAAGAGCTCGAACATCTTCCGCCTCACGCGGGGGAAGGTGGTCGCCCACAACCCTAGCCCGGCCAGCAGCGATATCTCCCCCGCCACGTTCGATATTTCCGTCTTCTGCCACCTTACCATCTGCACACAAACGCCCGCGTATCTTTACACTTCCAATCATACCGTACGCAGCGTAAGTTAGCAAGTTGAAATTATATCATTTCATCCCGGTTTTTAGCGGAGTCTGAAATTATTTTTAGAGTTTCTTGCTGTAAGAAAAACACTAACTTCAGCTTTTTAATAAGAGTTGATGTTACGAAAAACTCCAAACTAATTTATCCATTCATACATCCTCTTATCTGGAAAGAAGATGATTTCCCTGATCAGCTCAAGACGCTATTATGATACTTAACCAATAAGTACTTGATAGCTATTGAAATTCCAACCAGAAGATTCATCACCAACCTCACAAGAATAAACTCTAAATTAGTATCTCTTTTATAAATTTATCCAAAATAATCATAAAAAGCTCAATTAATAAATTTACCATAAATTAAGTTTTTGACAGTTAAAAATCCTAAACTAATATCACAAAAATCACAAAATTAGTATAATTATGACAAACTAGTAAAAAATTGCAAAATGATACACCTGTTAACTGTCACTTGTCATCCAACTCAATAATTTGACAATAAAATTTAATATAAATTAATAGAAGATAAATTTACCATATTGTACTAATTTGAGATAAATTTATAGGTTAGGATTTTTCATTTTTTTAATTATTTAAACAAAACTCATGAGAAGTTTCCAATGGGGAAAAAAACAGAAGAAATTCTTTAAAAAAGAGACCATGTGACTCTGTGCCAAGGGGTCAGTCAGGTGGGCCCGGCAAATAATTCTAGTGCGGCCCAAAAGGGAGATTTCCGTGTATGAAATTTCTACGTCACGACGCGCGCCCCCGCGCCCCCGCTTTTTCTGAGCACCGGTCAAACTCGCCCGACGATCCTGACCATCCAACACGGTGGTGGGCCCGACCTGGTGTCGTACGATCCAAAGCACCGTCTCGGTGCCACCCCAGCAGTGACGTCGATAAAGTAATGAGCAAATAGTATAATATATATGCAAAAGAACGAACAAAAGTTTCCGAAACGACGGTACTGACGTCGACACAGACAACTTCCGCGTAAATGCAAGCCACATGTTCAGCGAAATCTCAGCATTCACGTGGAGCTACCGTTCTTTGTTCAAAAGGGGTTGATTTCTTTTACCCTGAAAATCGTACCTTAACTCTTGATTTCACGTGGGTTCAGGCTCAAAACCATGTTTCCATATCGTACTAAAAAAAACAGTAAATAAATCAACTTAAATAAGGAATATTCTAATTTTTACCTCGGAGATTTTATGAGTGAGAGCCCAATAGAGGATATAAACGAGACCGTGCGTGGTAAAGAGAACCATGACGATGTGGCCTAGCCATATATGGTACTTGATGCTGGCTTCCGAGGTGAGGCCAAAGAGCGGCAGCACCGACGACGCTCGGGTCACCGGGAAGAACAGAAAGGCGAGCGCTATGTTCCCCACGTTCCCCAGCCACAAGCCCGAGCTCTCCAGTTTCGCTTCCCACCTGCCATCATGCTTGGAAATTTTATGCTCGTGCTCTTATGATTATGGTTTTCTCGAATATTATGTTCCAACAGATTGCTTGAAATAAAAAGATATTGGCTGACAACTTTTTGGGTTTTAGACAAGTAAAGCCATGAAAATTCTCTCGAGTAATAAAGGTAAGACTAAGAACAACCTTCCTAAGTGAAGTCTGTCACATCAATCGATGTATAAAAACCATAACTCCTTAAAACTGTTTCGACAATGGTCAGACGAACGCATGATTTCGAGCCTGTTTCTTTTGTTCCAATGAAAATTAAAACAGGAGAACGAAACCCTTTTGCCTCGGAAGAATTTTTAGGTTAGTGTGAAAAGCCACTTTGGCGTGAGAAAAAGGTTCCTTACATTTTCTCCCCATCCATCGGTCCCGTTCGCTCGATGTCGAGGAAGCTGCTGCGAAGGTCCGTCGCGAAGGACCAGACCAGGAGCGCTATGAACATCACGAAGAAGGCCAGTTCGGTCCACGAAACGATCCCCAGCGGGCCGCTCACCAGCACCGGTCTCTTCCACATTGCCAGTCCTTTCTTCCTTTCCACGCCATTCCTGTTTTGCCATCTTTAAGGTTAATTCAAGCATAGCTCTCAACAAGCCGATAAACCGACAGACGAATCAAACAGCCGTGGAATAGATCAATACTTTCCCACTCGAGGCTCGCTCGATTTGTTTCCAAGATGGAGGTACACACAGCCCAAGCAAGCGATGAACAGGACCGGGAATGTGAACATCAGCATCGTGTAACCTGTTTTTTTTTTTTTTAATTCGCACAGTAAGACACGAAAGAACTCGTCGATTTAGTGGAAATTAAAAGCAACAAGGACAGGAAAAAGGGTGAAAAAGGAAGAAGGTAGGGTGAGTGCAGGAGCCAGATTCAATGCCTTGATAGCCGAAGAAGGTGGAGGTGCCAGATTTGGCCCAGATGCTGGGCCACCAGTGCTCGCGGTACGTGTTGGTGGGCAACATGATCCACATCAGAACAGTGCCGAGAAACACCACCATGGACAAGACCCATATCGCCTCTCTGAGGATTCTCTTTGCTCCACCAGACGATGGAGGAGATGATGAAGGTGGTGATGATCTTGTCATGGTGCCAGAGTCCATCTTTCGCTCTCAATCTCTCGGTGACGTGTGTCAGAGACAGAGAGAGAGAGATTTAGTGACCGAAGGAGGAGCGCATGAGGAATGTGCGGAGTGGAGTGAAACCGAATCTGTACTTCTCTATATACACTATGCATAGGAAGGACTTAATGGACATACCATTTGTACGTGAATTTACGTGTCAGCCTTTGTATTTAGTAAAAGTTTCAAATGTTCCAGCTTTCAAGAAGTTCATGTACAAGTGTTGCAAAATTTTGATTAGGTAAAAAGAACAAAGGTAAAAGTTAATTCAATCAGACCGATTAATTTTTATTATTTGTGAGTTTATATAACAAATTGTACATGTAATTAATGTTAAAAAGAAAAACATAAATTTCCATCATTATACTTTGTTATACTTTCAATTTAACTTCCGTCACTTCCACGAGCATTATGTGCGTAACTCTAGGAAGCTCGTCGTTTCATCTTCAAAATGCTTTTGGAAATTCCTTCGTATCTCCCCCGTCGGAGCTAATGCTCTATTGGGGCAAAAATCGTTTGACCTCTCTCTCTCCGACCGAGCGATCTTGCTTCCCACCATTTTGTGCCGGCAACCCCCTCGGCGTGTCGAATTGATTTTCCTATATGGGCAAGCTCCAAATTTGCTTGAGGGGGGGGGAATGTTGCCATCTTTGAGGAGTCAACTTCGCTGATGACTTGGGCCAGAGGGAAGGATCACGCGACCACCTATAAGCAGACCCGTGCCACTTGGAATATATTTTCGATTACGTGCTCGAGAAGTGCAACTTCTTTCACATGCGGCTTACGATAATTCCTTGTTCGTACGGTGCATCCGCCATGGACATTGGCTTTTTCCGCCGCCATCGAGGATTCTGGGGGAAGATAAATCGTGCGTTTGACTCTTATTAGATTTAAATTTGGATTATACGTACGCATATACGTTTCTTTGTCACGCTGCTGTAGAGTGTCATCCGGCAAATAAGCATAAGATTTGAGGGATAATGCATGTGCGGCTCATGTTCGGGCGAGAGATATATGTGGATGCGGGAGTGCTCGATGTGTGGCAACAAGCGCCCGCAGCTGACGTCTCTAAACTTTTCCTTTTTGTCCCACAAAAGATTTTCGAATTTAAGTTTAATCTCAGTTCTACCATAAACTTTTTTTTCCCATTAAAAAACCAATGACCATCTTTCCAAAAATTTCTCTTGAGAAAGCTCTTAGGTGCAAGCTATTCAAGCATTCCAAGCGTGAGCTTTTTGACCACAAGAGATGGAAGACTCTCGAGCACGAGAGATTGAAGACCAAGTACAAAATTGAAGATCCACAAGCGAGGTGGAAGGAAGACTCTCTTTAGAATGAGGCAATTGAAGAAAGCAGGAAATTTGTCAAAGTCCTAAACTTTTTGCATTTGTGTCAATTTAGTCTTAAACCTCTTATTAGTACTAATGTATTCCTAAACATTTTCACTTTGTACCAATTCAGTCATTGCCGTCTAAATTTGATCGAATTTTGTTAACTGGGCGCCGGTTGATTGACATGGCACAATCGGTGATAACGTGGATAATTTTTAATAATATTTTAATATTTTTGGATATTTTCAAATTTTTTTCATTTTCCTTTTAATTTTCTTTTTCTTTTTCTTCTCCTCCCCTTCCTTACAGCCAGTCGGACGGACCTTGGTAACCGGCCAAGGCAATGCCCGACGAGGCTTGAGCCGTCGCTAGAGGCCATGAAGGCTACTTGCGCTAGGTGGCAAGGCTCGCCCTCGTCGGATCTAGCGAGGTCAAGCCTCATCGGCCATGGGCAAGGCTAGACCTCGCCGGATCTAGTGAGGTCGAGCCTTGATCCGGCGAGCGAGTCTAGCCTTGCCTAGCCTCTAGCGAGACCAACTCGAGGCTACCCTAGCCGTGATCGTGGCCTCACGCTAGGCTGGGAGGCTCATCCTTGCCAGCCATAGGTGAGGCTTGATCTCACTAAATTCGATGAAGTCGAGCCTCGCCAATGATTGGGAGGGCCCACTAGAGGCCAACAAGATCGACCTAGACCTCACCGACCATTGCCTTTGTCCGGTTGCCAAGGTTCGACAACCAGCTAGAGAAAGGAAGAGGAGAAGGAAAAATGAAAAATGAAAAAGGAAAAGGAAAAGGAAAAGGAAAATAAATATAAATATAAAAAATTCAAAAAATATAAAAATATTATTAAAAGTTGTACACGTCGCACTACATGTCAATTGGCCAAGCACCCAAAGAAAAATCCTAGCAAAATTAGCCGGAATGACTAAATTGGCATCAAATCAAAATGTTTATGACTAATTGGCACTGATAAAATGTTTAAAACTAAATTGGCACAAATACAAAAATTTAGGACTTTTTGTTACTTTTCCCAAAGAAAGCCAACCCTAATTACTATAATTTCCCCCAAATTTCAGTTCAAAAAGGGCGTGATTTGGATTGATGTGGAAACTTGTTTTTTTTTTTTTTTTTCTTGGAAACAAAACGTGGGGAAATTAAAGTAATGACGTGGAAATGTTACATCATTGAAGGATGATTTTGAACGGAGGGTGATATAAGACTTAGGTAAAAGTTGGTGATTCATTATAAGCAAAAATATATAATGTAGAATCGAAACTTGACCTAAAACTAATGGATTTTTTATGTGATGAAATAGAATTAACTCTGCAGTTAAACTTGGGGTTATTTTTTATTTTTGGGGGGTTGGGGGTTGTATTAGGCCGCTAATCTTGTGGTTTCGAAAATGGTGGGAGTGGGCAGAAATCAACAGTGTCCTTGGGGTTCAGACTTTTGATTCAATATTTAGGACAGGACGAGTCGGGTCAATCCCATGTGAGCAATGAGGTCACGCTTAAGAGATTTTGAGGAGTAAGTATGATGACTGGGGGGCGATTAAACAACATATTAAAGCTGCATACGTCGATTGGGAATATGTGATGTGAACTTGGTGAATATGTTCAAACCGACAATACGAGTCACATTTTGGAAGTTTATGGTTTCGAGGACCATACAAGGTTCTGATTCGGTCGGATCTTTCTTAAAAGATAATAGTGATGCACAATTATCCATCTCATTTTTTCAGCAAATGTAATCTCGTCTTTACATGATAATTAACTTCCGAATTGCTTACATTATGCTAGTTTTTTTTTTTTTTTGGATTTAGCATGATTATCTTAAATATCATATGAATTTGTTAGGCTGTGGCAATAGTCTTGCCATGATTAGAGCACTGTTTGATTTCTTTATTTTTTTACTTGAGCTGTAACTTTGCCATCTTGTAGTGTTAGGGAAGTAGTAATTTGCGCGATACATGTAATAGAGTTGCAGCACGTTGGAACAACGTGAGGGGCTCCAGAAAGGTAAATTGCAACTCGGGAGGCGATGCGATGGCTACGAGGTTCTCGTCAGACATTTTACAAAAATTACAACAGCTCTCCTAACAAATGCCAATAAAAACGTGATCACTTGCCTCAAAGTCAGATTTCCTGGTTATGTTTTCCTGTCTTTTATCTTGAATTTTCTTTCATTGGTTATACAGGTGAAAGAAGGACTCCAAAAAGGAGTGGTGGCGTTACAGCTCCGTAAAGCTGTGTATGAAGCTGACCTGGTGTGGCCCCAAAGCCGGTCCCACGGGGTGAAGGATTTTCTTTCCCATCTGATGATAAACTTAGGCACCAAAATTCCAATGGTAGGCGGGAACCTTGGACTCTTATGATAATGCTCGGGAGGCCGTCGACGTTGATCGCTGATTCCCACTTTTAATCTTTCTTGGTGCACATGGGGTATGTGCCGTTGAGATCAATCATCATCGTCGGAAGAATTTAACATTTCTGACTGATGGACGGGTTCAGATTAGAAATAATATTCCATTCTCCTTGGAAAGCTTTGAATTTTGTGGCATCATTTTGTAGGTTTACTATGAATATTCTGCCATGTGACACAAACCTACGAAAGGTAATGATTACTCGTGTCTCGTGAACGTTTGAGCTCCCCCTTTTAACCTCCAGAAGAAGATGGTCCGTCACGGAAGCAAATGGATTAGGATAAACTCCGATTTGGTGAAAAGGACACCGTGCGGAACCAGACTTGAAAAAGTAGCGGTTGCAATCTGATTTGGAGAAAAGCACACCATGCGGAACAAGATTTGAAAAGTAGCAGTTGGAACTCTGCCCCCCCAAAAAAAAAGAAGATAAGAAGAAAATCCAGGATAACAATGCCGTAAATACTCGAACTTTTGTCCACTAACAATTGAGTAGATGAACTTTTCTTTTGTTCAACAAAATATCTCAAATTTTTAAATCTGTCTCAATGTGAGGCATCCATTAAAAAGTTGTCATGTCATGTGATTTTATTAATGTGATTCACTTTCTCCGTAAATTCAAGCACAATTTGTGACATGGCTCACCTATTTAGGAAAAAAAAATGCTTCATCTCCATCTAGATATTGGGTGATGAAGAGAGAGGATACCAACTTGGATAAATTTAGCCATCTTATGAGTGGTCACATAGAATGCCAAGATGGGTAATTTGTCCAAAGTCACTCTATATAGTAAATGGGAATTAGGAGTGTCAATAGTTCGGTTTGGTTCGGTTTTTCAAAAAAAACCGCAGTAAACCGAATCGTTAGGAAAATTGCTAAATCAAACCAAATGAGACATGAATCGAATACGAATCGAACCAAAATTTTGGTTTTGTTCAGTTCAGTATTTTGGTTTTTGGCTTTTAGCTTTCGGTTTTCGGTTTTCGGTTTTTGTATTTGTTTTTTTTTTTTCGTTTTTTTGTGGTATATTATAAGAGTAATTTTCCCAAGCCCCCGTTTGATTCAGATTTTCAATTTTGGTTTTAGCTTTTATTTTCTTTTTGTTTTTTTGGTCTAATATTATAAGAGTGATTTTCTCGGGCTCCAATTTGGCGATTTGGTTCGATTCTGTTCGAATTTTTTATTTTTCGTTTTTTTTGTCATATATTTTCGGATCAATTCGACCCATTTAATTAACGCCCTGCAAGATCACATTTTCCTAAAAGGTTCGCATCTTCAAACAATTATTGCAATTTGCAAGCACTTTCAAATTTATGTAATCATTGTTGAAGATACGCAAGGATATTCACAGGAATCATTCAGATATCATTGCATAAGTCCAGATCAATTAATATCGGATCTGATTTTGTGTATCATATTGTTTCCTTTTCTTTACATACAACATGTACACTAATACACGTTATGTACATTGTGTTTGAATATACTGAAATAGAAGAGAAAATTCCCCTCTCGCTTCCTTTCCTCTCGTCTCCTTCATCTTCTTTCATGGTATCAGAGCAGGTCACACATCTGTAATCTGCCTCTTCCGCCTTGATTCATTCTCTTCTGGTCTTCTGATTGCTTGCCGGAGGAATCAAGCTAACCTGTAAAACGCATTAGTACTCCGGCGCAAGAATCAGTACTTTGAAGAAATCATATTGAAACAGACGAAGGAAAAGAAAAGAGGTAGATCTCCATACCGTCATGGCCGACAATCAACCTCAATTACCTATGGATACAGCGACCTCAGAAGCACAAGATCAAGTGCATAACATCATAGGTCGGACTGATCAGCCCACAATGGGGCAATTTTTCCCATGCCAACCCACTCCGGGGCACCCCCATTCGGGGACTTCCTACCAGTGGGTACCAATGCCAATATACTATGGAGGAAATCCAAATATGTCATTCTCCGGAGGCCAGATTCAAAACGGTCCACCAGCCGCAAGTGGGGCGGACCACTCATAAGCAATCGGATCGTCTAATGCGGGCGAAAACCCTAATGGGTCAGGCGATTCGAATGCGGGGACTCGGGGCACTTTCAATCAGGGTCAGCAAGCAAACCCTTACTCGGGATTTCCACCCGGTTTCCTGCCGATCTCCTTGGTGGCCGCCATGGGTCGCCCAGAACCCGGCGACGCCTTGTATGTCTCCAATTTCAACGGGCTTGAGTTGCGACTCATCAGCCACCCTCTCACAGGACCCGAAAACTACTCGAGCTGGGCATGAGAGTTCCGTAGAGCACTCATCACAAAGGATAAAGAAGGATTCATCGACGGAACTATCCCGATTCCGACGGATGAGAAGATGGGGCGACGGTGGAAAAAATGCAACCAATTGGTGAGAACGTGGATAGGTAATTGCATCAGCCCAGAAATCGCAGCAGGGTTACCTCCCACAGAGGATTCAAAAACAATTTGGGAGAATATCAAAGATATGTACGGGAAACTCGATAGGGCGAAAATTTTCTCCCTGCAGTAAGCCCTCAGCGAGCTGAAGTAGGGAAACATGTCAGTAACAACATGCTTCAACAAGCTCTCTGCCCTTTGGAATGAGCTAGAAGCGGCAGAGGAGAGACTTGAAGGACCGGAGGCAATGCTCCAACAATACAGAGCAATGAAAGACCGAGAGAAAGCGACCCGTTTCTTATTGATTCTCAACGACTCTTACCGTCATTTCAAATCGCAGATCCTGGCCATGGAACCAGCTCCTCCCCTTGGCCGAATTTTTCAGCTCGCGATACAGGAGGAAAACCAGAGGCTCACTGCAACCGACGGCAAGACCTCTGAAACCCTAGCATTGGCGGCAAGAATTGAGAAGGGGCAGAAAACCCTAGCCAAAGGGAGAGAGGCGATGTCGCTAGGGTTCGGGGAGCCAAAGGGGGCGCTAGGGTTCGCAGAGACGAAGGGCCCTTTTAAGGGCTCCGTAGACGGCCAAGATCGAATCCAGCGATCTGACGGTCAGAAAGGGGTGCGGTACTTGGCTAATCTCGATGGTGGGGATGCGCTCGGGTTAAAGGGATCCAACGGTCCAAATTATCTGAGAAATTATGGGCCGAATTTTAAAAATAAAGGGAAGTTATTTTGTGATTATTGCAAAAGGCCCCACCACACAATTGACAATTGTTGGAAATTACATGGGAGGCCTGAAAGGAAGGGAAAGAAAATTTCAGCAGCAGCTTACCAGTCCACAACATCCACAAATGTCAATCAACCCATCACACATGGAGAATATCAACAATTGATGCAGGCTTTGCAAAAATTGGAGGTTCCAAAAAGGGGGAGCAGCTTTACAGGTATTTCTCATTGTCTGACAAATAGTATATCAAGAAATGCCTGGATTATTGACTCGGGAGCAAGTGATCATATTGCATGCAATAAGGGATTATTTACTGATATTCATGAAGATTCATCTAATCCTATTACTGTGCAACTGCCAAATGGCAATATCACTTGTGTCACCCTAACTGGGACTATCACTCTTAGCCCACAAATTACTCTAAAAAATGTTCTTTATATTCCGAACTTCCAATTTAATCTTATCTCTGTGTCCAGAGCCTGTCCAGAAAATTCGTGCCAAGTATTTTTCAATGCTGATATCTGTCTATTTCAGGCCCTTTCGACTGGAAAACTAATGGGCTGGGGTAATCTCTCTGAAGAATTGTTTTTCTGGAAAAATTTACCCAAGAATCTTGATTTACTCTCTTGTAATAAATCATTGTGTAATTTGACTGCCAATGATAAGCATTTCCTTTTGCATTCAAGATTGGGTCACAGTTCTTCCCTTCCTTATCCTCAATGTCCCATTTGCCCACTTGCGAAACAATCGCGGACACCCTTTTCACTAAGGATCTGTTCGTTTCGCGAAAAATGGGCCATTTCCGGAAAATATTTTCCCAGAAGTCATTTTCCAGGAAAATAACAATATTTTCTGGTGTTCGGCTAAAACCTGAAAATGTTTCGGAAAATATTTTTTGGTGTTCGGTGAGGGAAATATTTTCCACTCACCATATTGGCGAGCGCGAGGGTCAAGCTAAAGGCTCGCCAGATCGACAAGCGTGAGCTTGAGATTGATGAGCTTGAGGTTCACTTGATGACGACTAACAACTAGCCAAGAAATAAGAAGATGAGAAATAAAGAAAAGAAAAAGAAAAAAAGAAATGAAAAGGAAATGAAAAGGAAAAGGAAAAGGAAATTAAAAATAATTCGAATAAAAAAGAAAAGAAGAAGAAGAAAGGGGAGGAGGAAGTGATGATTTGTGGAAGTGTGAGATAAGAGAGATCAAGTGAGGAAAATGTTTTCCACTTTTCAAAAGTGGAAAACATTTTCCCCCAATTTATAAGACATTTTTCCTTTCATGGAAAACATTTCCCCTAGGAATTCATTTTCCGTGAAACGAACGCCGAAAATCCGGAAAACGTTTTCTCGGAAAGTATTTTCCACGAAACGAACGGAGCCTAAGTCACAATCGTTCAAGTGATATTCTTTCTTTATTGCATGTCGATATCTGGGGGCCATACCATACATTAAATCATTATGGCTCTCGATTCTTTCTCACTATTGTCAGTGATTACTCCAGGGCCACATGGCTTTTTCTCATGCAAACTAAGGGTCAAGTTCTGTCTCATCTAAAGACTTTTCTTTCCTTGTAAAAAACCCAATTTGGGAAAAATGTTCAAAAAATACGGACAGACAATGGAAGTGAATTCTTCAATCATGAATGTAATGCTCTTTTTTCGTCACATGGGATACTACATGAGAGCACATGTGTCTATACACCACAAGAAAATGGGGTGGTGGAACAAAAACATCGCCATCTATTAGAAGTGGCACGGGCTTTAAAATTTCAAGCTTCTATTCCAGACACGTTTTGGGGAGATTGTGTTTTAACTACAGCTTATTTGATAAACCGTATGCCAAGTAAGCTTCTTGGCGAGCGAACACCTTTCGAGCTGCTTTATGGAAAGAAACCAGATCTGGCACATTTGAAGATTTTTTGATGTCTTTGCTACGCCACCATAGTAGGCCCTAGAGATAAAATGGGACCTCGTGCTCGTCGCTTCATCTTTATGGGATATCCCGGCCTACAGAAGGGACACAGGGTATTTGATCCTTCCACAGGAGAATTCACGGTTAGCCAGGATGTTTCGTTCAAGGAGAATTTTTTTTCCTTTTGCCACCTCTGCATCAGGGATAGATCAAGACGATCATTTCCATACTATTCACACGGAGGAGACTGTGGAAGATCCAGACTATGTTCTCCTTCGCTCATTAGCAGATATCAGGCCATCTCCTACGTCAACTATGGACACGACATCCCCACTGGAAGTGACAGAACAACACCAGGAGGAAGTCTCTTCCCCAGGTTTGAGTACTGTTGGCAATTCAGATAATAATTCACCACCAGAGGACAATGTGCCAAGGCGATCCAGACATAGCACACGTCCACCAACCTGGACCACAGATTACATATGTGGAGTCCGAAATTCACCAGGTATTCTATTCCCAATTGCCTCCTATGTTTCCTTTGAGAGACTTTCTCTAGAACATAGGTGTTGTATTACTCGCATTTCCGATGGGCGAGAACCATCGAGTTTTGATGAGGCAAGCACTGATCCACGCTGGCAGAAGGCCATGGAAGCAGAATTAAAGGCCTTAATGGATAATCAGACATGGGATCTTGTTACACTAACTGCACATCGCAAGGCTATTGGATGCAAATGGGTCTACAAAATCAAATATCGTGCAGATGGATCTTTTGAGAGATACAAAGCCCGATTAGTGGCTAAGGGTTTTACACAACATGAAGGTTTTGACTAGGGGTGAGCAGCGGTCTAGGGTCGACCCTGGACCGACCCTGGACTGGCCCAACCCTGCCGGTCCTGGTCCGGTTCCCAAGAGAACTGGGTCGGTCCTTGGTCCTGAAATTTCAGGACTAACACTGTGCGGGTTGGTCCTCGGTCCTGAGAGTTTTTGGTTGGTCCAACCCGGACCAACCCTGTATATTATATTATATTGTATTATTTATAATTCTTTTATATATTCAAACCTAAGTAAAATGTTTGTTAAAAAAAAAAAACCTAAGTAAAATGATGTTAAAGGCGTTGACTCCTCGGCTCACAAATATGGCCGACGGCATCCAAAAGGCGTGAAGTTTATGCCATCAAGGTCTTCACGGCGTCCTCCTCCATAGTCCAGTATGTTCTTCACTGTGAGGACCAAGGAGTCCTCACAGTCACGGACTCGCGACGCGCAAGGTTTACGCCGTAAATCTCCTCACGGCTTCCTTCCCCAAAGTACGTTCTCTTCCATTCTGTCTTCTTTGTTCTTCAATTTTGCATATGGTGTTATGAATATTAAAGATAGATGATTACAAGAACTTTCCATCTTGTCCCATATCTCGATGAGCGGTTAGCAGGTACGAAATTTCCATTATTGTGTCATCTTATATTTGCTGAATATGTATTGGTATTTATAGTTTAGTTGCACAATGCCACATTGTCGATGGATATGTAATTTGAATTTGTAGGTTTGCTTTTTTAGGAAGTATAAAAAAACAAGACGAAAAAAATAATCGATCGATCCTGGGTTGACCTTAGAACCGGACCAAACCCATTGGGTCAGTCCGGTCCTTGGTCCCAGGCTCAATAGAGTCGGTCCTCGGACCTAAAAATTGAGGACCGACACTGTACGAGTTGGTCCTAGGGTTTAGGGGTGGCCCGGACCAACCCGGACCATGCTCACCCCTAGTTTTGACTAGCACGAAACTTTCTCCCCCGTCACCAAAGACGTTACCGTCCGCTCATTTCTTTCCGTAGCGGCATTTCAGGACTGGTCATTGCATCAGATGGATGTTCACAATGCCTTTCTGCATGGCGATTTAGATGAGGAAATTTATATGGAAGTGCCACAAGATTTACGAAGACAGGGGGAGGATAAAGTATGTCGTCTCCGCAAATCCTTGTATGGACTTAAACAAGCCTCAAGACAGTGGTATGCAAAGTTTGCTGAGTCGTTGATAGCTGCCGGTTTTCAACAGTTCAAGTTTGATTATGCTGTTTTCACATGGACTAGAGGTATGTCATCTATCTACTTAATGATATATGTAGATGATAAACTTATTATGGGCAATGATGAAATAGCTATCAAAGGATTCAAAGACTATTTGCATTCTACATTCCATATTAAGGATCTAGGATCACCAAAGTATTTCCGTGGAACCGAAATTGCACGTTCGGATCAAGGCATTTCCCTCAGCCAAAGGAAATTTGCACTGGAGATTATATGAGAAGCGGGTTTATCGGGATGTAAGCCAGCTATAATTCCAATCGAGCAAAACATTAAACTGACTACGGCAGATTATGATGCTGGTTTATCTCAACAGACTGATCCTGTACTCAAGGATCCATTGGGATACCAGAAACTTGTTGGGAAGCTCATATATTTACCATGACCAGGCCAGACATAAGTTATGCAGTCCAGACACTTAATCAGTTTATGCACCAACCGAAGGAATCTCATATGAATGCAGCACTTAAAGTAGTGAAGTACTTGAAGAGTTGTCCAGGACTCGGAATTCTCCTTTCCAGGAAATGCGACATGAGGATGACTGCATACTGTGATGCGGATTATGCGACCTGTCCAATGAGCAGAAGATACATAACCGATTTTTGTATCAAATTTGGGGATTCTTTACTTTCATGGAAGACAAAAAAGCAACCGACCATTTCACTATCTTCGGCAGAGGCAGAATATCGTGCCATGACCAAAACCACTTGTGAAATAGTACGGTTACGGGGATTGCTTCGAGATCTTGGAGTAGAAGTTAGAGGACCGACCAGACTATTTTGTTACAATGATGCAGCCCTCAAACTTGCGTCGAACCCTATTGTGCATGAGAGAACCAAGCACATAGAAGTGGATCGTCACTTCACTCGAGAAAAGATCCAACAAGGGATGATCGAGACATAAGGAATTGGAACAGAAGAACAACCAGCAGATGTCTTCACCAAGCCCTTATGTCAAAGACAGCATGCGTATCTTTTGAGCAAGCTAGGCGTCTTGGATATCTACAAGCCACCAGCTTGAGGGGGAGTGTTGAAGATATGCAAGGATATTCACAGGTATCATTCATATATCAATGCATAAGTCCAAATCAATTAATATCGGATCTGATTTTGTATATCATATTGTTTCCTTTTCTTTACATACAACATGTACTACAATAAACGTTCTGTACATTATGTTTGAATATACTGAAATAGAAGAGAAAATTCCCCTCTCACTTCCTTTCCTCTCGTCTCCTTCATCTTCTTTCAAGCATACCGGCAATAATAAAATATGATCCCATTCAAAACTGAATGCGAGACATTGAATCTCAAAAAAATCAATGGCTTTACCCTAACCATGAGCACCAAACAAAAATTAACCAACAAAAAGATGGGGAGAAACTCCATTCCCAAAGATCATATGAAATGACCCATAACTTCAATAGGTCAAGTACATATCCCAAATTGACAAGAATCTTCATATCTTAGAGGAAATTTTCCGAGCTAAGCATTTATGTCACTGTAAGTAAGACAGTCATCTTGATTTAATACTTTCATTGACTTATTGAATATCTAGAATTCCAGTACTTCTCGATTTCCTTAACTGTCCTTCTTGGAATTCTACTAGCAATCGAAGACTACCTCATCATGAATGATATAATTTTGGCTCAACGATATTATCTTCGTGAAAGATAGAGAGGAAATCATCAACAATAAAAGAGAAGCAGAAAGGCAACAACAGAATATAGTCTCACTTTTCTCCGACGAGATTATATTCTAATTATAAACATCTCCTCATATTCAAAGAAATCTAGCTTTGATTCTTAGCTTATCTCTTGTGCAATGAACTTGGATGAACTAATCATTCAAAAAATAGAAAAGAGCAAACGTGGATGAACTTCGTGTCTTACCATTAAGGAGATCAATCTGAACAGTAAAGTGTGACAAAGATAGTAAGATGGTGAAAATAAGATAATCATATGACAGCTTGGACCATTTAAAAATAGCTAAATAGTTGATTCCAAGCTAGAACCAACTGAGACGAATGAAAAAAAAAAATAGAGCATTATAAGCTAATTTACCTGACTCTAAGTTCATCAATCATCAAGAGAAATCACTATTGAGTTCAAGTTAATGGTCGTAATTGACAATTCTGCATTAAATTCACAATGAAAATGAGAATTGAAGTATCAATTGTAATATTAAAAGATATAAATATTTCGTGGTTATATTTTTCTCACCTGACTCGAAATTTTCAAGTTCTTCTAAGTCCTCCTTGATCGACTATAAAAGTGGTACGGATCGTAGCCAAATCTTGAGTACATATAAGAGCCTCTATCATGATTGGGGTAAAGGAGGTACGAAATACGTCAAGTACACGACCTCCTATGTTGAATGCAGACTCTGATGTCACAGTGGAGATGGGCACGGCAAAATATCTCAAGCAATGAAAGATAGGATAGGATATCTTGAAGAATTGACTTTCCACCAATTTAATATGTCAAAGGTGGAGCTATAACGTTCACATCCTTCTTCCAAATACTTATCTAATTCAGATTTTTCTTCCACGTATTATTGTCAAGATGCACTCATAATGTCCGCACCAATCATAGGAGACATTAAAATGTTCACTATCCTTATCCCCTTTAATCTCATGTTGCTTTGGGTGCATATACCAGTGCGATATTGCTCGAATAATAATGTTAGAGTTTTTCTGACTCTATCTCTCAAAGTTCATGCCCGGTTGCTTTCATGCACTTGATTAATCATTCATTTCACATACTCCATCTTATGTCGAGGTCAAGTACACATGCAATGAACCATGTTACATTTATGTTGCTCACATTGCTAAAATAATTATTGAACTTGACTTTCATTCTCTTGGCTATTTCCTGCAAACTCTTGTCCTCATCCCTACAATATCTATCAATCATCATACAAATCCTATAGACATCTTATGCCATATCATTGCAAGTGACGTAAGAAGAGCCCAATACTTTTAAAGTAGCATCATAGAACAACTTCAAGAAAGGAAGAAATTGGCAGGCATAATCCCAATCATCATCAAGAGGCAACCCTCTCACCTTGGAAAGTTCTTTAGCAAATCTTCTATCCTGAATATCTAATGAGATAAAAGCATTTGGAAACTTCAAGGCCAGTTCCAACATTAGGTATGTTGAGTTCCACCAAGTCTCCACATCCAAACATGCAAGATTATTAAGCTCAATATTTTCCAACAGAATGCACTCCTTAAACCGTTTCAATCTCAAATGAGAAGATTTCACATAACATACAGCTGAGCGTATTCTAACGATGGAATCATCTATATCTTTCAAACCCTCTCTCACAATCAAACTTAAAATATGAGCACATCTCACATGGAGTAACTCACTTGATAGCATTCCAAGAGTTAAGTCTTTTCTTCAAGTATTAGACTCTTGAGTCATTGAAGCTAGCATTATCAATAGTAATAGATAAATTGCCTTTTTCCCAATAATCTCAGCCGAATGTCCGGGGATTTGACAAAAATTTAAAATTTTCTTTTGCAACTTCTAATCAATGTCTACAAAATGAGTAGTAAAACATATGTAACTTAGATTTTGACATGAAGTCTATGTGTCAGTTATAAGACAAACCCTTGGAGAAGTATCGGAAAAATATTTTTTCAATTTGCTTATTTCCTCCAATGATAACTTATAACAGTCCTCACTTAATGTATTTCTTGAGGGGATTAAAAACTTTGGCTGGATTCTACTCATAAATTTTTCAAAATGCATCAAGTTTCATAAACTTGAAGGGTAGTTCACCGATAATAAATATCGCTGCTAGGTCTTTTCAATTAGTATCTTGATCAAATTTCCAAAGACTAGTTGAAATAGAACTACCGACTCAACAAGTTTATTCGAGGCACTTTTTTGCCTTTTCTCCATGTTCGCATATGGATATTTCTTACATCTACCTAGATTATTATGCATCCGACTAGTCCCTTGAGTAGTAGAACAACCAATAATAGCCACACAATATAGACATTTGGCTTTGTCTTGGCTATTTTCTATCCTTTTAAAAGAAACGGGACATAAGTGAAAAAAATTTCCAAAACTCACTGCCCACGATCCATGGAGCAAAATCAAAGGGAAAATCAGATTTAGTGATAATGCAACAATATTAGGACAATTGAGTGCAAAACAAAGATTTTAAGCATTGATTTTATGAACTTGAATTCAGTACTCCATTCAAGCATTTTGTCAAATGGTTGATGTACAATTCGAAATACCATTTTCAAGTTCGGATTTAACATCGTTCGTGACACGAAACCAGCATATTAAGCTCTAAATCAACTTTATCGATAACAAATTAGTATGGGTCTTGTATGATTGGCCTCAAAATCTTGTCGGTTTTTTGCGTTTTGCTCTTAATAAAAAACTGAAATCAATGGCAAATAAGAGATCAACCTGAGCATAAAGCACACAATCCCTCCTAGAGAAAAAGGCAGGCAATGCTTTTTTCTAAACATCGGTCGCTAAGATGTTCCCAACCTTCTCCATCATGCAAAATTACCCAACATAAATTCTCCACATAGCTCCAAAAGCCCAACATCGGCAAAACACCATCTCTCACTTCTCGCTTAAAGCAACAATCTTTGAACTTGGTATATACACTTGACTGTGCAAGACATTCTCGGGCACGTGGTCGCTACAAATTCTTCTTAGTGTGAGAGGGGCTAATTCTGGGTCGGCTTCGTCCATCGCGAGGGAGAAACTGACGAGGGATCGCGGCGGCTCGTGACTAGATGTGGAGAGAGGAGATTGAATTAGGCGAGCGACAGCGATGGTCGAGAACTTGGGGTTTGGGGTTGCGGAAAAAGAAGAGGGACAAAAGAGAGACGAGCTTTGTCACAAAAGAAATGAGCTCTGTCCCTTGATCAGTCGTCATCCTTATCGCTGTGGCAATCGCCATCGTAGTCGCCGTCACCATCATTATCCCCGTCACCATTGCACCTCTAAGCTGACCAAGACGAGAAGAGACAAGAGAGAATTAGAAATAAGATTTGGTTAATAGTTTGTGGAGAGGATTTTATCGGTTTGCCGGTTTGGTTCGGTTAACAAAATTGCTAAAAACTAAACCGATAAATAAATTTAGGTTTTTAATGAAAATCGAACTGAAAGAAAACCAAACAAAAAAAAAACTAAATTTTTTGGTTCAATTCAGTTCAGTTTTTGACACCCCTAATGGAAATAGTGTTCAAGTTAGCATTTGTAAGCGATCACATAATTCTATAATGCGAAAAAATCATAACACATGATCTTTGATTTTCATGATTTTCACAATGAAATGGATGAAAACATACATTTATCCATAGCAATACTCTTGAAGATAATTAGTTATGGAAAACCAAAGAAACACAAAAATCCAAATTTTCTCCCTTAACCCACTTTTCATTAACGTATTATGTTTGATGGAGGATAGAATACAATGTAAATTTTTCTTCACATTTCACATCGTGGGCGGAGGGAGGACCAAATTCTATTTATATAGGCTGTCAATAGATGCATTCCATCAAAGCACATTCTACCTTCATGCCTTTTTCATAAAAACCGTAATTTTCTCATAAGGATTGCACTTTTTCATTTAATGAAAATTACAACTTCTCATAACTAATATGTTTTAGCTTTAAAATATTTATTAAATCATAATTAATAAAATCATGTAGACTACAATAATTCTTACATTCTCTCACTTGGCCTATATGACATTCTTTTTATGGTTTAATAAAGACCATAATGTACACAATAACATTATGCTAAAAATTTTCTTAAATTGGCCATCACATAATAATCACAATGAAGTAAAGAAAACTAATGCAAGTCATGACGATCGTATGTCATTAATCTACATAGTTTTTTCCATGTATTACAACATAATTCTCTACTTAACATGATCCATAAATGAAAAGTACAGTAATGGTCTAATCATAATGTCCTTGTTAGAGATTATTTTCTTTAACATTCATCTATTTCCATAATGTATACTAAATAGAAAATATGATATATCGGAGACACAAAAATGACTTCAAAGTATCAAATATATAAACTTAATGCAATCATAATACAATCATTAATGGCGGTTAATAATGTCTATCCTTTAAACATTTTCATTAAATGTCTTGGACGGCAATCCTTTTGTTAAGGGATCTACTAACATAAGATTAATGCTAATGTGTTTAATTGACACTCTATTTCTGAACTTATTTAATAGGCAAGTATTTAATTTTCATATGCTTAGCACCTTTAGAATACTTGTTATTCTTTGAGAAGAAGATTGCTGCGGAGTTATCATGATAAATTTTCAGCGGCTTAGCAGTATTATCAACAATTACAAGCCCTGAAATAAAGTTTCACACCCATAATTGGTGAATAGTGGTCTCAAAATATGTCACAAATTCAACCTCCATAGTAGATGCATCAATAACTAAGTCCTTCGCACTTTTTCATGATATTGCCCTTCTAGCCAGAAGAAAAAAGTAACAAACCATTGATTTTCTTGTATCAGCACATTCAATTAGGTCTGAATCTGAATATCCAATCACCTCAAGATGATTAGATCATTTATAAATGAGCATATGATTCTTCATTCCTTGTAAGTATTTGAGAACTTTCTTTACAATTTTCTAATGATTCAATCTAGGATCACTTTGATACATGCCAAGCATTCCGACAGCAAAACTAATGTCTAGTTTGGTGCAAGTTTGAGTATACATTAAACTCCTAACAACATATGCATAAAGAATATCTTTCATTTGTTCTCATTTCAATTCACTTTTCAGACATTGCATAAAACTAAATTTGTCATTTTTCTAAATTGGAACTACTCCAGTTGAACATTTATCCATACTAAATCTCTCTAAAATTTTCTCAATATAGGCTTTCTAAGGCAATTTTAACAATGCTTATGATATATTACAAAATATTTATATTCCTATCACATGCGTTACCTTTCCCATGTCCTTCATTGCAAACTTTTTAGAGAGAAATTTCTTAATTTCATATAACAAACCAAGATCATTAGTAGCAAGTAAAATATCGACAACATATGAAACTAGAAAAATAAACTTGCTCCCATTGATCCTCATATATATACAAAAATCAACGGTGTTTTCCTTAAATCTAAATAAATTTATGGTATTATTAAAATTAAGATACCATTGTCAGAAAACTTATTTAAGTTCATATATTGATTTTTTTAATTTACACACCATATATCCATTTTTTTAATTAAAAACTCTTAGGTTGGTCTATGTAAATCTCTTATTTTAAATTTCCATCAAGAAATATGGTTTTGACATCCATTTAGAATAACTCTATATCATAATGAGCCACCAAAGTTATAATAATTCTAAGTGAGTCTTTTTTAAAGACTGATGAAAATGTCTTCTTATAATCAATGCTTTCTTTTTTAGTAATACATTTAGCAAGAAGTCTGGTCTTATATCGTTCGATATCACCATTAGAGTCGCACTTGGTCTTAAAGACACATTTACACCCGACCTTTTTATATCCTTTAAGTAACTCAATAAGGTCCAAGATTTGATTTTGATGCAAAGAGTTTAACTCTTCTTTCATGGCATTAAATCATTAATTAGAATCTTCACATTTCACGGCTCGAAAAAATGAACCTAGAGCATTTCCAATTCGTAAATCAATTTCTAACTCTTGTAGATAAACCACATAATCATCGAAAATAGCCGATCTCCTTTCTCATTGAAATCTTCTTAATGCTTTTTCTTATGTTTCAACTATTGTAGATTCAATGTTGATATCTTCATTATGAAGTATTTGATCATTTATTTGTTATTCTTAATTATTGTTGGGTTGAACTATAATATGAGAACAACGTTATGGTATAAGAATTTTCATTCTTACTTCTTGAATACAAGCATCATTCCCTTTTTTTGACTCCCACTGATGTCGTCATTTTTATGAACCTAGCAATTTTAGATTCAACAATTCTCATATTGTGATTAGGACAGTAAAATGTAGACCCTTTTAATTTCTTAGCATAACCAATAAAGTAACCATCAGTCGTTCTTAAATTCAATTTCTTTTTATGTGGATTGTAAATTCTTACTTCTACAGGACAACCCCAAACATGCAGGTTTCGTAAATTAGGTTTCCTTCTCGTCTGCAATTCAAAGAGAGTATTTGAAACTACCTTACTAGGAACCATATATAATAAGTACATAGAAATTTTTAATGCATACATTCACAAAGATAAAGGTAAAGATGAATGACTCGTTATATTCCTAACAATTTCCATTAAAATGCAGCCCAGGAAGTTGGGTAATTTGTTCTAAAAAAATGTTGCTCCAATCTAACCTAGTTGGCGAGCGATCCCAGTTTGCTGCAAAGAACAAGACAGCAAGCGAGTGTGCCTTTGTTCGCTTCTTCTCCACCAAGCACGGCAGTTTAAGGATAACTGTAGGTCGGTGACTACCTAAGGAAACTCCGATTCGATCTTCCCCCTAGCTGGGAGGCATCTACCTGATCCCGATCACAAGGAGAGGTTCACCATGATGGGGGGTACTTTTTTTTTTTTCCGGAAAGAATGAAATGCATAGGGGACCATCCTTTTGTTGCGGCATGCTCTTTAGATTTACAGATTCGCAAGGGGCCTCAGGCCCTACTTAGTTGACTGACAATGACAAAGGCTTGCAAAAGTATGGCCTTTTCTTTTCCTTTTTGAATAACCCATTCTCATTATCTTTCATAAGTCAAGAAGGCAAACCTATAGGTCCTTAGTAGCGTTGACAAAGAAGAACAACTGGTTAAAAGACAACAAATCTTATATATATATATATATTCAAAAGATATCTATATCTATCTAGATAGATATTCTAAATAGTTAGTTAAGCCAGCTTGACAGGCTAACCTTCCTCATCTAAGGTGCTCAAAGAAAGATCTCTTTTTTAGAACTTCCAAAACTTCATCTCAGCTCGGAAAAGTGACCGACCATAGCCCTTTTGATAAATGAAAGAAAGGGTTGTTGAGCCCTAACCCTATAAGCCACGATTACACATTTCCGCTACACCATTTTATTGTGGTGTACCTGGTATCGTGTATTAAGCACAAATGCCATGTCTTTTAAGGAATTTACCAAATTGACCCGGATATTGTCTCGATTCATTATACTTTCCATAATATTCGTCACTTTATCCGACTTTACTATTTTCGCATTTTTATCTAGTTGCCTCTCAACCTCTTTAATATACACCTCAAGTCCATTCACCAATTGATATTTATCATGCAATAGATTACTATAACCATAACATGAAAAAACATCAATAAATGTGATAAAATAACTTAATTTACTAAAAGATGGAATATCAAAAGGACAACATATATCAAAGTGTATAATTTTAAGAAGCTATGTGCTTATTGTGACACTTTTCTTAGTGTGTTTTATTTATTTACCTTTAATACAATCAATACACAGTCCAACGTCAGTAAAATCCAAGTTCAAAAGAATTTCATTCTTTGCTAATCTTTGCATTTTTTTCATTGGCTATATGACCTTAACGTTTATGCCACAAGTAAGCAGAATTCTCATCCACTAAACTTTGCTTAGTGCCAACATTATCACGCAAGATCATTAAAGTCTCGACAAAAGCATTATTAAGTTTAAGCTGGTAGAGATCATCACATAAAGTTACAGTTCCAATAAAATTATCATTCTTAAACAAATTAAAAGATTCATAAACAAACTTACAAGAAAATTTTGTTACATCAAGTATTTGCAGAGAAACTAAATTGCGAGAAAATGTAGGTATATAAAATGTTTGAAACAAATCGTAATAATGTCTAGTATTTAAGACTAACTGATAAGTGCCAATGCCTTTAACTGAGGCTTTCTTTCTATTCTCCATAATCATATAGTTTTCATTTGGCCTTATGATTTGGATAGTAAAAAACTATGTATCATATTTAATACACGAGTGGTAGCACCAGAATCAATCCACTGCGTATCATGAGGAATTTCAGTAAAATTTGATTCAAAACATACTGAAGCCTCTTTTCAAACCAAACTTTATGCTTTATACAATCTTTGTTCAAGTGTCCAACTTTATTACAAAAGCGACACTTAATAGGATTGTGTTTCTTCTTGTGGATTTGAGAAGTCTTAGAAGATTCATTAAAAATATGTAATCATTTCTTTTTAGTCCTTCCACATTTCATTTTGAAATTCTTTTTAGTTTCTTGATGACTTAAGAGATAGACGGAATAAGATTTTTAATTCTTTATCCTTGTTTCCTCTTAAATGAATAGACTAACCAATTCATTTACATTTCACTTATCCTTTATCGTGTTGTAATATATCTGAAATGGCACATATTGTTCATGAGATAAGGAATTAAGTATGGAGTGTACTAAAAAGTACTCATCCACGTTCATTCCCAAAGTCCTTAACTTTACTGTTAAGTTCTTCATCTCAAAAACATGCCCATACATTATACATAAACAATCATACTTCATGATGATCAAAGTGCTTATTAATGCACTAGCAAGTGACTTATTAGCAATCTGAGAACGATCTTCCACAAATTTCATAAATTTCTTAGCACTATCAGTTTTGGGAAGGATAGTTTTTAAGTTGTTTGCAAGTGTCATTCTCATGAACAGTAAGTTCAGTTTATTTGATCTTTCTCAGGCCTTATGAAAAGTCTTTTCATCATTACTACCCTCATCAATAATAGTATTTGATTTCTCAACTTGAAGTGTCAAATTAAAACCTAAGACACCTAAGTGAAACTGAACTTGTTCACTCCAATTAGAAAAATTCATTATATTGAACAAAGGAACATATGAAGCATGCAAATGAAGTGAAATAGGTACAGATAGTGCAAATATGCAAGAATATACTCATATATTAATTTTTTTAGAATATTACAAAATCATATTCAAACCAAACCATATATGTACATCATAGTTTTCTCTTGGGCGATCTTATAATATACTAATATACATTAAACCATAATGATACTAATAACTTTAATTCGGTAATTATAAATATATCTCATTAAAATTTATTTGTTGTCTTTGGATATACAAACAAATTTAACAAAAAAATATTAATTACCAATTATTATGTCTATGAATTATTAGAAATTGTTTTGAGTTAATTCCTAAATTATTATAATAAATTAACTTCAATATACCCATGACATTTTGGCTTCCTTTTCCTGGCATCCTTCCACTCGACCTAGCTTGTTGCCTCGTTGAGTGTAAGTATTTTATGCCAGTTTCCGAGTTGTATAGTTTGGTTTAAATCAATATATTCTTACCTTACCAAAAAAAAAATATATACCCATGACATTAATAAAGATATATGACATATCAACTTCAATCATAGCATTAATTAATCATGGGTAATTGAATAAAACAATTTACAATATCAAAAAATTCAAAATACCTGAAGGTTTGGCCACTTTGGTAACTAACAAACGATTCTTTATTGATTTTTTTTTAATAGTGTAAAGCACCAACATTCATCAAATTGCACCCAAGGATAAAGTCATAAATAAAGCATAAGGATAAAACTGTAAAATCATAATTCCAGATGAGGCACAACTGTAAATTAAATATCCATGGGAAAAATTGGTAAATAATCAACAATGGCAGAATCATAATTATCCAGCAGATAAGGGCAAAAACGAAAATAACGATCAATGAGGGCAGAACAGTAAATATCCAGCAAGAGAGGGGCCGGATCGTAAATAGGCATGGAGGACAAAATCGTAAATATAACAAGAGAAGGTCCAACGAGCGCGTGCAAGGTACTCACCTCACCTTGTGTGTTGGCATGTGCATTACATGCATGCAAGGCGCATGTCTCATACGCACCTAACCATGTGGCACGCCAGTGGATCCCACACGCTCGCCCTTAGCGTGCATGTGGGGGCGATGGTGCGTGGATTCCACACAACTGACCCTCCAGCGCGCGTGGGGCTGCATGGGGCACGTGCAATTCACGTATCTTTCTCCCCCTCATGCCTATTCACCATTTTTCCTCCATTTTTCACATTTTTCTCCGTTTTTGGCCCTGTTTTCCATCAAACCTTTCACCATTCAGATTTCTCCTAATAGAATCATTCCAACAACATCGATATAACATGGAAAGGATCATCGTCCTTCAACGAGTCTTTATCCCTGAACCACAATATTTCAACAATTGAAAAAAAAAAATCATGAGATCTTTAATCATGCTCTAATATCAATTGAAAGCGATAACGTAATTTTATAATGCGAAAAAATCATAATACAGGATCTTTGATTTTCATGATTTTCACGATGAGATGAATAACGACATACCTTTATCCATAGTAATACTCTTGAAAATAATTTGTTACGAAAAATCGAGGAAACGGAGAAATCTGATTTCTCTCCCTTAACCCAATTTTCCTTAATTTATTATGTCTGATGGATGATAGAATACAATGTAAGCTTTTCTTTACATTTCACATTTTGAGTTGAGAAAGGACGAGATTCTATTTATATAGACTGTCAAGGGAAAATGTCACAAATGGTCATTGAACTTTCATCTAATGTTCAATTTCATCCCTGAACTTTCGATTTGCTCAATTTGGTCCCTAAACTTTCATCTAATGTTCAATTTCATCCCTAAACTTTCGATTTGCTCATTTGGTCCCTGAACTTTCATCTAATGTTCCGTCTAGTCACTAACTATTTGAAAATTGACCATTTTCCCTTTTTTTTAATACCAAACTGTTTTTTTATAAATTAAAAAAATACCAAATTGGGTTTTTTTTTTTGGTCGAAAAAATACCACATTTATGCAAAGTAATAAAGGTCAATATTTCTTTCATTTCTCCATATTAAAAACAAATGGAAAAAAGGGACAGTAATAATAAACGAAGGTGAATCTTGCATTTTGATTTCTTTTTGTATATGCAAATTACTTGAATAACGTACAAAAACCCATCAATCGATTTTTTATGTACTTCACCGAAAAGGGAAAAATCGATTGATGGACTTTTGTACGTTATTCAAATAATTTGCATATACAAAAAAGAAATCAAAATGCAAGATTCACGTTTGTTTATTATTATTGTCCATTTTTTCATTTGGTTTTAATATGGAGAAAGGAAAGAAATATTGACCTTTATTACTTTGCATAAATGTGGTATTTTTTCGACCAAAAACGAAAACCCAGTTTGGTATTTTTTTTATTTATAAAAAAACAGTTTGGTATTAAAAAAAGGGAAATTGGTTAATTTTCAAATAATTAGGGACTAGATGGAACATTAGATGAAAGTTCAGGAATCAAATTCAGCAAATCGAAAGTTCATGGATGAAATTGAACATTAGATGAAAGTTTAGGGACCAAATTGAGCAAATCGAAAGTTCAAGAATGAAATTGAACATTTAATGAAAGTTTAGGGACCATTTGTGACATTTTCCCGACTGTCAATAGGTGCTTTTTATCAAAGCACATTTTACCTTCATGCCTTTCCATAAGAACCGTAGCTTCCTCATAAGGATTGCATATTTTCATTTCATGAAAATTACAACTTCTCATAACCAATATATTTTAACTCTTAAATATTTATTAAACTATAATTAATAAAATCACGTGGGTCACAATAATTCTTATAACATACGTTCTCCATATATGATTTTAATGATGACCTCACATGGATTCACATTTTAAAAATCCAGATATTTGATTGGAAGAAAAAAAGATTTAAGTACTCGATCGTAGAATGAACGGAAATTTGAGAACTTGCGGTGTCATTACTCTGAAAATCAGCTCGGAGGCTCTGGAATTAGGCAAAATTAACCCACATTCATCAAATTTCGATATACTTTGGATGATATCGGAACTAATGCTGTTTGTAGAGACTGGAGACACGCCATATGCAGTTTTTTCTGGGCAAAAAACTCAAGTGACTAAGCTCTTAGCTCCTCGTGACAGCAAGGGTTTCTCTCCGATCGAGTGAGGTTCGTGTAATAAACTGCAGTCAGATTCAATCCGGTGTGCTGTGTAGAGCGCCGAGAACTCAAAAACGATCATCTTCTCCCAGCTACATCACCTCAATTCGACAATCTCGTCCTCTCTGCATTCTCCCACATTCACTTCCATGGTGGACTTCTTCTTCGTCGGCAACACCATGCAGCAATTTCTTCTAGGAGCCTGCACAACATACGCAAAACCACATTTTGATAGATCAGCAATTGAGCCTCCGCATGTACGTGCAAAGGTTGTTTTCGCTATTTGTTACCTTGTCCCACAAATGCGGGTCCGGCTTCTTGTGGACCTCCACTCTGCGAATCCTCGATGGGTCCGCGATCTTCCAGTTGCAATCCGGGCTCGGCAACCCGTGCTGGACATACCCGGTGACCGTCGCATTCGTCCTCGCATCGTGTACCGCATCCGAGAGGAAGTAGACGAAGGGCTTTTCGCACGGGTTCTTGCTCAGGGGCCGGGTGTTGAACGTGAACCCGGCCGGGTCAGATCTCTTGTACCAATGGAGGAACGTTCTCGAGGGCGTCTCGACGTCCCGGGGCAGATGGATACCACGATATACCTGGACCGCGTAGCCCCATGAGACGGACACGGTCCAGCTCCGGGTCCGGTCGTAGCAAATGGACTGCTGCATGAGCGCAGCCGAGTCCAGTTGGAGCGGAGTCCGTAGCCTTTGCAGGGCTTGGAATTGGGTCATTTCGGGGAAAATGGGCTCGATCACGTCCAAGTGGTGGAGCGAGATCAATGGCGTGATCGGGTGAGCAGCTAGGAGCCCAAATACGTTCCCGTACACGTCAAACTGAATCGACCCATTGAACAAGAAAAGGGAAACTTAGACAAGAGGAAGCTGGAAAATGTCTTAAGATCGAAGTGCAGTTACTCTATTAAGAAAAAAGGCGAAACGGGGGAATTAAATTTTCTCTTTTAGCTGTTTATTATACCAAATGAGATCTAGAAAAGTTAAATTTTAGAATTGGAAGAAACCTCAACCGCTGAATTTGGAGTCGACTGTGAGATTCAACAACTCCCGCGTAGTGGGAACTTCTTTAGCAACCGATTTTGACAAGGAAAATGGATGAACAATTCAAGCCAATGGGTCCTTGGTTAGGTAAAAAGGTATTGCTTGAGGTTAGTGCAGAGGCTCCCTCGACCGTCCATTGACACGCTATGCCTATAGCAACACCCTTCATCGATTTTCGACATCTACCCCTATTAGATCCACACCTGTCCGATTAGGTCAAACTTTGGAAGGCACAAGAAAAGGCAGGACCTATGCGCACTAGCCAAGTGGATGACGCCCAAAAGGGTTGCCGTAACTTGTGCTAAATTCCCTCTTTTATCTTTCCGTGCGGTCCCACTTTGGACGGCCATGAACGGATGTGTTGATCGACCTTTGCTGGAACCACTTCGGTGACGTTATTCAATGCTTGGGCTCAACATTTAATGAAACAAAAAAGTTTTCCAGGAGCGTGCAGAACCACCTCATGCCTGGACAGGTCCAACAACAATAAGTACGGAGGTCGCTCCATTGAATTAAGCGAAGGGTTTGACGTATTGAAATAATTAAAAACATATTGTCCCTTGTCATCGTGAAGACATTTTCAAGTTTCTTCCCCAAGAAATGGTCACAACTCTAAACTATTGTCGCATCGTATATCATCACGAGATGGTATCTTCGGATCATCCGACCGGAAATTAAGGGTTTGCAGTGTTTTAACAGTGTTCTAATGACAACGGCGTTGCTAGGCCTATGCACTTAATTGTAATGGATTCTACGTCCGGATTCCATTCCACATGATCCCCTAAGGTGAGGGCGTGTTTATCTAGACAACAGGCTTGGCTGAATTCTCGGGAAGTCTGAGAGAGAAGATTTATCATACCGTGACAGAAAGCCCTTCACTCCCTTAAAGGAAAAGCAAGAAATAAAGGGAAAAGGAACCTTCATCGCGGATCGCGTGCTTTGTTGTTAAAGAGATCCTTAGCTTAATATGTTGGGTAGGCCTCACAAGCTCTTTATCTGATGTGACCACATAAAACGAGAATGCATTTCCTCGATTCTTCTGGTCAAATCCGATGAAATAGAGGTTTCGGCGTGCATCGCGCTTGCCTTTGTTTGAAATGAGTTTTCCAGATATATTCCTCACACTAAATTAATCAATTTGATAAAAGTTGGTTAAAGACTGACCTGGTGAAAACCCGGTTCTCGAGTGAGAGGGACGCCGAGCTCGGCCATGCACGCCTGAACCCGGTCGTCGGACCCGTAGAGGCCCGGGTACCGCCGGAGGCACCGGTCCTGCATCCGCTCGAGGGCTCTCGCCAGCGCGTAGCTGATGGCGAACCCGCCGCCGCCGTACCCCATGTTGTATGAGAAGTATATGTTCTGCAGGTGGCTCTCCGACCAGCTCCCGATGTAGTAATACTGATTGTGATCGTATTTGGACAGCACCCTCACCAGGTTCTCCGCCACGAAGACGGTGTCGTCGTCCCCCATCACAAGCCACCTCACCTCTTCGCCGTCCAGCAGCCGGAAGGTCTCGGAGACTATCCGGGAGATCCGCACGGCGGAGTGGTCGCCCTTGGGGTTCTTGTACCTGAACCCCGACGTGTCGCTCGAGATCTTCACGGGTGGCAAGAGGGTCGAGTCGTCCTGGCCATCCGCGGCGTCGCGTCGGGGCGGCGGCTCGTCGAGCCACACGACGCCGCGCATCCGGTCCGGTCGCCACCAGATCTTGAGGTAGTCCTTGCGGTGGTGCCATAGTTTGGCCGAGGAGGCTACGCCGAAAACGATGTGGTGGAGGGCCGTTCGGGTTGGAGGCGGAGAGAGTGCTTGTGCTTGTGCTTGTGCTTGGGGGTGGTGATCGGAATTATCAATATGAGAAGTATCACAGGAGGAGGAGGAGGAGGAGTGAGGAGAGTAGAGGAATTGGAGGGAGTAAAGGAAGTAAGAGAGAGAGAAGAAGGCGAAGAAGAAGGTGATGAGCTTTGGGAGAGAGTAAGGGTGGGAGCTCTTCATGTTGTACCGTCGGTCCCATGAATCTGGGTCCTTCGAGGTTTCTCTCATGGATCCATGTGGGTTTTCGAGGTACAAGGAAATGACGGCCACGGAACTCGCCTAACCTAAGAAGCAAGCTACTTATCAATATGTTGAGATTATTCTATACGAATTCAATTGGACTTGTTCCATCGAATTCATCTGCACCTGGGCGGTCGCTGGCTCTTTCCCTTCCTTTTGCTGTTTGCTTTTGATGTACGGCTATATTCGTTGCCCTGATTTGAGTTTGGATCCATTCTCATTTGAAGAATTTGTGCAAAAATGTCGTGCCTACTTTGACTCTTACCTGGCAGTATCCACTAAAAGTTGTGGTGTGTCTTGTAAAAGTTTATGTTGTTGGTGACAAAGTTTATGGTTTCATCGAGCCCATCAATTTGCTTAATAAAAAATAAAATAAGATTACTTGAATAGATATCCCAAATAAGGATTTTCTATTTCCTTTTTTGTCGTGTCTTGATATGTATCACTTGCATAGAATACTGATGCGTGTCATTGATTTATTTGAAGTAAATATGTGTGATTATCAGCCTGAACATGCCCAACAAGATACAGACCAAACTGAACTTCACATATTAAGTGACCAAAGTGTTCTATAAATTATTGAGTGAAAGAATCAATCATAGTCCCCAATCGAATGTTGGTAGAAGTTATTTTTCGTGGAACCCAGCCGCGGACCTCAATGTTTCTTGGTTCTTTAGTTGAATAAGGAGGACACTTTTGATCTGATCCAAAGAAATGAGTTGGTGATGGGCAAATTTCACCCATCATATCATAATTTTTCATTGATAATCCAATTAAGGCAGAACCACACATTTGTAACCCTTTTTTATGAATATTTTATTACTTGGTCCCGTTCTATATTTGAGAGCACGTTGAATTGATCCTAAAGAATCCACTCCCAGATTTTAAAGTAATTAGGTAGAATAGTGAATGCATATGTGTCTATCCCTGGACCCTATACTTAAATGACGTGATAACCATTACCTGAGTAATCATCGGCTATTGACCTTTTATAGCATGAATTACATGAAAGAAGTGTTGCTGGTGTATATGTACAGCCCAAATGTACTAAGTTTAAGTCCAAGTTAAGGCTTAGACGAAAAAAGAAGGATAGAATGCAAGGGTCAAGTTATATCAAATTAACCTCGATCTAGAGCTCATCTAGCCTGATTTTGACTTGATATATGTAATAGTTGGTCTCGTCAGGAGATATATTGGGGGCTTAGGTGTATCAAGTTCAATCTTCATCTAGAGCTCATCCAACCTAATTTCGACTTGATATGGGTAATAGTTGGCCTTCAATCCAAGTAAAGAGTAGGAGCAGCTCGATCTACCTGAGCTAATTCCAATGAAGTTCCCATGCGCGCAGTCCAATTTCCTCTACTTTAGACGTACTTGTCCTTTAATTTCTTTTACTTTGAAGCACAGTCCTTCCATCTCCTTTAAGCCTCGTTTCCGTAATTTTCCTTTTATTCCAAGCACTTTACTCTGAGGAGCTGGCGGCCTATCTTTCACTCAAATCCATTTCCATTCGATGTGCAAAACTTGCCTTTTGGAACTATGATCACATTGTCATCGAGCACTAAGAAGAGAACAATGTTTTTTGGTTTGTTTTCCCAATCGCCTCTTTGTCACATCAGCCAAGGCCGAGTCAGACCCAATTCGTGCTTGATCCTTTTTCTCGCATGGTCAATAACCTTGTCGAAGGAATAGACTCACCCAGAGATGATGGCAAAAGCAAGAAGACAAAGTTGCATCCTATCTTTGTAGATTGTACAATTCTTAAGAGTATTGTCCCAACCCAAATCAACTTCTTCGTTTGTCCACTTTGGAACTAACCTCGCTCATTGAGCAGGCGCTCACAGGAACAAAAACATATATATACAAGGATGGATGAATACAAGAAAACTGGTCCGAGGTTATTCTTTAATCTCTGAGACCGAGGCTTAAAGCACAAATTCTAACAAGAAAGAGAGAATTCCCAAGGGACAGAAGCTTCGCGTAGAGAGAACAAAAAAAGGCCGATGCAGACCCAAATCTGGGCTGACCATCGAACTTTCCCTTTCGATTCGACGCACGGGCCCTTGGCCCAATATGAAACGCAGGATACGTTGTAAAAGCAAGCTGCTGGATCTTGGAATCTTGACCGATGGAGGATCGATGATGACTACTTTCGAATAGATAACTAGAGAATGTAGATATCCTTCTGATACCGTCTGCAATGCTTTATTCGAGCCAATATGTTAAGTATTTACTGTAGTGATATCACTAGATGGTGATGATTTATGCTCTTTTACCAATATTGTGGTCTATGCTCCTATTTTTGAGATGAACTCATTTTTGCTATTTCCCAATTGGGCAAATGACATAAATAATCATGAACTTTGGGCTAATGTGCAACGTGGTCCCCGAATTTTTAATTTGTTCAATATAATCCATGAACTTTGGTCAAATGTACAATATAGTTTTTGAACTTTAATCCAATATACAATGTCGTCCTTGGAACTTTTAATTTATTTAATATAGTTCACAAACTTTGATACATATTCAATTTAGTTCTTCAACTATATAACAACGTTCTCTTTGAACTTGAACTGATGAAAGTATAATATTGAACATTTTCATACAATTCATGGACTATATTGAACATGTATTAAAAGTTCATATATCATATTGAACAAATTAAAAATTGAGGGATGACATTGCATATTAAGTTAAAGTTCATGAATCACGTTACACAATCGGCCAAAGTTCATGGACTATTTAGTAAATCTCAAGCTCCCAACTACTTGTAACAATGGTAACACCACACAACATAATTTTGCATGATGATTTTTGATGGTCTGATCTAACCAAACCAATTCGCCTCTCCGACATGATTCCTGAATTAGATGTGATTTGCACAAAGTTGAGAAATGATCTAGGTGTATTGAAACAACCAAAGTAAGAGAGATGTGTCAGTAAGGAGCCATATGATTATCTAGAATTGAAATCATACGAGATAGCAAATGTATACATGTAGATTACTAATTCTTGTTCTCCATTCCTGATGTCCCAACTTTGTTTCCGGTTCCTAAATTCACCAGTAGCATCACATAAAGAAGTCAATGGATGAAGGGGGGCTTATCTTTTTCGGCGTGAGAAGGGGTAGGTGATAAAAAAAGCCATAGCCTCGTCCAGCACCTACTCCGCTACGCTAATGGGTCGGCGATCAACTAGTGGTTTTGCTCAATTGGAAATGTCTCTCTGCCCACAATAGAAAAATACTCCTCTCGAAAGAAAGAGACCCGTAAGATGCGTGTGAAGTGCTGCACGCCTTTCGTGCATAGACAAAAAGTGTTAAATTCCATCAAGTCCACTCCGAGGCAACATTTCCCCACGATTGGAAAGAGAGCTCGCCACACTCCATAAACTTTTTAACGATTTGTCAATTTAATCATTCCAATCAATTTTGATATGGAATTACTCACTTGATAGTCTAGTCAGAGCCAAATGTCCTACGTGGCATGATTGTTGCTAACATGGACAATGTTTGCATTTTTAATTTTTTTTCTTTTTTTCCTTTTCTATTTTATTTCTCCTTTTTCCCTTACCTTGGGCAAGGGCGACCCTTGCCGGGCTAGATAAGGGTCTCGCGAGGGCAACCCTCATTGACCCAAGCATGAGCGCCCTTCACCTAAGGTCTTGATGAGACATGGCGATGGTTGGTGGAGGGAAAAAGGGGAAAAAAAAAGATAAAATAAAATAAAATAATTATTCATATCAGTGCTAACCACACCACACAAGATGGCATGTGCTGACTAGACTGTCACATAAGCAGTTTTTAACCAAAATTGATCGAATTGACTAAATTGGCAAATCGCCAAAAGGTTTAAGACTAAAATGACAAATCATTAAAATGTTTATATTTAAATTGGCACAATTGAAAGGTTTAGAACTAAATTGACCATCGTATAATAAATTTAGGATTTTTTCGATAATTTTTCCTCCTTACATTTGCACGTGAATCAATCGTATTGTTAAGAGTAGACCCCCTTTGGAGGACCCATCATAGAGCAAACTAGGGTATGCACCGATTGTGATGATTCGGCCAATGGTCCTGGCTCAAGGATCCTACGGCGTGAGCGTCGTCTCAGCCAAACACCGGATACATGCATACCATACCGAGTCTTCTTGACATAGACAATATACATCGAGGAATTTTCCACACGAACTCTTATCCACAAATTTCCCACGCGGAGCTACTTCGTTTCAATCTAATCGTTTCTTTTTGTTTACCAAGGCATTCCCCTTCGTTTGCATCGAAACAGAAAGAATACCAGGAAGAGAGACTAGAATGGGAACATCCAAGAATACTCCAATCCAATTGGTGCTTGCCTTGCCTGAGCTTGTTTGGTCGGGCAAGGGACGGCTAGAGAATGGGGGGAGGAGAATCGAGGAATGGACCCCTCAAGAAGGGGGGCAATCATGGAGCAGGGCAGGGCACCGCCCGTGAACAAGTGGGTCGGCGTCAGTGGGAGTGTAATGGGGAGCTCAAAAGCGGGGGGAAGGCTCACGAGATCGGATTACAAAAAATAATTCGGAAAGACGACACGAAAGTGAACCCTCAGCGGGACCCTCCTGACTGCCGCTCTCCAACGCCAGGTAGTCCAAAATGCGAACTCGCTCGAGCCCGTGTCACATGCTCACAGTTCGATTTTTCCCTGCTCGCCGGATCATCTGGTGCTGGATATGCTATCTTATTTCCATCGATCCTTCACATGGCCTAACATCCGGAACGAGGTCGATGCTTGTCCCACTATTGAGCAAACCTATAATCTGTGGCTAAAGCCTGACATAGTTGATAGAGCTAATTAATTACTCGGGGGTATCTAAATCGAGAGAAAAGCTGGCTTTAACGAGATTCTTGCATCATGGTGCTTTCAAGCAAGAACGACGAGATGACAAAGGGAATGGTGATCATGTGACTAATCGAGGCGGTGGCTGTGACCGCGACAATGACGAAGATGAAGACGAAGGCCAGGAGAAGGAATAGCCATAGATCAGGCTCCTATCTGCTTTCCCAATGCGTTGAAACATGTCGTCAGCTATACCTAGAATAATAGCCACTCCATGGCCTTCCACGCTTCAATCACGGCTGCTGCTCAATAAATTACGGATAATTTTTCTACTTTTCTATCAGTCAATCCCTTCTTTTCAAATCTCTCCCAGGTCACGAGAAGCAAATACGTCAATTTTTCAAAATGTGGGAAGACCCTGACAAGCATTCCTTCGCTTCATAGAGACAAACAGCAACAGCGAAAAACGAAAAAGAAAATAGAAAAAAGAAAAGCAGAAGCACAACACAACAAAACCACTTCCCTATTTCTACCTATAAATACTTCATCTGTCACACCCACTCTGCACAAAACACTCGAAACTGCATCGCCCACCGCAACCTCGAACTCGCCCGTGAGTTCCTTTCCCTCTTACCCTCATCGTCGCCTCTCTCTCTCTCTCCTTTTCCATCTTTTTCTTTCCTACATTGTGCATTCTTTAAAGAAGGAAAACATTTTTCGTTTTTGTCATCGCCTGTGCGATCTTGCGTTCTTGTTTTGCAGGGGACGATGGTGAAGATAACGTCGCTTCTGGCGGTGGCGGTTTTGGTGTTCTTGGCTCATGGAGGGGCGGAGGGAAGGAACATGAGGAGGCTGGAGGCGTTGGAGTACACGGCGATGAATTGCCGGGCGCACAGCGCGTCGCTGACCGACTTCGGGGCCGTCGGGGACGGGAAGACGTCGAACACTAAGGCCTTCAAGGCCGCCGTCGATCAGCTGAGCAAGTTCGCGGACGACGGCGGGGTCCAGCTGTACGTCCCCGCGGGGAGGTGGCTGACGGGAAGCTTCAGCCTCATCAGCCACTTCACGCTCTACCTCCACCGCGACGCCGTTCTCCTTGCTTCCCAGGTTGGTTATTCTTCACCCGTAAAACAAGAGAACATTTCCTTTTCTGTTTTACCTTCCTAAGTATTTATTTATTTAGGTTAAATTGGATTTTCTAATTAGGTAGAACTTTTCAAATATACGATGTAGAACGGAGTGGAGTGGACATATAAAAGTTTTTTCCAGTGATTTTTTTCATTTTTTTAATGAAAAGTGATATTCGCGTAACCAAGATTTTGTTGGATTTATTGGTTTTCTTTGATAATATTGTTTTTCTTTGGGCCATAAAAAAGTTCATTTATCTACATAAATATATATTTTGCATTTTACTTGGGTGCCCGGGTGTAACTGGTCCCATCTTTTTAGGCCGATTTATCTCCAAAAACTATTGGTCGTTTCTTGGAGGATCTGGATGGGTCATTAAAACGGATTTGTCGGTTCGCAACCGCCGGTCAATAAAAGTCAACCAAAAAGGAAGTGAAACCCATAGAAGTTCATTGTCACATTAAATGATGTGTGCCCACATGAAACCTTGTACGACCGGTCTTCAGAGTATTTTTATGCCGACGGCCTTATTCAATGTTTTCTTTACAATGTTTTCTATTCCTCGTACGTTTGTACTTTTACCTTTTTCTTCCACGGAGATGCAAAAAAGCTGATTCACCGAAGAGGTTTTCACTTTTTCCTTGATTTCTCGAGGGACCAATCCACCACCAATTAGATATCTATCGAGGGATCCCGTAGAAATGCCCTTTACCAGATAAGGTTTGTGTTAAAAATAAGTAAACCAGACTTGAAAATTCGACCAAGGCCTGCTCAGTCGGGCCTAGCTTAGTTCGATTTCAACACTATCTACGAAGTTGAGCGAGCAAAGATCAACATGTACAATTAGTCCATGATCTTGGAAGAGCCTGAACAGCCCACTACTTCACTAAAGGCGAGTTCTTGTTAGAGAGTCCATTGGTGTGAACTTCGGATGTGCCATTAAGGCTCGTGATCCGTAATCGATTAGGGTGCACAAACTATTCGCTCGGTGAACTAGTCGAGTGTTTCAAGAGTCTGAACTAGTCGAGTGTTTCAAGAGTCTCAAGTTCTAGGACTATATTGACAAGCGAAAAACTAGCTAAAGGAGAGCTCAATCTGTGCATATTCTAACTACAGAGTGTGTTGTGCTCTGGGGTGTGTACAGGACATGACGGAGTGGCCTGCGCTCAAACCATTGCCCTCCTATGGCAGAGGAAGAGATGCAGCTGCTGGGAGGTATCAAAGCCTCATCTTCGGCACCAATCTCACCGATGTCATTGTCACCGGTAAATCCCGCTCACTTAATTTCTCTTTAATTTCCTTGTTTTCGCGCTCCACTTCGCTCTGTACAAGCCCCCCGATTCGCTCATCACGGTCTCTTTGTACCAGGGAACAACGGGACTATCGATGGTCAAGGCGCCTTCTGGTGGCAGAAGTTCCACGGTGGCAAGCTGAAATACACCCGCCCCTACCTGATCGAGTTCATGTTCTCCGATACCATCCAGATCTCGAACTTGACCCTCCTCAATTCACCATCCTGGAATGTTCACCCTGTCTATAGCAGGTACAATCTCACCAGCTTTCTGCATTCGTCAAAATTCTGGTCTACATACTCAATTCTCGAGCCATTACATTTCAGCAACCTCCTAAGAACTATCATCTATCTTCTTAATCCAAGCAGCTGACACGAGTCACTAATTAAATTTGGAGGAACGAAAGTAACTGATGAACAAATGAATGGTTATTGCAGCAACATTCTCGTGCAAGGCATCACCATTCTCGCCCCGGTCAAGTCCCCGAACACCGACGGGATCAATCCAGGTTCGTCATCATCCATTCTTTTCCCTGGGCCATCAGCAAATTTCTTCTTTCCTTCCTTGGCCAGTCACATTACCATGAGTTCAGTTTTGTAAGCCTTTAAATTCGAACTTTAACAACAAACTAGCTGTTTCTAACTGATGCTCTTGCAAGCTCAGATTCATGCACGAATGTGAGGATTGAAGACTGCTACATAGTCTCAGGGGACGATTGCGTCGCAGTCAAGAGTGGATGGGATGAATATGGCATTGCTTTCGGAATGCCGACGCAGCAACTCATTATCCGACGGCTCACCTGCATCTCACCCTACAGTGCTACCATCGCCCTAGGCAGCGAAATGTCTGGAGGAATCCAAGACGTTAGAGCCGAAGACATTGTCGCCATCAACACTGAATCAGGCATAAGAATCAAGACCGCCATAGGAAGAGGAGCTTATGTCAAGGACATTTATGTGAAAAAGATGACTATGCACACCATGAAATGGGCTTTCAAAATGGACGGAGATTACAAATCGCATCCTGATAACAAATATGATCCAAACGCGCTCCCAGTAATCCAGAACATCAACTATAGGGACATGGTGGCCGAAAATGTTAGCGTCGCTGCTAGATTCAATGGAATCGCGGGGGATGCATTCACTGGAATCTGCATCGCAAACGTGACGCTTGGCATGACTGCCAAGCACAAGAAGTACCCATGGACCTGCACGGATGTCCAAGGGATGACAAGTGGGGTCACGCCATCCCCATGCGACTCATTGCCAGACCAGGGGCCGGAGAAAATTACGGCTTGTGAATTTCCGGCTAATAGTCTGCCTATTGATGAAGTACAACTGAAGCAGTGTAGTTACAAGCTGAGTTACTTCTGAGTTTTCTCATAAACTCGTGTAAACCAATATATGCTTTCTTAATAGAAAAGCTTCCCTCTAAATTTTGTCCCTTTGTCTTTTTGCATCCGTTACAATCAAGAGATTTATCGAAAGTAAGTTTCTTGCACAACAATGGTTATGAAGAAACTAGCTCAATAAGCACTCTAGACAATTTTTTCCTCTTTCTTTTGCCAATAAAACATGTCAACATGAGAGAGAGAGAGAGAGAAAGAGAGAGACTCCCGCGTCATTTTCAAACCAAACTGACCCGCAAATTATCTGAAGAGCAATACCAAGAATGCCTAAAACTTGTGAACGAGAATTTGAGCAAATGAGCGATGCTCAATGATCAATCAGAACATGTGACATCACTACAGCATGCTAATTTCGTAAACTATTCTTAAAATACATAGCATTATATCTAAGTGAAATGAAATCGCATTTTGACTTTTATGTCCCGAACGAGGAAGAAGCTGAATTGTCAGGGTCATTTTCCACAGGGCAGGGGCCGTCCTCACCTGCTGTGCTGGGACTTCTGCATTGGGTCACTGACCTTTTTCTCTTGAATGAGACTGCAAAAGGGTGCACTGCGTCATGAAATTGGGCATGGGCCATGACAGGACTAGGGAGCCCACTTCATCCTCGTTTTTTATCTCGCAATACATTTATTTCTTGACTAAAGTGCGCGCTCAAGTTGAGCTTCAGGACAAAAGTTGGTGAGCTCACATGGGAGTTACAGAGGGAAGAGGATATACCTTGCCATTTATTTTCATCCTCCGGTTATCACGGCGTCTATGGCTCCTTTATGAAAAAGAAGAGTCTCTTCAACTGCAGTTGAATGAGCTCTGAAAGCTACATCTTTGTCTTTTCAAAAGGATGAACTAGTCTCGATTGTTTTACGAGCTTATCAGCTTTATGTCGAGTTAGCCATCTACAACCAAGGATAACCCAAAAACTTGGCCCGAAAGAACCTTGTATTTAAGTGGGAAAATAATATACGACCTGTTTCTGAGGGTATAAATGACCAAAATCTGCAATTTCGAGTTCTAGGAAGCGCTAGGCAAGGAGCAAGTTTAGCCCAGTTAATGTGCAAGAAACAGTGGAAGGCATTTTAGCAGCTTCAAGGCGGGAATCTTAAGAAAAAAGTGGAGTGGGTGATGGTCAATCAAACGATAGTAACTGCTCTAGCAGAATTATCGCCTGCTCTAGCAATTGCGATTTCAAAAGCAATAAACATCAAGACGGTCAAGAAATGGAAAAGGGGTTGCATCTTCATTGCCGTTAATCGTGCTTGAAACAGAGGTAGCTTACTTTTCCAGCGTGGGAGCCGTTCTGATAGATAGACTAGGGGTAGGCCTTTTGACAGTGACATAATTGGTTGATAGGTTTAGTTAGGTTGTATTAAGTATATTTGATAAAAAGATGTGTTGACATAATATAAGATAAACAATGAATTACAATCTTCCCTTCATTAGGAGTCTAGCCAGTGTCCCAAGACGTTCTTTAACAAAATCTTTGATAGATTAGGCCTTCCTTTAAGTTCTTAAACATAAAAGAATTTGCTAATCCATGCCATCCAAGTAACCAAACTGTTGGAGGATCAAGCATCCGACCTACCAGAAGTAATAGGATTCACCAAGTCCTCAGCACATTAGTGCCAAAAAGACTTACCAACGCTCTGGACTCTTAATCAGTCCCCTAAATATGGAACTTAGCAATAAGCACCAGGCTCAAGCATAGCTTGTTGTGATTGTAACTAGGGCAATTAGGTGACTAGCTATTAAAAGGAGTCCTTATTCGATACCTATCTTTAAACCCTTGTAGCAACTTACATATGAATCTTCCTTCGATATATAATAATACCTTAGTATAGACAAAAAAAAAATTGAGATGACTTTAAATGGTAGTACTTACATGTCTTTAAAGATTCTATCTCTTTCGTG
Organism: Eucalyptus tenuipes; assembly: GCA_014182365.1. Taxonomy (NCBI): domain Eukaryota; kingdom Viridiplantae; phylum Streptophyta; class Magnoliopsida; order Myrtales; family Myrtaceae; genus Eucalyptus; species Eucalyptus tenuipes. Next base: position 692,588 of record CM024541.1, on the reverse strand, counting down.
CATGAAACTGTTACCCTTCCATCATTAAAAGTAAAAGACCAAAGTAAAATTAAACAATCACTAGCTCTCCCTTGGATACATACCTTACTTTTGAGTGGGGCTATTCCAAAGAAAGTCACATTGAAATTATTTGATTCTTGGACAAAACTCCAACGTTAAGGAAGGGCATATCTTTATGACATCATTTCATGCATGCATTTTAGCAGGATTTACTCCAAATTTCAAGGTGTCTACAAGAAAACCTCCTTGGATTGAGGTGTTCCTTGACTTTAAGGTCGTTATGTTCCCCCGACAGCGCCTGTGAAAATACAACAAGCATCATAATTTCTTAGAACACAGGGAAATTACTTTTCAATTTTTTATAAATGCTTTTGAAAACAGAAAAAGAAAACACAGAGACCCTAGGAAGTCACCAGAAAGCTTATAAATGAGCCTGAAAGTTATCCATATTAGCATTATCTCTTTCCCTCTGCAAAAGACCTCTCCAGTTTACTCTACCAAACATGGAGCTCAAAGCGAAGTCTCCAATGAAAACTCAGGTAAAAGAAAAATCGCAAATCCTTTTCTAAGTCCAATAATATACCTTAAATCTTTATTTTCTTCTGAACTCGAGTCTCTTCAAGTTTCATCATGTTCCAAGAAATGTTTAATAATAACAATAATAATCAAAGAATGAGAAAAAAGGCTTCATTTTCTTGGTTTTCTTCAGTCGCAGGGGATGAACAGAGTAACAGTTTGGGCAGTCATAGTGGCCTTCGTGGTGATTGTGGGCAGAGCCGAAGGCAGGATCGTGAAGACTTTCAACACCTTCGAGTACAACGCCATGAGCTGCAGGGCTCACAGCGCCTCGGTGACGGAGTTCGGGGCGGTCGGCGACGGGAAGACGCTGAACACAAAGGCGTTCGAGGCGGCCATCGCCCATCTCAGCCGGTACTCCGCCGTGGGCGGCGGCCTGCTCTACGTCCCCGCCGGGAGGTGGTTGACGGGGACCTTCAACCTGACCAGCCACTTCACTCTCTACTTGCATAGGCATGCTGTTCTTCTTGCTTCCCAGGTTTCTCTCTTTATTTGCTTTCTTTTTCTGACTTGTAGAGTTGTTTTCTTTTTCCATTTCTTGTTAATTTTCTCTGGAGATCGGAATGCTAGCTACATCCTCCTTTTCTCCGAACCCAAGGAGATGATGGGTTTCTTTGTTGGACGGACTGTCATTTTTTTGTTTTTTTGGTATCTGTTACACGCTGTTTGGTGTCATTGAGAGGAACAAGACGGTCATTTAAAAAAACAGCATCCAAAGAAAATGGCTTCTTTTCTCTCATTTTTGGCTGGACAGAGAAAACAAAAAAAGTGATCTGTTTGGGGTTGGTGCTATGCTTTTGAACAGCATGCGTAAGGCAGTAATAATTAGCTATGATACATGTAATTATGTTTCTTGAAAGCAAAAAGAGGACTGTGTCCGGAGGTTTTCTTTGATAAGCTTTCATCAAATGCTTGAAGGACATAAATGCTTGGCCGTTGTCCGATCCTCTGCCGTCATACGGCCATGGGAGGGAAGCACCGGGAGGGAGGTACATGAGCTTCATCTTCGGGACCAACCTCACCGACGTGATCATCACTGGTAGCTTAAAAAAAACCGTCTTTAAAGCATCACTTGAACTTCCACATTTGGTTTGCGTAACATAGATTTGGGAGGTTACACTTTGAGTTAACCCCATTTGTGCATTTTCGGTTTCGCGCAGGGGACAATGGGAAGATCGATGGTCAGGGTGGCGTTTGGTGGAACAAGTTCCACAAGGGCAGCTTGAAATACACCCGCCCTCACCTAATCGAGATCATGCACTCTCGCTCTGTTCAGATCTCTAATTTGACTCTACTCAACTCCCCATTTTGGACTGTCCATCCTGTTTACAGCAGGTTCTTTCCCAATTCCTTCTTGTTAACACCAACAGTTATGGTCCTCTGGGCTTTCCTTTTTCCCTTTTGGGTCATTTGCTGATCTTTTCTTCAAGAAAACATAGATGATCGAGCTTGTTTTCGTTTTGATTTCGAGTTGCAGTGACATTGTCATTCAAGGGGTAACGATCCTTGCTCCAGTCAAATCTCCCAACACCGATGGGATTGACCCAGGTGATGTTTCTCTGCTAGAACTTCAAGCCATTAAATTAATTAGGAAGAGTTGCAAAATCAAATTTATCGCTGGACCCATGAGTCCCATACCAAAGGCTTGAGCTCATTATTGGTGTTGGCATGCCGGCAAAAGTTGGTACCTGCTCTGTTTGGGGGGACGGCTAATAAATTTTCCTTCTGTTGGTCGATGAATGTTCATCTACTTGCTTGTTGATGGTTTCTTTCAAGACCTAATTTCAATAGTTTCTTATGGTGCGTTCAGATTCTTGCACTAACACCAGGATAGAAGACGTCCACATCGTCTCCGGCGATGATTGCGTGGCCGTAAAGAGCGGTTGGGATGAGTATGGCATCTCGTATGGAATGCCGACCAGACAGCTCGTGATCCGACGGCTCACGTGCATTTCCCCATACAGTGCGATGATTGCTCTCGGAAGTGAGATGTCCGGTGGAATCGAAGACGTCCGAGCCGAAGACATCACGGCCATCAACACGGAGTCTGGGATCAGGATCAAGACTGCTATGGGCAGGGGAGGATATGTGAAGGATATTTATGTGAAGGGAATGAAGATGCACACCATGAAGTGGGCCTTTTGGATGGACGGCAATTATGGTTCGCACCCGGATCCCCACTACGACCCAAAGGCCCGACCCATAATCACCGGGATCAATTACCGGGATATTGTGGCCGAGAACGTGACTATGGCAGCTCAATTGAAGGGGATCCATGGGAACCCGTTCACCGGAATTTGCATATCAAACGCGACCATCACAATGGCCCCCGAGTCCAAAAAGGAGCCATGGACATGCAGCGACATTCATGGGATCACGAGTGGGGTCACACCTCAACCTTGCGGCATGTTACCAGCGGAAACCACGACGTGCCATTTTCCGGAGAGGAGTCTCCCGATCGAGGAAGTGAAGTTCAAGAAGTGCATTTATAGGGGGAGCCATGCATGATTTGCATGCGCGGTGTACCGTAGGGCTTGTTAGTGTAAATTGCTAAGCCCAGATCACTGAATGCCAAAACGCATTATCTATGTTTGAATGAGAACCTGAGAAAATGGTTATGAACTATGATCGGCTCTTTAAGGCACGAACGTGTGGGTGACTAGTTTAGCTCAATGCGTATTCACTTTGAACATGCCCAAGAAGGTGCTGATTCTAGTAGTTTCTCTTTTCAGAGAGAATGAGAATATCTGCGACTCACGATTATGCATACGAAAGAGAGACCAAAAAGACAAAACACGAAATGGCATGCTCATTTTAAGAGGGTTCGGATCCTTACAAACTACCGTCTAGATTCTAGAGGGCCCAGCAGGGACCGCCTCTTCTATAAATTTAAACACACAGAAACCCTATGTCTTGCTACTGCTAAGACTTTGCATCGCATCAGAAAAAACTAAAGTTGCTTCATTCTGCTAAACCTAAGCAGACTACAGACAACCAAACAGAGTTTCTTGGACGTTCACGAGCACCAATAGAGGAAAAGTACCGGGCAAGCAAAGTAGTGGCTTCAAACTTTGAGAATATGCATTGGCACAAAGAACAACAGGGAACGCCTCGGCGTTGCAGCCCCATACAGCCAAACGAAGCCTCAAGAGTGAAGACCTTTTCTCATCGGCTGAACAAGTTGAACATTACAAGCATACATAGCCATCCAAGCTCAAAGAACTTTTGTCCAGCTGTGTAGAAAACTTCAAAACTAATTTCGCTATCGACAGCACGCTTGTTTCATTTTTTGAATGAAACATCCAACCAGTTAAGTGCAGAACATTACTAAACAGAGCAACAACCTGTCGCAAATCCCTAATGCATGGGATCTGGATTGAACCTCAGAGTCTCCTTCCAAATGAGCTCCTTAATGTTTTCTTCAGTAAATGACGGTTGCTCAAAGTCATAAATGAAGGGAGTTGGGCAAACGGGTTCCTCATTTATATCATGTAGAGGGGCCAAATAAGGGTGGCACAAAGCCCCCTCAACTGCAAATGAAAATACACAAACATTATTAGGATATACGAGCATTCGCATATGGAGGGAGAGAAAGCAAACAATAAACATTACTTTTTGTATAAGAGGTTGCAGAACTTCAAGCTAAAAGTTTATTTAACCCAGGATATATGTATCCTTATGTTTTAATCTGCAGGCACTTACTTTATAATCTATTTTGATAAGTTTAGGACATAAAATCCTGCCATTATAATAGGCCCCCTCCTATTTTCAACAATTTCTACCTTTTTTACCCAAAACAATGGAATACATATAGCCTAATTGGGCAACAAATCAGATGCAAAAGATATATCACCATCTGACGTACCTGTTATTCGCTTGATAGGATCAAAGACGAGCATCCTTTCTAGGAGATCAACAGCACCTGGAGACATAGTCTGAAATCTACTAGAAAATTGCTGTCTTGGGTACTGTGGAAGCTGTCTTACATATCTTCGTGCATTATCACTTCTTAAAAACCCAAGGCTGGAGTCATCAGGAGATCCTATAAGCTTTTCACAAGCATGACTTGTCAAATTCTAAGTTTATCTTATGTTAAGTGATTAAGGACAATGTTCTACACATCCTCCCAATATGCAAAACTCTTGTCGGTGATGCAATCAAAAGGAAATTAGACAATTGTATGTGACTTCAATACTAAATAAAGCAAACATGCAACTGTGCTCCTTTGCACACATTCTCCATAGTGTGAGCAAGATGAATATTTCCTCTATTTATGAACTCAACAGTGGCCTTGGTCAATCTTTAAGAACAAGTGGAGAAAATTTAAGATCATAAGCTCTAAAAGAGGAGCAACACTAACATCTTTGAGAGAAGATCTACATTAATTCTTCTCATTCAAATCAAAAAGCTCATACTCAGCAGTTAAGCATTATTGGTCTTTGGTGGAATGATTGATCCAGGAACTCAAACTCTACAAACAAATATCAATGTGCATGAGAATATCCCAGCCTTCTAGCTTGGAGTCATTCTGTTTCTATATAATGCATTCAAAGTTTGCAAATAGCAGATTTAATTTCTCGATTAAATCGATTTACATGAACAAGGCTTAGTTGCTAAACTCACTGATCAATTATTACTAGGGATAAGAATCAAGTTAGCAACCTTTCCGACTCTTCACCTATCAGAAACTGGGTAAATTACGCAGATTGAGCATCTCCAGAGGATGAGCACCATCAAGGCATTCACATTTCATTTCCTTGATAACACTTGTGTTTGCTATGAGAATGAGCGGATACTATGTTCTGATTATGAAACATTCCTACAATTATGCATAACAAGACACTTTCTAATTGTAGAGAAGCCAACAAGGAGACATTCACAGCATGACAAACAGTGACAGTACCTTCTTAAACACCATGAAAGCAAGTTCCAACAAGCATACCTCTGTAATAAGTCTCAGCTGATGGACATAGTCTTTGCCTGGGAATAGGGGCTGCCTAGTCATAATTTCACCAAGTATGCAACCCACAGACCAAATATCAATCGCGGCAGTGTACTCTGAACAATTAAGGAGCAGTTCTGGCGCACGATACCAGCGAGTAACAACATACTCAGTCATAAAATCCGTTTCAGATGTGGTCCTAGCTAGCCCAAAGTCTCCAATTTTAAGGTCACAATTCGCATTCAGAAACAAGTTGCTCGGCTTCAGATCGCGATGCAGAACATTTGCTGAATGCACATATTTGAGACCTCGAAGCAACTGATACAAGAAGTACTGCACAACCATAGATGAGTTATACTCCAAACTTTCTCAAAGAAAGCTGTGGTTAAAAGGAGCAAAGGGACACTGACACTACAACCTCAATGAGGTCCACGCCCTAAATAAATCAACATTACATTAGAATTCAACAAGAAAACCAAGTCAATTAATTCTATGAGGGGACTAAAAAAGCCAGAAAGCAAGTGATAAAAAGAATTTTCAGGACCTAGGGACCCTCCGCGTTTCTTACATAGGTAGGAGGGAAAAAAAACAACTGAAAGCACCAAATTAATCACAGAAAGACTTATCCGTCTCCTATTTTTCCAGCAAACCAACACATGCTGAATTCTAGTACCCCAGGTTGAAGTCTCCAGAATTTGATTCTAAGTAAATGACTCCACAAAAAGAAAAATGATTGCAATCTCGTAAAAAAAGAAAAGAAAGTACTAACCCTGCAGTGATCGTCAGTCAATGGCTGATTGGAACGAATAATTTGATGAAGATCAGTGTCCATCAATTCATACACAATGTAAACATCATTAAAGTTCTCCCTACTTGGTGGACGTATAATGTCTTTAAGGCCAATAACCTGCGGAAAGAAAATCACAAAGTTTAATACTCCCAAGTTATTTTCCAATGGAAAGACAAGAATATAATTCCATTCAGGGAATGTATGTTACGTAAGAATAAAGCACATCCTCAATAACCTTCAACATAGCTAAGTACTGCAAACTTGCCGGCAACAAAACTAATATGTAAGCTGCTGCCAAGTTCTCTAACCTTATACCATTATTATCAATCAACAAAAAGGCTCTATATTTCCTTCCACGTTAAAGAAAAAACCTTCAAAATAGACTTAACAATCTAGTTTAGCCATTGTTACAATTTATGACTAGCAAGATCTACATAATCCCCGAAACCAAAAGTCAGATACCACTCAACATACATAGACAAATATAAGCAAGATAGCAGACTTCCTCTAAGTATGTAATCTTTAAAAGCAGACAGAAGTGATGATCATATGAACAAGTCGCCCAAACGACAAGGTTCAATAATGACAATATCAAAAACTTTCTAGTGATAATCTTCCTCAAACTTAGACATGTAATAATAATCCACTAGCACTGACACATAATTTCTTCTTCTTCTTTTTTATTCTGGAAATTGGGGGCACCATACTTCAGATAATTAAACTAAAAGTGATATGGTTTCACCCAGGCACTAAGACTCCTATTCATATTTGATGCATACTGAAGAACTGGATGATAAAATCAATGAGACCAGATATCAGAATGAATCTTATACTTACATTCTCATGATCCATGTGACGTAAAAGCTTAATTTCTCGTAAAGTCCTCTTGGCATCTATTCTGTTGTCAAAGGCATTGCCAATCTTCTTGATGGCAACCTCCTCATTTGTCTCTGAATTCATGGCAGCGCTGGTCGAAGTGACATAAACACATAACATAACTTGCACAACTGATGATTTTAAAGTCAATACAGATGAATCGAAACGAAGCAATAATTCCATTCATCAGCAAATAAGAAGCCAATTTTTCCACAAATCACTTCCGTCATCTCAATTTTAACCTTTTTTTTTTTTTTTTTTTTTTTCCCTTTTAGCGGCAATTTTTCTACAAGTTTGTAGAACAGATGGAACTTCTTTTGGCAGGAGAAACTGCTTAAAAGAACAGAAATTAGCAGAGCCAGGATCATTCACGCTACGCAAATGAGCGCACCACGGCGGAATTATCGCCGAATGGAAAAGTTCAAGTCAAGGAAGATCATTGATTCTTGTCATGCACTAAACTTCTCGCCATTTCCAAGTAATCCACGAGGTCGACTTCCAAACCAGGAGGTCAAAACGACTGTATGAAAAACTACTCACGCTAGTCGTTTCTCGAGATTCTAGCAATTCTTCGTACGGACCTCAAGTCGCATGATCGAGTCAACAGAATCCAAAACCAAAGACTACTTCACTAAGCAAGAGGATCAACTCAACGCGGACAATCAAAGCTACGATATCAGTCCTTCAATCGGAGCTCGAAAAAAGAGCAGCAGCTGCAACTCACCAGACGAGACCGTAGGCGCCGCGGCCGATGGGGCGGATCGGGGGGACGTACTTCCGGGAGACCTCGAAGAGGTTCCCGTACACATTGTACTGCACGTAGCGCCCGCCGTGCGTGGGGATCCCGCGGACGCTGTGCTCCGCCGAGGCGCCTCCCGAGCTGGACGACTCCATCGGAGGAGAGCGCGGAGGGAGTGGGTCCGCTCCGGACGACCCGACTCGACCCGAATCGGCCCCGGATGATGCCGGGGGAGGAGGAGGGGGGGCGGATCTTTCGTCGGAGGAGATGGAGCGAGCTCGAAACGGAAGGGGAGGAGGAAGAGGGAAAGAAGCGTAAATTTTGCGAGGGAGTGGTCAAGAGAGTCCGTGTCGGGTAGGTGTGAAAAGTATACGTTTTCACATTTCTTATTTTTTTCCTTTTCTTTTCTGGGTTTCTTCTTCGTTCCGGTTTTCGCTAAAAAGTATTTGGAAATATTGGCAATAGTGGGGAAAGGAGAAGCACGTGTCTGACCTTTTGAACTGGCAAAGCGTGGAACAACCCGTGACGAAAATTGACTTCCCCCTTGACCCCCTTGGCCCCCTTTTTTTTTTTTTTTTTTGATTTCTGGCGTAAATGTGGCGTCTTCTTTAAAGTATACATCCAAGCGGTGGATCTAACTCGGAAAAAAAATTTAAAAAATTGAAATTAGAAAATACAAGCTCAATTCGCGAATGACCCGGAATGTGCAGTGTCGGGAAGACATTCTCGGACATTCTTTCGAATCTTCCGATTGACAAATATGAATCCCAATGAATTATGACTTTGTTGAATGTTTTTACGCCGTTCTTTTCCCACGAAAAGTATGCAATTTCGCTTTGGTTTCTGATTTGCTTAAATCGCATTGTGTGGACATGACTACTTGGTGACGGAGCACCTCGACAGGGGAGGGAGGAATGGTCAAGACTCAAGACACGCTCTCCCCTTTGGTCATTGCTGGACTGTTTTGAAGTCAACGATGCCCCACGCAATATCAAATCAATATATAATTAGCTAAAAAGGGATGTAAATACGTAGGGACGCACACCATTCAATTGGGTGGCCCGATCGGATGGCAAAAGGCTTGGTTGGTAGCTTAAACTTATGTTTCGAATGACGGCATAATGTTTAATGTGGTGGGGGTTGATAAGATGTACAAGAGACGAATCCAGCACGAAATCGGAATAGTATTCGGCAACTTGTGCTGAGTTCCCACCGATGCAGAGTTGCTGGCCGCACGCCTTTATTGAAAGCGTGTTTTTGTGGAGACGCGAATCCTTCCGGATATATCACATCTCGAGAGTTACCATTCATGACGTTTCAGATGAGCAAAGAGCAGAGGCCGGAATCCCTGTGCCTTCGATAATCGTCACCGTTTTTCATTTCCGATTGAGGAAGAAGAGAATCGGCCATTGGAGAATTGAGATCCGCAAGATACAACGAGTGAATGGAGCTGGCCTTATTTGGTACAAATGAATCGACCAGAGAATGTGGCTTTCTTGAAGATACCAACCTCCATAGGGGCTGAGGAATCTCAGTCGAATGTACGTGCAAGGAAGCGCAAGAAAAGACCTGAATGTTAGAACTTGACTACTTTGACAGCATCAATTATTGGATCACATGAAGCTTTTAGGGTAGTTCATATCCAAACTCAACTGCTCCTTCGGTCGACACATCAGCCTGTACAACGCACAGCCTGACACACTAAAATACATCATTCACCAACTAGTAGAAACGAGTCAACTTACCATCATATTCGAGAGGATGGCTTCAACCCATTCCAATCCCAAACATCCTCGCAATGACTTCTTTCAACCCATTCCAATCCCAAACATCCTCGCAATGACTTCTTTCTTTCCCCGAGTCTAGTGAAAGACATGAAGTATGAACTACTTCAGGGCTTGATTTCTGTATTTGTTGAAACAGCTCCTAGTAGTCAATTTCCATGATGATGTAACACAGCACAACTGCTTCGCAACACAGTCAGAACTCACAAAGAATATCAGAATTCTTTTGCATTCGATATCTGGTATTCTTGTCATTATGGTCGGGTAGTGTAGTACATATAGGACATTGAAAATATTAGTAAAGCAGCTTGAATGGTTATAACCTTTCAAGATATGGCTAGTTATCAATAACTTCTGATCAGGGTGACGTAGGAATCGAAGGGGAAGGAAAGGCACGGTCTCTGTCATTCATCATTCCAATCTACTGGAAGATTCGCCAGAATTCACTTGATGGGATTCCACATAGCACTTGCACGTTTAAATGACCGCACTCCTACAAAACTACAGAATACTAGTCTACATCATTCTATGCAAGTATAATGGAAGCAAGATGTAATGTGAGGGAGAGAGATCAAATCCTGAAAACAATCCACGGGCCAAACAAGCTTATAACATCGAGAACAACCGAATCAAATTCAAGAAGTTTCTTATTGTATATACTATATACTGCCACTAAATAATCTTTTAAGGACTTGAAAAATCAAAGTTTTGTGACAATGAGAGATCATAGACAATCAATTTGCATAGCCTGATCTCATTCATTCTGCCAACTTTTTTCCTTGCTACAGTATCTCATTTCCATCATATAGCTTCCTATAGTAAAGTAAATCAATTCCTTCACCCACCTGATTTCTTTTCCCATGCCCATCAGCTAGGCTTAAAAATTTGCTTCAATAGCACCATTTTGGGAACCTTCCAGTGCTCCACATGTCTGACAAAGTCGCACGTTAAGAAGTTGCTAAACAACAGGAAGCCGGAACAATGAAAAGAGTAATTCTCCCCATAAAATGTTACCTGCATACTTTTCCAGACTGCGCATCGTAAAAGTATTCTGTGTATCCAGTTGCTGCAATATAATAAATTCACACGAGTATCATATAAACTGAATGCAGGTAGCAGATATTTCATTCCTGCATAACATGAATCAATATGTACCAGAGAGAATGGGCCTCCAAGGGAAGGACAAGATGCAACTAAAGCGCCAGTGTCCAACTCCCTTGTCCTGGGATCACCAAACGCAAACAAAGTTATCATTCGAACTTCTGAAGAGGACGAAGAACAAGACGTTCCGAAGATGTAAGCTCAGAAATTTGAGGAGTCACTACAGCTGAAGGGTGATTAATCGTGTCAGAAAGCCGACCTCGAAATCTTCCCACTTCATAAGCTTCATATTTGATTTCTCAATAAGTGAACCGAAATTGGTACAATTCCTTTTGAAGCGACCAAGCCCTCTGAAGGAACCAGCTGGATCAGCAAATTCGCAATCCTCTTCGTAAACATGGAGTGTTAGGTTTCCTAATAAATGCAGAAGGCATGTAAGCATGACCAAAGAATCTTCAATTATGCAGATATAGAATATGAAAAAGACCGTTTGAAAATTTAAATTTAAAGAGAATAAATACACCATGAACACCGGAACTTGAAACATGCTGCTGTACCATTCTGAATCCTACTTTTCTCATGTAATCGACACCTCAACTGTTTCCCTCATTATGATCAGATTCAATAAGCATCACTGATATAAGTACCTCCATTATTCTAAATGCATGACGTCTCGTCACCTATATCAGTGGGTCGCATCCATTTGGTTGCACTTTCAAAACTGAAGACTGGGCAACGAGGGCTCTTGTGCAATGAAAATTAAACACCAGAAACAGAGGACTATCTTAGTCTTCTGGAAACTGACTTGGGATAGAGAACAGAAAGAGGATCGTTAAAGTCAACCAAAACATAGAAGAAAAAGAAATAATCCATGGCGTTTCCTGCTAGTTCTGCCAGAGTGGAAAGAGAAGTAGAAATTCACACACCCAATGTGTCTATAGCACTCTTCTGCGAGGCTCATAAGCACGTGAAATTTGCAAAGGGCGAGCCCAGTTCTTCAATCACTAAACGTCAGACTTAGACCTAAGTTGGTTTATAACCACTTTTTCCTTCAGAGGCATTACAGCATGTGCATTGCCATTGGAAGTTTGCCATGAAAACCTCAGCTGAGATCACTCGAGCCTACGAGGCCACTTTAGTCGTTGCCAGATAGCTTAGGCTTTTCAAAATAGCAGGGCGGACACTAAATTCAACACGCGAATTGAGACAATCCCCGTCCATTCATGTCGTCCTAGAAAAAATGTTGAAGTGACTACTCGTGGGCACGACTCATCGCAAGCAAAATTAGGTAGACGTTTTTCTATCATCCTAGATGCGAACGATATCGCGAAATCATCTACGAATAGGCGGGAGAAGAATCAAGCACCTGTGACGAAGTAGGACCTCTGGTAGTCCTCCTTGATGGTCTCAACCACCGCGCTCCGGTCAAAAGCTCCCGCTCCACCCCCGGCGAGCTCGAGCTCCCTCGCCGGAGCCTCGGCGCTCTCCGGCGGCCGGAAGAGCGAGGCGGCGATGCCGAGGAGCTCGGAGCCGTACCATGCCGCCTTGAGCAGCGCGTTCTCGGACTCGGGCTCGGGCTCGGGCTTGGCTTCCGCGGACGAACCGCGGGTCGGATTCTCTCCGAAGCATCGCAACCTGTCGATCCTGGGGCGGCGCCCCGGGAATGGAGAGGCGAATTTATGGCCGGAGCTGCGGCGGGAAGTGGTGGGAGCGAATGGCAGGATCGCTGCCATTAGAGAGGGAGATTTTTTCCCGCGGTTTCTCGAAGCCGCAAAATGGGGTTTCGCTCCGAACGGTGGTGGCCACGAAAATGGGTGCTTTCCCGGATCATTGGCCCCACTTGGCCACAGCCTTGCTCGATAACGGACCATTCCAGTCCGAAGTTGCCATGTGGCGGAACCCGTGTGTCGTGCGGGACGGGTTTCGTGTTTCTTTGTTTAGCTTAGCCTTGTTTTCGTGTTGTCTATTTGGACACGTCCGATTAAATTGGGACGACGCCGAGAAGATTAACATGGCCCTTGTGCAAGGATCGAGAAACGGTCCAAGTATGTCCTAAAATTATTTCATCTGAATCTTAAAACGTAAAATTCGAAGAGAAAAAAAACTTTAAAAATAAAATATATGAATATCGATATGTTAAAATAAAAAACTCATTCAATCTAAGTTATGGGTTATCAGATTACTACCCGAAACTCCTATTAAAAGCTTGTTTCCTACTAACTAGGCATGTATTTCACTCAATGTTTAGAACCGACGTGTCTAACCAATATCCTCTAATTCCAAATACTGTGCGAAGTTGCCATGTAGCAAACCCTGCGTGTCATGCGGGACATGTTTCATGTTTCTTTCTTTAACCTTAACATGAAAATAGGAGTTAACGTTTTAGCTATCGATCAATTTTAAGGAAACTTCCAATTGGATCTCGAGCTTTGCCGTCCGTGGAACTTATTTGGAAATTGTATGTGAGTATCACGTGGATTATTTGATTTATTTGCCACTGTCATGCTCGATGTACACGATCTTGAGGCTGGAAAAATAGTAAACAAAATCATAAACTTATTGCGCTTTTGTTAATTCAATTAAGTACTAAACATTTTCGTATTTTGCTAATTGAATCAATCCGACCAATTTTAAACAGAAATTATTAATGTGAATGCTAATCCTCTTATGTGGCTCGACTCGACGTTGACGTGCATATTTTTTAATAATGTTCATTTTTTTCTTTTCTTCCACTCTTTCTTTAACTGGTTGGTAGGCCTTGGCGAGCCTCACTCAACCAAGATGAAGACAACCTTGCCTAGTGATGGCAAGGTTGAGCCTTGTCAAGGGTGGGCGAAGCTCACCGACCCTCACCTCTAGCCCTATTGTGACCCCGCGACTGGCTAAGGGAATAAATGGAGGAAAAAAAATTGATAAATTTATCAAAAAATATTAGTAAAAATTATCTATGTTGACACTGGCTGCGTTAACTAGCGACTATATTAGCAATTTTTGACCTAGATTGCCTAGATTGATTCAAATAGTAAAGCATGAAAATGTTTATGACTTAATTAATATGATTAAAATGGTTTAAGATCGAATTGACAAAAGCATAATAAGTCAAGCTTTTTGGATAATTTTTCTTTTCGAGACTTGATTGTGACTTTTTAAAATCTTAAGTTCTTGATCAAAATAAAATCTCGAAGTCCTTAATTGACTGAAGATCAAGACTCTAGTTTTTTTTTCCTACTTATTTCTTATTTTCGACTTACTTCTAAGTTTTATCCAAAAAGTTCATGCAATGGGCCTAAAATTGTTTGTCGAATTATAATCTAAAATAACGATCCATCGTGAGACAAAGAATGATCCATTTTTCTTTTTCTTTTTTTTTCCCCTTTTTGCTGTAAAAAGGTCGTGATGCGGGATGGGATGGGGTTGACCCGATGCATCCTCGCTTGCCCCGTGAAAGAGAGACGTCCTTGGCCTGACTCCTATCTTCCATTCATTGAATTTCAGGGTTGGATCTCCTCGTTCGGGCCGATAGAGTGTGGAACATTCATCAGGATAGGTCACATTGGCATCCCTGGCGTCATGAAAGCAATGCGATATTGTCATAGCCTCCCTAATCACATGGCCCTGTAGCTATCTATCTGTAACAGGACAGGAGGCTATTGAGATAGAGTGTGATTAGTCAATGTGGCAAGAGGATGGAAACTCAATTCGATGCCATGTGTAGAACAGTCTCAAGATGATTATAATTTATTCAAAGTGATTTTTATTTTAACTTTTTGCTTTTCTTGAATTTTGTAACGCTCACGTTATGACTTTTTAAGTTTCGAGAACCTAAAACTTGTACGACTGTCTCACCTATTTCTCTAATCTCAATTTGATTTTCGACATTATGGGATGATTATTATTGTCCCTAATTGGATTGGCTATGTCTGCCCACGATCCATCCAATTAGCAAGCTCCCTCTCTATCTATAATGGCAAATTTTTGAATTGTCGAGCACGACCCGACAACTAATCCCGAGGAGCAGTTTTAAAACCCCAGTAGCCAGGGGTGATGTCGTTGCAGCACCTTTTTCTAGTGTTATTGCCATTACGGACGTTATTATAAGTCATTTTCACTGCACAATAACATACTCGCTTCATTATGTCTAATGGACCTCCTAGCTAAAATAGCAACGGATGACGAGACTCCTCGTATATTTCAAAATTAGGTAAGGCTTTCGCGATGCTTCGATCATAATTCGTTAGATTATTTTCAACAAAATAAAAACCTAGGTAATGTCTATTTATAACGAGATGTCGACATATGCTTATTTATAACCACTTTAATATGAGAACTTTTTAGATATTTTGGATGCACCGCTTTATTGTCCTTTGCAAAATATGTTACGACCCATCTATCCAAAATCATAATACTTTGTATGTCATGATTAACTTCGATGGCCAATTCATTTTCTTGTAGACATTGAGTAATTTTCTACCTTTCTTACTTATGAAATATAGTTAGATATTCATGACAACATTGACATGTGATGCCAGGTGTTGAGTTGTGAGATGATAAAGATATTATCCTAACCCCATGTCATGAAATAGATGTCACGAGTTTAATATTTGAGAAGTGTGGCCATCTCTTAATGAAGTATGCATGATTTGCACTTTATAATATGATAATGATACAAGGAGAATCAAACTGATTAAAAATTGACACTCTCAAAAGTTTGATTAGTTTGAATATGCTTTCCTTTTGCATTAGCATCATAGCTTTGATTAGAAGTAATTCGTGAATAGCTTTGGCTTGAATTGCTGATTACTCGAGATTGGTATGATTTGAAGTGGAGCTTGAGCTTACGAATTTTTAGTTTGATAGGCTTGCAAGTCTAATGGAGCTTCAATTATTTCCTTAAAATAAATTATTATTTAAAAGTCGACACCTATATCCTCTATATTACATATTAAACCCATATTATTCAAGGATTTTTTTCGAGGTACTTAATAAATTAATTATAGTTGTGTTGGGAGAAATTGAGCTCAAGTTAAGGCCGAGTTTTAAACACCAAATAATCAAGTCAAGCTCAAATTTAACATTGAATCAGCTCAAATAATCTTAAATATATGCTCCGTTTATTTCATGAAGAATGAATGACTTGGAAAACATTATCGTAAAAATGATAATTTATATCGTTTGAAATAATTA
Organism: Eucalyptus tenuipes; assembly: GCA_014182365.1. Lineage (NCBI taxonomy): Eukaryota > Viridiplantae > Streptophyta > Magnoliopsida > Myrtales > Myrtaceae > Eucalyptus > Eucalyptus tenuipes. Next base: position 676,596 of record CM024541.1, on the reverse strand, counting down.
AGTCAGTGAACAATATTTTCATTATGAATTTTATTTATATCAAAATAATTTCATGTATAATAAAAGTATACTTGGCTCATTCGCTTTTATAAGCGATATAAATAATTTTTTTTAGAAAGATACTTTCTAAACAATTATTTTTTGCGAGTAACGATGGAATTACTTCCTTCCTGAGTAGCCGCGGGAAAGAAACTAATTTGGATGTTCATTTTGGCCATTAAATCCAGAGAAACAACTGAAGATAAATATCTCCGACTGAGTCAGAAACTCGCGCCCCCCCCCCACCACACGCGCCTCACGCCGAGAAGAGGACAGCGTCCGAAATCTCTCTTCCATCGCGCGAATCATGCCCCCGCTCTCCCTCTCGCCCGGCGCGACGAGCCGGGCGTTACACGCGCGCGCGGTCACGCGTGCGATGAACGCCCCCCATTTTTAAAAATTATCATTTTCAACAATTGCAGTAGAGAGAGAAGGAGGGGGGGAGGAGAGAGAGAGGAAGAGCCAATTTGCCAGTATCTCTCTCTAATTTTCGTCTGTTTCTCTCTCTAAAAAAAATTCTCCGTCCAGCTCCCTCCCTCCCTGGTCGATCAATTCGGTCCTGAGGTGGAATCGAGTGGAGATCGACACCTAAGAATTTTGCAATCCGGATTTCAGCTTTTCCCCCGGTCTCGCTTCTGCTCGGATCCGAGAGCAGCCATGGGAACGAAACCCTAGCTCTTTTCTCTCCTTCTAGCTTCAAGATCACCGGCAAAGCCCTAGCTCCTGTCGCTTCCGTCTTTCGGAGCTGGTGCGTCGAGCCTGCGGAAATTCAGATCATGGGCGGCTGATTTCCGGCGGAAGAGAGTAGCTGGACGCGTGCGTTCGGCGGCAGCATTCGTTTTGGGAAGCCGTTGAGATTCGGGGAGTTTTCCGGGGGATGGATTTGTGAGGACTCAAGCTCGAGCTATCCAGCTCCCGCAGGCTTTTTTTTTTTTTTTTTAAATCTCCGTCGTTGTCGTCTCGTGCGATACGTCTTTGCTTGCATACGCCGTCGCGGGCGGTGGATGAGCGGCTTGGATGGTCGCCCCGTTACTTGAGATAGCACCCTTTCTAGCTTGGCCGGGCGAGTGGTTGGCTTCGAGCGGGTACGGTGTTTGAAGCTGTATGAGTCCTAGGTTTATTAGGGAGGAGCGCCCGATAGTTCGGATTGCCTTTTGATTGCTGCCTGATTATTGACATTCAACTGTGATAGCTTCGGGTTTTGGCTTCTGGTGGTTTTGTCGATCGGCTCTGTCGTGGAGAGCGACAATTGCTCAGTGTTTGAAATGAGCTCGGACAGTGGAGATCCGTGCCTGTCGGACCAGCCGGCCCAGTCGACTAATGAAACAAAGTAGAGAACCAATCTTCAATTTCAATTTTTGATGAATATTCTATTGCATTTTAGTGTATAACACTCCGGAATGATAACAAACTTCCTCTAATGATGGTTCAGGAAGGCAAAGATATCATATTCACGGGAATTTCTCTTGTCCCTGAGCGGATTGGATATTTGCAGGAATTTGCCTCGTGGATTTGATGAATCAATTCTTGCGTAAGATCCTCATGTTTCATTTACATTTACGATGTGATATTGTAAAATGCAGAGTTTTGGCTGTTGTATGCTATGTTTGGCTGCAAGCATGCTAGGGTTGACTATATGCTGTTCTGATGTGCATCGGCTTTATTTGCTCAGTGATTTTGAGGATGCTTCCCAAGACCGGCAAAGGACCTCTGGCAGTTTTTTGCTGCAAGGTTATAGGCGAAATGAGTATGGATCATCCCCACCTACTAGAGGGGATATAAGTAATTATTCTCGGGGAATTCATGGTAGGTGGGATAGTCGCTCTTCTGGATGGAGTGATAAAGACAGTGACTCGCAGTCTGATTGGGATTCAGGTGCGTATTGAGATATTTTCCAGTCCATGTAGGCTCTCATTCGGAAAAGCATCTCTTGTTGGACAAATTTGGTAGCATTTTGGGTGACTAATTGAGTGCAGGTTTCAGTCAATTTTACAAGTCTTTGTTAGTTGAGGTGCTCTCTTACATTTTGATAAGCATAAACATGAATATGGTTTCTCTTCTGTGCATACTTAATTAACAAGTGGTAATGGCAATTTGGGCACATTGTTGTGTAGATTGCATTGCAGTTGAGGTGTTCCCAGTCCATTTCATTTCTCATTCACAAAGCACATCTCTTCATGCAGCTTTTATTATTATTCTATGAGTGTTTGTCCCATTTGTAGCTTTTAAGCCAAGTGTCAGCTCTCCTATGTTGTACTTCTAGTAAGAAAGTTGAGAATAATTTGACCATCACATCCCTGGGCAAACTCCAATCGCCCTCACTAATTCACTCAGAATTTGTTGATATGTAGTGGCTTTTTGCAGTCTTTGATCTCTTGTTAAGTTCTGTTAAGGTGCTGCCAGAGGATGAGAATCTTCATGGATTAGTTCATCTAGAATTGAATTCCTGCTCATGGATTTCAGATACAGGAAAACGTTATGCCAATCCATCACGACGGGGTTGGCAAGCCCCCGAGCATGATGGACTTCTTGGCAGTGGCGGTTTTCCACGACCATCAGGGTACACTCCTGGGGTGTCAGCTGCAAAGTTTCGGCCTAATGATCACTACCAGCTTAATAGGAGTACAGAGCCATATCACCCTCCTCGTCCTTATAAGGTTTCTTGCTGCTACCTGAGAATTGTTGCAATTTTGATATCTGCTTGTAGGATTTGGCAAATACCATGATTTACATATATTGATGCTCATGTATTGTATAGTGAATCCCAGTTAAGTTTTTTTTTTTTTTTTGGGTTATTTTCACTGGTAATGGAATCCTTCTTTTTCAGGCATTACCACACTCACGTAGAGAAACTAATGACTCAATTAATGATGAAACATTTGGGTCATCTGAATTTACCAGCGAGGACAGAGCAGAAGAGGAAAGGAAAAGAAGAGGTTCCATCTCTCTCTCTCTCTCTCTCTCTCTCTCTTCTCACACACGCACACGCACACACAAACACACATGCACACACATGAGACTATGCATGGACATTCAAGCATTTGGTGGCGGCTGTAGAATGATACTTTTTTGTGCCGTATACACTGTTTTAGTACTTTAAGTGGCTAAAAGCTCAGGTTTCTCTTCTCACACTTCTAATTTTTTTGCTGGATTTCTTTCAGCTTCATTCGAGTTAATGAGGAAAGAGCAGCACAAAGCATTCCAAGAACGGCAGAAGAATGGTTCAGAGAAGCATAACAATGACTTTGATATCTCTACACTTATGGATGACTCTACAGATCCAAATAAACAACTGAGCACAAGCAATGAATTAGATGAGCCCAAAGAACCAAAAGCATCCAACATTGAATCTGCAAAACTATCTTCAGGATCACAAATTGCTGGATCCCGACCACTTGTGCCTCCTGGATTTGCAACGACAGTCCAGGATAAAAAGTCACATTCAGCGGAGGTATTTTACCTTACACATATGCGTCAACTCTTTTTAGATGATTTTCTCTAACTGCTCTATATATTGGTTGCTAGTTGTATGGCAACTTCTCGAGGCTTCTTTTTTGGCTATGTAGACTAGGTTGTTGTTGTTCCTCTCATGATAATTCAAGTGATGTGAATGTTTTTTCCAATTGTGTGGCATATTCTGTGCATGGCTTTTGCAGCATCTTCTTTTCTATTTGGAGGTAGGTATTTGGAAAAGAGCTGAGAAGATGTACAAATTTGGAGGTAGGTATTGTAGGATGATTACTTGCATAAGTCTAATTCATTTAGACAAATTACAGAACCACTGTCATCCTGTCATCCAAAGCAGGAGATAATTGACACAAAGAGGTGAAATAAGATTTTCAACTTGTGTGTTTTGACCAATCACAAGTTTTCCTTTAGCTTCATATCTCTTCATTATAGGTAGCGAAACTTTTCTTGATTTACTTGTCACAGAAGATGAGCTTCTTAAATTCTTCTCTAATCAAGACAAAGCAGGTTAACTTCTGAACAAAGTTCTAGAAACGAAAAATCTTTAGTGATTACTGATATTGTGGCAGAACGTTTGATCCAAAACCTTAAATTATTAAGTAGAGGAAGACTTATAACCATGTAGTTAACGATGTGTTATTATACTTAATGCTTCCCTGCGTGTTAAGTCAGTTTTTTACATGGTGGCATGACTCGACTTGATATCATGGAATGGGCGCAGCTCTTATTTTGTGTGAGCCAGTTGTGAACACATCACAGGCAATGAGTTTTTGAGGAGAATGCCAGGATCCGAACTCTTGACTTGTGCTTTGATAATTGATATTATGTTAGGAAGCTTAAGCTATTATTAGGTGGGGAGAAACTACATGTATATAGGCACATTATAGATTTAGGGTTGTACTCCATGTTGATATTTTGGTTTATCTTCTTGCAGTTTGTCATTTAACCAAGCATTTTATATACTGCAGTAGAACAGTGGTACCATTAGTTGTTTGTTTGCTTTTATCTATTTCTTTATTTAAATATTAAAGCTGAGATACTGGCAACTGGATAGTGTTCTTGCTATGAGATTTGAATCAATTATGGTTCTCAATAATTGTTTATGGTTTTTCTTTTCAGTACAATCATGGACATCCTGCTAGCACACTGATCATAAATTGGCATAGAGTCATGCAGTTATATTGTGACAAAGACTAATTGTTGTGTTCCATAACGAGTTCATTTCTCTTCTTTTTACCTAGGTCAAGACTTCGGCACCTGATGGTAGCATCTTTAATGCAAGGGATAATATTGTGTTGAATGGCTTGTACGATGGTCAGAGGGATAAGGAAACAGCTGATCAAATGAGTCTGATTGCAAGGCTGCATGTAACCCCAGAACTCCAGAGTTCAGAGATGGATAAGAATGAAGTCATCATATCACCTGCTTTAGATATTTCTAACCGGACTCTTGGTGGGAAGAAACTGTTAGGAACTTGCAATCTTTCAGAAACTTCAAAATCTTCAGATATTGGGCAAAGCGTAGAGCTTGACTCTCAGGAGGCAGATCGAAACAAAATTACGGGTCAATCAGATCATTCGACTACAATTCTGGAAAAGCTTTTTGGTAGTGCTTTATCATTAGAAAGTGCTGTCTCATCTTCACATACTGAGGTAATAATCATCTGGTTATTGTGTATCTGTTTTGTAACTTTGATGGAGGATAGTTGTGCAGATTACATGCTTAGAGCCTGATAACAAATGAAACCATGAGGCAGTTCTAATAGGTTCAGTTAAAGATTCTGTTATCTAAAGCATCTGTCTCATGTCAAATAATGTTTGAACCACGAACCACAGGATCCTCATAGAACAGGAATGAAACAACATGTTCTGTCATTAAGAGGCAACTGGAGAGGGGTATACGTGGTGCTTGTGAGCAGGAGAATTAACTCACATACTGTTTAACATTATAATAAAGACTTTATAGACTGTTGTTGACTGATAAAGTGCCATTGTTGGTAGACTTGTCAATTGGGAAAGTGTGATTGTGCATTGTGCCGGTCATTAAGGGAAGTTTGACAAGATCTAGTCAAATGGAAAATGTGATTGTGTCTAAGAAGAGTCTAACTAGATCTTTTTGGTGTTGTGCATCCCTTGAACTTTGTGAAATACTTTCCTTGTAGGACATCGCATGTAATCCTTATTATTAACTTGAGGCTGAAATTTACTAGTACATATTTGGTTGTCTAAAGTTCTTCTGGAACATTTATCTAACTGCAAAAAGGAAAACTTTCTGCCTAGTGACTTCATTGACATATTTTACTGCTTCCTTAGCTTCAAGGCACTAAAGGTGATGACGTATGGAGCTCTCACAGTAGCCACTCTTCCAAATTTGCTCATTTGTTTGTTGAAGAAGGTGAGGCTGCAACAGTATTCAGGCCTAATGCTGTTCAAGTTGTTGCTTCGAATTTTGAATGTGTTATAAGCATTGATGTTCTTTTAATTTTGCTGCAGAAAAGAAAACTACGGATGATACCTTATCTGGAAGGCCCAAAGACTTGCTATCATTAATTGGTGTGGGTGAAAAAGGTGAATCATTGGTTTCTGATGTGCAAATGCCGGAGCAACCATGGTCAAAGAGTCTCTTTTCAAGCTCTCAACCTAAAGATAAGCAGATGATGGAGGGCACTGCGTCTGCTGCAGTTGGAAGTCGCGAGCAGTTCACCGATCGCAAACCAGGGGGAGATCCGGCTGTCCTTACATGTGAAGATCTTGAGAATACCATCTTGTCAGAGATTAGTGACGGTGGATCAGACCCGCAGCAGCCTTTGAAGGCTTGGGATGGCAATGAGGCAAAGTCTCAGCAGCCAAGAGCCAATGTTGATAATCTTGCATCCCAGCACCTCCTTTCCTTATTACACAAGGGAACGGAACACAACAATGTGGCACTGTTCCCCAGTTTTGATGCTGAATTTGCAGATAAGGTGGACACTCTTGAAGGAGAAAGGACCAGCAATTTACCGGGCGACTCTAAAGAGCCGAGTGATAGTCTTCCTAATTGTGGGAACTCTTTGACTCTTGAAACTCTTTTTGGAACTGCTTTCATGAAGGAGCTGCAGTCAGTTGGAGCTCCAGTCTCTGCTCAAAGGAGTTCTGCCGGGTCCGCCAGAGTCGAACCATTCAACCCTCACGGATCTTCCCATCGTGTAATTGATGAAAGTATGCTAGCTTCTGCAGAAAGTGAAGCTATATTGAGCAGGAATATTCACGAAAGCAATGGGATGGCATCGAATAGAAGTCATCAATCTAATATGGACATTACAGAAGATCGTTTCTTGAAATTTGATCATTTCCGAACCGAAGTAGATTCTGTACAGCTACAACCTGAAGTAGGGCCCAAGCTTAGCAATTTTGACGGGCCAGCTGAAATTCGGCTTCCTGAAGAGGATAGTCTGATAAGTGTTAGCGATCCTCTGAATCTGCAGGGCTTAATGGCTGGTCGGCATCCTGATAAAGCTGAGTTGTCCTCCAGCAATGCGCCATTTGATGTTGTTGAAAACTTTGCAGCGCATGGCATCTTCAAGGAAGAAAAATATGCTAGAGAGCAAGTACCTTCGCATTTCCATCAAATTCCCTTCAGTAGGAGGGAGCCGGATATTCCGTTTTCAAATGTTCATGTTCAACAATCTTCTCCTCAGCTTCATCCCCACCGTCTGAACCACGTTGGGCCAATGTTTAATTCTCTAGATTCTCATACTGTTCATAGTAATGCTCCAGTGAAGATTGCAGATGGCATTCTCCATCATGATCAACCACTAAATTACCAATTTCCTGCAAATATTGTCCGCCCTCAGATGCACCATCTAAGCGCTGGATATCCTGGATTTGATCCTCCAAGTCATCATCCTATGGTGCAACAGATGCATCTGCCACCAAGTTTTCCTCCACCACATCAGTTACAGGGATTTCATGGTGGGCCCCAGGTGACTCATCTGAACAACCAGGTCTCTGGACTTATTCAGGAACTTCACCCGATTCAAGGTTTTCCTTTTGGTCAGCGGCAGCCAAATGGTGGAATACCACCGCCTGGTAAAGAAACATTCCCTTCTGTGATTTTGTTTAATGCCTTTTCTTTACCACATTTAGATTCATGGCGTTTTCTCTGGGACTTGTCATGGTTAGAATGATTTTCGGCAAAGCACTTCGCTAATAATGGAGGTGCTTGGTATCTAAATGCATCCTTTGGTCATTTGTATAGTGTCATGTTAATGTGTGACCCTTTGTCATATGGAATACTTTGTTTTCTGAAGCATTGATAATAAATAAATAATATGAGGATAGTTAGGGGCTGTTTGTTTGTATTCTTTTTTTGGTTCATGAACAGATTTTCTGTTTTTTTGTTCCCGGGAACAAAAAAAGAACAGAAACGCGTTTGTTTGCGTTTTTGTTCCAAATCTGTTTTTTGTTCCCGGGAACAAATTTGGAACAGAAACAAGAAACAAAAAAACTTGTTTCTTGTTTCTGGAACAATTTGGAGAAACAAATTTTCTCTCTCTTCCTTATTTTCTTCTCTTTTTTTTTTTTTCTTTTCTTATTCTTTTTTTTTGCCGGTCACCAGCCTCGGCCATGACCGGCGACCGGCCGTCGAGGGCCGGCGACCTCGCCGGAGCGTCGCCGGTCCCCTGCGAGGCCGAGCGTTGCGCCGGTCGGCGAGGGCTCGCCCGGATCCGGCGAGACCGAGCTCGCCTAGCCAAGGTGAGGCCGAGCCTCGCCCAACCACGGCGAGGTGAGCCTCGCCGGGGGCCGGCGAGCCTCGCCGTGGCTGGGCGAGGCCGCCGGCCCTCGTCGGCTGGCCGGCGGTCGGTGACCGGTCACAAGGAAGAAAAAAAGAAAAAGAAAGAAAAAGAAAAAGAAAATAAAAATATTAAAAAAATTAAAAGAAACAAAAAAAAAAAAACAAATTTACCAAATGTGTTTCTTTTCTTTTTTATTCCCCGAACAAGTTTACCAAACGCGTTTTTCTGGTAAAAAATTGTTCCCCGGAACAAAAATAGTCCCTAGAACAATTTTTGAACAGAAATACAAACAAACGCACCCTTAGTGTGCTGAAAATTGCAAAATTTCCCCACTTTATTGCTTAATAAGTGCACTGGAGCCACTTGTCAACAAGACCCCATAATTATTCTGGAATCAGGTGTCCCACTTGCTGAGGGTTGTTATCAGACCACCGTTTGCTTACAGTATTTGACTCTCTGACAGTTTAGACGTTAGTCCTTGTTCTGTTTGGCCTAGTTGATGCAAGTCTTGTTAGGTGTCACAGCTGTCATGATTCAGATAAGTTAAAGTCTTGTTTTCTTTTATCTTGTAGACCTATCATTTAGACCAATAATCATCAGCTTTAGAATCGCTTTTTCTATATGCATAAGCTGCCGTGAAGGCTTTTTTTCCCCCTTCTCCCTGTTGGAAGTTAATGTTGGATCCAAAGTGATGTCTTGCCTGTGTGTGGATGATTGCTTCACTGACACCTCCTTTTGTTTCGAATTATTCAGCTCCTGAAGGCAGCATTGGAAACAACCATCCAGAAGCATTTCAAAGGCTTATTGAGCTGGAGCGGCGGGCAAATGCAAAGCAGATGAACCCCTTAGCTGCTGCTGCCGCTGCTGCTGCTGCTGGCCATAGCCAGGGAATGTACGGCCGTGATATCGATATGGGTTTTCGTTACAGATGAAGATTTCGAGCATCGATTTAGTGTGCATGCCAGTGTACTCATCTCTCTCTCTCTCTCTCTCTCTCTCTCCCTCTCTCTCTCTCCCTCTCCCTCCCTCCCTCTAGCATGAAGGACGGGGTTTGATATGCGTATTATAAAATGGACAGATTTCGTACCTGGTTTGCCTTCTGGATTTCAGCTTTAAATAATGAAAAGAAAAAAAGCCAACAACTGAAAAAAGAAGGGTTAGTTTTTGGTCTTAAAACCAAAGCCTTTTTGCTAAAACATTTGCCCCCTCAACTGTCAATTCTTAAGACATTCTAAAGCCAGCAACTGAAAAAAAGGAGGCTTAGTTTTTGGTTTTAAAACGGAATCCCTTTGGCTAAAGCCTTTGTCCACCCAGCTGTCAATGCTAGACATTCTAAAGCCAACAACTGAAAAAAAGGACGGTTCGTTTTTGGTCTTAAAACCGAAGCCCTTAGGCTAAAACCTTTGTCCACCCAGCTGTCAATTACTAGACATTCTAAAGCCAACAACTGAAAAAAGAAGGGTTAGTTTTTGGGTCTTAAAACCAAAGCCCTTCGCCTAAAACCTCTACCCAGTCAGCGGTCAAACCCTAGACGTCCCAAAGGCTGGGTAAAGGGGAATGACCCCACTGGGTCGGCTGACTTGCAGGCTTCCTGAAGAGAAATGAGGAGCTAAATCATGCAAGGCCAAGCCCAAGGATTAGGTCGTACGTAATCGGGTCTGGCTTTATTGTGATCCCATACGTTCGGTCGTGCCTAGTCAACATATTGTTGGGTCGTTATCACTGGATGGAGCTATTCGCAGCAATTATTCTTTGCGTGACGCGGCAATGCTCGGCTCAGTGCGTTGGATTGCATAATGCACGCCAAATTATTTTTGTATTGATCGGTCAAACAAAAATGAGATCCGCACGTCCACACCTAGACAAAGACATAATTAAAGCCTACCCATAATAATTCATCCCCGAAAGAGAGCAGCACGCAACTTGAGAGGAAAGGAGATGAGATGAGATGAGATGAGATGAGATATGATGTGGAGTCTTTTTACCGTCCACTTGCGTACTCCAGTTACTTCGCTAACTCTGCATTAGAGGCAGGCGTCGCAAGAAGAAAAAAAGGATTAAAGCTCGCTGGGGATGCTGACGACGAAAGAAAAGAATTGAAATTCCGTAGATGAAAACGAGGCACTAATGTCAAAAACATTGATCGCAGTCTCTGAAGTGGGGACGGCGGCGGCGGCGGCGGCGGCGGCGGCTTGTTTCTGACTTTTGACTTCGTTGTCCGAAGGGACCAAATTCGACTTCTTACTCCTCCAAATTCAGTCTTTCCAGTACGAAAGTTGAGGGAAAAAGAAACACATGAAAACTTAAAAAGCCGTCCACGTTCGAAGTATTACGGCCGTGTGTTGTGTAAAGATCAGCTCGATGCGTAGGCACGTCGAGAGGTTTTTGATTGCTGGGGCCCGTTATTTGAGGTCCGACTCGCCAATGGGCCCACCCCAGGCCGTGGCACCACGCGCCCTGAGGCGCCTGTGTCCATGAAAATAATCGCCCGAGAAAGCTCAAAAAAGAAGGCATCTCTGCAAGTTTGCAGCCACCTAAAAGAAAAGGAAAGGTGAGTTTTAGTGCCCAAGAAATCATGTCGCACCGGACTTATTTTTCCTCAGCGGAAAAGCTCAAATGGGGGTACCAAATTGCTTGCCTTGACAGGGCCTAAAAAGGTACAGAAAAGATGAAGGCAAGGATCAGCCTGACTGAGTGAGGCCAAGCCGCGGGCGGTGAAGGAAAGCCAAAGTGGTGGCCCTGTATCAGAATTTTTTTCTGACAAAAAAAGTATAAAAAAAGAAGGGGAAAAAAAGGGTAACCTCATTTAAAACGCCTCTAGGATTCTGGTCTGCATGTTTTTTTTTAGGCACGTCACTCTGCTCATTAAGCCGTTACCATCAATAGTAGGATATACACAACCTGAAGAATGCGGTGGTAATTCCATGGTTGCCTACTACCTGATGAGCGAGGAACTAAATTTGACGAATTGACCGGTGTTTTCGAGATTCTTCTATGCGCAGCTGATGATGCTGGTCGCATGTGAGACTGGTCCTTTGAGGAGGCGAGCATGTACAAGTGGCTGATGGGACCTTCAGAGGGCCACTTTCGCAGAGGCAGAATGTGACTGGTAGTCGATATCCAGCGTAATCGATTAATCAGTGGCAGGATGCATGTACATTTGATACCTAGCAGGATGAGATTCATAACACATGGCTATTGATGATTGATTAATTACATCACGTTGTCGCTGTCACGTAGTGTATCTATCATGTAAAATTCTCTCATTTTATTTTTCAGTGACTCGAGAGCCTCATTTCTCGTGTTGAGGGAAACAAACAAAAAAGAACCGACTGATTTCAAAGACTGTCTTGGGCTACAGATGGAGGAAAAACAAAGAAAGATTAGAAATGGGTAGCATGGTGGCGGATTAAAAATCCTTAATCTAACATGTGGAGGAATGTAATGCACACGCGCCAATCAACCCGAGTAGGATCTGAGTAGGATCGGGGAGAAAAGGGTGGCTGTTTCACTGTGTCTTTCCAGATTAGATTTGATGGACACCCTTCACTCCCCCACTAATAATACACTTCAACATACGTACGTACTTGAGCCCTCCCTCTCTCTCTCCCAACCTTTCTTCTTTTTTCTCTCTCTTATTCTGCATTTCTTGTTTTGATCCGGATTTTTGTGGACACAGCCATTGAGCCCCCTCTGTCCATACGCCTCCATTCTTTTTCAACATCCCCATTATTCCATTACGTCTTCTCTTCACTTTCCATTCAGAACACCCATTTGCTTCCCTCCCCCCCTCTCTCTCTCTCTCTCTCTCTCTCTCTCTCTCTCTCTCTATCTCTTGTTGTTCACATTCCACTCCTCTGACTCACCACCAACTTTCTCTCTTCATCTCCACTTTTGATCTACACATACCTTGATAAGCAGGGTATTGAAATGAAGGTCTGATTGCCTCTCCAGGAACTTCATTGTTCTTCCTGTTCTGTTTCAGCTGAGGAACCATTTCAAGATTCCTTCTTTTTTATTCCATTGCTCTTGATTCTGCATGCAACTTTTGTTGGGTTTGCTTTTTGTTTCATCTTCTTTTGAAGGGTTCTGATCCAGGATCCGATATGTGCTTTGTCTTAAATAAAAAATTGCCGATAAAAGGATCCATATTCTTGAAATTCCTAGGAATGTTCTCATGGATTTGTCGTGAGTTATCAGAGAGTTCTTTTTCTGCTGAACGAGTTATTACAGGGCTCTTTTCAAAAAGTTGATGGCTTTCCAAATTAGAAGCTTTCCTTCTTTTCGATTTATTGTGTCCAGGAGTTCAATTTGATATCGTGTAATTCGTCAACCGACATTTTCTGTTATACTGAGCTGATCTTCTTTGTTGGGTTTATTTTTCGTCTGTCATTTCAAACAAGTTGAGAACGAGAGCTGATTGATGCTGATACGGATCTACTGAATTGATATGTGCAGAAGCTCGTATTGAAGTTGGATCTACACGATGACAAGGCCAAGCAGAAGGCCATGAAGACAGTCTCTACTCTTCAAGGTTCTTTATCCCTTCTCCAGCTTCCTCTTCTTTAAATCATTCGATTTCCCTGTTCTCCTCCCTTAGACTTCTGTTTTATGGAATGAGCTGGAAAAAGAAAAGATTGACTATGGGGGTTTGCTCGCTTGCTTTCTTCCTTTTATATTTATGGAGTTTCTTAGTAAAATAAAATCAAACATTATTTCAATACATAAAGGTGGGATTTAATTTCAAGCATAAAACATGGGATCCACATACATTCCTTGGGACCAATTGAGTGACTCACCAAACTAAAGACAGCTTATTTTCATGGGCCTTAAAGCGCTTCGCATTGATGAAGTCAATCAGAAACGATTGTTCCTCAATTTTCCCCTTGATTTGTCCAGTCGTATTTGTTATTTTTCTCATGCTACAGTGGATGATGAACTTAGAAAAGAATCGATATTTTTCCCTTCTGAACACTGTGTACCATTGTTTAGCCGAGGAAGAAAACTGTCCTGGAACAGTTCATTCACATGAATCTATTCTTTTAGGGATTGACTCCATCTCCATGGACATGAAGGAGAAGAAACTAACAGTGATTGGAACAGTCGACCCTGTGAATGTGGTGAGCAAGTTGCGCAAGTACTGGCAAACAGACATAATCACAGTGGGGCCAGCAAAAGAGCCTGAGAAGAAAGAGGAAGCAAAACCAGAAGAGCCCAAGAAAGAGGAAGCAGCTAAACCAGAAGAGGCCAAGAAAGAAGAAGCGAAACCAGAGGAGGGAAAGAAGGAAGAACCCAAGAAAGAAGAGCCCAAAAAAGAAGAACCGAAGAAAGAGGAAGAGCCGAAGAAGCCTCAGGTGCCTCAGCCTGACCCTGTCCTTGAGCTTGTTAGGGCATACAGGGCGTACAATCCTCAGATGACCACCTATTACTATGTCCAAAGCATGGAGGAGAATCCGAATGCTTGTGTCATCTGTTGATAAATAAAACAACGATGAGTTTTGAGGGGAGGGCAGAAATTAATTGCTTCAGGTTCTAGCAGGTGATGATGGGAACTGAGTATCATCGGTTGTATAGAGAGGCAAACACCCTCATCTGAGAATGGGTCCAAGAATCGTTGTAGTGTATATAAAGATTGCCTCATTTTCACTTGAGCTTACTCAATGGTATGCAGGGAGAATAAATAAAAAATTTTGTGGCCCCATCAGGTATATAACTCTAGACTATAGAGAACTTTTGTTTGATCTGTCTTCTGGTTGTTATTTGTTGGCCACTTGCATGCTAGAGCTAACTGATCATGTTACATAAATCTTTTAAGGGAATTTTGCTCAAAGTCTAGGATGGTAAAATTTCCTATACTTTTTAGTCTCATCATATCAAAATATTCTAGTGCTTTCGAAGATATCAGTGCCTGGATCGCACTGCTATTTCAGTATCTAATATGGCATTCCTATGAATACAAGAGTGTTGTTATGTGACTTCTCATTTGTTACTTTCCATCTGACATAAAGGGTGTTTGTTGGATGCTGAGTAATGTACCTGAACGAGAGAAACCAAGGCAATGTCTCAACTACCATTGATAAAGCGATGTCCTAACTACATTGGCAGCGTAGTCTCGGCCAGTGTTAAGTACTTTTCAACCATTTTGCATTGAAAATTCCAGACCAAGGCATGATGCCGACGGCAACTAGCCAAAGTTTCATTGTCAAGCAAGATTGGAATGGCCCATGTTACTAATGCCAAGTAACCCTAATCTCACATTCTTGTTAACAGTTCAATTCTAGTGTCCCAATGATTTGCGTTTTGCCCATTTCAAAAGGCGTTTTGTCCTCGATCCATCATTGCATCGAGGACACAGATGATTGAAGGGCTTGAGCCTCTTGTATTGAGAATCCATGGTGGGTCAGTGTTTTATCTTAATGTCTTTATCTTCACAGAATCTCACCGCCCTTTACCTGTTGCTGATGTAGAATGGCTAACACGGCATGGTGGGATTTGACGGCGTCATGTTGAATGGACAGAAGCGAAGGCAGCTTCTTTAGGGACCATGCACGAAATTAAAATGGCCGGTCCAAAAAGTAGGACAAAAACTCATCCGTTTTAATGAGCGGAGTAGTGATAACAGCATGTCTTTTCCTCAGCTAGACACTTCTTTTCGTATAGAAAACTCCGCTCCTCAAAAAAATTAGAAAAATTGCAGCAACTTATTCCTGTTTCTGCACAAATGTGACGTGCCATGTGTGGGCTATGGCATGTGACTGAACATGACTCTGCTGATTCATTGATGCAGCTTTTTTGCCCCTTAGTGCCACCACATGGTACGAACTTCATGCAACAGCTCGTCGTTGAACACATGACGCCCAACAACTGCAACAACATAGGATGCTTTTGTCTTGTATTAAACAACCAAAGTTAAAGTAACAGATTTTATTACGGCATTCCCATTCCTCTTCTCGATTATCCTTGTCACTATGCTGGCATTTCTTAATCTGTTCAGAGTGCTTGTCAGGCGTGAGATGCTGATCTGTAAAGGCAAATTACAGCGACTAAATTGCCCTCTTCCTCTTCTCTTTTTCGTGGCAAAGCTTTGTCGATGTTGATGGCTAGGTCCGTTCTGAATACAAGATCAGCATTTTCCTGCAATGAGGTTCACTTTGATTGATCTTACGGTAAAAAGAATAAGAAGGACCCAAAAAAACAGTTGACGAAATCTCTCCACTCAATCAAAAGGTCTCTTCTTCGTGCTTGCCCGCTATTGACTATTTTGTGCCAGCTTCGGAAAAGTTGCCGCCAAATGTGTTGGATAGTCACTACCCACGTCATTGCATAGAATGATGGATCTTACGGCCCTGTGTAGAACAATTCCTACATGCCGGCGATTGGTTCCAAATCTGATATCAATTCTACATAGTTTTCCTCGAGATGTTGAATTCCAGTAAATCTTGTCTGGTAGAAGTCTCAAATTTAGACCACACGTATAAGCAAATTCTCTCTTTGCTGTCAAATCAAGTGACTCATCTTGGTGACTTTATTTCATGTTGATTTATCCGACTAAGATTGAATTATCAGTTTGAGAGTGGATAGGTTTCAGAGCTGAACCTGAAACCTACTATATTATAACAGGTTCTTAGTTTTTGAACATGAAACATCTAAGTACTGGTTTTATATTTTTGTTCTTTTTTTTTTCGGTTTTTTTTAACAGAAAAATCATATGAGGTTATAAGTAATTAAACGATTTAAAGTAAAAGAAAACCTATAGGAATCCTAATTTGCTGAAAACAACAATCCATAAAATGAATACGTAGTTATATACAATTATAAACGATAAAAAGTTCAAACACATAGCATAAAACATAAATTATAAAACTCCATTCTCCATTCATTCATAAAAATTTTAGGGAAAGAGGAAAGGCTGGCGAGGAGCTTCAAGGAATGACAAAGGATGAAGGAGTGTTGAGGTTAGAATTTAGGGGAAATTGAAATTAGGGTTTTGGCTTTTTAGCTTATAAGGCTGGTTTCCAAATAGAGCGGTTTGGTCCGGTTGCAGGTGGGTATTAACTTGGAACCTATTATCGGACCAGTTCCAATGCAAACCGATTCGTGGACGTGTTTTTTGGGCAGTGCGGTCCGGTTCTAGCTGAGAACCAGTTGGGTTACACACCCCTACATTTCGGGTCAATAGGCAAGCTTGGCTTGGCTAAAAAAAAATTAGGCTCAGCTGGACCCAATATGCCTCGTCCAAGTCCGGCGATGATTTAGAAATTTGAAAGACTTGAGCGATCCAAGAGGACGAACCGTGTCTAAAAAGAGAGTTGCTTATCTAGGCCGATACACTGGAAAAAAAAATTAAGGGATAATTCCTCAAAACACCCTTGAACTTCGGCATCTTTGCATAATTATCCTTGAACTTACCAGTTACCCCCCTCAATTATGAAACCATGCACAATACCCCCTAAACTTTGAAAAGTTACAGACGGACCCTCTGACCTAGAAAACCGGAAAGTGTTAGTTAAAAATAGATATTCATTTCTTTTTACCAAAAATAACCTATGTTGCGCTATTGATGAAGTTAAGATAATACGTAGGATGGATGGCTGATGAAGTTAAGAGAGTTTAGTAGAGGTTATTTTGGTTAGGAAGACTAAGTTAATCCAGTTTCTACGTAAACTTAACCACTATCCCAATGAAAATACTGCAATAAAAATTAAAACAGATGGGTGTCACTTGTAATCCAAAGCTCGGAGGCTATGGCGCAACGGTGCCAAAGTTGGGGAGGGTAATTTGTGACTTTTCAAAAGTCCGGGGCAATTGTGCGGCAATGTCAAAATTCGTGGTTTTGAGCAATGAACCCCAAGGATTAGAATGGTAGGGATAAACCCAAGAATTATAATAGTAGGGCCCCACCCGAACCCACCTATTGGGCCGAAGGCGTATAAGTCCCCTTCAAATAATGGATGGGCCAATCAGGCCCGTGATCACTCGGCCCCAATTGACCGGCCAATTTCCTCCGTGTGCCCTTGGGGAGAAAATGAGCCTTATGCCAAATTAGGCCTTTTAGCTCTAAAACTTTCTTAATAAACATTAATCTGCTGCTTCTGATACTCTGAACTCTCAGACTGTTGATGGACACGACACAAGTTTTGGACCTTGGCGATAATTACTGCAATTTGTCCATTTGAGCTCCAATCATATGCTATGGAGACTATTTGATCGGAAATCATTGACGTGATGGGATGTCACATACGGCGATGACAGAATGGTCATGTCAGCGATTTTCGGCCAGAATTGATTAGAAGGATTACATTAGATTGTCGCGCAAAGGTTTAAAACTAAATTAGGGGCAAATTTAAAATGTTTAGGCTTGAATTAGTATTTGGACTATAAATTAAGGATTGATCAAGTAATTTTTCCCTTTTTTTTTTCTCTTCCCATTTTGGACGAGAGAAGTATAACAAAAGCTCTAACTTATTACGCTCATGCCAATTTAGTTCTACATTTTTCAATTGTGTCAATTTAATTATAATTCTTTTTATATTTTACCAATCGAGTCCATTTAGCTAATTTATGCTGAAAATTGCTGACGTGGGCGTTGATTATCTAATGGAGTATAGTTGGCGCTGACGTAGATATTTTAATTTTTTTTTCCTTTCTTTTTCTTTTTTCCCTTTTGTTTTTGCTAGTGGCTGGTCACCGATCATCGGCCACAAGTCATGGTTGACGACAACCCACTCGACTGGTGTTGCTTGTGTGAAGATGAGGCACGCCTTGGTCTGGGCAAGGGTCGACCCTAGGCCCTCACTAGATCTAGCGAGGCAAACCCTCACTGGCACTTGCCTAGGCCAGGGGGTCCTTGTCAACGCTCATCCTTGGCTATGCCATGATGGTCTTGTCAGTGCTCGCCCTCGCCCAAGTGAGGCTCAGGGAGGCCAATCCTCGCTAGCCATGGCTTGTGGTTGGTGGTTGGCGACTGGCCATTGGCAAAAAAAGAAGGAAAAGAAAGAAAGGAAAAAAATGAAAAAAATATTAAAAATGTTTATGTTAATGTCGGTCGTGTCGCGTAAAATTGTCATTATCCACGTTAGCGATTCTCCATCTAAATAGATAGGATGGATTTAATTGAGAAAATGTAATGATATTTAGGATTACATTGACACAATTTAAAGTTCTTATGCTTGAATCAGAACAGATGCACTACATTTAAGAATTCTTTTTTCTTTTGGACTTCTCCCCCATTTTGGATTGTGTCAACGCCTGCCCGTGGCACTAGGTCCTTATTGCCGATTGTACATGAAAGGGCGACAGAACAGAACCACCAGCGTGCACAGAAACAGCCCCACACGGCAAGGAAAGCAAAATAAAACAGATGGACGTTCGTCAGGTCTTCGCTGTTTACGTGCGTGACGCAATCCAACGTGAATGGCTCCTTTCATGCTCAGCCCAAGAGCGACTCCAACAGCGGTGGCGTGCGTGCTTTGGCTTGTCCGACCACGGAGACGTAAAATCAAAGCCCCTGGTCTCCTTCACACTCTGAAAAAGGCGAGCTTGGTGTCTAAGTCTCGAAATGATAAAGATCACACATCCTTAATTCGGTGAAACTTTAAGTGCCCTATTGTCAAAGCGTTGATTTCATCTGATCTTCTTGTGTCCAGAAAAGGGTTAGAATCGATCGAGGAAATCCGACCTACTCAAGGCATGCTGAGGGGACAGATAGACATACTTGGTCTGTATTTAGATATCTTGGGATCACCTTTTTGAATTGAAATAAAGTCGTGGTTTGATATGGTATAAAAAATAAAATATTTTAGCGACGCTTCAAATCTTTGTGATTATTATTAATCGAATAAGTCTAATCGGTTTTGTTTTGGCCGACTCATTGTTGAGTACACACGTGAGCAGTGTGAAAAAAATTAATTTCATAATTAATATTCAGAAATAAAAGAAGCGATTGATAAATATTTAATTTTATCCGTAAAATGACCTAAACTTTTATGTGAAAGCGAATTAAAGCAGGTCAAACTAATTGGCTCCTCCGACACTCATGTTCTACGGATCCAATCCACGGTCGACCTTATCCGGGACATTGAAGCATGTTTGTCCATCGCAATAGACATGGGGAGCTCGTTGACTTTTGTCTAGATTCTGCATGATTTTCGGTACTTACAGGTGCAACCTGTGACTTACCATTGCCTTTCCGTCGTGACGTTTTCTAGGAACTTTCGCCTTGGTTTGTTTAGTAATTAGTTTATTATTAATATAATCCTTATTTGCCTAGGTCAAAGGAAAACTCGCGTTGCTGATAAACGAAAAGAAGGAAAGACTGCGTTCTTTCTTTTCTCCAAATAAGAACGCTACCTTTGCATCTCACACTGCAATACTGCAAAATAAGATAATACTAGGACAACAAAGATTTTAAATAAAGCATATTACTTCATTGGCAATACCACAAAATAAGATAATACTAAAACAACAAGGATTTTAAATAAAGCACAGTAGTTCATCGACGATATCATGATCCGACAATTGTCGGACTCGGACGATAAGACTGGCGAAATTGTCCCTAGGAATGAAACCTATATTAGATTCCACTAAAAACTGAGCAAATGGGAAAAAAAGAAAATAGTGGCGTCATAAATCAATTCGAATAATTTGCGAAAAGCTTATTGTACGGAATCATGGCGACTTCAAGTCCTCGCTCGAACCAGGGGCGATTGAGGCACTCACGAAAAGCCTACTGTACGCAATACTGGCCAACTTCAAGTCCTCGCTCGAACCAGGGGTGATTGAGGGGACATTATCTGGCGAGGAGAGATCAAGCTCTCATCGCATTTCCTGGACGTAAAACTCACCCTGAGATCCCTCTTTCGCCAGTGTTTCTTAGCATCACCATTTCCATTGCCCCTGGACACAAACTCCCTAATCCTCTGAAGCGCCACTTCCACTGTGTGATCATCCATATTCGCGAAGCAAACCCTGAAAAACCCAGGCTCCGGGCAATGGAAAGAGGACCCGGGCGACACGTTAAGCTTCACATCCTTTATGATCACCCGCCACAGCTCCATCTCGCCATCGGGCGTCGGTTTTTTCAGGAGGTGACGCAGATCCATCCACAGGAAAAGACCGGCGTTCCCTTCCAAGCAATTTATACCCTCTTGCTTGAGTCCTTCGACAAAGCGACTATGCCGCTTGCCCAACCTCCTCGAGTTCTCTTCTAGGAATTTCTCTACAAAGACCTCATCGGAGAGCATGGAAGCAAGCAGATGCTGAGACTGCGAAGAGATCAACCCGAAACTCGACATCTTCCTTGCACAGTTGACCACTTGATCATTGTAGGAATAGATTATGCCAACGCGAAAGCCGGGAAGCCCCATGTCCTTGGACAAGCTGTAGATAATGTGGACAAGATCGGGATTGCATTCGGTCTCTTGCATTACTTCAGCGATGCTCGTGAAGGCCGGGGACTTGAAGACTGTGGCCGAGTATATTTCGTCGCACACCATGTGGAGGTTCTTTTCGAAAGTGAAGCTCAACAGGCTGGTGAGCGTTTCTTTGCTCAAATTGATTCCGAGTGGGTTTGATGGGTTCGTTAAGATCACTCCTTTTACGTTGATGTTGGCTTCTATGGCCTTGGCGTATGCTGATTCCATCTGTGCCAAGGTTACTTGGAAGTTGTTGGCGCTGTCACAGGCGAAAGGAATTAAGCGTACGCCGGTGCGCCATCTTAAGTCCCTATCAAATCTGAGGTAAAAGAATTCGAGTACATGAGAATTAAATCATAGGACAATTATACATGAGAATAAACATACGTAACAATTGTTGTGACAAGCTTTAGAAATTGTTTAGTGGTCAGTGTCAAATTTTTCCAAGAACAGATATCCGAAATTACCAGTCATGAAAATGTGAGAGAGTTGGTGGAAAAGTAGCGAAAGAATTCATAATAAAATATGTTAAGCATAATCAAGATCTAACGAAAATTGTGAGACCAAAAGGTACGTTGCAAGAGGAGAATTTCAACTTTTTCTTCCGTCTTCTAAAGGTTTGGTATAATTAGGGGAATTTATTTTGGTCTGCTTGGAAAATTCAGGGCGCAGGGCTAGAGTCTTTTCCATTTTTATGTTCTACCTCTGACTGCAGTGGTTAGCAAAAATGAACTTGGTTGTCAAGTTTGAATGTTATTGGAAATTACCTCGTAACTTCAAGCATGCGGAAGTTTTGGTGGGGGTCCACTCAATTCTGCTATTATAAGCTCATCAAGAAGCGGTGTCTGTATCATATTTCTCTTCTTGACCAACGATTGTTACCAAGTTTTATTAGCATTTATCCTCACTCTGACGTGACTACCTTCCCAGGTCAAAAGAACGACATTTCTAGACTTGGAAATATTTCCTAGCGAAATCTGAGGCCCTATTTGGGCAAACATAATTTCCCAGGACTTGAATTCTGAAGCTTTCCTTTTTTCATCCCATTCGATTCTGATGAGCTGTTCGCCAGAACTTACTTTTCTTCGTTGACTATCTGTTAATATGCCATTTCTTTTCAAAGTAAGGAAAATAAATGGTTTGTGCCAGGTATTTTTTCTGCAGTTTTATTGTTTTAACCCTGCATGGACCCTACTATGTGTTTTTCGGATAATTCATTGAGGCTTTACGTGAGTTAACCACTACGTAGAATAATATAGAGAGCAGAAGACTAGATGGGAGCTTGAATCCTTACGCTGGGTAATACGGGGAAGGAACGAGGAAAGCGTCTCCAGGATCAGCCAAGCAAAAAATGAGC
The DNA here is from genome assembly GCA_014182365.1 of Eucalyptus tenuipes. Taxonomy (NCBI): domain Eukaryota; kingdom Viridiplantae; phylum Streptophyta; class Magnoliopsida; order Myrtales; family Myrtaceae; genus Eucalyptus; species Eucalyptus tenuipes. The sequence goes on along the minus strand of CM024541.1, from coordinate 654,545 downwards.
GTCTCGCTCGCTCCGGTCGCTCCACCGCTCATGACAATACGGTCCGGGTCAAATGTGGCCTTACCACGCCGAACCCTTCCCATGAATTTGGCGACAGCCTGAGAGAAGCAATGTAAAGCCCTTCTAGTAAGTAACAAAAGGCAATATCATCTCCTTTAAGTAACAGAGACGATGTTTACTCTTTGGCTGTCTCCACTTACTTGTCTGAATTCCGGGAGGCCGTGATAGTCCTGGAAAATGGCGACGTCCTTGAACTTGCCAACCCCATCGGGAGTACAAATGGATGCCGTAGGATTGTTCTTTATCCACTCTTCTATCAGATCGAAGGAAAGCTGCAAATGATAACGCAGAACAAGGTGAAACTGGGTACCATTAACAAAGTCGTGAAGCCATGCGTGTATGAAATGGACGATTGGGCAATGTATGCTAGGGTCTTACGGCAGCTTCATACATATCATAACTGAAAGCAGATTATCATAACAAATAGCTTTTGCCACTACCAGACCTGATTCTCGGCAAGACCCATCTGGATGACTCCATCAAGATTCTGAGTCGGGTGAAAGGGGTTCCTGTCGTATGCCTTCCATCCGTCGAAGTATGGAGAATGCTCACCGTGCCCGCCATTCCTGGCAATCTTTGAGAGCGACTCGTGTTTTCTCTCACTTGCGAATTCCATTGATGTCTGTATGTTAAAATTGTTTTTCCTTACAGAATAAGAGGTGAGCTACACTTTAGTCAGCTCTCGATCGATCCTCGGACAATGTTCAGTGTTACCACTTGAGGTCTATTTATAGGCAGCGGGCGTGGGCCGAGGCGACTTAGAGGAGAATGAAAAGTCTAATATTCAATCAGACCCAAAAAAAAAAAAATAAAAATAAAATCAAAGGATCCAAGAATCCACAACAATAACTTTCAACGCAGTTGTTGGATATCAAGCGTAATTGCTTACGTGTCATCCATGAATTCATTTGACACACAGGAGGGCAGTGGTCCAGGCGAAAAGAATCACGAGTTGGTGAAAGTACAAAGAGGTCATGGTGAAATTACTATGGTCATCCCATATGATGTGAATCGTTGCGGAAAGATCGTTCTACGAAAGCTCGGATGGTGCGAATTGCGAACCTCCACCTTCAATCAAATCTGTAAAAGAAGAGAACCCCTCAATTTAGTTTCAAATGTGAGTTTCAATTAGGGTTATGCAGTGGGAACTGCTTGAACCACTCAATATCGTGTTACCACTCAATATCGTCCGAGGATCGAGAGCTGACTAAAGGGTAGCTCACCTCTTATTCTGTAAGGAAAAACAATTTTAACATACAGACATCAATGGAACTCGCAAGTGATAGAAATTGCAATTGAGGTAGCAACCTCTTATGTGGCCAAGAGACCATTAAAACTCTTCTTGTTACTCTTTTATTTATAGATAAAATCTACTTGTTAGTCTCATCTTCTACTCGATGTGGAACTAAGGTTCCAAGAGACCCACAAGGCACTTCAAGCCTCTAAGAGTCCCACATCGACTAAAATAATCCAATTACGCCACACTCACGAATTTTGCATGTTAAAAATAATAAAAAAGGGTGAGTGAACTTTACCATGGTGAGAGACAGAGGCAAAGGGATAGGATGTTCCCTGTTCAATGAAAAAGCAATTACAAAGTAAATAAACTCTCCAAGAAAGAAATTTCGTAATGAAATCAATTAATTTCTATTACCTAGGATTCCGACCACGGTTCTTGCTCCAACCATCTCCATTACCGAGTTGGATGATATGTGACAGTTAATGGGTATACATGTTTAGGGTTTTACCTTTCGTTTGGTGTACTATTTTTATGATTTTTCGTGGTATTAATTTAATTTAATGAAAACTAATAGAGAATATGTTTGTCACAAATATATTAGTTTGGGGTTTTTTGGTCAAAAATTAGGTTGAGACAAATTTATCACATGTGTATTAGTTTAGGTTTTTGGTTATTAAAAAATTAGCTTGGATTAAATTTATTAAACACGTACCAATTTGGGGTTTTTGGTAGTTAAAAATTAACCCGGAGTAATTTTGTCATAGACATACCAGTTTAAGGTTTTTCGTGATGTTAAGCCTAATGTTATTTAAATAACAAGTTATGTTGCGCGAAATATGTTATAAATCACAACCATATATCAAAATGGTTGTAGATGTTAAATAAAAGATTGTAAATGTTTAACATCAAACAATCATAAAAGTTTAAGATCTAAATTAATAAATTAGGCTCGAAATGATGGTTTTTCGCCCCATTGCAAAATACATAGATAAATAAATAAACCAACAATAAACTTTAATTACTAGTATGCCTAAGGTTTTACAAAAATTCTAAGAAATTTAAAATTTTCAAATAGGAAGAATCAAAGGTCGCTTTGTACATGTTGAAATATTTCATATCGCTTAATAATGAGCCTTATATGTTTTACTCTTTTTATATACATATAGTTTTCCCTTCCCTTGATAGGATCGAAATCTTATGAGTTCTCTGAATAGGACATGATCACGCGTGATAACGTCAACCCTTCAAATTCCAAGTAAGATCTATAAAGAAAGTCGAGTACCCAATGGGTTTGACCGTGATAAGCATTTTCCCTCAAGAGAGAGCACGGGAAATTTCCACGAAACATGTGATAATGGCGCAACTGGAAATAGGCTTCAGAGAAGCTTCCGCCCTGAAGCACCAGGAGATGCAGACTTTGAACAGTTCCAGAGATATAAATGGTAGCCGGTGGGTGACGTCTTTTGTGGGCGGTAATTTGGTTGTTTTCCAAAAAGCCATCTCTCGCGAGAGTCCCAACGCATGCCAGAGACTGGAAACTTGGATTGGAATTCCCCCAAGGACCAACTTTGCAGGAAGAAAATACTTGCACATGGTCTCCCACGTGTAGTGTACTGCTCTTCCATCGTCATCAAGTCAAACAACAATCTCTGCAACGCAAGGTCTTTGACAGAAATCAGCCGAATGACGCGTCCTGACAGAACCCTTTTGCCGGTTGGCCTCCCTTCCGTCCATCCCATGTCGCTCCACCTCCCGCGAGAATGGAATGGAAAACGTGTAATTGTAGCGGGGCTTTCCCTGCAGAGGTGTGAGGAATTCAAGCCTAGGTTGAAACGATTACCGTCCCTTGCCCTGAATGGAAGGGTCACGAGTGCTGCCAAATACCGACCGACCGACCAACGAGGATCATGAGCTCGCCTCCCCTCTCTCAAAATTTTTCCTGCTTTCCGTCTTCCGTACCTCACTGTTTGTCTGCGCGTGCGCTAAGCTCAGATATTCAGTAAAAGTCTCGCTAATTGGAATGAAGCAGTTCACATTATGTAGAAAAATGTACCATAGAATTAACCGATACAATGGACGTCACCATCGCCGATTCATCATCCGGCCACCTTGACCTCCGGTCTCCGGTTTCGATTCCGATCGTCGATTTTTTTCATGTGGGTTTCTGTGCGTTTCCGCCCGCTTCTATCTTCACCGGCGCTAGGAATCGGGGCTTCTTGGAGGGGAATGGATTCTCCACCTCGTCGTCCTTGTTGCCAGAGACCGCCAACTAGGGGGAGAACTCCGGGAGTGCTGGGATGTTTAGATTGAACTCGCGGTGCCCTTGGCTCTGCGTGTGAGTTGACCCCACGCCCTCCGAGACGCTCACCCCATTGGCAGCTTTCCGGACATGCTGGAGGAGGTGGTCACCGTGGAGGTCGAGGTGGCCGGCTGTTCGTCCGCGCCGGTGAAGAGAAACAGCGGCGAAGATAGAGAGTCGGGCGAGTGCAGAGGAGGGAGAGAGAGGAGAGAGCAGAGTGGGGAGAGAGGAGAGAACAGTGGGGAGAGATTGGCTGACAACGTGGGCTCACGTCGGACACGTGGCGCGATTTGGGGAGAGATTTGCCACGTTGGAGCACGAGTCGTACCCGATATTTTCTCTATCTAAAGAGTTATCTGCTTCTCATATCTCAATTACAGTCGAGAATACGTAGATTAGCCTTTAATTACTCTCACGTGCACGTATGCGTGGGCCTCTGCAATAAAAACTTAAAAAATACTTGTCACGCTCGTGTGTTGTTCGCTCTGTTGATGTACTCATAAAGAATATAATTCAGCGTCTAAAACAAGATCATCTAGTGAGATGGCTGTTTGGAATGGTTTTTCATTTTTTGTCTTGGTTCTTCAGAGTTTGAAATCTAACTTTTATTCAAGGTTAAATAGAAGTGTAATTTCAAAAAGTGACACGTAAGGACAGTTAAACATTTTATAATTTTTTAGTATTTAGGACGCGTATGACAAATTTCTAGAATATAAATCAATTTCTAGCTATAAATTGATTTCTTAATTTCTATTTCCTGGACGAGTTTCTATGTAAAGAAACGCGTTTGATACCAACTTAAAATTTCTGTTTTTGGAACAAAAATTTATTTGATAATAAAATAAAATTTCTATTTCTTGGGGTGGCGGTGGCCGTCGTCCGGCGGTAGATGGCTGGTGTATGGCGTCTGGCAATGGGCGGCCGGCATCTAACGTTGGGTGGCAAGCGGCGAGCATCCAACATTCGGTGTCGGGTGGCAGGCAGCAAGTGGCAGTGAGTAGGCGTCGGCGTCCGGTGGCCTATGTTTGTCGGCGGCGTGGGCGGCGAGCGAGCAGTGTTTGGCATCTAGTGTTTGTCGGCAATGACGGGTGACAGGCATTCGACGTCTAGCGTTCGGTAGTCGTGGGCTGAATGTCGGTGGTGGGCAGCAAACGGGCGGCAATCGACAATCAACGGTGAGCTTTGGCATCCCATGAGCAGTGGGTGGGCAATGAGTGGTGACAAGAGTGAACGATGAGAAGAGTTTTCATTTCTCATTTTTATTTTTGAAATAAAAAAGCTAAAAAATTAGGTTTTGATTTTTGGTCCAAATATATTTCTGGAATAAAAATATGTTCCAAAAATTAAAAAAAATGACATTATGTTACAAAACGAATTTATATTCCAAATCTGTTTCGGGGAACAGAAAAACAAAGTAATAGAGAAATGGAAATTTTATCACGTGCGCCCTTAAAAATCCCCTTTTTTGGGTCCCAAGTTTTTGAGGGAAAAGGTACTATTAGATTTAGAACAAATAGACCATATTTATATAAAAAAAAATTCCTTGAAAATTTTAAGATCTATTTTAAACCAGCCCAAAATTTGGATGGAAACGTAAATACGCTAATGACCTAAATGAAGCTATGACAATACACTTAACTCATAAGGTTTGATCGATAAAATGTCTTACAAGACTTGTCAATTAAGAAGGATGTTGACTCACAAGATCCATTGATGGAATGCTGATGAGCTCATCAATCATAAGTTTTCCATAAATAGAGTTAAAGTGAAAAATACAACACCTGGCGATTAATGATCGACCCGAACCATGCATGGAACAAGTTAACGAGAATCCATTGATCTAGGAATGATTGTAGTTAATGACTCAATAGCAATTACGATAATTCCTAGAGTAGCGCAAATGTTCCATTGATCTAGGAATGATTGTAGTTAATGACTCAATAGCAATTACGATAATTCCTAGAGTAGCGCAAATGTTAAGGCAATTAGAGACTCTTGCGGAAGAATATTAGAATGCATAACAAAACGATCCATTAAAGATACCGGAAACGCACACATAGAAGCAACTACGACACTAGAAACCACGAAGAGCAACCTGGATTTTGGATATAAGAAGATCATTCACAACAAATTTATTTAAATTATATTTTGTCTGAATTTGGAAAAAAGTGTAATTTTTTTTTTAAATCTATTGCATTGATGTCAATTTAATTTTAAACCTTCAATTGATACCAATTAATCATAAATCTTTTGACCTATAACTAATTCAATTCTTTTGGCTAATTTTGGTTGGATATTGCTGATGTAGAGTCGACTGACTTACATGGTATTGTTGGCGTTCACGCAAATAATTTTTTATATATATATTTTTAATTTTTAATTTTGATTATTTTTTCTAGATTATTTTTCTCTCTCATTTTTTTTGGGCCATTCTTCTTCCTTTTGTTGGTGATTGGGCACAAGCGATGGTCGATCATTGGCCATGGTAGGGCGAGTTGGCCTCACTTGGATGAGGGTTGCTGTCGCCCCCCATAGGCGAGGCTCGATAGGGTGAGGGTGAGTTCGGTGAGGGCTCCCCTCACCAAATTTGGCAAGGACCGGCCAGCCTCACCCTTGATGGGGCTCACCCTTGCCGAGCCGAGCTTCACCTGTGGTGAGCGACGGCAACCCTTGCCCAGGCGAGTCTAGCTCGCCATGCCACGGTCGGTGGCCAGTCATCAAAAGAAAGGCAAAAAAAGAAAAACGAAAGAAAAAGAAAAAAAAGCAAGAAAAATAATTAAAGAATCGAAAAGAATATTAAAACATTATTAAAAAATTTTACATCAACGCAACAGTACCACGTAGGCCTGTGCCGGCTGGCATTCACATTAGCATAATTTGACCAAAAATTAATTGGAAGGACTGAATAAACATCGAGTTAAAATGTTCATGACTAAATTTGTACAAATGTAATAGGTTTAAAACTTTCTTAACACTTTTCTTGCCTAAATTTGCATTTGAACTTTGAATTAGGTTAGGTTTTCTAATTCCGGTACTTATCTTTGATCACAGAGCTTTCAATTCGTACTTCGTGATATTTTTATTTTCTCTTTGTACTCCAGTCGTCTCTACAGAGAGCCTGTGTTCAGTTTCACTTATTGGGCAGGCATGGCTACCAAGAACGTAAGCCATTTGTTTTTTTTTTTTAAATAAATTCCAATGCAATTTCCTCATTTGTTTCCAATCTGCTACTTGCGTATTATTGTAGTAATCTCAGTTTTGAAAAATTCTTGCGACTTCAAGGCACAATAGAATCCATTTTATTTTTGCTTCAACGTCATATTTAACAGCTTAATTCTTCATCGATTATCTTCAAATGAACTTCAATTACTGACTGAAACCATTGAGTTTCTAATAATCACAACTTGATAAAAATCCTGTAACAAGTATACCTAACAATTAGATTCCGTTTGTTTCGCTAAAAATATAACATTTTTGAAAAATGCTAGAAAGCCATTTTTCAGGAAAATGATAATCTTTTCCAGTATTCCATTGAAACCTGAAAATGAATTACAAATTTTTTTCCACCGTTAGGTATCTTTTTTAATTTTTTTGGGAGAAAATTACCGCAAAATTCAAATTTTGTAATTATTTTTCTTATTTTTCTATTTTTTTTCCTTCCTCGAGATCGTTGGCCACAATGACAGTCAGCGATCAACCACAGACCAGCTTGAGCCTCACCATAGGTTGGCAAGGCTCCACCTTGCCTAATCCAGCCCAAATTGAGCTTCCCGGATCTAGCGAGTTGGGTGAAGCTTGAGCCTTTTCGACCTCAGGCAACGCTAGAGCCCTGCTCGGCTTGCCAAATTTGCCAAGGCCTAAGCTTGCCCGAAAACCTTGGGTGAGTCGGGCCTTGCCAACTTCGGCGAGCTGGTGAGGCCTAAGCGTCGCTTGAGACCGCCAAAGCCTCATCAACCTTTGGCAACCTTGGGTGAAGCTTGAGCCTTGCCCAGCTTGTGCGACCAATGTCAAGGTCAAGCTCGTTGGTAGCTGATGACCACCAAAGAAGAAGAAAAAATAGAGAGAAAATAAAAAAAAGATAACAAAAATTAAAGATAACAAAAAACGGGATTTTTTAAAAAGATAAAAGATGTTTTGGTGGAAAAAAGTGTTTGGTGTAGAAGTAGAAGAAAGAGAATGAAAAAGCAGAAAATATTTTCTTCACTTTAAAGTATTTTTTTTTATTTGTGAAAAATCTTTTCCTTAACTAGTTCAAAAGGCATAAACATCACTCCCAAGTTTAGGAGATTGCGTTTGAAAATAAGCGAAATCTCTCTCGCATGGAGAGTGAATGATTGTGAAAATCTATCACGTCTCCTTCACAAATTCAAAGTATTTTTATTGGACTACAGGCAGAAAGATTTATTCTCTGTTGGAGCCAAAGTCTGTCTCCCAGCTGATTTCAATCAGTACCTTTACCGGGTCCTTGTCCAAATTGCCAAGTGAGTCAACATATTTTATGTGGAATAGGGTAGCCATTTGTCCAACGGCTGACCCAAAATCTCTTTTGGAAACACGTGCTGAGCAAACAAATCAGAGCGATATTAAACAGATATTAAATTACAAAATCGCCTTATAAAGTGAATGACTAAACTATAAGCACAAACTTAATTAGGTTTGACATATTCAAACACCCAACCGTTAATATATGTCCTGCATTACTTTAGAAATTAATTTTGTAAACCAAAATGATAGATGTGAAAATAATGTTTAAAAAGACATTAATTGACTGTAAAGCATTAAAATTACTTATTAAATATAGCTAACTATTTTGTTTTTGGGTCTCATGTATGAAAAAATATTGAATCATTATCAATTTGTCATATCATTTAACGGACGAATTTTGATACATGTAACATTGCTTGATCACAAAGACATAGCATGGTTCTTTTCGTGGAGATCATTCTGATGTCTTGAAAATCACCAAGGGCATTGGCATCCAAAATCTGATCCTTTCGCTTAGTAAAAATTCTTGAGGAATGAACATAAGCCACATTTAAAAGAAGTTGCCAACGACAAGACTAATGGCTCCATGTTGCTTCTCAAGATGGGATGCTGGAAAGTCTGGATGAAACGAAAGATCAACCATTTTACCTACCTAATCAGAGAAATTAACTACGCAGCCTATCGCTTTAAGGTTGATCGGGGTGAAAACAGAGGGCCACTCAGACCACAGATTGAGAATTGAACATCGGATCGATCCACGAGTAGGTTCACGCAAGATGAAGCATGACACAAGCGACGCAGAAATTATATATCTACATTGTTTTCTGCATTTAGTAAATATGTTGATGCGATTGCGACAAAAAACAAGCACTTAAACGTCTGGCGAATCTCATAATACGTGAATACCCCATGCATACCCTTGCACCTACGCTCTCGCACAGCTGTCTATATTCCAGAATAGGTCCAAGATGTTGCCTTCTCAATACGATTTCCCAACCTTCTTACACTCAACAGCTATTATCAGCTCAAACATTGGCATGTCGATTAGGGTTGAGCATAGTCTAGGTGGGCAATTCCTACCTTGAAACTAGGAATCGCCCACTAAGGACCGGCTCCAAAAAATTGGAATCAGAAATCGCTCATTAATTCCATGAATTCACTCGAGAACCGGACCGTTGATCCGGTCCGATTCCCAGGTGCGTTAATGGAACCAGTCTCATCAAGCTTTACACACTAGCGCAACATTTTCTAGTGAGTCAAAGTAAAGCATACTTGTAAGATCAGAAAAAGATTAAACTCATTAAAAGTTGAGAGGCAAGATCGTGAGTCAATGGATGTTGAGCTTGAGAGTTGAGGCTGTGAACGAGAGAATGAGAGATAGAGAGATGACTCAAACGAGGTGAGAGTTAAATGAGACAACCACTCCATTAATGGATATTGAGTTTCAAATTAGGGATTTTAGGGTTTTCATTTTTATTTTATTTTTTTTGTTGGAAATTTTTCTTGAAAATTAAATATATATTTATATATTATCGGTCCAATCTAGATGGGCGGATAGACGATTCCACACCTAGAACTGGACCCATCAATTCCAATTTATTAGAATTAAGAATTGGACCGGTACTCTTGGGAACTGCCTGTTCCGGTGTGGTCCGAGCCAGGGTTCTTTTGCACATCTCTTCTAGCCGAGAATAAACAGGGGTCAATCAATGGGTAAAGGACGTAACCTCCACAGGATCCCTTTTACACGTTAAGTCAGGACATACATCAAGTCTAAGCCGGAACCACAGCCCAATCCTGTGGAAAAAAACAATTTGTTTCAGACTTCCAACCTACAAACCTCGACAGTCAAATCTGTATTTTTTTCAATTCGGGGACAGGATGGGAGACATTGTATATTTTATTTCAGTCTTTGCCAAGCCGTATAGACGACTCCAGGCAATCGTAATCACACGGATATGCCGTAAATCTGATAGTGAGAAATATCATACCATCAGTCAACCTGATGTCTGTCGGCATCAAATAGGTCATTTGACATTTTTATGTTATGTTTTTCCATCCCTAAGAGTAATCCGTTCCTTTTTTCTATTTTTCTTTCCATGTGGAAAGTGTCAATCGTATTATTGAGATTCCGTTCGTTTCGTGGAAACAACTTCCAGAAAAAAATTTCCAGATTTTTTGGTACCCGTTTTTCAAAATATGAATTAATCATGAAAAATATTTTCTATCAAGAAAAAAAAGTTTTCTTAAATAAAGAAAATATTTTCTACCTTTCAAATTGGGGAAAATATCTTCCTTACTTTTATCTCATACCCTACTAGCCCTTTTTCTTTCTTTATTTCTTTTTCAAAAAATCAAAATTTTAATTAATTTTCTTTTCTTTTTTTCCTTTTATTTTTTTCCACTTTCTTCTTCGGTTAGTCACTAGCCACGGGTGAGCTCGAGGCCCATTGATGCTAGCCTCAAGCCTTGCTAGATCGGCGAACTAGTGGCAAGTGAGAGTCTTTGGCTTGCCGATCTAGCGAGGCCGAAGCCAGCGAGCTTGAGGCTCGCCCTTGCGCTCGATGATCTCTGACGAGCTCGAGCTCATCACTAGCCAAATAGGCAAGTCAGCGGCGAGCTTAGGTCGTCTTTGGTTGATCGCTAGCTATCACTGTGGCCGTCAACCGGGGAAAGAAGAAGAAGATAAAAAGAAAGAAAAGAAAAAGTAATTAAAAATCTATTTTAATAAATAAAATAATAATTTTTTTAAAAAAAAAGTGCATAGAGAAAAAGATTTTCCTTACCAATGAAAATTTCCACTTCATTTTCAAATTTCAGCCAAAGACAAAAAAATAATTACATTTTCTTGGGAAAGGTCTTCCCTAAAAACATTTTTCAGAAATGCTATATTTTTTACGAAACTAAGAAAACTTGAATAACTACTGATTTGCTACTAGATATCATGATTGATAAAATATCAATTGGTATATCGTGAAAATAGAAATTATCCAATTGTCAATTATGTGATAATTTGTGTATATTGTTATGTTATAACAACGTAAATGATAACTTATGAATTAAAATGAATTGTTGTTACATATTAAGAGAAGAGTTTTTTTAGGTAATAAAAATATAGCCATAACATTTAATAAATAAATTTCATTTGGAACACTTTGTCCTATTCTATTAGGGAAAATTACCTAAAAAGTCCTAAACATATGTACTTGTACCAATATAGTTCTAACCTTTCAAATATGCCAATTGAATCTTAAACCTTTCCATATTTTGCTAATTGAGTCATTCTAACTAATTTTGGACAGAAATTGCTAACGCGAATGCCGGTTAACATTTTAAAAATAATATTTTTCATTTTGTTTAATGTTTTAATAATCTTTTTGGTTTTTTTCATCACCTTTTCTTTCTGTTTTCTTTGGAGTGAGGGTTGACAACCCTTGCTGGCCAAAGAGAGGGCTCGCAAGCCTTTGCCTATACTTGGTGAGGGCCATGGTGCCCTTGCCAGGCCTAGATCTGGAGAGGGTATTGCTGCCTTGTTGGCCCTCACTCCAGAAAAAACAAAAAAAATATTAAAATTGGCCACGTTAGTATCAGTCATGTCATATAGGATGTTCGGTGTCTATGACAACAATCTTTAGCCAAAATTAATTAGATGACTCAATTGAAAAAAATATGAAAAAGTTTGTAACTCAATTAATATAGTTGAAAGGTTTAGAACTAAATTAGTATGTGTATAATATGTTTAGAATTTTTTTGGTAATTTTACCTATACTATTATTAAGCATATCATTGCTTATCTATTTACGAACTACCACAATAATTAAAAATAAGTATAATAATCGAATGACATGTAATATAATATTTATAGACAAAGTGGTAACTTGCTTTATGATTCAAGAAAATCTTCGGTTGATTTCATTCTTACATTACTATTTACAAAAAGGAAGATACTTGGGGGTCACGGACATCGGTCAACCAGGACGGTGGTTATTGACTATTTTTGGAAAAAGAAAAATTTCTAACGAGATATCCACGTTAGACCCGCCTGTCCGGTGGTCTTCCATTTACCGTTTGATTTTTCTTCGAACATGTTCCATCTGAATGTCGCCTAGCACACCAGTCCTTCTCTTTTCGCTTTTCCCCAGTCTCCCTCGAGATTTTGACACATGGTTCGTTTGACATAGGGCCGGAAAGATGGCATTCTATTTATTATAATGGTTCTAAAAGTCAATTGGGCTTATCTGGGACAAAAAAAAGCACGAAGTCAAACAGGACCAAAAATGTCGCCACCGGCACTGCTGGAAAACACGTTCATCTCTTTGACTGATTTGCCCATTCACTTCTTTCCACGCCACCGCAGCCTAATAATTCTTCTTTTGACGCAAACAAGGACCGCCCTTTGGTTATTATTCACAGGTGACGGATGGGTCGGCAAGAACAGAGTTTGGTGAAAACAGAAGTCATCAGTGAATAGAACGGTCAACAATTTGCCAATTTGAACTTCCCACAACACAACGTGAAAGTTACGGATGAAAGCCTTCATCGAGGCTTTGAGAAATTGATTGATAGAGTCATCAAGAACGAGCAATTGACAAAAAAGCATGATTGTTGGGTAGTGAAATCTATGGCCCATAATTTATGATTCTTATAACTTCTTACATATAAATATTCCCACATAATAGGAGATGGTGAATAGAGTGATTTCTTGTAATCGGAATAGGATTATGAAGTTACTTATTCATTTAACTTCAATAACTTGACATTCTTGGCAATGATTGTGCTTGCTTTTGTACTTTTAAATTCCTTATTAGTTATTTTCATGTCCAAAATTAACAAAGGATACTTCATTACCTTTGTTATTTCATATCCATCAATTCATCTTCTAAAAGGATTTTTGCTATCTTGTTGATTTGAGGAGATTATGATGGCAAGAAGTAGAAGTCAACAAATCTCCCACAATGCCGCTAGCAACAACAATCTGAGTCTTACAAACTAGCAAAGACGTTGTTGCACATTTTAAATCTTCAGCCGTCTAAAGAGCAGTAAAGGAGAATTGACACGAAGAAATCAATCTTCTAAGGCATCTTATTGAAAATCAATTAAGATACATTGCTCCAAAGTCCAACATGGTGTCTCCCATGAGAATATTGCTTAAAGAGCATCAAAATTATAAGGCTAATTACATCGCGAGTCACATGTCTTCCATGTGTATGATATTGTGTTGAGATCATGCTCGTCCAATCAACCACCACTAATTTAGATGTCTCATTTCACTCTTAGGAAAAGAGTTCACAAATTTTGCTTTTCATGGATTAATCTTCAATAAAAGAGAGATTTGAAAGCTAAAACTTTGCCGAATTACGTGAATTGGCAAATTTGAATTGGCAATGAGAGTGTCTAAGTAACTAAATAAAGAAAGAAATAAAGGATCTCACGATGACTTTACATAGAACTCGGCTTTAATGGAAAAATATGAGTCAAGTGATGAATTTGATCAATATGGTTGGAGCTAAAATGGTGCTTGACAAGTTTGATGTTTGTCCACCGTTAAAGCTTGCCAGAATTTTAAAAAAGAAAACAATAACATAGGTTAGGGCTAAAGACAGTTAAGTTTACTCGTTCAATGTTAGTACATCGGACAAAATCTTCAACTTGCTTTTGGAAGATGAACGAATTAAATTAACTGAAAGCCCAGTACTTCTAAGTAAAGAAGATTTAGCAAACAAAAAATATTACGAGCGGCACCATTCATGGAGCCATAACACGGTTAATTGTATTATTTTCAAGAAAACAATTTACGAGGCAATTAGGCAAGGAAAAATCAAATTTGCCAAAAATGATTGATTACCTTTGATTATTTAAATTAAAAGAATCAAATGATTTAATGAGTCGTTTAACTCTTTTGAAAGGGGCATATATTAGCGCCAAAAAATGACCAACTTTTGTTATTACTAACAATTGAGAGAGACAGACTAGTCGATGAGATTAAAATTTGGTGAACATAGAAGGTATGAATGAATAGGAAAACTTAAAACAACCTGCCAATGGAATCATCAACAACACAATGTAAAAGTTATTGACAAGAGCCTTTATCAGAGAAATTATTGACGAAGAGCAATTGACAGAAAACCATAATTGCTGGTTGGTGATTTGCTATAGCCACTAAACGTAGGATTTTTATAACTTATCATAGACTAGTATTGCTAAATAATAGGAGATTGTGAATATTGTAACTTCTTGTAACAATAAATAAGATTAAAAAATTATTTATTCATTCAAATTCAGTAATCGTTTGTAACCGTCGAGTTTGGGTATATATACTCACACTGCGCTCTTTGTAAAGACTCCCAATCCATTACAGAAATTAATGTTTTTGACTTCACTTTCTTGGAATTTACATCACTTACAACGATTGTTCTTCGGTTTGTAGTTTTAAATTTCTTATCATTTATTTTACAATCCAAAATTAACAAAGAACTCTTCATAATCTTTATTGATTCATATTGATTCATCTATATTTTAAAAGATTTTTAGTTATTCCGGTGAAACAGTTTTCAACATTGGTTAATTGGATTCCTATAGGGTAACACGGGAAAGCAAGCATGCGAAGCTGATTTAAGTGTCACATGTCTATAATATAATAACGTGGATTAATTTACATGTCTCTCGACCAAGATAGTTTCTTTTGTGGTTCTACTCTGTATTGACTTATATAAGTTACAAAAATAAATATATTGCTAACTGTCATGCACCTATTACGACTAGGGCCGTAAGTGGACGGGTTTAGAATGGCAGGCGTCATCCCAAGCTCAACCCTTTAATTTTCTACTATATTCCAAACTCGACCCAAGCTTTTCATGTGTCTTCACGAAAATCGCAAATCCGACATGACCTGAAAAAGCGGTTGGGTACCTGTAACCAGTCATTGTAATTGGTAAGAGATAAATATCGAAAAAATTATCAAAAAAGTCTTAAATCTGTTGCAATTATACCAATTCAGTTATAAACTTATTTTTTTGACTAATTGAGTCCTAAACATTTTACAATTATTCCCGATCAGTCCATTCGACTAAAATTGGTCAGTCGGCGCTGACGTGGCAGCTGGTTGGCACTGGCGACATTTTTTTAATAATATTTTATTTTTTTGAAATATTTTATTAATTTTTTTCCTTTTTTCTCTTTTTTTTCTTCTCACTCTCCCTCCTTCCTCCTCCTCCCTCCTTCTTCCTTTAGCTCCGGTGACCAGCTAGAGGGGAGGGCTAGTCGGTCGCTGGACTGAGGCGGCCAAGCTAGCTCTCCTCGCCGTTGCTGGGCAAGGGCGAGCTCGCCCAGCCATTGGCGAGGGGGCCTCGCCGTTGCGGGTCCGGCAAGGTGAGCCCCGCCCGATCTGGTGAGGGCTCACCTCGCCAATCGGCGAGCTCGCACCCAGCGACAGTGGGGCAAAACCCTGCCGGATATGGCGAGGAGATTCGGTGGGCTCGCCTCGCCGCCGGCGAGCTCGCGCCTAGCAATAGTGGGGCGAGCCCCCGCCGGATCTAGTGAGGGCTCGCATCGTGGTCGTCGGGTGAGGCGAGCCCTCGCTAGATCCGGCGGGGGCTCGCCCTGCCGTCACTAGGCGCGAGCTCCTCGACTGGTGAGGCAAGCCCGCCGAAGACAAAGGAAGGAGGAGGGAGGAGGGAGGAAGAAGGAAGAGGGAGGAGGAAAAAAAAAAATGAAAAAGAGAGAGAGAAAAAAGGAAAAAAAGAAAAAAAGAAAAAATTAATAAAATATTTTAAAAAAATAAAATATTATTAAAAAAAAAAAAAAAGTCGCCGGCTGTCACGTCGCGCTGGCCGACTAATTTTGGCCAGATGGATTGATCGGGAATAATTGTAAAAGGTTTAGGACTTAATTGGTAAAAAAAATAAGTTTAGGACTAAACTAGCACAATTATAATAGATTTAGGACTTTTTTGATAATTTTCCCGATAAATATCTCACGTTAAATATCCTATAGACCACCTAAATTTGCAAACATAACCGTTTTTCCAAAAGCTGTGCACTGTTCGCATCAATTCTTTGTTATTCCAATAACGGATCGAACGAAATAGTTGTTCTTATCCATACTATTTTGCGATAAAAGGGAAACGGGTTCACGATAAAATTACGACTCGTCCAAACCCCATTTTTCAAGAAATCTAATATTTTTTTAAATCGTGGGCGGGTCCAGATAAAAAATTAGGCCGGGTATTAGGCTTGCTGATTGATTAGGTCTAGGTCATAGACTGCTCTCAATAGATGAGGAAAATAAAAAAGTCGGAGCCCTAAGTTTACTCACACTAGTCTGAGGCAAAAGCATTAGGCGAATTGTTTATTATAAAAACCTTTTATTGATTTCATCCGAACGTGCTTACTTTTTCCAGCCTTTAATTAGTACCGTGGGAGAAGTTTTTATATTAATATATGAGTCCAGTATGAATTTCATGTAAGTTTTATTAGATCCAATGGCACATATGTCTCATATGAATATAATAGATTTTTTATGAGTTTTATGTAAATCCCATCACATCTGACGGTCCAAAACAAATTCTACACATATGTTTATGGAATACCTGCTCGTGATTTGTAGGCATTCATTTCCCAAGTTCTTCCTATGCAATGTTTTCTTGAAAGATTACGGGCTTCTCAATACTGCCAGCAACCTATTCAAACTCTCCTTTTGTAGTCGAAAGCAGCCACGCACTTCCAAATTCTTCCATCCACCTCGAGATGAAACTTTTGAAGTAGAGAATAAAAAAATTGGCTTAAATTGGGCCTACCTAGTTCATTGGGTTATTAAAGTATTCGGTTGATGTGGACCAAATCCGACTTTGGTAAAGGACGAAATAAAGATAAAAAAATCATTTAGCAGGGTGGTACATCTAGAAAGATCAACAAGTTCGGTTGCATGACCTTCTAAAGCTATTGTGCGGACCATCTAAACCAGGGGCGGGTAACTTTATGAGTCGTCAGTGTAAGGACCCATTTGGCTCAACTTTGAGAAAATACAAAAATCTTTTAGGTAAAGAGGTTTTTTGAAAAGTTAAACCGTTTGGTAAATTATAATATCAAATAGCATTAAAAAGTAACTTTAGAATAAACACCATTTGGCAAAACTCACATTTGTAATGGGCTTTTACTTTTTTTTTATTTTTTTAAAGTTTGAAAATCAAATCCAGGGCCGACTAACCACCGGCCAATTATCGGACAACCAAATCTGGCGTCTAGGCCACCAGATTTGGCGGCCTAAGGTCGCGTGGACCCAGGTAGTGTCGCCTGAGGTCACGGAGGCCAGATTTGGCGGCTTGAGGTCGCGACCTCAGGCGGCGTCGCTTGGCTCATGCGCGCCAGGCAACATCACCTGGCTCGCGAGTCGCACCACCCCAATCGGCGGTCATCGAGGACACGCAACCCCCAGGCGGCGGTGGCGATTGTCGAAGAAGCCCAACTCTCAGACGGGGAAGACGAAGACGAATGGGGAAGAATATGAACAGTGATGCAGATGAGCAGTGAACTTGCATTTCCAAAATGCCGAATGCTCTTGGGCTTTCATCATTGAGAATACTGATATTTGGCTAATGAGCTTTCAAAAATGTTTGCCAAACACAAAATATTTTCCCTTTTGAAAAAGTCGAACTAAACGGGGCCTAAATCACCTTTCGGCATGGGGAAAGCTGTGGACATGGAACTCTTGAGGGAGAAAGCATCAATAATGACTGGCTGGCAAAGCAATACCAGGGGCGACAGCCAGGAAGACGCAGGGCTACTGCAAACTACGCAGTTACTTTGTTTCTAAGGCCTGACCCATCCAATCCACCCTCCTTAAGATCCCGGTGATATTATTGTATAAAAGAAAGTGAAATCTATGCAACGTGTAGCCATCCATGGTTCAAGATTGATTTTGGTATAAGTTCCCAAAGTGCTCAGTATTTGAAGTTTGGATTAATACCGCTGAAAACCTTAAAACTATTATATCCGTGCCATATTTACCCTGAACCGATATGCTTGTACCACATTTATCCCAAAACTGGTACATCGGTGTCCCACTTACTCTAAACCGATACACGAATGCCACATTTACCTAGATATATACTAGATTTACAATAATTTGGGTTAAATGTGGCACGCTCAAATGTACCAATTTAAGGTCATTTAGAATTCTAGAATTAGTTCGGAGTAAATGTGATACGGGGATACCTGTTTGAGGGTTTTCGTACCACGAAAATTAATATTAGCGGGTACACTAGTTTGAGATTATTGGTAGCATCCGCCTTTGAAGTTTTACTGAATAAACATGGACCTGAGGAATCCCACCTTGTCTAGAAGAGCGACAAGGAACAGCATCTGACTCTTCTTCAATTGCAGCAGCTGTTGAACACCAGCAATCTGTTGAAAATGCTTTCATCCTCATCTTTTTACCACCTGACCAGATCCTCGAAGAGCCACCCCTACCCAGTGGTTAGCAACTAACATAAGAAACACATGCAAATCTAGTAAGTCATTAGCTAACGCTTTGTTTAATCAATTCGACGAAGTTCATCTTATTCTTTGGGTTAGAATTGACTGCATCCAAACAACGTAAGGTTTGGAGACTAACGCATTTCCGTAACTGGTAATTCTTGACTTAATGGTTTTGGTTGCGTGTTGGTCTGCCAATGCTATCCTTCAACATGTAATGAGTATAGAAAGGTCAGATTTTAATGTGTCAATTAGACGGATGTTTTGCACACGGCGGAAACCCAAGTCAGATCATATGAACTGAGATTGGCGTTGATTAGCATCTTAGCTTGGAAAATCCGCAAGGCAAACAATCAAAAGATAATATTAAATTTCGAGATCTTAATTCAAATGTTGTCGCTTGAAGTTGAAAGATAAATGTCGCATCAACCTGTGAAACTTGGTAATGACGTGACGGCTTGAGAAACTACTTTGAAGTTGCTTGGATTCAATACGTAACTGGAAAGACAGGAAAACTAACACTAATTCATGAGTACCAAATGCAGCTTTAAGCTGCTACCATATGGTGATATTATTTCTCCAAGAGTGTAAACTAGGACCGCTTGCCTAACTTATATAGACGAAAACGAGCATAAACCTTATAGAGTACTTAAATAGCAAATCTTCCAGATCACAAATTCAACATTTTCCTGATAGAGTACCTACACAAATTCATCAATAGTCGTGTGGTTCAGAACAGATTCAGTGCTATCGAAAATTACAAATATTAGTATGTGCTTAAAAATGAGCAAGCACATAAGCAAATCCTGTCTTGCGAAACTGCATTTACAGGACTCGATCTCCGATCGTCGCTATTTCTTGAGCTCAGTGAAAAATCAGAGAACTAGTATTGAGTCTTACTATTCACTGCATAATACCCGCAAACGGTTGCATCTCATCAAATTTCCATGTTCCTGAAGGTTTCGGATGTGTTATGCGATGAGAGAAACAGGTCTCCTGGTTCTCTTTTTCAGGCTATGAACTAGACAAACCACGAAGCTCCTACGGCTCTCTTTGCACCGAAATCTCACATTCTATCTTCGCGCTTCTCACAACTATTCCACTCTGGAGGGAGTACTGAATCGCGAGTACACATTCCAATGCCGAATAACTGCGCCTCTTGTGCAAGGCAAATTTGCAATTTAATATCAAAACAGCACAGGATCGTGAGGTGCGAGTATACGCACGAGTCGACAGGGAAGATTGCTCTGATTACCAAACATGTGCGGGTATTTGAACGAAGAAGTCTCCCGTCTAGCCTAGCTAGCCTATTCGCGTCCGAAACTCTAAACTAGGCAAACCATGACTAATTACAGTGGCTAAGCTTTCTAAGGGAGTGGAGATTAAGAGGAATGACAAAGAAAATCAAGCACAGGTTGCCATATCCATGGAGTTTGATGCATCTTCTTGAGATGAATGAGGATTGCGGAGAGTTATGTTAGCAATACCTCGCAGAAAGAGTGGCGATGAAGCTACCGTATCGTATCACCATGCTTAAAGTTGATGCTTTTTTTTTTCCGCCAATTAGTCGATTTTACTTTGTTGGCGGCCAGTGCAAAGAAATGGGCCTGGGCTTGGTCCAAGTTGGGTGATGGGCCTCCTTAGCATAGCGTCTCCTTGTGGTGATCCAAGCCATATTTGCATTTTGAGGTGCACTGCTTTAGCTCAGCTAGCTGAATGGGCCGCACGATACGCGGATGAGAACTTCCAAGACTTTTACTCTGGGCATCTTTGCCTTTTCCAGTTTCCACATGAATAAATAGCGTATATGCGAAATGGAAACCAAGGTAATTTAGGCTGCCCATGACAACGCTTCTTGGCTAGGAGTTAGGGAAGAGTGTTTTTTTTTTTTTTTTTTTTTTTTTTTTTTTTTTTTTTTTTTCAGAAATAGTTCTTTTCTATTTTTATTTCGGGGAACAATATCTCGAAAGAAACGAACGCGTTTGGTAACTACACAAAATTTCTACTCTTGGAATAGAAAAAGAATAGAAATGCGTTTGGTAACGCTATAGTTTCTTTTTTGTATTTATTCATTTTTTATTCTTGTTCATGGATCGCCGACTGCCGGCCGCTGCTGCTGCACGACCGCCGGCAGCCGACTGTCACCGCCGACGGCGACGGGTGGCGATCGAGGGGTGGCGGGTTGCGACGGGCGATCGCAGCTGGTGGGCGGTCGACGGGCGGCGGTTGGCGGCGAGTGGCGGCGGTGGGCGGCGGGGACGGCAGCGGGCGGTGGTGGCTCCGGGCGGTTGGAGGTGGTCGCGGCAAGAGAGAGGAACAAAAGAAAAAAAAAAATTGACTTATTTCTAGAAATTATTCTGGGGAACAAGAATCAACTTTTTTTTTGTTGCTCGTTTCTCGCTCCAAATCTATTCCCAGCTAACTTTCTATTCCTAATAGAGAAATAACTTGGCGTTACCAAACGGATTTCTGTTCTTTTTTTGTTCAGGGGAACAAAAGAGCAAAACTTCGGAGGAATAGAAACGTTGCCATGCGCTACCTTAGTTTCATACATGAGGACGTATGATTCCACATGCCGGAATAGGAGGGAAAGAAGGGAGAGTATGCATGAGATTTGAGATTTCACATAGGGTGCGTATTCATTCTTGTCTTGATTTTACCTGATTTTCGTTAATTATTGGCTTAACTAACCAGTGACTTTCCCTTGCAATGTTTGCTAGGAATTTTCGCCTCAGTTCTAATTTACTGTTAATATAATCGTCACCTCCCTCGGCCAAAGGAAAAACTGCGTTACTGATATAGAAGAAAAGGAAGGAAAACCGCAATTTTGTTTTTACAAATGAGAATGCATCGTTTGCATCTCACATTTCATTACTGTAAAAACTGATACTACTAGGAAAACAAGAGAACTTCCAAATAAAGTAGATAATTTGATTGATAAGATGGTTATACATCAGATGATCTATGACAAGCAGACAGACAAATATGTTTCTAGATATGAAATGCTTTAAGGTTTCACGAAGACGTTGACACAGCATCCGAGCAAATGAGGGAAAGAAATGGTTGGTCATAACTCAATATTCGTAAAATGGGATACATAATTGTTGAGAACACTCCACCATACCACAGCAAAAAGCCAATATGGCCACTTCAAGTCGCTCGAGCCATTGGTGAATGAGGAGGCACTGATAATTGAGGGGACGTTTTATGATGAGAAGACATCGAGCTCTCATCACATATCTCCGATCTAAAACCCAGCCTAAGACTCATGTTTTGCCGATATTACTTCTTCGACAATGTCTCGTCATCGCCATGTCATTGCCCTTAAACACAAACCCTCTAATAATTATAAGCGCCTCTTACACTGTGTGATCATCCATATCAGCAAAGCAAACCCTGAAAATCCCAGGCTCCAGGCAATGGAAAGAGGACCCAGGTGCTGCATTGACCTCCACATCCTTTATTATCATCCTCTACAACTTCATCTCAATGTCGAGTGTCGGCTCTTTCATGGGGTGACCCAAATCCATCCACGGGAAAAGACCGGCCTTGGCTTCCAAGTCTTGCTCGAGTCCTTTGACAAAGTGGCCTTGCCTCTTGGCAAATCTCCTTCTCTCTTCTAGGAAATCTCTACAAAGAACTCATCGGAGAGCATGGAAGCAAGTAAATGCTGATTTTGTCAAGAGAACAATCCGAAACTAGGCATTTCCCTTGCGCAATTGGCTGCTTGATCATTGTAGGGACAGATCATGCCAACGTGAAAGCCGGAAAACCTTATGTTCTTGGATAAACTGCAGATAATATGGACGAGATCGGGATCTCCTGCATTATTTCCGAGATGCTTGGGTAAGGGGGGGGGGAGTAAAAAACCATGGTCAAGTACATTTTTCGTTGCACACGATATGGAAGTTGGTGAGTGTTTCTCTGCTCAAAGTGATTCCCAGCAGGTTTGATGGGTTCGTCAAGATCACTACTTTTACGTTGATGTTGGCTTCTATGACCTTGGTGCAATGCTGATTTTTATGTGTGGCAAGGTTACTTGGAAGTTGTTGAAGCTGTCACAATTAACCGGAATTATCTGTATGTCGGTGAGCCATTTCATGTTCCTGTCAAATCATTTGAACTAAGAAAAATCAATATCCTAAATCTGGAAAGTCGTTTGTTTTGACTTAGGAACCTGGTCAAAGTGACTATAGATGCTAATAATACTTAGCAATAACGTACATTTAATCAAGCAGAGAAATATAATTGAGATACGGCATTTTTATGAGCTTATTACAGCAGCACTGAGGGGACCCAAACCAAAAATAAATCTGAAGAACACATCTCTCCTTTTTTAATCATGTTTATAAATATACTTGTCCTATGATTTTATTCTCATGTAAGAACTCATCTTCGAATTCTTTTCCCTCAGATCTATAGGGCCATAAGATGGCTCACCCGCGTACAGATAATTCCGGTTAGGC
This sequence comes from Eucalyptus tenuipes, assembly GCA_014182365.1. Taxonomy (NCBI): domain Eukaryota; kingdom Viridiplantae; phylum Streptophyta; class Magnoliopsida; order Myrtales; family Myrtaceae; genus Eucalyptus; species Eucalyptus tenuipes. The sequence goes on along the minus strand of CM024541.1, from coordinate 631,523 downwards.
GGGACAGCTCCAACAACTTCCAAGTGACCTTGCCACAGATAAAAATCAGCATTACAGTAAGGTCATAGAAGCCAACATCAACGTAAAAGTAGCGATCTTGACGAACCCATCAAACCTGCTGGGAATCACTTTGAGCAGAGAAACACTCGTCCACCTGTTGGGCTTCACTTCCGAGAAGAACCTCTGCGACAAAATATACTTGGCCAGGGTTTTCAACTTCCCCGCCATCTTGGAAATAATTCAAGAGAACGAGTGCAATCCCGATGTCGTCCACATTATCTACAGTTTGTCCAAGGACATAGGATTTCGGTTTATTCATTGAGGCTATATATGATAAAAATAATTCATAAAATAATATAGAGAGCACATGAAGAGACGGGAGCACGTATCCCTACGCTGGATAATACCAGCAAGGAACAAGGAAAGCGTCTCCAGGAAAGCAATAAATGAGCGTCTCGCTCGCTCTGGTCGTTCCATCAATCATGTCAGTATGATTCTGGTCAAATTCCGCTTATCACCTCGGACCTTCCCATAAACTCGGCAACAGCCTGAGAGAAGCAGTGTAATGCCCTCCTAATTAGTAATGAAGGCAATATCATTTCCTTCAAATCAGAGAGACGATGTTTACTTTTGGCTATCTACACTTACTTGTGTGAATTCGAGGAGGCCGTGAGTCATTGGAAATTGGCGTTGGCGATGTCCTTGAACTTGCCAAACCCATCTGAAGTGCAAATGGATGCCGTAGGATTGCTCTTCATCCACTCTTCCATCAGATCGAAGGAAAGCTGCAAACAATAAAGCAAACGCAAGGTGAAGATGGGTATCATTCACAAAGTTGGGAAGCCATGTGTGTGCACGCTTACTGAACGAAGAGCTTTTGCAACTACCAGACCTGATTCTCGGCAAGACCCATCTGGATGGCTCCATCAGGATTCTGAGTTGGGTGAAAGGGGTTCTTCTCATATGCCTTCCATCCGTCAAAGCACGGAGAATCCCATCGATATGTGTATGTAAAGATCGCTGTTTTTCTTCTTCGAGGGTAAGAGGTGAACTCGCTCTTAAGTCAGTTCTCGATCCAGGATAATATTGAGAGACGATACTGGAGATTTTGACCCCATTTATAAGCAGCGTAGGATTTACGCTGGCGGGCCAATGTGAGGCAAAGCAGAATGGAAAGTCTACTTGTCCATACGAAGGAGTTGTTGGAAGATCAAACGTAATTGCTTGCGTGTCCTCCCAACGTTTTGGACTAGTAGGCCCGTACGCAATTGAAAAGAATCTTGCATCTATAAAATATAGGGCCGATAGGGAGAAAAAAGAGGTTGGTCTTAGAGCCAATCTTCCACATTGATCTTTCATGAACGCGTCCACTCCGCGGGCCTTCTTCCTTCGATTTTGGATACTTTACATGTGAAGGGTTGTTAACGTATCATTTGACATCACTTGACTATTCCACGCACCTTTTTTTCCAACGGTTCTAAATATACTTGTATGCGAGAATGGATGTCAAAAGAAAATCAAGCCACATTACTTGACTAATGTTTAATTGGGCCTTATAATAAACATATAATTCCATTCCCTCTCATAACTAAAGTTTTTTGGGTCCACACCTTTCACGTAAGAAGCTTCGCCAGGAAGAAACAAGAGATGCAGACTTTCAAAGATCTAGTGATATAAAAGTTAGCCCCCTCTAATAAATAAAGTCTTTTGAGTTCATTCCTTTCACGTAAGCAGCTTCGCCACGAAGAAACAGGAGATGCCGACTTTCAAAGTTCTATAGATAATAAAAGTTAGCAGGCGGCTGACGAGTTTATGGGCGGCTCTTGGCTGTCTTTGCAAATGAGCATCTTTCGGTCTCATTAGAGTCACGACGCGGGCCGGAACTGGAGCCTAGGGATGACCGACCAGAAGGAATAGTCTTAAGGAATTGGGTTTTCTTGCCAAATTATGAGAAGTCGATTCGTGTCTTTAGCACCCGAAATCTTTGAAAGGAACCAGTTAGATGACTCATTGAACTTTCTTGCGCAAGCCTTTTAGCTAATTAGCCTCTCTTCCGGGCAATTTCCTATGTCTCGGGCCCGACATGGTTTCATTTTCCTCTTTGTTCTTCGACGTTTGAGATTTTACCTCTTGTTTAAGGTTGAAAGTTCGCAATGTCTGGATATGCCAAAAAAAGGATAGATTCAGAACATAAAGAGACCTTAAGAATAGAAATTTGCCCTAAAAATGTAAGATATTGTCGACTCCAGCCAAAGTTTCGGCTTAAACTTGAATAAGCGAATGGCCCAAATCGGTCATGATAATGTACTTAACCCATTAAGCTCACTCGATGAAATGCCCAACAAAACTCATCAATCATGAAGGACATCTTGTCCCATTTGTTCCATAATTTACATGTTTTTCCATCCTATTTCATCATATCTCCCACTTTTCTAGCAAGTATACAGTCAAATGAATTGAACTAAGGAAATGCAGATGCAAAACTAACTTTAAATTTTGAAGACAGAAATAGTGTGGTAGATGGAGGAGGAAGAAATTCCGAGACTTTACTTTGGCCATCTTTACCTTTTCAATTTCATATAAATAAGTAGCACATATGCAAAATGGAAATCAAAATAATTGGCACCACATATAAGTGGGGAAAATAACCAAAAAATTCCTAAATCTATACGGATGTCAATTTAATTCTAAACCTTTTAATTTGACCAATTTTGTCAACTTATCAATATTGTCATTTCGACTAATTTTTGGCTAGGAATCACTGATGCGGATGCCAGTCATCCTATGTAACACACCCTGCGCTTATTAGACTTGTCAAACAAGTAGGGTTGGGTAAAAAATGGTCCTATTTAAATTGACGCATTTAACTCGTTTTAATCAATTTCCATGAAATACAAATCTAGTGGCTTTATACTTGACTCGACCCATACTGTTAAAAACCTTCCATGTTTAACCCAATCTCGAAAAACTTATACCCAAACTATGGTGAGAGCATGGGATGAGCGAGTGCCAGATTGAGTAAAGGCGAGAGAGAGTCATAGAGGTGGTTGGCATAGTAAGTTATGAACCCATTTAACATAAATATTATTTTAAGTTTTACTATTCTAAACCTATTTATTTATTGTATAAGACAAATCCATATAACAACTCATCCTATCAAATGGGTTAAGAAATGGTTCTATGACTTATTTTGACAAGTCTAGTGCTAACACATGCAATTTTTTATGTATAGAAAGAAATCCAGGCCAATTCCTAGCTATTGCGCTTTATATATTCCTAGCAGATTGGAGATCTTCTCATATTGGTTGACGATGTGTATAATCTAAACAATCCATGTACAATATATACCATTTGACATAAAATAATCAAGATCGTAGAGAACTAGAATCTCTAATTAGTCTTTGAACGTGACCTGAATAAATTTGCTCCAAGAATAACACCTAGAAAACCTCTCATCGAATTAATAATCATGTAAGCAATGTTTTATCAATCTTCAAAATCAATTAGGGAAATTTCCTCAATAATCTCCTCATTTTTTATGATGACAAAACATTTTGTGTAGATAAAGATTATAATTGATTTGAAAAAGATTTTTAGAGTAGATTGCTCTCTAGGAAATATACATTTGGTCTAGCAATTTTTGCACATGACAGAATCTATAAGATTTCTGAGAAATATTGTGCAAATGATAAAGCAATAATATCTTATGGAAGATAAATCAGAGTAAATAGACATTGAGGAATTTATTCTCTGATTATAATTAGCAAGATATCAAAGATTAGGAAATGTTTAACCAATCTTGTGTAAGGTCCATGAAACTTTTTGTTTCCGGATGACTTCCGCTGCACATAAAGAGTATGTCTATATATCTTTGTGTATCGTATTCTGCAAGAGTATATCTCATATCCAATCTACAAACTTCTCCCCCTTTTTGTTAGCATAAAAAAAAAAGGAAATGGTAATTATAGAAAGAATATCACGTGATAGGATATGATATGAAATTATATATCTTATCAATTATTTAGTGATTGCGGTAGTAAAATTAAATATCTTCACATCATATAATTTACTATAAATGTCATATTAATAAAAATAAATAAAATTTTTTACAAATAGAGATGGTAAAATTATTTCGTGACACTCTTGTCTACTATAATTTTATTTAATTTTTTTATTTAATTTTCCTCTATTTTTTATTTCTTTCTTCCCTTTCCGTCATTCTCTAATAAAATTTTATTAAATAATAAAAATTACTAATATACCTAAATACTAAAAAAACCTAAAATATGTAATGATTACAAATTTATATTTACATATTGAAATTATATTATAATATACAATTAAATTCGATTAAATTAAAATAACTAACTTCTTATTTTTTGTCATTTTGAATTTTTATATCATCATTCAAATATTATTCATATTGAAATATAATTTTAATTTTGTTAATTTAAGAAATTTGTTATTAAAAAAATAACTTTCTTATCATGGATGTTAGAAATCTTATCCATCTTTATCCCATCTATTTCATGGGATAATTTTATTTAGTCTATATCTCCCTTATATCCTACTTTGTCCCATCTTGAGTTTTATTCTGGTTGCCAAATGCAGGATACGATAAATTTTATTTTGATTGCCAAACATAGCCAAAGAATATACAGTTCAGCTTATCTTCACATACTATCTTGAAAACATATTAGGCATGAAACGCAATTTTCAAAAATATCATCTTATAAATGCTAAGTCGAATAGCTCAAGTTCTTATATAATCAAACAACATATATATCAACACACACACACACACACACACACACACACATATATATATATATATATATATATATATATATATATATATCACAGATGCATTAGATAAATTTCACTACATTTTTGTCATAATAAAACAATAATGTAAATATGAGATTTGTTAATGACAAAAAGTAAGGGAAATTGAAGACATACTAATAGGATTATTTAGAATTTAAGAAGTTCTAACATACATTACATTTTCTTTCATAGTAATCAAAAGCAGGCAAAAATTAAATTGACTTTGTCAAGAATTTCTTACACTTGACTAACGCTCCCCCTCAATTTAATGCCTTTTAAGATGATCACGATTCCCCCCCCCTTATTTTGCATCCACTTTCTCCCCTTGTCATCATACACTTTTTGCGAATAAATTTTACCGCAACTTGTGCACATTGAGCCAAACCTTTTTTCTTTGTTTTCTTCGTAGCAGCAACATCCGCATCATTTGATTGCTTTTTAAAATTCAAGATAGAATTTTGTTTTCTTTTCAATCAAGCTCGTCTTGAATTCAAACTGCATAAACTCAACAATTTTTTTGCACAAATTTTCCGTTAAAGATATGATATTTCACGTAAAATATCACGCCCTTTAAAATAAATTGAATAGCATATATAAAATATCAAATAATTTAATCCAAAAATACTCAATAATTGGCAAGAATCTTGCGCAAAGAGAATTTTCTATAATTCAAAAATAGTGCAAAATCTTCGCAATCTTTCGGATCAAACTTTGCAAACTTCATATGGAATGATTCTTTTGCCACTTGCAATTTCTTGTAAAGGGAAAACAATCTTTGAAAAATATAGAGAATATCATGTACGTACCTTCCTTCTATTCGCGGATCAATCTTGCCAATTATGAGATAAACATCTGAAATATAGCAAGTGTATACAAAAGTATGCAACAATATTTTTCAAGATTAAATAGATTCTTCCTTCAACGTAAATCTCAAATGCATAAAGATAATATAAATTTAATGTATTTTGCAAAAGGAATATAAATGATATAAGCATTAAATATATGCGAGATCTTTTAAACGAGGCGGCAGATATTTCCAATTCATATCCCAATATGCATGTGTAGAATATACCTTCCTTTTAAAAAAATTCCTCACTTGAGATCCTTCTTTGATTGCATCATAATTTATGTAACTTTACAATCAAGCTTCCTTTGCACAAGTTCCTACAATAAATCGTTTCCTTTTTGGTATCCATGTATGTGGATCATTTCCTTTTGTTTGACACAAAATAGGAAAACCTCATAAAACATAGGATTCTTCCATAATCTAGTGACATATAAAGAAAGATCATTACATGAATAATATGCTTAACCAAATAATATTTCCTTTAAAAAAGATTCTCCCTTCGCAACACATGATAAAATTAGGAAAAAAAATCAACCCAAAAAACTAAATTATCTCTAAGCAATATATCAATCAATCACATGTATATTATTGATCCTATCTCATGAACCACCAAAAATACATCATTTTCTCCTTAAAAGATATTTCAATCATAACCAATCATAAAACACATCATATAAATCGAGCATAGTATGGAGATATAAAATATCAAGTACAATAAGAATTTAAAGTATGCACTAAGAAATTTAAAACCGTACCTTTCCTTACCAACTTTTCTCTTTTTCTTTATTCCCTATAAAAAGGAGCAACTCATCTATTCTTTGGTACCCAAATTTGTTTGGGTCCTTTATAGTTAGAGGAAGCACAAAATCTCCAATTGATTGACTTGGATTTCTTCCAATCAAGTGGATATTCTTGCTTATAGTGATTAGGATCACCACAGTTCGAGCAATTATAATATGAGATCCAATAGGCTTGACCAATTGCTTACCAAAATGATTTTTATAATGCCAAATTGGCAGCCTACATTTTAATCTCTCCTTGACTTTTTGGAAAGTCATTATTAATCTCACTTGCATTATTGAAGCCGAGGCCAAATTTGTTGTAATATGACATATGTATGGAGATGACACGCCTTAATGTCTTCGAGCCAAGATAAAATTTCTTGCTAGTATTTTGAAATTTTTTCCTTATAGGAATTAACCTTTTTTTTTTTGGCAAAATATCCTTCTCTTCCTCGATAAAGGAATTCTCCTTTTCCATTCAAATCATTTTCTCATTCGTAATATTTTATTATCTCATTTAGAGACTTCCTTTTTCAACTTGGAGATCTTTTTCAGTGCATTCTCATGTTTCGTGCATAACTCTTTAAAAACATCATGATAATCGAGAATATGATATGAACAAATCACCTCATCTTTTTTAGATTCAATGTTCGCCGTTAAGCATAGATTTCCTTGCTCATTGATCTCATCATTGTTGGATTCAGACTCTGTGTCGGTCCACATCTTAGCCTTTAAGAGCTTTCTTCTTTTTTTCAATTTTTCCTTTCCTTTTCTTGAATAAAGGACAATCGGGTTTTACGTGACATTTTTTTCTACGCTCAAAACATATTAAATCCTTACCTTCATTGTCCTCTCTATTCTTATAAAATTTTCCTTCTTTGGATTTCTTTGCTGGCTTCTTCCCATTGGAGTTTCTTATGTTTCTTGTAAGTTGTTGAATTTTTTTGATTAGTAACTTCATTTCCTCATCTTCATCTTTTTCGTCTTCAGAATCTAAAACATCATAATCAATATTAGACTTTAAGACAATCAATTTCTTACCGGCGAGATCTTTCTCATTTAGTCTTCTACTTCGTATAATTGAAGTGCTCTCACGAGTTCATCCATAGATAGAGGCATGTTTCTTTGTGTTTCATGAATGAATGTCTTGATGTGATCCCATTCCTTTGGAAGTCCACGAACTAGCTTGTTTACTTTCATAAGCTCTGACATCGGATTTTCTTGATACGCCAGACCATTGACTATGTTAGTAAATCTACTAAACATATCAGAAATTAATTCATCCGGTCTCATCTTGAAGGACTCATACTGTCTAGGGAGAATATTTACTTTGGTTTCCTTGACTTGGGCAGTCCCTTCATAAGTGACATGTAGCCAGTCCCAAATCTCTTTTGTTGTTTCACATGAAGATGTGCCATTATATTCAATGGGAGATAAAGTACAATATAGAGAATAAATAACTTTAGCATCTAATGCTTGTCTTTTTGTTTACTTAGCATCAACTAATGGTTTGGCTACTGGTGCATTGCTATCTTCCTCCTTTTTCGAGGATGATGAAGCTTCTGGTTTTACTCCTCTCAGAACTACGTCCCACTCTAAGGGATCTTTGGATCTAATCAATGCTTTTATTTTGCTTTTTCAGATGTTGTAGTCCTTCCATCAAAGTATGGAGGCCTCGTATCACTTTATCCTTCCATAGGTTATGGTGCAATGCTACTAACCATAATAAAATATTGGGTCATAAGTAATATAGCACTTCAAAAATAACGAACAACCGAGCTTTGATACCAATTATTAGGGCTAGAATTATCACCTAAAGGGGGTGAATATGTGAATATACAGAATTAAAAAGTAATTGATTCTAATATTGCAAAAGACCAACGTTGATGATAAACTGTGCAGTGATTAGAACTTGATATGTGCAATAAAGTAAATAAGAGATTAATCAATGGAGAAAATTGAACACAACAATTATAATAGTTCGGTTTATGATAAGCCTATGTCCACTCTCCCATACTGACAATCTATTAGTTGGATTTCACTAGTGAATCAATTAGAGGTTACAACAACCGAGTATTCTCAACTTGACTAAGTGTGATCAAATCTTTTGATCTCACACTCCAACAACAACCTCTAAGAGATTACAAGTTAAGCTCACAAAGACGAGGAGGCGAAGCTTGCTTGACCTTTGGAATTTTAAGACTTCGATTCTTATTTCCCTCAGCATCATGATCTCCTTTGATACTCATTATTGTCCAAACTGACTGTTGGATATAAACTTTGAGGATCATTCATCCAATCCACCTATTGGACTATGAATGATTTAGGACAATCCGATTGCTTATAGGATGCTAAGAATAAAGTCGCCCTTGATTTTGCTGTCTATACAAAAGAGATAAGGTTTCCACAAATTGATCACTCTGTTTGGAAAGTGTGTCCTGTCTTCAATGATTGTCGCATGGATTATGAATCTCCAAGAAGGAAAGATTATGTGGATGTCCATCCCTCCTAGACAATCAATATATATACAAAGAAATTTAGGCCAATTCCTAGCCTTTGCGCTTTATATATTCCAGGCTTATTTCAAAGATTAGAGATCTTCTCATGTTGGTTGATGATGTGTGTAATCTAGACAATCCATGTATAATATATACCATTGTCCGACATAACACAATCAAGGTCATAGAGAACTAGAATCTCTAATAAGTCTTTGAATGTGACTTGAATATATTTGCTCAAAGAATAACTCCTGGAAAGCTTTTCATCAGAATCAATAATCATATAAGGCAGGTTTTTCAATCTTCAAAATCATTTAGGGAACTCATAGAGAACTAGAATCTCTAATAAGTCTTTGAATGCGACTTGAATATATTTGCTCAAAGAATAACTTCTGGAAAGCTTTTCATTAGAATCAATAATCATATAAGGAAGGTTTTTTCAATCTTCAAAATCAATTAGGGAAATTTCCTTAACATCCCGTCTAACCTAGCTGACCTATTCATGCCTGAAATTCTAAACTAGGCAAACCACGACTAATTACAGTGTCTAAGCTTTCTAAAGGAGCAAATTAAGAGGAACAACAAAGAAAATCAAGCACAGACTGATATATCCATAAGAGTTTGATGTATCTTCTTGAGACAAATGAGGATTGCGAAGAGTTATGTTAGCATTACCTGTCGCAGAAAGAGTGGCGCCAAAGCTACGGTATCGTATCACCACCATGCTTAAACATGATGCTATTTTCCGCCGATTTTGTTAATTTTACATTGCTCGCGGCCAGTGCAAAGAGATGGGCCTGGGCTTGGTCCAACTTCAGAGATGGGCCTTCTTACCAGAGTGTTTCTTTATGATGATCCAAGCCATTTTTCTCTTTTGAGGTGCACTACTTTAGCTCAGCTAGGTGAATGGGCCGCGTGATACGCGGATGAGAACTTCCAAGACTTTTACTTTGATCATCTTGGCCTTTTCCAATTTCCACATGAATAAGTAGCACATATGCGAAATGGAAACCAAGGTAACTTAGTTTCATACATGAGAATGGGAAGTATGATTCCACATGCCAGAATAGGAGGGTAAAGACGGAAGAATATGCATGAGAGCTGAGAATTCACATAGGGTGCGTGTTAATCTGTTCCTTGGTTTTACTTGATCTTCGTTAATTATTAGCTTAACTTACCATTGGCTTTCCTTGCAATGTTTGCCAAGAGTTTTCACCTTGGGTCTATTTTGTAATTAGTTTATTGTTAATATGATCATTATTTCCCTAGGCAAAAGGAAAAAATTGCGTTACTGATATACTAAAAAGGAAGGGAAAACCGCAATCTTGTCTTTCCAAATGAGAATGCATCTTTTGCATCTCACATTTCAATACTGCAAAAAATGATAATACTAGGACTACGAAAGAACTTTCAAATAAAATAGATAAGTCGATCGATAAGATGGTAGTACATCAGATGATCTATCGTAGGGATTCTTCCCTTTGGGAAATCGGACAGACAAATCTGTTCTAGGAATGAAATGCTTTTAGGTTCCACGAAAGCGCTGACACAGCATCCAAGCAAATGGGGGAAAGAAATGGTTGGTCATAATTTAATCCTAGTAAAATGGGATACGTAACTGTTGAGAACACTCGACCATACAACAGCAAAAAGCCAATATGGCCACTTCAAGTCCTCGCTCGAGCCATTGGTGAATGAGGAGGCACTGATAATTGTGGGAACATTCTATGATGAGAAGACATCAGGTTCTCATCACATATCTCGGATGTAAAACCCAGCCTGAGACTCGTGTTTCGCCGATGTTTCTTCTTCGACAATGTCTCGTCATCACCTATGTAATTGCCCTTAGTCACAAACTCTCTAATAATTATAAGCGCCTCTTACACTGTGATCATCCATATCAGCAAAGCAAACCCTGAAAATCCTGGGCTCCTCGCAATGGAAAGAGGACTCATGTGATGCATTGACCTTCACATCCGGTATAATCACCCTCCACAGCTTCATTTCGATGTGGAGCCCTCAATTCTTTCATGAAGCGATGCAAATCCATCTACACGAAAAGACCAGCCTTGTCTTCCACGTCTTGCTCGAATCCTTTGACAAAGAGACTGTGCCTCTTGGCCAGTCTCCTCCTCTCTTCTTGGAAATTCTCTACAAAGATCTCATCAGAGAGCATGGAAGTAAGCAAATGCTGTGTCTGCAAAGAGACCAATCCGAAACTAGACATTTTCCTCGTGCAATTGGCTGCTTGATCATAGTAGGGACAGATCATGCAGACGTGAAAGCCAGGAAACCTTGTGCTTGGACAAACTGTAGAGAATGCGGACGAGATCAAGATTGCACTCTCTTCAATTATATTCAAGATGGCGGGGAAGTCGAAAACCTTGGCCAAGTATATTTTGTCGTAGAGGTTCTTCTCGGAAGTGAAGCTCAACAGACTGGTGAGTGTTTCTCTGCTGAAAGTGATTCCCAGCAGGTTTGATGGGTTCGTTAAGATCACTCCTTTTACGTTGATGTTGGCTTCTATGGCCTTGGTGTGAATGCTGATTTTAATTTGTGGCAGGGTTACTTGGAAGTTGTTGGAGCTGTCATAGTTAATCGGAATTATCTGTAGGCCGGTAAGCCATCTTATGTCCCTGTCAAGTCATTTGCACTAAGAGACATCAATATCCTGAATCTGGAAATATCGGTCATTTTGACTTATGAACTTCAGGTCAAAGTGATTCTAGATGCTAACAATACTTAGTTGTGACACAAGGTTGATCAAGCAGAGAAATATAATTGAGATACCGCATCTTTATGAGCTTATTATAGCAGCATTGAGGGGAACCAGACCAAAAATAAAGCTCATCTACACGTCTCTCCTTTTTAAAGCATGTTTATGCATATACTTGTCCTATGATTTTATCCTCATGTAAGCGTATCTCGTTCTCAAATTCTTTTCTCTCAGATTTATAAGGAGATAAGATGGCTCACCAGTGCACAGATAATTCCAGTTAAAAATGACAGCTCCAACAACTTCCAAGTAACCCTACCACAAATAAAAATCAGCATTAGGTCAAGGTCATAGAAGCCAACATCAACGTAAAAAGAGTGATCTTAACGGACCCATCAAAACTGCTGGGAATCACTTTGAGCAGAGAAACACTTGTCAGCCTGTTGGGCTTCACTTCCGAAAAGGACCTCCACGACAAAATATACTTGGCCAGGGTTTTCGACTTCCCCGCCATCTGGAAAATGCAAAAGACCGGATGCAATCCCGATCTCGTCCACATTATCTACAGTTTGTCCAAGGACATGGGGTTTCAGTTTATTCATTGAGGCTATATATGATAAAAATAATTCATAAAATAATACAGAGAGCACATGAAGAGACAAGAGCACGTATCCCTACGCTGGATAATACAAGCAAGGAGCAAGGAAAGCGTCTCCAGGAAAGTATCATTATAAATCGGCGTTGGCGACGTCCCTGAACTTGCCAGTCCCATCTGAAGTGCAAATGGACGCCTTAGATTGTTCTTCATACACTCTTTCAGCAGATCGAAGGAAAGCTGCAAACGATAAAGCAAACACAAGGCGAAGATGGGCATCATTCGCAAAGTTGGGAAGCCATGTGTGTGCACGCTTGCAAATGGGCAGAGCATGCTTGTGTCTGACCACATATTCCTATATATCGTCACTACAAGCGGATTACTGAACGAAGAGCTTTCGCAACTACCAGACCTAATTCTCGGCAAGACCCATCTGGATGGCTCCTCAGGATTCTGAGTTGGGTGAAAGGGGTTCTTCTCATATGCCTTCCATCCGTCAAAGCACGGAGAATCCCATCGATATGTGTATGGAAAGATTGTTGGTTTTCTTCTTCCAGGATAAGAGGTGAACTCGCTCTTTAGTCAGTCCTCAGACGATACTGAGATTTTGGCCCCTATTTGTAGGCAGCAAATGATTTACGCTGGCGGGCCAATGAGTGAAAGCAGAATGGAAAGTCCGCTATTCAATTCAAAGGAGTTGTTGGGAGACCAAGCGTAATTGCTGGGAGATCAAGCGTAATTGCTTGCGTGTCTCCGCTAAGTCATAAACTTCTAGGGCCGCACGCAAGTGATCTATATAATATAATATAGGGCAGATAGGGAGAAAAAAGAGGCTGGTCTTAGGGCCAAGCTTCCACATTGATCTCATGCCCCATGCCTACTCCGGGCGTTCTTTAGTCGGCGTCGCACACTTTACACATGAGGAGGTGTTATCTTATCATTACACATCACTTGATTATTTCACGCCTCTTTCTTGCGGACAATTCTAGATATACTTATACGTGAGGATGGATGTTAAAAAAAGAAAAATTATGTCATATCATTTGACTTATATCATGTTTAATTAGGCCTTTTAATATACATATGATTTCATTCTACCTAATGACTTGAGTTTTGAGTTCAACATTCCAATAATTTCATATAACTTCCACGTATGTATCATGGAAGCGTCGCCGCAAAGAAAAGGAGATGCAGACTTTCAAAGTGATAAAAATTAGCCGGTGGCCGATGGAGAAAATATTGAGTGGCGGCGTCTCTGCTCGGGCCGATGGGTTTATGGATGTTGGAATCAAAAAATTATGGCTATTTTTTTAAGTTTGGAACGAGGCACAAATGAAGACCGGAGAGAGAAATAATAAAAATGCAAATGCTCTTGGCTTCGGTGTTACTACAAATCTAAAGTGCACAACCTTTTAAAGAAGTTGGAAGTGTACATAGCTTAACTAACATTAAATGAAAAAAACAAGAAAGTCCACAAAGCTGAAGAAAAAACGCACAACAATAAATGAGACACAGACATGGTCTTTGGCTCCGTTTGGGACCACTTCCCAAAGCCCTTTGGAGGCCTAAAGATCCTTGGGCAAATGCCAGCCCGTTTGGCAAAAAATTTTCAATCCCCCTTCTCCAAATGCCAGCCTTGTGAAGCTGAAAGCCCAAGGTAGGTGAAGACCTGCCTTGGGCTTTCGGCTTTTTCGGCATGTCCACACCCCGCACTGTTCATATTTTTTTTTTTTTCCGAAATTGTCCTCACGAATTTTTTGATTTTCCGGGTGCGTGCCCTTGTATGAACACCGCTCATCTTCTCCGGCGTAGAGGGACGCCGCGACCTAGGCGATCGTCGTTGGAGATTTGGGCGACCTCCGCGAGTCACGATCTCGGTTGCCAAACGCACGCGGTCGCGGCGACCGTCGCCGCCGCACCGCGATCTCCGCACGGAGCTCGCCGGGGCCGCGCGACCCATCTAGTCGCAAGTCCGGTCGCGACCGCATCCGGTGCCGGAGGCTCTAGCGGCGACCGGATCTGGGTCGCGCGACCTCGCCGCCCTCGGATCTGGGTCGCGGCGGCGTCGCGCGACCTCCCGCGACCTCGCTGCCCTAGATCCGGGCGGCGAGGTCGCGCGACCCCGCCGCGACCTAGATCCGAGGCGGCGAGGTCCTCCCGCGACCTCGACGCCCGGATCTAGGTCGCCGAGGTCGAGGCAGCGTCGCGCGACCTCGCCGCCCTGATCCGGGTCGCCCGAGGTCGAGGCGGTGTCGTGCGACCTCCGCCGCCCCAGATCCGGGGTAGCCGAGGTCGCGACGGCATCGCGTGACCTCACCGCCCTGATCCGGGTCGCCGAGGTCGCCGGAGGTCGCCGCGGCCGCCGCCCTTGCCGATTAATTTTTAAAATTTTTCTTTTGATAATTTTTTTATCACAAAGATTCTTTGTAAATGTAATTCCTCAAACACCATTTTGTTCAAAGTACTTCACAAAAGAGCTTTCAAAGTATAATTTATCAAACACAAATTGTATTTTAAAAAACACCTTTAACTCAAAGATCTTTGTATTTTCCCAAAAACTTTCTCCAAAAATAATTTCCAAACGCACCCTTTGTCCCTTCTGACAAAGAAGAAACCTTACGTTCTTTGACTCAAGAAAGACAAATAAGACCTCCCTTTTCAATATAAAAGCAATTACTCATTGATTTATGGTGGAGGGGCTACTCAAACATAACCCACCATAAATCATGCGGGGATTCGTTCGTCTTCAATCTTCTTCTGACACCCACCATAAATCGTGCATCTTGAAGAATACTAACAACAAATCCAACGTGCTCAAATCTTCAACAATCAATTTTATATTATCCTAACAATGGGTGGCTCTTGGCTGTCTTTGCAAATGAGTATCTTTTTGGTCTCATCAAGAGTCACCGCGGGGGCCAAAACTGGAGGCCTAGGGATGGCTGACGAAAAGGAAGAATATTAAGAATTTGGGTTTTCTTGCCAAATTAAACACACAAAATCTTTCATGGAAATTAGTTGAGCTGCGTTTGGTCGATCGGATAAAAATCAGGATATGGTGTGTTTTATTCTATCCTGTGTTTGGTCGCTATCTAGGATAGGATAAGGTCGGATATAGAAGGAATATAAACCGGATAAAAAAATCCGAGGGCGATAGGATAAGGTCGGATAGGATTTCTTTTATCCGAAACATAAAACCTACGCTTTTTTTCTTTCTCCGTCGTTCACCCACAGACGACTTTCTGTTTCCAAAGTATCGACGTTGAAACCTCCTCCTCAATAGCTCTTCGATTCTCATCGAAATTTTACGAAAGCGACGAATTTTCAAAGGTAAATAATCATTCTCTCTCTCTCTCTCTCTAACGTTGATTTCTAAAGTAGTTGTGCTTGTGTTATTTTGCTTATATCAGTGCTTGATTTTGACCTATTGTGATTCTGTTGCTCTTTTTCTGAATGTCCAAGTGAGTCCCGACGAGTGGAAGAATTATTGAGTCTTTTGGTATGGAAGAAGCATGATTCTTTAAGGGATGTGGAGAGTGGCTGGGGTTTGGTTTCTGGGTCCAATTTTAGTTGAAAGGTTTCATCTTTGTCGTCAGGGGATCGTGCTAAATCAGTGCAATCCGAATCTTTTCTCCACTTGTCTTTGTTACTTAAGTCTAATCGTTTTTCAATTTTTGTTTCTTGTTTTTCCCTCCATGCCCAAGTGAGTCCCAATAAGTGGTAGAATTATTGAGTCTTTTGGTATGGAAGTAACGTGATTCTAGGATATGGAGAGTGGCTGGGGTTTTGGTTTACGGGTTCAATTTTGGTTGAAAGGCTTCATCTTTGCTATCACAAGATTGTGCTAAATCAGTGCAATCTGAATCTTTTCTCAGCTTCTCTTTGTTAATTAAATCTAATTCTAGCAAATTGGTGTCGAAGTAGTGTAAGATAAGGCTCGGCATCCTCTGTTGTGTGATGTGGAGACCAATGCTAGTTTGATCGATGCTGTGTGGTGTGAGTTTGGTTTTCAGCACAAATTGTTACGTATGTATATGTAGTCAATTCCTATTTTTAATGGGTCGTGATCCGTTGGGACCATATTGTATGTAGGCAATAGGATTATTATTTGTTTATTACCAAAGAGATATCTGGATTTGAGCCAATTTCATAGGCAGATGGGAGCATCTCATTTTACTTAGTTGATTCGATGTAATTCTGATTGGAAATCTAGTCAGGAAAGGGGTAAATACCCAAAACAGAAGAAGCTTACAATATTTCTTAATAGATCAAAAACCTAGTCTAGCGTATTTCAATGCTTGAAGTCTCTATCTAGTATACCATGAAACAATTGCTGTAGAAGTGATTTGGGAGTGATGAGAATGCACGAATTATATACCCAAATGTTCGCTGGGTATGCTTGAAAGTTTGGCTTTGAAAAACAGCCGAAGCAAATCCACGAGATCAAGCATTTTCTCCTTACTACAAGGAGGAAGGAGAACCTCCTTGAAATTTGATGATTTGAAAAAAGATATTATTTTATATATTTTTCTATTATCTAATCTATTAATTTGTACTTGTCTAATGTTATTTTTTTTCTCATTAGAAATGGATCACAATGATAGAGATGAAATTTTCACCATTCTTATATTAGAGGAGATGAGCCTCCAAATGTTGCTTTTGTGTATGATCTATATGCTAGTAGTGTCCACTGCTGCTGAACCGCACTATCGCAGGCATATATTGAAGGATCGGACATTTATTAGAATCCAAGCTCGTTTAGATCACCTTGACCGCCTCATTAAGAGCAATGACTTGAATTGTGTGGAACAACTTAGGATGGATAGACGTACATTTACTGTACTATGCGAGTTGGCACATACAATTGGTGGGTTAAAAGAAGATGGACTTGTAACTATAGAAGAACAAATGGCCATGTTTCTACATATACTTGCCCATCACGTGAAAAATCGAGTCATCAAGTTCAGATTTATGAGGTATGGGGAGAGAATAAGTATGTATTTTAACTTAGTTTTAAATGCGGTGATAAGAATGCATAGTGTGCTTCTTGTCTCACCTAAACTAGTTCCAGAGGAATGTGCCGACGAGAGATGGAAGTGATTTAAGTTATGTTTGTTATGCTATTTCATGGACTAATTTAATACTTTAAAGAGAATGTTATTTTATTAATTTTATGTTTCTAGGGTTGCTTCGGAGCATTAGATGGCACATTTATAAGGGTACGTGTTCTAGAGGTTGATAATCCGAGGTACCGAAATAGAAAGGGTGAGATTACGTCCAATGTATTAGGAGTTTGCCCACGTGACATGAGATTCGTTTATGTTTTACCTGGATGGTAAGGCTCAGCAACGGATTATAGAGTGC
This sequence comes from Eucalyptus tenuipes, assembly GCA_014182365.1. NCBI lineage: Eukaryota > Viridiplantae > Streptophyta > Magnoliopsida > Myrtales > Myrtaceae > Eucalyptus > Eucalyptus tenuipes. The sequence continues at coordinate 613,894 of CM024541.1, read as the reverse complement.
TTCGAGATGCTATAGTTAAACCCAATGGTTTAAAGATCCATGTTGGTAAGATTAGCCTTTATCAATATATTGCATTCTATGTATTGTAGGTTTTAAAGGTTCTAAGACAATTAATAATATCATCATTTGTTATTAGGTTATTATCTTGTAGATGCTGGATACACAAATGGGGAGAGCTTTCTTGCTCCTTATAGAGGTAGTCAATACCATCTATCTAAGTGGATAGAAGGTCGTACACCAAATTCACCCGAGGAGTACTTCAACTTGAAGTATTCTCAAGCTACAAATATCATAGAAAGATTCTTCGGTCTACTTAAGTTACGGTGGGCTATTCTTAGGAGTCCATCTTTTTATCCAATTAGAACACAAGGTCGAATAATCATAGCTTGTTGCCTTCTGCACAACTTGATAAGAAGAGAAATGGCTATTGATCCAATCGAGCATGGTTAGATGAAGTTGCTACCACTATTGAAGATGTGGAAACAATTGATGTTGTCGAGCCGTCGGGTCATTGGGCAATATGGAGGCAAAATTTGGCAGTACAAATGTTCAATGAGTGGAATGCAAGTCAAGGACATGGAGGAGTTGTATGATTTTATATTATTTAAAAAAATCATTTGTTTTCCATTGTTGCAAGACTTGCGTTATAAGATTTTTTTTTTTTCCATTTCTATTAGACATGTGTAATATGGTGCTGGTTTGTCATTATTGAGACATATATTTCCTATATAATGTTTGAATTATGACTTTATCATTTTAAATTTGAAGTACTATGCTGTCTCTATCATTAAATTTTCAGACATCGTTCGTTAACGTGATTAATTGTCATTGCATCTCGTGACAACTGGGAAAAAAAAAACGAATGAACTTTGGACTTTATGCTTTGTTCTAATTGGGCATTTGTTTGATTTGGTATTGGACCTGTAACAAAGTGGAAACAAATGAAAAACTTGTAAGAGAGAAAAAGAATTCATGTTTCAAAGTGAATATATTGAAATTGAGATTATTCTAAAAACGTTTGATGTTGAAGGGGTATCTAAAAGATTATTTCAAAGGAACGGAAAATATTATTACGATGCGTAATCATGAAATTCGATGAGAATCTGTTAATTTGAAAAAGATATATTGTTTTGGATGATTTTGTGAATATTAAACCTGCAAATTTGTACTTGCCTAATGTTATTATTTTTAAAATATCCGAATTTAAATTCAAAGTTTACCAAACAATAGATTGGATAAGATATGAGGATATTCAACTTTAAATCCGCAGTTCACAAAACAGTAGATTGGATAGGATATGAGGATATCCGACTTTAAATCCGTAGTTCACCAAATAATTGATGGGATATGAAAAAATCATTAGATTTCTTATCCTATCTTATACAGTCCTATCCCGTTTAGAAATTCGGACGACCAAACGCAGCCTTAGATGACTCATTGAACTTTCTTCAGCCAATCTTTTAGCTAGTTTGCCTCCCTTCCGGACATATTTCTATGTCCCGGCACCGACATGGTTTCATTTTCCTCTTTGTTTTTCAGAGTTTGAGAATTAACTCTTGTTTAAGGTCGAACGTTTGCTATGTTTGGACATGCCAAAAAAAAGGATAGATTCAGGACATAAAGACAGTAAGTATAGAAATTTGCCCTAAAAACGTAAGATACTGCCGACGCCGGCCAAAGTTTCGGCTTAAACTTGAAAAAGCAAATGGGCCAAATCGGGTCATAATAAGATACTTAAAAACACTTTAAGCTCACTCGATGAAATGCCCGCATCAATATTGAAGGACATTATCTCCCGTTTGTTCCGAAGTTCGCACCATTTCCCATCCTATATTATCATATCTCCCAATTATCTAGCTAGTAGGCATACGGAAATGCAGATGCGAAACTAACTTTAATTGTGAGGATAGAAATAGTGGGAAAAGTGTCAAAAAAGTTATAGACCTATTGCATTGGTGTTAATTTGGTTATAAACATTTTATTAATGCCAATTTAAGTTTTAAACCTTTTGACTTGATACCAATTCAATCATTTCGGCTAATTTTAGCTGTATATTGCTGACATGAATGCCGGTTAGCTTACATGGCACCGTCGACACTGATGTAAACAATTTTTAATAATATTTTAATATATTTTAATATTTTTCTTTTTTTTTCCTCTCCTTTTCTCTTCCTTTTGCTAGTTATGTGGCCCGACGAGGCCACCCAACCCTCTTGCTAGATCTGGCTTGTCGAGGCCGGCCTTCCTTGCCGAGCCTGGTCACATGGAGAAGGAAGAAATCTTGAGACTTTACTTTGGCCATCTTTACCTTTTCAATTTTCATATAAGTAGCAGATATGCAAAATGGAAATTAAAATAATTGCTATCACATGTAAGGAAAATTACCAAAAAAAATTCCTAAACTTGTTGTATAGATGCCAATTCAACCACAAACCTTTTAATTGACCAATTTTGTTCCAAACTCTTTTAACAATCTATAAATATCATCATTTCGGCTAATTTTTGCCGGCAATTACTAATGCAAACGCTAATCATCTAGGTGGCACACTCATCATTGACTAGATCAGTCAAACCGATAGGCTTCCGGTCAAAAATAGTTTTACTTAAATTAATTCATTTAACATGTTTTAACCCATTTTCATGGAATAAAAATCTAGTGACTTTATATTTAATCGGATGTGTATTGCTAAAACATTTCCATGTTTAACTCGATCTAAAAAAACTTATATCCAAACTAAGGCAAGAGCATGGGATGAGCGAGCATAAGATTGAGTAAGGACGAGAGAGAATCATAAAGATGAATTGAATGTAGATAAGTTGTAAACTTATTTAACACTTATATTATATTTAGTTTTACCGTTCTAAACCCATGTATAACCTATTTACTGTATATAATAAAATATGACAACTCAGCCCATCAAATGGGTTAAGAAATGGGCCTATAACCCATTTTGACAAATCTAATGCTTATGTAGATAATTTTTTGCTTTTGTTTTTTAAATTTTGTCCCTTCTTTTTTTTCCTTTCCCTTTTTCCTTTGTCGATCATTGTGCCTTGGCGACAACTTGCAACTGGCCACAAGTTAGGGTTGGCTAGGTTGATAATCAATGGGTGAAAAAGGAAAAAGTAAAAAAATAACGAAAAAATTCAAAAGTTTCAAAAAATATAAAAAAGAAAGTTCAAAAAATTATCCACACTAATGCTGATCGTGCCATGTAGAATAGTCATGTCCACATTAGTGATGCCAGACAAAATTTGTCGAAATGACTATATTGTCATATTATCAAAAAGTTTAAGACTAAATCGACTTAATTAAAATGTTTCTATCTAAATTAACATTTGTATAATATGTTTAAATGCTTTCTTTTGTATAAGTACGTATGATTCTACACGCTAGAAGAAGAAGAGAGAGAGAGAGACGGAAGCATGCATGATGATTGAGACGTTCGTGTATTGTGTATAATGGCCAATTGTGTTATGGAGGCCTGCTATGTCGTGGAGAGAAATTATGGGCATCAATTTATTATATATTTTTTTAATCAATTTTAGCTCTTCATCCATTTTGTTCCTTTAAACTTAAACTCAATAAACGATAAAGTTTATGGGGACCAAAAAGAGAATAACAAAATATATATTAATCGAGAGTGAGCTACTTGGCAGAATTACGCATTGTGTTTGGCCGTATGGCAATAATAGAGGGGAAAGCGAAGTTTGCCATTGCGAGAATATGAGGGAACGCTCTCAATGCTTCAGCTTATATTATATATAATGAAAAAATGGAAGATCACTCTTGTAACTTCCTGTTCTAAGGATCAAAATTCCTTTGTTGGGCGGACCATAAACAAAAGACAACTGAATACCTACGAACGGAGTTAAAACAAAAAGTGGCCGGTCTATACCAAATCCCATAAAATAACCAGTAAACAAAAGAAAATAATAATAATAATAATAATAGTAATAGTAATAAAAACTAATTAATTAATTAAAGGAAAAATGTGACAACAAACTCAGCTGGTATTTAGATTTAGTGAATTTCATAAATGACCTTGGTGTATATATATATATATATTCAATCGATTGATTTCTCATTGTAGTTTTCGCTAGAAAAGATTTAGAATCCCTCTCTTTCTCTCGCTCCCGATCTGCTCCTGCCGGAGGACCGGGGAAGGTGGAATCTCCATCTGCAGCAATTCTTCGCCTCTCTCTCTCGTTCGTCTAGCGCGACGAGGTACCCTTTCTGGTCGATCTTCCCGTTGCTTTCTTTATCCGGTGCCGAGATCGCTCCTCAGTTTCCGTTTCGTCGTTCAATTTTTCGCGTTTCCGTACCAATTCGCGGCAAGAACCCAGCGTTACGCATTGGTTCCGGCTTGCCTGGATCGCGCGGCTGCTGAATTTAGCGTTTTTTTTAATCTGGGTTCGGTTAATCTGCTCTGTTGCGATGTGGGAATCGCGTGCTTTCTTGTTTCGGAGCAGTTGAGCCCAGTTTGAACCCAATGCTTCCTTCGTCGGGATTCCCGAGCCGTTAGTGGAGGGAGTTGAGCTGAATTTGATGCTAGAGCAGGAAGTTTGTGTTGGTGATGAGAGCTTGAAATTGTGTGACTGGACTTAGAGCTAGGAAAATGTGTTCATGCTGATGGTTTCTTTTGGTTCGTGAATTAGATGAAGGAGAGTAGAGATGGACCCAGGAATGACAGAAGTGCGAAATCTTCGTCGGTCAGTTCGCTTCCGCTTATTTTGGACATAGACGACTTTAAGGTAAATACGGTGTGGAGTCATGCTTTGGTGGTGTGGATTTTGTGTTCTGCGATGATCCGAGATTGGTGAACCATAAATCTATGCTTTTTTTTTCCTTGAAGGGGGATTTCTCCTTTGATGCATTATTCGGTAACTTGGTCAATGATCTCCTCCCATCGTTCCAAGAGGAGGAAACCGATTCATCAGAAGGACATGGTAATATCGGTGCAAATGATGTTTTGCCGAATGGGACTCTTAGAGCTTCAGCACAAGGGCTTTCTACTCCTATGTTTCCAGAAGTTGATGCTCTACTGACCTTATTCAAGGATTCCTGCAGGGAGTTGGTTGATCTTCGAAAACAAGTATGGCTTAAGGAATATTATGTAATTTCACAGTTTGGTGCAAATTATTGTGTTAGGTTTACTTTTGATCTTCTCCCATCAACCTAAAAACAAGTGTTGCATTCCAGGTTGATGGCCGACTCTATAATCTCAAGAAGGAGGTCTCAGTTCAAGATTCTAAGCACCGGAAGACACTTTCTGAGGTTAGTTGACATGAGGTCATGTACAGCACCCTTTAATAATTTTGAAAGCCAATTTAAATCCTAAAAAGCACACAACAATGTGGACTTATGTTGCTCTCTGAATTCAGTTTTCCAGAGACACAAGTTTAACTATTTGTTGGCTTTTGGTTCTTGGTCTGTTGTGCGATGGCCTTGGCCCTTTTGTTGTGCCAGTGCTGAAATCAAGCAATTTATCATTGATTTTCCTATTGCATCGGAGATTTTGTCTTGGTTTGTCAAAGCTTAGCTGTGAGCTCCTACCATGTCTATTTCACGTGGCCTTTATCGACTTTATTATGACCATAAACCTCAGTTGCACTTACTGTGCTTTGCTTTTCAGCTTGAAAAAGGTGTAGATGGCTTGTTTGATAGCTTTGCAAGATTGGATTCCCGAATTTCTAGTGTTGGGCAGACTGCTGCAAAAATCGGAGATCATCTTCAGGTGAGACTTGGATAATAATGTAGCTGTTTAAATGGTCATTGTATCTGCAGTCACAATATAAGTTCATGTTCATGGTCAATTCTCCCCCTTACCCATTGAAAAGTGAAAGGAGGTCTTTTTATTTTCTTATTTTAACTAACTTAGCATTCTTTATTAGAGTGCAGATGCTCAACGTGAAACTGCAAGTCAGACAATAGATCTTATAAAGGTATTTCCACATGCATTTTATTTGATCTCCTATTGCACATAGTTTCCATCTGATAAAGTTTGGTAACATTTATTACTGTTGCATAGTGCAGTACCTGATGGAGTTCAATAGCAGCCCAGGTGATCTAATGGAGCTTTCGCCTCTTTTCTCTGATGACAGTCGCGTTGCCGAGGCTGCTTCAATAGCTCAGAAATTGCGTAAGTGGAATCTCAGTCATGTAGCATTATAGTGCTTGCGTCTACTCTTTCTTTTAATTAGATCCGCCATCACCCCCTTCACCCTGTTAAGCAAGTTCCGTCAGCTCTGTTCATTTTTGTTGTTCTTCTTGAAGCATGATGCACAAGTTGAAACTTAAATCAAAATAATGAAAGAAATAGAAGAAATGCGTGTGCTACTTTTCTGGTTAAGTGGGTTTATCAATTGAAATGCGGTTAGTTAATGGAGAAATTAATGCCCTATCATTGAAAGGAATGAGTATCTTTGAGGCTAGCAGAAAATCATGCACTTGCTTTTTACTGGAAAGAGAAGAGGGAGCGGAGGATTACCATGCAATCTATGATGAGTACTGTTGCCTGATGATGACAACGCAGACTCAAATTCAATGGCACAAATATTTGCTGAATCATTAAAAAATCACCATTGCTTCTGTACGTGAAATCCCTGAGCATGAAAAATTAGCAAAAAAATAGGTTTAACAAGTTGAAGAAGGTTAGAGTGGGAATGGTTCAACCTTCAGAATAGGGACATCCGACAAAGTTAATGATTATGTCGTCTATCTTTTGCTCAATTGATATGAAACTGTTACATAAGTCTCACCTTGGATGTGCAGTTATTCAACTTAGTGCATTTGCTCAAGTACATGAAGTATCTTAGTGTTCTCTTGGATTTGGGAAATGATATTTTGGAGAAACGAAGTTAGATGATCTAAAAATCAATATCATGGCATGAACCTTCTGATAATATCGCTATACATCACTATCACTAATCATGTCTTGCAAGATTTTTGTGCCAACATCATCCCATCTAGATGGAAACTCAAGCTCAATTGTCCATTTTGGCCATTGAATGTCCTTGACAATTAAAAAAAATACCCACGCTGTATTTTTTATTCATTACCCTCAATTTTGAACAAGTAGAATTTATGATATTATTTGCTGGTAAAGGGTCATTTGCTGAAGAAGATATTGGAAGACAAGGAATAGCTGTGTCCTCAGTAGTGGGAAATGCTGCTGCTAGCAGGGGGCTGGAAGTTGCTGTTGCTAACCTCCAGGATTACTGCAACGGTATTGTCAATTTTGTAAATTGCTTCGATTATTTAAAATACTTCATGGTCAGACAAATATCTTAAAGTGACATAAATCAAATTATAACTTGCCTGTTTTCTGTTAAATCTCCAGAGTTGGAGAACAGATTGCTTGCACGATTTGATGCTGCATCTCAGAGGAGAGAATTGTCGACAATGGCTGAATGTGCCAAAATTTTATCTCAGGCAAACCTCTTTCTACTATTTTCCATTGGCATTGTTCTTGAGCGTCAACTCATGAACACATTCTCATACTTCCATTGACTGACGCATGACCGACCCACTACTCCTTGTGGGTTTGTCATGTAGCCATCCCTCACCTCATCATCTCATAATCATGGAAGATGTTTATCCTTTCCCTCTCTTTATTGCTTTTCCTGTTGTTGCTATTTCTTGGGAATTGCTTGAAGCTAAATGAAACATACCTTGATGCTTAATAAATTGGATTAATATCACGGAAAATCTCAAACTAATTTTTTTATCACCAAAACCCCCAAAATCAATGCACCTGTGACAAATTTACCCTCAATTAGTTTTTGTTAAATTTTACTATCAAATTGTTGAGTTGGAAGACATGTGATAGTTGACGGGTTACCAATTTAGGGTTTTACCCTCATTTGTCACAAGTTTACTAGTTTGTGGTTTTTTGTGACATTAATTTAATTTAATAAAAACTAGCAGAGGGTACATTTATCACAAATGTACCAGTTTAAGGTTTTTGGTAGTTAAAAAATTAGCTCAAGGTTAATTTGTCACAGATGTACTAATTTGGGATTTTTTTGTGGTTAAAAAATTAGTTTGGGGTCAAATTTGTAAGGGGTGTACTGGTTTGGGTTTTTGTGGTATTAACTCTAATAAATTTATTATTCCTTAATAACTTGGTCAATATTAAAACGGTTGATTGTCAATCACATCAAAAAAGTTGTCATTGTCTGAAAACGCTATTACTTTACAAAACCATCTTGCTTCATGTCTCAAAGGCCATAACAAACAATGTGAAGATTTATGACCTGCACATATTTGCATGTTGAAAGTATTCATTCCATGATGTCGGGCAATGGACATTCCAATTTTAAGAAGTATCTTCAGTTTTCTTGCACTAAAGTAAAAACTTTGCCAGTTGCCACTATCTGAATCATACATATCATTTTGGACAATAACCAGAAACACATATTTAGATGCTCCTACATGATGGATAAGATTGGTTTAGCAACAATTTTACCACTCCTCCTGAATTGAGTGGTCATTAACGAAAGAAGAAAATCAGTGCTCAGAAATGTCACTGAGATATAATCTACCCGCCCTTTTAACATTTTGTTTTTGTTGAACCTTGTAGATTGAACTAGTTACTTGCATTTTTGTTCATTTTTATTAGCTCCTTGTCATCTACTGCTTCTCGATTTACTCGGATGAACATGAGATTAGTTATATGGAATTTCAGTCTGTCAAGAACACCTTTTTTTTTAATCTTACCTAGTTACTTCTGTATCGCAGTTCAACAGGGGAACCAGTGCCATGCAGCATTATGTGGCAACGCGACCTATGTTTATTGATGTGGAAGTCATGAATGCTGATACAAGGTTGGTTCTTGGTGAGCATAATTCACAGGTTAGCCCAAGCAATGTAGCTCGCGGCCTATCATCCCTGTACAAAGAAATTACAGGTTTGAAGCAGTGGCATGAATCCTAAATCAAGGGTCATAACTATAGTGCATATTTATGTAATTGTTCTTGTTCTTTCTTTCTTATTATTGAGCAGATACCGTACGTAAAGAAGCGGCCACAATAATGGCTGTGTTTCCTTCACCCAATGATGTAATGTCAATATTGATTCAGGTGCTGCAAAATTCTATCTCCTTTCTGACTATGTTCTTCAGTTGTCTCTGACATATTGGTTTCTTTTTTTTACATACAATCTGTTCTTGAAGTGCTACAATATTTTCTGTTTGTGCAGAGAGTGTTGGAGCAGCGAGTTACAGCCCTTCTAGACAAAATACTAGTGAAGCCATCTCTTGTAAATTTACCTCCAATGGAAGAAGGCGGGCTATTATTGGTGAGTAGTCACCAGGATGAATGTTATTCTTAATCTTTGTGCGTTTCAAGCAGGATCTGAGTTTGTTTCTCATCTGCCTTGAGGCTTCAGTACCTAAGAATGTTAGCAGTGGCATATGAGAAGACTCAAGAACTTGCCAGAGACTTGAGATCTGTTGGCTGTGGTGACTTGGATGTTGAGGGTAATGATTTGATATTAGTATGTTCATTTCTCTGCAGCACTTTTAGAGCTTTCTGCCCAGAGGAAATTATGTATTACTTGGAGAAATAATATATGTAAAAATGAAAGCATGTTGGTTTTTGTTTGGACTTAGTCAAGAGATGCCAGCTTAGTTTCAAGATGCTTCTAATCTCTAACAATTGTCACATATACATTCAGTTCATTCCAGAGATATTCTAATGGCTACTCTATTTTGAATTCTTTAGGCCTCACGGAGTCTCTGTTTTCTTCACACAAAGATGAGTATCCTGAACACGAGCAGGCCTCTCTTGGACAACTTTATCGAGCAAAGGTATTCATCAATTTCATTTTTATTATCCTAATTTTGAATTTCTATTTTTTTTGCATTAGCGTATTTCATGCCTTTTACTTCACAGATGGAGGAAGTACGTGCAGAAAGCCAGCAGCTTTCCGAGTCAACTGGAACAATTGGCCGTTCAAAAGGAGCTTCAGTTACATCTTCCCACCAGCAGATATCAGTTACTGTTGTAACAGAGTTTGCGCGTTGGAATGAAGAATCTATATCAAGATGCACCCTGTTTTCCTCTCAAGTAAGGCCTCTTCTTGCTGACATCACATGCAAAACCAAGCAGTGTTTCTTATGGTAGACCATAATTGTGGAAGTGGAAAGATTGTAGGCATCCTGGATATTGATCTTCCAGGACCACTTTGAGAGGAAAACTAGTTTCTGATAGCCAGAAGATCAGAGCACCTAGTGAGCACTAAGACCTTAGTTTAAAGAGATATTTTAGAAGGTCCATTCAATAAAACATATTTAAGGTGTTCCAGAGACCCCAGTGGCAGTCGTCTGATTATTGTCTTCTACATCTCCTTTTGTGTGTGGTTTGTGCTGAAGATCTATATTGTGCATACCGTGGTGCTCAAAGTAAAATATACAGACGAGAAAAATGTATTGGGAGCAGATCTTAAGAATAACAAATGAATTAACTTGGATGAAGTGCCATAAGATATCAAGATCAGAGTGTTTTTGGAATCTTTGACATTTTATTGTGCATTTTGGTGGTAATTCTCACCGGGATTGTGGAAAGAAATGGTGGAATATCATCAACGGCACAACAGTGTTTATTGCTTGATTTATGTGTTGGGAAATGCATTGCTTAATCATAGACAGTTTATTAATTCCTCATGCAATGATGGGATATTCTAATTATGAACATCTGTTCCTGGTTGATTTATTTTCTTATTTACATGCAGCCTGCTACACTTGCAGCTAATGTGAAAACAGTTTTTACTTGCCTACTAGACCAGGTAAGGTCTTTGCCCCCTATTATCTTGCAAATTCTGTGTATTTTTTTCGTGGTGCTTATATTGTTCTTATGATCCAGGTAAGTCAGTACCTAGCAGAAGGGCTTGATCGGGCTAGAGATAGCCTCACTGAAGCTGCAGCTTTGAGGGAAAGGTTTGTGCTGGGCACCAACCTTAGTCGAAGGGTAGCTGCTGCCGCTGCTTCCGCTGTAAGTATCTGATCACAGGCCTTCTGTTGGATTTTGTGTCCATTCTTTCTGACTATGCACTGTGTTGCATCTCCTTGTGAATTTACTACTTTCATAAAAGAGAAAATCTAGTAACAAGATGGACCGTATCTTGTGCAGGCTGAAGCCGCTGCTGCCGCTGGTGAGAGCAGTTTCAGATCTTTCATGGTTGCCGTACAACGCAGTGGTAGTAGTGTGGCTATAGTCCAGCAAGTATGTGTAGATGCTCTTATCTTTTGTTGTTAAAATCATCTGCATGAGAAAATAGCTGCTCATCTTGAACTGGTTTGAATTCTTTGTCAGTACTTCGCAAATTCAATATCTCGGCTCTTACTCCCAGTGGACGGTGCCCATGCTGCTGCTTGTGAAGAAATGGCAACTGCTATGTCTGGTGCGGAATCTGCTGCTTATAAGGGTCTTCAACAATGCATTGAGACAGTAATGGCTGAGGTGTGTCATTGACCGTTCTATCTGATGCTTAGACTATGCATAAAAATGAATATTTGATATTCTTGTGTATAACTCCTTCGTTAATGAATATTTGTGAAGTGAGTTATCCTAGCTTTGCAGGTGGTTCTTGATTTTGGTAGATTTTTGTTCATATAGTTTTTCGGTTGTAATAAACCCTTTAGATATTCTTTTCCTTGCTATCTCTTTTCCACATGTTCATCAAGCCTTACCCCACCAAAATTTTTTGGCGAATTCAACACCATCATGCAGGTTGAAAGGCTGCTATCAGCTGAACAAAAGACAACAGATTATAGGTCGCCGGATGATGGCATAGCTCCAGATCATCGGCCAACAAATGCCTGCACACGGTAGGTTCATTTTGTGGACACAAACTGTAGGAGCAAATAAAGCATGCAAGCATGCACATGTCTCATCCTTATTTGTCCAAATGACATTTTCTCCTTAGTCTACTATACTTACAAGGAGAATCTAAAATCTCATGTGTTACAAGTTTTTGCAGGCTCATACTAACATTTCTCTTTTGTACTGACTAGGGTTGTGGCCTATCTTTCTCGTGTGCTTGAAGCTGCATTTACTGCATTAGAAGGTCAAAACAAGCAAGCATTTCTCACTGAACTGGTATCTACCTTTGTTGATTCTGAACTAAGCTAGTAGTGTGTCATTTTTGTCTTTACATACTTTCATACCTTGGAAAAGGACTTAGCTTCTTCTTTGCTTTTTTATTTATTTATTTTTTCTGAATTTTCCTTCATCGCTTAGTGGATGCCACTAGCTTTGCTTTTGAACAAGTTCAGCACTTTATTGCGAGCCATGCGCATAGGCTCTTCATTTTTGTATATGTGTGTGTGTGTGTGTGTGTGTGTGTGTGTGTGTGTGTGTGTGCCCATTTAGGTGTTTATACATAGATGTGGAATTGCACAGCCACAAATTTTGTGAATTTGTCACAAAATGAGCGTCTGGATCTTGCAACCTAAAGTTCCTTCACCTGATTTACTTTCAGTTGCATGCTTAATGGTTGACATCATGCAGTGGCTCTGAGTTTGGAATTGTCAATGTCTTTGGATCTAACTTTCTGGTTATATGAACTCAGGGAAATCGATTGTACAAAGGGCTGCTTAATCACTGGCAAAAGTTCACCTTTAATCCCAGGTAAGTAGCACTCTGGATCACTTCTTTTCAAAATTAAATACTTTTCCTAATTCATGCTTTGATGTTTGGCAACATGATGATAGTTGTATACACTTACGCTTTATTGTTGGGTGTGTTGGCCAGCACTTGTGAATGCTATATTCTACTGTGGGGGAACCTCTTAAATCTGTGTAGACATCTTTCTTTTTCGAAGTATAACTGTTGTCCTGTCCTCTCTTCTACAGTGGAGGTCTGCGGCTGAAGCGTGACATAACCGAATATGGAGAATTTGTGCGTAGTTTTAATGCTCCTTCGATTGATGAAAAATTTGAGACATTGGGCATGTGAGTCAAAGACCATTTATTCTCCTTGATTTGCTTTGACACCATTGTATTCTTAATAACACTTTATTATTCTGCTTCCAGCATGGCAAATGTCTTTATTGTTGCTCCCGAGAGTCTCTCCACATTGTTCGAGGGCACTCCTAGCATCCGGAAAGATGCACAAAGGTATATAGGAGCTCTGGCAATACCATATATATTCCCCCATTCCAACACAAAGATGCATCCTGAAAAAGTAACAATTTAAGTGGATGTCATGGTATTCCCAAAAAATTCAAAGTTATGCAGTTGCTTTCTTGATGGATAAATCACGTTTGGACCAGTGGTCTAGATTCTTGGGTACTGTCTACTGATGAGGTGTGCTCAATAGTTGAAAGAGTGTTATAATGGCAAACCTCAAATCTGTTTTCTACAGCATGGTGTGGCTGAGAAGTAGCTTTAACTCAAGTAGTACATCAAACAACTTGGGTATGGAATGGTTAAGGAAAGAACTTGGTCCTGAGACTGTTTAGATTTTACCTCTCTCTCTTGTTCTCTCTCTCTCTCGCTCTGATTTGTTGAAATGCAAATTACTTTTGCATGAGAGAAAACTTAAGTTTGTTTGTGAAACAGGTTTATCCAGCTTAGAGAAGACTATAAGAGCGCAAAGCTAGCATCCCGACTTAGCAACCTATGGCCAAGCTCTAGTTGACACTTGATCCCCTGTCAATTCAGAGTTTACCTCCGTTATATTGTCCGGCAGTTCATCTCTGGTGCTCAATCAGCCGTGTCGTACTGCCTTGGCTGGATTCTTCTGATAGAACCCATGAGCAAACTAATTTGGGTTAAAGCCGGTGCCCGACTCTTTGGACTACTAATATGTCAGTTCTCCTTTTTCCTCCAACTTGGTTGTAAATTTTTAATTGTGGATACAGAGATGAGTTTTTGCCTACTTTTTTAGAGCTTATACTTTATAAATTATGAGGGTATTATTTATTTATTCTTCTGGTGCCAGTCAAGGCGGGTTTCAGTCTGGTCTGTATTGCTGTTGTATATGAAACTCTAGGATGAATGACAAGATACCTTTTGAGTTGTCCTTTCTTTTCTCTGGACGCAGAATTATTGACAGCCAATTCTGTTCTAAGACAAGTCTTTTTTCCCCATTTGAGTTTAATGTGCTTCAGGATTCCAGAGTTTCAGTTTAGTGTATCTCCATTTTCTCAAATGTAAAGCAAGGAGAATCCTCTTCTACGTCCTTGTAAGGTAAAAGCTGGGGTTGAAATCATAATGCTCTTTCGGCTTGTAAAGGGATGAGGGTCGCAAATCCATCAACTTGCACTGGTCACAGATTCGCAATTCGCAAGTGGAGGACCATTCCCTTGGTGTCTTTAAAATGTATGTGTCATAATGTTTGGCTGGCGTAGGTGGATTTACTAGAAACTAGATATTTCTTGTTGGAACCAAGTTCTTTTCGGACGATGGTATTTTATCCCATGAAGAATCGACCCCATACCCATTAAATTCTTGCGAGTTGCATGACAGACCCAACGGAAAAAGAGACGAGAAAGGTATGCCGTCGGGCATGCCTGTTGCCTAATGCTTTTGTGGAAATGAACACGGTTTTTTGGGCCATGCGCTGAGTTTCTGAAGGTTAGGATGTAACTCGGTACTGCATGGCAGCGGACGCGGGGGACATTGACTTGTCTATGTTTCTTTGGGTATGTGGCGAGAAGGGAGACGACATTGATGAACTGTACAAGTTGAGGCTGCAGCCTTTGTAGGATTCGCAGTCTCCTCTGCTCTATCTGTGTAGATGAGCTTGCCTTGCGTTTAGACATCCAATCCCTTGGAACGGCGCAGGCCAACTTTTGAAGGTTCTGCAACTTCTAACCTGCAAACGGGTGCCTTTTGTTAGAAGAGCCCCGGAAAGCCCGGCTATCAAAACTCCACGACTATATCCAAAATCTCTCTCTCTCTCTCCCCCACAAGAAGAAAAAAAAAAGTGCATGTGCACTTCATTTTTAACAGACAGCGATTGATCCAAGGAAAGTGCAATGTGGGGGGGTAGGTATTGGTGGAGTGCAATGGCGACCTTTCGAGAGCGAAGGTTGATCCTGATCACTTCTTTTGCCAAACCCACGTTCTCTCCTACTCCGCTTTGCAGTAGGATCCAACTCACCCATCTCTCTCTCTCTCTCTCTCTCTCTCTGTGATCACGCACTGTTCACACGCCTACGATAAGAAAGTGCCTACCAGAAGTTGAAGAACGGAAGACCCACCTCTCGCAACATCATCGTCCATGCTCAACCGGTCAATTTCTTGTCGTTCCCATCCATCTCTTTTAGAGAAAAAGTTCACATCCCCAATCCATTCTTGGTTTTCTTGTAACTAAAAGCGGCAACTGTCTCTCTTTCTTGCTCGCACTGCCCAATAACCAGATTGCCAGTACAGTGTCCGAAATTTGGTCTGTCTGTTTCACCATGGACCACCCCAAGTCTAGTGCTTCTCCTCCTAACCATATCTTACCATATCCAACGAGATGCGCCAGCAGAGTTGCTGATTGTGATGCCATCTATCCCTCCATATATTTTGTTTGAGAAGCCATAATGGCCCAAGAAAAAGGGAATGCAAGGTATTTTGGTGGTCCATTTGATCAAGACGCCTCTCATCTCATGAATCCTCGCATCATCGAAGAGGCTAATCATTTCAACCAAGACTAGATGCGCTTTGCCAGCAACAGTGCCGCGACTAGTTGCTCGGTGGTTAGCTGCCCGAAGCGGATCATGACTGGGCAGGCTCTTACCGAGCGTCGGAACACGAGTATCTCCAGGCTTTCCTTCTTGATAATTTGACCAACAGCATATGTACACCTGTCTTTCCTTGTTCCAACCCAACTCTCCCATCTCCACCTCGCTAAGGTCAACCAATGAAGAGTCAACCCAGGCCGGCCGGGCCGGGACGAAAGTCAACTCAGAAGAGTCGGTCCTGTGGTGTCATTTGCAGCCTGGACCTTTCACCACCGGGGACCGTCCCACGCTTGCGAGGATAAAGGCAATTTGCTTCTGTATGAGGCATCGGATTCGACATTCATCGAGCCGACCAACGGGGACGTTCACGGTGAGATGATAACTGAATCAGCCCTTCATCTTCTCGTTCATCATGTGACGTTGCGGTCCCTAGTCGCTGACGCGGGACTCGAGTGACTGAGGACACGGAGCAAATAAAAATCTATCTCATTTGTGCCGCATTTTGGGGTGATCACATCACAAAGGCCTATAACTTTAATGCATTTTTCAATTAAAGTCACGTGACGTTTTTATTGATATAGCCCTTTGGATGCCAACTCGAGTGTTTAGTGAGTATCGGTATCATATCAATAATTTCATTCTAGATCTATAGGAAATCTCACGTCGAACCAAATACAAGAAGTTAGAGGTGCTCTACCTAGAAAATAGAAATGATTTAGATAATTTATTATAAAATTGATAAAAGTTCAGATTTTTTTGGCACTATTATTTCCAAAACTTTTTGTAATGGACGATACCGGTCGCATTGGAACCAACCGAGGAGGCTTTTTTCTTCTTCTTTTTTTTCTTTTGCTTCTTGCTTTTGTTGTTCCCCTCTTGCCCTTTTCTTTTCTGCCCACGAAGCAAAGGTAGGAAAAAGAAAGCAAAAAAAAAAAAAAAAAAAAAAAGAAGAGGAGAGCCTGGTGGGGCCCAGAAGATCTTCGCAGAACCTCTTCTCGTGGACCTCCCTCTTCTGGATTTTACACAAAGCAACATCTGTCTTCTTTTGAACCGCGGGCAATTTATGGACCATCCGGTACGGGGAACTTCGATGTAAGGGTGCGCATGGATTCACGATAGAACCTAAAATTCGACCGAATCGGTAATAGAAATCAGTCGGATTTTAAGTTTTCGTTATTTTTTATCTGATTTCCAACTTCAAAAAAAGTGAAACTGATGCTGTGAGATTTGTTTTTTAGTTCCTAAGTAAGAATTAAATCGGACATCGATGAACTACACTTGCGTGTTTTGAATTTTTTGTTGTTTATTTTATTTTACGCATCCATCTTTTACGGATTTTTGTAAATCTGTGTTGATGATTCCTAAGAAGAACCAAATTGGAATTTCACGTTAGGATGTAGGAGTGCATTGATAAAGTTTAAAACTTTAGGATTTAATTGACATCCGTACAATAAGTTTAAGACGAATTAGACAATTTTTCCAAAGTTGTAAACTGTATAATATTTTCTTTCCCAAAAATAATATGGTATGGAATCTACTTAGACCAATCAAAATTCTGATTTAATTCTAGAACTCATAACTTGAATCAATTTCATTCATGACTTTTTCTCAAAGGATAATAACATAAATGATTCATGAATTTTGACTCAATATATAATTTGATCAATGGATTTTTAATTTGTTTAATGTGATTCTTTAACTTTTTTTAGTTTATTTAATGTATTCCATCAAATTTTGGTAAATATGCAAACTAGTCCCTAGACTATATCCAATATTATCTATTCATTAATTTAAGTTCGGGGATAACGTCGTGCTTTTCATATAGTCTAAGGAACTAATTTGAACAAGTACCAAAAAGTTAAAAGACCACATTGAACAAATTAAAAATTTCAGGATCCCATTGCACATTAAACCACAATTCAAAAATTATTTGGGTGATATTTCCTTTCTGGATACCAACAAATGCTCGCCTATGGAGCTCCAATGGGAATGTAGCTTTGTTGGGCGTTCCACAAAGAAAGGAGAGAAGAAAAAAGCGAACTTTGTACTATACACACGTCATGAATTTGGGGAAAAGATTGGATCCACATTCCACAATGAGCGGTTCATAGCCGAAAGGCCCCAAATTATAAAACTTCAAAAACAGGAGCCTCCACTTTTGAAGCTTTTTGCTCTTTGTCGGTAAATCCCAAGTGAGGGCAATCCTTGGCGTGTGGACTTTTCTCGTCTCAAACAGCATCTCCCAAGCCCCATATTCTTATTCTCCAATTTCTCTCTCTCTCTCTCTCTCTCTCTCTCTCTGCTGGTGTTGAAAACCGCCCTTTGACATTCTCCAAAAGTCAACCCCAAAACCACCATCTGGTTCTTCCCAGTGCCCCACTAGCCCCCAAAAAGAAAGAGGACAAGCACAAATGATAAGGCGTTTTAGATGCCATCTCTCTCTCTCTCTCCGTAGCCCATCTGTCTCTTCCCTTTTTCTACTCTCGAAAAGTCAGCGCCTTGTTCAATTCCCCCCCTTTCTCCTTCCCTTTCTCTCCCTCCCTCTTCTCTAGCGGTGGTTGCGGAATCCACGAAGCTTGTTGTAATGGAGGAAGACTGGGATCTACATGCGGTGGTCAGGAGCTTCACCGCCTCCTCCTCCTCCTCCTCCTCCTCCTCCACCGCCACCGCCGCTTCCGGCACCGCCACCGCCGCCGGCACCGCCGGCACGACGTGGACGGATCTTGCACTCCATGCTCCTGTGCCTTGCTCCTCTTTTGGAGCGGTCAAGATAGACGAGGGCTTTGTCTCTCCACCAGATCCTTACGAAGCGAGACACAGCTCGCTTGCCGAGTTGCATGAACTCTACCAGCCCTTCTTCCCCAAGCCCGAGCCTCTCGTGTTTCAAAGCGCTGCTGTTTCTGCTCTTCCTTCTTTCGGAGGAGTGAACGGTCAACCCGCGTTTAGACAACAACCTAATCCTGCTAATAATAATGGTTCCGCACCGGCCTCCTCTTCTAGCTCCTGCATGACGAGCTCCCAGTCTCAAGCTTCTCGCAAAAGAAGGTAACTTTGAAGGAATATCACCATTATGGTGATAACCCTTTCTTCACAGCTCAAACCTGCACTGTTGAATTGGTCTCTCACGCTTACTGTTTCTATAATAGCAGGAAGAACCAGCTCAAGAAGGTTTGCCATGTTCCAGCAGAAAGTCTGTCTTCTGATATCTGGGCGTGGCGTAAATATGGCCAAAAACCGATTAAGGGCTCTCCATATCCAAGGTAAATTCCCCAAGTTAGATCCCCAAAATCTGCTTTAACTTCTGAGGTTCCTTCTTTTTATATGGATGTTAATATGGTGGAGTCACTTATGCTTAGCCTTGGTTTATGCTGTGTGACCCAGGGGATACTACAGATGCAGTAGCTCGAAGGGGTGTTTGGCCCGGAAACAAGTGGAGAGGAACAGATCCGACCCTGGAATGTTCGTAGTCACGTACACGGCGGAGCACAACCACCCCGCGCCTACCCACCGCAACTCGCTCGCAGGTTCCACGCGTCAAAAGCCCGTGATGCCGCAGACGGACACTGTTGAAGACCCCAGCGCTGCTGCCTCGACAAAACCTCTTTGTTCTTCTCCAACTACCTCCTTAGAGGAGGAGGTAGCAAAAACTCAGAGTACAAACACCGAAAGCAGAGAAGATAAAGAGGGTAGCATGGCTGATGATGAAGAGGATGGGGATGCTGGGCTATCTGACATGGCTATGAGTGATGATTTCTTTGTGGGTTTGGAGGGATTGAAAGGAGGTGGTGATGATGACGATTGCTTCTTGGATCCTTTTCCGGCGAACTTTGGCCATTCTTGGGCGGCTAACAGTACGGCAACCGCCACCGGTGATAGCTGACCCAACTAGTCAAGCATATTGTTTTTGCGGTTGAGTTGTAACTCTCTGGAATACGTACAATTTTCATCTTCTTTTCACAAATGAATCGAGGTTGTAACCGTTAGCATCCCCGTCTAGCTAAGCTTTATATATGTGTAATTTTTCTTCAATTTGTATAAAGATTTCACAAGGCAGGCGTTGAGAAGGAAATGTTGCTCATCTCTGTATTAAGAGTTCGACAATCTGTTGTCATTTGCACTTCAGTTGTATCGCAAATGGAGTCAGATTAGCTGTAAGAATGACAAATACGATACTTTAGCTCCTTTTTCTGGTTCTTTTTTTTTTTTTCTAATTGATTTCCAAGAATTTATCAATTAATTTACTGGTTATACTTGCAAACTCAATCTCCTCAAAGACATGTCTGATGGCGGTTAACCTTCTGTCCCATATGCTAGATGAAATTCCTCTCGCCTCCCACCGGTAATCTACACTACTGACAATACTTCTCCCACCCGTAATCTATAGTACTATCTATAGTACTGAATATTCAGTTTAGATTGAAGTATTGAGCAACCACAGTACATTGTTAACCCAACTAAAGACATACTAAGTCCAAACAGATCAACTTCAAATGTTTACAAATTTGGCCCCAAAATAGAGAGCATTCGTACATATTGAAAACCAAATGATATAGTGACTCGGCATCTTATGGACTATATTACAAGTAAGAAGAGAAACAAAAGCTTCACCTGTCCACTATGTTCCACAAGATCAACAACAGAATTTCTCTCTTATGACCAATACAATTTATCATGCAAATTGTAGCACTTGAAGAGCAAAATTGGACAAAGCTTAGCAATAAAGATTCCAGTATGACAACAGCGCATCTGACTTCTTCAAGTATCTTGAAATGAGGACTGTGGAAACTAATGGAAGATGAAGAAAATGTTTCACAAGTATGAGGCCTTGAGGGATCTCCTGGGTAAGATAGCAGACAGTTTTTAAGTCCAAAAGAACATACACTCCTTGGACTCTGAATGAGCACCCGCTTTCTCCTGAATACAGCCTACTGATCAGTAGAAGAAAAATGCACAAGAATCCTATCCTTCCCTTGCTAAATCTGCTTTAGGCAGTGCAAGCTGAAACTTCATAGCCTTGGACAAAATTCTTAAGTTTCCCTACTTCACCCACGGCTGAAAGCCATTCTGTTAGAATCTCCATCGTTACATAATCAGGTTTACAGGCATGTTCATTCATCCTATCCATCATTTCAAATGCTTTCTTCAACCAATTCATCTGACGAAGGCCTTTGAACATCGCGTTAAATGTAGTGGTATTTGGCCTTACCCCTTTTTCCATCATATCGTCCATCAAGGAACAGGCACCATCCACTTTGCCGTTCCTGCATAGACATTCTATGAGAATGTTGTATATTACTGTGTTGGGTGGGATCTTCGACACGGAATTCATGTCCCTGAAAACTTCCATGGCTTCCTCAACATTGTTTTTCAGGCAGTATCCATGAATCAGTGCACCATATGATACAACAGTGGGAACGAGACCCTTTTCAATCATCTGTCTCATCAACTTATTTGCAGTTGTAAGATTTCCAGTTTTCCCAAAATAGGATAACAAACAATTATAAGTGACAGTATCAGGTTTTACTCCAGAGCTCTCCATTTCTTTGAGCATCTCATAAGCCTCCTCTAATTTATTTTTCCTGCAGAAACCACCAATCAGATTATTGTAGCACACAACATCAAGTGAGAACCCAGCTGCCTTCAACTCTGTTGCAACAGAACTGGCATCATCCATTCTTCCAGCATTGCACAATCCAGAGATCAATGTGTAGTAAGCAACTGAATCTGGGGAACATCCAGATCTAGACATTTCCTGGAACAATTCCATGGCTTTCTCGAAATTGTTGACATTGCAAAAAGCCTTGATCAGTGATGTATACGTTCTAACATTAGGACTCAAACCTCTTACTTTCATTTCTTTAAGAAACTCAACTGCACGACCGACTCTCCCAAACTTGCACATACCATCAACCAAAATATTAACAGTGACTACATTTGGCTGCACCCCTTCTTCACTCATCTGATCAAATAGCTGACAGGCCTTATCAATCTCACAACATTTACAGTAACCATCAATCAAGCAGTTGTAAGTAATGACATTAGGCTTGCAACCATCCTGCAATGTCATCTTTCTTAGTAGTTCTGCCCCTTCATCTAGCCTTCCTACTTTACAGAGTCCATCAATAAGACAATTATAAATGACTGTATCAGGTTTACACGACAACCCCTCTTCCTGTTTAGTGCAGATCCTCTCAAAAACCTCCAATGCATCATCAACTCTGCGAGACTTACACAAATGGTTAATCAGTATTCCCAAGGTCACAATGTCAGGGGGAATATTAATTTCTTTCATCTTAATCATAAGCTCATTCATCCTCTTGAAGTCCAGACGCTTCCCCAACTCAACCAAAATAACATTGAAGGGCGCAGCTTCGACGGGTCCACCCGATTGAATCACTCGCAGCACAAGATCCCATGCTCTTCCAATCTCCCCATTCCTACAGAGATTCTTAATTATCTTCGAAAGTGTTACCGAGTCAGGAAAAACACCGAGTTCGATAAGCTTCAGGAAAAACCCAACAATCTCATCCGTATCGCTGCCCCCATCCCCTTGCAGTCTCCTCAACAAGGCCGAGAAAAAAATCTTACCCGGAATGTTCGAGGCGGCAAATCTCGAACCTGGCTCGAGCATTTCGTCGAGCACCTTCAACGCACCCTCGAACCTCCCGAGTCTAAACAGCATACCAACATACAATTCGTAAAGGTTCCCGTCTCTCGCATTCCTGTCAACATCCTCAAACGCAGAAACCGCCTCATCAACCATTCCAGCCCTCCCAAAGAAGCTGACCAGAAGGGTCGACGCATTGACAGTCAAACGAATGTCCCTCTGTCTCGACATCTTATACAGCTCGAGCAGGGACTTCTCCCAACTGGGTTCCCGGCTCGCGAGCTTGACGACGGACTGGAACGTGTGGGAGACGAAAACCGGCGCATCGTCCGGGGGAGAATTCGATTGGACGAAATCGAGGAACTTGAGGGCTTTGTCGGAGGCGCCCAAGCCGAGGGCGATCTTGGAGAAGTGGGCAGGGGTTGGGGGAGGACTGGAGAAGAGGAGGCGACTGAGCTCGGCGGCGTTCCATGAATTCTCGGGGGCTTGCAGGAGGCCGAGCGCCTGGGCGACTAACGGGTCGTCGTTGGGCTGGCGCGACGGTTCGGGGTCGGGTCCGGGTTCAGGGTCCGCGGAGAAGGGACGGAGGAAAGGAGAGAGGTGGAGGGCGGGGTTCAAGCGGGGTTTAAGGGAATGGAGCACGGGTTTCGACCGTTCGGAAGCAGATCGCAGCAGCCTCATTCCGGTGTCGGAAAGGGAGAGAAAGAGGAGATGATGGAGGGAAAGGTGTTTGACGAAATGCAGTCGAAGCAGTTCGCTCTCCTCTGGTTGGCTTACCCTCTTCAGGTTCTTGAGAGCTGACGGGCCTCGGCCCAATACTCAGTTGAGCTTCATTTGGATCCCCCAAGTGTCGGATTCAGATCCATTCCAGGGGCCCAAGATCAACCTGAATAAAAACTAGACTTGAGTGCCTTTTGTTTTGTTGGTTTTAATTAAAAAAAAAATGCTGAAGCATTTACAGAGCATAACAAGTTTAAGGGGAAAAAGTTGGTTTAAAAAACTTTGGATATTCATAATAGTGTCGATAATTTTTTAGTAAGTTATCGAAAGGTCAAGTGATCGGTAATTTTTTTTACTAACATATTTCGAGACTTATCGATTCATTCACAAATTTACCAAAATAAGAAAGAAATATGGTTATTTTTTTTTTTAGTTTTTACAAAATACAGATAAAATCGTGGGCCTTGATGTCTATAGCAGGAACTAAAGGAGCTAATCATCTTACACATCAACTTAGAATAGATGATTATATAACCGGAATTTCATTTTATGATTCGAATTTGATCGGTTGTCATTGACTAAAGCGCAAATGACGTGGGAGTTAAGCGCACTGATCAGTGAAGCCCACGAACTCTTAATTTAAAGTTGGCCCATGTTAGTAGAGATACGAACAGCGTAGGAGATTGAGCTGTTAAAACTCACAGAAAAAAAATGGAAACTGAGCAATTGGGAGCTACTTTGTTCGGAAGCTAATGAAATGTATTCACACACTTTATCCTAGTGCATGAAAATATTTATTCAGACAAAAAGGAAAGAAGTGTCTCAGTCAGGTTATAGAGAGGATTTTCCATTAATAACAAAAATATGTGTGTAATTTCCCTTTTCCAATTTCTTTAAAAAAAAAAAAAAAAAAAAAACTTGTTAGCATCGAGGAAGCAAGCGGTGATTAACCGATGCCCCTCCATTGGTTGGTAAACAAATTGCACGTGTTCATTTCCGAGTCTCGAAGGCGTGTGAAACTCTCTCTTGAAACGTCCTACGTTCACCTAAAGGGCACCATATGCATATGTTCTCGTTGTTCTTTATCTTCTTCTCTTCTAGCCCAAGTTCATGGACCGACCAAAAATCTACCTCCCAAGGTACATATCGAATACATCATGCATTGACGATATCGACTCAATAAGGGCTCTTGAGTACGTCTCTCTTCCATGCACGTAAAAGCGTCGGTTTGTTGAACAGAAGTTAGGTTGTTAGTTGGGCTCTTTCACCTCTTCTGGCAATACGGTGCATCTCAAGAGATCGTTCTCTCTCTCTCTGTCTCTCTCAATGAAGTTTATGTACAAGTGGGGTCGGTCCAACCTCTTTTCACCTTCCTCTGACCTTTCCAACCTTTAAAAGTATCTCCCCTCGCAAGCATTCGAACCTTCAAACATTCTCATCGTGGAGCCCTCCAATGGACAGCCTAGACGCCCCTCCACCACTGCCGCCCGTACTGCCACCACCTCCGAACAGTCCCTACCTCTTTGCATCGCCACCGTCGCTCCTGTCATCCTCGCTGTTGCCCCCGCTAATAGACACGTCAGCCCCAGCTCAAGCGTTGGCCCTTCCTTCATCTTCGTCTTCTTTGGATATTGATTGGATTAGCCTCTTGTCCAGCCAGCCCGGTGGGCTTCGCGAGAATGTGCCGATGGCGTTGATGGAGAACGCGCCGATGCCCACGATATTTCCTGGAAATGGAGGAGTAGCAGACAGGAGTGAGGGGGATATTAAGAAGAAAGTGACGAATAGGACGAGAAAGCCGACGCGACCTAGGATTGCGTTTCAAACAAGGAGCGTGGATGATATTCTGGATGACGGGTATCGCTGGAGGAAGTATGGACAGAAAGCCGTCAAGAACAGTGTTCATCCCAGGTATATTTTTGCATGTTTAATGTTCATATGCATGGAAGTCGCAAATGATTCACCAATAAGTATACGTCTTTAGAGTTTTAGCAACATATAAAACTGGGTTATTATGGTAATTGACGCTCTTGACTAAATAAGATGTTCCCTCTTTGATCAATTCCCTCTGTCCTCCTATTATCAATGCTCCCCACCGTGCGATAGAACGGTATAATTTAGTTTATTGTTAATGTTGGAAACAGGAAAATAATTGATCCATTAAAAAGACTGAATTTAGAACATTGCGTGCGCACACATATTTATATGTATGTATGTATCTTTGGGTATGTGCGTGATTTGATGGAATGAAGTCCAAGAAACAAGTTTCAATGACTTTTAGAATACGGTAAAGTAAAGAATCGAGAAGGAAGTCACTTAGGGATTTAGTACATTCTTAGGAAGAGGAGACTAGAATTCATTATCTCCTCATTTCACGCACACTGATTGATCATGGACATGCATGGCCAAAATTTTTGGGTGGTAGATACTTAAGAAGATGAAATATTATATGATCAGGATTTGGTTGATGCCCAAGATGGTGAGCATCCATGAGTTGGAAGAAAAAAGAGGTCCGGCACTGCTTCAAGAGATCACCATTGGAAAATCTTTCGAACAATCTAGAGGGGATGAAGATTCCCTTCCCTTAGTGCCTCGACAAATCTTAATAGCGGATGCAGGGCGAGTCTGAAGTTTCTTAATTAACGTTCTTAATAGGAATCAACGCATGATTTGGTAGATTAAGGCATCAACTAGGAGTATACAACGGGAGAGAGGACCTCCATCTTTGAATGAGGAAACTAAGATAAGCAAAGTCATGACGGCGAGAAGAAAGAGATTTAAAATGAATCTAATTCTGAGGATTAAACTTTTTGACAAAATCGATGGCAAAACAAGACTTCATATTTCCAAATTCCCTAAATATTAAATTATTGTTTAAAAACATAAGTTAACAACATTATAAACTTTAAAATGGCAACATTAAGTGGAAATTAATTGAGGATGAAAGATAATTCATGTCCGAAAAAAATTAGGGCAAAGTAATAGTCGAAATTTACACATGGATCCAAGTATATGTGTTAAATATTTAGCCCTGATATTTTCGACTGCAAATGTGATGAAGTTCATGCTTGCCTTTATGAATAAACCGCATATTTCATTCACTTTGATCCTTCCATCTTTCAATGTATACTCATTTCTACTATATGTAAACTAAACCTAGCTACTGACAAAAAAAAAAAAACTAAACCTAGCTAGAGAAGGATTTCGGACTCAAACTTTTACCTAAAATTTCATGAAATTTCACATCAATTGTTAAGGCACGTTTTTATTATTCATTTTCCAAATATTGAATAAAATCGCAAGTTAAAAATAGTGGAGATAATTAGAAAGTGATTTCTCAAATTTCTTACACTACGTAGTGATTAATGTCAAATTATCCCAAGTTCAGAAAAGTTTTTTTTTGTTCTAAAATATATAAAATCGTCCAATATTATTTGTTTCTTTACTTATTGAAAACTTTTTTAATTATTTTATCTTCACATGGAATGTCTACGTGTTCTTTTCCTAGTAAATGAGTGAATATACCTACATTGTTTCTTCAGCATAACAACCATGTGAATAAAACTACAAATATTATAGGAAAACAAAGCTTATTGTGAAATAAAGGAAAACGGTGCCTATGCGGATTATGTTGTGGTATTTTTCAGGAAATTTATAGAACATAGCGTAATTTGTATCATTTAATGGATCTAAATATAAACATATAGGTAGCTGTTACAAACAAAAAAACCTAGTTTCAAAAACTTTTCTATTCACTCCTCTAGCACGCGCAACTCTAGAGCGCTTGTGCTCAGGTACATTTCACATAATCCTATCTTACTTGTCTTAATTAGGTCCACAAATCGATTGAACGTTGTCACAATCAATCTCGAGAAATTTTCATGTAGGTATGACTTATATCTAAAATGAGAATACACGTCTTGAACCATAGAGTCTTACCTAAATGTTTAAGCAACGCACAATGTATGCACAGCCATTATCCATGATAAAAAAGATATAGATCATTGGTATGCTAATCTAGCTCTTTATATCTCTGTAAAGAAAGGGATTGCATGCATGCATTGATATACACTGTTGGCAATGTGATCTTAACTGACCAAACTCTTGCATCCTGAACACATTGGATCGGACGAGAAGGAGCTACTATCGGTGCACGCATCACACATGCAACGTGAAGAAGCAGGTCCAAAGGCTAGCCAAGGACACGAGCATCGTGGTCACGACATATGAAGGCATCCATAACCATCCCTGTGAAAAGCTAATGGAAACCCTAACTCCTCTCCTCAAGCAGATGCAGTTCTTGTCCAGGTTCTAGCTTAGCCATCAAACTTGAAGATCACCTAACTGCCTCAAAAAATTTAAAGCACTTTTGTATCGTCTGATAGATTATTCTTCTTGGGGTTCTATAGTGTTTAGAACTAACCAAATCCCTTTACTTCTACTGTCGTATATGAATGGCAGGATTCCTGTATATGGATAGCTAAACGATAGCATCGCTATACACAGATTGCATTCTTTACTGGAAGAGTTTGCATTTGTTTCGATGGATGTGTTACGCACATATATTTTTTCTGGTGTAGGCGCATGTGTTTTTTTAAAAGTCACATTGAGAGTGTCTATGGACCTACTATTGCTTGATAGGGGACATCACAAATCTTCTTGAGATTTGTTATATGTACATCGTTTCGAAAAATCTTTTTTCTCAATATCGGAGTTGAATAGTCGGTGTAGATTAGTTGCGCAACTCAATTAATCTCTCCTTACAATACTTCAGCTAGTGAGCGCAATCTAAATTTCTATATTCATTTTCTCGTATTTTATAAAACCGTAGACGTGAGAGTTAGGTCAATGGTTTCCCACGGAGGAGGTCAATTCAGATTATGGGGAAGCCCACAAGCCAAATCAATCTCATTTCGCTACCATTGATTATGAACGCCATCCTCTTATTGACTTTCGAAGGTGGAGGTAGGAGGCGGTTGGGGACAGGTATCCCTGAAGTCATTCTACTGATCGTTGAAGAAACCCACCTGTTATATATTACGCAATTATGATCTAATATCTGAATTTATCGACCTACACATGAAACACCTTTTCCTAGAACACATCAAGCCGTCCAAATTAATGTATCAAGAGTCAGCTCCATAAACTCATATTCAATTACATGGTGTTTGTCGTATCTCTAAGCCTATCTGATGCTATAAAGAAGTTCGACAAATGGGGTTGATTTTGCAACCACTGTTGACAGATAATCTTCCATAGGCTGTGCTAGCATATCATGATAACTAAAGAGAGTTGATTTATCGAAACAGCTTTGAGAAAAAAGGATTTCATAATGATCATAAATGAAAGAAAAACCTGATAAAAATAATAATAAAACATTAAACCATGATTTTATTGAATAAATTAAACTTTTAAAATAGTCGTAAATGGTCTCATAAAAACTTTCACATCATATTGGTGACAGTACTTTCACAAAAATTTCATGATGTGCTAGGTAGTTAGTACGTTAAATTATTTTTTGAGATGTAGGTCTAGCTACAAGAGGTAATTCTTAATCATGTTAGACACTACTCTTAATACATGGTAACTAACGGGCCCCTCGTTGCTTGGACATGTGGGACCACTTAGAGCACTAGAAGAAAAGAACGATAAAGGAATTTGACCAACTGAGATTTGTCCGACCTTTTGTTTCGTTGTACCACGCTTTTCTTGTGCTCGAACCCTTGTTCGAGCGAGTGGTTGAGACATGATCGTTATGCCAAAAATTTGCTGAGATCAAAATCCATAATGACCTGGCATTAATGGCAGATTAGGTGTGATCATATTAGATCGTGTCTCAAATCTACTAAGGCACTATTCTTGTTCTTGTGTGGAAATTTTCGCCCCCATCGATCTTGATTTGGCCCTTTTCCAGATGTGGACAGATCTTTGTGCCTCTTTTTGGCTACATAAATATTTATTATGCTCTATTCGTTTTGTAGAAATTGTACAATTTTGAAAATATTTTCCTATAAATAATCGCTTGTCTACTTACAAAAAATGAATGAATAAAAAATATCTTTGTCATTCATGAAAATATTTAGACATAAATTATTATTTACAATGACAACATCATTCATCGGCTGATCATTTCAGGTGATGTGGATGATCATTTTTAAGAAAATATTTTTTAAATCATTTATTTTTCGCGAAATAAATAGAACTTGAAAAGGGAATGCTTCACGCTGCTAAGAAAAGGAGTATATTGAAAACTACCCATCGTTTAGGAAGGTCAAGGGAGAACTTCATTTGCACAATCGATAATATGGATCTACACATTGATATTTTAGATTGCGCGGCAGATTGTTGGTAGATATTTAAATAAATTGAAAATATTCAATGATCAATCAGTGTATGGCATAGCACTCGATCATCGGTTTTGTGAACTCGCCTTAGTTTGTCTAGAATTATTAATATACCAATGAGGATGCTAACTAGAGAGTAAAGTCAAGAATCAGGATATCGGTGGACATGGTCACATAGCTACTGCTTTATACAAAGCGACAGAGCTCGTATGTTTTGATCGCGGATCTCCATGTCGTTCCTTCAGTTCAGTTCCGTGCAGAGCGACATGAGGTCGACCCAATGGCCAAAACTGCGTGGACGCTCGGGCGTGTACATTTAGTCCGACCTTCAACCAAAGGCATCGCGCGAAGGGCGAAAGAGAGAGAACAATAAAAATGAAAGCCAGAATTGACCCAACCTTAACTTGTCCAACCATCTGATCTTGACTCCCCCCTTCTCTCCAATGAAATGCACTGTAATTGCGAAGACGGTAGCGTTCGGCTCTGATGCAATATGAAGAAGACTAGATGTGGAAAATATTATACTACATAAAATAACTAAAATATAGAGAGTTGAGGCCAAAAAGTCAAGATTTAACAGCTTGAAAATCTGGGCTACAGCAACCCCAAGGCCTAAATAATAATGATGCCAACATCTTTGCGGAAAATCACTCGCGACCCACTCCTGACTTCCCACTTATAAATGTGAATCAAGCACCCGCTGAAGATTCCATCGCGAGGTTCACAAAACCATTTCATCTATTATAACCTCTGGAGTTTGCTGTGTATCTCCTTCAGATTCTGAGCCATGGTCGAGAAAGATCAAGTTTGGCCACTAGCCCCGTCGGGTAGCCTTCGGAGCGACCAGGATGAAGCGTCTGTGTTCGGCAAGAACGTCCGGAAGCGGAAATTCACCAAGTGTTGCGGTTGCATCGCCGCTTTCATGCTCATCCAAGCGGTAGTCATCATCATCCTGGCGTTTACGGTGTTCCGGGTCAAGGACCCCGTGATCAAGATGAACGGAGTCACCATCACTAAGCTTGAGCTCATCAACGGAACGATCCCCAAGCCTGGGTCCAACATGTCGCTGCTGGCGGACGTCTCCGTGAAGAACCCGAATGTGGCGTCCTTCAAGTACAAAAACACCACGACCACCCTGTACTACCACGGCACGGTGGTGGGCGAGGCGCGGGGACCACCGGGCAAGTCGAGGGCCCGGAGGACGATGAGGATGAACATCTCGGTGGACATCATCACGGACATGCTCCTGTCGAACCCGAACCTGAACGAGGACATGAAGCAGCAGCTGTTGCCGATGAGCAGCTACTCGCGAATCCCAGGACGAGTGAACATGCTCAACATCATCAAGAAGCATGTCACCGTGAAGATGAATTGCACCATGACTATCAATATCACTAGCAGGGCAATTCAGGAGCAGAAGTGCAAAAGGCACGTCAATATCTAGAAGACAATCAATCACTTTCTAATCTTGTTTGTCTATGTATAATGTAAAGCGATAGCATACTATACTCGGTCGTGTAGCCAGATATTTTCCACTCCTACCTAGCTAAAGGTAGATTATTATTATTTTTCCATTTTATTTACATCCCTATTACTGAGCATTAGCATCTCCCTCTCTCTCTCTCTCTCTCTCTCTCTCTAAAATTTTGTTGTATACAAATTCAGTGTTTTTCTTTTCCGGGTTTTTTTTTTTTTTTTTTGAGTTTCGGTGAGGTGGGCAGCAGGTAGGTGTAATGAAAACGCTCGTCTCATAAGTGGGTTGACTTAATAAGTCAATGGAAGAAAATATGCAGTTGCATATAATAAATTCGAATTGGAGCGAAAGTCCGGAAAGGCGGGCCAAGGTACCCCACGGGTCCAAATTGTCAGGAAGAAAAAAATGTGGACTTTCTAGAAGGAAATTGAGTTTGTGCACCGTGAAAAGAGTGTCTCTTCCCATTTTATAATTAAAAGGGACGTGACGATGAATTTACCTTATAGATAGTACATCGAACGAATAACATTTCCTCGAAAAAGTTTAGTAGGAGCTAAATTTTTTTACCCAACGAGAGAAGTCACGGATTTGTAATCAATCACCGAAGATCAACTTTTGCGGTGTCAATAAATTAGTGACTGAATATGATATTCATATTATCTCTTAAATTGATTTTCTAATATTCTGGCACGATAAAATAACTTCATAATTACATCTATAAATAATAAACTTACTTTTTTACCAAAATAATATTAATAATAATAAACTCACTTCTAATGCCGATTGCAAATGAGTAGTGACTTATCAACTTTTCTATATTCCGACCTAATGGCTTCAAGAGTTTGCTCTAGCCCGTGGTTCCGAGTTTGAAATTAAAGGTGAGTATAATTCGGGTTAGGTCAATCCAGTACTTAACCTAAGAACCTAACCACATTTTTGGGAGTGAGGACCGATATTACTGAGGTTGGAATCGAGAACCGAACTGATTCTATGAGTCCAATTCAATAATTCCAAGGTCAACCCGAGATCAATCGGTTGTTGTTTTATTTCATTTTTTGTATTCCTTACAAAGACAAATATA
Source organism: Eucalyptus tenuipes (assembly GCA_014182365.1). Classification (NCBI taxonomy): domain Eukaryota; kingdom Viridiplantae; phylum Streptophyta; class Magnoliopsida; order Myrtales; family Myrtaceae; genus Eucalyptus; species Eucalyptus tenuipes. The sequence continues at coordinate 581,989 of CM024541.1, read as the reverse complement.
CTTTTTTGAATTATATTTCCATCAACAATGTAATATTGAACAATGAAATTATCAATATTGGTACATGTTAAACACAAATCTAAGATAAGGTGATAATAGAAATCTCCATTTGTGATCATTGAGTTGCGTTTGTGAGGCGGGCTAAGAGAGAAGTGATCTCATTAGCTAAACCGTGTTGTGAGGCCAGTGAGAAGAGACCAAAGGTGAGCAAGGTAAGCAAAGATAATTTCTAAATTTTTTTGGTCGAATCAAGACTGGGTTTTTACTTTCTAATTTATATGGTGAAACTACATTAAGAAAAAATAGAGGCAAAAGAGCTAGGGTTTAGAATAGATAAAAATATATAAATATATATACATGATATCTACATATTGTAAAATACACAATATATACGGAATTACTGGACTAACCTTAAAGTCTCTAGATTAAGAACTAACTTGCATAATGTAGAGTCTAAGAGTCCTATGACTAAGAACCAACCCGTTCTCCCTAGAAATCGGACCAAAACTAATTAGGTTGTCCTGGTTAAGGGTTGACCCCAAGTCGATGCTAACCCCTATTTGTCGCACGGGGGTCCATGGTAGAGAGAAGAGCGAGCGGTGATCTGTGATGGGCCGAATGGGCCGGATGGGCCCATATCTATACAGAAGCCCGAATCCAGATCCATACTCCAATGAACCCCTGGTGCGGCTAAATCGCGTTCGATCATAATACATGGTAAGCCCATCCAACGGCTGAAACGAGTCGGACGCAACCCTCTCGCTGTAAGCTGCGCTCCTATATAAGGAGCTAAGCGGCGTTGCAAATAGCTAGGTTTTGCGTTCGTCGTCGGCCCGATCGTCTTCCTCCTCATTCGCCCCTGCGCTGCTCGATCCAGGTAGCTCGATTCTTGATCTTCTCCTCGCAGTCTCAGTTCCAATTTCACGGATGCAATGAAGAGAGATCGCTGAATAGAGATGAGTGATCGAGGAAATGGTTCCGCGAATCAGACCCTCGAAATGATCCTCAGCTTCTGGTTCGTATTCGCTGAGCATCGCCATGTTTCTCTGATTCTCTGCACTTTTTTTTTCTCGCGATTCTGCAAAAATGCTTTCGACTGATGTCGCCGATTCTTGTCGGTCTGTGTGGTCTTACCGAAGGACCTATGGAGGGAGCGATATCGCAAGACGTGCGCTCTTCTCCAAGTTTGCCTTCGAACAGCGAACCGGAAGAGCAGACGGTCGAGCCGCTGAACTCTTTCTGTTCATGGCGGTTTCGGCTCATTCTTTCTCGAGTCTGATCTTTCCTACATTTTGGTCTTTGGTTTTGAGCGATATTTGAGTGTGTAGAGCGAAGGTCCCAGCGGAGAGGCGGGAGCTCTGGAACGAGGCCTCTCTAACGATTGAACAGATATCTCCTTCGCGAAATTGATCCGCCGAATTGTAGGATGCCTGGAATTCTCCCCATTTCCGGGCATCTGGAAACCTCGGCCACATTCATACCTTCCATTGAATCCGAATTGGCTCTTCTGCTTTTCGCTGCTCGATGACTTCCTCTTCCAGAATAGAGAATGTGGGGATTGTGATCTTGTTTTGATTCTACCTTTAATTTTTGGACTCACTTGTAATTT